>CM050434.1:2009648-3357752 GCA_027564155.1 Gymnocypris eckloni scoliostomus
CAGACCACTAATACAAGCTCTTTTCTAAAACATTAATACATTAAATATAGGCTAAAATAATTGTACAAGCAACCTTTTAAAATCTGACCAATTGTGGCTGAGCTGTGGCAACTTTATAGACTCAGCACCTGTTTAGTACCAATATAACTGCAGTGGCCGCTTTCCCAAACAGAATATATACATCTACCGATTATAGATCATATATATTTCCCTAAATGCTAAATATTTCCCATTTTAGTTTCATCCACCAGAGGGGGCCTATTCACTTCATAATGTGCGCACAGTATCTTTACAGATAGTCTACTGATTTCCGCAATTCTATTAGTGCCAGTAAAGAGCACTAATTTGATACTGATTATGGCATTTACATTTTATTTAGTTAGACTGAAATATGAAATAATCGTCATTGGTTATGGATATTGTTCGACAAGAAAGAAAGCACACTGAAACTCTTCCTTGGCATATTGATCTCTCAGAAATGATCCATTCGCCTATTTCCAAGAATCTTCTTTAATAACATCTTAAAACCAGCAGTCTGCTTGAACTCACAAAGAAGAAGAAATAGCATAAGATATGTTTTATTTTGATTCCCTACCCCTTTATCATACGCTTTATAATCTTTTCGACAGATCAGATATACATCAAACCTTGCATATATATTCACATTGATTTAACAAAACGTTTACAGTTGGCAAACAGTATAATACAAAGAACTGTATAAATAATAACCATAAAATGGGGTTTAAAATACACAGCGGTCACGAGAATTAATGTTCCATATACGGATTTCGATTACTCTCTTTAAGTTAATGACAAGTTTCAAATAAATAAGACTGTCGTTACCCTGAGAGCAAAAAGAATCAATCTACCATTCACAGACGAGCTTCAACAAAGACGACGGTCGCTCATAATGATACAAATAATAATACAAATACATTAAAGAAATAACCGTTGCATGCGCGAGTGGATTTTTCTTCTTCCCCGGGACACAGAGGAGTTTTACTGCGCCGTGGGGGTCGATGGAGACTGGGGTCCTTGGGAAATGTCGTGCAGTTTCCTAATGTGTTTCTTAAGATCAAAGTTCCTGCAGAAACCCTTGCCGCATGTCGGACAGGTGAAAGGCTTCTTGTCGTTGTGCGTGTGCATGTGAAATGTGAGGTTGTACACCTGGTGGAAGGCTTTGTTGCAGATATTGCACTTGAACTGTTTTTCTCCGCTGTGGGTCAGTTTGTGGTTTTTGTAGTTGCCTTGAAATAAAAATAAAAACTTTTGTGAGAAGCAAATCCACTATCCACAATAATTACACTATTAATTATCTATCTATCTATCCATCCATCCATCCAACCATCCATCTTGATGAATATAAAATATAAAATAAACCTTTTAGAACAGCTACCTTTCTGATGAAACCCTTTGCCGCAGAATTCACAGATGAAGGGTTTATATCCCGCGTGGATTCGTGTGTGAGTGTTGAGAGTGGAACTTCGGTTGAAAGCTTTGCCACATTGGTTGCATTTATGCGGTTTTTCCTGCAAACAGATGGAGAAGAAACGATATCACACACAATGAAGCTAATACTGACTGAAAATAAATCGAATACTGATAAACGGAAACGAGTCTGAAATGAGTTTGAAATTATATTGCATTATTATTAGTGATAATTAGATAAATAGGGTTTGTTTATTTTTCCGTTATATCATTGTTTTAGCTTTTATAGATTTTTAAACCATTATCTCGTCATGAATAAAATATAACAAATGAATATCCCAATAGAGAGAGAGAGAGAAAATATAAAATAGTATGTACATACTGACAAAAAAATATAACTTGAATTCAAGTTAAGACGCTTTGGATAAAAGCGTCTGCTAAACGCATAAATGTAAGCCTCCTTTTATTCCATAATTTTATTTTCTAGGCTTGAAAATGGCACAAAACAGACAATTCTAAATTATAAATTATAATTGTATTTTTGTACAAAAAACACAATTAAGACATTGATTATATACACTTATAGGACTATATTTATCAATGAAATATGACTATAGATGGATTTGGAAATTAGTAGTACGCTGTAAAAACGGGTTTTGATGAGAAATATATAAATTAAACCAATAGTCTATTACCAGAGTAGGCTACAATTTCATTTTTTCCACTTCGAAATTTAATCCAGGTGTGTCACTTCTTTGTAACAAAATGATCAGCAAACGAAAATAGTTTCTACACAGCTATTTCTGTGTGGGTTAATACATGTATTTGAGATATTACACCAGCAGCAGTAATATGAGTTCAATAGTTATTTGTAAAATCCTGATTACCTGAGTGTGGATGATTTTATGGCGGCACAGAGTGCTCGCTTGTCTGAATCCTTTGCCGCACACTTTGCAGACGAACGGTCTGGCGCCCGTGTGAACCGGCATGTGACGCGTTAAATTATAGTGCGCGTTGAACACCTGAAAATGGCAAAACGCGTTAAAAAAAAGTGCAGGATGCAATCTGTGCTAAACAGAAGATCGATCTCGCTCGTCTCACCTTGCCGCAAACTTCACAGGTGAACACCTTTGGTTTGGTTTGAGGAGAGCCGCCGTTTAATTTGGCCGCGGAGTTCTTGAACAGCTTCTCCGATAAGATGTGCGCGCTCTCCTTCATGTAGTGGTGCAGATGAGAGTGAGAAAGCTCCTTAAAAGACGCGCCGGGAGGAGCACACCTGTCCGGTTTGCTCTTTCCGAGGAGAACAGGCTCTTCTGGCGCGCGTGCAGCGGCGCGTTGAGGAGGTACGACGCCATGGGGTGCAGGTTCACCAGACCCGCGTGAGGCGCACACGCGCTTTCCCCGCAGTTCAGGTAACAGACGGCGGCGCCCATGGCGTGGAACGACGCCTGGTTGACGACGCGCGGCCGGAAGAGTTTGTACTGTCCTATGGCCGATGGCGTCGCGTCTGGTTGCTCGTTCTTGTAATTCAAGCCGATGCTCAGCAGCTCGCTCGCGTTGTAGGAAAACGCGTCAGGGTGGTCTAATCCATTTACGTGAAGTTTATGAGGCGGCTCGCAGGCGAGCGGCATGAGGGGGATCATGCAGTGCAGCGGCGCGGGAGACTGCTTGGGCTCCGTTTTCCCCGCGGGAGCGTGGAGCAAGTTGGGGAACGGTATCGACTTTGGCTCGGGCGTCCTGGCCATAATCCTTTCGATCGAAAAAGCGAGAGGTTTGGAGCTCGCCATCATGCTTGCTCCCGTTGAAGCCGAAGGGGCGCCGAATATTCCCGCTGAGTGGTACCGCGCGCCGTCCATGGCTTGAGCGCAGCACCTGTACCTGTGTCCTCCTTTTGTAGATAAGTTTGATTCCTCTCAGTGACCCGCAAGAAAAGACATCATCAAGCGCCAAGGCCCCCTGGCTGCTCCGCTGCTTGTCAATTGCGGACAATCAGCACTTATGTCCGCCCCGGATTGCTCAATAAAGAGTGTTTTGTCAATAGCGCAACTCAGGGCTCACCACGCGCGCACGTCAAAGACGCGTAAAGCAGCCCAGATGCTCGATTTAGTTATATCAATCACTACAGCGGCGTTTCTCTCTCTCTCTCTCTCTGCACTTGTCTTACACACTGCTGTGGGTGACTTACTCAAGAAGGTTCTCTTTATTAGCACAGTAAAGCGCTGGGCGAATCTCCGGTCCCCTCGCGCCTCGCTGTGACATCACTGCACCTCGCGCGCGCATGCATCATGTTTGTCAACATCTGACATATGAAAACTCCTGAATTACCTGATTTTAAACCCCATTCTCACGCGTTTTTTTTTCTTGGTTGGAGTGGAAGTCGAATTTTATAACAACTTTATTTAGATTAATGAGTGAAACGTTTTGTCCGAATTAAAGCGAAAACTAATTAAGACTAATCTCTGAATGGACGACATGGACGCGATATTTGGATTTAGAAGTTTTGTTTAAATGGTTGTAACTGTTTTTTATTATTTAAGTAGGCCTATCTCATATTAATTTTACTGTCCATTTCTGCCATATAGACACCAACTTGACAGTCACCTCTAATAAGAATATCATGTAGAAACTTTAAAATAGAAACTTTTATTTTCTGTAAAGCTGCTTTGCGACGATTTGTTTCGTAAAAAGCGCTATAAATAAACTTGAATTGAATTAAATGCAAAAATTAAAAATCTGCAACAAATTTGTTTACAAATCTACTTTTCCCTAAACTGTTGTTACAAAATATAAAACTACCAGAATAATTTTTTGTGCACGAATATATATAATGGTAATAAAATATGCTTGGTAAACATATTTTAATTCAAGACAGAAAATCTATAGGATATATTTTAATTCGAAACAGCAAATAAAAAAATGGACACAAATGCATGTAACTCTAAAACCACAACATTATTAAAGTAGCCTAAACAGTAAACTAGTCTACTTTATATTTTAAATCCACTGGCAAATGGCATATTTTCATGTTCTTTTGTTAATACTAAGTCTTATAATGTCACCTCAGGGGCTGTTGGTCACATATAATCGTAATTTTCCCCCTGTAGTTCATTTTAATTGGTTAAACTGTTGGTGTTACACCACTTCCCAGTCTCCATCGTGTTTAAGCGGTGGATTCCAGCAGCACCTGTTTTCTGATTTAGCCTACAATAAATTCTCAGATTCTTCCTCTATTGTGTCTAAATACAATTTCATGTGAAATATAATAAAATAATAATTTGTTATGCTTTCGCGTGTCATTAGGGAAACTCCACGCGAGCATTCCATGGTTTCCCATCACGCGCCATCTCACGCGCACACAGATAAAACGATTAGGAAAAGCTATATTTCGCATCAGACGACCTTCGTTTACCAACGCAAACTCGTGAGGACATTCATCTGGGAATTGTGCGCCAAACGAGAGGTATTAACAGCAAAACGCCTCAAAGGAGCTGAGATCATGCCATGAGAGAGCGAGAGAGTCGCGCGCGTTACTGTCAGTCCGCGAGCAAAAGCAGAAATGAAAAGTGGCAGCTCGGTGTGAAATACAATTGACACTGATTCGATGCGAAGACATTTTTTCGTGAAGGATTATTCGGTTTAAAAGGTAACATATATGGAAAATGAGCGCGTCGATGACATATTGTGGCTTTTAAATATTTGTGTGTTTATCATTTATTCTCAAATATACATACTACTTTGTAATAGCCATCATGTTTTATTGAATTGCTATTGACGTTCAACAGTAAGATAAACGCGGTAAAATGATAATATGTGTTTTCAGGTCGACTTTAGAACATTGCTGATTTTGACTGCTGTTCAATTGGAAGCAGATGGGTGTCGAATAACCTGTAATTTGGAGCTTTTCACATAATAAGCAGTCGCCTCACTGTTGTCATATGCTGCTCCTCGGATTTCTTCAGCTGGGCGAAGGCAAAACGAAAACAAAATCCTCTGTGATGATATCAAGGCACAAATGCATCTTAATATTTGTATCTTTTTGCTTAATGCTTTTATTTCGGCGCCCGTTTTCAATGGAAAATACGCTCAATCAAGCGGTAATCTGAATATGAGAAATATATATCAGGTTTGGCTGATTTTGAGAGAGTTTCGTTTTTATTTACAGTCCAATTATTAGTTAGGCTATCTGATATGGTAAATAATAATGATGACATGTATATATTTCCATAGTCTATTTTTGCGGAAAGTGCATTTCAGTAAACTATGGCTTCGATGACAGAAATGGCTTCACAGTTGCGACTTGTTTCTGATGCTGAAGCCTTGACATTTTTTATGTCTCTTTTTACCTCATATTTAGGTGAAAACATAATTATAGTAGACTCTCTCTTCAAGGTCTCTAGACTAGAATGCTGAATCGAAATGATCACAGTAAACCCCAAAATAGACGTTTAGAGCTGAAAACATTTGCAGTTTAAATAAAATGTCGTTTTGTATATCAGACACCCAATGGTAAAGTTACATTAGTTAAAACCATGTTTCAGCGGTAACTGTCTATTTTTATATTTTATTCGACGTTTATATGGCAAAATTAGAATTAAAAAATATTTTTAACTCATACTAACCTATTATTGTGACCCAAGTCTTAGTGTAGTCGTCTAGAATTAATGTTTTACGCCGAGTTAACGCCGTTGTATTTAAGCTGTTCTAGTGACGATCTAGTCTATATATATTAATATAATTCCATTTCTTTTTTTTTTAATTTGTTTGTTTAATATGATTCACAATAAAGATAAAGGCCATTTAAAGTAATTCTGAAAATAATATACACTGAATGGGTTTGACACCGAGACCAGCAACTGGCATCATTTTTAATGGTGGCTGAAACAAAATCTAAATAAAATAAAATTGTCGAATATGTAAGATCACATTCAAGCATTAATAAACGTTTTAACAGTATTTCCAATTCTTTGGTAAATAAACAAACTAAAATTGCATTTAACGTTTTTGTTTCCACTTACCTAAAATGTCATTAATTACAAATGTATCTAGCATGTGATAAATATTTTAAAACGTATACAAATATAAATATCAAAATTCTACACATCTCTTTTAATGCTCTTTAAAAATCATGTTTTTTATGTTTAATTAATAGGCTACTCAGCCTTCATGTGTGTCATATAATTTCATGCAAAACATACAAATAGACCACAGAAGTGACATTAAAAACACTTTAATTGTAACACTTAAGACACCTGGGCAATCTCAGGCGCACAAAGACAATAGAAATATACAGCTTTTGTTAAAATCCAGTGACATTTTCTTTCACCTGAAACATAGTTGGACATTGACGGCATACTATACATGACACACTTCTACAGAAGAATCTGAATGTGAATTCATAGCTATTGAGTGGAACAGTGACTTCATCGAATAAACAGTGAACAGCTAGCATTTCATCCACCATATCTGGAGGTTTGGCCTGAGGATCCGAAGCTGATGCACACAAATCAAATAAAAAACAGCACATAAGCAGACGCTACTTCCCTCACGTTCTGTATTTCTAGTTTTCACTTCGGTACACCGTGTCTATGATACACCTACAAATCATCGGCTGGTTCTTTATGGGTAAATTTGTGCTTCCCAAGCTTGCCTTGAGATGAGCCACCGTATCACTGCACATCAAATACAGAACGACAGAGACAATTTAGCTGTCTGTAAGTGGCCAATGAGAGTTTTATACAAGCATGGTGACATCGGCTTAGACAGAGGGCAGTGTAGCACTGGCTGGGGAGCATGAAGCGTGAGCTCCAATCAAGAGAGCTCCAATCCGACCTCTTCGTAACAAGTTTATGACCATCCAGTAGGTGGGACGTTAACCCTCCTCTTCATCGCTGTCCCTCATGGTAATGCCCTGCAGACAGTCTGAGGCCGACACGGCCGCTGTGGCTTCCTCGATAGTGAGCCGGTTGTAAACGGTCTCGTAGCTCATGTTGTTCAACGTGACGTCCAACACGCCCTGCAGCCTGAAGTCACGGTACGACTTCTGCACGACAAAAATAAAGAGCCAAAACAAGCATGGAGAACAATGAAATAGTTTAAGGAAACAAATTTTACTTTTTGACTTCTCGTACATTAGGATTCGCCTGAAATGGCACTCGTGTACTAATTAATCTCTCATTCTCATGGTAATGGAATTCGTTGTGCAGCCAAGCTGAACTTGACACTCTTGTCATGGTCAATTAGCATCAACAGAGTTTCGAACAAAACTTGTATTCTTTTTTACCTTGACAATCTTGATGAGAGTTTTGAGTTGGTAAACATGTAGCTGCTGGTCGAGTCTGTCCGTCAGCCAGGCGCACACCACCTTCATCAAAGAGTTGTACCATTGCTGTGCATGTGAGAAAGAGAGAGATAAACCTTGAAGAGGATGTTGATGTTTGTTATGCAAAAAAACCCTCAGTACTTTAAGCAAATAAAAAGATGTGACCTACACGGGGCGTGAAGGAAAAAGCAGCTTTTGGTTAATGTTAAAAGTTCACTTTATGTGTGTTTTCTCCTTCAATTACGCTTTGAAAATTTCACATCCGCACTCTGAATTTGACGGTCCTCGAAAGTAAATTTATTACACCTCAAGCTTCAGATAAAACTATTTTTTTAATCAAAGAACCACCAAGAAACCGTCGATTACCTATTCAACGTATTAAATATTCATTAAGAGTCTTTACTTAATTTCTCAATACTAAACTTACAGGCAAGTATCTCCCGTGCCCCAAGTATCATTTGAGGTCGCGTTTGCACACAATAACAATCTTAAAGATACCGAACCTACTAATTACAGGGTTAACACTTGAATCTGCGTATAAAGGGGTCACCTTGCACTCCAAACACCTTCAGTTCACATATTACTTCACGCGAGGACACCTTATATAATTACCGGTCTTTTCTATGAAAGAAGCCGGTTCTTTAATCAGCAGCGATCAGACTGTGAATCGGTTTTGCATGAGAACCTCTGACACCAGCTTGTGTTTGCATTCAGTCCGGTAATTTCATTTCGGAAATCATTAGCTCACGTCGACAAAAGACTGAGATTGTCCAGGCGCGTAGAATATGATTTCACACACAAGCAAGACTGCATCATATAAGACCACAGCATCGTGTTTACTGGCAAAATATATCACTTAGGACTGTTTTCATTGAGCTTCCCATGCAATTTAACATCAGACTTACAAATTTGCAACGGGAGCGTAAATGAATCCAAACAGCACACCAATAATCAGCAAAGTCCGCTCCTGCCGTTAAAAAAAGCGGGCAAAATGGAAAGATGAGATGCCACTTAATTGAAGCACTTAGGCTGGTTGGGAAACAGATGACTGTGCCCTAATTGTTGGAGGTGAAAGAATGGCAACGCATTTCTTCATATCAGACGAATCTCTGTTGGTAATCACACGCTTAAGTGTCCACTTCTCTGGTTCATTAGGGAGGCAGGGGAGGGCAGCCTCCGCACCTGTGACCAGGCTGAGGGCTGCGGCCCCTTGCCGTGCAAACCTCATCGCTCCGCTAATCACAGTGATTTAACGCCCCGGACAAACAGACCGCAGCCTGCAAGGGCATGCGGCGACTGATTTTCTTATTTCCTTGAGCGCTTTTGCAAAACACAGCACTGAATGGTACAGCCGCTCGTTCTTAAGAAACAACACTCAAAAATATTCACGCCCAAACTTTTAGCCATCCAGAAATGTGAATTAGATTAAATGTTTTGAAACAGACGGATTCGTAAGACTTGAGGCTGCTTGATGAGGAAGTTTCTGCTGTGACACACGGCGACCCTTCTCTCGGCTCGCTCTCGGTGCATGACTGTGAGCATGTGACACACATTAGGGGCCGCTGATGTGCAGGGCGTCTCTATCCCGCCTGCCTGTCTCCATCGGCGGCCTCAGCAAAGGTCTAATAAATCAAGAGAAGACATCAAACACTGCTTCTCTCCAATCTGGCTCGGAATAGAATGTTTTCGAAGACAATCTGCTCAGGATTTATAGGGGCGTGAGGGTTGTGTGTACATCGTCTCGAGTGTTTGTGCCGTTTTATAGATCCGCTGTCTCTTGAAACGGCTCGGAAGGATGAGCAGTGTGTTCTAAACAAATTAAGGAGCGAGACGTAAGCGTTTGCGCCTTCTTCCTCTCTCTCTCGACATTGTTTGAGAGTAAACAGGTCAACAGGAGCCCCGGGTGAGTGCTCAGGCACTGGAAGTGGTCACAGTGGGCTGATGAGTGCTCTTGGTGAGGCCTCATTGCCTCTTCCTACAAAAACTTTCCCCACCCCTTCTCACCTCCCTCGGCCTCGGCTTTACAATACCAACAGCTGAGGAAATGTGGTGGGAATGCGGTTGGAAAAGAACCGAGACAGATTAAAAAGGAATAAAATTAGGTTCTTGGATGTTCATTCACATACATTGGCACGAATGTCACTTGGTTGAAGTAATTCTGCTGGCTTTGCATTGATCTGACTTATGAAACATTTCTTTAGCTACGGAGTCTGAAAGCAGTGGAGTGAAACTGAATCTCATCTATAGTGTATTCATTGACTGGCAAGAACTTACGTCAAAGGTTTTCTCTATGTACATCTCGTCGTTCACACGGTCACGCAGAATATCCTGGTTCTGTCGCACAAAGGTGATGTAGGTGTCTGCTAGATCCATACCAGGTTTCTGTTGAGAGTGATGGATTCAAAGTCAGTTTGGTCAAGATTTATTCATCTTGAGTCTTCATTTCATTCTTTTATGCAAAGCAGTGTTGTCAGCGATTAATCGCATCAAAAATAAAGTTTGCATAACGTGTGTACTGTGTATATTTATATGTATGTACAGTTACACACACATGTATGTACATATATATTCATATTTATATATTTATATTACATATATTTTTAAATGTATACATGTATGTGTGTATATTAATATATACAAATAAATGTAAACAGTACACACATATTATGTAAACACAAACTTATTTTCAATGCAATTAATCGTGATTATTTGCCATGAACCGATTTGACAGCATTAATGCAAAGCAAATTTGGCTAGAAAACATGCTGATGATTAATACGGAGTCATTCAAACTTTATTTTCATAAAGGTTTTGAACCTAAAGAAATGTACAATATTTCTGAAAAAACATCAGTTAGATCAGTGGCCGAGTGAAAGCGGTTTAATTCTACATAGGGGTGGGTCCACCTCATGGTGGCGGCCATTTTTAGATCACATGACCTATTTATTCTAGTACTTCATTTTTCTATTGTACCAAAAACTTCCGCATATGCTCATAATATTGACGCTATTATATTTATCTTTCTTGGAGTGAACAGGCCCTAACTGTATCTTCTGCTCTTGGTGAATTGACCAAGAAGAGATAGGTTTAAAAAAAATTATTATGACTATTATTATTAATAAATACCAGCTGGTATTTCTGCAATGACATTGTTAACTAAAATTATTTGCTTTTATATGATGCTGCATTCATAACAATTGTGTTAGTATAAAGTTTGTGCAGTCGTTCCAGACAGTCGCATCAAATAAACTAAAAATACTTAGTACACCTTTAATTCAATATTTATTTGCATGCCACATTTTTAGCAACACAAATACCACAATACCAAACACAAATAGCAAAACACTGACAGCCACAACCACTATCTCTGCCTGCTGAATGATGTTCAAGAAAATGCTTTAAACATAAAAACACATGTAAACTTATATATATATATATATATATATATATATATATATAAACAAGTACCAAAAAGCACCTGCGACACTTATACCCTGTTAAAAGCAATCCATTTACCTGTGGAAAAACATTTCTATTCACACTGGGGCTGTTAAACAGGGAAAAAATGTCCTAATAGTGCTGTAATTGCTGTGACATGTTTCCCACCCATGACTCAAGGGCTGGTGTAGCTTGAGGGCTTGAATGCTGGAAAACCCCTTTATATTAGAGAGCAAAGAGACACCCGAACATCAACCTCGTGTTCTTATCAGGCTTCTCTTCCTGTGAGTTTGTGTGTTGGTCATATGACCGAATCAAGGTACCAGTGTGCTGAAGCTCTGCTTTTCCAAACCACAAACTACTCATAATTTAACAGGCATCTATTTAAAAAAATTGCTTTTTCCCCACAAAGAATTTGAAAACGGCAAACGGGCACACTACTGAAACGAGTTATGCAGTAGCGTCACTAATTATAGTAAGCAATTCTCCAATACTGGACAGAAACAATCCCTGGCCGTACAGTATAACCTCATGACCGCATCCACAGTCGGCTGATATCCAGACAAACAGCACTTGGTCAAATACGACTGGGATCTCTAGAGAACTTCATTTCGTGTTGAGTGAGAGGTCTTCACCGACATATATTATCAAGAAAGGAAGAAAACGGCCACTTCCTGTGCAGACCAAAGCATATAATATCTCTGACTTATAATAGCACTTGGGTGGAAGCAAGACGGGGTCTTTTTAACCCAACGACCTTCCTTCCATCTCTCTGACAGGACGACAAAGCCTGTGATGGACCGATAAGCACACCAAAACACGATCTTCTCGAACGAAATCCAACCAGAGGACCGAGGGACAGGCCCGATCCGTCAGGCCAGACAATGCCAAGGCGGTTGGGTGTGGGCCGTGTGTGAATGAATAAATGGAGAGGTGTGGGACGGTGCGATTAAGGCCAGGTTACTGGTTAAGCTGAGCAGATAAATAGCGTGGATGGGAAACAGAGGAGAAAGGGAAGGGGAGACGAAATGCGCAGTAATTACACAGAGCTGCTAGCCTGGCTTCCTGCCACTGCCTCATTCACTGTCCAGGTGCAGGTGTGTGGGAGCGTGTGTGTGTGTGGTGTCGAAGTAGAGAGCGTGTGAAGTGCGTTTGTGCAAGTTTTGAGTAAATACTTTGTTGTGGTAGCGCTAATGCGAGCGCAGATTCGAGCTGTGGGTGTGAATGTGCGAACGAGTGTGTTAACAGAGCGCTATCGGAAGGGCGTCTCGCCAGAAAGCCTCGGCGCTTGAATGGCAGCCTTCACAAAGGAGCAGAGGAGCTTAACCTTTCGTGACAAGAGCCCAGAAATGTTCAGTGCCAAAGGCCAGACCACAGCCATGTTCTTCCCTCCCTCTCCGGCTGCAGCGGGAGCTGTGAAAGGGGCTTACATGGAGCACCGTTCCTTCTGCACAAAAGCGCAAGGTGGAGGTGATGTTATAATTTGAGGGGGAGATGGGGTGTTCGCCCGCAGCACACCTCGGGGAGCCAATGCCAAGAGCTCGGATGGAGCGATGGGGTGTGGATGTGTAGGGATTGACTGACTTTTCTGTTCTTCATCTAGTCGGTTTGCTTTGTACAGTGGCCAAAATCAAGACAGAATGTATTTAGACACTTACTTAAGATGCCTGTAAATATGTATTAATGTTTTTGCATTAGATCAAATGTCAAATCAAGTGCATGATAAAACCAAAGAAACTGTTCAAAATCAACAAAACATTTAGACACGAAAGTCAAACTTAAATACTGTATGAATGAATGTTATTGCATTAGATAAAATATCCAAGTATTATATTTTATAATTAAATTTGTTATAATTTCTTAAAATATATAAAAAAACAAACGAAACTGATTTCGGAAAGGCTTCTGAGGCAGCGTGACGATTTAATGATCACAAACATAATAGAACGAGTTTTGGTGATAACTAAACTAATATTTAATTACCATAATACTAATTTCTCGCATGAAATAACATCAAAAGTGCAAAAAGTTTATCAGATATATACATTTACACACAAACTAACCACCAAACAAATCTTGATTTTTCAGCTCAAGCGTCACGGAATGGAACGCACAGCATTGTGGGATATCAAAGGCAGCGAAGGACGCATCTATGCTGCCTTCAAAAATCGATCAGATGAGACAGGACTTGAAGCTAACTTTGGATTCGGACGTGCCTTGATGTCTTCCTGCCTTGGAATGTGTCTTGTCCTCCAAATGCAGCATTTCTCAGTTTTCGGATGCATCCTACATACATCCACTAAAATCACCCTTTGATTAAACTTATGCCCACATGAACTCTGCATTCACAAAATACCACAGAAAAACTGTTAATAACGGGTGTTCCAATTCTGTGGAAATCCAAACATTCCCGGCCCTTGTGTGTTGGTATATTAAATATTTTGGCTAATTTGATAATGCTTTCATCTGCCAAAAAAAGTGTAGTTCTCTCAGCCCTGTTGAACATTTTACAATGTTTAAATTTCATTCCACAGATTCCCTCCTAAACTCAGCACAGAAAAATGTCAGCAAATTTAATTCCTGTTAAAAGAGACAAAAAGAGCTAGTTTTGAGAGAAGGTTTCATATATATGTATTTTTATATCTTTACTTTATCATCTAATGAAATTACATTTATACATTTTTAAGTGTTCAAATACTTTTAGAGCCACTGCACATCATTATAAAATTATATTTCAAATTAATGCTGTCCTTTCGAACATTCTATTAATCAAAGAATTCAGATTAATGGCCGGAAAAAATGCAGCCTTTATAAGCATGATAGATTGCTTTTAAAAATCTTCCTGACTTCAGATTTTTGAACGGCGGTGTACTCTATGTATGAACACAAACTCTAGCCTGATATTAGTCACAGAACTAACTGGAATGAGTTGTTGTTCATGTTTTTATTCAGAAAGCCCTTCTGTAATACTGTGGTCTCAGATCAGGAGGTCATGTGATTACTCAGTCTTTCCCTCACCCCGTGTTCGTTTCTTTCTGCTTGCTCACTGTCTGCGCTCTGAACAGTCCTGGTTCCTGGTGATTCATTAGCATCTTTTTCTGCTTGTGACGGCCCATTGTCAACACTGTGGCAGATCGTGAGACTGATTTTAAGCCAATCGGGTTGCTAATTAGTCTTGCTCAGCCAGCTCTGTTAGACGCTCCAATCCTGCTTTCATTTGGCCACGAACCGCAAATGATAAAAAAACATATAATCGTGTTAAGTAATGATGAAATAATACGCATTAAGCCTTTTTAAATATTAAAAACAAAGCAAGATGGAAACGCTTGGCAAAGCTGAATAGAGAATCTGTTTCCCTAAGTAAATAATAAAAGACACACACAAATGCAAAGCAGCATGCAAAAATATCCACACAGGGCATGGCGGCATCATGCGCATTTATATGTCCAAAATGACACTTACTGGGACGTCCACATATTTGGCCGCTGCTTTTACCTTAAAAAAAATAAAAGTACCTGCTGAATATCTTTGGCATATTTAACGTTCAGTACGAAATGAGATACCGGAAAGGGGTGTGTGGGTGGGATGAACGTGAAAATACTCACCGTGAAAGACAGGATGGAGGAGAAGAATGTTCCCTCGTCATATCGTGAGAGTTTGGACAACACCCCATCCAGAACAGCTGCAAACTGTGAAAGCAAAGAAGCATGTTTGCGTGACAGGCGCATACGCCTTTAGCACAAGCAACAATTAACAATTTAGGACATTCGCTGATTCAACGGATATAACGTTTCCAGATATAAAGATTCGGCTCGCCGTGAAGGCCATCTGAAAAGAATGGGCAAAAGCTAAATCTCAATGTTGTGAAATGTGGCGGCTCAAAAGAGGCCGAGACAATGTACCTTTGAGACCAAGGAGGAGATCATTTCCTTAAAGGCCTCATCGATCAGGACATCGATTTTTGAGTGGTACTGCTGCTGTAGGACAAGAAGAGGAGGAGAAACATCAACAAATACAACAGGCGCGATGGGAAAGGCACGGATCACGAGGCATCCTAAAAGAACAACACACTCACAAAGACATATTTCGGCAGAGGGAAAAATCCTCCCCGTGAGATAGGGCTGAGTTAAGCAGCTATTAGGCCCATTATGCCAGTGAATGGCATTCCTGCTCTCGTTTAGGGCAAAGGAATTTGAAGGATACTTTTTGTGCGGGCCACAATTAGGGCAGCCATGTGTTTTTCTAAAGAACCCGTCCAGCTGCGGCAAGCAAAGACTCACACTACATTCTATTAATCCGCCATTTCATGTCTGATAAGTCTTATTCATCTATTTTGTGGAAAAAAAAGGCGAGAGGGAGAGGAGGAAGGAGAAAGCAAGGGTTCGGGTGGGGGTGGGGGTGAGAGATAGAGTGAGAGAGAGAGAGAGCGCATCCATTTGGCCGCGATGAATAGATGCCTTTGCTGCATGCGCTGCAAGCAGGAGTTCATCTCTGCCAACAATGGCCATTCATGGCGAATCTAAAGAACACCCAAATTAAAAATTTCAATCAACAATGCGTGCAGATCGGTGACAAATTGAGGGTGCTAAGAGGTCACTGTCAGCAGTCCTAATTTTCTTTTCACCCTTTTTTTTCCTGTGTGCAAAATGGCTGTTTTTTCATAAATGGCATTATAGGAGAATCTTGAGGACTTTTTACCTCAATTAACACTTCCATGTTTGCTTTTTATACGGCTAAACGGCGAGGGCTCTTTTTTTGCATTAGCGCCGATTAAATAGGGAGGTCTTTGCCGTGTGTGTGAAAACCAAAAGAACAATAATTTCTTTTGAAAACATTTATCTGGTAGCCATCCACTTCAGAGTCACTTTAGCGAGATGGCAGCTTATAAAGCGTAACCTTGTATTTCCAAATAAAGCGGCAGGCAAACTCGGGTAAAATAATCTTTTCTTTGTTTTTAAATAAAGTCTTTCACAAACACGCCGACACGCACTGATGGCCATTAAATTCAATCCCGTGTGAAGGAAAATCAGTTGAGCATTGTGAAATACCTTTTAACCCAATACTAAGAAGTAAGTGGCGGTTTCTCGCAGCCGTGCGACTATCTCGCCGCACAAGGCCACATACTTTAAGTGTCACTGTTGGAGAAAATTCATATCCCCCCCTGAAGTTATCACCTGTTTTATTTGTTAGTACTGGAAAAGAGTAGTATCGACTAAGACGGCACAATTCAGAAGAGAGAGAGAGAGCGAGATCTCAACTACAAAAACAAATAGTTTACTTCTATTTCAATAGCTTTCATACATCTAAATGTGCACTAATATGAAGGAGAGAAAGAAGTACGGCAGTGATCAAATTGGAGGGTGTCGTTTTTAAACCAATTTTTTTTATTCAAGTTACACTTGTATGTTTACAAGAGATTCCACAAATGTTTGATATTTTGAAAATGTTTTAGTGAGTTTTTGTCCACACAATGAAAGCCAATGTTATTTGGTCCCCAACATTCTTCAAAATAACTTCTTTTGTGTTCCACAGAAGAAAGTAAGTCATACAATTTTGGAACGACATGAGTAAATGATGACAGAATTTGCATTTTAAGGTGAACTATCCCTTTAAAAATGAATTGCACACAATGTATTCTTTCTCTGTGCACATGGACAGGAGACGGAAGAAGGGATACTTACCCACTGCTGCTCAACCTTGGGATCATGCAATAACGTGCAGGCCATGCAGGGATGAGTCAAAGAAGACAACGAACAAAAAGAAAGAAAAAACATTTGAGTGAAAACTTAACTCAGAGCTGGTTAACGGAAAAACAACAGATAAATAAAACTCATCTTAAGTATAATTTTGATCATTAATTAGCTCAAATTAAACTAGGTAATAAACAAATACAACACAAAATCTAACAAACTTGCTCATTTCTAAAGAAAGAATATGAAATGAGATTTACAGTCATTTATTAAAAAAAACAAGCAAACTGTCACTTTAATGTCTGAATCACTACTTCTGGATTCAGAACGAAAATAGAAACCTTGTATTCAAAACTACACAAATGTAAACTTTATTCAGAGTAAAAATATTTGTAGCCTGGATGGAGGGATGGAAAGATAGATAGATCTCAATTTGAAAATGCGGTTTGAAATCAGATTTTCTGCAATGTGTCTCAGTGTGAATGGCCAATTTGGATTTAATTTCATTTTCTTCATTGTTCATTACGTGGTGCATGTAAAATAATAAAAAATGTCCAATATCTATAACTATGTCTGATTACTATTTTTTTTTTACCTCATATTAAACTGCGACATTTAATTTGGATTTAAAAAAACAATTTGGATTTGTCTCTAGTGTGAACACAGCTTAAAGTGACTCCAAACTCTACTCTGAATCATAATAATCCAATTTGGACAATCTGACCATCTTTTTCTCTCCAGTCAGAACAATGTTTTGAAAGATGTACATTTTTTACTGAAGTCATTTCACTTCAGTTATGATTGAATAGCCACCTTTAAGTAGTTTCGGCACATTAAGCAGGACTAAATTATATTTTTTTAATGAAAGAAACTACTCTTTAATGAACTTCTATGTGAAATATTCACACAAAAACAGGAAATTAGATATCTAGACTAAGTGTAATCGTGCTTGTCACGAAAATGAGAAGCCAGTATAATGATTTGGCTTGTTTGAAATTAAAATAACAGCTCTGGGTGTCGAGTTTGGCTGTGGTTTGTTCAAGGCCTCTGGAGCATGAGGACTTTCTGGTCGAGACTTATCTCTATAGGCAGAAGAAGAGGAGGTAATAATATCACCTTCAGAAAGGAAGCACAAAACACTTCAACACCAATCGATAACACCTGCGCTAGTTCAACTCAAACGCAAGTTTGCAGTATAAAAGGAGACACTGATAAATGGATCTTTGCCAGTGTACTGCTAATCAAATGACTGATTAGAGTCACGCAACTCAATGTTCTTAATCTTGTTTTCACCTCCCAACTGAACAGAGACGAGATGATTTTATGAACACCATAAAACAAGTCTAATAAAAAACATATACTAAAGTAAAGACAAATGTGTCCCAGACAGGACTGTGACGTACCTCCTGGCCTTGGTCAAGAACACAGAGCTTGGAGCACTGCTTCTTGGCATCCATGAGAACATTGAACATTGTGCACACAGACAAGGGGACGCGGAAATCAGACGACTTGCAAGACTTCTGCATTTTAGCGTCAAAGGCAGCTTTGGTCCTAGATATCATAGATGGAGAAATCGGTTAAATGAAGCCCCTGTCTTTAAAAGGAATGCCATTATTAGTCTTCAAATAGCTGACCTTTTGACACAGGCCTCCATCATATCACTAGCCATGAGTTTGAGCCTTTGCTCCAGATGTTGGGCGAACTCCAGCTCTGGCCAGTGCAGATCCATCACGAACATCTGGAGAGCATCCAGCTTCCAGAATAGATCTTCTGATGTGGCCGAGCCGTTACTGAGGATGACAGAAACAGTGACATGCTAGCTCATGCTTGATCTTAAAGCCAGAAAATAAATAAATAATTCACAACAAAAGACATTACAAGACTAAAAATGAAAAATATGAAACATGTAAAATCAAGGTAGGAATGCCAAGAGCAAGTAAACAAGACATTGTCATGCAAAACAGACCAGTCCTTGAGGTCCGTGAACATTTGATATTATCAGAATTGTGTGGCATTTTTAAGTATTTGAATACCCATGAACTAATGATTTAATGCATTATTTAATATATTTGTGTTCTGGCGCGTGACTAGTGTAAAAAGAATGATCACAAAATTAATTGTGACATTTTGCCTGGGCAACTAAATGAAATAATTAAAAAAATACGTTTAAGTTGACATACTAAAATTACTAAGAGCGGCTGTTCCAAGAGCTGCAGGAAGTCGAGATCGACTGCAATTTCCACTGATGTTGTGTGCGACTCCGCTGGGTTCTGATGGGCTCAAGAGATCTCCACCAATCCAGACAGATGGAGCGGCCCTGCCGTGTCAACCGCAGTCCACACGGCGCAACTAAAAAGGCCACTCGTTCCGCTCGCTGTTAAAAGACTGTTACCTTCACAAGTGGCAGTCTGGGAAAATAAATCGTTTGGCAAAGTCCGCTGTGCAATTAAAATGGGCGAGCACAAGCTCCCACTCGATTAATTAGTGGCGGTACGGTCCGTAAGGGCCCCCTCGGGGGTCCGCGCCTCCGCCTCGAGTGAGCTGGGTGAACAAATGGACGAGTTTCTCGCCTGACGAACACACCCCTGGGGGAGAACACAAAGTTCTCGCCGAATCTAACAAGCAGCTAACCACAGAGTCCCCTCTGACAGACACTCACAGGACTACACCCACTACAGACACTGTTTCAGGCCTGAAAGCTGGTGTGCTTTTGCAGTTCACACTCTTTAGTCTAATTGAGACGGATGTAATTTAACTTTCCGACGTTATTGAGGCTCGTGTAGCTGTCAGAAGTTCTCCTGTTTACATCTTGGCCAGGATAAAGGTGTTTGTGGTCAGTATTACTATGGTGTTCCTCTGATAACCCCTGACGGTTGAGGGAAAATAGTGTTGGTGTTTATAGTCGCATGCTCACAGCGGGTTTAAACGCTTGCAGACTGAACCGATGATACCTGGGAGCTCCGCATGTAGGAGAAAAATGGAGTTTATGGAGACTCGCCTGTCCATATGAATCATCTTATAAACAGGTTTCTGTGAATTTGTGAAAACACAACACCAAACAGAAACGTGATGATCACTGGTACTCACAAAATATCTGGCAAATTAATTCCTTGTCCGCTGTAAACCAAATGCATAACTGTGTTAAATTTTGCCAATGAATCACACAAAAAGCCACACAGCACAGCAGCTTCCAGAAATGATAAGCTATCAAGCCACTTTGGCACAAAACGCACTAAAATGAACAACACAACACCAATGTTTTCAAGCAATCACATCACAAACAGGATCTTTACCGGTGCTGGATAGTAACTGATAACATGTAATCTGGATTAGATTCCAATAATTAGGATTATATTACGATTAGAGATTAGATTACTGTGTATATTTATTATGTATATATAAATACACACACATACAACATATAATTTAGAAAATATTTCCATGTATATATTTATATTCATATAATTGATATTATATACAGTATACATATTTTAAATGTATAAACTTATTTTTCTTAAATATACATGCAAGTGTGTGTATTTATATATACATGATAAATATACACAGGACACACACATATATTATGTACACATAAATTCTTATTTTGGATGTGATTAAACATTTGACAGCACTAATAAACAAGTTATGTCAAAAGTAATCTGAAAGTAATCCAAAAGTAGTCAGAATACATTACCTAAAAGGAGTAATCTTGATTATATTACTGAATACAATTTTCAACATGTAATCAGTAACAGATTCAAACTTGTGAGTAATCCACCCAGCACTGATCTATACACTGACGGCAACAGGGATGAGAATCAGAAGTAATTTTATGATTCAATTCTAAAATAAAATATGATTCTGGTCTCATTTGTACTTGTGAAGAAACCAATATCTTATAAATGGTCTTAGCCATATAAAATAATAATATTTTTGATATTCAAGTAACATTTTAAACACTTAATACAATAAAAAAGGTAGATTTCAGATGAAATTAGGTAAAACATGGAGTATTTCTGTCATGTGGTTCTCTTAACTGCAAGTGATTCAAGATTCAAGTGAGTCGGTAGATTGATTCATACAATTTGCTCACTTGGTTTAGACTTGACATGACTTTTTAGGCAATTCGCTCAAAAGAACTCGTAAGAATCACAAACAAAAGTTGTGTTACTTTTAATTACTGTATTTTATCGTATCAATTAGAACCTACGTTCAGCTTTTTACACCTGGCAACTCCATTTAGGCTGTAAAATTCAAAAGTTGTGAAGAGTATCATGATGGGAAAGATGTGTAAGAATCATACATCTTTGCTGGTCACTTATTTTCTGCAGTAATACAAAAACTAACGGAAGAATCCATTTCTTTATTTATTTTTTCTGGCAGGGGTACCAGGGTGATGCTAACTTATGGGTTGGCCTACACAAATACAATCACTGCAGCACTTTATTTAATCCACATTTGCAGAAGAACAGACATTTTTGACAATAATAATTTGTTTTTTTTAAATAATGGAACTAGTTCAGAATAAAACCGCTTCTTGATTCCCATCCCAAGCCGACAGACGAAACAAATCATAACACTCACATAGTCATGCAATCTAGGATGCACTTTAAGGGTACTGAAATTGGAAGTCTAATTCATTGTGCGAAAACAAATTCATTTTTATGAAAAACATTTACCATGCAAATGCTTATTATAGCAATACCTGAGCTTCACCAAACCAACAACTGGAAGCATTATTTGACATATTTACCACATTACAAATGCATATGCCACAATCTCTTTCCGTGATATAAATATATTTGAATGGTTTTAAGACCGGCTTCGCACAAGCTTTGCGGCTATAATAAGCATATGTCAAGAGCAGTAAGCAGTGATGGTGCCCAGCTGCCCCATACACACGTGCTGTCACACATCCAGGAAGGGGCCGAGAAGCTGGGCATCTGAGGGAGGTTAAGAGGCAGGTTGGGAACTCTGGGCAGATTGTTGGTGATGGTCCTGCCGGAGATCAGAGAGTAAAAGAGCAGAAAGCCTTGAGAGGAGGCCAACAATAAGAGTATATCATATAAAGAGCAGAATAACCGGCTGATCATTCTGAGGCATCTGAAGCTTACTGACAGGAACTTAGTTAGAGAAGATCGCATGTGTAATTAGACATAACAGTCTGTTCAATACCATATTGTTTTATCCATGACGTCATATGATGTTCAGTTTGGAGTCGCCAGATATAGAGACCCCAGATATAAAATGCTTTTGATTTTTTTCAGTGTGTAAAAATATAACTAGAATGGATAACAGTAACATTTTGTGAAAAGTTCATGTCTACTTTTGTGGTAAATAAAAGTACAGTTAAAGCTTAAATACAAATAAATTATATATAACAATTATACATGATAATAACAATAACAACAACTATTATTATTATTATGATGATTTATGTATTATTATTTTAAGCACTTACAAACGATTATAAAAGAGTTAAAGCTTCAATAATAATACATTATATATAATAATCAACAACAAAAGACAAAATACTAAATTAGTTTATTATGTCAGAGGAAATGTAAGGTAAATTATTAATAAATAATTATATGAATTGCATACGAATTATTATAAAAGAGTTAAAACTTCAGTAATAATAAATAATATATAGTAATTAACAGCAACTCTTATTATTATTAATAGTAGTGGTAGTAATTATTTAGATAAATTATTATTATAAATTAAATATAATAATAGTAATAAATATTTTGATTAGGTCAGAGAAATTTAAAGGCAAATAATTATAATAAATAAAAAATATTAAAAACTTTTTTAACTTATAATTTACTACTACTACTAATAATAATTTATAAATATGTAATTATTATTATAAATAAAATCTAAATATTAATAAAGGTTGTAGTAATAATAATAGTAGTAGTATTTAATAATTAAATGTAAAAACTATAATAATAATAATAACAGTTTCAGTTTATTTATTTACTGAATATTATAAATAATATTACATATATTAATAATAATAAATAGTTAATTGCTATTATTATAATTATAATTAAGAAGAAGCAGCGTTTTGATTAGGTCAGAGGAACTTAAAGGGAAATTATTATTATGATTATTGCTCTTTTTACATGTAAAACACAGGGGTTATTGGGACTCCAAACATAAACACAGTAAAGTCATTCGTTACGGTCTTTTGTAAGATCTCATTTTCTTAAGTTCTGTGTCCACAGGAAACTGTTTGGTCAAGCGTATGATCATGTATATGACAGCACCACATACAGACTTCACATCTGCACCTCACAGCCTTGTGTTCAGCCCCATCGAATTAAATACGGTGAGAACAAACAAGAAACTGTCCAGTAAATCAGAAAAGAACATAGCATTAATGGAAAAGGATGAGGACAATCTTTGAGGCTGTCTTCTTTAACCTCTTTCCAATCATCTCTGAAACATGAACAAGTTGATAGGTTTGCTAGAAATAGCCCAACAGGGTTAAACAAACACGATACTGTATTCGCTTAACTGTGAAAAGAATCAATAAGAAAACATGCATACATAAAATCACACTGGACTCTAATGGCTTGACATTAAATGAGCTCTTACTTCACAGACTGCCACGTCTCCTGCTCAAAGCCGCGATGAATGGACTGAGCTATTGACGACTCCATCAGGTCAATGTAGCGCACCACCAGAGGGATGTACAGGTCCTGGAGGTGCTTATGGAACGTGCCATTGCACAGGTGAGCTGGAGAACATGAAGGATGAATGAAGGCTGATGTGCAACATCAGGCTAAATATTGTGAGCAATGCTATCCTGCAGTGGAAATACATCTAGAATGACCATTGCAGAAATCATAGACAACTGTAATCATTTTTAATTAATAATAATTAATAATCTAAATAACTAATTTAATATAAAATATACAGTTTTTTATGGTGCTGAAAAACAATGAACTTAACTAATGAAAAAAATGTGTGAATTTATTTGCATAACAACTGGAATGATTTCCGAATATCATGTAAACATTGATTAATTGTGCTGTGGAGCTGCTCATTTGCAATCTTCACATTATAATAAATGTCAAAACTGTGTCCTTCAGCAAGTAGGAAACATACATAAACTGAATAAAGTTATCAAAACACTCAATTCTAGATCAAATATGGCTGCATCCTTAAAGCGACAAAAGTTATTGATTTCCTCTTTTTTTCTGTTGTTCTTTGATTAAAGGTGCCATAGAATGCATTGATACAGTATTTTAAATTGTTCTCTGATATCTACGTAGAAGATATGTGGCTTAGGTAAGGGCAAAAAATCTCCAGAAACGGTTTTACATGTCCATTTACAACCCTAGGATTTCTCTCTAGAATAAAACGGTCTGTTATTGGCTTATTTGGCAGGGTCTTGAATAATAATGAGCTCTGCTCTGATTGGCTGTTTCACAGTGCTGCTTAATGTTGAGCTCTGCTCTGATTGGCTGTTTCACAGCGCTGCTTAATGTTGAGCTCTGCTCTGATTGGCTGTTTCACAGCGCTGCTTAATGTTGAGCTCTGCTCTGATTGGCTGTTTCACAGTGCAGCTTAATGTTGAGCTCTGCTCTGATTGGCTGTTTCACAGCGCTGCTTAATGTTGAGCTCTGCTCTGATTGGCTGTTTCACAGCGCTGCTTAATGTTGAGCTCTGCTCTGATTGGCTGTTTCACAGTGCAGCTTAATGTTGAGCTCTGCTCTGATTGGCTGTTTCACAGCGCTGCTTAATGTTGAGCTCTGCTCTGATTGGCTGTTTCACAGCGCTGCTTAATGTTGAGCTCTGCTCTGATTGGCTGTTTCACAGCGCTGCTTAATGTTGAGCTCTGCTCTGATTGGCTGTTTCACAGTGCTGCTTAATGTAATAATCCTCATTTGTTAAGTCGCTTTGGATAAAAGCATCTGCTAAATGACTAAATAAATAAATATTGTTGAGCTCTGTTCTGATTGGCTGTTTCACAGTGCCACTCATCAGCAAGAAGGAAACACAGGGAGGAAAATATATATTTAAATACTTTCTCTCACAGTTATATCGTCGGATAATTATACTGTATATAAAACAGGCTACAGCTAACAAGGAGCTAACCATGTCCCTTTAGTGGCTCGCGTTGTATATTGGAACGTGTTCCAATTGTATATTGGAACGAAGACACCAAACCATCCCTGCACTTCACATCCCCTGCACAGCCTGGAACATTACATGTATTTCCATGATCTGCCATTTTCGCTGTTGTCCGCGCTTGTTTATTTACAACACTTTCAGAACTTCAGCTAGCCTAGAACAAGGGCGGGTTTATGGAATGATGGGGCGTAGTGATCCCGACTGTAACGTCACAGTCGGTGTTATTTTCTGATCTGCCTGTTTTTCAGTGGTCTTTTTTTAATCATGAGATTTACATAAGGAGGAAGAAACAATGGGAGTCTGAGGCTCACTGTATGTAATTTCCATGTACAGAAGGTAAATAAATGTTTTCATTCTATGGCACCTTTAACCGACATCACAGCAGCTGGTTATTAGATGATTTGGTTGTTATTACATTAAGAGCAGCCGCTGCTGAACGTGACGCGGATCTGACGCGCATGCTCGTAGTTTTATTTGTGTTTTATTATGAAATGAAACTGGTGACAGACAGCACACACCACTGTATTTGTGTGTGCAATGGAAGAGCGTGCGCTACGAGCACAGTTTAACGGCTGACAGGAAAACTAGCTTCTACTGACATATGGGAAGAGAGAAAGATGAAAGAAATTTACCCTCAGCCATTGTATTAAAATAGTCTATAATTAACAACTTTTTCTGTAATTTAACACCAAGGCGATAAAAACAAAGTATAGTCTTATAAATGTACACTATTGTTTTTTCAACAATTAATTACAATTATAAAATACGTTTCACATTCATGTTAATTGCTCACGTTTTTTCACCAACGTTTTGAGAAATCATATTTCTATGCTACAGACACTTTCTTCTCTTTTCAGTTGATTGCATACAGCCTGAAATATAATTACTTTATCTCTCATCTCTCCATTCATTTGACATAGAGGACAACATACCATATGTGAAAAGTGACACAGCTTACCCCACTCTCCTCTACATGTAAATGCACTCAATGTAATTAAAGCACTTAGAAGGAAATGGGGGTCTGAGAGAGAGAGAGTCATGTCTCCTCGGGCATCATTAAGTGTAATTCCCATCTCTCTGTTCTTCATCATTAACACTAGCCTTTTTACTCTCATGGGTGTTTGAGCTCATTTCCCAACCATTTAACAATGATGAAACACCATTTGAGCATTTAGTGTCAATGTCACAACAATTTTTTTGTCATGTGCACACACTCAAAACTGTAAAAAGCACGCACAACTGAAACTAATCCCTGTCTGTAATCAGCAAAATGAGAGATTTCATTTGTAATATGCTACAGCGGGATCTGCTACCTACGAATCTCATTTGGTTGCTCTGAGGCTTAACATCTGATGAATTCAGAACCAAATCAAATAATGGAATAGTCAAGAAAAGTTTCAAAAAGTCAAGGTAGTATTTAACTATTTTAATTGTCCCAAATAAAACCACATTATTAGGCGATTTGTATTTGATCTCATTCGGCTAAGAAAGTCATCACATTTTATTCTCTAACTATTTGGATCAAATGTAATTCCTTTTTATACTCAATGAGCATTTTTTACTTTTGTGTCAAATTTTTCAGAAATATTTCACATGCACTTCATGAACAATTATTAGATATCCTTCTGATAATGACACTGTGCCATGATGAACCAGAGAAACGATTCAATATTCTGTCATTGTTCACAAAAAAAAAAAATTCACAAAGGCTGCAATTATTTGTTAAAAAATACAGTAAAAATTAGAAATATTATTACAATATTATTACTTTTATTTGAATATCTTTCAAAATGTAATTTATTCCTGAGATGCGCAGCTGCATTTACAGCATCATAACTCCAGTCTTCATTGTCACGATCCTTCAGAAATTATTCTAATATGCTGATTTGCTGCTCAAGAAACATGTTAAAAATAATTGTGCTGCTTAATATTTCTGTGATTTTTAATGATTCTTTAATAAATATAAAGTTCAAGAGAACAGCATTTATTTGAAATAAAATCTTTGTGACATAATAAATGTCTTTACTGCCACTTTTAATCAATTTAATGCATCCTTGCTGAATAAAAGTATTAATTAAATCAAGTAGTAGTAATTATTGTATGGTTTTATATTGTTTCAGAAGTGCTTGTATTATTTTTATTATATTTTCTGTCATGTTTGAGTGATTTTAATTTATTTTTAATGGAAAAGAGCAGCGTGAGCATTCTGCTGAATCTCTCAATCAGTCACAAGTTTGAAACAACTTAAAGTTGACTAAATGACAAAATATTAATTTCTGGGTGAATTATTCCTTTAAATCTGCCAATTTTAACAGGCAATTTTAAAATATACCCCCATTTTCAACATATTCGCCAAGTAGGCTTTGCTCATTACAATTCTACCTTTAAGAAAAAAAGAGATGACTTTACTGAGATGAATTTAGTGAGAACAGGGCAGAGGAAAGCAATACGACTGGATCTCCTACAAGAAAGTTCATATATGAAACCGTGTGGGAGTTCCCTATATCTTTTTGCCAACTGTCTGCGTTATTAGAGGCTGCCATTTCCATTGTCATGCTCCCTTGATAACCAACCATATCTATTCCAAATCAACTGCTGTTCGAACGAGACAGTAAAGCAAATCTCTTTATCACTGTCGCAAATGTCACAGTCATGCAAAACAATCTTAGTAACTTCAACTTGGCTCTAGATCTGTTCTATCAATAGACCAAAAGATCCTCGCACAATTAACTTCATGTTGTGAAGTACCCAAAGCTGTTTGACGGAAAATTTCTGGTTGCACGCGAGCAGAACTTTGGACAAACGGGAGCAGAAGGTTGGGGGGGGAGAAAGAACGAGGAAGACAGGTAAATACTACACACGGTCAGTTCGGAGGAAGTTGTTGAGCAGCTGAAAGAGGGGGAAACTGTCCCAGGAGTCCTGCGGCTGGACGGCCAACGCTGCGTCCATGTCCACCGTGTACAGAGACAGGAAGGTCTCGGCGTGCTCCCCCATCGCCTCTGGCCACCAGGAGAAGGCCTGCAAAATACAGACATACACTCTTAAACAAAGGTTCTTTATTGGCATCAATGCTTCCACAAAGAACCTTTACCATCCATGGAACTTTTTCATTCTACAAAAGGTTCTTTACACTGGAAAATGTCCTTTAGACTATTTAAATGTTCTACACATTAAGAAAAAATTAAGAACGGTTTACTGAAAGGTTCTTTGGGAAACCAAAAGCGGTTCTTTTATGGCATCGCTGTGAAAACAGCCTTTTGGAAGCTTTATTTTGAAGTGTTTTAGGGTGACTCTTCAGTTAGGGACACTTTTGACTTGTTTTGTCTTTGTTCAACATTTATCAGGTTATTTTAGGATCATTGATATGCTATTATAGTTTTATTAGTATAGTTAGTATTTTTAATTGATTTTATTTTCACATTTTTCTGTTGTAAGAAACTGTCACATGATCAATCTAATATGATGATTTGATGCTAAATATTTTTTATTATTATTATTATTATTATTAATATTGAAAACTATTGAGCGGTTTAATATTTCTGTGCAATTGGTGATACAGAAATTTTAGATGAAGTTTCAGTAATTTTGTTGTGTGTTTGTCATTTTCATTTGGATATTTTAAATCTATCTATCTATCTATCTATCTATCTATCTATCTATCTATACATCCGTCTATCCATCCGTCTATCCATCCGTCTATCCATCCGTCTATACATCCGTCTATACATCCGTCTATCTCTACATCCGTCTATCTCTACATCCGTCTATCTCTACATCCGTCTATCCATCCGTCTATACATCCGTCTATCCATCCGTCTATCTCTACATCCGTCTATCTCTACATCCGTCTATCTCTACATCCGTCTATCTCTACATCCGTCTATCCATCCGTCTATCTCTACATCCATCTATACATCCGTCTATCTCTACATCCATCTATACATCCGTCTATCTCTACATCCGTCTATCCATCTGTCTATCCATCCGTCTATCCATCCGTCTATCTCTACATCCGTCTATCTCTACATCCGTCTATACATCCGTCTATACATCCGTCTATCCATCCGTCTATCTCTACATCCGTCTATACATCCGTCTATCCATCCGTCTATCTCTACATCCATCTATACATCCGTCTATCTCTACATCCGCTCTATCCATCCGTCTATCCATCCGTCTATCCCTACATCCGTCTATCTCTACATCCGTCTATCCATCCGTCTATCCATCCGTCTATCTCTACATCCATCTATACATCCGTCAGGTCTCTACATCCGTCATTCCATCCGTCATCATCTGCTTATCTATCTGTCTTATCTCTGTACATTCGTCTTATCTCTGTCCATCCGTATCCATCTGCTCTATCTATCTGTCATCCATCTGTTTATCTCTTACATCCGTCTGTATTTCCTACATCTGCTTATCTCAGGTCTGTTTATCTATCTGCTTATCCTATATCCATCCGTCCATCCGTCTACATCCATCATCCGTTCATCCATCCGTCTATCCATCCGTCTATCTCTACATCCATCTATCTCTACATCCATCTATCCATCCGTCTATCTCTACATCCGTCTATCTCTACATCCATCCGTCTATCCATCCATCGATCCATCTATCCATCCGTCTATCTCTACATCCATCATCCGTCTATCTCTACATCCATCTATCCATCTGTCTATCCATCCATCTATCTCTACCATCTATCTCTACATCCATCATCCATCCGTCTATCCATCCATCCGTCTATCGATTCGTCTGTCCATCCATCCATCTATCTATCTGTATCTATCTATCTATAAAAACTAAAATGCTTTTTTTATAAATGCATTTTTAAAATCATCCTAATGGACAAAGATTCCCCTTATAAGAACAGAATCACCCATTAATATGTAAAATACTACAAATATGCTACATATTCTATACATGTGCAACACACGATCACAAACAAAAATGCCAAAGATTATCAACAGAGAGACAACACTGAGAGCTAAACATGGTACATGATATTGACAACAAAGCACAATAAAACATGCAAATGATGAAACTAAAGCCAGTAGAAGTCAAGCAATACAATGAAGCGGCCTTGAAAAGAAGCACACGAAGATGGAGAGAATGGAAGGCTGCTTCTGCGCCTGCATGCTTGCTTGCTTTTGTAAACACCGTGTGTGTATATAGCTGTACAAACCTCTAACTTTAAGTATTATACTTTGAGCTTATCAAGCATAGTTCGTGCTACATGAAACAAATCTAATCATACAGCTTCTGGAGGAAAGTTGTGCTAAATGTAGTATTTTTCTGTGGTTATGATTTACTTTGTATCAATTTTTCACTATTAAACTGGTATTACATTTAGTAAATTATATATTAATAATTGGAGTATGTCTTAGAAGAAAATACTACTTAAGTATTTTTACTTTAAAATGTTGTTATATTCATTTTATGAGTTAATTACAAGCAATCACTGTTGCTTTTTAAACCGTTCCACATCTGGAAAAGGGTACTGTACTAGAAAGTAGCAGAATACTGCTATCGAAGTTCAAAAAAGGACAATTAGCCATCCACGTGTCTTTTATGGTGGACTGCAGCAGACCAGAGCCCATAAATCCTGCTGAATTCTCCTGAGAAAAGGGAAAAATTCAGCTGCGTCCTCCTACATTGTGTCGAGCTCTTTATTGTCTGCCAGTATGTGCATTGAAGGCCCTTCTGAAAAGATCCAAGTCTATCAATGCATTTCTCTCTTTGCATTCTTCCACAGGCTGATTCCTGGGGACGGCTGCAGCTAACTTAATTGAGCGCGTCAAAGAAAGCCTGTCCATGTTGTCTTGTATTCTTTACGCCGGCGCACGAGCCAAGAACTTTCCGTCCAAAGCGGTCGAGCAATGAGGATAAAAGTGCAATCACGGCGAAGAATATGCGGTGGAGAGGAGAATGCTGACTTATTGAAGGGTGCTATTGTGTACGGATATTCGTGTGTGTGTGTGTGTGTGTGTGAGAAAGTCACTCTTGTCTGACTGGATGTTTTGCAGTCGCTGGCCTTGAGGGAGCTTGTCTTCAGGGCTTTCAAAGACAGGTTTTTACAGCAAAAGGAATCGTTCACTGCTGTATATTTTTCAATCTAAAACATACTCAAAACCTTTTTCCCCATTAAAGTTAAAAAAATATATTTGTAATAATTAGACTAGACTCTTTTTTTGTTGCTTCGATGAATGTGTCTGGATTGTTGGCTAGTTGTGAGGTAAACTGTTAAACAACTAATTCAACTGGAAAATATGTTTCGCACATCACAGCTTTCAGTTTTATTTCACCATTTATTTTATTCACATTGTTATCTCACACAAACTACATATATACTGTATTTGTATTAACGCTATCTCAAGACCAATTCGTACGTGTTTTACGAGGTAATTATTTTGTACGACCTCACTCGTACGATTTTGTACGTTTTGTCTAGACCCCAGTGACGGGTAGGTTAAGGGCGAGGTTAGGTGTAGGTCATTTGTACATATTCATACAAATTGTGCAACTCGTAAAATATGTATGATTTAGCAAAAAGCGCATGGATTTGTATGAGTGAGGTCGTATGAATTAGACACCTTGAAAAATATGTGAAATTACCGTGAGAGCAGGCTGTTTGTTCTTACTCATATTAATAATTAGCATAATACACAACCAAACTATCTCCATATAAGGATTTCCTAACAATCTCAGCCTGGATTGCATGTGATTTATACAATTTTTATGCAGAATTGAGTATTATATAAGAAGTGTTTATTTGCAAAAACAGATAACTCTCATAAAAAATTATGTTTTTATTATATTATCATGTTTTTATTGTGTTCACTGTATTTTGGTTATTTTATAACCAAATCAAAATATTCCAACTGCAGTTTGATTGAGATTAATTGGAATGCACAATTAAAAACATGATTTTTGAAAATTGTTAAAAATGGAGTTATCTGTTTTTGTAAATGAACTCTTCATATATTAAATATAAATATCGCATCACATTAATATAAATAATTTGATAATATAAAATAACTAAATATATATACTAAATATAAATAATGCATTAATGCATAACCTATTAATATAAAAATTACACATTTTATGTATTCTATATATAATATTCATTTATTTTAATATAAAATAATTGAATTTCTGAAAAAAATAAACAATTATACATGCAAACACAAACCAATACTGTTCAAAGGTTTGGGGTTAAAAATATGAATCAAAAATACATTAAACATTTTTTTTAAATATTATTGCAATTTAGAATATTTTTTTTTTATATATATAGTAAAATTTAATTTATTCCTGAGATGAAAGCTGAATTTTCAGCATTATTAGCCAACTCCAGTGTTCAGAGTCACATGACCCTTCAGAAATCATTCTAATATGCTGATTTGCTGCTCAAGAAACATTTCTTATTATCAATGTTGAAAACAATTGTGCTGTTCAATATTTCTGTGGAAACCATGTTAAATCTTTTCAGGATTCCGTGATTAATAAGTTTATTTGAAATAGAGATATTTTGTAACATTGTAAATTTCTTAACTGTCACTTTTGATTCATTTAATGCATCATTGCTGAAATAAAGTATTAAAATATAAATGTAATCCATATGCAACAACATCCATATGCAATCTGCTTGTAAAATCATAACTGATCAAATAAATGGGGCTGTCCAAAGAGAAGCTGCCGTGTATTTCTTGCTAATGACAGCACAACACAACATGAGTGAAATAGAAGATTCTTACCTCTCTCCCCTAATGCATTTATAAACATAGAAGCGGAAGAGAGACAGAGAGAGAAATATCAGATAAACAAACATGTTTTCTTCCATTCATTCAACATTTGCATTCGAACACTGAAAACGCAGTACACACTGTACGAGACAATGTTTGACTCCTTGCTTTCACTGTACAAACTGCGAGTGTGAACATAATTTCACTAATGTAGATCTGAGCGCACCACGCACACACACCTTGATGTTTCCTTAGTGACAGCATGTGGGACATTTGTCTTGTTAGGCACAAGCGTTTTGGCATCCTTGTCCCTATCATCTGTGACAGCTGTTGAAGCTCGATCACTAAAAATAGCCAGTGCCTCGCGAGCAGATGTCAACATTCACATCTTGATTTAGCAAAATGATCACATCTCTGTCAGCGAAGCCTGAGCACCTAGGATTGATCAGTTTCCTTCGATCTTGTATTTTTGAATGTTGATGTGAGAGCGTTAGCGGGCGCTGGCCCTGTGCAGATGGGTCGTGGGCGTTGTTTTCCTGCGCCGCTACTATGAGCTGGCATTGGACGGGTAAGCTGTCACTCGCTAACAGCTGTTATGGCAACGTGGCGAAGTAAATGGGCAGCGAGACGGTAAATGATCACGAGTCTGCTCTGAAATGATCATGCAATACCTTCTGGAGCAACATGCAACGCCAAAAGGCCTGATGATAAACAAAGATTGATTCTCTGTCTACGTGACTGAAGGCTTCTTTGAACATATGTTGTACAGAGATGTCACAATAAGGGTCATGACATGAGCAAGTTGTCTGAGCATTAGAAACAGACAAACTAATTTCCCTATTATAAAGACAAAGCCTTTCAAGGTAACAAGAGCTTGGACTGAGACAACTGAGATGTTCTGTGGGTTTTACCAAAGTGTCGCTCTGTGTAAGATAAAATCGTTAGTCATTATTATATTTTTGTTATAAAAAAAACAGAACAAAGATAAACATTACAACTCAAATCATAATATTCAAATAAAACAACAAGTCAGTGCTTTATTTTCAGTTGTTACAATCCAAACATGTATTTACCAGGAGCATAAAGAAATTAATGAACAAATTATATAAATAAAACACTATATAGACATAAAGCAACGATATTAAAGTTCTTCAGTCAAGAACAGTGAGTGATTTTTGTTGTTATTTTATCGTTAAAGAAATAGTTTAATTTCAGTCGGCTGCATGTTTAGTACTGTACCTTTAAGACCTGCACGCATCTAATATACAGGCACACATCCGTTTCTCTCAGACAACACATTTACATTTTAAAGACATAACCAACTTTCAAGGTCTATATGTAAAAAGCATATTTTTAGGTCAGTATTAGCGCAAAAGATAACCTAGTCCAGTAATCATGCGCTGTTTGACAGGCTTTTTAGTTCGTACGCTTCGGGTGTACGCGGGCGCTCAGAAAAAGCGCATGTCAGACCTGCACGAATGAAAATTTAACCAGCAAGGCTTTAAAGCACATGCAAGTAATATAATTTAGCGATGTGAATGCATGTGACATTGTACAGTATCTTGATACGGAGGCGCCAGAAGTGTAACTGATAGAATGTGCGCTGTAGCACGATACGATATTTCTTCAAAAGCAGATCATGGAGACATTTTTATCATCCACGATCAAAAATAGTCCTATCGCACACCCCTATGACAAGAGAAACTAAATTTCCCTTGATCTTTTGGTACAGAAAAGGTCTTTGTATGCTTAATACATGTCTTAATTATCAATAAAAAAGCATTTATGTAATAAACCTCAGAAAACGGCTCATTTTAGATCCTATCTGGTCAAGGTGATGTCAGATAGCCCCAGTCGTTTGCATAAACACCACCCCCAGAGCGTCACATCGACAACCCACTGGCGTTACGTCACTAACGGCTGACACTTGATCATGCTGAATCCGAGTGTCGCGTCAGGCCAAAAACAAATATAAATTACAATCCCTGCCGCTATCTTGTTTACACTGGATAAAGTATAAAGATTTGTGTTCATACTCGAGTCTGTTTTCAGGTCAAGTGGATTGATAGAACGTTTGCTTTGATGCGTTTGGTTCAAACAGCTCGTTCGCATCTTTGTACAGATATCAGAAGGATCCCAGCGTAAGGAACAAGTGGACTGTTTTTTTAATGGCATCCCAGATCGTGTCAGAGGATTGTTAAGAGCTTTTTGTTTTGTAAACGAGGCACAGTGTCATGGAGAGTTCACAAAGAAACATTTGTTGAAAGATGAAGCAATACTAGATCTGACTGCATCAACTGTAAGTAAATTATTTTGTTTTGCTTTGTCTGGAAATGACAGTTTTATTTTAATTATGTTGTCACAACACTCAAAACACGCAATAGCGAAGGGGTGCTGATACGGTTTCCTATATGCAATGATTATCCTAACAGTCTGCAGTAAAAACAGCCTGTTTCTAGACTTCAGAATGAGGGTTGAAAATAAACATTTTTCCACATATTTATTGTTTTTTTTGTGCAAAACACTTCATTCACATTATAAGTAAACCTCAAGGAACCCTTGACCAACTGACCCCTTTAAGAATGCACACTTCAAGTTGAGTAAACTTCACATTTTGAGGAAGCATGTACACTTAAATTCAATCATAAAATGTGTTGTGTGTGTGTATATATATATATATATATATATATATATATATATATATATACACACACACACACTTTATTGTAATATATTGCTATATTTGACTGTAATATATTGTAAACCAATTGTAATATTGTATTGTAATTTATGCAACAATGAGACGACTCCCAAAACAGGAATGGTTTTACAGGTGGAGGCCACTGACATGTTTTTCCCTACTTATCTTTTCACTAGTTTTGCATTTGGCTAGGGTCAGTGTCACTACTGGTAACATGAGGCGATACCTGGACCCTACAGAGTTTGCACAGGCAGTCCAGCTCCTCCAGGATGGCACATCAATACGTGCTATTGCCAGAAGGTTTGCTGTGTCTCTTAACACAGTCTCAAGAGCATGGAGGACTTTCCAAGAGACAGGCAGTTACTCTAGGAGAGCTGGAAAAGGGCTGTAGAAGGTCCTTAACCCATCAGTAAGACCAGTATCTGCTCTTTTGTGCAAGGAGGAACTGACAAAATACCCAACAAAATAACCTGCAGCAGGCTACTGGTGTGAATTTCTATGACCAAACAATCAGAAACAGAATTCATGAGGGTGGCATGAGGGCCCGACGTCCTCTAGTGTGCCCTGTGCTCACTTCCCGGCACCGTGGAGCTCGATTGGCATTTGCCATTAAACACCAGAATTGGCAGGTCCGCCACTGGCACCCTGTGCTTTTCACAGATGAGAGCAGGTTCACCCCGAGCACATGTGACAGGCGTGAAAGGGTCTGGAGAAGCCGTGGAAAACGTTATGCTGCCTGTAACATCGTTCAGGATGACCGGTGGGAAATACCCCAGGAAACCTTCCGTCGTCTCATTAGGAGCATGCCCCGGCGTTGTCAGGTATGCATACAAGCACGTGGGGGCCATACAAACTACTGAGTACCATTTTGAGTTGCTGCAATGAAATTTCATCAAAATGGACTAGCCTGCTGCTTCATTTTTTCACTTTGATTTTCGGGGTGTCATTGAATTCATCCCTCTGTAGGTTGATCATTTTCATTTCCATCAAACGATGTGGCATCCTTTCTTCCCTAACACATTACCCAGTCCATATCAGTATAGATATCCAGGATGATATTTTCCCCCATTGAGATCTGACGTGGTTTCAAAGTGTTCCTTTAATTTTTTTGAACAGTGTATTTATTATAACATATTAAATAAAACATTTAATAATTTAAATGAGTTAAATGTATTTTATTTTGATGAATATACATTTCAAAAGAACTATAACTATAATCTTTTGTAACAATTTTTCTGTTGTAGCTTTTAATATATTTATTGCATCCTTGCTGAATAAAAGTACTCATTTATTTTGAACATTAGAGAACGTTTTTTTTTGCTGGTGCCCCTGAAGACACTGGCAGGTGTTCTGAATTTTCATATCTAAACAATCGGCATGACAGGGCCAGCCAAAATAAAATAAAATAAAATCTTTACTGTTGAGCCCTGAAAAGAATTCAGTGAGAAACCTTCGATCTGGGCGTATTCGGTAAGCTGGGAGTAATTGATGAGCGCAGCTTTTTCCAGGCACTTCTGAACTATCTTGCGCATCTCCTCAGGTGGGACCGGCGTGGTGATGTCTTTCATCAGAACCTACGAAATTACATCTTTATTACGCTTTAACTTATTTTCTCACAAGCTACTACACACAAGACACTGTTATGAGATGCAAAGCATGCACAGTTAACTGGCAGACACTCACCCTTTCCAGAAGAGAGAGCGTGGCTTTAAGAGCCCCCTCCGGTCGCCCGAAGGGGAAACAGTACCTACGGGCAACAAGACAAAGGTACAACTCGAGTGGTAATTAACTGACAGCTTACAAAGAAAGAATACGGAGCGCAAACTGAAGGAGTCAGTCACAGACCGCTGTTTCTCAGCTATCATGGGACAATAATTACATCTCTTAAATAGAGATGTTTTCCAAAGCCTGTTGAGGAGGGACAGGTGTCAGCGTGCATACAGACAATGCTAGGCGGGATGAATGAAGGCCAAAGGGAAGTGCTTCTCATGGAGGCCTCACACCACAGGTGTGAAAGTGTCCCCTGAAAAGCCCTTAGCGTGTTTTTTTTCGTGTGTACAGGGCAGGAGGCACACTTACCAAGTGACTCAACAAGTTCTAATCAGCTTGGGTTGGGCACCGCGCTTAATCCCCGGCACGCCCTGCACTGGCCATGTCCATTTGCATAATCCAAGATGTTGTTCGTAGCTTTTGTTTGAGTGGTTTTAGCTGGTTATTAGGTGTCGCTGCAACCGCAAAACTAAAACCCTCTTTACAAGTGTTACCAGTGCGCTACAGGAGGGCTAGCGGGAGGTCGGTTCAAAACGAGGACCCATGAGGAGGGGGTGTGGTAAATGAGTAAACGGTAAACCGAGATGTTATATAGGGGTTATCAACTGATTTGGCTTCAGGAACCAGTTATTGCATTGCTATTACAAGATTGATGGTTTAAAAGAATGCTTAAAGGAATAGTTCAACCATGAATGAACATCTGCTTAACATTTACTATTCAAGATGTAGATGAAATTGGTTATCAAAACAGATTTGGTCAAATTTAGCATTGCATCAGTTGCTCACTAATGCAGTGAATGGGTGCCGTCAGAATGAGAGTCCAAACATCTGATAAAAACATCACAATAATCCACAAGTAATCTATACCACTCCAGTCCATCACTTGACATCTTGTGAAATGAAAAGCTGCAAGTTTGTAAGAAACAAATCCATCCTTATGGCGTTTAAACTCTACACTAGCCAAAAGTCCATAATAAAAACGCTTCCTCCAGTGAAAAATCTATCCTGTTGCTTTCTCACGTCAAAATCCACCAGCGTGTTTGTTTAGAGCTTGTAAACGCTGTTTGATCTGAGCATATTTCTCTCCCGATTCAGATCAGACGACTTTTTCACTGGAGAGAGCAATATTATGGATAGAGGACTCATATTTTAGCCTGAAATAGCGTTTAAGTAACAATGTCTTTATGATGGTCTTCTTTATTATAAACATGCAGCATTTTGCTTCACAAGGTGTTAACTGATGGACTGGAGTGGTGTGGATTACTTGTGGATTATTGTGATGTTTTATCACCTGTTTGAACTCTTATTCTGACGGCACCCATTCATTGCAGAGGATCCATTGGTGAGCAAGTGATTCAATACAAAATTTCCCCAAATCTGTTTACACGAAGAAACAAACTCATCTGCATCTTAGATGGTCCAAAGGTAAATACGTTTTCAGCAAGGTTTCATTTTTTGGGTGAACTACTTCTTTAATATTCAATAATATTATCAAATTGACTTCAGTAACACTACTGGATGAGAACTTAAACTGAACTGAGCTGGATAATGACAACGGTCGGTCAAGAAGCTGCTCTATAATGTTACTTGACTTGATTATATTGTTATTATTTGTGTTTTTACATCGATTTGTCCGTTGTTATTCCTCTGTTTCAGGACAGAAGTGGACGTGGGAGCTTGTTCTACCTGAAATGTGTGATCTGCTTCTCCAGTAAAGTCAGCAGTCTGCTCCTGATCTCCTCAAACTCCTCCTTCTCCTGTTCTGTCACTGTGCCCAAGCCGTCCGGTCTGCCAGAACAACAAGGAAACATTCAATTCTTTACAACACCTGTTCATTAATTCCAACTGCCCTTGAATCCTGTGATTCAACAACACACTCAAAAGATTTCTCAAAGGTAATTGTCAAGTTTCACAAATATTTCAGCAGAACTGAACAATGCTTCGACACACATAGAAGGGTTTCACAATCCAATCCTTTGTGAAGCACAAAGATGCGAAGCAATTGGAATTATCTTAAAATTTAAATTCAAGACATTATTCAAATGAAGTACTATTTTATATTATTTGTATTTATATGTAATTATATTTTATTTTAATTTATATGATACTGTGAATAATAGTCATAGTAAAAATTATTTGAAACTTGAATAATGTCTAATCTTTTTAATATGATCTTATTTTTATTAAAATAAAACTATTGTGTCAGATATAAGATTATCAAGCTGTTTATTAAAATACAATACAGATTATTCAACCAAATAAAGATGATAAAATAAAGTTATTAAACAACTAATTAAATAAAATAATACTGAATCGAATTAAAAAAATCTAATAATCATGAAAAGTTGAATAAATTACTACATTTTGAATGAAACTATAATTTCTAATCTTCTAAATATGCTATCATAATGTAATTTTGAATGCAATTATTTGAATAATTTACAGTCTCAAATATATATATTTAATGTAATATTTTACATTATGTATTTTACAATATTGTACATATATGTTTATCATCAGAATATATATATATATTTTTAAATCTTATATATATATATATATATATATATATATATATATATATTAGTGGTGGTTATCGGCGTTAACGCGCGCTGCGTTAACGCAGACTCTTATCGGCGATAAAAAATATCGCCGTTAATCTATTCTCAAAGTTGGGATGGGAGCTGGGTCTATACTACGCAAAGCTATGATGACTTTCACCCTGATATTTTAGCGGATGTATACCTAGCCGAATTGCACTGTAGGGGCGAAACGAGTCTTCGAACTAGAGGCTCGCAGTCCGTGATGGACAGATTGTTAACGGCTGGTCTATGTGGTAATACAATCGGCAGGACATCCAAACGCCACCTATCATTCATCAACCTCAAATATGGCTTTTCATCTGAAAGATGTATGTAGTAGTAACTTTACATGGCCGCTCAATATGATGTTAACCTAGAGAATGCGCTGCCATTGAAGTGTTTGTGTGAAGCGCTGCTTTGCTGCAAGACAGGCTCCCTGCCTCACTTGCTCTTAAAATCTCCGTCATTTTTTGGTCATACAGATAAAAGTAGCCTAATACATCTTTCGAATCTGTAAAGACTCACGCTTTATTTGTGTGCACTCAGAATAACAACGTAAACGTTGCGCTTTTAAGCAAACAGGATGCGCTTTAGGTCTCATGAACTTGAGAATTCACTCCCGTGTCACCCTCTGCTTGAACCTGTGTGTATGCCTAACGTTACTGTGAAATTACCACATCAGACGTGACGCTGCTAACATGGATGCAGCTATGAAGCCGGGTTTGCTTCAGGAAAATTTATTTTTAAGAAGCTTCCCAATGGAAACTGTAAACAGTTCATCACGACCTCTTATGTAGGCCTCACAGTTCAAAATTCATGTTTAACTGAATAAACAGTTAGTAAACACAAGTACATCTTATTGAACATAGTTTATTTTCATCACCAATTAATAGTAGAACAGCTTTCTCAAGCAGTTTGTGATGCATTTTGGAAACAGGAGATGAGCCCCTGGTCTAATGCACCACCTGGCTTGAGAAACCCGTTCTCAAAGACTTACTTTTAGTCATTATTTGGGTAGCACACATATTCTGAATGCCTTCGGCAGAATTCAAATGAGACATTTTAATCTAGATTAATCTAGATTAATTCCAAAATTAATCTAGATTAATCTAGATTAAAAATTAATCTATGCTTACCCTATATATATATATATATATATATATATATATATATATATATATATATATATATATATATATATATATATATATATATATATATATATATATATAGCTATAGTAAATCTAAATAAAAATCATTAAAAACTTTGGAATAATGTATAATTTCTGAAAAAATAAATAATAATATAGTACCAGTCAAAAGTAACGTTAAGAAATACAAATTATAAAAAAATATTAATGATAAAAAATGTATTGAACAGCAAATCAGCATATTATGGTGATTTCTGAAGGATCATGTGACTTAAGTAATGATGCTAAAGAATTCAGCTTTGAAATCACAGGATTAAATTACATTTTAAAATACATTCAAATAGAAAAGTTATTTTAATTCGTCTTTTCAAAAAACATTATTAATTAATATTTGTTTGAATAATGGTAAAGATATATGATGAAGATGCTTATTAAAAATACTTATTCAACTAATTAAATAAAAATAAAATAAAACCACAATGTTGAAAAAATGAATCGACTTTTTCATTCTAATCTTCTAAATATGTAGTATTTATTTTGAATACAATTATTCTATCTATCTACCTACAAAATAAAATGGCCACCGATTTAAACTAAACAGCTTCTCTCAATACCGCATAACTACAACAATCACATGTAGCCAGCATATGTTCGAGCCCTAAGCTTTGCACAATTGCACTTTAAGAGCTAAAGTAATCATTCTAAAGTCCGTTTTTAACCGTCGACAATGGGCAGTTTAGTTAAAAGCCATTGTGCCTCGCTATCCAAACCCTGCACACTTTCTGAATGGCACAGCTCAGCGCTGTAGAGAGAGCTTGTAAACCTGTCTGTTCTTCAAATCCCTCTCTCCATTAAATGAAATCCGCCTTTTCTTTTTGACAAGGGCCAGCTAATCCCGAGAGAACACAAAGAGGGGGTGTGAAGAGCGGCAGAAGACGTGTATGTATGTGCGAGCAGGGGGAGAGAGAGAGAGAGAGATCAGCGCCTGCAAATGAAAAGAAAAAATCTCCTTTTTGCATTATGGTAAAGGCTAAGGAGTGTATAAACTCAACATCAACCCTTTAAGCTCGGTGTCTTTGTCTGTCGTTCTGTGTAGGCTCATTAGTTCTGAAGGAAGGCCTCTTAGTTTAACTGCTTCTAACAAGAGGCCTGGGAATTGAACTGTTAGCACGAGGGAGAATCGCTCTATAGCGTCGAGTCCATCCTCGTTTCTGGCTCCCAGTACATCAGCAAACCTACGACTAGCAAAGCCTTATGACTTTAGTCAGTAATTAAGTCTCTCACAACTCACACATCCTCCCATTGACTTGACTAATGCTAAACGAATCCTTCAAACCTTGAAACACATCCAATTCTACCTTACGTAACACTGCATTATTAGTGCTGTCTGCTAAGAAAGGCATCACTTTTGTTATCATTATTCAGGGATTTACAGTAAGGACGGCCTTGGCAAGGGGCCGGTGAGAGAGAGTTTGGGGCCAGATGATTGAATGTTACTGTATGTTACACTTGTTGATCATGTGCATGTGGTTTTATGCCTTTAAAAACAAAAACATTTACTTTTTTCGGTGACATTTGGTTGTACATTCTGCTCCTTAAACAGTTGGCTTACAGATTAAGTTTTATCGAAACTACTGAAGACATGATAATACCTGTATAATCTTCAGCTATCCTTAAAATACAAATAGCACAGAAAACTATTTGATGAAAAACAACAACAACGTAATTTAGAAATAAAAATAACATATATAAATATATAATATAATTATATTATATTGCAAATTGTCCATGCAAAAACTGATATTTGATTAAATAACAAAACACAATTATAAATAATATAAAATGTATTAAAGTAAAATTACATTATGAGTAATAATAATGATTATGATAATAATAATAATATAACAATTATTGGTTGTGGTAGTAGTAAATTATTATACTAGCATATATTATTATACTTCTACCACCACCAATAATTGTTATATTATGACATAGAACTATTAAAATATAATAGTATATAATATATATATTTTAAAACATAAAATAAAAAATATGAAAATAAATACTAAACTTAAAATATATTATATTATTTCATAATATTGTTTATAAATTATATTATTATATTGCAAAAGTAAATGCATATTCTTTGTAAATAAAAAGTGTAATAAATACATTTATGTGAAGTAAAAAGTATAATGAACAATAATATAAATATTATATTAAATATGAATGAACTTGTTTGAGTTCATTTTGAGCGTGTTTAAGACGAGTGAAACGCTGACCCGTCCGGAGCCAGTCAATGAGGGTTAAACAGCGGCAGGAGTCTCTGGATAGTCTGGCCGAGCCGAACGGTGTGTATCCGATCATATCAAGACCTCACGGACGAGACCGAAGTGACAATCCAAAGGGTGCCGCTCCGGATGCATGTCATGTTCTGTGTGAGTGCAGAGTGCAGACTGGTCACACCAGATACTGATCAAGCATGACGGACAGGCGAGAGACTGACAGGTGAGAAAGAGGTTAGATTGTGATTACTGTCACTTGCTGTCATGTCAGTCCATCCTGGCCAGTTCATCTCACACATGAAGCCGCACCTGTCCGGTTCCTCTCGCATACTTGCTTCTCAGTCTCGAGCCTCGTCGAGCTCAGGGTGCATCTGTCAGTCAAATGCTGACTGAAATGTGCCACGAGGATGTCTGCACTGACAAACATGTCTGAAAGAAGTCTCCGCTCACACACACTTCACCATTTATAAACCACGCCATCGTCACCTAAAACATAGCTCTGAATGCTAGAAAAACATTTACAGAAGCATTTTTATATTATTACATTGTATTATATATATTACATGTTTTTATTGTATATAGATAATTTAATTAAGTTAAAATATATATTATACACACACACGCACACACACACACACACACACACACACACACACACACACACACACACACACACACACACACACACACACACACTATATATCCTGTGCTCAAAAGTTTGGGATTAGTAAGATTTCTTATGTTTTTAAAGAAGTTTCTTCTGCTCATCAAGGCTGTATCTATTTTATAAAAAATACAGAAAAAAAAGCGTATTTTGTGAAATATTCTTGGAATTTAAAATAACAATTTCTAAAAAAAACTGGCGTAGGCCAAAGGCGTTTCAGAGAATTTGGCAGTACATCCAACTGGCCTCATTACCGCAGACCACGTGTAACCACACCAGCCCAGGACCTCCACATCCAGCATCTTCACCTCCAAGATCGTCTGATACCAGCCGCCTGGACAGATGCTGCAACAATCGGTTTGCATAACCAAAGAATTTCTGCACAAACTGTCAGAAACCGTCTCAGGGAAGCTCATCTGCATGCTCGTCGTCCTCATCGGGGTCTCGACCTGACTGCAGTTCATCATCGTAACCGACTTGAGTGGGCAAATGCTCACTTTCGATGGCGTCTGGCACTTTGGAGAGGTGTTCTCTTCACAGATGAATCCCGGTTTTCACTGTACAGGGCAGATGGCAGACAGCGTGTATGGCAAAGTGTGGGTGATTGGTTTGCTGATGTCAATGTTGTGGATCGAGTGGCCCATGTGGGGTTATGGTATGGGCAGGTTTATGTTATGGACAACGAACACAGATGCATTTTACTGAGGGCATTTTGAATGCACAGAGATACAGTGACAAGATCCTGAGGCCCATTGTTGTGCCATTCATCCACGACCATCACCTCATGTTGCAGCATGATAATGCACGGCCCCATGTTGCAAGGATCTCTACACAATTCATAGAAGCTGAAAACATCCCAGTTCTTGCATGACCAGCATACTCACCGGACATGTCACCCATTGAGCCTGTTTGGGATGCTCTGGATCGGTGTATACGACAGCGTGTTCCAGTTCCTGGCAATATCCAGCAACTTCGCACAGCCATTGAAGAGGAGTGGACCAACATTCCACAGGCCACAATCAACAACCTGATCAACTCTATGTGAATGAGATGTGTTGCACTGTGTGAGGCAAATGGTGGTCACACCAGATACTGACTGGTTTTCGGACCCCCCCCAAAACAGTAAAACAGCACATTTTAGAGTGACTTTTTATTGTGGCCATCATAAGACACACCTGTGCAATAATCATGCTGTCTAATACGCATCTTGATATGCCACACTTGTGAGGTGGATGGATTATCTCGGCAAAGGATAAGTGCTCACTAACACAGATTTAGACAGATTTGTGAACAATATTTGAGAGAAATAGGCCTTTTGTGTACAAAGAAAACATCTTAGATCTTTGAGTTCAGCTCATGAAAAATGGGGGCAAAAACAAAATTGTTGAGTTTATAATTGTTTTATATTTACATTTTAAATATATATATATAGTTATAACTATATATATATATATATAGTTGATATACACACACACACACATCTAATTGATATATATAGCTGTCATCAATAAAAAAATATCAATCAAACATTTTTCTGTAATTAAGCACAATTAATTGTATATTAATAAACACACTGATTCACATTGAATCTTTAAATTAATGTAAAAAACAACAAAGGTGGAATATAATGAAGGCCAATATCATTGATATCAATACTAGTACGGATATCGCTATTAAACGTATTTTTCCCTAAATTGTATCCATTAATTGTAGACATTGAACATTACAGTATAATTGAAAGCCACTATTCCTAACATTTAATAGGCTTTGAAAAAATATAACGAGGTCACAAGGTATTTATGTAATATAATGGTAACATAAAAAATGGGTACAATTGTATTTGGAAGATCTGTGCAGTATAATAGATATCATGCATTAAAGAGTTAAATATTTTTATTTACTTCACTTTTTGTGCCTTCTGAATTTCCCATGAACACTCTCTGTGGGCTTCACAGCTGAACTGTCATTATTCAAACGACACCTCCTCCAACAAAAAACTACTCATGCCAATTTTCCTCATTAGAAACTGGTGATTAGCTAGAGAGGCTAATCATTACTGTTCCTAATTGACTAAATAAGCCATCAAAGACAGGGAGCACATCCGTGTGTATTTAACATCTAATAAGTCAATCGACGGCTGATTCGAGGTAAGTGGAAAACGAACAGCTTCCAGTGTACGCTAAACACAAAGGACTTCGCCAACAAGTGGACAAGGGACATTGCTCATACCCGAGCCGCATTCAGTCCTCTCACCGCTAACGTAAAGCGCATTTCCATCTTGAACAGTCACTAATTCGCACAATCAATTACAGAAAACAAGCTTGTTATATGAAATTGATCCTCAGAGGCCTTATGAAAGAAAAAATTAAAATGTAAAAGCAGCACAAATGGACGTAATTACGGTTTAATTGCTTTGCGTTTTGAGATAATGGGGAGTCATTAATTAATTTGCCAAGCAGACGCTTGCAGTCTCTTTTTGAGTGAAGCGGGAACATGGCTGCCATGCTGAGCGCCTCCCGAGTGATTAAAGAAATTCTTCAGTCTTGTCGTTCCTTTTGTATGCCCACCCATTATGTGCGGACAAAAGCCATTCGAAGTGTTTTTCTTTTCTTTTTGTGATCTATCAAACATGTGGGACTTCTCATTTGTCCAACACAAATGAAATCCTTGATTTCAAACACTTAATACGTGAGATTTCAAAATGCCCACCTCCATGGAAAGCAAATATTCCTTGCTGTTTGAAAGGGCTTTGGGACGTTGCTAAAGTGCTTGTTTTTATATAGAAATTATAACAGAACATCTTTTATTTCCATGTGGTCAGGTGCTTAAATTATATCTATTTTTTTTTAAATATATTTCCAATAACAATGAACATATGAAATGTTGAACCTCGATAAAATGTCTACACTACACACACAAAAAAAAAATATACTATCTAATATGAAAGTCTGTGCTAATAGTTTAACATACGTGAATAAAAAAATCAAATGTTCATATATTCATACAAACATTAAGTGTATATATATATATATATATATATATATATATATATATAAATAAAATGTGTGTGTGTGTGTGTGTGTGTAAATATATAGCCCTGGGGAAAGCGTACTTCTAAAGGTAATGATTACAATGTTGCGCTACTCCATAAAAAGTAACTAAACTGTTTTTCTTAGTTACTTTTTATGGAACATAATGCATTATGTTACTTTTGTGTTACTTTTCTCTCCTGAGCCAGGCTTGCTTAATTGTTTTTAATAACAAAAAAATTAACTATAAAGGCTCTTTCACCACAGAAGTGAAATTAATAAGCCTTCGGTTGAAGGAAGTGCCTCTGCACTCCCAGTTTCTCTCCACATGGGGACAGGAGAGGTGTCAATGAATAAATGGGAAAACAAAGTAACTTCCGTAACTGATTTGAAAAAAAAAAAACAATTTTTTATTGTAAATTTAAAAGTAACACGTTACTTTACTAGTTACTTGAAAAAAGTAATTGATTACGTAACTCACGTATATACCGTGAGTTACGTAATCAATTACTTATATATATATATATAATTTGCAAATAAATTCTTTAAAAATCCTACAATGTGATTTTCTGGATTTTTTTTCTTATTTTGTCTCTCATAGTTGAGGTATACCTATGATGAAAATTACAGGCCTCTCTCATCTTTTTAAGTGGGAGAACTTGCACAATTGGTGGCTGACTAAATACTTTTTTGCCCCACTGTATATACATATATATATATATACACACACAGTATATACTGCGTGTATATATACACACTGAACAAAATTATAAATGCAACACTTTTGTTTTTGCCCCCATTTTTCATGAGCTGAACTCAAAGATCTAAGACTTTTTCTATGTACACAAAAGGCCTATTTCTCTCAAATATTGTTCATAAATCTGTCTAAATCTGTGTTAGTGAGCACTTCTCCTTTGCCGAGACAATCCACCTCACAGGTGTGGCTTATCAAGATGCGGATTAGACAGCATGATTATTGCACAGGTGTGTCTTAGGCTGGCCACAATAAAAGGCCACTCTAAAATGTGCATCGACCGTGATAATCCCGCTGATCCTTAATAAGGAGGGGGAACTCTCCTTCCTCTCTATATTTTAGGATTGGATAGACCCATAATGGACCCAATATTTCCTTTCTTTTTCTTTTTAAGAAGCAAGAGGACAACCAAATCATCCTCAATGCTTAAAGATATTTTGTATCGTTTTGCGATTTTTTTTGTGCAACAGATTAATTAATACGCATCGGACTCAGTGTGCAAGGTTTCTGTGCGTGACGAATTATTAGGATTATAAATACAAAAAAACGCATGCAAAATTTTGGACTCTCTTTGCAGAGACCTTTAGTCTTATTTATAAATTGTATTCTGTCTGGACTTCCTTCCTGTTGCTTAAACGGCAGAGAACAGCACTAGCATTGCCATGGTCATGGGTTTGATTCCCAGGAATGGCACGGACTGATCCAAATGTGTACCTTGAATGCTGTGGAAGTCTCTTTGGATTAAAGCCAAATGCATAAATGTAAATTGAATGTCAATCAAAAGTTGCACAATATAACCCAGCATTTGTGAAACTACTGTAATACCTGTTACCGTGGACGTGTGAGGCACAGAAGGCATAGCTGTAGTGGAGCAGGGTCGGGTCCACCAGGGCGTTGTTATCAGAGAAATCCATCAGGTCTTTCAGGTAGCAGAGGTGACGATGACAGCCCCTCACCCCGTATCGAGCACAGTACTCATCCAGAACAAACACCTGGCCCGGGCTGAACCAACCCTGAAACACAAAAACAGGATCAGACTAAAACACATTTACTATAAACATGCAATTAGCTGATCTTAGTCATTCCTGACCAGAGCACATCTCTGCTTCTCTGGACTATTTATACTGTACTGTATCACATCATATTATACTATACTCTAATAGAATATTGATTAAAAGTGATAGTAAAGATATTTATAATGTAACAAAAGGTTTATATTTCAAATAAATGCTGTTCTTTTGAACTCTGACAAGAATCCTGAAAAGTATTTCCAAAGAAACAGAAGCAAACACTGTTTTCAACACTGACAACAAGAAATGTTTCTTGAGCATCAAATCAGCATATTACAATAATTCTGAGAGATCATGTGACACTGAAGACTGGAGTAATGACGGAAATCACAGAAATAAATGACATTTTAAAATATAAATACAGCTATTTTAGGATGTAATATTTCAGAATATTACTGTTTTTGCAGTATTTTTTATGCATAAGAGACTAAATAACAAAAAAGTATATATATTATAAATGAAGAGTTCTTTTGCAAAATCCGATAAACGTCACTTAAAAAAAAAAGATTGCCGTGCATTATTCTCCACATATACTGAACCCTAAACGCGTTTTGTCAAAAAAGTCGGTATTGTCCACTTTCAAGGCATTGCGAGTTCATGTTTTACTGCAGAAGTCGACAAGCGCCCTTGTTGTTTTTGAACAGAAGCCAATAAATATATATATACATATATATATATATATATATATATATGTGTGTGTGTGTGTGTGTGTGTGTATGCATGTCTGTGTGTGCGTATATAGATAGATAGACTATTACACTGTAAAAAATGTTTACTGCAATTAGTTATCACAACTTAAAATTCAACTTTAGAATAAGTAATAATTTGTTGTTGCAACAAATTAAGTGTGATTAAATCATAAGATTAGTAAACTTTAAGTTGACTATTTAAGTTATCAACAAATGTTAAGTTATTATAAGTAATTGTACACAAGTGACTAATTATAAATATATTAAAAATAGTTACAGTAGTAAACAAGTAACTGAGTATATGCAGAGTTACTTTTTAGTTACTTTTCCACCCAAAAATAATAGCTCAAATCTGTTCATTCTCTCAGAGCATAGACTCGTAGATATCCAACTGTATGTTTATTCAAGCAAAAAAAAAAAAAAATCATAAATGTTTGTACAGTATGTCTTTGCTGGGCACTTACGACAGCGTCAGACTGTCATTCTCTTGCAATAAACTCTAGAAAGTCTATTCGGTGCTAATTTTGTGCTTATTTTGGACCTTGAATACATGTCACTTAATAAAGGCATAAAACATACACATTCTGTATCCGAAGGCCAAAGCAACAAGCACCACAGCAAATAGTAAAGAAAAAGTTTTAAAAACGATGCTGCCTCTTCTTGACCCTTGCAGAACCTCTAAATGAAGTCACGACATCCGCCACACATACCTACTGCAGTTTCTCCTCAACAACACTGCTACGCTAATTGAACACGAAGTGTCTAATTTCAGCACGCCTCTCAATTCACGCCAAGACACACAAAAAAAACTAAACCGCAGCGTGCGAGACGAGCTCTTCCAAAAAATATTGTTAAAAACACCCCGTCTATTTCCAACATTTAAACAAATGAGTGCAAGGTTAAGTGCAAACAATTAATTCATAGGCAGAAATGTCACACATAATGCGGGCGGGTGGAGATCGCCGCGAGGCTCCTGTTGCATTCATTAGCTCATTCATCCCTCACATAACTAAATTAGGCATGAATCTTACAAACTTAATTAAGACGCCTTCTCTGAAGGAACGTTAGCAAATTAACACTTTGAGGGGGCTGCTCGCCCACGACGGTGCGGAGGGCCACGAATCAGGAGAACTGCGATGTGTCTCAGACGTTCGCGGGAGACCGACAGTCACGAGGGACCGTCGCTCGCGGCACTGAGCAGCAGCCGAGATACCGAGACCCCGGGACCTTCGTGCAGGAGCAAAGACGGAAAGCTTCATTAAAGTCCATCGAACAAAGCTGATACTGAGATAGCTCAGTCTCGGTCACCTCATCCACGGCCCTTCTTTAGTCAAAAGCTCTGTCTGACCTACGCAAACCTGTTCTATCACTATTTACATTACTCTAAATGCCGGTTAAGTGCTTGTATTACAGTCAGATGCCTTTTAAGCTCTTCAATATTTACTGATACTATATGAATATGAGTATGATATGTTACATAAAGAGCACCCAATCTTTCAATCTCAAAGCAAGTTTCTCACACTCACACGGAGGGGGTCATAATAAACTCAACTTTGAGTCAAAATTGGCTTGGGGGAGTAAATAAAAGGAGTTACTCAACAGTTGGCTGGTAACGTTTTAGACATACAAACCATCGACTGCAGAAAACAGCTGTCGAGTTCTCTAACAAGTTCTACATCTGTTGAACATTTATCTTTAGAAGTTTAACAAAGATGTCGAAAGTTTTTTCCTCTCCAGAACTCCATGCAGTGACACAAATGTGGAGTATTTCTACGCAGAAAAATTGGATGTAGAAACTATTTTCACTCAGAAATGCTAGAAATTTTCACAAATAATTAAAACAAATCAGCAAGTAACACATTGGACTAAATATGAAATGTTAAAGTAGAAAGACTGAAATAGTATTTTCTCCAAATGAAGAGTTCATTCTCAAAAAAGTTAATTACAAACAAATATGATTTTTTTCGTGCGTCATGGAGGGACATAAATGTATAATTCCCAGATATTATTGCCTAAAAACCTAATATGTTGCTGTACTCTTCTTTTAGTTATTAATGTTTATTATATTAATATTTAAATATTTCTTTGTGATATGCTAAAAATAATTGTATTTATTGCCAGTGGAAATATTGTCAGGGCAAGTGCAAATCTGAACTACTTTCCCAACTGGTCCAGCTAAAAAAATTATAATAATTGAGGCTGAAGCTACTGCCCCCATCTTTCCACTTTTTCCCTGCGACTTTCTTCTTTGTCACAGTCCGTCTCTTCCCGTCTTGGTCAGATCTATTAATATTGCACCATTCAGGGCTGAGGCACGGTGGCCCAGCGCCGAGCCGAGTGCCACAAGATGTTCCACTCTGGCAAACAGATGGCCTGCTCGTGTCTTGGCTCCTACCACTCAATTAACCGCTAACGACCGACTGAGACGGCAGCAGCATCATCCTAACGAACACGGCCCAGTCTGGCTCTGCTTGTCGGGGGAAAAAAAATCTCACACACACACACAGAAGGAGAGACTGACCACAAAACCTTGCTTGTGGACGACAAAACCAATTTAGTTTTTTGGCTTAATACATATTATACAAGGAAAGTTTACTGAGAGAAACAACCTTAGGTTCTGCATGGAAAAAACTAATATGATTATTACTAATATGGAAAATATTTATATGATTTATTAATATTCTTAAAATGACTATATATGAATATTTATTATATGACTATATATTCTTTAGGCATTTACTGTTTTCAAAGTAAATATATATATATATACAAAATACAGGCGTACACACACACATTTATATGAAGTGATTCAGGACTTGACTACACAAAAGACATGTATGAAACTAAAATAATATGAAAAACTAAAGCGCACACACACACACACACACACACACACACACACACACACACACACACACACACACACGTGTGTCTTTGTGTATATACTGTGTGTATGTATATGTGTTTTTATTTTTTCATATTATTTTAGTTTCATACATGTCTTTTGTGTAGTCAAGTCCTGAGTCACTTTATTTCCAGCAGTAACTGACGGTAATAGAAAGCTTTTTATGTCCCATCTAGAGGCCATTATGGTTGTTATTAAGGGTGAATGTGGAGGAGTGTGTCACAGGGAGAATGTGTGATTATGGGATGGAGGGTGAAGGGGATGTGAGTAATTACATTAAGGTTGGAGCATGACTGGTCATCACTGCCCCTAATTTGAAGACAAGTTCACAGTCTGAACTTTTTGATTGCAAAAAGAAAAAAAAAATTGAGTTGAAAAAAAGTGTGTCTGAAGACACACATGCAGTCCAATGAATCCAGTGTACACATTCCCTGTAGTCAAGAGAAAACAATCTAAATATTGGTCTTTGAATCACCAACAGCTCACTGAGCCTAATCCCTGAATCAAACGACAGCTGATGCAAAAAAAAAAAATAGTTATGCTTTACAACAGCACCATTTATTGATTTTCCTTGAGGCTACATGTATTGATTGGGAGTTTTTTTGGAGTGAGCTTGAAAATCTAAGACTTGAAGGCTTTGTCCAGAAATAGCATTTACGGTGTTATACAATTTGTACATTAAATATAAAAAATATATAATTAATTTATATATATATATACGGTATATATATGTAGAGTTTATGAAAGTATTACTGTCATGGAGTAAGCAAATATATAAGAATGTATAACATGTAATAAATAAACATGCATTATTACTATTTGTACTATAATTATGTATTATAATTTATATTAAAAGCAGCATGTTTATACATTATACACACACACACACACGCACAACATGCTGTATTTTTTACATTATATTTATTTACTTTATATTATAAAAATCAGTATCTGACTCAAATTTTTGTTTTGAACAAACATATCGGTATTAAAATCAGATTTTTTTTGGACAATGGTCAGATGGAATTTCATGTAACAAATTTTTAAACAAGCATGTAACGTCATATACAGTTAAAATAAACTTGTATGAAACTAGCAGGCTAACAGGAGTGACTGATACTTTCGACTCATTAGCTGTATTGAAATGTTTTTAATTCTATTACATTTTAATGCAAAAATTGCACTAGCGACCCATAATCTACAGCAGGGTTCCTCAAATCTTTCCCTGGAGGTCCAATCTGCTGCAGAGTTTAGCTCCAACCCTGATCAAACTCACCTACCTGTGATTTTCTAATGATCTTGAAGACTCTGATTAGCATGATCGGGTGTCTTTAATTAGGGTTAGAGCTAAACTCTGCAGGAATGGTCCAGATTTGAGGATCCCTGATCTACAGGATACATTTTTACATGTTGTAGGCAATCATAGTATGCATGCGGTTTACTGAAAAATCCCTTTCCCCTTCTGTTCGTTAGCCTGAAAACAGGCCCACTCCCCCACAGATGTCACATCCCAGAAGGCATGGGAAAAGCAGCACATTCAGGTGGCTTTTGTGGCTCTCTTTTTGCCGAACACAGAATCTTGAACAAAGGCTGTAGAGCTTTCACAAAGAGCCAAACGCAGACAGAGTCATTCAGAAGCTGAATGGATAACAGAAGGTACTCGCTCAGAGCAGGTATGGAGCCACAATGAGGGTGTTAACAGCAAATGGGGGAAATGAAAACCACATATTACTATATATTATGTACTGAGTCATATATACAAAAACTAACATTTGAATTTGCAGCATTAGCTGTGTTTGGTACCTCCACCCAACTTGTAGTCTATTGGGGACAATTCACCCGTATATGTGCCTCACGTGTATGAGTTCCAATTTCATCACAGCACACAGACATAAACATACATACTCAGTCCCCAGCAGGGATCTTTTATTCAAGGCAGTAAATGGAGAAGACGGGATTCAAGCGGATGGTTTTCCTATTTGGGTTGTATTGATTGGAAGTGTTTATCCCCGTCTTAACCATGAGCCCTGACTCAGCCGGAGGGCTACAACCCTCCCCTCCAGTCATAGAAACCCCTCCCATATCTAATACTTTCACTAACACACCACACACACTCACGTATGACAAGATCTGAATGTGATCAACAGACTTTTTATGCTAATTCTGGGAATGAATGTAAAACATACAGAGTGCCTAATGATTCCAAAACAAATGATTCAACCAAATAACAAGTTTAATGAAGTAAATCAAAACCATGCGGCACAACCTGTGTAGTCCACCTCCTGAACGAATGACTCTTATGATCTGGAACTTTTTAGTGAACCAAAACCATGCAGCACAACCTGTGTGGTCCAACTCCCAAAATAATGACTCTTTTGATCTGGTTCTTTTTAGTGAATCAAAAACACACAATGCAACCAATGTCACCAAAACAATTCAACTGAACAATTGAATAAATGATTTGCAGTAATTTATAACCATATTGCGCAATCAGTGTAGTCCAACCAGTTCCTGAACAAATGATTCCAAAAACACAGAAATTCACAAATTATTCTTATAAATCAGTTCTTATTAGTGAATCAAACGATATACAGTGAATTCAGTGTAGCCAAATCAACTGCTGAGCAAATGATTCCTACAAATCAGTTATTTTCATAAATCCAAACCATAGGGCAGCCAACATATGATGATGGTTGATTTTTATTAGCCAGTTCTTATTAATGAATCAAACCCATATAGCACAACCAATGTAACAATGTAACAACCAAGTTCAACTGATTCTCGAACAAGTCAATCATTCCCTTATGATTAATGTAGTCCTGAACGAATTATGCCAATGAGCCATTTTTTGTGAATAAAAAAAACATTCAGCATGACTTGTGAAGTCCAACTTACCCAAGTAAATGATTCTTATGAGTCACTTCTTATTAGCGAGCCAAAACCATATGGCGCAACCAATGTAGTCCAAACTATTCCTGAACGAACGATTCTGATTAGCCGTTTTTCAAGTGTCAAAAAAATAATTTTGCAGGACAATTTATTCCAACAGATTCCTAAATGAATGATACTTAAGAGTCAGTTATTATTAGTGAGTCAAAACCATATAGAGCAACCAATGCAGTTCAAACGATTCCCAAACAAACTTCTTTACAAGTCAAACACATACATCTTACATTTACGTTACACTTATTTATTACTAATGCTGTCAAATGATTAATCGCATCCAAAATTAAAGTTTCTCGAAAGTACGAAAAAAAGTTGGGACCATAAAGGAACAAGAATTGTTCAGAGGAATCGCTAACTACCTGAACAAAAAACACATTTGATATAATAAGTATAATTATTCATATAACAACACATTCTCCATCACAACACTTTTGTGCTCTCACCAGGCAGGAAAAGGAGTCGTTCATGCGGTGCATCAGTGTGTGTTTCTGCAGGATGAAGAATAGGCTGGTGTGGTCGAAGTTGCAGGGCATGGCAGAGATGAGCTCCTCCACTCCCTGTCTCTGAGTCTTCTCCAAACCTGCACCAGAAACACACACACAGTCAGAAATCTGGCACGCGCACGCATACGGCACCGTTTTGTGCTGAAAATCCCATTCACACCACAAGAGATGGCCAGTTAATGCCTGTTTGTGCTGTAAATACATAAAGACGTCCATTAGGGCAAAGAACATAAACATTTAATTATTTTCTAAATAGCATTATATAAAAGGCCAAACATATGTCTCAAACTATTTTATATGTACTAGCCTACTATTCAAATAAAGCCACCATAGTGGAACACAAGTGTGGTTCACACCTTGAAGCGCTGTGTAAAAGATCAAAATCTGTGTTTGGTTACACACTCTCCATCTCCGTACACAGCCTGAGTGTTTGCATTTCACCTCTTTTGGCCAAAGCTACACTGTGAAACTCAGTTTTCCACATTTCAGCTGGCAGGCGCTCTGAAGCGTTAGCGAAGCGTGGCTGTAAACTGCTGTAAAATATTAGCACTTTGTCCACATGCCCACATAAATATCAGCACCAAAGTGCTCTAATTTATCAATCGAGCACCTCTCGCATTCAAACCAGCATTCAGCCTTTTAAAATAAAGACCAGGTCTGGCTAAAAAACACCCTGTGGCCTTCGCTAAGCCGGGACGGGCTGAATGTTCTGATCTTTAGCACATTAAACGCTTAAAACGCCGCTGTGAGGAAACAGAATATAAACAATAACGTATGACTTCAAAGCACTTAAAGCAATTTTTCGGTGACTGGTGAAGACAGGTGAGTTGTATAAAAGTGATGTCACTGGTTCTGATTGAGTCTCGACCTTGCGTAAAAAGGAGCGCACCTTTGTAATTAGGACGAACGCGGGCGCACGTTTGCCAACGTACGCATTCAGACTTCATGACACGGCTTGGGCTGAGAGGAATGGGGGAAATTGAATGTGGGAGCGAAAAAAGAATACAAAACATTGCGAAGGGGCCGATGGGTCAGGGCAAGTCAGAGAAAGAAGGAGCCGAGAGAAAGACGCGAGGCAGAAAAAGCAGGAGAAAGCACTAAAGTGTGCCCAAGTTCATTTCCAGTCCTTTCACAAACGTCCTCAAAATGGGCTAATGGGAGGTCCGTGAAAAGCCTAACACTCGCTGGCGGCGTGTTGAGAGCCCACATATGCGGAGTGAGGGCCTTCGCTTCTCAAGGACCACAAAAGACCAAGGCTTTTGAGACACATCTCCTGACGCCTCCATGGCCAGCGGCACCTTCTTGAGACGAACATTAGTGATTGCTTTTATTAACGCTGCCATTTCTGGCATCCCAACGACTTGGTATTGACGGCGAAAAGCCCCGTTCTTGCCTGGAAGCAGTGTGGGCATTTGTTGGTTCCCCCCAAAACATCACTTGTTGGGTGCACAGAAGTGCCATCTCCCAATCGACAAAGCGCCAGCACATTGTCTGTTCTTTTAATTCGATGTAGGTCATTTTACATTCGTTACATCGAGAAAAAAAGAGACAAAAGAGGAGCCTGGTATTGATCCACGTTGAGAGTCTGACGGATGGGGTTTGACAGGAGCAGCACATTGATCCATGTCAACTTCAACTTACCGCTATTATCCATGGACAAGTGGACGGAGTCAGTGCGGAGGGGGTGCGTCGTCTTTAATCCCAGCTGAAGGGGCCTGGTCCAGGCCGGTCACGCCAGCAGTCACATCCATCTGACATCTCTCCACAAGGCGGACAGGAGCTTTATGACAGGTATCAACACGGCAGCGGGGGCGATATCGCAGGTACGGCCCCGCGGGTCGCTTCAAGTGAATCCAGCCGGAGTCGGAAAGACTAATGGGGCAAGACAGGACAGCGGTGTTCCTTCAGATATGAAACACCGATCTGGCTATGAGAGGAGGCCGGGAAGTGTTGAGCATAAGGCGGTGAGACAGATCTGTGCGAATCAATCCATGATAGGAAGTGCAATGTCAAGACGAGTTAATAACTTCATCGACTCGCCGAAAAGTGGAAGATTTTTTTTTAACATGCGTCATATGGAACTGGATTTTAAATGAACTCGTTGGATTCATTTAGTGATGAAAATTCAATCTGTAAGAAGAATAAGAAGTATTTTTGAAAGAATGCATAACCTTTTAATTGGCCGAATACCACAGATATCAGTGGCTGTGATGATATTTGTGCATTCATGCCGTTTTTTGCGATCAGACAGGCACCGAGGAACTTTTCCATGCTCTTTGTCGAACAATTCGCCATCGTTCGAGGTGGTTTTTGCATTGAACCATGAATGTGTATGAGGTCCAGTAAGACAAGAGACCTTAAAAAATGTTTTATGAGAGTCAAATGGCAAAGCTTGTGAAGTCGAGTGCCAATGCATGCACATTATTAACTCATAAAAGCCAGTTTTCATATTCACAATCACCATCAGTGCTCAAAAAGAAAGCTTTATAGTGATTTCATATATATATACACATATATATATGAGCAGATTTATAACTAGAAATGCTAGTTTTAAGCCATGCTCCTTAGCTTTTACGTTAAATGAATGCCTTGGAGCTCACAGAATGCTTCTTCAGAGTCGATAATGACATAAACCTCATTCGGCTCACTCTCTGTTTGTTGAAAGTGAGCAAACTGTAGCATTTCAGTTGTATAAGTGTTCCTCCTTTCACTCAGCAGCAGTGTTTGGGTTATTCAAGCCCCCCGCTGACATTTGTTTAGACTGTGTCTGTGCTGCGGCCCAATGGATCGATGGCTGGCCACCACAACCTCCAATTTCAAAGTCCATTCAGGAGGGGACAGCTGAAGGTGGCAGAAAAAGAGCCCACCTTCTTTTCGCTCTCTGTCTTTGACAGTTTTAGGTTTGAGAATAAAAAATAAAAAAAGTTTGAAATCAAGAAAATCACAATGCAAAAAACACTTATCGGGATCTTATTAGTATGATATATAACATACTGAGTAAGGACACAGGGGCATCTTTTTGGGCGTTCCCTCCTCTGCAGTTCTGCTGGTTCTGGGCAGGTGCTACTGGTTTATAAGATTGGCCTGTGGCGCGGTACATGGCCTGGACCCAAAGAGCACGATCCTGATCGTCATTGCTGGCGAACACCACCAGATCTCCTTCTCGGACAGCACTGAAGAAGGCTCTGCCTCCCTGAAGACCTGCAGAGATTAACCCATATCAATCAACTCACCCAAGAACACTTCACTAGGAAATACACTCATGTGTGTTACTGTTGCTCTATTTAGGCATCTACACATCAATCATAATGTGTTTCATGCAGCTGATGCTAAAAAATAAAGGTCACATTTTATTTTAAGGTTCAATTCTTGCTATTAACAATCCATCCAAACTGACTTTTGCCTCAATAAACTCCTAATTTACTGCTAAAATAGTTAGTAAGGTAGTTGTTAAATTTAGATATTAGGTAGGATTAGGGATGTCAAATATGATAATGCAGAATGCTTTATAAGTACTAAATAAACAGCCAATATGTTATTAATAATAGGAATGCTAATAAGCAACTAGTTAATAGTGAGAATCGGCCCGTGTTACCAAAATAATCTCACAGTAAAGTTGATTTGCACTCTTTAAAAAGACATAAAAAACAACACAGATACACAAAAACATTTTTTAGACACTTATATTTTACTAAATATATTATTAGATTTTAAACAAACATATATAACTTTTACCAATACAGATATTCATAATACATTTAATGTGTATTTATGCATATAAAAATAACTTAAAAAATTAATTTTACTCTAAACTATTGCATTATTGTTATTAATACAAAATATTCTAAATCTTTACATGTTATTTCCACCTAATTTCATTCTCTGTAATAAAGAAGTCGTACCCGCTTCATTCAAGCTCATAATGTGCAGCAAATGTGAAGTTCAAATTTAAGAGGTCACTGAAATTCATTTAAACCATGATTATTCATCCAATTTTGAACTAAAATCCAAACGCCCACATGACCATTAATAAATAAGGCATTAGTGTTGAAGCGTGAGTGTACCTTGCTGCGGATCGGAGTAATCTACCGTATACCCGTCCAACTGCATCAGCTCATGCGGCTCTGACTTCTTCTCCCGGTAACTGCACATGGCAAACGTGTACTGACTCACCTGAACAACACAACAGAGAGGAGAGCATCGTAACACAATCTTTTGTCTTTTTTTCTAAATTGTACTAAAATATTCCTATATTTGTGCATTACACAGAGCTTAAAAAATGGTTCTAAACCGTGCAAATTATGTTAGAAATACAGGAAACACCATACGAAAACATGGCATTTTGATATTTTGTGCAAGGATTTATTGTGGTATTTTACTCAAATTTAACAATTACAAATAATTATGATGTCACAATGTTCTCTGACTGGTCTTGCTATTATGTGTGTGTGTGTCTGTGTGTGCATTATATATCAAATTAAACAACATAATCTGCTTATTCATTCAACACAATCACAAAATAATTAAAACTCCCCACATATATTTTACACCAATGGTGCCGTTATCTCAGGAGGCTGGTAGTTATGTACGATAATAATTTATGAATTTATTTTATTAAATCGATGATGGCAAAACATTATTTTTCACAAAAAAACTTCAGTTTTCCTTCAGAAAAACAATAACCACCACATTTGTAAACACAAATTGCATGAGACATTCAAAGATTCATTTACTGAAAAAAAAAGAAGAATTATTTTTGACAAAATCATTTGAAAAACTTTTTTTTTCAAGCAAATGAATTAAATTGCTATCTAAAGCTGTAATTAGGAAATCTGCCCACCTGAACAAGCACAAAATATCTCCTCTTCCATCGCTTCCAGACTCTCTGGCCTAAGGCGTAAAGATACCTACAGAGAAAAAAATACATTATGATGAGTTAATCATGGATTAATTAAATCGACAGCAGAAACGTCCCTTGATATTTTCACTTCCGAACATGATTGAAAAAATCCTAACGTTAAAATATAAAACACTATATTCATAAAGCAGAGGGGCAAGAAAGTGTATGGAGTTTAGTTCCAGTCATTCATTAATTCCCCAAACGCCTGAATTCTGTCATGTTCACTCAATAACAAAGAGAGAAAAAAACATCTTCGGCTATTGATTAAGCACACATTCTTAGAAATGTAACAAAACGGAAGGATGTGTGCAGAAATATGGGTGAGGTGAAATCAATTCTTCATAAATGGACACAGTGCCTGTGGGGGAAAAAGCTCCAGTCAAGGTTGAGGGAGCAATGAGTGCATGGAAGCGGGCCAATCTGGGTTAACATGTGGCAGAGGTAATCATCCACTTGTGAAAGTGATTTTCAGCTCACTCTCCGACACCTTTCTGATACACATGATCCCATTTAGACGGCAACAATGGCCGGATAACGGCGGGCGAGAGGACCTCCGGGTGAACGGGCGCACCGCAGGCACTTTCCAGCCGACTTTGGCTCAATCTGAACAATAATAATAATATTAACAATCTTCTGAAGATACAAAACATTGCAATTAACTTTGCAATAATAGCATTTTTAACAGTTTGATGTGATTCATTCAGAAATACAGGTAATATTTAATTTCACAAAAAAAATAATACAAGTCAAAAGTAGCTTAAATTTCAACACTGGCTAATTAAAATTGAAATATGGAGTCAGATTTATCCTCCTAAACTGATATTTTTTTATAACCTACTCTAAGCACTAAGCACTCAACCTGTTTGCAAAAATACTTAATTTACAAATAACCTGTTCTTCTCAGCGTTCATTAACATCTGGGAAAAGTTAATAGGTTTGTCACTCTGAATAAATAGAAATTGCACGATGCAAGTTATGATACTGCATTGAGCTTTTAAACACAATACAAATGTTAACCTCGCAATTTATTACAATATGACTGTAAAAGTCAAATTAAACGTATTAAGAGATCACTATGAGAAAAAGTGGCATTAGATGTTAGATGTAAATGTTATTAGAAATGCTTGCAGTGCCTCCATGTGGTTTAATGGCAGTATTGCAGAAAGTAGTTTTTTCATTGGGCTTTATTGTGAAACACAAGCAGAACTGATTTCTCTGTGGTTTGAAAATAATGGCATTATTAAATCTATTGGCATTCAGTTTAGTGCCTTAATATATGTAAAAAAATATTTTAGAATTTGCATAACCAGTGTTGAAAAGAAAAAAAAGAAAAAAAAGTTATTCTGTAATTTAAATAAAACTAAAGTTAAATCAAATTAGTGCTGTCAAATGATTAATCGCATCCAAAATAAAAGATTGGGTTTACATAATATATGTGCGTGTACTGTGTATATTTATCATGTACATATAAATGCGCACACATACATGTATATATTTAAGAAAAATAAGTTGTTTATATTTTAAATATATTTATATAATATTTTTGAAATTTAGTGCATGTGTATGTATTTATATATATACATAATAAATGTACACAGTACACACACTGATATTATGTAAATAAAAACGTATTTTGGATGCGATTAATCGTTTGACAGCACTAAATAAAATATAAACATTAGATTAGAAATGCTGCACTTGGCAAACAACTAAAATATATACTTTCATAACTAAAACGGACATAAAAATAATAAAACGGACATAAAAATTAATCATGAATAATTTGCATAGAAATACATTCTTGTAGCTATCAGTACATTGTTATTTTGCTCTTTGCACTTAACTAAAACAATTAAAAATACAAATATTAGTCAAAAAAGACAAAAGCAAAATTAGGAAAACCTGTAGGAAATTTAGAAATGGTGACTGGGAAAAATAAATAAAAAATCGGATGAGAAAAATGTATAACAAACAATGAATGAATGAATAAATAAATAATTGACAAAAATGAAAATATTAAAATACAAGAATATTCAAAAATATTATTATATACTTTAACAGTATAGAAATAATACTAAAACAACAGTGCATTAAACTCCCATTACAATGTTATATCTTTCGGTCTTCACCGCTTTCAGCATAGGTAGTATAAAATATTGCATGCAATAACAAATCAATGAGTCATAATGCAATGTGTGGCCATAAACAAAGGGTAAGGTTAAAAGAGATTTTAATAAGAGAAAAATGCATGCATGTAAAAAGGGCTTTAATGTGTGCCCTGGCCCTCAAACCGAAAGAGGGCAAAGACGGTTTTAAAGGGATTCAAAAAGAGAGAAAGAAAGAGCCAGTGAGCATAAGTGAGACAGAGACAGACTGATCAGACTGGAGCTGGCAGCTCTCTCTCTCAAGGCCACGCTGGGGTCACTCCACAAAACTGAATGGCTCCCAATTCTTCAGTGGCTCTGCTGATAAACAGATGGCTTCTTTTAATGGGGTGCACTCAACCTGAAAATCTCCCCGCAGATCGCTCTCTCTCTCTTCCCATGCACTGGGACAGTCATCAGGTGTTTGTTTTTGTGGATGCGTGTGGGTATATGAGTAATTGGACAAAACCTAAGACTGAAATGGTACAATTTTGGTCTTCCAAATCTCAAATGAGACCAAAAAGCATCATGAAATTAGCCTGTTCCTCACACAAATGTGGCTTTAGAGGATTTGGAATATGCTGCACGAGTCAATACCGCGTCCAAGTCCTTCTGGGAAGTCGTAATTACGACGTCAAATGAGTTCAAGTCACTTTGGTCAGAGAAAGATGGCAATTTAACTTTTCTACAAACACAAAAAAGGATTACAATTTTACTTGTACAAAATTAAGAATAAAGTGTACACTGGGTGTTTAGAATTTTTGTTTCTATGTTTTTATACATATGTGTATCTATATATATTGTCCAATCAAAATACTAATGTATTTTTTGCATGCAATTTATATATTTTATTGTTAATGGGGGAAAAAATTACTAAATAAAACAAATTTATCATCAGACATTGTATCCATTTTATCCACCATTTCTTTTGCATTGACAGGCTTCCAACCTGAAACTTGGATCTGAATTTCTCACTTGCAATTACTTTAGTAATGACTTTTTGAGTTTTACTACTTTTTGGTGACGTTTATTAGCATTGCATTTGTAAATGTGATCATTCTGACGAAGTCAAAAAGTCATAATTACGTCAGGTGTGTTTTTTACAAAATGAATAATGAATGTACATCAAGTGTGTTTTTGCTTATGTCTTTATTTCAATTATTAATCTGTTGTATATGTAATAATTCTATATTCTATCAAAATGGTAAAATCCTATTGTATTTTGGTAACATTTCATTTCATTTTAGTTTAATTTGTTAATGTTAGTTCACTACATTAGTTAACAAGAATTAACGAAAATACTTATTTAGCATTTGTTAATATTGATTTCAACATAATATCCGTTAAATATTATTTAATGGGCTTGAGCTAACATGAACAATGCATTTTTATTAACTAACATTAACAAGGATTCATAAATACTGTAGAAAACACTATTTTAAGATGTCCTTGTTACATATTACATGTACTTGTATCATAATAACAACAATAAATTATGCATAATTACATGCAAGTAACCCTAAGACAAAGCCTAATCCTAACCATATTAGTTAATTAATATTACTCAGTACTTAAATGTATAATAACACTGTAACAAGAACACCTTAAAATAAAGTGCAAACAAAATAACTTGTCATTGTTAGTTACTGTTAGTTAATACATTAACTAATGTTAATAATGGAACCTTATGGGAAAGTGTATTTTGTACATTCAACTTATAAATTCAGTAACACATTTTTGAGTTTAGTGACCAATTTTTACTAGTTGCTTATTACCATACCTATAATTAACAGATTGGCTGTTTATTAGTACTTATGAAGCATATATTCTGCATGACCATATTCTCAATACCAAAACTTAACAACTACATTACATTGCATCCGTCCGGTTTTCTCACATACATGTAATAAACATGAACCTCAGGGCTAAAAGAAAGTTTTGAGTTGTTGCTATAATTTGTTGTAGCTTTCAACTCGTATATGTGATCTTTTCGACATTACTTGAATGCACCAAAAGACTATTTTCAAGTGTTATTTATTAAAAATATTGTCTGAAGTGTCTTATGGAAAGAGGGTGAGTAAATAAAAATTGAGTTTCTATTTCATAGCAAATCAATCAAACGTAAAAAATGTCACAATTAATATAAATTTGATTATCAATATATCTCAGCACAGTATCTGTGTGAGAATGGTCTGAGTAAGTTTGTGTCTGTCTGTCTGAACGTGTAAGTGGTCCTCAGCAATGTCTTGTAAGGGCCGTTAAAAGGTAATTGCAGTTTGAAGAGGCTTCTGCCAATTACAGCAGGCCTCTCAGGGAGCCGCTCTATAGAGGAAGCACACAGGGCCTCTGTGTAATTAGCAGGCTGATGGCACTGATCTGACCCCTGACCCCGTCCCGCTGAGGGAAGGACCCCAGCAGCTGGTCCCGCACATCTTCACTGCTGCTACTCACTTCTGAGAACTATGGCATTTACAGGCAGAGCTCGTTCAAGATGAGTAAATATAGACATTCAGAAGGATCTGTCGCTTTTTTCCCTCCCTTGCAATTGTCGCTTTTAAAATTACCAAATCTGAATTCTTGTCGAGCAAATTTTAAAAAGCTACTGTTAAAACGCTTCATTTTAAACACTTTATTTATTTGTTTAAAAGTGCCAAATGTTTATTTAATGTTTTTAATGTTGCTATTTGAATATTCACTTTTTTTATAATCTGTGTTTCATCCCTTGTAATATTGTGTCTTTTAAAAATACCAAAACTGTATTCATAAACAGCAAATTAAAAATAAACATACTTTTATAATAAAGTTTTGGTTTACTTATGTCTAATATTGTCATTTTATATTTAATGTTGTTATTTATTAGAATTTTCTTTATTTAATATTTAATTTGTAATGTTTTAAATTTTGTTTAGAAAATATCAGAAAATACCATAAAAACAACTCTAAATTCTTGACCAGCTAATTCGATTAATTCAATTGACTTTCTTTTATATATATTTATATATAAAATTAATTTTTTTTGTTTATTTCTGTTTAATCAAAATTTGTTCAATATAATTATTCAAAGTATTATATTTGAATTTAAAGTTAATGCTGCTATTTATTAATTTTTTTATTTTGTATTTATTTGTACAAATATATATATATATTTTAATGTGTATATTATAAATAAATAAACAAAAAAATAAATAAATGAAAAGTAAGAAATAAAAAAATATATATAATATAATATAGAGCAAGTTTGGGGGATTTTATGAAAAATCTTAAGGCATCAGGACAAGATACTGTTTCCTGAGAGGCTCCTAGATTTCCAAGGAAACGTAATGTGACATGAGGAAACACACAAGAATAGTAAATGAACATAAGGTGGCACTATAACCACATTTTGTCCAATGCACTTCATTCATGTAAATTTGCTCCCAGCAGAATAGGGTTAGTTTTTTACCCCCATTCAATCAAATGCTAACCAAATATATATATATATATACACATATATACACACACACTCACTGGCCACTTTATTAGGTACACCTTGCTAGTACCGGGTTGGACCCCCTTTTTGCCTTCATTCTTCGTGGCATAGATTCAACAAGGTGTTGGAAACATTCCTCAGAGATTTTAGTCCATATTTTGGTATATATATATATATATTATTATTATATATTTTTTTATATACTGTATATTTACACACACACACACACACACACACACACACACACACACACACACACACACACACACACACACACACACACACACACACACCACTTTATTAGGTACACCGGTTCAATTGCTTCGTAACACAAATTGCTAATCAGCCAATCACATGGCAGCAACTCAATGCATTTAGGCATCTAGATGTGGTGAAGACGACTTGCTGAAGTTCAAACCGAGCATCAGAATGGGGAAGAAAGGGGATTTAAGTGACTTTGAACGTGGAATGGTTGTTGGTGCCAGACGGCTGGTCTGAGTATTTCAAAAACTGCTGATTTACTGGGATTTTCACACACAACCATCTCTAGGGTTTACAGAGAATGGTCCGAAAAAGAGAAAATATCAAGTGAGCGGCAGTTGTGTGGACGAAAATGCCTTGTTGATGTCAGAGGTCAGAGGAGAATGGAACAGACTGGTTAGAGATGATAGAAAGGCAACAGTAACTCAAATAAACACTCGTTACAACCAATGTATGCAGAAAACCATCTCTGAACGCACAACACATCGAACCCTGAAGCAGATGGACTACAGCAGCAGAAGACCACACCGGTTGCCGCTCCTGTCAGCTAAGAACAGGAAACGGAGGCTACAATTCTCACAGGCTCGCCAAAATTGGACAATAGAAAATTGGAAAAACGTTGCCTGGTCTGAGGAGTCTCGATTTCTGCTGCGACATTCAGATGTTAGAGTCAGAATTTGGCGTAAAGAACATGAAAGCATGGATCCATCCTGCCTTGTCTCAACGGTTCAGGCTGGTGGTGGTGGTGTAATGGTGTGGGGGATATTTCTTGGCAGACTTTGGGCCCCTTAGTACCAATTGAGCATTGTTTAAACACCACAGCCTACCTGAGTATTGTTGCTGACCATGTCTATCTCTTTATGACTACAGTGTACACATCTTCTGATGGCTACTTCCAGCAGGATAATGCACCATGTCACAAAGCTCAAATCATCTCAGACTGGTTTCTTGAACATGACAATGAGTTCACTTTACTCAAATGGCCTCCACAGTCACCAGGTCTCAATCCAAAAGAGCACCTTTGGGATGTGGTGGAACGGGAGATTCACATCATGGATGTGCAGCCGACAAATCTGCAGCAACTGCTTGATGCTATCATGTCAATATGGACCAAAATCTCTGAGGAACGTTTCCAACACCTTGTTGAATCTATGCCACGAAGACTTAAGGCAGTTCTGAAGGCAAAAGGGGGTCCAGCCTGGTACTAGCAAGGTGTACCTAATAAAGTGTACAGTGAGTGTATATTTATATACAAACTGACACATACCATTACCATAATTAAAAGTTTACTTTAAGAGTTACATATTTATTCTATATTTATAATAATAATACAAAAATTCAGATTATTTCCTACCTGTGAGAAATGACCGTGTATTATTCAATAAAACGTATTTATTATTTATCCATGGAATTTCTACTTTCTAGTTTTCATTCGTGTGAGGATGCATTCAGATCCTGGAGGTCAGGATAAGAGCATCATTACAGACGTACCCGCTGTGCTTCATGTTGGGGGGCTTGTCCATGCGAACCGCCAGTTTGATTTTCAGATCCACGTCTTGGCTGTTCTTAGGCACTACCATCTTGTGCAACTCTGCCGTTTTGGGCCCGTTTGTGGTGGGGTGAAGGACCACCTGGAGAAAGTAAGAGAGAAACACATTATTAGAACCAATACACCTGGATAGGCAGCTGGAGAGATAGGTGTGAAAGGGATGAGAGACGAGAGAAAAAGAGGGTTAGACTGATGAACGGGGAGAGACGGCAGGAGAAAATAGATGGAGGAGGTGCAGTCTGTTTGGTGCGAGTCTCTAATGGGGAGTCTCCATCTGTTACTCTGGGAGCGTGAGCCCTAATGACTAGAGATTTCCTCGCCTGTAGCTCACTTTCCCCTCGCACACATACAAACACATGTGCACGCACATCACGGTTCACACACTGTGTGTAAAACATCTGTTCCCGCAACATCAGCCAATAATTGAGCACGTTGTGCAGATCGAACGCAGAGGTAGCTTGATATAAACCTCAGCGGTGGACGGAAAGACAGACTCTCGTCTCACCCTGCCCAGCTCTTTGTCCTCCAGAGCCAGGACTCCAGTGCTTTCGGTGAAGAGTTTGACTTTGACTGCAGGCAGGGGGTGTGTGGTGGTGAAATCTCCTTGTGTGCCCCATCTGAAGAAGAAGAAAACAAATCAGCTGTCACAATAGGATAATATTTGTCTGTTGAATATAAGTGTCTGTTGAATATTTCCTGTCTTTGTTTGATCAAATTAGTATGTGTGATGGTAAAGTGTCTATTTGCTTTTGTTGTTATATTTATTTTTATTTTATATATTTTTTACTTCAGTGTTGTGTTTATAAAAAAAATTTAACACTAATAAGAAAGCTCAAATTAAACAGACAAAACATTTATTTTGTTTGCATATGATAGATCTTGACATCAAGACATAAAAAATGTTTGACTCAAAAACAAGACTAAAAATCTAAATTTAACTCCAAAAACCAGAAATAAAAAATACAAGACATTAAATAAAAATTTACTCAAGCAAGACAAAACTTACCTCTGAAAACAAGAAATGACAAGAAATGACAAAAACAAGACTTGAAACAAGACTTGATATCAAAAATAAGAAATGACTCCAAACACGAGACTTAAAACAAAACTTGACTTAAAAAAACAAAACAAGAAATGACTCCAAACACAAGACTTGACATCAAAAATAAGAAATGACTCCAAACGCGAGACTTAAAAAAGACTTGACTTCAAGAACAAGAAATTAACCCAAACACAAAACTTAAAACAAGACTTGACTTCAAAACCAAGAAATTAATCCAAACACAAAACTTAACAAGACTTCACTTCAAAAACAAGAAATGACTCCAAACACAAGACTTAAAACATGACTTGACTTCAAAAACAAGAAATTATTTCAAAAATAAGACTTAATATCAATCATTTTTACTCCAAAAGCAAGAATAAACAACTAAATGTAACTCTAAAAACAAGATTTCAATCCCAAAAGCATAAGCTACAACATACCTTGACTTTAGAAAAACACCTTTAAAATGACTTGACTCCAAAGTTGACATGCACTTCAAAGACTTTACACACGCACACACACACACACACACACACAGTGCAATGACTCCTGCTACAATTTGCTGTGGCTCAGCAACGATGTATGGAGCAGACGGCTTTGGAGCAGGCTGCGTTGATGAGCGCAGTGGCACTGATATTTCACACACTTAAAGCTCTTTTATTTTCCAAACATAATAGATTAGTCCAACAAATCGTTCGGTTTGTAATGCGAATACATCCCTAATATATATACAGTGGGGCAAAAAAGTATTTAGTCAGCCACCAATTGTGCAAGTTCTCCCACTTAAAAAGATGAGAGAGGCCTGTAATTTTCATCATAGGTATACCTCAACTATGAGAGACAAAATAAGAAAAAAAAATCCAGAAAATCACATTTGTAGGATTTTAAAAAATGTATTTGCAAATTATGGTGGAAAATAAGTATTTGGTCAATAACAAAATTTCATCTCAATACTTTGTTATATACACTTTGTTGGCAATGACAGAGGTCAAACGTTTTCTGTAAGTCTTCACAAGGTTTTCACACACTGTTGCTGGTATTTTGGCCCATTCCTCCATGCAGATCTCCTCTAGAGCAGTGATGTTTTGGGGCTGTCACTGGGCAACACGGACTTTCAACTCCTCCAAAGATTTTCTATGGGGTTGAGATCTGGAGACTGGCTAGGCCACTCAGGACCATGAAATGATTCTTCTGAAGCCACTCCTTCGTTGCCAGGCGGTGTGTTTGGGATCATTGTCATGCTGAAAGACCCATTAACGTTTCATCTTCAATGCCCTTGCTGATGGAAGGAGGTTTTCACTCAGAATCACGATACATGGCCCCATTCATTCTTTCCTTTACACAGATCAGTCGTCTGGTCCCTTTGCAGAAAACAGCCCCAAAGCATGATTTTCCACCCCCATGATAAAAATAATATCGCTGTTAATCTATTCTCAAAGTTGGGTTGGGAGCTGGGTCTATACTACGCAAGCTATGATGACTTTCAACCCTGATATTTTAGCGGATGTATACCTAGCCGAATTGCACTGATAATAACAGGGGCGAGAACGAGTCTTGAACTAGAGGCTCGCAGTCCGTGATGGACAGATTGTTAGCGGCTGGTCTGTGTGGTAATACAATCGGGCAGGACATCCAAACGCTCACCTATCATTCATCAACCTCAAATATGGCTTTTCATCTGAAAGATGTATGTAGTAACAACTTTACATGGCAGCTCAATATGATGTTAACCTAGAGAAATGCGCTATTGAAGTGTTTTTGTGTGCTGCAGGACAGGCTCGGTGCGCTCACATGCTCCTAAAATCTCTGTCATTTTTGGTCATACAGATAAAAGTAGCCTAATACATCTTTCGAATCTGTAAAGGCAAACAGGATGCGTTTAGGTCTCATGTGAACTATCTAAAAATACAGTACATAGAAAAATATATCTATAGAGTGAAATGTCTAAATAATAAAATAGAAGATGTTGCATGAAATTTAATCTGTGCAACACTGTGCATAATAAGATGGCTTTCAGTTCAATATAATAACAAAAAATTTATTCAACTTTAATAATAGCACTCTAGGTGTTATACCTTCAGTCATTTTGAATTACTTGAGTGAGCATTTGTCTTGTATTATTTCAGAACATATAGCCTAAAATGCATAATAAAAGTGTGTACAAGATATTGTAGTTCATGCATCTTTTCTGCAAATATATTTAGTGATTTGTTTCACATTTACATCATGAATACAACGTCATGTGTGGTGCACTTAGAATATACTTTTCTTTAACTAGATTAATAAAGAAAGTTGCATCTACAGTGTATCTATACACTGTATCTAATTTATATATTAATGTGTTGCTGTTGGGACAGAATGTTTCTGAGATAAGATCACTACAAAAATACAGACATATTGTATATCTATAGCTGAGTAAACACACAACAACATAATCAAACTAACTCTTTCTCTCAAGCGGGCCAACAGTTGCTTGTGGCAAATTGACTGTAGGAGTCAACTCCCACATCTAATTCAGTTCTTCTACTTTCTAAAGCAATAAAGCCCCGAGACAGTGTTTTGAATGTCATATGGCAAGCCAAGCATGTTTCCTTTATAACATAAGCACTAAAATGAAGCCTGCAATGCAGACGAACTGTGCAGCATGTACACTTGGTTGAGCTAACATATTAGATCTGTATATACTGATAAAGAAAGTACATGCTTCAGCAGAACAAAAGCTGGAACCAATGAATCTCTTGAATCAAATTAAGAATAAAAATCCTTATTTATGATTCAGCACACAGACACACTCGCACATCTTTTCACAGCTAGTCTAGACTGTCTACAACAAACACTGAGTCATACTGCTGATCACTGTCTGGTTATACAGTCTATGGTGTCTGAGCCTCTGCGTGAATCCAGGCTGGGTGTCCATCGGCCTCATGATGATTCTAAGGAGGTGTGCAATATCTGAAGATCTGGTAGCATTCCCATTCAATTCAATGGGCTTTAGTCAGTCAATGGAGAAAGATGCTCTCTGCAGCCATAGTTACAGGAACAACCAGCAGATGGGCTGATGCTAAAAATCTTGATCTCTTAAGGTCACGACACACCAAACTGACAGTTAAAAAATAGAAGTGACGAAAGCCAACTGTGTTGTGCCTGGGGGATAGTTCACCCAAAAATGTAAATTCTGTCATTAATTACTCACCCTCATGTCGTTTCAAACCCTTGAGACCTTTATTCATCTTTGGAACACAAATTACGATATTTTTTAATGAAATCCAAGAGCTTTATTACCCTGCATAGACAGTAACACAATTACCATGTTCAAGGCACAGAAAAGTAGTAAGGACATTGTTAAAATAGTCCATGTGGTCAGCGCTAATAGCCTTGTGTGCAGCGCGCCAACATACAGAGCCATTACGCTATGGGCATCCCGAGTTCAGATCCCACCTTGAGGACACCTGTCCCCCCCTCTCTCCCACTTCGCTTCCTGTCAACTCTAAACTGTCCTATCATCATAAAAAAATATGTATGTCTGATAGTGCACACATACATAGGAATAACACAGAAGGAATGGAATATAACACCAATTTAAAAATGAAATTAAATAATACTTTGTGTTGTGCATGCCAAATAAAATCAATCATAATAAATAAATGCCATTTTTATAGCTCCTTATTAATTTAAATGTGGATTTCTGAATGTAACTTAAATATAAAAGACATAACATTATTTCATGATTACCCAATTATCATATTTCAAATGAAACCAATTTTTACCATAAGTTATGTGAGGAACTCTTGCATTTCAAGGCTGCTGTTGAATTATTAAAGGTATTGACATTATTTACGGGGAGGTTACAAGCGAAGTTACACTCTGCCTTAAGAACTAACAGTGCAACCAAATTAAGTACAGAGTTAGTTACAAACTAGCTAATAGTTACAAAGCCCCTATAGTGTGCACTTCACAATTATAAATGCTTGTCTACTGTATAAATGGCTGATCCTTCCCAACACTAAATTTCGGCTACAGCTGTTGCCAATGAAACCGACAGACAAGATCCTTCAGTCTTCACTCTGACTGACATTGTCTAGAGCCCAATCCTGCCTTGTGGGGAGCTTCTTCAGTGGATGGATATTTTGGGAGGTCTGTTTATGTTACTGGTCTAAAACTGACCCTCTCACACCCTAGAGACTGTCTAAGCCCCTAAAACAAGTAAAGAGGACTATTTATTAAGCAAACTTCTGCCAAGGCAACAAAACAACACATCTTTGCATCTAATTAAACACCAGTAATGACGCAATACCGTATTCATATAAAAAAACGACTTTCAAAATGTAGTCGCATTTGTTTGCAACATCATGTCAATAGAACCAGACACTGACATTATTTGGGAATAATACTCATGTTTAAACTGTCTCAGGAGATTTGCAGGGGAGAGTTTCATCTAAGAGTACTTCTGCAAGGAAAAAAACGGTTTTAAAAAAGAAATAAAAGTATAAACACCTTAAAGAAAATGGGTTTTATTAGGCTTTCATTTGTAGGTTGTGCACAAAGCCAATAAAAGCCTTATAATAAATGTTGAATGCTTTTCTTTAACTACATTTCCAGGAAATTACAACACTGGCCAGATTAAAAAGTAATTCTAATTTAATTCCAGTATAATACAATCACATATGTCTGACATTTATTCGATAGTAGGAACTTTCACTTGCAGCACCCATTATATTAAAGAAGTGGTCATATTAAAAATCAAATAATAAATCAATTCTATTATTACTCCTTTATAATTTTACACAATTTTGAGGAGTTTTTCAGCATGTTTTTCATGATAGACCCCTTTAACAAAAAACAGTCACTTGCATGAATCTTGGGATCCGCAAGATGTGGTTCCTCTGTGCTAATTAACATCATACTGTGAGGTCAAATGTGCGCGTTATCGGATTGAACCACATGACTCCAGCAGGTGACGGCACAATAAACACACTGAAATCATCTCACACGCCACTGATTCACCTTGATGAGATTACAAGTGACATTTCAATTTCCAGTGTCTGCTGGAGAAAAATGGGAATAATAGCGGTCTTAGAAATGTAATATAAGAGGGAAAAAGCCCACAACAATTGTCATCCTTAAAGTGCACAACACAAAGTTGCCAATATCATGCTAGGTTGTAGTTAAGAAATGTTTTACAGAGGTCATACCAGGAGGAAGCTAATTTTCCCTGATCTTTTCTATTTGTGTACAATGAAATCATACTGTAACTTTCACAAAACAATTTCACTCCAAAAAGACCATCCATTGGATCTATTTATTAACGACAAATAAAAAAAAAAGAAAAATACCTGTTGGATTAAAGAAAGGTTGTGCTAAAACTGCCATGAAAAGCAATAAATATATATTGATAGATTGATCGATATAAAAGCAATAAATATATATATTGATATATCGATTGAACGATAGATAGATAGATAGATAGATAGATAGATAGATAGATAGATAGATAGATAGATAGATAGATAGATAGATAGATAGATGTTAGGAGTGACAACTAAACTCAGGATGTTCATTGATGGGCCATTACTTCCAGACTTTACGTTCATTGCATCTGTTTAGCATATATTGCTAAATGGTTGGGCACATGAGTGTGAATGGAGTCATTTTTCTATTCAACACTACACAACACTCTTAAAGGCCACCCGCCTTTCACAGAGAGCGAGAAAGCTCATCTAGGCTTGATGAATTCCTCCTCGTCATATCGCGCCTATACTGGAATGCTTGGACATAAGGGGCTCTTTGAGAAAAACAGACAGAATCCAGCATTTACCTAGTCAAAGTAGCATTTAGTTCAAGTCCAATCAAAGTGCACTAAAACAGAATGAAAGTAACTGCTTCTATAAATATACAGTAACTTCACAACTACTCAACAAACATGGAACCTAATCAATGAAAACCAATATGAACTCCAGAAACGTGAGGGAGATGTATTGAGTGTCTGTGTTGACTGGAATAACCAATCCACGCAATCCAGTTTCTTCTAGGCTGTGTCTTATTCAGCTTATGGTTAATTAGTACACTGGCAAGGGAGGGAATTTCTAGAGCTGTCCAATGGTCAGAATGATTTGTTTGTTTCCTAGTAATTCCCAGAATGCACCTTTAACAGCAAATATCAAATATATCCACTAGCAGAAATGTGTTTCAGTCTTATTAGAGAAGAAATTGTTGAAGAAAGTCGTTGTTTTTGTTTTATTTGAGTAGCTTCATAACATTACAGTTGAACCACTGATGTCACATGGACTATTTTAACTATGCCCTTACAACCTTTCTGGGCCTTGAATGTTTAAGATGTGTTACGGTCTATTGAGGGTCAGAAAGCTCTTGGATTTTATCAAAAATATCTTAATTTGTGTTCTGAAGATGAACGAAGGAAGGTCTTAAGTGTTTGGAACGACATGAGGGTGAGTAATTAATGACAGAATTTTCATTTCATCCCGATACTGTAAGTGTCTTGAGGACGAGTGCAAATGTAAATGTATGAAGACAAAGCCTAATTTTTCCAGTCTTTAAAAGGGATTTTGTCTCTAGTTAAAATGTTTTTGCAAACTTTAAACAGAAATCCCAAATTTTATTTTAACAGTTTTGATTAATGAAAGCTTGCAAGAAATGCATATTTTGTAATGGCACTGAATTTTTAACAGCTAAAACAACGATTCATGTTGCAGGTATGCGAGTCGCCAGTGTCCCAATCTTCGTGAGGTCAAGGCTTTTGCTAGTGTCCAAATTCAATTTGGAAAATTCTATGAATATTTGCAGAAAAAAAATCTAGTCATCTCTATAGGAATCAATGCCATCAGGAATTCACTAATTTGCTGCTTGACCAACAGAAAACTGCTTGGTTTAAAAGTATGAAGCTATTCATTCAAAACAAACAATAAACATGTTTCGCCTGTACCCCCCCCCCCAAAAAACGCTAAAATTTCTCTAATGTGACCGCATCTATAGAAAAATAGGGAGCACGTGAGACAATTCCTAATCAACACAAGCAGAAAACCTCCAAAAACATGATTCTAGATGACTGTGATTCCAATTATTACATTTGCAATCTCACTGTCCACTTAATAAATATTAAAGCTTTGACATGCTAGTCAGTTCAGGTCAGATGCATCATTAGTGCAGATACGCTATGGACTCAAAGAGACCCAGAGATTCATTTAACATTACACAAAACACTGCAGCCAATGATGACCGCTTCATATTTCTGTGTTTCGTACATAAAGAGTGTCATTCTGGGTTCAGCAGTGTGACAGAGCCAAATTTGCACATCAGAGCTGTGCAGCTAGCATATTTTCAATGTGTCTGAAGTGTCAAAACAAGTCACTACGCTAATGGGGAGCTGATGAGATAAGAGCGATTTCATGCTCACGGTTTGAAGATAAAACGCAAGTGTGAGATGTTCCCAACAGATTTGTAACTACTATAGAATGAAAATAGAGCAGTGACCTTAAAAAGGTTAAAGAGACTGGCACATTGTGTACATGTCTAAATAAAAAAAAGACTGTATAGAAAACACTTTTAATTAACATAACTGAACATGCTGTTAACCTACAGTTCATATATACGCTATTTAAAAAAATGTAGGAACATTTAAAAATCTATATAAAGGTGTAATCTACAAAAAAAAAGTCCACTAGCACCTGGACTTGCATCTGTTTATAAAAAAATAAACTCCTCCTAACCACCAGGGGGAGCCCTGACCAGACTAATATGTGGTTTCACCCTTTTTCCACTTCAGAGTAAAACATAAAACTGACTGTATAAAGTTAATAAATAGAATACGAAATAAAGAAATACATCTCACATATAAAGTGACATTTACAAGATTTAAAAATACAATTATCAGAAAGAATGCCACAACTATGCCACTGTGAGATATAAAGCTGTCTATCTTCATGTAGTCTTGTTTTTGACCTTTATTTTTCATTCAGGCCTATGGTATAATATCGGATATGATATTGGATTTTTGACTCTTCTTTGACCTTGCATGACCCTGTTCAAGGATTGACCTTTGGATTTGCTAACCTTACCTTCCAGTTTACCTTACTTTAAAAAGTTATGAGCTGGTCATATTGATTTATTTATTATGTTTTGAAAGTCTCAGGTTGGTAAGTTTTTATTTTTGAAAGACTCAAGACATTTATACAAAATATAGTACAAAAACTTAAATATTGTTTATATTACTCCAATTTCAAATGACTGTTTTCTATATGAATATAGTTTAAAATTGTATTTATTTCTGAGATTTATTTCAGCATCATTGCTCCAGTCCTCAGTGTCACAGGATCCTTCAGATATCATTCTAATATGCTGATTTGCTACTGTTGAAAACAGTTGTGTGGCTTAATATTTTTATTGAAACAGTGATACATTTTTCCTTTTCATAATTACTCGATGAATGGAAAGAACAAAGACAGCATTTATTTGAAATAGAATTTGATTGTAACATTATTAATGTCTTTGCTGTCACCTTTGATTAATTGAATACGTCCTTGCTGAATAAAAGTATTACAGTGATTTCTTTAAATTAAATCTTACTGGCCCCAACTTTTTTGAGCAGTAGTGTGTGTGTGTGTGTAACACCAGTATATACAATTTGTTAAGGGCTTTAATTTGTATTATTGTGATCACCATACTCACTGTGGTCTGGAGGCCTCGGCTTGATCCGTCTGGAGCTTCTCTCCTCCCTCCACCTCCATGGTGCAGTACACGATCCGGTTAGGAGCAACGGATTTCAGCCCCTGCACCTCAATGATCACAATCTGAGCAACAGAAACAAGACCACATGATTAGACTTCACATGACATTTGAAAAGCATCCAAAGAGCGACAATTTAGATTTCTTATTTTTGCTTTTGGCAACCAGCTGTTTATCCTACCCACTCACTAAATATGTAATTTTTTAATTCCCAGATCATACACTTTATTCATGTGGAATTCATGTTTTTTACTGAACCATTCAAAGCTTTGTAGCTGTAGTGCTTGTAAGACTGCATGCAAAATGAAAACCATCACAACCGGCAAGGTGAAGGTGAATTTTAAAACAAAGATGGCGTCTTTGGCATCAAATATCTACCTCCAAAGAAAACGACAGCACTACGTCAGATTTGGAAAGAGGCAAATCGTTCTCATCGCCGATGTCCAGAAAGCTGTTCATGGGTGTGAGTTTGGGCTTGATTTTGGGCTTGAAGTCTTTGGCCACAGGTTGGCTCTCCAGGTTCGCCATCAGCAGGTTAACAGACGACCTGAGCTCCTCCACGAACATCATCTCCATGTCTTTGGAAATAAACTTTGGAAACTTCCTCTCCTGTCGGACGCAGCAGGAAACAGGATGAACACTGTGACTTTCAGGTACCCGTACAGTTGATTCAACCTTACAATTAGTCAAAAACGTATTACACAAAAACTAACAATTAATATTATGGGGGAAAGGGGTATTGTTGTTTATTTAATATTAATTTACATTATAATTTACTCATGCAATATGATTGATGCATCAACAATATTGATTTGTATTGAATTACTTTTAGTTACTTAGTTTTTTTATGTTTTATGTTAATTCAATAATGACTGAGTCCACAATGTGCTAAGTAAATGGCATAACTAATCATATTTTTTGGGGAAAAATTCAATTTTTATAACTTATATTTTTATTCTTATTTATAAGTTTACTTAATTTTAAGCTCAAAGTTTTAACTTTTTCACTTAATACACAATATGCTAAAAATAGCCAAACCACTTTTTTTTTTTTTTTATAATTAGCATGTTTTTTAATTATATTTATTTAATTATTGAACAAAAATTGGTGGGTTTTTGTGAAATGTGAGCCAAAATCATCACAATTAAAAGAACAAAGATTTAAACTACTTCAGTCTGTGTGCATTGAATTTATTTAATACACGAGTTTCACAATTTGAGTTGAATTATTGAAATAAATGAACTTTTCCAGGACATTCTACTTTAATGAGATGCACCTGTTCGTGAAGAAAAAAATTATTTGTACTCATTTGGTAACACACCAAGTCCACCTTTAAATCTGTAAGAAAAACAAACTTTGATTCCATTTTATCAGCAATTTGCAGGTGTTTTACCATAACGAGAGAAACAGCTGAAGTTTTCTTACTCTGGATATTTTCTCAGCCAGCTGCAGTCGCCCGTCCAGCTCTCTGCGGATCTGCGCCGCCTGCTCGTCCACATTGTCCAGCTGCACAGAGAACAGAAACACGGATTACTAAACCCATTACCCACAGGTAGATCTAGATAGATCAAAGCTGACCGCGGTGAAAATAACTACCATGATTAGTCATGTAATCTCTTTTGAGCCTCAGGAAGCAGCAGTGGTGCTTAGACGGGCCATACAGAGGAGAGATGAGATCATCAAAACATTTCATGTCTTTATCTGTTCACTGAGCGGCTCTAGCCTGCCCTCAAATGAAGCGTTTTTTGTGAAAACACGCACACACACAAACACATCCACACAGCACTGCTGGCATGTTGTCAACACAGGGTTTCCTCTCCATGAGTGGGAAATCTCTCTGTATCTCACACACACACACACACAAACGCACACACACCACCCCCACCCGAGCACTGTTTCCACTTGATAAGCTCTTCTCCCTTCGGCAGCAGTAGGATGGACTCCGCTCCCATTTCACGCTGCACTATTGCTGCACCATACTAGCTCACTCAAAGTTTTCTTTTTTTAAATGATAAATTAAGTGGTACTCATAATTTTGATTTTAACTAACCCCTGACCCTCAAAATTATGTAACTAGCCCCGCATCTTTTGTGCAACAGATACAGTATGAATTGTTTCTCATTGTATAGCTTGTTATTAACTTTTTCCTTGAAATTGACAATTTTCCAGCTTTCAGTGTTTTTAATGGTGTATGGTAGTATGTTGTATGGCTAATATGCATCTTCTAAAAAAAATTACAACAATTAAATAAAAGAGTATTGAACGTCTGTATCAAAACACCAAAAAGAAACAAGTTCACCAAACAGAAACAAGTGATTACGTATGTAAGCAGATGCATATGTAAAATAACACAAGCATCAAGCATTAAACGGCATATAAATCAAAACTGCCTAACGTTACTGAATGAAGTGACGATCCAGGAAGTGGTTTAGGACTGTGCAAGCTTTGGATGTGTTGATGAAAATATAGATTCCATCTATGATTTGATCATTGTTCTGGATCTTTTTTACAAAAACAAGATTTTCTTAGCTTTTTGTTCAAAATGTTGCTTTTTTTCATGAAACTGTAAAAATGTTGATAGAAAAGTATTGCATGAAGCTAGTATAAAACACTTTTTTAATGGGGTCATGAACTAAAAAGCTGCTTATATTGAAGCCAATCTGTCAAAACGACAGGTTGTGGAATGGACCACCCAATGATGTAATAGTGTGGCTAAACCCCGCCTCTGCAGAAGATTATCAACGCCTGCTTCCACATTCCACGCTGCCTGTTAAGTCCTGCCCACAGGTTCGAGAGAGGCGAACGTGCAGGTCTACACAGAAACCAAAGGATAAAGATGCTCAGAACACAGCAAGACCAGTGCCAAGTTATGGAAGAAACAGTATTTATATTGCCTTCCTTCTTATCCCAATGCTAGGAAAGATTGAATTAACTATTCAGTAAGAACTTGGTTCTTTGTTCACTTCATTTTACCGCAGATTCGTTTGCAAACAAGACACAATTCGATGCAGGACTTTCAAGAAAGACTGGAATAAAAGATGATGCTATATTGATCCGACAGTAATGTCACACACAACTCACAAGTGCGAGTAAATTTTTATAACGTGATTACTATTGCTTTGTCTGTTAAACAGATCGTTTGATATGTTCTGTGTATTTGTGTTTTTAACCGAAATCACAGCAGCGTCCACCTGCGAAGGACGTAGACTGTCAAACATACACAACTGTTAGCAATCATAGCAGTGGGTGTATACTTCTGAATCTACAATCTGCCACGTCTATTCAAACAGAGCGATCTGATGAGGGGGTTAAAAACTGACCTTTTTATGTCAAAATCTTGATAACATTATAAGTGGAACTCAGAGAATAGTAAAACAGAGGCAGTTCAAGACCCCTTTAAAGCAGAATCTCTTTTCTTTGCTTTGGCTTATTGCATTTTCAGATATTCAAACAACAAAATATTCTGGGTGCCATTCAAGTTTTATGAAAATGATAAAAAATGCTGGCAACATAAAAAACAAAAACAAAAAAAACACAGGCACAGAAATAGCTAGGTGTGTTATGGTTTATTGAACCCATCATACATAAGATATTTGCCCAGGGGGTGATAAAAATGCCAAATAATCCCAACTTTCAACAGATTAAAATCACTTGCTTTTAAACCACAATGCTTAATGTACTTGGAGCATGCACAGATTGCTAGTAATATGAAAGTACTGGATTAGTACAGATACTCAATAATCTATGACTCGAATCGGACTGGGCACAAAAAACTTGATCGGGAACATCCCTAAAATAAAACATAAATATCTGCTTCCTTTTTTAATCAGTCTGCTGTGTAACATAAGATTCTATTTGAACTGTTCTGATGCTGTAAAGAGCAGAAGAACATGTGAAGACAGTGTCTGTAATGAGGCCGGCTAATGTCTGCCATGCTTTACTGAGCAGATCTACTGCTCCCATCACATCAACCTTCATTATCAACTCAATTCTATTAACATATGCAAATCCACAAACGCCTCAAAATCTCACAGAAGGAGCGTGTGGGAGAAAACAGAGCAGATGAAGGCCTCTTGTCAGACCGGCGCTGGTCTGGTCATATGTGGGAGGCCTTAATGATGCAGTTTGCCACGTCTAGGCAGATGGAAAGAGGCCAATCGGTTAAAGGGAGTGCACCTCTGAAACACGAAGTATTGAGAGCATCACAGGGATGAAAACCGCTGGTAAAATCTACAAATAATAGACCTAATGACCCCAGCAACAACACGAGGTCAAGGTGAGGGTGGGATGTGATCAAAATGATCATGCTTGCGATTTTCTTTTAAGCTAGAAATAGTGAATAACCTTTCTAAATCATTGTATTGGTCTTCAAATTTGTTCGGTTTGAAGAACATTTTTTATTTCACGAGCAATATATGCATAAACGTAAAAGAACATAGGGAAGCAAATGAAACCCGCATTACGATAACGGCCACTAATTAAGAATTAACGGTGTCATCTATTTCAGTTTCTGACTAAAAAAGGTAATTAAGGCTTGTGCAAAAGCAGATAATCTACAGCTTTCATAGCTTATTTATAACTAATTAGCATCTAATAACTCCTGTGTTTGCTGTCAGCGTGCTATACATCTGAATGCATGCCGCAAGAACTGTGACATTTAATTAAGATAAGGTTGGACCTGTAATCAGGATCAGGGCCAATCAGATTGTGCTTCAGCTTCACTTGTTGCACTCGTGAATTACAAAAGGTTCTGCTGAAATGACCCGTCTGTTACTCTCAGAATACCGTAAGATGCATTTAATATCCTAATCATTTGCAAGGTGATCTGCAAGGAGTATTCATTTGAGCTATAAACCTTACAGAAAACTTTAGTGACAACCTGTGAGGTTCAAAAATATTTTTGTAAAAATAGTAACATTAAAATTCAATAATTGTTGTGTGCATTTACATTCGAATGTAAATTCGATGACATGCATGACATTAAATATTAGAAAAATATAGTCTAATTAAAATAATTGATTATAATTATTTACAACAACAACACAAAAATGTGTGCTGTCAAACAATTAATCGTATCCAAAATAACTATTTTTTGTATACATAATATATGAGTGTGTACGGTGTTTATTTATTATGTATATATAAATACAAATACATGCATGTATATATTTAAGAAAATATGTTATGTTTATGTATTAAATATATTTATATAATATAAAAATATAAATGTATTTACGTGTAAATATTTTCAAAATATATATGTACATAATAAATAAACTATGTACACATACATATATAATGTAAACAAAAACTTATTTTGGATGCGATTAATCGTTTGACAACACAAATTATTATTTAATAATAATTTTTGATTGGATAAAAAATGTAATCAATTTATATAATATATTAATTATTATGACTGTTTATAATAACATTACAACAACAGCAACATTATTATTATTATTATTAGACATTTGTAAAAATGGTGAAATACTACATTTAAAATATATGACATTAAGACAAATTACAATGTAATTAATTTATTCATTATGATAATAATGATAATAATAATAATAACAACAACAACAACAATTTTGGATTAGATAATATAATAATAAAAATATATACATATTAATAGACGATTTTTGTACTTTGATCATTTTGACCTTTTGTAATAGATTTTTTTATTCATTAAAATATTTGTAATCAATTTAATTTAAAACCTATGTCAAGATAGGATTAGTGATTTTATTATCAGTTGTATATAATATAATATAATATAAAATAATATAACAGCCTCCAGCATCCTGACCAATTTTTTATTTTTGTAATTTTGTAAAATTAAATCCAATTTAATTTTAATATGATATAATATAATTACTTTAATGATTATGAATATGTATAATAATAAATTATAACAGCAGCAACATTATTATTAGTAGTAAAAATTGTAAAGTGATACATTTAAAATGTATGACAAGATAGGTTTAGTGATATAATATAATATATGTTTTACTAATAGAAACGTATTCAGCCGTGTAGGCCCTTGAAAGTGCTGACAAATGTAAGTTGTTCTTGTTTTTAAACAGCAAGCTTTGGAAATGTATTATGATTGGCAGTTGGAAAGTTTGATGTCTCCAGCCGGCCACATAATTCTGTCATGAATTGCTGGTTTTGACAGTCAGAATGACCAAGTCAGGCATTTCCCAGCACAATGATGCAAACAGTGGCTGAATAAAGAATAATAAAACTGCCAAAACACAGACAGTGGCGTTGACATCCCAATGAAATATGCCAGCGCTACAACGCAGCGGGTTTGTGCTCATAGTGCATAAAATGGCTTGATTGTGGCTTTCTTTGAGGAGAACATGGACAAAAACCTCCCCAGAGCCGCGCACATATGCACACCAGATTATTTTCTGTTGCCGTGTTACCAACTTGTTCACTTTTCTTTAGCTGCTCTATTTAGGTTAGTTTGGCAACAATTTCTATGACAACAAGCCTTAGGAGCGGCCTAATGGGAGATGTCACCAGCCTGGAGAAAAGCATGCCGCTGTCACGCTCTAATCTTCCCTCTGCTTTCTTTACCCCCCTCGTCTAAATTAGCAAACCAATTAAAAGGCAGCCGCCTCCAGTCACCAGCTTTATGCTCACATGGAACTGAAAAAAATAAATAAGGTATGATTGTCTATCTATTCTAAGCTCAGGTGCTTTATTGACAATTCACAGTAAGATAATAATGCTTTAGCTGGCCATACAAGATCAAAGAACATTGGAATGATTTTAACAAGCTTTTATTTGGTCTTTAATACTGGTTTCGTAACAGCATAAATCATTTAAGCTTTAACAGCAATTGGACAATCAACAAAAGCCAAGTTCTGTGAATCAGTTCATTTCAATGAACACTCAGACTGTGACTTCACATTATACTGTTATTAGCGATAAGCATAATGAGAAAATGCAATACTGGTATCATGTTAATACTACACATGTGATAATGAATAACCAAACCAGTTCTACATATGATATTATGGTTATCATGAATTCTTTTGGCCACAATAATTGCCTAGTAAAAATCGAATATCATGGCAGCCCGTACTTTGATTCAATAATTCATCTGAATCGTCAGTCAGTCATATTGAGACATATGATAGATAATAATTGGATAAAATAATAAAAGTAATTGGTAAAATATGGAAAACAATGCCTAGTTTAATTTCAAATGGACAGAGTTAGTGACAGAGTAAACTCAATTCATAGTTTCACAGAATTGTTAAAATAATTCATCACCATGTGTAATTTTGATTCATTTCTGTGAACTGTACATGAATCCGTTTAATCAGAGAAGATTGGTTTCGAAACACTGTTAAAGATTAATTTGTCATCATTCAAAATTGAGAAACAGTTGTCTCATTTTACATATTAAAATGTTTCAGTAAAAATCTTCTGAAACACTTGAAGTCTTTACATATTATACGTTATTAATATATTAATAATGTATATTGTAATGCTTTATATATTTTCGTAAATAACAGTAACCACATTTGAAATGCATTATATTTGTAGATTGTTTTGATAGGTAGGTCATGTGTTTTAATGCAAACAATTAATACAGTAGTTAAGTATTATAATGAATGAACTGAAGGTGCATTTATTTTGATCTTACAATAATTATAAAGGTGTATTACAAAACATAATTAATGCATTCAAATATTTCATATATGAAGCATTCAAGTGATACCAGATCTTCTTTAATACTTTATATCTACAATACAGTTGTGTTCACAATAATAGCAGTCCAACATCACTAACAAGATCAATCACTGTTTTTGATAGAAATGATATTTCTACATTAGTACTATTTTACTAGTAGGTGCGGTAGAGTAACAGACCCAACAGCATGACATGCATGCTGTTGATTCGGTGTAATTGAATGATTAATTGCATAGGGCGTGTTCAAAATAATAGCAGTGTGGAGTTTAATTAGAGGTAAATCATTCTGTGAAAAATGGTGTCAAACAAGTGGCCCTTATTTAAGGACGAAAGCAGCAAATGCTCTACTGTGCATTTCTCTCTGAAAACAGATATTGTTCAAAATAACGGTGTAATTTGATTAAAAAGTTGATTAGAGAGTTGATTAAACAAAGAAGTGCAGGCTGCTCAGCTAAAATGATATCAAATGCTTTAAAAATGGCAACCAAATCCAGAAAGAAACTGAAAACTACCATTCGAATGGATGGTAAAATAGCCAAAAGGGCAAAGACTCAACCAATGATCAGTTCCAGGTTGATCAAAGAAAGTCTAAAGTTACCTGTGAGGACTAACAATGTGAAGACAAGCTGTCGGCAAGAAGCTCCACAAAGTCCCATTGTTGAAAAAAATGAAGAGGTTACAATTTGCCAGAGAACACATTGACTGGCCTAAAGAGAAATGGCACAATATTTAGTGGACGGATGAAGCAAGATTGTTCTTTTTGGGTCTAGGGGCCGCAGGCAGTTTGTCAGATGACCCCCAAACACTGAGTTCAAGCCACAGCACACTGTGAAGACAGAAGCATGGTGGCGCAAGCATCATGATATGAGTATGTTTCTCATACTACGTATTGGGCCTATTTATTGCATTCCAGGGATCATGGATCAGTTTGAGTACATTAAAATACTTAAAGAGGTTATGATGCCTTATGCTGAAGAGGAAATGCCTTTGAAATGGGTGTTTCAACAAGACAACAACCCCAAACACATGCACCAGTAAGCGAGCAGTGACTTGTTCCAGACCAACAAGATTAACGTTATGAAGTGGCCAGCCCAATCTCCAGACCTTAATCCAATAGAAAACCTGTGAGGTGACATCAAACATGCGGTTTCTGAGGCAAAACCATGAAATGCAGAGGAACTGTGGTCTGTAGAGCAATCGTCCTGGGCTGGAATACCTGTTCACAGGTGTCAGAGTCCATGCAACACAGATGTGAAGCAGTTCTCAGAAACCGTGGCTATACGACTACATGTTAGTTCAGTCATTCACAAGAAAGCTAAATCTTCAAGCATTTTTCTGATTATACAGTAAATGTTTGACTTGAAAATGCAGACACTGCTATTTTTTTAACAGCCTAATATTCCCTTTTCTTCTTTTTCTGTAAAGTAACAACAAATGTGCGACATTTTTCTTGCTACATGTGCAATGTTCCCAATGCATGTGTGTGTATTGAAGTAAAAGTTAATATAAGGATTTTGAGCTTTACTCGCTTTTTTAAACACACTGCTATTATTTTGAACACAATTGTATATATACTGATGCATATAAATTAAAATTAAATATAATAAAAATATCAACAATGCAAAAAAATGCCTCGCTTTTCCTGAAAAATAAAAATAAATAAATGAGTAAAGAAATTAACATAAAAAGGAAGACAATTAAAAGGAAAACCATTTGTAACTCAATATTTTTTAGCCGTCAGCGAGTAAGTGTCACTAGGATGTGCCGCTTCTTTTCGATGGTCCGCCCGACCCTGTCAGACAGATATGAGTATCGCTGCGGCATCAGGTGGTAATTCATTACCGCTTCTCGTGGCTCACCTGTGCTGCGCTTCCTCCGGCCCGGCGCGGCGCACTAACGAGAGATGACAGACTGGCGAGAGCGTGAGGCGATGCTGAATATGTTCATTAGGAAGAGGATGACAGGCGCTGAGAGGAGAACAGTGACTGGACTCTCTGATCAGAAGGGCACAGCTAGATTTCTCAGGGTGTCCACCTGAGACGCGACCCGCCTGCCTGTCCGCCCAACCAGATGTTCCACCCCTCACAGGTGCTTGATTTATTATTCAACTGACTGATTTAATGGGGTCATCTCATCTATGGTTGACCATGAGATGATATGATTTAAAAGATGAGCTTCTCATGAATTTCTGTAAGCTGCTACATTCTTTTAAGGGTAAATAAATACATTCTTGCATCTAAAAACACAAAAACAAACTACTGTTGTGTGTATTTCATGATTTCCCTCTCATTCCCCTCAGTTTATCTCTGTTTGTATCTACAGTATCCAGTCAATCTCATTTTATCCGTTTCCTTTCATTGTGTTATTGTTCTTTGTTGTTTCTTGGATCTCGTCGGTCTTCATCCTTCTTTACTCAAACGCATCAGTCTTTCCCTTTCAGTCTGTCACTTCTCTGCACTCGTCTGTCGCTGCCTCCCAGTCCTGTTACTGATCTTCCTCTTCCTCTGTGTGACACCCTCCACTTACTGACATTTCAATTGTCATGCTTACCGTCTCTTTCGGTTTCCCTCATTCTCTTCCCTCGGCATTCACTCGGTAAAGGAATATGACACCGGGTGGAGCAGCTATCAGAGAAAAATACTTCTCGTTTAAAGCAAGACAGATCTAGCCAGGAAAAGCAAAATGAACAATGGACTCCGTGTTAAATAAGTATTTGGCGGGGAAAATAACATGTATGATTTCTCCAGGGAATGTTTAAGTACAGGTATGTCATCATGACTGACAACATAAAACGCTGATATATGTGTAGTTATGTAAAGAAAATACTTTTGAAAAGCTGACATCAAAGGGCTCCAGTAAAAAAAAAAAAAAAAAACTAAAGGAATCTTTGGCTCCTATAAGAAACAAAATTAGTTGTCACAGAATAAGCTTCTTTTATTTATTTAGGCCTATTTATTTTGTAACATTTCAGTCATATGGTCATGTCTAATCTTTTCTCGACTTTATCAGCATTTGAATCCATTTTGTACATGTCCTAGGAAGTGGGGACCAAATGTCTTTTCCAACTTCAGAACTATATAGAGTCACAAATAGTTGTTTTTTTACACAGAATCTGTTCCAGTATCATTTTTGCACCCTCAAATTCCAGATTTTCAAATAGCTGTATCTCAGCCAAATATTGGCCGACCCTAACAAACCATACATCAATGGAAAACTTTTTTATTATTTTTTTTTAACTCAATATAGAAAAAATTCTATAGTTTTGTGGTCCAGGGTCACATTGTTCCCTTATTTTAGTTTCATCGTAGCAATAATTTACAATTCATTCCTCATTTCAGTTAGATTCTGGCCACAGTTTAGAATTCGTTTCCCACAACTTAATCCGTTACCTCGTTTTAGCAAATCATGCCCATGGATAAAGTACATCACTAATTGATTTAATCAAAACAAGCCAATGATTTGCTAAAACTAGGGAATGAATTGAGTCACGGGAACAAATTCTTATTTTGTGGCCAAAAGTTTAATATTTTTTTCCCCCCACATATCATGTTCAGGGCTCCATGCTCTCTAAACGGACACACACTGACATACACGTCTGAAGGTAGAAAATGAACAGCAAGCTGGTGAGTCAGTGTGCAGAAGTGGAAGATAATAATCAATTAAGGAAATGACCGAGAACGGAAAAATCCAAGAATAGCTCCACCCTCCCCTTATTTTCCATGTCCTCTCATTTCTCCTTTTTATATATAACAGTCATCTGCTTCCCTTCCTCTGTGTCCTCACATTTCTTGACAGATCAAGTGTAAAAATCAGAATGGGTCAGGACGGGCACAAGTCGATTAGTGAGATTGACTATGGAGTTCATCTAGATTTCTATTCATTTTTTATGAAGCAGTGCATAAAAAACAATAGTTACCAAATCCCAAAATAAATTAAGACATTCATTTTTTCCTTACATTTAGCAATAAATATTGTAGTCTTTTTTACACTACTTAAATCTGAAAATACGCCTCTAGTTTGGTCCCTGTCATTAACTCCCAGTCTATTTGCTTTGCTGTACAGTATTCCTTGTATTTTTTACAAAACTACTCATAAATTCACACTTCTTTGCCCTTTAAACACATGCGCATGAGTGATTTATCGAATGCTGAGCCGCCAGCTAATGCTGGATCTAACATGCTAAGCAAACAAACTTTAAATGTCAGCTGACACGGATCCATAAAATAAACACAGGTGCGTGAATTCTTAATAAGCGCCGAGAGAGATAAGCACCAGTAGTTCAAGCCTGATTTGATTGTAACCGTGGTGTAACTTCACCTTATTAGTCGACAACAACAACGTACAGCTACAAAAAGAAACGCATCTTCAGAATCTGAAAACTGTAATACAAAAGATTCAAGTCTTCAGAAAACAACACGCCGCCTTCTGCAGTTAAGAAGCAATGCTGTGCTTAATGCAACAGATCTGTCATATGCAGATGAAATGAAGCCTGAACAAAAACAAATTAACTCGGCCTTCAACCCAAAAAAGAAATCTCACTTTTGTTTATTTTAAGAAACGTTGCTGTTCCTGCTGTTGATTACTACAGAAAATAAGTTCAACTCATCCCTTAGCTTGTAGAAGCAAGCAAGATTGTTTAGAATAATGCATTTTCAATGGACGTCTAATTGAATCACATTCAAATATGCACTGTTTTGATACTATTGCCGCACATGTGTTAAAATGAGATCAGTGTCACAGAATTGCTTCCTAAGCTTGTCTAATTATATTTGTGAATTCATCTGATCACTAAAATCAAGACCAATATTTTACAGCTCAAATAAAACATTTTTATAGGCATCAATTAATATAAGTGCATAAATAAAACACGCACTGTATATTTCAGGTTTGAATGATTTCAGGACACTTGTCCCACAGACTTCCGTTGTAAGCTTGTTATTCTAAATGTGATTTTTGCTTGTTTTTACAAAATGAGGGATGAAATTTTTGTATCGAATTTTAGGGGAATTTTAAATACAAAACAATAAATAAAACATAAGTACATTAAAAATCAATAAATAAACAAACTAAATAAATAACTTAAGGACATGAAGATAATTTACCCAACCATAAATCAAATAAGATCACAATTATTAATATTCCAAAATTATTATTCATAATTTTATCTGAGAGACATGAAATGTGTACTTTTAAAATATTTTTTACACCACAAGACCGTAAAAAAAGATTACAAATTAAACAAACCCAAAATCGTGATGTATATTAGTTAATATGTATTCATATTTTAATATAATATTTTTTTCTTAAAATAATTAACTTTATGATGACAAAGACTATTTGTTGAGGACATATTAAGGGTAATCTGATATCCCCTGCTTTTACCCAACTTTACAAAATTATTATGGCCATTTTTAAGTCACTTGTAACACCAAAGGACCATTTAAAATATCTAGTGACAAATAAATAAATAAAAACACCACATTCAATTTGAACATATAAAAAGTTAATTAATAAATCAAATACATAAATACTTGAAAAAATAAAATGCACTTAAAAATATGGACATGTAGATAAACTGAAGACGACATATTAAGCATAATATTCAGTTTCCTGCTTTTACTCCACCATAAGATCTCAGTTAGATGCCAAACGTGCCAATTAATGTTGGGCTCAAGCCGCCTAATTGCACTAATCTGCTAACGGCAATAACGATGAAAAGGGCCGTCCATGAAGACCACCCACCACATCTCTTTCACTCCTTCTGTCCCCTGGGGAAAGACTAGTGACAGATAACACGAGGGCAAGCCAGCTGGCCAATTTCCCATCAACCCCTGACCTTTCTGCGATGTCTTCAAAGCGTCTGATGATGGGCTAAAGCCACCTGTGCTCAGGTGATTACGGTAAAGGGCAAAGGATTAAAGGCACTAAACTGCTTACCGTCATTAGGAGAAACACTCAACACAACGTTTAATTGTAAAAAGTCTGGGTTGTTTGTCATTTGGAAGCCATTAAGTTGAGAAATATCATAAGTGACTTATGGCATACAAAATGCAGAGGCAATTAGTATATAGTTTTGAGCAAATTCTGACAAATTTATACAAAGTACCACATTTTCTTGAATGCAAGTCACTTTTTTATCATCTGAAAAGTGTTGTGACTTATATAGCAAAGTGACATTATGCTGAATGAGAGAAGTACATGAGCCCAAGTTCATTTGTATAGCGAATATCCCACATGGTAGCCAGGTGCAACTTATTTTTGGGGAATTATGCATATTTTCCTCAAAAATATTATTTTCTTCAATGTTAAGGAGATCTTATACTTTAAAAATCAATTACGTATGATGTGCTTGCAAAAGTTAATCCAATTAAAAACAGAAAAATTGCAACTCAAATCACCATTTATAAAAAAAAATTAAAAAGATAATACACAGACAAAAGTTTCTCTTTGGTGCAAATATGTGCAAATTAAAGTACCAGCACAAAAAACACAGAAACGTTTAGGACCTTTTTCAAATGCAAGAATGAAGAAGGTCTGCTGGGACTAAAACGTTTTGGGACCAAGAGCATTCATCCAAATCATCTGCTAAAGGAATCTGGGACCCGGTAATTCATTTTTGTCTGTAAATGTCCCTCTGAGGACATCCTGGGGTTTTTGGGCAATTGTTCTGAGACCACACATATGTCGAAGAGAACACTGAAAAATCAATGTGTTTACAAAAGAAAATCATACGCTGCTTTAAAATCTTTCCTGGGACATTAAGGATTTGAAAATCAACCACAACTGAATAGAATAATATTAGTCAAAGGCGTTTTGAATTTTAGTGACAGCCGTTGTTAAAAGCCACAGAGATGAAGCTGTCATGGTCAAAGCTCCAGACATTTGGTATCTCTCAAAACCAGAAACAAAACTCTGGCATATATGTCTCAGAGCAATTCATGAAAAACAAACATCCTCTAGAAAATAAATATAAATATAGAGGCGGTCCAAATGAACCATCCCTTCCATTATACAAGGAAAAAAATTCGAATTGCAATATTTCTTATAAATAAAAGAAATACATATTCAATAATGACTAGAAATGACAGGAAACAGGTTTGCTCCACTTATTTGTGGGGCTGCACAATTTGGCCAAAATGCTGTGATGGTATAAATACGGCTATTAATAATAATAATAAAAAATAAAGTATTATTATTAAATAAATTATTAAAAAATAATATTAAAGAAATGGTACTATTGAAATATTTCACTGTTAAATAATATATCTAATCTTTACGAAAATTACATAATAATAATAAAAGGGGTGTCAACGTTAAAACGTTAACGCATGCGATTTATCGCAAAATGTTAACTCATACATTTTGTTTTAGCGCAAATTAATCGCATTATAAGGTTTGACCGTGAAAAGGTCTTGCCATCATCGCAGCGCGGAAGGTTATTTGTCGTTGTGTGATGAGGGAACACCAGTGTTGCCAGGGTAGCGGCACAACAAGCGGGCTATTTTGAAAATACAGTCAAATTACAGAGCCGTGGGTTGCGGTTTTTTGGGCTACTTTTATAATGTACCACGGCCTCGTAAAGTGTATGTAGACAAGTAAAACTGAAAATAGATCATTTTACTAATGTGTATTATACTTAGAATGAATATCTGGCAACAAGAACAGAGAGGCGTTTGTAACACAAACAACGTGAGTTTCATTGTCAGTTTTATTGTCAGTAAAAAGACTGATAATGGCTGAATAAAAACAAAATAATAATTATAAATGAATAATAAGGTGTCTTATAATTATGTCTCATACCTGGCGGAGTTGTGAAAGATTCTGTTTCCTTAAAATAATTTGTCATGCATTTCTTTATTTCGACACATTTACAGGTAAATCCTAGTATTTTAAATTTGTGATTAACGCAATTAATTTTTTTAATCGATTGACAGCACTAAATAATAATTCATAATCCACATTGCAACTGTAAAATAACAATACTGATATTTATGCCTCTCTTTATTTTTAAGCATCAAGCTTTTTTTTGGTGTAAAATCACAAGCTTCTCATTCTTCTGTTAATAAGCGCTTCTCATCACAAGTATGGGAAATGGTTTGGCGTATTTTGCGCTCCTAAATGCACATCAAAGCAACCCAAACAGAGAACAAAGATACAGAGATGGAGTTAGTGGAACAGCATTTGTTGTGAACTGAGCCACAAACTGGTGGATAATGAGCTGCTCGTGTGTAAAAACACAGTGCCACGCTACACTATGAAACACGCAGTGCATACCTGCATATTTATTTAATGGAGAAAAAAACCTCACAATGTGCCATATTGTGATTTTGGCTGCAGCCTTCAGTTTTATTTCGATTACTCATGTAGCCCTACATTATAGCACCAGTTACTTTGAAAATAAATCTTAAAACTTAGCTAGCACTGACCTGCAGGGCATTGTAGAGCAGCTGATGTTCAAACTTCTTGATTCCCAGGATCTGCTGGAACATCTCATACAGCTGTTCTTTGCTGAGGATGAGTTCGGATACAGCGCTGAAGGGCATGCGTCCCTGCTGCCGCCGCTGGTCCTCTTCTCCTTTGTAGATGGCATCGTATTTAGTGATCCAGGAGCTGAGGACTGTCTCTTTGCTCAGGCCATCAATCTCGGGCAGGCTGCGCACGCGACGCTCGATGTTCTTCTTGAAGATCTCACGGAAGTCACTGGCAGAACAGCCTCCGCTCTGTACCATGCGCGCCACTCGCTCGCTTTTCAGGAAGCCCTGATGGAAGAAACAGTGACACGGTCAATCCATCAGTACACTATGATGAACACAAGAAAGTTTTATTTTTATTATTTTTTACTCATTATATTAGAAGTTCAGTTTATACATATAATGAATGCACTTGAACACATCTTTTATATGAAGAAAGTGTTTTCAATTTCTGAATTGATATATATCAAATCAAATCAAATCAAATCACTTTTATTGTCACATCACCACAGCACAAGTGCCTTGGTGAGTGAAATTCTTATGAGCGTGCTCCAGACAGTGCAGAAAAACAACAGACAATTTACCTATGGACAGACAGTGCAAAAAAACTACAGACAATTTACATATGGACAGACAGTGCAAAAAAGCAACAGCAATTTACATATGGACAGTACATATTTACAGACTGTACAGAAGACAATGTGCAAAATACACATACATATACTCAGTACACAGTGTACTATAAAGACATACTTAATTATCAACGACACATTATACACCGTATGGGCACATCTACATTATGTACAGTATCTATACATAATGTAGTCTATGCATAGTAATAATGTGAGGTGCAACAGATTATAAATTAACAGCAGATTGGTTGGTTGAGCAGCAGGTAGATGTGCAAAGCTGCAACAGATTATGCATATGCAGTGTCGTGGATGTGCATTGTATGGTGTCCAGTGATAGCAGATAGGTTGTGATTAGTGCAGTGTGTGCAGTCCGGTAGAACTGTGTTAAAGTGCAGTGCATGGCATGTTGTGTGAGTGGGAGTGTGATGTAGGTGAGTTATTTCTGACTGTTCATTAGCCTGATAGCCTGAGGGAAAAAGCTGTCCCTCAGTCGGCTAGTGCGGGATCGGATGCTGCGGAAACGTCGCCCTGAGGGCAACAGAGAGAGCAGACTGTGGGACGGGTGGCTGGAGTCTTTGATAATCCTCCGGGCTTTCCTTGTACACCGCCTGGTGTAGATATCCTGGAGGGAGGGAAGCTCACCTCCAACAATGTGGCGGGCAGTTCGCACGACCCTTTGCAGAGCCCTGCGGTTGCCAGCGGTGCTGTTTCCAAACCAGGCGGTGATACAGCCGGTCAGGATGCTCTCCACAGTGCAGGTGTAGAAGGACCTGAGGATTCTGGGGCTCGTTCCAAACTTCCTCAGCCTTCTCAGGAAGAAGAGACGCTGATGTGCCTTCTTCAGCACTGCATCTGTGTGAGCAGACCATGTGAGATCCTCGGTGATGTGAACGCCGAGGAACTTAAAGCTCACCCGCTCCACAGGTGTCTTGTCGATGGTGATGGGTGTGTGTTCTCTGCTCTGTCTCCTGTAATCCACCACCAGCTCCTTGGTCTTGTCGATGTTGAGTGAGAGGTGGTTCTCCTGACACCATTTAGTCAGGGTACTCACCTCCTCTCTGTAGGCCGTCTCATCGTTGTCGGTGATCAGGCCTATCACCGTTGTGTCATCAGCAAATTTGACGATGACATTGGAGCTGTGTAGCTGTACAGTCGTGTGTGTACAGGGAGTACAGGAGTGGGCTGAGGACGCAGCCCTGCGGTGCACCAGTGTTGAGGATCAGGGGGGATGATGTGTTGTTGCCCATTCTGACCACCTGACTTCTGCCTGTCAGGAAGTCCAGGATCCAGCTGCACAGAGATCTGTTCAGTCCTAGAGTCTGGAGCTTCGCAACCAGTGTGGCAGGCACTATAGTGTTAAATGCTGAACTATAATCTACGAACAGCATCCTCACATATATATATACACATATACATATACACACACACACACACACACACACACATATATATATATATATACATATACACATTTCTTTTTTACTTTTTAATGAATAATTGCACCACATGACATTTTATTAACCTTTCAAATGTAAAGTCTAAAATGTTAATAAAAAATAAAAATAAATTCCTTTCAAACCATATGAAACGAATATGAACACATTTCTAAAAACTCTAGATTTTTGTATTTTCTTTATCGTAGACTCATTGTCACAATCTCAACAGTATCTTTGTATGAAGGGTTTGTAAAGACGGGTCATGTCCAAGTTTGGTGGAGGTTCCTGAATGGCTAACATCATTTACAACATCTTTAATACAGCTCACTGCACTTGTTTTGCACCAATCTAGAGTCTTTTTACGGACAGAATTACTTCACTAATGGGGTCTCTCTCAATAAGTACTTCCATCCATTCATCATTACAAAACAAAGATACACAAGGAACAAATTGACGTAACAAGCCAAAATTTAATTAAATCCTCAAAGTGGCTGAGCAGCACAGTTTTAGAAGACACAATGATTCATAAGAGAGAGGAAATGCCCCACGGAGAGAGTGGCAAATCTGCACAGAAGACTATGAAAACACTTCACCACTTTTCAGTAATTTCATTTTTTTACATTCGGTGACCGTGTCTGGGGGAAACTGAAGCTGGTGAGGTGCAACAGAAGCGGCAGATGGAGATGAATTGCAGCTCCTAACTGCGAGTAATGGAGCAGAACAAAGACACTTCAGCTGCCTCGTCTCAAGGAGGTGGGGGAATATATCAGTGTCAAAACCGCCATGATCGGGTAAGACGACAGAGATCGGCGCGCAACAGGAGGCCAGTTCTCATAGAGGGAAACTACACTCAAATTGCTTTTACTTGGACACCTGTAGAGACTACAAAGATTACATTTTTATTTCAGATTTGAGGAATGCGTTGATTTTAAAACACGATTTTAAACATAAAAGCTCCTTTCCACGTAAGTGAAACAGAAATACAAACAGGATACATGCAATACAAATATATATACAATTCGACTTGGTAAATAAAATACAGAGAAGGCCTTGAAATTCCTTCTTGGAAATTCAAAACGTATGTACTTGTTTGTCCATGAACAGTTCATTGGTTCCATTAAAAGCCCATTCAAACGGTGGCAAAAACAATGATACTGGATATCTTGCAGTGCTTCTTAGTACTTGAATGAATCGGTGCATAAGTGGCTTACTTTCCCGTAGAGAAAATGAATAGTTTCCTCCTGTCTCAAAAAAGGACATGCAGGTGAAGTGAAAGACGGGCGGTCATGCTGAGAGGACACGGGCCTGCTGGTTTACTCTGAAGCAGTCAAAAGCTGAATTCATATAGTTAGAAACAGATGTAATTCAGTTTCTTTAAGGTAATCTCTGTTATAAAGCCATTGTGATCAGAGTCCAGTTACAGTGTGTGTTCATTTATGTAATTATCCCTGCATTCACTTTTCTCTTTTCATTTTGTATAAAAGTATTCAAAGAAAAAACAGACAGTATGTACCAAACTAGTTTCCTATTTCCTAAAGATCTGGTTCTGGCTTTTGATAAAATACACAATATATTAAGTTATGATATCAGTCACAATCTTCGTTTTATGTGAGGCACCATGTCAAGGAATCAGCAGAAGGAATAAGCAGAACATTTATTAAATTATTTATTCAAATATAACAGTTTTAATAATAAACTTCGTATTTAGATTAAAGTCATAATATTTTCTGAAAAAAGCCAAAATTATGAGAATAGTTATAGCAATACGAGAATAAAGTCGAATGATTTTGAGAATAAAGTTTCGAAATGTTTCAAGAATAAAGTCGCAATATTTTGACTACTCTCAAAATATTTTGATTTTATTCTAGTATTTTTTATTATACAACCATAATCTTGTAATCTTAGATTTGTTTTTATTTTTTAACATGGCACTAAAACACCACCGTAGCTAAATGTAATAGTAAATATTAAAATAAAGTAAAAGAGAAATACACACCATAATGAAACTTTTATAATTATAAAATAAAAGTTAAAATATTTATTTGCATGTAATATATATAAATATATGCCAAATTATGTTCTTTTTTTGGCAAATGCTTGTATTTATCCATTTACTAACGGAGTTAAAAAACAATTCATTTTTTGATTGTCGGTTTGGTGACAGTTTTGGGTTTATTGTTACATTAATAACATTTTAAAAGCTGAATTAAATAAACCATTTTATATGTGGCTATTTTTTTGATTTCAAAAGTGATTCATTTTTATTATGAAACCTATATGGGCATAAAAAATCTGCTTAAGACAATCCCTTTTTATTAATTTAACTATTTATAATTTTTTATATTTTATTTGAATATATTATAATAAATAAATATGTTTATAACATTAAAACATGTAACTGTTTTATTAAAACAATAAGAAACCCAAGGACTTTCAATTCCCCTAGCTTCAGTATAAGTTACAATGATACCCAATAAATTCCCTATTTATGGTTTTGCAGAGAAAATAAATGCTAAATTCATGTTGACTGACAGGCGAAACCTAAAAAGGACCGAGTGCTACTTTAAATGCATTAAATCCAGACAGCAAACTCAGTTTTATTTCCTTAACCTCCTCATACGCAGCTGTCCAACCTGTACAATATGTATTATTTGTACAGTAGACTTTGAGCGCTTATATAATATACGCCTCTACAGACAGTTGCAACTTCACAATGGTGTCCAATGCCTCCATTTTGTGGAGGTGAAAATGTCAAACATTATTACTAATGAATAGGCCACCATGGAATTTCCTCTCTCCCTGCTGCTCGACTTAATTGGTGGTTTAAAATCTCATTCAATTATTTATAACCAACAGTGTGCAGAGCTGTGCTCCGTCTGCAGTGAAGAGATTAATAAGATACAGAACCATTTGTGTAATTAAAGCTAATATGAGGAATTCATCCTGGCAGAAGAATGAGGGAGAACGTCGTAAGAAAGATTGTAGATTAGCGCAGGAATCCCGGTCGAGCTGCCATGCTAACAGTAGGAGCAGGTTATGAAGGAAGACTGGGAGATTATATTGGCGTATTTGACTTGATAGGGGGCAGCGTGTCTACAATAAACACAAGGAGGGAGAGATTAAGAGCGTGTGAGAGACATAAGTCTGAATGGTGATGATTAATTCAATCAGAAAAGGTTTAACGATGACAAACATTTTCATTTTTGAGAGGTTATTTAACAAGCGTTGTATTAACATTTATTTGTAGGTGTTTCGAACACCTTATGTTTATTCTCACATTATTCCAAAACCTAGAGTGTTATCTACATAGAAAGCATTGTGGACATTTTTAGGGCTGATTTTTTAAACTGATTTTTAAATAACTGAATTTAATGGATATCATTCTTGCTGTTATAATTACCACTGTGTATGAAATGTGTTATATAAATAAACTTGCCTTGCCTATACTGAAGCAAGGGGACTTAAAACTCCTTTAGTATAGAGAACCAAACCTGCAAAAATAAACATATAGTTAGATAGATAAATAAATAAATAAATGCAATAAGAGGAAAATAAAGAAATAAATGACTTTATAAAGCAAGTGTAGTTCATTTGTGATCAAATTTAATTGCAAATTATTTGTATTACTTTTTTCCTTGATGCTCTAATTTCTGTATTTACTTATTCTTTCGTTTATTTTTATTTTATTTTTTATTCCCACATGTATTTATTTATTTTTACTTTTCGGTGTACAACATGGAATATCATACATTTTATTAACTATATTTGTTTTTATCAAGTCATTTATTTTTCTGTTGATATTCATCTTCGTATGTATTTATGTTTTGCATTTGGTCTGTGTCTGATTTGTGTGCATTTTATTATTATTGTCCTAGGGGAAGATCCAAACATGGCCCATTATAAGATTTCTTACAGAGGCAGTCAGGTTTAGATTTTTGATCTGTTGGTATTTGATAGAATCCATGATGCCATGCATCTAAACAAGATGTCCAGGACCTCGGGCAGAAAAACAGGCCCACAACATTATAGATCCAGCAGTATATTAAACAGTGGACATGGGATACTTTTGAATCCCTGTTTGTATAACCCTTCTGGTGGGTTTGCTGCAAAAATGATAGGTCCAAATCAAGTATTTACGGGTTCCTTCATCTATAGACGCAGTAAGGCAGCTCACTAGACATTAAAAATGAGCTTATGTAGCTGTCTTGATCTACAACACAGGATATGGACGACTAACACAACACTCATGCCAAAACACAAATGTATAAAGTGTGTGGCAAGGTGAAACAAATTGTTGATACAAATTTGTATCAAATTTGAACAAATACTAAGCCAACCAAACTAAACATGGGGGCTGCAATTCACTAATGATATACCAGAGCCTTTAATGGTCAAAAGTTAAATATTGTTTATAAAGCCGTCTCATAAAGTCTGGAAAAGACTGAGTGCAGCAGACCGTATTATACGCTTCCTCATGAATAATGCATAACTGTTATTCACACTGGGCGGCTTGAAACATTAAAAACATTAAAATCTTCTTCTCTCTTGCTTCCTCACCCCCTTTTTCGAAATCTAGATGGAGTGACTCAATCAACAACTATAGGATGGCTCATAGCTCCAGAGCTTGAGAAAATAACTGAGTCGCTCATCACGAGCTGCAGTGATTCGTGCTCTTTTGTTTGATCTCTTGAACAATAAGCAATACCCTTACATGTGTATTTACATGAATAGGAATGTTGAGTCACATTTCCCACTGGCGAAAAACCTGCTCCATTTATATCTCTTTGTGTTTGTCCCTTTTCACAAATTCGCTCAAGCGTTTCCTCTTATCGGGTTTCCTGTGAACTCAAGTTCTGCCCTCGGACTCGCTCCTGGCAGTCCGATTATTCACATCTGAATGGAAATCTGTGCTCCTTTTCCAACCTCAATCGTTCTCCGCGAAAAAAAATCTTATGGGGAATCACCTCAAACCTGAGGAAGAGATATTTTGTGCACCGTTGATGCAGTTTCGAAGATGTACGGTGCAAGTCTCCATTGGCAACGGAAAGGGACCTAATGAAAAACAGTTTGGCAAGACACAATACCACAGAAATAAGGGACTGGAAGTAATGAGCAGAACAGGATCATATCTGGACATACGACCAGTCAGAGTCAACTATTATTGGATTCTCTCTAGTCAAACCCCAAAATACTAATTAGACCTACAGCATATGGCAGTCTGGCCTCATTATTTATACGTATGTATTAGTACATAACGTCTACAAAACGTGCAATATTGTACTTTTTTATTAAAAGCAGAAACTTACTTTTTCTATGTATTTCAACGCTTTTAAAACATAAAAATTGCAAAAAATTAGATTCGAACCCACAACCACGGGTTAAAAGTCCAACGCTGGGCAGCCATGGCCTTATGGATAGAGCGTTGGACTTGTAACCCGAGGTTGTGGGTTTGAATCTCGGCTCCGGCAGGAATATATAGGATATAACAATATAGATATAACTCCTACCTCTAAACCTAACCATAACTATTATTTCTGTACAGAATAAAGAAAAAACATGACAGACAGATGTCGTAAAGCTTCTTGAAGTGGCTTTGTTTTTATAAGAGTGCATAAGCGTGGGAATTGATGCTTCTGGTCACTGCTCAGGATGGAGATGAAGATCGCAAAATAAAGGCTTGAGCTTGGTTCTGTTCCTCGCAGTCATATAGATTCTGAAAGTTTGGATTACAGCGCACAAATAAAATGTATTCCTTTTGTAATTATGTTGCGTTTTTGGTGTATTTCATGGTTCAATTTTCAGTCACAGAATGTCGGAAAAACGCCTTTTGTGTCCCAAGGCAAACAAAGTAAATATTAGATGATAATTAATGGTTAAACGATTGCAGAAATGCTATTCATTTTAGGGATTTAAAGTGTAGCCTTGTTGAACATTGTGTACTCTTCTAAACAAATTGGCAGCCGAAATCACACAGAACAGAACAAAATGTTATCATTTCATATTAAATAAATGAGTAAACAATTGAATAATGCAATTGAAAACATAATGCAATTTCTATGACAATTTAATACAAGAATAATACAATTAAAGCCTGTAAAGTTCATAAGTAAATAATTTGCATTTTAGGTGCCATCAATACATCAATATTGTACTTTTAAATGCTGAAAATATGCCTGTATTTTTATGTTTAAACGTGCCTTAGAATAAAAAATGGTATTTAGCTTGGCATAGTTAAATAATAACAGTTCTGTACATGGAAATGACATACAGTGAGCCTCAGACACCATAGTTTCCTCCTCCTTATGTAAATCTCGTGATTAAAAAAAGATCACTGAAAAACAGCCGGATCAGAACATAACACCGACTGTGACACAACAGTCGGGATCACTACGCCCCATCATTCCATAAACCCGCCCTTGTACTAGGCAAGCGCCAGCTGAACCATAAGAAGTTCTGCAGGTGTTGTAAATAAACAATTTACAAGGTAAGTAATGTAAATAAGGTAAATAAACCCTTGTTGGAAGCGTCTGTCGTGACAACCTTCCTTCTGTGCGCCGTGTCTAAGATCACGCCTTGGGGGTCCCTCCAACGGGTCAGGGCTGATACACAGGCCAGAGTCACCATGACGCCAAGCCAAGGATGGAACCCTCTGCTTGAGCCAGAACTGGATGGGTCGCATGTGAAGCAAACCCAACTGAAGTACCTGCGAAGCCGCTGCCATAAGGCCCAGGATTTTCTGGAAAGCTTTGAGCAAACGGGCGGTACCTTCCTTGAAGGAAGCCGCGTGGCACTGAATTGTTGGGGCTCGCTCTGCTGATACAGTTGCTGTCATCTGCACGGAGTTGATAACTGTGCCCAAGAACGAAACTCGCTGTGACAGTATGCTCTTGGCAAAGTTGACCCTGAGCCCCAGGCAACCTAAGTGGCTGAGGAGTAGGGTCTTGTGCGATGTCAAAACCGCCTGCGATTGGGCCAGAATGAGCCAGTCGTCAAGTTAGTTGAGTATGCGGATTCCCATCTGTCGCAGAGAGAGAGCCGCATCCATGTATCGTGTAAAAGTGCGGGGGAGCCAGGGACAGCCCAAACGGTAGGACCTTGTATTGATATGCCACCCCGAAGAAGGGTCTTCGTCGCTGAAGATAAGATATCTGAGTTGCGGCAGAGCAGCTGATTATATAGCCAGACACCCCTCCTGTTTTGGCAGGCTATGGCGGTCTGCATAGCCATTGGCTTGCGCACCACCAACGTGCATTGGTTAATTTTTTTATCCTACACGAACCAAATGACATGCAGTTGCGTGATTAAAATAGGCTTCAGTTGAAAAGAAAAAAAACAAGTTTTTTTCCCATACAGCGTCGAAATTCAATGCAGTACGAGTGAAATATCGAAAGGGAACTGATGAAGTGAAGTATAAAATTAGAGCCAAAATTAAAAAGGCAGAAAAGTAGTGGGTATAGGGAGTTTTTCATTAGTTTTGAAAGAAAAAAGTGGATCTGTACATTCCATTGAGAAAGAAAGAGGGCCAAAAACCTATACTTATGGCTCTGACAGGCTTCAAAGTCGGCGCCTGCAGCTATTCTGTTTGCAATGCTGTCAAACAGTAATCCAATTGAGAACCACAGGGTGGTAAACACATGGGGAAAAGAATAAGAAACAAATGTGAGATGGAGAGGGAATGAGGAGGAGCAAAGGAAAAAAAACAGCAGATCACGATAACCTCAGGCTGAATGTGTAGAGAAATGATTCTGCCCTGGCTAAAAGGCAAACAACTCGGAACAAAAATATATTGGGACTCGTGTCTATTGTGTTGCGTGTTTGTGTTAAGAATGTGTTTAAAGGAAAAGCCTGGTTGATTCCTCAAGACAATGATAAAAACGTCAGAAGCAGAGGGACTGGTCAATATGTGAGGTACAAAACTCAGACATAATGATAAATCAACCACATGGTGCATGTCAAGTCATGTCGAACAGATCATATTTACGAGTTGAACGCACATGAACGTTTTTACATGTAAAACATTATATTATTGTATAAATACATAGAAAATATAATGAATCAGTTTACATCACCTTCAGAAATTGAATAAATACAGAAAAAGCAAAAACACAATGAAACACATTCGTGATTCATCATTTTGTAGATGTAGGGCTAGTTTTACTAACATCTTGCGCCAGTGCAAACCGTCTTTTGGCATTAAAATAGTATTGTCAGGTTTTTCTAAAGACACGCAGTGATGAATTAGCGCTGAAAAGGTGTGGGCACAGTCATTTTTGTGCCTGACCTTATTGAATATGCATTTCTAGGAGTTTCGCTTTCAGACGCAAAAGTTATAGGAGGAGAGTATTCAAATGAATCACGCAATGAGATTTACTAACGTTTGCGCTAGTCAAATTACTGGTATTTGCGCCTTTATTTAACGCCCCCGATAAAAAGGAGGAGGCACTGCAGAGAACAGAGTGCATGTGGAAGAAAGGAGAGGATTTTTCCACACATATTCATTTATTAGGAAAGAACACATTCGATTTTTTTTTTTTTTACAAAATGAGATTTAAGACAAATTATAAATTAAATGTGTCCTTTTATTATTTCTTGGACAAAATGCTGCACATTTCTTTGTGAAATTGAAAAATAATACTATAATAATATACTAATATAGCACTTTATTGCATATTATTGCTCTTTTGTTGGTTTTGGTTGCTTCTATTATCCTCATTTGTAAGTTGCTTTAGATAAAAGCTTCTGCTATATAACACAATGTAAATATAATGTAAATGTAAATAACAAAACTAAATGGAAATTTTAGGAAAGTCCTAAATCAAATAAATAAGTAACACATAAAATAAATCTCTTCATATAAACAAAATAAGGCTTTGTCTGTGCTCTTTCCATTTAAAATGAGAGGCAACCACTGCATTTTAATCATGATCCAAACAAAGATGCTGCACTATTAGCAGTTTTTAATCTAAATTGATTGTATCATTTTAAAATTTGAAGCAAAAACAGAATGGTTTGAATGCTATACATAGAAAATATCTGCATGAAACAGAAACAGCAGATGAGCTGAATGAGATGCAGATTCACTCTCTGCCAGCAGGTGGCGTGTAAAGCGTTTCCTTGGTTTCTGCTGTAAACAAAGCAGCGATGCACTTATGAACTTTAATATGCATTATACAGAGGCAAGATGAAAAGAACAAAATACTATCGAAAGTTAGTAAAGTAAGTTCCCCTCAGACATACATTCATATAAACTCTTACCCCTAATAGTATTACGATTTGTTTAGCATCTCAACCGATTTGAATCATCACACGTTTGAATCAATTTTCAACCGGCTCGCGGTTAATCGTTACATAACTAATGTCATTTTCTGGGCTTTGAACGTGTCAGTTGCATTGCTGTATCAGGGTCAAAAGCACTCTGATTTCATCAAAAATATCTTAATTTGTGTTCTGAGAATGAACAAAGCTCTTACGGGTTTGGACCGACATGAGGGTGAGTAATTAATGACAGAATTTTCATTTTTGGCCAAACCATCCCCTTAAATTCTCAAAAAGTACATGATTATTAATATATTAGGCACTATTTTACACTTTATAAATAATGTTATCACTTAATACGATAACATTAGTTAATGCAGTAGCTAACATGAAATAACAATAATTAATATTGAAGTAATCATTTTTATATTAATTTAGCTCAATAACAAAAGTACAAAATGTTCACTGGTTGTTCACTTTATCTAATGCATTAACTAATGCTAACCTTATTGTAAAGTGTAACCTATTATTCAATTTAATACCAGACTAATATTCTACAACATTATCCTCATTAAATTGCTGTTACATTATGATTGCATTTATGAGGTGGATTAGAGGTCTGCACGGGCTCAAAACTGAAGCCCGAACCCGGCCCGTACCCGAGATTGTCTGACCCAACCCGACCCGACCCGAGCGGACGGTTAAATTTAGAGCCCGAACCCGACCGAGATCCCCCCTCGCCCCAACGAATAGCCAACAAAAAAGGAAAAAGGCTGCATTTCACGATTGCATGCAAAGAAATAGATTAATCAAGGCTCTGCCATTTCACAAACATTTACCAGTTATGAAAGTTTGTGAACATCAGGTGCAGCTGATGCGTACATTCTGCCGAGTTTATGAATTTTGTATGGACAAGAAGATAATTCTTCCATTACAAATTATGGTCATTTTTCAGTTAAGGCTCGTTAGCATTCTGTCTACTTTAAATCAGACATAAGATCTTAAATAAGATTGTATTTATTTGAATGCATTAATCATTTATTTGAATTAGAGAGAGAGAGAGAGAGAGAGAGAGAGAGAGAGAGAGAGACCGAGAGAAGGGGAATGTTGCGTGCGTGGAACCTGCGTCTGCGTCTCTCTCTACAAGCAATGAGGCTTAGTTACTTCAAAACAGCGATTTTGCCGCCTCATTGCAGATAAATATAATGTTGTGACTTAGGTCAGTAGCCTGTCGAAGCTATTTTACTAATAAAAGTGTCCGTGATGTTTGTGCTCTGCGATCTCTGATATCTGTGGGCAATGTGTGTGCGTCTGAAAGCAGCAAAGCCTCTGCATATAGTTTTGGCTACAAACCCGACCGAGCCGAGGCTATCCATTAAACATTAACCCGAAACCCGACCCGAAACCCGACAGTATTTCGGGACCCGCGGGTTCGGGTCGGGTAGCAGACCTCTAAGGTGGATTACACATTCGGGCCAAGGGGCGCAGGACTTCAGCACGACAAGCACAAAAAATGACAGACCACTGTTCTGCATTACACAATCAGCCATCCATAAAACGGGTCTTATTTTATCATAACAACTAATAAGTACCGGTTATGGCCTTCAGGCGACTCAGACAGCCCGTCTATACGGCAAGAGTGCTGACTTCATTGCCTAATCACTACAATACAGCAAATCCTACAGCCTCTCAACATTAATTTCCTGCCCCATCTGCCCTCGTCGAGCACAGCTGAAATCATTTTCATAAACAGCACTGAGAAAATAAGTGCTCTAACCTGCGGGGACCCGAACACAGCTTTTGCTCGACTTGATTGGCTGTTTTTTTCCATAACAATAGAGGAAGGCTGAAGGTTGAACTTGTGAAGGCATTTTATTACTGTTGGCGGTGGGCTCTGAAGTGGACATGTTAGCCTGAATGGGCCCAAAAGCATTAAAAATAAAGTGCACAGTGAACTGAAGGAACCTTTATTCTTTGAAGAAGTGTTCAATTTTATTTGATACAATTTATTTTTCAAGGCCATGGTGATTTTAGGTTCATTTATAATTGATTTGATTACCATGTCCAATTTAAATTTAAATCACTGCTTCAGGAGTGAAATTAGAGAAAACGCAACTAAGCAAACTATTTAGGAATACCAATTAAACACTACTGGGGCGCCAGTAGAATACGGGTGTCTTAACTTATGCAAAACTGCTCAACTCTTGGTCAAATTAAAGTAAAAGGTCATACGGTGAGAAACGCACCCCATGATCGATTTGATTCTCACCCCTTTATCCATATCTGGCACCCCCAGTTTCTCCTGACCTTTCGGATATCCTTCTAATTCCACAATGGCTTTCTCATTGCACAAAGCTGCGGAGGATGCTGTGAAATATTTTAGGTGTGTGTTCCACCTTAGCTCCACCCTGTATATGTCCAGCATGTAGTCACATGTCAGCTAGTCTCACAGTCCATATATTTGCTTAATGGTATCTTTTTTATGACTGAAGGCGAGTATCACTGATACCAATACTACTGATGTCTCTAGGAAACTTTATTTTTCCCTAATATTTAACCATTGACTATAGCCATTCAACATGACAGTATAATTGAGAGCTATCAATTTTAACATTTATTAGACTTTAAAAAAATAACAACTTTAAATTTAAGTGAACTTAGTACAATCTTCACATAAACCCATAATAAATACCATATTTAGCTACCTGTGCCCTTGGGCAAGTAGGACATTTACAGAAATTTAATAAAGCTATCAAACACTAAATTCTAGATCAATTTATAGGTGAATCCTTAAAGCTACAAAGGTTATTGATTTCATTTTTTTATCTTTTGTTCTTTGATTAACAGACATCACAGCAGCTGGTTATTAGAATAAACTGCAATGTGTACTAGACTCTAGTTTAGTCAAAGGTCTGGCTATTAGACCGTTAGTCAGCTGGTGAGAGTGGTTCAGACTAGATATAGCCGGATTAATCATGGTTTAGAGCCCTTCTTAGAGCCGAGAGCACTGTTTGAATCTCTAAATTCATTTGGATTGAACTGTGTTTGCGAATTGAAGATTACTTCAACATTATTTTTCGTTATGTGAAACGGATTCCATCAAGTCACAAGGGCTCTTATTGCCCAAACAATTTCTGAGAAGAGCACATCATCGAAATCAGTGACATGAATGACACCAAAACTCATCCATCTCTTTTCTAGCAAATTTCCCCCAGCAAATGTTATTTCCAACAAGCATCCAAGTCAATAAAACTTGGCTATGTGTCATTTATCAGTCTGACAGCCAGTAAAAATAAAGTTTATATTATCGATAGAAAAGTAATAGCACACTTCTCCACAAAGGTGTAAATAGCACACCTTTCTTCAACAGGCCGTATGATTTGATGTATCATTCGTGTCTGAAGCGTCAATGGAGTAGCAATGAGATATGCCCTAAAACGCAAGCTTAGATTAGATTTAAAGGTTTTTCTTTGAATCTCCGAACAAGTGTAATCAATAATGCCTGTTCTGGTGGGTGACCTGAGGTCAAATGTCTCAAAGAGCACAAAAATCTTTTCAACTTTCCAATTCACAGGTCATAAATCTCACCTATTATTAATTATAATGACCAACCCTGAACTTTTACAATCAGGCTTCCACCACCCATATGGTGCCAAATCATGACTTTTACATTTTAGTAGGCAGTAATGGGAAGGTTGATGTCATTATTGATCGAAATAAGTCTATGGCAACATGCCATGTACAATGAAAAGCTGCCACAGTCAATACATGGCAAAGGCCTGAGGACAGAGGAGGAAAATGGCAGATCTTCTGTTCACACACAATAGCTCTATTATTATAATTGAAGATGATTTGACAGGTCCTCAGAGTGTAATAAAAGGAAATGTGTTCTGAATCACTGCGTTTCTGAACTTAGTGCCAGAACAGAGCGATTTAACTTGGAAAAAGCAAGCACTAAACAGCTTCTTATCAGTCCTTTATCAAACAAACAACACGCAGCATCTGCAAATGCAGGTTGTTAGAGGAGATGGAAGATTGTGAGAAATAATAAACAGGCTGGAGGAAATATGCTAGAAAATAAAAAAGGATGTATAAATAAAAAATATATATTTCATGCATTCTCAGACTTGAATTCCAACAGTTAACACTGAAAAAGAAATGAATAAATATACAGGAAAAACTAAGTGCAAAGCATTTTAGTTGTCAGCCCAAATGTTGCTCATAGTAAGTAAATAAATTCATGTAATCATAGAAAAAACAAGGAATAAATGACTGGTAAAAAAAAATGTAAATAAATTTAGTCCTAAATTTACTTTTGAATTTAAATTTCTTCATTTTTTTAACATTATTTTGATTAATTTTACCTTTATTTCTATCCTTTAATTTTTGTAATAGTAACTAATTGATGGGTTCATTCATTAATTTAATATTTTGTATTTTTTCTTACATTTTGTGTCTTTGTCTTTTGTTTTTGGGTCTAAAATAAATACATAAAAAAAAAACGTGAAAAATATTTTAGTTTCCGTTCCAATTTTTGGATCATAGTATATAAGCAAATAAATACATATATTAATGTAATAGTAAAAAATTTAAGGAATCAATTATTGAGAAAAAAAACTAAAAACAATTAATTATAAATTAAATAGTCCTAGATTTATTTTTGTAGTATTTTTTTATTTTAGTTTTATTTTGATTAATTTTGAGATGTTTTAATGTGTCCTTTCATTTTTTATTAATAATTGATTTGTGTTCATTTATTTTTAGATTTATTTATTCACACATCTGTATGTAAACATTGTCACATTAATTTTACATTTTTTTGTAGTTGTTATTTTCTATTCATCCTAACATGTCTGTCTCTTGTAGGATAATTCGGTAGACTTGTCTTGCTTACCATTGGTTTTCAAATAAACATACATATATACATACATACACACATATAATTTGAAATTTCATATTATGTTTATGATAGATTGACCTCTAATTAACATGGCTTTAGCACTGGGTAATCTCACCACCAAAGGTTCAGAATCATCTCAGGCCTGTAGTTCCTCTTGGTTTTAGCATCGGTGCAGGCATTTTTAGCAAACCACTACAAAGATACAGTAAGAACATGAACAAAGAGAGGAGTTAAATAAACTGACAAATCCTACCATCTTTCATACTATAAAACAAATGTCATAAAAAAATACAACCACAGTGCTTTGGCAGGCAGCTCCTGTTTGACTGGTCTAATAACATTAATGTTCAGCACCGTGAAAATAAATCTAAAAGTGATCAAATATAAATGAACACTGCATATTTCATCACTGTATAATAAAGACGTGATAGATTAAGTATTTTATTAGGGCTTTAAATTATTTCACCATTACAAAGCTGTGACCCTTTATGTCTTTGTCTTACTCAGTTCCATACTTTGATTAACGTGAAGAATGATAATTTAGGGAAAATATTGACACATATTTTCTCCCAACTGTTTCTCTTTGAAAGCCCTAAGATACAACTGTGTTGCTTGGTAACCAGGCCCGTCCTCATAAAAAGCTGTACTGTGTGTGTGATGTATGAGATCTTCAGAGATGACCTCAGTCCTGCTTGGCAATAGACAGTGGTTACGCTAATTGACTGTGAATGAGTGCTGTATTCTGTTGCTACAGTAAAGTTCACAAAAGCATTTCAGAGAGCAGAGTTAAAGAAAAACGAAATGCTTTAATTTGAGCCCAGTCCACTCACACTGTGGTATTGTACTTTAAATTATTAAATTATCAAACATGTCCAGCAATTTAGTAACTGTAAAGATGGCAGTATTTAAACTAATGGCAACATTATGCATTTGCTTATACGGTTATTAAATGTTGATTAAATATTGACTGAAACTGTTCATTTGGTATTGTATACACCTATACAAGGGCTCCAGACAAAAAAAAAATAGATTTGGGAGCCACTGGCTCCTGTGAGAAACCAAATAATTTGTTTAGGTGCCACAGAATAAACATGTTAAATTGTAATTTTTTTAAACACTTTAACATTTCAGTCATACTGTCATGTTTATTTCTAATATTTTCATGCCTTTATTAGCATTTTAATCCATTTTGTAGATGCCATGGGAACTAAGGTTCACTTAAAGTGGTAACATAATGTCTTTTCCAACTTGAGAACTAAAGGTGCATCTCCAAAAATTCCAACGGTGACACAGAGGCGGGTGCACTGATGTTTGGATTTTATTTTGATAAAGTAGCCTACCAACTTTAGCAATGCTGGAACTGATGCGTTTGTGTGTGTGTTTGTAAACATGATCATGTTTGTAATTTTTTTATCATTTTTAAATGTTAAATGTTCAATATATACAATTAATAAAAAAAACATTGTGTGTACTTTTACGATCACTTCAACTGTTTCCTCATAGCAGAATCAACTTTATTAAACACTTATTGTCTTATTAATAATCACTGGATAAAGGTCTGCTTGTCTTGCTTACCATGAAAACAAAACGATTTTCAAATAAAAAATAAACATAATAATAGTATCCTAGTATTAATAATTAGTATTTTCAAATCTAGGTTTAAAAAAATGTTGACCTCTATTACGACCTCTGAGTTCAAAATAAATGAAAGAAACCACCACCAAAGTAGATTTATCTGTTCAGGCCTGTTGTCCTCGTGGTTTTAGACCCCGAACCGAGGTATGTACACATCCTGCAAATGACATCTATGTACCGTACAGCTAGTTAATAGTCATGAGGAGGGAAATATAGCTTGGTCTCTTGAACCCTATTATTTACATGAAAGCAGTTAAAAAAATACAACAAGAAAATTACTGGCAAGATGATGGATACACAGTGGAAAATTGAACCCTAACCCTTTCCCTCAGTCACCTTTAAAATAAATATTTCTAAAATTACAGGAGGAACTGACATTTTCATCACTCTTAATAACAGCACTTAGCAATCTAAGTATTTTATTAGCTTTAAATTAGATCTCTGGAGCCTAATGAAGCTGAGCTGGACCTCAAAGATCGAACAGAAATGGTGAACAACTTCAAAACTTCAAGAGAAAGAGACTGGAAAAGCAAAACTCTGTTTGACCCGAGGTGAGAAGTGAAAAAAGATGTTTAGATGGTCTATATTTACTTCATACTGCAGATGATAAAGCACTCTTAAAGTTATTCTGCATGACTGTGTTTTAGAAGGATAAAAAACATTTCTGTCTAGGTGTGAAATGTATGCGACAACCAGTGGCAAAATGTTAATTAATTCTAAATTAATCTTTCATTCATGTAAAGTTCACAAAAGCATTTCAGAAATTGTAAATAAGGAACAAGAAAATGAATCAATAAAGAACCAGAACATGAATCAAATGGCATACGGTGCAAAGAGTGGCTTTGGAGCTCTGTATCATAAAACGTACAAACGATTTAGATTCACACCTTTTTTCTAATGTTTCTGTATCTGGAAGCTTTCAGGAAGTTTGATGTAAAGAGTTCCTCATACAATAGACTTTAACAGTGAAGTTCTGGGAAAAATATACTCAATAGGTAATTGATTTTTAAGAATAACTTATTAACCTTTAAAAAGACAGATCTGCTGTGGGGTAAGGGGTTGTTAATCGATGGTATATGCTTTTGTTGAAGCAATCAGCCTGCATTATTTCATCTTATTTAGTATTTTATGCGTTTAACGGCCCATTTCCTTGTGGTCTCCTTTTCTCTCTTTATTTGTTCCCCTTTGGTTCAATAATCAGGAAGCATGGCTTGTCATTTCATTGTTATGCGGATGATAGCCAGATTTATGTGCCACTTAGAAAGAATGACACTGTCAGACAGATAATTGATTGTCTTGACAATATAAAGGCACAGATGGCTCTTAATTTAAGTTTCAATGAAAACAAGACAGAAGTGATAATTTTTTTTGTGGGACCACTGGGACCCCTCTGGTTGATTTGGGTACCTTGGCTCAGTACATCAAGCCAACCATCACTAACTTAGGGTGAACATTGACTCGGACCTTAAGCTCAACAGTCAGATCAGGGCAGTAGTTAAATCAAGTTTTTTTTTTTATTGAGGCAGCTGGCTAAAATAAAGCCACATCTTCCAAGGCAACATTTTGAGACTGTAATCCATGCCTTTGTTACTACTCGGCTGGATTACTGTAATGCACTGTATGTGGGGGTTAATGGGTCTTCTGTTGCTCGTTTGCAGATGGTGCAAAGCTTTGCAGCACGTCTTTTAACTGGAACACGTAAATATGAGCACATTACCCCCATTTTAGCTTCACTTCACTGGCTGCCCGTACATTTTAGGATTGGATTTAAAATTCTTCTGTTTATTTTTAAATCCCTAAATGGGCTTGCCCCACCTTACATTTCTGAGCTGCTACTCCCTTATATGCCCACCCGTTCTCTCAGGTCAGCTGATAAGCTGTTCCTGAATGTGCCAAAAACAAAGCGTAAGCTTAGATTGGGCCGTGTCTTTGCTGTGGCAGCTCCTAAATTGTGGAATGATTTGACTCTTCCCATTATAGGCAGGCCTCTTTATTGTCTTTATTTAAAGGTGTCATAGAATGGAAAACTGTAATTACCTTGGCATAGCTGAATAATAAGAGTTCTGTACATGGAAACGTCATACCGTGAGCCTCAAACACCATTGTTTCTTTCTTCTTATGTAAATCTCGTGAATGCAAGAGACCACTGAAAAATAGGAGAATCAGGACATAACACCAACTGTGACGTTACAGTCCTAATAGTTACGCCCCCAACATTTGGCTATACCCGCTCATGTTCTAAGCCACCCGTCAGCCGAACCATCAGAAGTTCTGCAGGTCTTGTGAAGAAACAAGCGAGGACAACAGAAAATGGTAGATCATGGAAATACATTTTATGTTACAGGCCGTGCAGGGGATGTGAAGTGCAGAGATGGGTTGGTGTCTGTATTCAGAAAGCGGAAAGCAAATAACACATTCTAATAAAATGAGGCGAGCCACTAAAGAGACATGGTTAGCTCCTTGCTAGCTGTAGCCTAGTTACATTACAGTGCATAAGATTATTGAACTATATATTGTCCTCCCTGTGTTTCCTTCCTGCTGTGTGTGCTACTGAAATTAGTTGCACTGTGAAACAGCCAATCAGAGCAGAGCTCAACATTGAGCCGCACTGTGAAACAGCCAATCAGAGCAGAGCTCAACATTATTATTCATGACCCGTCCAAATAAGGTAATAACAGACCATTTCATTCTAGTGAGAAATCCTAGGGTTGTAAATGGACATGTAAAACCATTTCTGGAGATTTTTTGCCCTTACATACCTTCTATGTAGACATCAGAGAACAATTTAAAATATTGTATCAATGCATTCTATGGCACATTTAAATCGTCTCTTAAAACACATATTTTCTCCTTGGCCTTTGACACCTGATGTTGATATTTGGTTATTTATTTTAGTTTTTATGTGGTCTATTAATGTGTTTTAGTTGTATTTTATGTCTTGTATGAGTTTTATTTTTCCGTACAGCAACTTCTGTGTTTTTAAAGTGCTTTATAAATAAAGTTTGATTGATTTAATTAAAATCGTGAATCGAAACAGGAGTTAAGTAAATCATTACATACCTATTTGCAACATCATAGGATTGTAGTTCTTTCAATTAATATAAATAAATCTGTAAACTGTTAATCTCCCTTCTTTCAAAAAAGTTTAAAAGTGGCAACGTTTCGGTCAAAGACCTTCATCGGGCAGGCAAGGTCGCGTTTGCCTGGCCAAGACATTTTTGGATGTGTGCACTTTGACCCTTCTTTTATTGTAGTTCTTTCCCTCATTAAAAACATAATGTAAAAAAGTCTTGTACCGTTTGTCCAATTTTCAAATGCTTCAAATGTTGTGCTTCACATCGTAGCTGGTTGATTTGATTAATAGCTTATAACTCATTAACAAAGACTTTTTAAAATCCCTATGGAAAAATACATGTGCATACAGGTTGCATAATTACCAATTGCTACTCTCTGCACTTAAAGTGATGCACTGTGACAAAACTAATGCAACAAAACGGTGATAAACTAACCAAGCAGTTAACTACTGGTGCAACCCCTATCAGTCATTTCTTGCTCCTCTTCGTCTTCTAAACAATGTTCACTGTAGAACCACAATTAAACTCCTACAGTGTCCACAAGTCCCTGGTGGCATACTTTGGCGTATGCTACAAAAATGCCCAACAGAACCCGAAGAGATGCTTTGATATGAGCACGGTGGCCAGTGAATGACAATAGGGAACTTTGATCAGCCAACCCAGAGTCCTCCACATGTGCATGAGCGCCTATCAGACCCAACTTCAAAGAGCTGCTTCCCATCCAGTGCAATTAATAGAGCGGAGAGTCAACTGATATGATATGATGATCCTATTAGGACATGATAGGCATGTCCTGTTCTAAAAGCAAAATAAATTAAGAGAGAATGATGAAAGCAAGAAAGAGGGTGACTGACAATGTAAGATGTGAAAAGTAAAAACACTGATTCCAAAGGCTTGTTTGATGAATATACTGTAAATTGATGCGGTCTGATTCAGCAGACCATCTGTTGTGACTGCATGCCTCATCGTACAAGTAAAAGAACATGAAAGACATCAATAAATATAAAAAGTGACTGTCTGAAAGAAGAAAAAACAGCGTGGAGTTAGGAAAGCAATTGAAGATAAGCACACTCAAGCAGCACTCCACATACAGAATTAATCTAATCAATTTTCAATAATTTATCAGCTGACCAAAGCACAAAGCTCCAGGCATTTCTCCTGTGGGTGTTAAAAAACACCAAAAACACTCTTCTTGGACCTGGGATTTCTGTTGTTTGGTTCAACAGCTAAGCAAAAAGAGAATTAAAGAATTTAACTTTTTTTTAAAGGCACCATTTATAATCTCACCAGTGGTGTATAAAGTACCTGAAAGCCATACTTAAGTAAAAGTACAGATATCTTACCAGAAAATGACTTTGGTAGAAGTTGAAGTCACCGTTTAGAATATTAATTGAGTAAAAGTCTTAAAGTATGTACTTAATATTGTACTTAAGTTCGAAAAGTATTTTTAAATCTTAAACGTACTTAAGTATTGAAAGTAAAAGTAAATGCAAAATGGAAAAGAAGCAAATAAATATTTATATAAAATGTTAATACACCGCTTTAGTAGCTAAGAATAAGAAGCACTTCATCCGGTACTTGGCGTTTCATTCCAACATAAGACAACATTTCTGGATTCTGGATCTGAAATAGCATTTAGATGCATTTACAGTTTAATGCATCTCAGAGGGGATGCATTTAAACTGCAGTTACAGATGCACAAATAGGCCTAATATTTTTTTTACATAAAATGTTAAACAATGAAATATTAAATAATTTAAGACATGAATTTTTTTTTCGAAATGTGAAATTAAAACCGCCAGTAGGCAGCAGTTTGTGACTCTTAATGAGTGAGTCTTTGAGATTCAACTGATTCATTCAAACGGCTGATTTATTCAGAAACAAATCATTTGACTAATGAGTGATTGTTAATGAGTGACTCACTGAATCATTTGTATCAACCGATTCTTTCAAAAAGCTGATTCATTCAATTGGTAAACACCGTCCATTGCTCAGAGATGCAAAACAGTGCTGTGATCTTTGTTTGGAACTATTTTCATTTGTCAAAATTGAGCGAAAACAAGCAATATTATGTCTAAAATGTAAGTCACTTATTGCTTTTCTGATCTTGAATAAAATAATTATTAAATGTTTTATGATATCTGCAGAAAAAATGGTACTCTGTGTGATATAGATTAAGTTAACTATATTAAATTATATAAATATAAAAGCATACAGAAGCATTTTTTGCTGTCTACAATTTAGATTACCTGTAATTTTAATAAATCAACGTGCATGAACGGTGTGTGATTTGGTGATATAGACTACTTGATAATGTCAGATTGCACATTATTACAAACACAGTTACCATGTTATCGCAGAAGATATACTGTATATCGCACACCCCAGACTCGTCTTGAGTAGGAAATGAATCATCCGCGGTTGTGCGCGCACTTGTTTGCACATGAGCAAAAGCACCAGACCACTGATTCGTCAAACCTGCTTTCCTGCAGTCTCCAGCCCGATCTCACGGCAAGCCGTGAGATAGCATTGACAGTCTCTGTTCTTCTGACGTCTGACTATTTTGTAGTAAGTAACGAATATGCTTCGGCATTTTAATTAGGAAATGTAGTGGGCTAGAGTAAAATTTGGCTGAAATATAAAAACTCAAGTAAAGTACAGATACTCCCAAAAAATACTTAAGTACTTAAGTTTGTTACAATACACCGCTGAATCTCACCATTAAAAACGCAGTTGAAATTGCCTGATACATTGCGCATAATGGGCACAGACTTGGGCTTCAGATTTCGATACCATCCAGCCTGAAGATTATCATGTTTGATATTTGCAGCATTTGTGAATGATAACAGTTTTTCTCTGTTAACCATTTACAAAGTCAGCAAGTGTATGATGCCTAATGTTTTAAAATCATCATAAAAACAGTCATGTAGTGTATTCCAGCCTTTAGTCACACTTGCTTTCGGATGAGATCCACAAAACTTGAAAAAAGCCACTTAAAAATTGCATTTCCTTCATCGGATTTGAGCAAAAGATTTGGCAGAGATATATCTTTGGGTCGGGTTGAAAATTCAAGCACAGAGAGGACAGCCAGGCAGCTATGCAGTAAACACAGATGCATCTAGTAACTGTTTATTTCCCACACATTCTCAAACTTATGAGCAGTTTGACTATTAAATGTCTGAATATGCCTACTCCCATATATACAGTAGTAGCCACAAACAGTATGTGAAAACATTAATCTGTCAGAATTCATAGTATTCAATAGTTGGTGAAAAGTACCTGGAGGACCTACTACTTCCACAAAGTTCCTCAAGTGAGAACTTGACAAAGAAATGGCAGCACATTAAATTAAATGTAAAATTTAAGTCAAATAATGTTGTTTTTTCGTAAAACACGTCAATAATCTGAGTTTTATTTATAACTTCAAAAACATTTTATAATGTTTATAAAATGTGTTTTTAATGGTTGTGAAGTTCGTTCCTCATCAAAACTCCAGCTGTAAACATTTGTCACATCCTAACGGCCAAAGACTTTGAAAGTCTATTTGAAATAGAAATGAAAATCAGAGAGTCTTGCCTCGTAGTAACTGCGCACAGCGTTGCAGAAAGCCTCATCTGCGACAATCTGCGTCTCTCCTTTCATGAAGGCCTGGAAACGCTCCTTCACCACCTGCAACTGCTGCTTGTTCAGCTGAAAACAGACAAGAGAAAAAACAAGAGTTGACTGAAGATCTATCTGTGGCATCTCATTTTCTTTAGCATAAATAAATAACCATAGGAAACCAGAGTTTATGATAATGCTCACTGTAGCACCTCTTCTGGAAACACTAAGTATGCAATGCAATTCTGTTAAGCATGTGTCAATATAAAATGCCATTTTCTGTTAAATTATGTTATTCTTTAACTGCAGTTCACTGCTAAAGCACATGCAAATGGATTTCTATGAGTACAAATATCCTCATTTTACTTGTTTGTATTCATAAATGTTGTTTTTGGCGTGTGTTATTGATATTTTGGTAATGAATAATGAATGGAAAAACACAATTATTTCCCCATCCTTTAATGTGCTTCCAAAGCTGATGTAAAATCAGCAGGAACTACAGAACAAATGCATCCATAATGTATTAGAGGACAAACAAAATAGCGATATTTAAAAAACAATTCTGCTTGAAAAAAAACATTAGTCATAGCCTTTGATGTTGTTTGGAGGGGGTTATTTCTAATCAAATTTACCCACAGGGAGCATGAAAGGAAGCTTAAAAAATCAGGACTATTAACTGCATTTCTTAGCCATAATCATAGTTATGACTCATCATAAATTGACATCCAGGATGGCCATTTTGAAAACCGGCTTTGGCAGAGACTTTGTCTTGAATTGGAAATAGAAGAAACCATTGGGTTACTGTGCAACAACACATAAATGCATGTAGCGGTTTTATGGTTCCCACAAAAATATTAAGCAGCACAATTATTTTAAACATTGATCATTATACATTTTTCAGCATATTAGAATGATTTCTGAATGATCATGTGACACTGAAGACTGGAGTAATGATGCTGGAAATTCAGCTTCGCATCACAGGAATAAATTATATTTTAAAATATATTAAAATACAAAAATTATTTTAATAGTTCACACTATTGCAGTTTTTAACTCCAATTTTTATCAAATAAATGCAAACTTGGTGAGCATAAGATATTTCTTTCAAAAGCATTAAAACATCTTTCCAAACCCAAATTTATAAATGTGCTTTTAGGTACATAATCAGATTTTCTCCAATATATTTTCAGTAGAAAATGCTGATATGTTATAGAAAGCATAAACGGTAAATAAAAGTCAGATTTATTTGCACATAAGCCATGTAAAGATATCAAGTTGCACAGCTCTCTCACACATCACTCTTGAAGGACACACATAATTCTAATGACATAAACAGTAATTTCAGATGTAAACACTATTTTATATTTAAAAAAAAATCAAATTCAAGATGCATCGTAATAGAACAAAGCACACAGACCCTGACCGTGATCCTGAAAAGCAATGAAGTTGTGTAGCAAAATGCCCTGTTTATTTTCCTTCCTGTCAAAAGCATGGTGAGCCCACAGGCAAATGTAACAGACATTAAATGTGCTACGACAGTCAACAGTTTTATAAATCACTGTAAATTCTAAAATTTCCACCGAGTTGTTGCAACCTACGGGATATACTTAATTTGATGGCTTTAATCTGTCGAAAATTTGAAGCTATGCCTCATGAAGTTTTTGAATTAGCATTCTAGCGCACATCCGTTTCTAAATACAAACAGATCCCATGCAGATTCAAACACATACTGTAGCTGGAGTTGTTTACAATGTTGAGAATATGTTTCTGGTTGCAGATGCTATTAGCGCTTTAACGCTTTAACCGGATCGGAGGTGGTCATTAATAAGTGCAATAAAGCACTTGTTTATGTCATCAGCACCAAGCTACAGCACAGTGCTTGCATTTCCTCCATGTAGCACTCACTGTTGTCTCGCTTTCTATGGCTTATTCACTTTCAGTTGTGCTCGATTCGGCCTTGTCTCTTCGTGAGCCAGCAAAATTCACTCTCTCTTGTCTTGTTTGTAAGGCAATGCAACCATTTCAAGCATATGGACAGAGCTGCTCTAAATATCCCTCATACATGCATGGAGCTAGTGGCAAAGAAAAAAAAAAGTGAGGAAAGTATGGATAAAACGGTTGCAATATCAGTACTGTTGATAAATAAATATTGCTATTGTGTTAATAATATTGCAAATAATTAAGTGAAAGTGACGTGACATACGTATGGTAACCCATACTTGGAATTTGTGCTCTGCAATTAACCCATCCTAAGTGCATACACACAGCAGTGAACACACACCATGAACACACACCCGGAGCAGTGGGCAGACATTTATGCTGCTGCGCCCGGGGAGCAGTTGGGGGTTTGGTGCCTTGTTCAAGGGCAGCTCAGTCATGGCATTGAGGGTGGAGAGAGCAACATTTTCATAAGAAAATCATAAGTTGGATAAGACTTGCAACCCGAGTCATATCAGTCTGAAGGTCTGACCCGAGTTTGGTGGTTCTAGCTTGAAAAATCTAAGAAAAGATAGTCAAAATTTTGTCTCTGAAGAAGCAGCTTCAACAGAATTGAATAGCATGTAATAGCATTAAAAAGCATTACTTCTAGTAACTGCAAGATGCGGATGGTGTGAAAAGGGCATTACAGTATTTTGTCTGGTGTGAAAGTGGTTTTTCGAGTGTCTGTGAAAAAAGTGAAAAACGGAAAATGAAACTCAAATTAGTCACACTTAAATTGCTGCTATTTGTACATAGTGGTATACAGTGGACATGTATGCCTTGATTCTAAGCTAAATTATATATAATGAATATAATAAGAGACTATTTTATTGAGTATAGAAGATAGCTAAGGAGTGGAATCGAACTGTCAAAAAGTCATCAAGATATCAGATTTTCACAACACGATTATCATGGCCAAAAGAACAGTGTTGGAGTGTCAACAGATACTGTGGTATACTGTGATACAGGTACTGTATATTTCGCCATCCATAAAATCAAACTCAATTGTTTTCCAAACCAAGTGTAAAATCAGTCTAGGACAACCTGGATGCTGGAAAGGTAATTCACACGATAAGGACATAAATCAAAAGTTTACTGGTTTGTGGTTTTGTTTTGACTAATAGTGAAACCTCAGCTCAGGGAAAAATCTCTCAAATGGTGATTGTGGTGGGCGAAAGCATTTTAGCCTTAGAGGTCAGGTTTAATCTAGTTCACACACCCACCCAAAAACACAACAAAAGCACTTAATAAACATCATTAATGCTCCCAATGGGTTCTCAGGCTATGAGACCACCTCATCTAGTGTGTGTGTATGTGTGTATATACAGTGGGGCAAATAAGTATTTGATACACTGTTGATTTTAAAAAGGTTTTCCCACTTACAAAGAATGGAGAGATCTGTAATTTTCATCATAGGTACACCTCAACTGTGAGACAGAATCTAAAAAAGAAATCCTGCAAATCACATTGTATGATTTTTAAATAATTAACTTCCATTTTATTACATGAAATAAGTATTTGATACAATAGAAAAATATAACTTAATATTTGGTACAGGGTTGTGTGTTTCTTTTTTACTGTTAGATCACAAGCCTGTTATACACATGGTTTCCGTTTTCTCATTCTTAAAATTTATTTTTATTTTGCCACTCCCTAATCACGACAAACCCTTCACATCGTCATGGCAACATCATCCACTGCGTGGCTTCCAAGGACCAGCCTGGCTGCTGCAGCAAGTCGCTTTCTGTTTTTATATCAGCGGCAAAGGGTAAATCATGAGACGAATACCAGCTGCCACCCTTCCTTGATGGGTACTGACATTCAGATCATCTTTTAGGCTAAAAATATGTCAGAAGTATTTCAAGCTAAGAAGTCAAAATTCTATAATAGATACAGTTTAAAAAAATGAAAAGGTATTGAGAGGATGTTAAAATATTAAATTGTTACACAGGCACAGAATGAAGCTAAACGTTTTGACAATTCGGTTATGTTTAATCCCATTCATGTCGTTCCAAACTTGTATATAATTCTTTTTTATGTTGTTGAATGCAAAAGATACGATTTTGAAGAATTTTTAGATACCAAAGAGTTGTTGGTCCCCTTTGACTTTCATAATAAGGAAATAAATACTATGGAAATCAATGGGGACCAACAACTGTTTGACTACCAACATTATTAAAAAATATCTTCTTTTGTGTTCAACATCAGAATGAAAATCATACAGGTTTGGAACGACATGAGGGTGAGTAAATTATGACAACATTTTAATTTTTTGATTTTTAAGGCGAACTTAAAAAGAAATCTCTTTAACACCATCACAGAACTAAAAGACTATCATGATTTATAGTGATCACTGATAAAACAGGGTAACTTTTCCTTCATTCCAACATATCAAGTATCACTAGAATCAAGTGAGTAAGTCCACAAGGCTGTGAGGGAACACGTGTCACCTGGAACTCTCGTCCCAAGCCTTGACAAACATACACTCCTCCTACTAATCAAACACACACTCACCTCTCCTTCAACAAACATGCCTCAGTGCCTCTTTCACTGAAATTCCAGTATGTTATAATAGATAACACTTTCTCAAAACAAAACAATCTACAAAAAATATCAGATTAAAGAGATATTACAGCCAGGAAGTTAGACTGTGAAATTATACTCCATAGCATCCTACACTCTTAGACAACGTCCTGCCAACTATTTTTAAGTAAAAATATGTTATGCAATGACAAACACAACTTCATATGACCTAAAGTGCATGCTTAATTCAGCGAACAGTTTATCGAAGAAAAACAGTTGTATATCAACTTATTTTCCATTTATTACATTTTTTCTTTATACAAATAATATTTAAAAAATGAATACAAATAATGTATGATATTTCAGCAATGAAATGTAGAGCTGATGTTACTTAAAGGGGTCATATGATGCGATTTCAAGTTTTCTTTCTCTTTGGGGTGTTTCAAGCTGATTGTGCATAGATAAGACCCCTGAAGTGGCAAAGACTAAAGTCTCAAAACCAAAGAGATATTCTTTATCAAAGTTAAGATTCTGTCACGCCCCCCTAAAACAGCTCATGCAAACACGCCCCACATGTCTACATCACGATGTGGAAATATTTAATGCAGCCCAAATGTTCACGCAAAGAAAGAAGCCGTGTTTCAGTAACCGCAGTAGTGTTGAAGCAGCCATGACAGGGAGACGCTGTATGTTTCTAGGCAAAAGTAAAAGCACTTTATTCAGAAAGTAATGCATTTAGGAATCATTAAGATTACTTGCAACAGAACAATAACGCATTTTATGGACGACAGTTTTGTGAACCTAGGAGACGAGGTAATTCATGCCATGTGAGCAATTACTACAGACTCAAAAGTGTGTTAAATTAGACACTAATTAGTGTGTTTGTTAGACAAAAACCATTTAGTTCGATCAGAAGCTACCTGACAAGCTTCGTCCACTCTATATAGCAGGGATCCTCAAATCTGGACCATTCCTGCAGATTTTAGCTCTAACCCTAATTAAAGACACCCGATCATGCTAATCAGCGTCTTCAAGATCATTAGAAAATCACAGGTAGGTGAGTTTGATCAGGGTTGGAGCTAAACTCTGTAGCAGATTGGACATCCAGGGAAAGATTTGAGGAACCCTGCTATATAGGCTCATGTGTGATTGAGTTTTTCCTAAACAAACATCCACCCCTTCCTATGAGGATCAACTGACAAAAAGCAAAGAGAGAGAGACAAACAAAGAGAACGATAAAGAGTGAGGAGAGAACGTGTGTATGTGTATATGACAGTGATTCCCACCGGCATCATTGGGAGCTAATGGAGAAGAAACGATGCAGACATTTATCACAGAACAACATGCAGAGCTAACAACCCTGATGGCTGCTCCTGTCTCCGCCACGAGCCTTTTTCAAACCCATTTGTGGAAACGCATTACCAAATGGCACCAAATAGCCACTCAAACCAAAGTGTGCCTACATTTATGTTTGGAGTGTTGTAAACCTCAATATTTGAGGGTAACAACCAAACTTTCTGAAAGGTCTGCACGATTGCTCTCTAAGTGAACGTTACCAGCACCATTTTCTGTCAGGAAGGAAATTCTCTGGCTTGCTGTTTATTCAGTCATTTCCTATCATTGTTTAATGGGATAGCTCACCCAAAAATGAAAATTACCCCATGATTTATTTACTCGCCCTCAAACCATCCTATTATACGAATACAATCATCAAAAAGTTACATAAAAAATGTCCAGGCTTTTCCAAGCTTTATAATGGCAGTGAATGGTGGCCGAGATTTTGAAGAAAAATAAAGTGCAGAAATCATCATAAAAAGTGCTCCACACACCTTTGGGTGGTTAAAAGGCCTTCTTAAGTGAATCGATGCGTTTGTGTGAGAAAATTATCTATATTTAAAACTTTATAAACTGTAATCTCTAGCTTCAGCTAACTGTTGTATGTGTAAACGAGAGTGGCGTTCCAGGGGATGATGTAAGATGTAGGCGTAGCGTAAACTCTGGTGAGAATATGCTAGTCTCACAAGAACCAAGTTTTGTTTACAGCAAAGGAAAACCAGTCTCCTCTTGGCTTATATCGAAATTCTCCAACATTTTTCTTTACAAATCCTCGTTTTGTATTTATAATTTGTGATAATTAGTGTTTTGTTTTGCTCTCTCCTCTGCGCTTCCACGTTTGTCACTTCTCACCAGAGCTTATGCTAGTCCTACATCATCCGCTGGAACGCCACTCTCTCGTGAACACACATACAACAGTTAGCTGAAGCTAGAGATTACAGTTTAGAGTTTTAAATACAGATAAATATCTTTCTTACACAAACGCATCGATTCACTTGAGAAGGCCTTTTTTAACTTACCGGAGCCATGTGGACCAGTTTTTATGATGGATGGATGGATACACTTAATTTTTCTTCAAAATCTCAACCACTGTTCACTGCCATTAAAAAGCTTGAAAGAGCCAGGACATTTTTTGAATAGAACTCAGATTGTATTCGTCTGAAAGAAGAAAGTCATATACAACTAGGATGGCTTGAGATAGTAAATCATGGGGTAATTTTCAGTTTTGGATGAACTATCCCTCTAATAAAGGTCTTCGTTTGGTACCTGTCTGTAATTAAAGCTAACATAAAACAGCATTCTAAACCCTTTTAACTTCTGTAGCGTGATGTATTTCGAAGTGAAACAAGATATTCAACAAGAAAAAAATAAATACAGGGAAGAAAATGATCTATCGGGAAATGATTGGCCCATGAAAAATCCTTCTACAAAGTTTATAGTTGACTGTAGAAGACTACTCTCCTTCTGAAACGCCACCCTGAGCCACTTTTGAAAAGGCTGTCTGACCAAGACGTGGAGATTGAAAGTCAAGTTCACTCTTGAAAGCATCTCAATGGAAACAGACATTTTTTTCAATCCACTTTTTTGCTATTACTTCCATGCTAACAAGTTTTTAAATGCACCATTAACTATAAAAACTATTAGCAAGATCACAGTAAGGCTAAATTAACTCCACTATTTAACATTAACCAATAGCCTTTGTAGCGAACATGCCAGAAGTAGTTTTGTCAGAAGTGAAGAACTGTGATAAAACATTACAAAGATGTTTTCCTTTAAAATAACATGCTCAGAAGAGCACAAAAAGACTAGGAAAAAGTAAACAGTGTCAAATCTGATTTCATATTGACTTTACACAAATCAAGTAGGACAGAACTCGGAAGAATAGGTGGGAGTGACTTGCCAAGAGAAAGTTGAAGACATTTACAGAGAAAAAGAGACAGCAGGGAACAAAGACAAAGATCAGATATTCAGACGAGACGAGCGATGGGCTGAATGATATTGAAGATGGAAAATAAAAGAAAAAAGGAAAACATCTCCCCATGGCTATTCTTTCAAAGATGAGAGGGTTTATAAGTAGTGGCACAATTAGGTTGCAGTTGATGGAGATACTACATGAAACAGAATAGCTCTCCAGGCCAGCAATAAGAAATAGCCTCCAATAATAGGAGCCCACACAAATGTCTGACAGAAAATAGCTAGACCGGTAGAATGTAGTGGGTGGATAACGACGAAAAAAGTACCAAAAGCAGCACCATGAGTAATTAAGTAGGTATATACTGTATGTACTACCTGTCAGAGCTCACAAGTTGTTGTGTCATGTCATATAACATTATCCTGACAAACAGTCTGACAGTGCTGTCAGTGGTCTGACACACATGGATGTGGACAGGAGATGATGTGGTGACAGACAGGCACTGAAGCTTGCCTGAAAACTCCCCCAGAAATCCAAACGCTGCCAATACATCTGCCACTAAGTCAAACCAATTTGATCTATCTGAAACTGAAGTTTACTTTTTTAGGTAAGGTCTAGTCTTCATGTGAAGTGTTTGTCCCTTCCTATTGTGTTCCACCATCTGCTAAGACGAAAACACTGATTCCTTGTGTCATGTTTGGATCTCGCTGGTCCTTTCCCACGGGAATTCACAGAGAAGGCGCTGTGGGTAACAGCAGGGGAGAGGTACCGCGGTGAATCTTGCTGTCCTACAGGTCTGTCACGACTCGCGTTGCCCTGAAGCTGCTCTCTGCTCACCACTGATAAAGAGCTGCATGCTGTGTGTGAGTGTACGTTCACACGCCCACACCATGTTTTCAGCTTTCCTGGTTATTTCCAAACCCTCACATTGCTTTGAGAATGTGTCATAACTTGTTGAGGGAAGCGAACAAGGTGTTCTGAAGGTCCTGCGCTTGTCTGTTGGACAGATGCGATGAGTCACCTTAAATAACACTATGAGACTCCGATACAAACCATCAGGAAGCATGACACGTGTTTATGTTTTTGTTATCCTGGTACCATTTTACACAAATGGGTGGAGAAAGAGTAGGATTTACTTGAAAAAAGCTTGGAAACAATTTTCACTCTGAAAAGGCTAGTAAAAAAAACTAAATCCAAGTAAAATTTCTAGACTAGACTACTGCAATGCTCTTCTAGCTGGGCTTCCATCAAACACAATCAAACCTCTACAAATGATTCAGAATGCAGCGGCACGACTGGTCTTCAACGAGCCCAAAAGAGCCCATGTTACACCTCTTTGTCTCCTTGCACTGGCTACCAGTTGCAGCTCGCATCCAGTTCAAGACACTGATGCTTGCATATAGAACAACCACAGGCTCAGCACCCACCTACTTCCACTCACTATTACGAATTTACATCCCCTCCAGAAGTCTGAGATCTGCTAGTGAGCGACGCCTCGTGGTACCATCACAGAGAGGCTCAAAATCACTCTCCAGAACATTCTCTTTCACCGTTCCTGGCCGGTGGAATGATCTTCCCACCCCCATCCGGAATGCTGGATCCCTGTCAATTTTCAAGCAACAACTGAAAACTCATCTCTTTCAACTCTACTTGACTACATAAAAAAAAAAAAAAATTGAACTTTCATTTTTTCAAAATCTTCATCTTTCTCTCCTTCCCTTGCTAGCATGTACTTATTTGAACAATGCCTGAGACTTGGTGTTATTGGCACTTCCTCTGTATGTTTGCCTCTTCAAGATTAATCGCTTTATGTACTCCCAATTGTAAGTCGCTTTGGATAAAAGTGTCTGCTAAATGACTAAATGTAAATGTAAAATGTAAAATACTAAGCATAATTTATTAGTCAGGCTTCTACAGCCGTTACCTCCTCGTCCCCAAGAAGGATGGTGGTCTATTGCCCATCCTCGATCGCAGACATCTAAATCACGCCCTTATGAAACGGCCGTTCAGGATGATTACATTGAAGCAGATCCTCTTGCAAATATGCCCCGGGGACTGGTTCTTTTCGCTGGATCTGGAAGACGCTTATTTTCACATCCAGATAGCCCCCTACCACAGGCGGTTCTTGAGATTTGCCTTCGAGGGAGTGGCTTATCAATACACGGTCCTTCTCTTTGGGCTGTCCCTGGCTCGTTTATTTAATATTTGTTTTCGATTTGAATTAGTTCATTTAAAAGTATAAACTTCAAGCTTTTAGATAAGGGAAAGACTGTACCTCGCTTTACTTTCATAGAGATTACATAATCAGAAATGTTAGTTTTAGATTTGAATTTGTTCAATTGAAAGTAGATACTTCAAGCTTTTTAGATTACATTTATTTTAGTCTTATGTATCACGGTATCTCAGGTTTCTCTGTGAATCAGGTGAATTTTTTCTTCATAAAAAAAATTAAAACATAACATTTACTTTCTCTTTCTCTTCTTCCCTTGCTAGCTTGTATTTATTTGAACAATGTCTGAGACTTGGTGTTACGAGCACTTCCTCTGTCTGTTTGCCTCTTCAAGATTAATCACTTTATGTACTCCCCAATTGTAAGTCGCTTTGGATAAAAGCATCTGCAAAATGACTAAATGTAAATCAGCTGTTTCTATTTTTGAAACAGTCTGCAAATATTTGAGCACATTGACTATGTGCGTCTACAACAGCAAGTTATACGCTTGTATATCTTTGAGTATTCATTGATAATTACGGTGAATGTGAGATAGCTGACGTAGCAACGTATCTAGAGTGGTCGAATAGGGAATCTATCTACACATATCTATGGTCTGCTCGTCACTCCACAGCAGAGTTAGCAGAGCTCACTAGCATTTAAAGCAACATGGACTAAAAAAACAGCTTGATGAAAACAGAGCTGATTTTGACAGGTTTAAAAGGGTGTTTTTACACTACCATTGAGAATTTTAACCAAAAGTATGTTTTAGACTTTTCATTAAGACCTTAAAGAATCATATCAATTTGTGTTAAATGAGCTAGACCAGTGGTTCTCAAACTTTTTACACCAAGTACCACCTCAGAAAATATTTGGCTTTCCAAGTACCAACATTATGACCAACATTAAAATGCAGTATAAATGGCTGCCCACTGCTCCGGGTGTGTGTTCATGGTGTGTGTGTGTGTGTGTTCACTGCTGTGTGTGTGAGTGCACTTTGGATGGGTTAAATACAGAGCACAAATTCCGAGTATGTCACGTCACTTTCACTTTCAGTAGCACTATACACAGTAAAAAAAATATATATAAAAAAAACGAGTCAGTTTTAATCCTTATAAGGATATTTATTATTGTCAGCCTCTTAAAATATAGTAAATACATAGTTTGAACATGAACACTGCACCGTGCTTACTTCCACGTAAATAAAAAACGTAATTATTAAATTAAAATATATTGTACCTAAAAGTGAAATAAAAACTGTACTGTACTTAAATGTTAAAAAAAACTGTACTTAAATAAAGATTAAATGAAAATGTATCATACTTAACATTTAAGTACAGTAACTTAGTTTTTATTTAACTTTAAGCAGCTACAATACATTTTCATTTAATCTTTAAGCACAGTACAGTTTTTATTTGTAGCTGCAAGTAACAACAATCAGGCCACGTTTGCACCAAAGCCAGCTGAAAACACCGAGGTGTGAGCGCTTGAGAGGGCAGCGTATTTTCGAGACGCTGCGGTTGCTATGATATGGAATATCCGCTGAAGTAATATGGCAGACGCATCGCGAATGAAATGTTTCTCCAAGCATTATTTTTCAAAACAATATTATTGTACTCCGGCAATTCCATCTGGACTCCCGCCCCTCCTCCACTGTGATTGGTTAGCTGACTAAAAAGTGACAGTGATGAGTGCTAACATTCTTAAATTCTCGGTGCCAAGAAAAAAAGGCCCGAGTGCTCAGCATGAAAAAGACGCTCCCATTTAAAACAATAAAAAAAAAAAACGCTTTGGTGGACACGCGGCTTGATTTATATTTAATTCTGAGATTCCTCTGCGTACCACTAGAGGAAGCTCACGTACCACAAGTGGTACGCGTACCACACTTTGAGAACCACTGAGCTAGACCATTTACTATGGAAATGAACCCATACAAGTTCAGTGACTGCGAGCTGCATTGCACGTGGGGCTGAAATGTTATCATGAAAAGTCTATGAATGGCGGCAATAACGGCATATATAAGAAGATGTAAGCAATATAAGCAGCACCCACCCACATAAAAGCAGTGGCGCAATCGGTGTTTATCATGGCAACAGGCAACATATCATAAGAATTCCATGAGCAGTGGCTGGGAGCGTCGGAGTTTATGGAGATTAGAATAAATCTAGCATTAATACTGATCATGGTTTGTCTTGAAAAATTAAGACAATTTGACATTTACGGTCACAATGCAGGACTTTGCTCCAAATCTTCTGACACTGCCAAACTTTCGTCTGAGGTTAAATTTGATTGCAACGGCCATTACTTGGCTGTCAGTGAATATGTCAAAGATGATCAAAGACAACAGATTTTAGCCTGGGATCGAGGGAATCTTTTAGGACTTGTCTAAGACGGCCAAATCATTGCCAAAATCGTACAGATTGTGCACGCCTTCAGTCAACAAACCAGACTTCTACCTTTTTTTGGTTGCAATCAAATTAATTACAGTACATTTAATTTGTTTATGTCTAGGAAATCCAGCAGGACTCATTGTAGCCGGGTACACTATTCTTTTTCAGAGTGGACAACATTCAAATCTCTGCTCATTGGTTTCCTGCACCGCGGTACTAGAGATTGTCCCTCGTTGAAGTGATATATTGGCATGCTCAAGGGTACGTAGGTGGTGACTGAGGCGCATTTATCTGCATACAGATGTCCTTTATGGCCGATTGCTCACTTTCACCTCCTCTCATTCAACAGCATCCGCTTCTTCAATCTCTTCACTCCTCCTCGTTTTCCGTTTTCAGCCCCCATTCTGGTACTATTCTGAGTCACGCAAAACGTGATGCAGGAGGGCAGAGGGAGCTTCCGGGGGCGTCCTCGGGCAAAATGCTGGCAAGTGCAAGAACAGTTACCCAGCTTGCAATTATGTGTTTGACCCAAGTCCCTTGACAAGCCCTTCTTCCTCATGCTCTAGACCTTATGTCACTCTTCAAAGCGGCCGAGTCAACCCCTCGATTTCCTGATCTGCACTCTTCTCACATATCTCAAGCCCCCTCTGAAGCCTTGATTTTCTAGCTCTTTACTTAATCTGAGCTAAAGAGACTCAAGGCTCTCCACTTCATATCACTACAATGACCAAATAAATCTATTTTGTGACGGTGGAACAAGAAAAGGGTACTTCGATACTTAAATTGATATTTATTTTCAGTGGTCTCAAAAATAGCAGGAGACAGAGTAATCACTGTTTAAGTAAACCAACCAAAACATTATTTTATTGACATTTGGCCATTTTGAAATGATCCAAGTTTGAATATGTGCATGTACAAGATTTGAAATGGAGGGCAAAAATAAAAAATATATATTAGTTTTAGTAATTTAACCATTAATTGAATAAAACATTGACAATTTCTAAAATTTGAAAGTTGAAGTCTAAAAAAAAAAAGCTCACGACCATTCATAAAAGAGTTTAAAAAAATGTACTGTAACACACAAAACTGAATCAGAGTATAGTGCAAGCTGACGGATAAGGCATGAAAGTCAGAATGATCGCTTATATAAAGTGTCATTCCCAATTTCACACGAAAGGATCTACTGCAAGCACGGTTTATTCAACAGTAGTGGAAACACACACACAAAGTACATGCCTGGGAAGCTGGTTAATGAGGTTTTAATACTGTAAGGTCTGTATGTTTATCCAAATATACTTATATTGCCTTAGATATATAAAGAATTACTATCTTCTAGATCAGCATTCTTATCAAGTCCTATTCAAGGCCCAAAAACAAGACTGTGGGCTAAACCATATCATGTAACCACCAGTAGGAAAGATTCAGTATTTGCTTCAACCGATATTCATTCCATCAACGAAACTCTAGTGAATCCCAATAAAACACTACCTAACACTGAGACAAAGCTTGTCAAAATCAAATCTGCCATTGGCTGTAACTAAATAAGAAGCAACACCCTAGCACTTGGCGAGCATGTTAAAAACCCTATGGGCATCATTAGAGAGAGAATCTGACTCAAACCATTCAAGAAACAGGTCACAATTTAATAGGGATGGAGGATGAGGTACGGATATCCGGAAAGCACTGTATACCGGACAAACAAATCATTAATGATGACAATGAAGCACAATAGAGATAAGATAGAAATGCTGATGGGTTGTATGTGCTCTGCACTTTCGCCAGACTGCAATGTTCCTGCTTGGCTTCTGGTAGAGCCTGAACCTTTTTCAGGAGGAGGCAGATTACGTGGGTAGGTGGGTAATGGAATTACCCAAAGCAAGACATCTCGGTGAGCGCAACAATTGTATTTCAGAGTTGCTGCCGCTCCACACCGCCTCATTATGCACCTGCTGTTCTCTAAAGATTCTCACAAAGCTGATTTTTCTGCAAGGTCATAACTACCTGCAGATTCCTCGCAAACAGTGTAAAAACTGTCAGCCCTTGAATACTTCCTTTACATAGTTCACACCTAAATGTTCCTCATAGAGCAGAGTGCCAAGTGAGGTAAGCACCCGCTGAACTTCACTGTGACTTCCTATCGTTGCACAGCAAGGAGATGGTCTTACATAACACTGTGGAGATATGCATCTCATAGAGAGCAAACTGACAAGGGAAGGGAAATATGACAAAGAAGATGGGACTCTGCCTCCAGCGAGGCATCCGCCTGCCAATCTCCCCCGCCAGAGTCAAGGACTCATCTCCTGTGGAGAAACAGAGGCAAGTCTGCTTACATAAACTAAATTACGCAGCTATTCAAAGAGGAAAACAGGTCAAAAAAACTATGCACAAAACTGTGCCAAGGGATTAGACATATGTGGAGGAATGAGTGCGGCATCCATCAGTGTGATTTCCAGGCTGCTGTTCTCCATCAAGAAATGGATAAACTATCATAATAATGAGCACATGAACGCTTCAGAAAACTGAGAAACAATGAACAGATGAAAAAATGAATGCAAAAAGAGACGGAAAAAAATGAAGAGGGAGGGATGCAAAGCGAAAAAGGTATGAAAGAAATGCAGAGACAGCTAGAGAAAAGCCTCAGCCCACTTGAAAGTCAGATTGTAAAGCAAAGGAAAGCAAACAATTTGCGAGGACAGAAGCTAGCTCTCATCTGCAGGGAATCTGGCTCATAAACTGAGATTAGTCTCCCAGTGGGCAGATATTCACATTTAGATTGAGTTATTCTGCAGACACTCCTACTCATATTAGCAGAGTCCAAACATACTGTACGAGTAGCCATTCCTGTATTTATACTTGTACCTACATAAAATCAAACTTGATAATGCTACAAAATGTTTTAGATAAAAAAAATATTAAGGTTTCTTGACTAAATATTTTCAATTTACAAGCTGGGATAGACAACATATTACTAATCTGTTTGTTCAGACTCAGCACCACCCTAAAAATCTATCCAGAGTTCCTTCTTGTTCACGGTCTACACAATGGCAGTGTTTAGCAAAATTAAAATGTAGAATTGGCTCCCTTTCAGTAGATTAGTACAATCTGAATTAAACTGGCCATGCCCCAGAGGACATTGAAGTGGAAAGAATAGCAAGAAGTGAAATGTACTAAATGCTATTGCGAATTCATCAAAATTCCTCCACACTGCCACACACCTTTTTAAAGGTGCAGTATGTAACATTGACAGCTAGTGGTTGAAATGGGTGGGCTACTGCAGCCCAAATTCTAAATATTGTTTCTCACACCTCAGACTCAACACTCACACGGGTTGCCAGATTGAGGACACGCAAGAAGAACGAGCGCAATTGACAATGAAAGGAAACGTGCCTTACACAGTGAGTTGTAGAGTTGATTTATCCATTTTAATATTCCTCTGGTCATAAAACGTTGTAGATGGATGTTGAAGCTTTTTAAGTCGGGTAAAATTTGCGATCTCGGACTCGCTTGTTTTTGCTGGCTTCGATGGCTGTAATATTTATTTAGTCATTTAGCAGACGCTTTTATCCAAAGCGACTTACAAATGAGGACATTATAGAAGAAATCAAAACCAACAAAAGAGCAACAACATGCAAGTGCTATTACAAGTCCTGGTTAGCCTAACACAGTACACGTAGGAAGGTTTTCTTATTTTTTTTTTTTTTTTTTTACTAGTATGTAAAATATAGAAAAATTAAACTTAGTGTTAGTTTTACAAGAAAAGCTAGCAGTTAGAGAATAAATATGCAATTGATAGAGGGTCAAATGTTTGTGTGTTTTTTAAATAAAAAGAAGACAGATTAGATCAAATAAAATTAGAATAGAGAGTGCTAGAGTTAGAGGGTCAAATAAAGATGGAAGAGATGTGTTTTTATCCGTTTCTTGAAGATGGGTAAGGATTCAGCTGCTCGGATTGAGTTGGGCAGGTCATTCCACCAGATGGGAACAGTTAATGAAAAAGTCCGTGAAAGTGATTTTGTGCCTCTTTGGGATGTAAACTAATGCCTCTTTTACTTGCACAACGCAAGCTTCTAGAGGGCATATAAGTCTGAAGTAATGAATTTAGGTAAAGGGGTGCAGACCCAGAGGTGGTTCTGTAGGCAAACATTAATGCCTTGAATTTAATGCGAGCAACTGAATAAGTGTAATACACTCTGTTTTCCGTCAAGTGGCAACTCTGGGTGTTGAAATACTACTGGGCAAACTGGCAGTGGGCAGAATCACACAGACCAATACAAAAACAGACGTAACAGATGTATGTTTATGCTTTTAATAAGTCAAAAAATTATATCTATGCAGCATCTTTAAATAAGATGACATATATAAATTACATTCATTTCATCTATCTTCATCAACCAATTTATCCATCTTTCCATAAGGTCTATAAAACTTAAAACTTTCAGGCTTTTATAAACAATTTAAAGTCTTTGTCAAGCAAACATTACATTTTTCTTAAACTGTGCTTTTCTATAAAAAAGTTACATGATTTCCATTCATTTTAAATCTACTTCCATTAAAATTCTAATTTCAAATCGGTGTCCTGTTTGCTACCTCAATTAAAATGTAACAACTGAATTGGAATTGAAACAGCATTATTATTCAATTTTGATATAACCAATATAACCTCTCTCCTCGCAGTGTGTTCATCTTAGGGCTGGGCGATATGGCCCAAAAAATTATCACGATAATTATTTTCATATCAGTCGATATCGATAATTATCACGATAAATGTCAAATCTTTATTTCTTTCAAGTTTAAAGCCAGATTTTTGCTCCAAAGTGAAAGTTTTAGAAACCAGACCATTAATTTTCCTTAACACAATAATTATCTAAATAGATATGTATTTCTTAGTTTCTGCATGTTCTAATGAGTTTATATTGTTTCAAAATCAAGAAACCGGTATGGGTTGCCTCATAATATGAATGATAATAATATCACTTTTTTGTCTCTTAGAAATACACATTTGATCGTAGCTTGAGTTAGGATGCAGTAACATTTTTGTTCATTATCAAAATCAGTAACATCTTTACATCAGTAACATCTGTAGCAACCTCAGTTTTATATGGTATAATGTATTCTGACCAAGTTTTTATTTTTATTAAGCATTGGTCTCCTATAGTAGCATACATTTAAATAATGAATAAACAGTTAAAACCACACATATAGCATCTCAATAACTTGGTCAAAATATAACTAAATGGTTTTTAAGTAGTCTATTTGTATGAAAGACAGTAGTCTAAAACCATTCAGTATAAATGTACACATGCTATAGCTGCCTTAACCACACATACATACTATAATTATATACCATTACTCCTGTAATAATATTAAATGTGAATATCCCACATTTCTGCCACAATGCCATAGTGCAGTGAATGTTACTACTGTAAATCCATGGTAAATAATGGCGATGTGCATATTGAAAAGCCTTCTGACTGTCTCGTTGCACAGTGTTTCTCATGCTCGGCTTGTGTTCTCACATTAGGCGTGTTCGACTTAAAGCGGCGCTGCACAGAATGGTCAGTGTATGACATCAAAGTACCACGAGGCGATAAGAGCAGATGAGACCTATGCTTTCAATGGCTCTCGCGGTACTTTGATGTCTTACACTGACCATTCTGTGCAGCCGCTTTAAGTCGAACGCGCCTACTGACTGGATCTCACAGCACTGCTTAGTGATCACGTGACCGAGTAAACGCATCTGCTCTAGTGAGCTCGTGCCGCGCGGCAGTTTGAACTGTGATCCGAGCGGATAAACGGTCCGTGTGGCGCGATTCAAATGAGTCACGTGGTTTCGTTCCGCTTTTGGCGCATAAACATTATATCGAACATTTGTCGAACTTTTTATATCGTTTTAGAGGAAAATTATATCGCGATAATTATCGTTATCGAATTATCGCCCAGCCCTAGTTCATCTTGCTTCTAGCTATGCAGTGTTCAGTCATATTACAGATGAATGAATAAGACTCCACCGGTGAATCTCACGAAGCTGTCAAGAACATGAGTGATATTTCTTACCCCAAAATCAAAAGGAAAAAAAAATAATTAATGTCATCAAAGATTCAACCATGAATTTCACATTACTGAAGGAGAATGTGAGGGCATCTTACAAAGGGCTGAACCTGAACCGTATGGACTTCAACAATATACTGGCTCAAAACACTCAATCAAATCCATAAAGGAATGGATCAAAGGAAGTTATGCAATGGGAATAGGGCTGTAACGATACGCGATATGAAACCGAAATCGCGACACTCAGATCCACGATCCTGTGTCGCGGTGTGATAAGGGAGAATCGCGACACACCCCGTGACTACCTTTCCAATCATGTGACGCCTGCCTGCGAAAGTTGAGCTATAGTTGCACACAGATTTTCCCCTGCGCTGAGCCAGAGCACTTCTCTGCCACCTTCACGTGCTATCAGAAACATCCTGTTTCCCACTTATGAAGTCGTGACGAGCTCCCTGCATTCAAATTATTTGTTGAATGAATAATGTAATATTCCACTGGTTGATAACCATAAATATTTATGTAAAAAATATTTGTGCTCTTTTTCGTGTTAAATGTGAAGAATGACAGGTTGGATGCCACAGACTTTATTTTTTATTGGCGGATTATACAGGTGTAATTTTCACTTTAACTTCACGCAATGTAACATGATTTTATTATTGTAATCAATACTTTATTCTTAAAATATGACATTAATCTTATTTATTTGAGAAAGATAAACTAATCAAACTGGCGCTGGCCGCTTGGTATTTAAAAAAAACAAAAACTTGAATTTAACAAACATAAAATGTTCCAATCATATTTCTGAATTAAATTAATAAAAAACTAAACGAATTAATGACCACTTTGCTATTAAAAACCAACCGGAAATAGTTTAATGGCCGCAAAAGCACATTTATAATGTTGGGGAGAGATAGAGAAAGACACGGGCTCTGGTCGGACTCAGGCGGAGAATTCTGATAAACTGCAGGGATCTATATTCATTCCCTAGTTCAATTAAAAGTTCCCCGGACTAATTGTGAACAGATTGCACTCCCGTCTTCTTCCCGAGCATGTGAACATGTTCATTTAATATATGAAATAAGTTATTGTTATAAAGACAGACGTTAAAATAATGTTCACATAATAAGCGCCCGTCATTCAGGCTGTTCACAGGAGAGGTCTGCTTCCCTTCGGGTTTCGGGGCGTTAATATTTAATGGATAGCTTCGGGCTCGAGTTTGTAGCTAAACCAAAACTATATGCAGGCTACGCTGCTTTCATAGACGCACGCCGCACACACATTATTGCACAGATATCAGAGATCGCATGCGCACAAACTGCACGGGAACTTTTTCTTAGTAAAATAGCTTCGATAGGCTACTGACTCGCAACATTATATTTCTCTGCAATGAGGAGGTAAAATCGTTTTTTAAAGTAACTAAGCCTCATTGCTTGTAGAGAGAGACGCGCAGATGCAGGTGCACATGTACGCGCAACTTTCATACCTCTCTCTCTAACTCTGGCTAATTCAAATAAATGATTTGCTCATCAATAACCTATATGAAATATGTTATTGTTATGACAGACGATAAAATTAATGTTCACATAATAAGTGCCGTCATTCAGGTTGTTCAAAATATGTTTTAGCGCGTAATGTTTTAAGAATGATATTCTGTTTAGCATAATTAAGCCTAATATTCATTAATTAATTAATCAAACGGTTACGTCTTTTTTATGAATGTTCATGCTCATTTTTTAAATATAAATGTCCTAACCTTATGAGCAGTTGATAATCGACGGACTGTTCTGTTAATAAATGCCTCATTCGGTTATGTTATATTAATGTTTCAGCAATCATAAGTTATGACCATTAATTGTCTCAGGTTAAGATAGACTATTCTCTAATTAATAAAACTGTTATCTTACAGATTAAAGGCCTGAATAGTTTCTCTCCTTCTCTCTCTCTGTGTATGTGTGTGTGCGTGGGTGGGTGGGTACATGCACGCGAGGGGTGCGATTTTCGAATAGTAATCGAATAATACCCAGCGATTATCGAATATTACTTTTGCTTAAAATGCACATCCCTACTATTTATATTGTTAATAATTTGCATAGTTAATCTTGTTCTTTGGTGTTCAGTTTATAAAGATTTTTAAAATGTTATTTAATAAAAAATATTGTTTTAAAAATCTTTCTTTTTTTTTCTCCCACCCCCCACGAAAAAATCGTGATACGAACCGAATCGTGGGTCAAAAATCGTGATAGGAACCGAATCGTGGGTTTGGTGTATCGTTACAGCCCTAAATGGGAATATCAAATCCCAGATATTTACCTTAAAGAAATGCTTGCAGCTTAAACGGAGTAGTATGGGCATAAAAACTCCAAAATATGACATAGCTGAATGCAGTTTGTAACGGTAGAAGCTCCACTATATAGATCTATCACATTAGTAGATGCCACATCGCTCAAGTCTGCAAAACTATAACAGAAACACAAGGATGTTTGTTTTTCTTTATGAAAATGTGTTGTTACAATTTAATATGTTGTAGCATTACAATTCTGACTACATCATTTAGTTTATCATTGGGGGAAAATACTACACAACAGTTCTATATGAAACATTTCCCACACTGGCATAACACTTCATTGGAGATCCTTGAAACGTACTAACGACGATGTGAACAGGTGCATGAGGGGCTTTCTGGTTCTCTGACTCTCAGTCGTGCAAGTAATTCATTAAGAGTGAGTACACAAAATCTGATTATTAAGAGATTACCTTCACCTCTCCATTAAATTTGAATTTGAATTACCTTTGAAATCGAAATTTAATGACAGCGTATTTTTTGCCATGAGACAGTTATGTGCGATAATGCCTACAGGGATGTCGGTTTTATTTACAGGTGACGCACATCTTGGCACCTTTATTACACCTTCCATATTTTAGATTACAGAACTAGCCAGTGGCAATAACAACATATAAAGCCATGTCATTCAAATAAAGAGTGCAATCTGGATTACATACAAATAAAGGGAACACACTGGAGCTACTTTTGGAGAGTATCCACTGAAGCCAGGGTCCAGTGAATAAAATGGCTCACGTTAAGTCATCGGCAAAAATAATGCATAATATAGAATGATATAGCTGGAGCATGTGATTATCAGTAAACATGCTGTGAATTAAGACATTTTAAATAATACAATACTTGCTAAAACAAATGGAAGCGGAGACATTCAATGTAGGCACTTTTTGTTGCTGTGAAACTGTTCGGGGTATAATTTCAGTAACAAATAAGTATTATTTAATTTATTTAAACAAGTATTATACTATTCATTCTGTTAAACTGAAATTTCCACCTGCCCACGTTTTTACAAAAAAGTCAAAATCCTCACACAACAAAATGTCAACAAATGTTTGTTTCTATACAAAAATGCAGTAAATAAGTGTTTCCCCCTTTCCCATATGTCTTCTCTCACTAAAGATAGTCTTGGAATAAACCATATGACTATATAAATAGTTATAACAATCATACTTTGTCCCAAAATGCAAAAAAAGTTCCAACACTAGTTAGTACACAAGCCAATCCAGGCTCAACGCATTCATTTAAACTGTATGTGGTATAGTTTAGCATGTTTTAATCCAAATGAGGCTTCACAACACATTCAACATGTCCACATTCAAATCCATTGTTCGTTTGCACTGAATTTTGGTCTAACAGCATGTGCTCCAAATAAAAGCTCTGCGATGCACTTGAATAACACAAAGGTAAGTTGACACCATAGGGGCTTTGGGTAAAACACATAAATGTCGGCTTCCTTTTGCCCAAAGCTACTTATCAGAAGGACTGTAAATAAGAAAGAAAAACACTGTAAAAGAAGTCATAACAAAAGAGAAGGTTAAATCCAAAGAGGGCAAAACTACGATGCTAGTGCATGACCGTTCATGATCAGATACTTTTTGATAGCACAGACTCTAGAAGGCACTTTTACTTTGACAGTGTATCTGCGATTATGCATAACAATGCCTTCAAGTTCAACACGGCATAAGAACACACGTAAGATCTTGTTCAAAGTCATTCAAACACTTTGGACAGCTCAAAAGACAGAAGATGTGTGTATGTGTCCCTAGTGACTGTAAAAGGGTAACCGGCAGCATATTTACACTGACTGACTTCTATCATGTGGAGTGACATATTAAAAGTGAAGGATGGCTGATCACATGCAGTGCAGTAAAGGAGTCTTCTCACTAACTGCATCATATCCAGGAGGAAAATAGTGCCTCGGGAATACTTAAATCTCACCTGATCAGATCTGCGAAGCCGGGAAGGGTCCCTTCTCATTTAGGCAGCAAAGATATTTCTATGAGCCATGACAGAAAAATCAATAATCTGCCCCTAGCTACTCTCAAGATCACCTCCAACTGAGAATATTTATTCAACAAAGACTAAAGGTAGATTTATTTCGTCTCGGTTTTGTGTGAAAATTAGGGTGATACTTGTATCGTCCGACTTTTATGGCGAGGGCATGGTTGCGCCCTTAAGCATTTTGATTGAACAATAGGCCATAATTCTAAATAAATGGAGGTCATGGCCATGGGTCTTATTGGACGCATACAACTCCACTTTCTTATGCTTTTGCGCTATATGACTTGGAGGATCATATAGACTCAAATTTGTGGAACTTGTAACGATTCTAAAATTTTATGTAAAAAATAAACACGTACAAATCACCGGATATCCAGGAATTCTTATTTTAATTTTTTACTATTTCTGTCTACAGTGTACATTTGCTTAAAGTGAAGAAAATTCAAGTAAACTAAACTGACATGGTGGTATTTTTTTAACACACATTGCACTTTAAATCCACACAAGTGAAGCTAGTTTATTAAATAAAAAGCAAAGAAAACAAAATAATAGTAGTCCATGGAAATTCAACAAACTGAAATAACTAAAGTGCCTTTATGAATACAGCCACTAAGGGTTCAAGTGTTGGCTTGTTATCATGACCCCAAGAAACACTGCTGGCAAATGCCAAAACTACAGTCTGGCTGCAAATTTTTTTGCAACTTTCTTAAATGTTTGCCATTCAAAATGGTCTGTGTTTTTAGAATGAGTCTTTTTGATGCACAATTTTGTTATATTGTAGATGCTTTTCCAGTGCTAATTGGTTTTGTAGGGCTCCTAAAAGTATTTGAAACACACTTTTTACGTTTCTGCTGCCCTTCAAGATATTGTGCCTTCAATCAGCATCGTTATGACATCATTTCCTGTGTCTAAATGAGATCGCTTACAGACAGCTTTCTCATATACATTTCTTCTTAACAAATCGCCATGAACTCATGATCATTTTTAGGAAAAGCTTTTATTTTCTCATTTGCCACCTGTTATTCTTCAGTCTATACATATAATTAAAACTCTGAAATATTTCTCAAGCTTTCCTTGAGTAAAAATAAAGTTGAGATTAGCACCTGGAATTGGAATGCAATTTACATGTCCCACAGGTGCAAAGTTAATAACAGGTTATCATCAGTCCTATTTTAAACAATTGCTTTGAGGATATTTCCAGCTATAGAAGTATGATTACATGCATTAGGCAGAAACAGAAACTAAAATCACTTAATAGGTCGATTCAAAAGGCTGCATATGTTAGAAGTAGTGGGTGTGTGCTGGTAAAAATAGCATATGTGCCTGTTCTCATAAGTGATTCTACATTTATACCAGAAAACAGAAATAATTGCACAACAAAGCTGCTGTTTAACCATTTAAGTTCTTGTTCTTCATATTTACACAAAAATGTCAATTATATTACCAATTACAAACCTTCCCGTTAAAAATCCCCAAATTAAAAGCTTAAAAATGCAGATTATATAGACTTTCAATTAATGGCTAAAAATGATGAAAGAATATTCACAATATTTTCATTTGCATTCCAAATATGAACAAAAGTTCTTGTGGTTTTGGAGGAGTGTGATCAATTAAATGATGACCATTTCATCCTTGGATGAAATATTCTCCTCCACAGAATGTATTATGAAAATAAATATATTATAATGACCATGACTCAGTGTAACCAAGAACATTTTTCCCCAAGTCATCCCTTTAATATTATGCATCTCACCTGCAGGAACTTGTGAAGTGAAGACAAGTGCTTTGTTACCCTGAGGCAACATGGTGCAACATTTACCATAAAAATTAAAGAAGACTTGAGGCAGCATTTGGGGTTCCTCAGTCTGCCACACAGGCAGAACCCTCTTGAGAGCCTCTAGGCACCCTTCTGAAGTTGCCTCAAATATTGTGTGTACACATAGAAGTTCAAAATATGTTTCAAGTGCCTCAAAGCCATTCTGTTCTGACAGGGTTACTAAGGGAATTGCTGACAATCTATATAGTTCTTGCATGAAGTTGCAATTTCTTCAGGAAACTGCCCTCTCAAATGGGTACCTATAGAGGTTGTCCAAAGAGTTCTAGTTTGGTAGTCTGACAACCCCAAACAGGTCCTGAAATAATACAAATTATGTATTATGTATGTCAAGCCGTGTTGCACATTTTTATCTGAAGAACTGCATAGAAAAATGCTATTTTAATTTATTTTCATATTTGTATGCTATGTTGTTTATGCTATTAGGAATCGCTTACATGTGTTTGTTACAAGCAGGCACTATATAGATGCATATAATTGGTGCTATCATATATAAAATAATTCGATGTTATATGTCTTAAAATATTTGATGTTAGAAATTATGTCTCTCTCACAAAACAAAACCAATTAAACATTTTATAATTTCATAATATCTAAAAAAAAATAAGCGTTATACCATTGCTAACCTTTACTTGCACTATTTTGGCAATACATAAACAATGTAGCTTGATGCTCCACATAGTTGATATGTAACAATACTGTATGAGAACAGTAAACAAACATTTAAAAGTGGGATGCGAAAGAATTAGCAGTTGACAGTCTTACAAATCTTCTTTAAAGCCTGTAAAAGTACTATGTACAGCTACTGAACCCAACCACTGAGCACCTGACCGATTTGTTGGGTGTAAAAAAGACTAAAGTTAGCCTCAGTGAACAGGTTTGGCAGCGGCGGTTTCAATGGACTGAGGTGAGCGCTGCACGCTCGATTAATTAAAAGCGCGAAATATTCCAAACAGTGGTTTAACGGTCACTCACCTTCTGCTGACGGCGAGCCATATCTGTGGGCTGTTTGGCGTTAAACGGATACGCGATACATCTCAACACAAACACATACATTTGTAGTTTAATTTTCCTCTCCGCTTCTTCTTTCTTAAGTCTCTCATTCTCGATTTTGTCCGCATCGGCGGGAGAAGGGACCGGTTCCTTGGCTTGGGTTCGCGGTGCGTCCGACGTCTTTTCAGGTTTGGGACTCTTTTTAACAGGTTTCCCAGTTTTAACGGGCGGTTCGTCCTCAGCTGGTAGTTCGCCCTCAGATTCATCGCTGGAGGACGGGTCCAGCATAGTCAACACTCTGCGACAACTCCTCGCAGCTGTGGGAAAAGCGACGAAACCCGGGAGGTTTCTGACGACCTCGACCACAAACGCCGAGTTTTTCTTTTTTTTTCTTAAAGAATGTCAAATGTGTCAGTCGCGAGACTTTTGAGGGCGGAGTCAATCCAAGAGCGATTCGGTTGGATTGAGCCACATTCTTTATTTCTCTCTTGAGAATAGAGCGTGAGGAGGTTAGTGCAGAGTTATGCGAGACAGGTAGGCAACCTGTGGCATGGACAACATGCAACACGTGGGAGGTTCCCTTCTTAAAGGTGCAGTCTGTAGAAACCAATGCAACTTACAAACTAATGTTTTCGTGTTCAAGTTACGCCACTATTAATTGGTCAGAACATTAATACATTCAACGCTGCACCTATTCATTTTTATAATCAAAATCCAATGCCAATCAATGCCACATTGACAAACAGGTTCATTATACAAGACAATAGCCTACTATACCCCAGTCTCTTGGCAGGCAGTGTATAGATAGAAAATATAAAAACTAGAAATTGTGATTGAAAAAAGTGCATATATAAAATACAGATGCTGAGTTAGTGTATAATGCACAAAAATAGTTATGACACATGACTCCGAGAACTAAATTTACAGTCTGCTTTGAAAAAGTCCATCAACAGCAAAGTTAAAAATATTACAATCAATTACGACCTGTTTATCCCTCACAAGCTTGTTTTCAGTCACAGATAATGAAATTGCAATTGAAAAATGTAACCTTCAAATCATGGAGTATGCAACCACGAAACCAAAATCATGTAGCCTTCTCCGATTAAAATATGAGAGGGTCGATGTCACTGCATGGTGCCTTTTGGTGTCCTGTACATAAACCACTCATTTGCTACAATAACTTACATAAAAATGACTATGAAAGGGTGTGTTATATTAGGCTAAGTTTTATATTCATAACAAAAACATTACTTGGCTCTTTAGATTTTTATAGATTTCTTTTGTTTGTTCTGTGTAAGAGGATGCGTGTTATTTTATTATTATTTGTTGAAGATTCGTGTTATTTTGTCCCATGCACTGCTCATTAAGTTTGAATGGTAGTAGAATATTGTCAAATTATAAAAAAAAATTATCCTATTAATATTTTGTTAAAGGTGCTGTATGTATGTTTTTGACTCTTCTAAGGCCAAAAAGAACATGTGTTTGTAGATATTTAGGAAACATGTTATGTTTATATAGCAATTCTACTCACAAATGTGTGCTCCGCGGCGGAATGCCTTTGTTTTGGCATTACCCATTTCAACCGCTAGCTGTCAAATACCGCACCTTTAAATAAGAGATTACTCAATTTGAGTGCATTGATAATTTGGTAATAAAAACAATATTTTTATTTAATAAAAAAAGAAGAGTTTGTCCATGTTCCTTGAATGGTTGTCCACCCTGTGTTATTGGGGATCCGCCCCTTTAAGAAAAGGCCATCCCCTTTAGTGACATCAGGTCAACAGATTTCTTTTGTCTCTTTAGTGGTGGGAATTTCAACCGCTGAGGTGAATAAGTTGGTGACTTTACAAATTGACAAATTCCCAAGCTTAACATGTCCACCCTGTCGGCATAAAATACGCCAGAAGTGATTAGAATACAGTATTTTCTAATTATGTACGTTTAAATATACCAAATTCTCTTCAACAACCAGACAAAAATATCATTTGCATTTTAAACGTATTTAACAGGGATATATGTCCATGACCGGGTGGACATATCTTGTGGTTTATGCTTTGAATAATGGCCTGTAATTATCTAAAATAGATAATAGATAATAGAGCTCAGCTAATATGTTTCTAATTGAGTGTCTACTATTTATGATATGACATAAATCGAATTGGAAATCAAAACCAAAATCTTTGAATATTGTGAGGGTTGAAAGTCACTGTATGGTGATAATGACCAGAGAGCAAAATGAGAATTATAAAAAATGTTGTCGAAATGCTCTTCTTAACAACAGAAAATGATCTCCAATACGAGGAGAGTAAATGTTATTTTCTGGAGATATCAACAAGCACATGTCAGGTCTGTAAATCAATTAAAAGTTCACTCTGACAGTCACTAGGGGGCGAATTGCCTCAATCATAACCGAAGAGGTCACAAAAGTAAAAAGGCACCTTACCCAGTGGCAAAGTGATAGAAATGTATTTATGTGAAAAATATTTGAACATAGAAGCAAATATTCAGCACCCAGGAAGAATGATTGCAGTGACTCACAATAAGGCTTACAGAAAAGCTGTTGCCTGACTGTTAAACAATCATTAAGTGTATAAGAAGTAAGTATTAAATAATACATAATCAGATTAGACCCTTCAGACAAAAGCCATTACCTCGGACACAACGGAACAGTGACCTTGAATTGCAATGGCTGCAGGATCCGAGCATTAATTTTCATAACGTGGGTGTTTACAGAATTAGTTCTCATCACTGCCTCACTCTGAGAACAAATATTAGCCCAAACCCATTCAAATGGCACATTAGAGCCTCTTTTGTTTTACATCAGCTTTAAAGTCTCATGTATTTTAATTATTATACCGTTTTATTTTGCAATCCTTCTCCCTAATTAAAATGGGAAAGAAATATTATTAGGACAGATATGCTTTCAGAGGCATTTTTTTATGTGTTGGTGCATTACTTATCGTTAAACAGCCTCTGCTGATATACAGAAATAGATTTCGATTTTTCTCTATAACCTATTTTCATCAAAGCTTAATCTGCCTCTTTAATCTTTTGGATAAGTCTGCCACCCAGACTAGATTTGTCAAAACACTTCATTTTGAGATTCAGTAATTAGACATGAGACAATCCATTTAGTGCACAGTTCAATTAGCATTGATACAGATTGCAAAGCATTGTTTATTAAAATCGGTATGAATTCCCACTAAAACATAATGACTGTGAATGGTTCCAGATGTTTATTTACATTTTTTTTTTTTGTCAAAACAGTGAAACACGTGAAGAACACACAAGACAGAAGTAACCATCTCACAGTTTTAGTCGTAACAAGAAACATTTTACATGAAGCACATACCGTGTGAACAATGGGCAGCCAAATTTGATGTCGAGTTTCCATTCAAAATTCTGTAAGAGTGAATTTTAAAACAATATAGTATTGAAATGTATCCTTGATATTTGAACCAAAAACCTGTTAAATGATCTAATTCTCTGATTGATTCTAGAAATGCTCACTTTTTGCAAGAAGCCAAACAGCTGAGTAACACCTTAAATAACCAGCTGTTATTTTCTATCCACTGTTATGTTCGAGTTTGTGTCTAATGTTGAAAGTGAGATGGTGTACTTTCTTGAAAATGTTGTGTTATTTACTCTTTAGATCTCCTTTGTTCACAACGGAATTTCAACATTCTACTCATACAGTTCACCTACATGTACAGGCTAGCATATAAAAAAATATACAACTATATAAAACATTAAGTGCTATGTTAGCTGACGGGACTGCCATGCAAACTCTGCTTAAAGCTAAAGAAATATCTTTAATATAATACATTTTGTATAAAAATTGCACTGTTGAATTGTACACCAAACATCCTATGCGTTTCGCTTTTACTGGTTTCTTTGAACCCCTCAAAAAAAAGTAAATGTTAAAAGGAATCATGGACTTAAGCCATTGATGACAAAGATTATTAAAATGCTTAAAATACAAAAACATATAAACAAACAATGACGTTCAAACTGAACATCTCATGGAACCCAGAGCTTTCAGTCTGTTGTATTGCCTAATCCAAGCTGGTCATACAATCTTGCCCAAGTGATCCAAATGAGTAAATACATTTGTCAACAATTCAGCAAACGTCAAGGGACCCCAAGTAATTTGAAAACTAAATGTCCACATTTGTAAAATATTCACAGAGATGGTCATACTCCAGTGCTGTTTACAACCGGTGCCCAGTCTGGGTAGGTGTCCAGGTTAAGCAGAGGTGTTCCCCATGTTGTAAGAGCTAATAGGACTGTAAGAACACCTATAACATTTACACCCAGCCCTGCCTTCACCTATAGTGACAAGGAAAACCATACAAAGCTCAGTTACTGTACAATAAAAGATTTACCATTGACATTTTATAAAATGTGCATGTGAAATGACTTCCAAAGGAACAAAATGTTGGGACTCACCATGTCCATGGTTGTCAGATGACCATATGTGAAGACAATGGCATTAGGAGGATTAGAAACCGGAAGCAGGAATGAAAAGGACACACATAGGGCCGTGGGAATCAGCATGTACAGAGGGTTGACTCCAATTGCTTCAGCCTAATAAAGATCATTTGTGATGAGAACAGCCCAAAAAAGTGACGTAAAAGTAATATTCTACATATATTGAAATGACACATACCAAGGGGGCCAGAATGGGCAAAAAGATTGTCATTGTGGCAGCATTGCTGGCCACCTCTGTGATAGAGGTGACAATAAGGCAGGTGATGGTGACAGTGGCTAAAGGAGGAAGACTTCCCAAGGGAGTGAGCAATTCAGCAACCCAAGTCGATAAACCAGAAATCTGTTGGGTGAAAAATAAAGAATAAACATCAGAAAGACGTAAGTGAAAGTGTCCTGCAAGATATTCATGAACCCAGTTTCAGAAATGTAACAAAATCTCTTTGCCTGCTTGTCAACAGAGACCTGAGTCGTAATTTAGCTGTTTATCAAGATACAGCATCCAAACATGTTGCATATGGAGAATGCAGCACAGTAGTCACCTTTCTGCTTTGAAGATTTTAAAGACTGGACTTTCCATGACATTTGGGTGTCTGGCTCAAAACAGGGCTGGAGCCTTGATGATAAGACCCCACCCCAGTCTACCTACACCAGGAGAATATTAAGAAGTAGATCAGCCTTGTTTCCAGCCTTTGCGACTGACATGAGGAAGGAGCCGTTTGTTATGCTGAAATGATGTGCTTCAGTGCCAGTCTTATAATGGAGGCATGTAATTAGCTTGAATGGACGTCAAAGCAGACAGAGAGAGAGACATAGTGGAATTGTTCTCTGTGCAACGTTAATGGGCTGCACGCTGTTACGAGGCTTTGATGTGATCCATCTTTTCATTTATTTCCTTTAAAAGGAAATTAATGTTTAAGATTATGAGTAAAGGGTGCAATTGAGCTGTCCAGGTCTGTCCAAAGCCACTAGTGAATTAGACTGGCCTGTTTAATTGAAACCAGGCATGTAAAACGGACCATTCATTGATTCATCTATTAATGCGGCCCTGTACTTTTATATTCATTTCTGTCTTTTCTTGTCTCACATATATAGTTGGGTTTCCATTAAATCCTGATCCTACCTTTGTGCCTTCAGCCAAAGCGAAACCGCCACCCACGAGCAGACTGATCTCCCATGGCATACAGGCCTGGAAGTCCTTCCACGTTATCAAGGCCTCTGTCACAGGGATCGACAATGTTAATCAGCAACAAAACTGCCAATAGTGAGCATCTAATCATTTGGAAGGGTTTAAAGTGTGCACAAAGGAAATGAGAAGGCAGTACCGTAGCGCTCTGTATTCGGTTTGTGCGCAGGGATGATGAAGAATGTGAAGCCAAGCAACAGCGCTACAGTGGCATCCGTAGCGTATCCTGGGTGACTGAATAAATAACAAAATACAAAGGATAAATAAGAAATCTAAAGGCAATTATTGAATAGAATGAGGATTTTCTCTGAAGTGCAGTAGTATATCTACATCAAAAGAAGTTGATGAATGTGAATACACTCACTCAGGAAACAGTGACGACCAGCCAGGCATGAAACCTGGGTTTCTTGTAAACCACAAAATTGCCATCAGAATGAAGACGATCATGGTGATAATCTCCTGCCAGCTGGATCAGTAGAGAAACAGTATTACAGAGAAATATGATCAGAAATTCATGCATGTCATTGCCCCAAACACTGAAATATACTACAGGTTTTCCCCAATTGACTGTCAACACCATTTGCCTAGAAATATTCACAAGAAATCTGCGTAGTCATGTATGATGGGCACAGGCTCCAATTTTTTAGCTTTAGACTCCTGTCAGAGGATATAAAACATGTTTGGTATTTTTTACAGTAACTGAATTTAGAATACTTATTGTTTCTGTTTGTATGCCTTCTAGCAATGAGGTGGATATTTATGTATAAGGTTTGCAAGTGTTTAAAAATGAGTTGAAATCATGCTAGTGTGATCCTCAGTCTTTAGTGTACGATGCCAGTTTTTCTCTGTACCACTTTCAAAGCCGGCATGCTGCCTGGTGTTTTAAAAATCTGTATCGATTTTAAAAGTTGTGTAGTGTATTCCAGCTGTAAGTAAAAATAAACTTTGATAATAATAATTGAAATGATAAGGACATAATCAGGTCTTGAAATACGTCTAACCTTGCCACGCATGTTAAAGTCTCAATGAAATTACACTATTTACTTTGTTAGCATAAATTGCTAGTCTTCAGGTGAACAATTAATCCACGCTAAATTAATCCACTGGAAAAACAAATGGTTTGTCTTGGTCATCTTTAATCAAAATCTTAAAATTGCTTCCGCTCTAAAATGGCATTCCTTCTCTGATGACGTTACTTTGCTGTGAGCAGGAAAAGACATGGCAGGGAGGTGTGCTAAAACATAACCATGCCCTCTATTTAATATTCCATTTCTGTTGGAAATTCATCACAATACTAAAGGAAAGTTGGCAGCAAATTCTGGATCACATGGACTGTTTGAAAGAAAAGAACCCCTACACCAAAATCATGAGCAATGATTGGGCAATGGATTCAGACCGACAGGGGAAGATAAGTACAGTTCACATTTTTCAGAGCTTTAAGATCTTTTAAATTAACAGAAGAGTTCCAACCTTATGGGCCCTAGTGAGTTGTACTGATCCCGGAGCACTCTTGCAGTGTGTTTTTCCTTTTCGGATTGCTGTCTGGAGCACAGACTGGCACGAAAGCTAAGGATGGATGAAAAAGCAGATATGCTTTTATTGTTCAGTTCATTCACTGTCATGTCAATCGACACATGTAGTTAATTTTGATGAGCAAGCGAACTGACTGAAACATCTGCATATGACAAAAATCCATTTAAACTACGCATGCGAACAATCACATCAGGTGGTCTGTGAGTGATTCTTCATCAGCGAGAGAAGAAAATCTTGATGGGGTGAGATGAAGTAGGCTGCTCGATAAAACAGGATTATACTAGAGCGATGAGAATGGGAGGCTGTGAGTGAGTGAGACACAAAGCAGGATGAAGAAGATTGAGGACATGTAGAGGAAGCTGAAGTGGTGAGGTGGGGAAAATGTAAATGGTAGCGTGATTTGAAATGATGAATTTAAATGAAAGACAAAGAGTAAAAATGAGGAACAGAGAGGGGTCAGGGAACTACTTATTGAATAGGAGACATGGCGATCACTCACTTGGATCCGAGGTACATCCAGTGCAGTAATATCCATGACAAAAGTAGCATAATTATACAGATGGGAAGACAAAACACGAACCAGTTCCCAAAATTAATGACGGTGCAATCTGGGTAGTATCTGAGGAAATGTAACCAAAACACAGTTTAGATGGATAGACTGACCAAACCATATAGTATAGAGTAGAAATAATGAGATTCAATTAGTTCCACACTTCAGTTGGAAGCCCAGTTGTAAACTCACTGATAGATGTATTCAGCAAAGATGAGGTTTGTGGATGTTCCTGATAATGTGGTCATCCCCCCAATGGATGAGGAGGCAATGCAAAGTGACAAGCCTTTGCACATCATGTGATCTTCATGGGTCCTGTACTTTCCATTATATGATGGAGGCGCCTAACAAATATTGAGAAATCCCATTTTATCAGAAAGGCAAGGAGAAGCATTTTGTGCATTTTAATGTGAGATTGCGCATGTTTTACTGACCTTAACCGTTTCTGGTTCCTCAGGAGCTGGCTCTGTAATCCCTGCTTCCATGCTGTAAGTGTACACAAAATCTCATTCAGTCTTAAGAATCAATTGTTTTCAATCAATTACCTTTTCGTAAATTGTATTTATGTTCACCTTTTTATTTTCTCAGACTGGTCATGCTGGGCCTCAATATCTGGAAACAGAAGTTTAAAAATTAAATGCTGCACAGCTCTAAAAGGTTAAAATGATTATTTATTGACCATCTTAAAGGAAAGCTGCGACTGTTTACCTTCAAGCTGAAGAGCAGGGTTGGCGATGCCATTTACCGCCCCCTTGTGGTCCTTGCTGGCCTCTTCACTTGCATTCAAAACCTGCTGGATCACTGCCTCCACAATTGGCATTACCATCGCCACAGTTGAGGTGTTGCTCAGCCACATGGAGAGGAAAGCACAGCCAACCATGAACCCGAGCATCAACCTGTGAAACACATTTCACATTAAACAAGCAGATTTAATTCAGTCCATCATACTATGACTCATCACAACACATCAGAAATATTAATCAAATAAAATCAGTCTTACATGCCAGGATTGACTCCAAGTCCAGTCACCAATCTGAGGGCAATTCTCCGGTGAAGACCCCATTTCTCAATGGATGTTGCTAAACAGATGACACCAAGAAGCAACAAGTGGAAGTCTTTGAAATATACCGATGCAACCTAAAGAAAGACTGTCGGTCAGTAGCTATCCACTTTAGAAGTCCAGAAATACTGCAGTCAGATTTCCATAGGATTGTTTTCCAAGAGTAAAATGACCAGTTCAGGAAAGTGTACCTGTGAGGACTTCATGATCCCCAAAAGAGGGAAAAGCAGCGCGGGGAGAAGTGCTGTCACAGACAGAGGCATGACCTCCGTCATCCAGTATACAGCCATTAGTATTAGGATATACGCACATTCTGCTTCCTAGTGGAAATGACATCAGGGTTGTTATCCAGTAACACAAAAAGTACTGAAGAAACTGAAATCAGCGTCTTTTTCATTTTTCTTGGAAAGAATGTCTTTGTCATACAAAATGCATGTTTACAAAAAGGTGAGAGAAAAAGACAAAATAATTGTTAAAGACATTTCAAAGGCAAAAAATATGTGCCAAAGTATTTCAGAACATATACTTTACAATTGTTTTAGATACTCAAAGAAAAGACTTCATTACTCTTACTTCATTACATAAGTTTTACTCTCAACGAAAATACATTTTCACACAATTTTCATTCAGGTCTCCATATGTTTGTAGCATATCTAACCTTTTTTCTGATGACCAGTGGCAGCGGTAGCAAAGCCAGTGGTGTGATGATGATGATTAGGGGTTTCAAGGAGCTCCAAGAACATCTAAGCCGCCTCATCCTGTGGCCGAAACGGAGTCAACTCAGGGACTTTGTCTTAAGATGGCCTTTAAGTAATGTGACGCTGATTAATCTTTGCCCTGGTGCCATCCGCATCCACTGTTACTGGTCCAATCCGGGAATGTCATAAAGCCTTATGGCCATGGAGATTAAGCTTTAAGATTAGACTCCCACCAGTCATACCTCATGCAAGTCCCTTCTAACTTATTTATTTTTATATTTTATGACCAAAGTTAACAACAAATTTGTATATAATGTTATAAGAACAAGAGCACTATAAACAAACTCACTGACACAAGACTTTGCCACAGACAGTAACCTGGAATTCACACCTTTTTCTCCTAACAGCTAGCGTCATCGCCGCTTCCCTTATTGGTCCCTAATCTGGCACCGCGCAGGGGTCTGTTAAACAACAACCAAGACACTTCATAAACACAAACTCTCAGAAATCACACAGCAGGTGATAATCCATACTGAAGCTTGTTTCCAAAGAATTAGATCTGAGAGAACATTCTATGGAAATATGAAAAAAAAAAAAAAAAAACACTAAAATGAAAAGAAATATAAACTATTATTTCAAGTTTTCTCTCTAATGCCCCCAAGTTTGTATGGAAGCCCATTTCCGGCTTGCAGAAAGACTAAATATATAAAAATATTATTTATTTCTCATCATTTTGACTTAATATATAAAATTTTGATATTGTATCTTTAAATGTTGACTTTATATCTTGCACCGATTTTTATTCTTAATTGCGAATATTTCGTAATTGCGACCTTTGTAATAACACCCTCACATCACACCCTTTTTATTTAATTCGAAACAATTCTGAAACAAAACTTATTTTTAGTAACTTTATTTCAAATAATTTTTAATTTAGTTATTGTTCTCTACTTTACATTTCAAAATTGGGATTTTATCCCACAACTGCCATTTTTCTCATAATTACGCATTTATATCTTGTACTGTAATTCCAAATCTCTTGTAATCGCAACTTCAAATTTCACAATCGTTATTTAATTGCAAACATCGTGAATTTGCATTTTACAATTGAGACTTAATTTTTTGTGATGACAGATTCTTGTATTTTCTAATGTACTACAAAATTGTGACTTTATCCCACAAATGAAATTGCGAATTTATATCTCATAATTGTAAATGTATTACAACTGCAACTACACGTCACATAATTATTATTTCATTCTAAATAATTCCGATTTTCAATTGTGACTATGATATATTAGACCTTATTTGTAACACAAAATTGTTCATTAATTTCTACTTTACATCTCAAAATTGTGACTTCATACCATAACTGCAACTGTATTTCTTAATATTGTTACTTTTTCTTACTGTTGTTTTTCTTTTTACATTATGTTTTACTATTTCTTATTTTTATCTGTATCTCTTGTTTTCCTGAGACAGAAAAGGCTTTCATAACTTTGTGAATCATAAAATGTGGCAATGGAAAACTTGCGAATCCAATGGAAAAAGTCTCAAAGAGTTGGCATATGACCAGCTGTAATGTGTTTAGGTTAGTTGATGCTGTTCATGACCTTCCTTTATGATTGTCATTTCACAGTCAGGATTACCAAGGATTTGAAATGCAGAATGGAGTTTCCTTGAAACATCATTGGATAACTTGGACAGAACACTCACTTCATCCTGTCTGCACTATTACACATTAATCACAATCCTCATGCTCTCTCAAGGAAAAAACTGAACAGCTCTTATGTAACAGATTACATAAAACTCCACAAATTAGTTATCAATATGAGCATTATAAACATCAAAGCTTTTTCCGGTGTCCAAAGATTACAAAAGATTGCGTAATACTGGTGGGAAAAAAATACTGGAGTAAATCTTGACTCTCCTTTGCCTTGCTTTATTCATACACAAACAGTTAGATCAAACAATAACCTAACAAAAATGTTGCTCTCAGAGCCCAACAAGTTTTTCATAATACCTTCATTTCAGCAAACAGAAGTGTTTTCTCTGTTACCAATTTAAAGGATAACAGTAGTAGCATTACAGTTTCTAAAGACCCAGGTACCCACAAACACTTTTTCTTATTTAATTCTTATAAAAATGCTGAAATTCCTCTTATATTCATAAAAAGCATCTGCATCTACTACCATCAACAGCTAATACATTCACCATTTAATCCTTTGGAACATAACTTGTTTTTCAAATGTCCTTTACCTATTAGCTGCTTTTTTGTTATCATGTTCAGTCTATTTTTGAAGTTCAACTAAATGTCATTAATGTTCTTCACAGTATCACAGAATGACAGTGATAGGGTCTGTGCCAAGGAACGTGAAGACAAGCCAAATCTCTAATAAATCAAATTTAACTAAGCACAGTTTAAAAACTCACCTAATGGAGGAAGATAAATAAAAGTTTTCATCACTTTATCAGCAGTCTACAGTCATTCTTTCAGCCATTAGTCCTGTGGTACTGGTGGTCTCGTTCACATTTGTTCTAAAGGAGACGCAGGAGGAGGTTCTTGACCTTTTCCTATAATTGCAGATCTTAGATTGCTCACCTCCTGATTAGATCTAGGCTATATATCATTTGCAAAGCTCTAATTAATACCTCTTGAACTTGATTTCCAGGCTCCCGAAGTGTTCCCAGAAATAACTTTGTAATACATTCTTGTATGGAGCGATCATGGAGGGATAATCTACTTTTTGTCAGTCTAATCTCAATTTTGTTTTAATGCAGCTTACTTTGTACTCAAGACTCATAAAGCATTCTAATGCTGCATTTTTCACAGAACTGTAGTTATGCTGCTCTTTTTACCAATTAATATTTTACAAAATACCAATGAAGTTGAAAATAATATTAAAACTTCTTTCTCAATTACTGCCAAATGATAAGTAATTAGCATTAATGAATTATCCTAATGAATGGAAAACAAAGCAAAGAGAAGCAAAAGACTTTAATGATCAGGCCAAATTGCACAGTGCATTGGAGTAGAACCAAAAAACACGGCCCCGCTACTCACGGTTTTAATTAATATATAAGATATTCAAATTCAATAAATGATCTTGAAGAATAACTCTTATTAAGGTTTTAGATCTTCATACTTTACTGTCCACAAATAGTGAAGCTGCAGATGTCCCTGAGCACCCCGCAGGATTGTGGGTAGCCTCTTTGCGATTCTACTTGGTTGCATTGGTGATGGGTTTGGAGACCAGCAGGTTGCTGAGGGCAGCAGGCTGAATCTCAGCGTCGTGCAGACATTTGGCCATCTCAGGAATCTGGGAGAAGTACTTCCTGGCCAATGCGTGTTTCTGCTTGACGTTACGGATAACTACCACATCGTATGCCTGCAAGTGAAAACAGAAAACGAAGACGAATGGCGTTGCTCTCAAGTGGAGGGACAGACTAATGTGTTCTGTGAATGCATTACACGTAAACACCATCTCAAGAAATGAGGTTTCCCAGGTGTACAGTTGATATTTACGATTTAGAAGTCTTTTTTGACTAAAGCTATAATTATATATTACATTATTCTGCAAAAGTTTTTATTCTGCCATTTTATTCTGTAGCTCAACTGGGGAATCTTAGATTTGTGCAATGTTGCTTGAATATTTATATCATATCCCAAGGTTAATCATTTCTTTCAGTGTGAAGAAAACCATTCAAGAGCAGAAGTGGCCGCAGTACCTTCTCGATGTTCTCCAGTTTGAGATGTGCGGCCGCCTCGTCCTTTGTAAGTAGGATGCAGTTCCATGGTCTCCAGTCCAAATGCTTCTCCCAGCGCACCAGCAGTAAATCATGAAGGTCTTTGCAGCCACTCAAAGCAGACTGAGCCCCCCACAGCACATCCACCAGGTACCGCATGTCCTGCTCCTAATGAGGACAGGAAGTGTCTTGAACACAGCATCGACTTGGTGTTCTATTCCTCTTAAAGTTGGACTATGTGATTGTATTCCCGCATTCTCCACCAAAAGAAACGAATAGCACTTTTGAATGATGTGTTTAAAATCATGTAGACTAGCATGAGATTGTACAGAGAACAGTAGTCATTTCAGTAACATAGAAAAGGTTTTTTCTTTTTCTTGTTTGTTACTGTTTTCATATGTAAAAAAGAGGTAACTACTATATTGCTGTATTGCTGTTTTATAGTGTTACATCTCAATAAACAGATTGTTCAATAAGAAAACGTAGAAAAAATAGATTTCTTCTACTTTTGGGTGGTCCATCCTGATGGTGGCAGCCATGTTAAAATCACATGACCAATAGTGTCTTTGACAATTTAATAAACCGTACTCATAGGTAGGGATGTAACGGTATGAAAATGAATTATCACGATTACACCCCTGTGTTGTTCCAAAGCTGTAAGACCTTTGTTCATCTTTGGAAGCACAAATTAAGATATTTTGTATTCAATCTGAGAGCTTTCATTCTGACCCTCCACAGACCGCAACGGAACTACTACATTCAAGGCCCAGAAAGGTAGTAATGGGACTTTGTAAAATGAGTCCATGTGACATCAGTGGTTCAACTGTAATGTTATGAAGCTATAATAATAAAATTTGTATGCAAAGAAAAAATTTACGACTTTATTCAACGATTTCTTCTCTTCCTGGTCAGTCTTCGACGCAAATTCACGAGAGTATCACAACGCATAGTTGAACCATTGATGTAACATGGACTTTTTTAATGATGTCCTTACTACCTTTCTGGGCCTTGAACATGTCAGTTGCGTTCCTGTCTATGCAGGGTCAGAAAGCTCTCGGACTTCATAAATATCTTACTTTGTGTTCTGAAGATGAACAAAGGTCTTACGAGTTTGGGACGACATGAGGGTGAATAATTACTGACAGAATTTTCTTTTTTGGGTAAACGATCCCTTTAAGACATGTATAATTTGTTTATATAGACTAATTTAATTTAATGTGTCACAAGTGGAGGAAAAAGGCAGGTTTTGCGAAAACTGACATGGCTCTTTCAATACGCTTGAAATGAATAATAGATGAATAGTTACCTGCAGCAGGTAAGTGATTTTGGCTTCTGGGCTGCACTCGGCCTCAGATTCACGCAAGCACCTGAGAATGTTCTTGTAAAGAGAGAAGTCTTCTCTTCGACGAGCCTCGTTGTCTAAATCCATACAGCGGCGACAGAAGCCAACCGAAGATGCGTTTGTCTTCAGAGCAAAGTCAGTGGATGACTGATACTCATTACAGCCACGACACAAATAGATATCCTTTTTCAGGTCAGCAGGATCCTGAGGCACCTGTGGAGAGCAGGGTAAATAAAGGAGTTGGTTTCAAAGACTGAGACGACCAACCAAAACTTGTTGTATTGAATTGTCTTTAGAACTGGAAGTTGTTTACAGACCTAGCAGCTAACACCACACTCAATTTGATGTATTGGGTGAACTTTAGCTCAGTGTTGTAGTCAAAAAACAGCTACTTCGAGTCCAATTCAAGACTGAGTCCAAGACCATAAGAACACAGACTTAAGAATGAAGAACAACACTATGAACATATGGTCCAAGATCAATAAAACATGGTCTTGGACTTAGAACCAAGAACAAGACCCTAAAAATGATCTAGGACTCAACTCAAGGACCAAGACATTGAAAATATAATCTTGGATTCAGACTCGAGGACCAAGACCAACACCACAAAAGTATGGTCTTGGACTCTAACTCAAGGACCAAGACTATGAAAATATGATTTTACACTTGGACTCAATAAGCAGGACCATAAAATATGATCTTAGATTCGGACATGGAAACATGTGGACTTGCTAGTTTCGGCTAAAAACATTGCTTTTGCCACATACCCGCAGAAATTTGGACACCTGAGGGTTGAACGCAGGGGTCTTGATGTACTGGAGAAAGAGGGTGGCTATCCTCTTCCTCAACCCCTCCAGGTTGCTCCTTTTAACGCCCCTCATCAGCAGATCCACCTCCCTGTCAATCAAGTCCACTATATCCTGTGTTAGCTTGCATTTATGTTCCTGTTCACAAGAACATTTAAAAAAATGAGACAAGTAAATATATGCTTCCAGAAATGTGTTTATATTTTGAATACAGATTTGGATCTGACCTTTACGGTGTGTTTGAGAGTGAGAAGTACATCCAGACGTTCGTCCTTTGTGAACTGAGCCTGAGTGATGCTACTGTACAGGTCCCGCAGCTCCTTGGATCTGATGGTGAACTGTGTGTCCATCTGTGTCACCTTCCCATCAAATGCACGCCATTTCTTTGCTTCTGCACACTGAGAAGAAGTCATACACAATAGTCTTTGCAATTTCTTCTTTTTTGCTTTTAGTAGAGATTTATATAAACAATTACAGTAAATGATATAATAATAAATAAAATGATATTATCATCGTATAAACACATTTAGCACCTATGCAGTTAATTTATAAATTCATATTCATATAAAATGTATTAAATTAATTAATACATTTCAAGGACATTTTTGCTCAATTATGCCCGATGTAAAGTCTGGGTCATAGTAAAAAAAACACTGCTATAGAGGAGGTAACATAAAGCATAAAACTGACTTTTGATCCAGGATATTATCAGTTAGTAATCATGAACCACTTGTCACAAAGTGACGTTCATAGCATTTTATTACATTGACATATCTACCGGAGCAACATTAGGTTAAGGACACAATGGAGAAAAGATATGAATCAGATCAAGATCAAGAATTTATTCTCAGAATTCGTCCTTTAAAGCACTGTGAACAAGCAAAGGTTTCGCTGTAAGCAATAGTGTATGCACATGACAAGACAGCCGATTAGCAAAGATAGACACCTTGTTGAGAAAGGCTCCTGCAGCCATTCTGTGTTGAAACCATCACACTAACCATCTCAGTAAACATATCATACCACCAGCTACAATGTAGTCATCTACAAGAGAAGCAATGTAAAGAAATAAAGAAAGTTCAAATATAAAAAATATATTTTACAATATATAGATATCAGATCATATTATTTAACTCATTTACCACTGAATTTCAAATACATTTATTCCAAAAACAAAAAGTTTAAGAACAAAGTTCAAAAGTTTAAAGACAGTAAGGTTTTTTTTTTTATAATTCCTTTATGCTCACCATTTATTTTATAAAAATACAGTAGAAACCCAAATATTTTGAAACATTATTCAAATGTAAAATGACTGTTTTCTGTTTTAATATATTTCAAAATGTTATTTATTCCTGTGATGAAAGCTAAATGTTCAGCATCATTAGTCTTCAGTGTCACATGATCTTCAGAAATCATCATCATATGCTGATTTGCTGCTCAAGAAACATTTCTGATTATTATCAATGTGCTGATTAATAATTTTGTGGAAACACATTTTTCAGAATTGTTCTGATGAATAGAAAGTTGGGGGGAAAAAACATTTATTTGAAATATATATTGTTTTAACATTATAAATGTCTTTACTCTCCATTTGTATCAATCTAATCATGCATCCTTGCTTCATAAAAGTATTACTTTATTTAAAAAATAAATAAATAAAAACTAACCCCAAACTATAATGATGGACAACAGTATATACAAATATTTTACTTCAAAAAAAAAAGAGGTCTGTCTGTGAAGGGACTGAAATGAATCAGTCAATCATTTATTATAGCCGGTTCATTTGCATGAACCGAATGAACCCACCTATTGACTAAAAAGCTGCACACATACATATAATACAACCAAAAATGCTGTAGCTTGTAAAAGCTATTATGAGAGCAGCTAAGCCATTGAAATCCTACTGAAAATTGTAGTTAAAGCTGATGTTGTTGTTTTTTTCTAGGTTAAAATACAGCTTAATACGCAGAGTCAAATATACATAATTTGCTGTTTATCAGCGGTTCAAGGATTTTCAGGAAGAACTCGTATTAAAATAAAGTCATTATTTTTTAAATTCAATTTGGTCATTTTTGTGGTGCAGGAAATGTACTCGTCAGTTAGTAGCATTGCTACTTGTCATTAGTTACTACACAAACACTCACTTACTCACTTTTCAAGGCATTATAAAGCAGATCAAAGTCTGCCTTTGACTCCGGATTCATCCTGCGGTGATATTCATCTCTGATCTGCTGCTCTTTCTCCTCTTTCTTCCTTCCCTTTTCATTTTCCATCCATGCCAGATGCTGTTCTTTAGCCTGTCTCAAGCTGTCTGTGAAACACTTGGCTAGCCAGCGCCTGATATATGACTGTAGTGTAATGACCTGAGGAAAACATACACACATACAAGCATTTGTCATGAACAGCGAGAGCACAGAATGAGCACAATTGCCTCTCAACCCCTCCAAACACACGTACAGCTCTCAGTCTCTTGCTGTGATACTCTCCTGCAGTGATGTAAGTCCCTGGGGTGATGAGTTTGTCCTCCATGTTGGACACATAACAGCCGATTTTGGTCATCTGAGTCGAGGCGTTCTTGGAGCATTGCTGATCCTGGTCCTTCAACTCAACCGTCTGTTTAACGGGAAAAGAAAATGAAAAGTATGAAACTACACTGTGCATTTATTTGATCAAAAATACAGTAAAAACTGTAATACTATAATATTGTATTACGATGTAAAATAACTGTTTTGTTCAAATATTTAAAATGTAATTTATTCCATTGATGCAAAGCTGAATTTTCAGCATCATTACTCCAGTTTTCAGTGTAACATGATCTTTTAGAAATCATTCTAATATGCATATTTAGTGCACAAGAAACATTTATTATTATTATCAATGTTAAAAACAGTTGTGCTGCTTAATATTCTCGTGGAAACTATCATACATTTTTTAAGAAATGTTGATAAATAGAAATTCAAAACAGCATCTTAAATATTTTGTAATATTATAAATGCATTTACTGTCACTTTTAAATAATATATTGTCTCCTTGTTGAATAAAAGTATTAATTTATTCAAAAAAGTGTTTTATTGCTTCTGTTTATTTTGTGAAAACACAGAATAATTGGAACCTGTATATTATTCATCCTAGGTTTCATTCCTAAATAAATAAATCAATCAAAACAATGTATTAAATAAATGTACTAAAACACGTAATAACTGATTCGGATTACAAAATAATAAAATATGTTTTGTTCTGCCCTACAGTTATGTTTGTGATCAATACTATTGTGGTTTTGGCCAAATTTTATAATTTGTTTAAAAATGTCCTAATTTTACAAATTAAATTGTCTTAACATTTTACACAAACACAAAGTGAGCCAATGTTTTAAAAATCATTAAATATACGGGTAAAGAGATGAAAGTTCTGTACATTTAAAGTGTTTTATAAGGTGTCATTCGCTCAGGGGTTTGGCATTGTCCAAAACTACAGTTATCTATTTTATAGCGTGTGTGTGTGTGTGTGTGTGTGTGTGTGTGTGTGTGTGTGTGTGTGTGTGTGCGTGTGTGCACACCTGTGTGTCCCTGCTGAATATCTCAACACCGTTGTCAGGCCTCTTCTTAGGCATCGTCTGTACAGCAGCATGATGAAACTCCGCCTTGGTCACTTTATGACGGTATCCTCCCAGAAACGCCTTCCCTCGAGTGGCTCTCTCGATCTCCACCACCACGTCCTGATACGAGTCTGTGTCTTCAAGCGAGAGATTGGTTATAAAGGCTTGTCTATCCTCGTGATGAGCTAGTCAGCTGTAACCTTGTTTGTACCTGTTTGCACCCTGACAGTGATGACATCCGGCATGTTGTACTCCTGCTGGGGTTTGACTGGTCTCATGGGGTAATTCTCCGGGTCTAGTGAGCTCATCTCAAATTGGACCATCCCATGGGGCTGCACACCAATGTCCATCAGCGTCTGGTCATCCTCCACACTTTTTTCTAGAAATAAAAACTAAAAATTATCGGCGAGAATTGGCAACATTATAGGTTAAATAATTGGGACATTTTTTTTCCAAATCATCTCAATGGCAAGAAGTCTACTGATATACCTGCATTCACCTCTACAGAATGCATGTGTTCTTTTATTCTCAGAAATGTCTGAATTTGTCCATGATTTCTCCTGCGAAGGACACCCTCGAGTATCTTTTGTGTCTTACCATCTAGAGTGATTTGTACGATGTCTGATGGGACCTTCAGCTCTGAGCTGAAGTGTTTTTTCAGATCCAGGATTGTTAGGCCAATAGTGAAGGCCACCGTTATCATGTGCCTCTCTGGCATCAGCAGGACCTTAACTGGAGGAACAAGACACACACATGTATTAGAAATATTAGTATTCATACGAATATACAAAATAATACATTGAAAACAGAGAATGTGGTGAATATTTATAAAACAAAACAAAAAAACACTTATGGTATATTAATGGTAATACCGTTTTTTTTAACCATAGTCCTCAATGATTACCATATTATACTATAGTATTTACTTGGTACACCAAACCAGTGTTATTTTAGCATTATTTATATAGAATTATAGTTTGTATTCATATTTTGAATGGATATTTATATAAAAAATCTGTAAAATGTTTCAGTTATTTCAGTTAATTTAGTGTTTTAAATCAGTTTTTTTTCTATTCAGGCTTTATTTTTATTTTTTTTATGTTTTAATGTATTTCTATTTATTTACAATAGATACGTTTATGTTTTTCATATAATATTACATGTTTTCAGCTTTGTATTACCATGGTACATTGCCAAAACCTTATTTTTATTTTTGTGCATGACTAAAACATGATGTTAGAAAACATGGCATTGCCAAGATACCATGTCCAAAACAACCAGAGTAATACCAGAGTATTTTGTAGTAAGTTTATATTACTGGGGTAAATGTGTTTCACCCGTTGCTGTGGAGCTTCCGACATCACTGGATGATAGTGTCTGGTTGGATTCACTTCCTTGTTGTGTTATATCGTCTTGGTCTTTATTTAATTCCGTGAGGTGTTCTTCTTGTAAAAGCACGTCTGTGGCTGTACACACGTCCACTTTGATGTCGTGCGTGGATTCCTCATCGTCTTCATGAACTTCAGTCTCTGTCTGAATGACTTCTCGTGACATGCTTTGCTCCGCGGCGCAACTGGCTTCAGGACTCTCAGTTTCATTCTCCGGCTCCAACATAGCAAATTTCTTACACCTGAACGCTTAAATTATACAGTTCAATCTTAACACGAGATTTTTGAAAGAAATTTGACGGCGAATTTGTTATTAACGTTCAAAATAAACGAGTTGAGCCTAGGTTTATACTGAGTTGAAATTGTTTGACTGCTGCTATGGTAACCATGGTGCCACTAGGGATGTCCGATTCGCGAATGAGTCATTCTCTCGAGCCGACTCTTTTTAAAGATTCAGTCGAACCGATTCGCAAAGCGTTTGTAATGACTTCGCTTTTTTTTTTATAAAGATGGTTAACTGGTTAATTAACCCTACAAAACGGACCTTCATATAGTCATACTTATTATTAGTATATTCCTGTACCATGGTATTTACTGGGTTCTCCAAATAATTCGTGTGCTGTATTATACATTAAAAAACATGGTTGGCTTACCTCCCAGCAAACACAGAACGTTCCCCTAACGTTTGTTTTGTTTTTTTGGGAACCAAATATTAACGTTAGGGAAACGTTCTTTTTAGGGTTTTTTGTAACCATAAAATAACGTTCCCAAAACGTTGCATGGTGGTTATTATTAAATTACCTAATATATAAATATAACTTATAGAGAGCGTTCCCTGTTCGTTTTATGTTCTTTTTTGCAACCGTAAAATAAAATTCATAAAAAATCACAAGTTATTGCTTCACACCAACCGCCTTATTCATGATTTTTTTGAACAAACCTGAACAAAAATTCTACTCTGCTGTCTTCAACATAATAATAATAACAATAGAGGAGAGAGAGTCATAGAGCCAATTCAGTGTATGGGGATTATTTTACAGCTAAAGTTTGTGCAACTTCACTGCCATTCACAAGTTCCGTGGCCTCATGGGATAGTAAAGTTTCCATCAGATGTGCACAGGTACATTTACATTTACATTTATGCATTTAGCAGACACTTTTATCCAAAGCGACTTACAGTGCATTCAGGTTATACAGTATATGTGTTCCCTGGGAATCGAACCCACAACCTTTTGCGCTGCTGACGCAATGCTCTACCACTGAGCCACACAGGAACACACACAGGTAGAAGTAGTAGGTTATCTGGGTACTTTCTGCCAGCTGTTTTATGATTTGGACGTACTACTCCGTTCATGTACTGTTTTTTGCCTACTATATAGTATGGAAGAAGGCATATTCGAACACAGGGCTTGTTTTAGATAGATTCTAAGGAACCATCATGAGTGAAATCCCAGAATGCATTATGCCAAGTAAAAAAATTTCATCTGTAATCGAAGATTGCAGGATCTAGCGAAATATACTTCATTGATTGTAAATATACTTCTTTATTCAGTACTGCAAAATGTACATGGCCTTGTTTACACCTGGTATAAAGATGTGTTTTGGTCGATCGGATCACAAGTAGATCCTCATAATTCCTGTTTACACCTGCAGTTTTACTGCATCTCGTGTCAACTTTCAACCATTTTTACCACTTTCCTGATTTTATGTATGGGTCTTTTCTGATCTTTCAAACTAAAATAGCAAAATACACTCACACAATGGGAGACAATACAAAATTGGACAGCAACAACTTTCTGTTCTGCTTTGATAGCTGCAAAATGAATAAAATTTAATTATTCCTAAAGTAAATGTGTTAGAATCAGGACTGGTTAGAAAACATTGTGCTTTTTACATTTTTTGCACCATTTCGCATCTTGATACCAGGTGTAAACAGTGACAAAGATTTATCTACATAACTAAAAGGATACTTCACCCAAATTAAAATTCTGTCATTAATTACTCACACTCATGTAGTTCCAAACCTGTGGCCCATAGACCCTAACCTAACAATAATGGGCAGAGACTGGCATGGAAGAGAAGAAATTGTTGGTTAAAGTTTTTGTTTTCTGAGCCCAAAAGTATTCGGACACTTCATAAAATTAAGATAAATCACTGATGTCACATGGACATGTTGGCTGGGATAGTCCTTACTACCTTTCTGGGTCTTGAACGTGTCCGTTGCGTTGCTGTCTATACAGGGTCAGAAAGCTCTCTGATTTCATCAAAAATATCTTCATTTGTGTTCTGAAGATGAACGAAGGTCTTACAGGTTCGAAACGAGTAATTAATGACATAATTACCATTTTGGGTAAATCAACCTTTTAAATGAGACTGCTTCTCCTAATATTTTGTGCACTACATATTTTTTTGTGATTATTAGTTTATTTTGGCATTAGCTTAGCAACATGACATCAACAATGTCCTTTATCCTATTGCCAATCATTGTGTCCTTGCTCATTTGCATAACATTTTATCTACTTGCATTAATGGTCACTTTCACTCAATACTGCCTGTGAATGAGGTTGACCTGATGGTACTGATCCTACTGTACTATATCAGCCAAATGTCCCCTCTGCTCTCACCATGATCCATCCTGGAGTAACAAAAGGAGTGGGAAGAGATATACACCATCTTGAGTGAGTTCAATAGGTTCACAATAGGTTCAATAGGTTTAATTATTTAACTGTTCAGCCAGTCTTTTTATAACATATGGGAGTCTCATTCTGGGTCAAATGAAGAAACTTCTGCAAACTACAGCTCAAGAGAGTCTCAAAATGACCAAATGCATGTGAGAAGATAGTACCTGTTCTATAGAAACAGATAAATGGTTCTCTAGTCTCAGGGAATGCAGACTAATAGCTTTTGATTTTGTTCCAGACAACCCACGATCCCTGCAGCACCTCTGTCGTCTGGAAATCAGAAAACACATGACCATTAAAAGACTCGGGAATACCATTATAATGGATTCTTTTCCACCTCAGATTAAAAATGACCTGCTGTGCAAGGAATATGAACTTACTTTATCAGTACAAATATAACGATTTAAGTTTTCTTGTCTGATATGTTCTTTCACTGAATGTTACATATATGTACTGCACATCATCTTTTTGTCAGTTATATAAAATGCTACTTGATGTAACAACTTTCTTTTTAACAATTCGTACTGTACGGATTAAGTTTTAGAACACAAAAAGCTTTTTATAATGTTAATTGTATTCATCCAACATGGTGAATCCTATATTGTACAGTGATTAAAATTATTTTGTAAATGTCTGGGATATAAAATGTACTTTAATTCATATGTCAGTTTGACAGTGCCAGTGTGCCGGTTTCTTCTGTACGCTGTCATTTATTCTTTGTTTAAGCTTCCAAACTCCTTCTAGATGCTTCTGAGTAAATAGTGCATCTCAGTGTGATTCAGTACTGCAAAATGTACATGGCCTTGTTTACACCTGGTATAGAAGTCTGCAGAGTGTGCTTAGCTGAGCACATCTCAGGGTCTGCTCTCCTCTCTGCAGGACATCTACCTCAAAGCTGCAAAAGCAGAGCTGCTAAATCATCAAAGACCAAATCACACTTTCCTGATTTTTCCATTTACTGCCATCTGGCAAGCTCTTCAGGAGCATGATGGCAAAAACTGAGAGACTGAGGAGGAGCTTCTTCCCTCAGACATCAGGCTCCTAAACCTAAACTCAAACTCAAACTCGGTCTCATAACATTTACATTTGCATGACTGCAATTTAATGGTGAAACATACCGGTTACAACCATGTTTGCACATTCTTCTTGCTGTTTGCACATTCCTCTGCACATTCCCTGATCTTATACCAGGTATTATTTATTAAGTCCACAGTAAACTATTTTGCACATAATTTCATTGCACATTTTACCCCAAATTAAAATTCTTAGTTTTCATTTTATTCTCACCTATATTTATATATATATTCTTGTGTTGTTTCATTTTTATCTTTTGCACTGTCCATTGAAGACATGTCTGATTTAATTTCACTACTGATTATATCCTGTATAATTGAGTATGAGAGAATAAAATTGAAGTTTTTGAACCTTGACCATGAACTTTTCAATAATACATTACAGTTGAACTTCATCACAGTGGACTATTGTCTATTATCCTACTCTTTCCATTTTTTACCCTCTATTTTTTCGTTACCACCCTCCATTTTGAATTTAATTTTTAAACCATACACTCATTCAAAGACTGTTTATAAACATCTTTACGCTGTTAATTTGTAAACTCAAATGTATATTTATGATCACATTCGTAGTTATTCTTTCATAATCCAACCTCAAAGTCCCGTTTTTATTCCTTTATTCATTCCTTTTGACCATGTAGGCTGAAACCCAACACATTGACCAATACTTGTAAAAGATTAAACATTAATACAATTGAAGCATTTTTTTCAAGCCACTGTAAGACTTTCCAAGATTGTTTTCTCTAGTTATTCATTGAACACGTGGTGGCTATTATGCAGTGATTCTGGGATTACCCCAGCTGCAAAGTTATGCCTGCACTCACTGTATACTTTATATCAGTAGCTGCACTCTGTATGGGTCAATTACATTTATTGAAGGCTATAAAAATGTATACTGTATGACTGTATACAAAAGTTGACAACTGGTGGTATTGCAGTAATTGTTATTTGATGTACAGTTTTAACATGAAAAAATGTGGTAATTTTGTAAATCATTAATTTCAAATAACAGATGCTTATTTGCAAGTTGTGTAAAATATGTATTTTAATGCACATATGAAAAAGCAAGTGATTAAGTGGTCATTTGACTTTAATGGTGTTCATACATGGTAAAGACCAGAGCAGGTGAACGCCAAATTTAGATGCATGTCTGTTGCTGTTTTGAGCATGGGGGCACTCAAGTTCAGATTGAGTGTAGCTAAAAGTACTGGCCCACCAGTGAGAGACGCGTGATTTCACTGGAACTGTATTTCACAAGGTGAGATTAGAGCCTTTGTTTACTGTTCGACGAAGCGTGAATGATTCATTGGAAGTGGTGGCTGAAGTGTCGGTTGTGCATGCTCTAGTTCAGCATTTCCTTGAAACTAACACAATGTTAGTTTCCAGCTGTGTATAAGTGTTGAAATCTGCCTGTTCAGCTGTAAGGACTGTAAAAATATAAGTGTTTCTGTGAAGACCACTACTTTGAAAGACAGACAAAGTGAATTCCTTTTAACTACAGCAGAAGTGTCTTTATAGAAAATGAGTGGTCAACTATTCTGAGAATTTGGTTTTGGTTAAAACAATGCACCTGGCATAAAAGATGACTTTTATAATGCTTATCACAAACAATGTGAGTAAAAAATTTCTATTACTCTCCACGTGTTTTTACCTCCAGGAAAATGGATCCATCAGGTGCAAAAGCAGAGATGCTAAAATCATGACCTCCTTGATGCTGCAATCCAACTGAGCCATCTGGCAAGAGTCAGTATGATGGCACATCGCCTCTCGGAGGTGATGTTCACATAAGAAGTTGCCTTTTGGAATCTTGAAATAAAGCAAACATATCTTAGTAAACATTTTATTACCATCCACCTTTTTCTATCCTGCAAATAAATCCAGTGTGGAACATCAAAAGATTTTGGATGCAATATTACGAGGTGAAATTCCCACCAGATTTTATGCTTGCTTTAAAATAATTAATTCAAAGGGAAAATCAGAACACACCATTTAATTTCATAGAACTAAGTTTGTTAAATGAGGATAATTAGCTATGTGGCTAAGCGTAAGGTAATTTCATCTGGCCCCACAGGTGACCTTTTTGCTCTGCAGGAGCTGTCGGACTATCCTGCCGCATTCACTGAGATGGATAGCAAGGGGTGGTACCCAATTCATAGGGCTGCTGTCCAGCAATCTGTGCAGGTGCTGGAGATGGTACTTTATGGTGAGCGATTTCAAAAAACAAGAAATTCATTTTGAGTAACTTTCATTTTAGATGCATTATTGCAAGATATCAACCATTGCCTCAATACACTCAATACACTGAATGAATTTAAACTGAATTAATCATTTACATAAATTATTCAATGACTGATCAAAGTCACTTGTTTCAGTTCCTGAATTAAAAATGGTTTTTGAACACATTGGTTGAGTGAAAAATTCAATGACTCATTTAAAATAACAGTCGTTTGTTTCTTTTCCAAACAAACAAAACAAAACGGCTAAAGTGAACTGTATCAAATTCAAGTTTCAAGTCTGATATATTCATACAACGCTCAGTGGTCTGGTTGAAAAGGTTCTTACAGGTTGAGTTTAGAGGAGGAAACTGCAGATGGAGAGACGCCATTGATTTTGGCGACTGCAGCTGGGTATACTTTATATCAGTAGCTGCACTCTGTATGAGGTCAATTCACCCAACAGAATAAACAGCAAAAATGAATCCCCTTTATTACTTGGTAGGTCTCATTTAATATTTCTTTAGTGTCTTTAGTGGCTTCATAATACATTCTTGTGTTTTGTTTTGGAGCTGTAAGAACAGACTCATTTGAAATCGCCTTTGCACTTATATCACGGGGGGCATCTGTGAACCAAGCCTGCCCTAAACAGTGGACTGCCATTCATGAGGCAGCCAAGGTGGGCTGCATTGACATTCTTACACTGCTGCTACAACATGGAGGGAACGTCTCGGAGACAGACGAGCATGGAGTGACGCCCATGGGGATTGCGGCAGAGAACGGACAAGCAGAGGCGCTGGACATCCTTATTCACTATGGTAATACTGGTTAACCAATATTTCTAGAAAATAAAAAAACATTAGATGTTAGCACAGACTCACATTATACATTAATATAATTATAATAAACTATCAAACTCACAAAAAATTTATAACCTGAATGTACTGTAAGTTGCTTTGGATAAAAGAGTCTGCTAAATGCATAAATGTAAATGTAACACTAAACCATGATATCCTCCACACCAACAGGTGGCGATGTAAATGCTCAGGCGCCAAATGGAGACAGTGTGCTATATGATGCTGCTGGCTCTGGCAATCCTGACTGCATTGAACTTTTACTTCAACATGGAGCTGATCCCAACATCACTAATCTTTCCTTACAGCTTCCCATACACTGTGCAGCATACAAAGGGCATTACCTGTAAGTTTTACAAAATATGATAATCCTTTGCTAGTTTCGTCACTCCGATCTCTAATTAAAGTGTAACTGGACTTTGGAATTGGAAATCAACAGCATTAGCCTTGCAAAATTTGCCTTTATTCAAGAAATGTAACGGAATTCACCGCTAACTCCTAAAATATGCATTAAATGTTAATGAGTAACTAGTCCCACCACTCTCAATTTCTTAAGAAAATATTCAAATCTAGTTCTCTTTACAGCGCCTTAAGAATGCTAATCCCAATAACCACAAGGAGAGCCCTCCGTCTCTCAGGCCAGAGCCCAATTCATGCAGCTGCAGATGGAGGCCATGTCCAATGCATGGAACTCCTGGTGAACAGAGGTTTCGATGTCAACGCTCTTCTAGACACGCACGTTTCTGAGAAGTATGGAGATATGCAAAAGACTGCTTTGTACTTTGCAGTCTCCAATGGAGATGTGACTGGTACCCAGTTGCTGTTAAACGCAGGAGCCAAAACGGACCTGGATCCCCTCCACTGCCTCCTAGTGGCGGTGAGAGCTGGGAGGTACGAGATTGTCAGGATTCTCCTGGCCGGCCAAGCAGATGTGAACTGTTACTTCACAGAGGTCAATGACACAGTGTTTCCCACTGCCTTACAATATTGCCTGAGGGATGAGATGATGATGCGACTGCTGTTAAACAGTGGTTATGAAGCAGAAAAATGCTTCTGTTGTCCTCATGACTCAACATGGGGTCGCTCCTCAGAACATACCAGTGAGAAGGTTCCAGTAAGTTCACCCATAATGTCTATTCCAAAACCTAGTGAGATGCCAACATATGCACACTCCAGACATCCAGAGAAATGTTTTTCTAGGTGTATATGCATTCAATACATAAAAGCATCAATAAAACGGTTTGATCCCAACAAAATTGAGTATTTTACCCAATGTTTGTGTTTAATGCTACTTAAACTTACTTTATGCTACTTTGGCAACATTAGCTTAGCAACATGCTAATAGGACACGCTACTGAAATCAAACCAGATTTTACCCAATATCAGCACATCTATGCTAAAGCGCTGTAGCATTAGCTTAGCAACATGCTAAAATAAATAAAAATCATAAACAGTAAATAGTAAGGTAATTCACTAGGTTTTGGAACAGAGCTAATGTATTTTAAGCTGACTTACCTCTGAAGAAAATATGTTTTCATCTTTATATGTGGTATATGCATCTTTACTTCTGTCTCTTGCATGTAGTTTTGTAGTGCAGTTCTCTGTCATCTGCTCCAAGCTGAAAATGGTTCTAAAGAGGCATAAAGAGTGGACTGAAATTTCAGAAATATTGGGTGAGTGAGTAACGTAAACAGTTCTAGCATGGACACTTAAGCTATACTTACAGAAATATGGATGTTGTAGCATTAGATAACAAAATGTCACAAAAAAATGTACTTTCCCAGGGAATCCTCGTTCACTGCAACACCAATGCAGACTTGCCATCAGGAGAGAGATGTCTCCACTAAAGCTGGGTGACTCAAAGTTCATAAACTCAGGTCCTTTCCCACCAGGACTGAAAAGCTACTTGATGTACAAAGAATATGATTTGTATGGACGAATCATGTATCAGGAGTGATGGTCTCTCAGGGTAAAGGTAAAGGAGAAAGCACTTGGGAGTTTTATTCAAATTAACATGAGGTTGACATGACCAGAGGTTTCGCTAGTTGTCCATCAGGAGTTCAAAACACTTAAAAATGTGAATGTCAAGTGTTTTTAACACTTCTCATTGAAAACTACAATGTGAATTTCGCATCACTTCCAAAGGACTTTGTCTCCAAAGCAATGTCTTGGTGCTATTTGTGCAATACAATTATGTTCTAGCAGACAAAAACATGTTTTTATCAGATAAAAATAAAAGGGTTGATGCCTGTTCTGTGAAGTCAGGCTGCTTTCCACTCAGTGTTTTTATTTTATCTTTTGATAGCACTTTTACAACACATACACAAGGGGTATTTACTGTGTCTATTATAATGAAAATAAGATTGTATGTCACACCTCGGTGCTTCTAAGCTGTGCTTCTAGAACAGTGCTTCTAAAGTCCGGACTAGGGAATTCAATCCGGACCTGCCTCCATTTTGTATTTCAAGAGCACTAATTATAATTCCTACTTTGATAAACGCATGTTAAACTTGTAAATCATTTGTTTAGTTTTTAAATGTCTGTTTGGAGATGGTCAGAAATGAAAGCGTATGAAACTTTTCCTTCATGACATTTGTTGTCATGATCCAGTGAGTTTGACGTTTGATTATCGGGTGGCATTTCACTGAAATATGAGTATTTTATTATTATTATCACTTAGATTATGGCCATTTGACTTATAGCAGTGTCCAGTGTTTCCCATTCATTAATTTATTTGTGGCGCCCATCAAAATATCAAAACTGACCGCCACAAATAGATTTTCCAAAAGGATTATACATGGTTGAATAAACTGTGAATTGCACGTTTCAAAATTGAAATGCAGTGGGTGTTTTAACATGAATGTATTTTTGAAAAGTACTGAGCATCTTCTGAAAAGCTTAGATGTCATTTTCATTTCGTCTTTCCTGCAATGCCTGATAAAGTAGCGTTTGAGCGCATTACTTTGATTACAGCCGTTACCGGGAAACCACTATATCTCCCGCTCAACAGCGCCTCCTGCTGGCAGAGAATTAATTTGCATTTGCAAGTCTGTGGGAAACACTGGTGTCTGCAAACATAAACAAAAAGCATGCTTCAGAACTGTTTTGAGAAGGTGCTTAAGTTTTGAATCATGTATTATTTCTATAAATTAGGCTACTACTACTACTACTACTACTACTATTATTACAATATTGTGCCCTGCAATAAACATTTACTCAAACTCTCTTTTATGAGATAAAGGGAAAAAAGAAAATTGGCCAAACGTATCAGCCAAAAAACAAATCAGCATCTAATATCGGCCGCCCTGATTCCTAAATATCGGCATCGGCCAGAGAAAAACCCTTGTTGGTCGACCTCTATTGCTGACAATTAAATAATTTTTTTTGCCACTTTTGCTCTTGTTATTAATGTATTTTGAATGCAAAGGGCACTTTTTTTTAATTAGTGTTTATTTATTATGCATGTTATGTAGGCTACTGAATGTTTATTAAAAACAAGTTTTATAAAAAACAATTGTTCCGGTCCGGACCTTTGACACTAATGAAAATTCAGATTTGGACCCTTGAATGCAGACTTTAAGAACCCCTGTTCTAGAATGACCTGCATTGTCACAATTGAAGTAACTAAAGCAGGTCATATCCATTTATAGCTGTATGCCCTGTTAACATCAACAAGCATGTTCGACAACCTGTCAAGGAGAAACCTTTGACTTATGCATTATCAGAAACTCACCACCCATCCTTGTGATAAACTGTTAGACATTTATAGTTTACTGTATACTTATCTGTGCCTGTTCAAGTACATCTGATTATTACATTTTATAGAGATGATTTTGAGATTAGCTTTTGAAAAAATGTGAGCATATCATGACAGTGCAACGTTTGAGTCCTTTTAGTTAGGTTATACACATTCAATTAGCTTTGGTTCATTAGTTCTGGTGGCCCTGAACTGTCTAGTTTACATCAAAGTTGCAATATTGCATGCTGACAACTTTCCAACAATCAGAGAATTTAAAAAGAATCTGGGTATAAAGTAGAAAAGTATTTACTGCACAAATATGTAATATAGATTCTAAAGCTCCAGAGGTTTTCTGCTGCTTTGAAGTACAAGGTGAGCATAAAATGTAGCAGTATATAAATCCAGTCTATTTGGTCACCGAACTTGTATGTGCTTATTAAATTCAAAACCGTTGGCATTGATGGGGTTAAACTGTGTTACATGAGAATCCTAATGCATCTTGAATAGTGTAGCTTAATACAAATTCGATTAGTTTTAGTGGTATCCCTAAGGGGCAGGCAGTTCCTATGTCATTTTTGGCCAACAGTTGCTGACATGTCTAACCGCTACAAAATGAACTCACATTCTTCTCGCAAGCTAATCTTGGTGTCCCTATAGAGAGACACCATCAGATGCAGATACTCTGTCCAGCACCCTCCTCCACTTAAGTTCCTCCACCAACTTCCTAGATTAGACTAGCGGTGCATATAACACACGCACAGAAGCCTGCACTAATCCCACATTCAAGTATCGAGGCAGCATAAAAAACTCATACTCACAAAGGAGACAGTGTTACAAGTATGAGCAACTTTGGATACCACGAACAGCTTGGCAAGTATGAGGACATCGATGAAGATGAACTTCTGGCCTCCCTGACTAATGAAGAAATCCAGGAGCTGGAGAAGGTTATGGCTGAAATTGAACCTGATATGAATATACCCACTGGGCTAAGGGAAGAGGACCAGACGGCCAAGCAGCCAACAGGCACTTTTAGCCGAGAGGCTCTGCTGAAGTACTGGGAGGATGAGACTCACAGATTGCTAGAGGTAGGGTCTATATACAGAAATTGAGTGATATTCCTAACTTTGATGCACCAGTTGCATTCCATTAGTTTTTTCTTGACCAATGCTCAAGCTTGCCATCGGGGTGGTACCCTTAAAAGGCACCCTTCATGGTTAAATAAGGTACAAAGGTGCACCTTTGTAGGGCACTGCCCAAGTGACAAGATGTTGTACCCCTATAAGTATTATTTGAGGTAGTCTGAAACTTTTCAAACTTTAAAATTTTAATTTCTTCAAAGAGAGTTCTGAAGACTGCAACACTGCTTCCACAGAACATAGTTATTGCTCAGCTAGTGTCTCTGTTATCTCAAATGGTGATATCTTTCTTAATTAAACATCATTGTTTGAAGTATACCAGAACTCAACCTTGTTTTCCTTTCTATGGTGACACACAGGACAGCATGGATGAGTGCCAGAGAGATAAGGGCGAAGAGGAATGTGGCAGTGAAGAGCCTGAGGATAATGAAGAGCAGGGAGGGCAACAAAACTGGGGGCGCAGAACAGGGGGTGATGGGGAGAAAGTAGCTAGGCCACGTAATTGGAATTTTGTGGACTTAGATTGCAAGAGTAATGGCAACAGCGGTCAAAAACCTAAAGGCATCCATAAAGGTGCCCTTCATCATCAACAAGTTACACCAGAGAGGCCAAGTGGTAACCCCACTGATATTGTTAAGACCTTGGAAAATATCTTGAGTAATGACACCTCCTTGAGTGATGTCAACCTAAACAACATTGAGAACATATCCCAAGAGGTTTTGGTGAGCTTTGCTGATGCATTAATCACCAACACTCACGTTGAGGTTTTCAGCCTTGTCAACACCCATGCAGATGATCAAGTAGCTTTTGCCTTGGCCAAAATGCTGAAGAAGAACTGCAGAATCACCAACCTTAATGTTGAGTCCAACTTCATTTCAGGCAAAGGTATTTTGGCTTTGATTGGGTCACTTCAGTGCAACACAACACTAGTGGAGCTCCGATTCCACAACCAGCGGCACATCTGTGGAGGCCAAGTGGAGATGGAAATGGTGAAATTGCTAAGGGCAACACCACCCTGTTGAAACTGGGATACCACTTTGACTTACCTGGCCCAAGGATGAGCACAACCAGTATTTTAACTAGCAACCAGGACCGCCAGAGGCAAATGCGGCTGCAACAAAGGAGAGAACAAGACAATCTAGAAAGAAGTGAGGAGCAATCAAAGACATGGGACAATGTGGACAATACGCAGGTCCTTCAGTTCAAGCTTTCAACAGATAACATTTCTACACAAGGGAAGCAGCCCTTGGTCTCTTCTCATTTACCAAAACAAGCTCACAGTCAACCAAAAGTTGTGAACATTGTTCCAACTAGAAAAATCACTGAAGTGGTCAAGCAACAAAAAGAAACAGCAATAGAAAGTTTTGAGACTAATGCAAATAAAGGACACAAACTCACAGGGGACAAAAAAACAGTACCTTTGCAAAGAGAAGATGAAAGAAAGAGTCTGGGAGGCACCCAGGGGTCAACACGTGATGATCTATTGGCAGCTATTCATAGAAGCAGCATTGGTACACTACGAAGGGTAAGACATTTAGAATTTGTCCAAGACAATGTAATAGGTATAAGCCTTAAAAACACAGTGCCCAAATTTGTAGTTCACTCAAACAATATTACTGGACAGGATAGGAACTTCTGAACTAAGGGTTTGGTAAACAACAACCCTGCAAAATCAAGTCTCATGGGAATCGATTGGAAGACTTTATGCAATAATTACCTTTTTATACTAAGAACTGAATTATTCATTCAGTGGTTGTTTTGATTAAGATCATTCAAGTTACCATGAAATCATTATCCAGTGGAAAACGCATTACTTCTAGTTCAAATTTAATAGACGGAAAGTTTAGTTTTACCGCACTAACAATGATGTTGCCAGGTTGTACTTGCCAATAAGAGTAAAACCATGCTCTTATTGGAGGGCTTCAAAAAGCATTCATAATTTCAAGTTCTCAAAAGTAAATTTTAATTTTAAAGGGATAGACAATGCAAAAAAGAAAATGTACTCACGCTCATGCCATTTTATACCTGACATACATACATATATGTGTGTGAACAATTCGGTTTTGATCTATGCTTTGATCTTTGAGGTTTTACTTAAAGGGATAGTTCACCCAAAAATGAAAATTCTGTCATAATTTACTCTCCCTCAAGTAGTTCTAAATCTGTATGAATTTCTTTGTTCTGCCGAACACAAAGGAAAATATTTTGAAAGTCTGTGTTTTGGTCTGTGTTCATTGCATTTATTTAATATTTTTGGCAGTTTTAACATTACATTGACTAACGTTTTCTTCTTTTTCTTACAGGTCACCAATAATCATCATTCCTGATGTATAAAACGGCTCATGTAAAATGAAACTTTAAAACAAATAACATAAATGAAAACTTTTGTTCTCTTATCTGGCATTGAATCTGAATTATATTATTTATACACATTCAAACACAAGTGTTCTTCATAAATTCTTCCCACCAACAAAATACTTGCTCAATGTGTAGTTTCAACAACTGCTTTGTAACTCAAATAATATAAAAAAGATCAAATCCAAGAAGAAAAAAAATATTTTAATGGTACTTTTAAAGGCGATTGCCATATTTCAGATTCCAAAGTATCGGTCATGCAACAAAGTTGAGGTCGATCCTGTTTGATCCAGACATTTTAGCCATCAAAGATGCACAGGTATGCAAGAAGTACTTACATAAGATGGTAAAGCTACAAGTTAAAATATACAAGCATTGCAAAAATGCAGGTTATTAAAAAAAGCACCATATCTCAGGTTTGTAAATATGACCATTTATTTAAGTATAGAATTTAGTGTTTTCATTCCACATTCCAACCCTCTTGTAAGATTTTATTTCAATTATACAATTGTTTCAGCACCATCCTTACAGAACAAGGACAGCAAATTCAGTTCAGACAGACAACACTGTTAAACCAGCATTAATCGTGCACAAAGGTTTGTTGTTGTTTCTTCCATTGCCTTAAATGCAGTTGTCAGTCTAGCATTGACCTGTAAAAGCGTGTAACAAATGGAAGATTAAACAGTTTTTTATTGTTTTTGTGAAGTGCTTTTTGCAGTTTTTTTTCTTTTCTTTTCTTGATATGACTGAAATTCTATATTAGTGAATTGATGGTTTTTCACATTCAGGAGAAAGCTGTACTCACGACTTTGCCGGTTTGAATCTACCGTATATTATGTTCTTGTTAATAAAGTGAAATCAAAAACTCAGAACTGTCTACTCTGTGATGTGCAATGTAGTGTGTCGCTGATCGTGATTACCACAGAAATCATATTTAACGTGTTCAGCCAATGTGTTCTCATCCTGTAGTGAAATTCTTTTTGTTATTCGTGCAAAAATATATATAGCCTCAATATATCAGCCTGGTGTACATTTACAAGGGAAACAATACAGGGGACATACATATTCTGATAGGAGAACCTCTTACCAAATCTAAGAATGCTAAACTAGGATTTGAATAAGAAAATCGAAGGTACAGAAAAGTAGGGTATGAAAATAGTGTTATCTAAATCATTAATCAACAATTAATAAGGACATCTAGGGTCCCGTCCATCTCCCTTTCCCCACTCACAGGGGAACAAAAACATTCAGGTCAAGAAATCATGAATCCTGGCACGTGGTTATTCCAGGAGATTATTTTACAGAGGATAAATGACAATACTTTACAGATTACATGAGGTATTGCACAGATTATAAAAAAGAAAAAAGGCAACAAAATATACAGCGATTTGAAAAACAAACAAAAACAAACCAAAAAACAGAATGAGCGTAACATTTTGGGAAGTGAGAAGTAGTATCGTTTACTCTACTGGGTGGGGTTAGAGTTGTGGGATTAATCATCCCATTCGTCATCATCCTCAAAGTCTTCATCGTCATCATCATCCTCATCTTCATCTGAGGACCCCAAAAAAAGCATAACCTCAGTAAATATCTCATAATTTACTGACAATGCCATTAACACACAAACTCAAAAGACCCAAAGGATATTGGAGTATGTAAAAGGCCTTAACACAGTGTTTTTCTACATCAGAAAAGACATCGATGGTAAATGGGGATGTTGCGACTTAAGAATGAAGAGGAAAAAGTCATAATCTGTCATGTTACAAAAATGATCTTTTAAGTTGGGCTTGACAGGTTATGTCATCTTAAAAACATAACAGAGCATTTTTATAGTATGCAAACTCGATTTAACTGGCTCAACAGTGAGGGAGAAAAATGAAATTGCACTTGAGTGGCCTGTTTTGAACAAACTTTGGAGAGACTGAAACAAGCACTTACCTGAGGAGTGGATGGCCTTGCTCCTCTTTTGCATCACCTCCATCAGAGCTCCAACAATGCCTGCTGACTGAGGAGGGGTGGGTGGTCCTGAGTCATTATCTGATACCTGAACATTCAAGAAGAAAGCAATCAGACAATCATACAAAAATAGCGGTTCCTAGAACATGCTACAATGTCCTCACACTACTGTTCAAACGTTTTTATAATTTAATTCAGAAACCATTAAACTAATCAAAAGCAACAGTAATTTATATATTTTTTACTAAACATTTATATCCTCACAAAAGATGTCTATATAAAATAAATGCTGTTCTTTTGATCTTTCTATTAAGCGAAGAATCCTAAAACAATGTGTCACGGCTTTCCCCAAAATATTAAGCAGCAGTTAATACCATTTTTAACATTGATAAAAGTAGGAAACGTTTCATGTGACGGCTGCTGAAAACTCAGCTTTGCATCACAGAAAAAAATATTACATTTTAAAATGTATTCAAATAGAAAGCAGTTTTTTTGGCAGGTTTTCTACTTTATTTCGGATCAAATAAATCCATCCTTGGTGAGCATAAGGTGTCCCCTTTGTGAAGCATACATGTATGTAGTCCATGGACCACAAAACCTGTCTTAAGTAGCACAGATATATTTGTAGCAAAAGCCAAAATTACATTGTATGGGTCAAAATTATACATTTTTCTTTTATACAAAAAATCATTAGGATATTAAGTAAAGATCATGTTTCGTGAATATATTTTGTACATTTCCAACCATAAATATATAAAAACTTAATTTTTTATTAGAAATATGCTTTGCTAAGAACTTTATTTGGACAGCTTTAAAGGTGACTTTCTCAATATTTGGATGTTTTTGCACCCTCAGATTCCAGATTTTCAAATAGTTGTATCTCAGCCAAATATTGTCCTATAACAAACCATACATCAATGAAAGCCCATTTATTCAGCTTCAATTTCAAAACATTGACCCTTATGACTGGTTTTGTGGTCCAGGGTTACATATATAATCATCCAAATATACTATAATAATTTTTATAATAAAAAAACAAATGTTATAATTTTATTATAATGTATTAGTGTGTATGTATAATGTATTAGTGTGCTTTTGCACAAGATGTCCCTTGTGACCACTGCTCTCTCTCTCTCTCTCTCTCTACATATATTTTTTTTATTAAATTATAAACCTAAAAATAAAATAATAACTGTATAAAAAACGTATATAGTGACAAAAACAGTCTGATTTTCCACATGCACATGTAACTGGCAGTTTAAAATCTTGTTTTTAACACAATGGATGATTGACAGGTGAGCAGGCGGTCCTCCACCTTTGTCTGGGACACATCAGGATGTGTTAGCGTTGACAGTCCTCACCGTTTTGAGCTGGACGCCCAGTCGGATCTGGCCGAGTAGCGCATCACGTCCTGTGGATGACACTGGCCTGTTGTTTTGCTCCACTTTCTTTAACTGAGTGCCCTCCTTGATTTGATCCAGCAGAGCTGACTTCCCACCCATGGGCGAGGGCGTTGATTCACCGTGGCCTCCGTCTATTTCAGGGGGTGGCGGAGGTCCAGGAGGAGGCGGTGGAGGAGGAGGTGGAGGCGGGGTGGCTCCTCCGGAGAGAGGTGGTGGCGGGGAGGTGGCATGGAGGCGGGGGCAGGTGGTGCAGGTGGCGGGGGAAGTGGATGCCCTCTGCTGGGAGGTGGTGGTGGAGGTGCTCCCATGCTAGGCCGTGATGGAGGAGGTGGAGGGGGAGCGCTCGTGGGGGCCCTTGAAGGTGGAGGAGGTGGTGGGGCTCCTCGTCCCCGCACTGGGGGTGGTGGAGGTGGGGGCCCAGAAGTGTGAGGAGGGGGTGGGGGTGGTGGGCCGCCCCGGGAGGGTGGAGGCGGAGGTGCTGCAAGAGAAGTAGCAGATTTGTTAGCGTTAAAATAAATACACATGCAGACTCTCCATGCATTATGGGTTGTTCAAGTCATCATATTAATGTGTTGAAAGCATATAAATGCCACCACAAAGCCATTATTATGAGTGAGAATCTTTAAACTGTTTCTAATCCCTCAGTTCCAGAGTTGTAAGTGTGTCAGTGAAAATATGGTGTTTGTCACTTCTCACCGGAGCTTATGCTATGCCTACATCATCCATTTGTCTTACACAAACACACTGCTTTACTTCAGAAGGCCTTTATTAACCCCCCGGAGACACGTGGAGCACTTTTTATGATGGATGGATGCACTCGTTTATCCTTCAAATCTCAAAAGTCATTCACTGCCATTATAAACCCTGGAAGAGCAAAGATATTTTTTTTATATAACTTTGACTGTATTCGTCTGAAAGAGGAACATCACATACAGGATGTCTTAACGGTGAGTAAACAATGGAGTAATTTGTATTTTTGGGTGAACTATCACTTTAATTAAATTGCTATCCTTTTTTGACCAAAGTGACGTGAACGCATCTCACATCATAATTATAACTTCCTAACTCGTAAATACGAACTTTCCAGGAGGACTTGATCATTAGTATAATTTAAAGACTCCATGAAACCAAAATTGGAGTTTTAAATGTATGTCTATTACCTTTGAACCATCTGTATGCTAGTGTAATTCTAATGTAATTCTTCTGTGAAAATGTATAATTTCATTCCATAAACAATAAAAACAACAATAGAAAAATCAACGATGATATTAAGTACATAGTACAGTAAGTATATAGATTTATATACAGGATATAGAATTATAACAACAATTTCTTATTTATAATATTTACAATTAAAAATAGACACACAGATCCCATTTAAAACCTAAAGAAGCAGTCTTATAAGCAAAATTTAGTCACATTTTCACCCAGAAATATACACCAAACTGTAAATGCGACAGGCAATACACTGGAGATGCAATTAAAAATATTTTAAAATGACCAGTTATTCATTCTACATATTACTACTATATATTATCGAGTATTATAAACTACAGCTAAGCAGTGATTCTTCAGTAGTAGATGGTTACAGTATGACAAGAAGCAGCAAATTAAAGTATGCATAATTGAAAATATTCTCCCACTAGAATACCTTTTTAACGGATAGTAGTAAAAGCTAACAGACAAAAAAGTGATAAAGTTACAAGCACTTTCATCTAACAGATGAAACTCTCTCATTGTGTTATATTATTTACAAATCTTGCAATGAGTCTTTTTGTCAACTTGTTTTCTTTCAATGAGCTGAGAAATGAACTGATTTCTTTGATTTCTCTAGGAACTGTCTGACTCATTTCATGGGGTCTTTAAAACTAGAGTAAGACCTTCACTCAAGAGGAAAAAACTAACAAAACTTTGCACCACACCAGTCAGCATCAAATGCCATTTTCAAGTCATATTTTTAAGAGATCAAACTAGATTTTTTAAAGATCAACATAAGTAAACAAATGCCTCATGAAGAATCATGGAAAATATTCATACAAGCACAAATGCTATTTTATGACGTTACATTAAATGTAGGTACACTCCTAAAATATGTCATCCAAGTATTAAAAAAACAATAAATCATTCAAAACAACCCATGCCAACCTGCAAAGAATCAGACCTCTAACACATGCAAATCTAAGCAGGTTTCACTCAGAAACACACACATTGCACTTACCGCACCACCTGGGAGGACCTGAAGGAAAACCACATATATTGATCAAATACAAAATGCTAATATATGCACCCAACTTCAGTATACAATCCTCTCAGGAATGTGTTACAGCCACATTATATTGATGTCATGACAGGATATATTGGCTTTGCTGCATCATGCATCATTTTGTTTTCACTGAGGACAGAAAATAACTAGTTAGGGGAAGTTTGGGCTATTTTTGTTGATTCAGGCCTGACTTTCTGCCAGCGGATGGTTGGTGGACAGACATCGCAGGTGTTGAGTGCAGAGAGTCTGACAGCGTTCAGTCTCACCTTGTCTCCTCAGCTCATTCTTCACAGCCTCTACGCCGCCCTTCTTCTCAATGAAGTCGTAGATGACCTTCGACGTCTCCTTGTCTTTGAGCTGGGCCTCGGAGATGCCACACATGTCAAACAGGTTCTTCAGCTCTGGGTCCAAATTATTCAACTGCAAAATAAATGACCAGTTTGTTTACAAGACTCCATAAATTAAATATGAGTGCTTGCAAGGCAGCAAAAGAAGGGTGATAAAGTAAACAAAAACTAGAATTTTTGCCTGTGTCAAATAATTCGAAGTATCATTCAGTCCCGTAGCAAAAACGTGCAGATACGTTGCCGAAATGTTATATTTAGGGTTAGGGGTTTGTTCAAATCACCAACCTTAAGTATGAGCAATAGTAATGCTTGCCTTAGTAAGCACAACTAAATATAGATAGAAGAAGAAAGAGAGAGATAATATATATATATTAATGATAATGTGTCAAAACGATGAGTCAATGGATGCAAAATCAAAAGGCCCAATCACATTCAAGTTTGCAAACATATGTACGCAACTCAGTATGCAAATCTCATTATGACTGCTGATTAGCTTTTGAATGCTGAAGTGTGAGTTAAAGAGATAGTAGTTAACCCAAGACGATATTTTGAATAATGTTGACGGTAGCCATTGACTTCCATGGTATTTTTTATCCATACTATGGAAGTCAATGGCTACCGTTAACTGTTTGGTTACCAACATTCTTCAACATATCTTCTTTTGTGTTCAACAGAAGAGATAAACTCATACAGGTTAGGAATGATATAAGATTGAGTAAATAATAAACATTTTCATTTTTGGGTGAACCATCTCTAACAGATTTCAAACTTCGATGTTCTTTTTAAGGGTATAATATTTAGAAAAACTAAAATCAGAAGATTAAGGCTAAAATAAAAAAATTAAATACATTTTCTACAGATTACCAAGTTAATAGCGATTTTCAAATGTAATTCTTAAAAGCATAATGCTTATAAAAACAAACAAATACTCTTTTTTACTTATTCATTTTAAGTCGATAACTAAAAATATGTATAACATTAAAAATAAAATGAATAAGAATAAGTGAATATTTTAAAAACTCAATAACATGATCAAATGTAAACTATATATTATTTTAATAAACAAGTACAAAAAAGGTTAAACGTTTTAAAAATCAGTAACATTTTCAAGTGCAAATGGGGATTTTTCTTTTTAAGATAAGATCATGATGATTAAAATCTTAAGAGAAATTTCAATGCAATTCTGCCTTGCAAGCACTATACATGATTTCCCAGCGTGCATGCTGTTCTCAAATATATCACAATCCTGCCACCTTGTGGACAAACTGCTAATGCAACCATCTCGGCTAAAACCATCCATTATGTCATGCTCAACATTCCAGCTGCATGCATAATGCAAACCTGAACATTTTCCCAGTTAGTTAAGAGCAACAGCATCTCATTTTATTGCACCAGTAGCCTGAATTTCTAATTGCCTCGTAAAAAAGCAGCAGTTTTCAATATCTCCAGTATTTCCATAACAAACCCATTTAAAATACACACAGTGCAATTACACAGACAGCTCATTGCGGTGTACAAATGCAGTCTGGGTAGTGTTGTGGGCGTCAGATGCTTCAGCCTGCATGAACACAAGGCTATTGAGGCATTTCATCATGCCATTACTACACAGGTTAGCATTGTTTTCCTATGAGAGATTCTTCAATATGTATGCGAGAGCGTGTTGAGTGTGACAGAGTAAGTCATTGTTGTGTACTTACATCGAAGCCTGTGTTCGGATCCCATCCTACATGACCGATGTGTCTGGAAAATATTAAGCACAGTCAGACTGGCATAAACAACGACAAATACGACACGAGGAAAGGGAAGAAAGAAACTTAACCCTTGTGCTTGTGTTGAAGATCCTTCTTAAATGTGTATTTGTTTGTAAATCTCTCATTGTGTTATATTATTTACAAATCTTGCAATGAGTCTTTTTGTCAACTTGTTTTCTTTCAATGAGCAGAGAAACTGATTTCTTTGATTTCTCTAGGAACTGTCTGGCCGAAGGTCACATTGATTTGAGCTTTTGCACAATAAAACAAAATATCTGGGGATAATTTTGGCAATGCTCACTTAAAACTAAGGTGCATAAGCAAAGATTATAACTAATTGTAATAAAAAAATGTATCTATACTGACATAAAATCCAGGGTTATAATTAACAGTAATACAAACATAAAACAGATACAAAATAAAAAGAATACAAAAATGTCCAAATATTAACAAAAACTATACAAGCATCTTAATAATACTATAATAACACCAGTGTTAGCTAAGGTCAATTAAAGTTGACAAAGAATGAATCCTAAATTTACTATTAATACTGCAATAATAATAATAATAATAATAATAATAATGCAAAAACATTACAGCTGAAATATATACATAAATAAATCTCAAAACAATTAAGTACATTTTTTTTTATTTAATAACATTTTCAAGTTTGAGTAAATGTGGATTTTCAAACTTTAATCTGAAATTTCTTTAAAAGTAGAACACTCACAATAACAAAAACACAAAACATTAAAATTCTATATTTTTAAAATAACTAATAGTAGTTAAAATGTAATTATTAAAAATAATTACAATTTAATGTGGATTTTTAAACTTTGATCTTACAATTCTTTCAAGGTATAAGCGTCATAAAAAACTGATTTAGCACATTAAACGAATAAGTATTTAAGGAAGTTGTTTTAAGTTTATAATAATTTAATTGAAGATAAGTTGCTGAGGATTTTCACACTTTAGGCTTACATTTCTTTAAGATATCGATGAAACTAAAGATAGCATCAAGGCTATAGAAAATAGATAAATCATTTATTTTCAAATAAGTTGGACCTCAAATTAGTTTTTAAAGAGAAGATGATAAAAAGGTATAATTCTAGATTTGGTAATAAAATTGTAGGTCGGTCATTTTTGACTGGGAACATTACAGTTGCAACAAGGTGGGGAAAAATATTTTTAAAAAGCACAGAAATGATCAACTTTCTGGTAGGTTGTTATAACATGTGAGCAAACTTAGTATGTTTTTGTCTGATTTGTTAACATTAGAATTCTTTGTGGAAAAAGGGTTAAAAGCATAAAATTTAAACAAAACTACAAATTAGTGTTTGTTTTTGAGCATACGGACAGAAAACGACATCGGAATACAAATAAAGATTAATTAGAAGCAGAAAACCCCAAAAGCAGCATGACAGCGTTGTAATATGCATTACTGATGTCACTTCCTCCCAACACAGGAAGTACTGAATCTGCTATTCTAAAAAGACTCACTGGAAGTTGCTTGGTGTCCCAATGTCAGCCTTTGTCAACTTCTTCCTCTTGCCCTTGACCTTCTTCTCCTTCTTGTTAAGGCCACTGTGCACCATGTTATTCATGTGGGACATATTAAGTTTGTTGTTTATCTCGGGGTTCCTGATGTCCACCGTCGCCATCGGGAGAGAGGGTCCTGGGCACATGACAAAACAGATTAGCTGCTGCCTGAGAACCTCCAACCTGTTGCACACATTTCCCTGCGAGAGTGACAGCAGTCGTCTCTGGCCGAGTGTTGCCAACAACAGCGGATTCTGTCCAGCGTAAGCAAAGAGGGGGCGGCACACTGAATCAATCACACACATTCCTGCAAGTTCATGTATTCACAGACCAGAGGCTGCTGTGTGCTACCAACAACAAATATAATACTAATAATAATGATAATAACAACAACGTCATATGTGTCAAAAAGCAAGCTAAAAAAGTGTTTTAGATATTCAGTATCAGTAGTAAGTATATAAAACTTCATACAAAAACGGTATTCATTTCAACTACATTTCATGAGATTTGTTTTATTCAAATACACATGACCGCATTACGCAAATATAGCATTGTCCAACAAGGGCGAAATACTCGGAATCATGACATATGCCACGTCATAATAATTCTCATCACAGCAAAAAGTGGGTGATAAAAAGCAGCTTTCATAGAAAGGAACGCTGCTGAACAACAGGCTTTGTGTCAAACTTTCCCCGAAACCACGAGCATTAGCTAGCGGTCGCTTTCAAGACAGCCAGAGGCTTCAGTCAGACAACAGAGCCATGGAAGACATCTGTATGAATCTACAGGCTAAAAATAATAACAATAATACATTAATCACAATAACACCTTTAAATTACTGTTTAAAAAGGAAAAGCAGCGTAATGAATTGGTTAATTCAATCACAAGTTTATATTTGATACTTTTTTGAATGAATAATATTATTAACGATCTTATAAATCTATGTATGTATCATTATTGTTAAATAATAATAACTGTACATGTAAAACAATTTACAAATAAAATGCATAAGTTTAATAAGAATTTTTAAATAATAATAAAAAAACAACAACAGTGATAACAATAATGATAAGTAATGATTATAATAAAATATTATGTAATGGCATGTATTTTATTATATTATTATTATGTTTGTCATTACATTATAAGTTTTTCTTAAACAATCTATTAATCAAAAAAGTATAAATACAAATTTTAAATATTGTAATTAATTAATTCATAATAACTGTTAATTTATCAGAATGTACATGTAAAATGCATAAATATAATAATAATAATAATTATTATTATTATTATTGTTTCTTAAGAATATGATCTGTTTATTAAACAATTATATATACAATATTTAAACAATCATTTTTGTTTGTCATTATATTTAAAAAAATTCTTAATCTGTTTATGTATCAAAATGTGTGAATACAATGTTTAAACAATAATAATTCATAATTACTATTATTATTTAGGCTTATGTAGTCTAATAATTATTTATGACAAATTGAGGAATAAAACTAATAAAATAATTGTGATGATTTTTATGGAATTGAAAAACTGCCCCAAATTATTGTTAAAAATAAATATTCATTTAAAACAGCTTATCTCTTTAAAAAATGTCCAAAAGCATCTCAAAAGCTAAAATCCAAAAGACTACTAGGTTTGGGGCGATGTCTACCACATTGGCATGATGGATGATGACATCAGGGGGCGGGGTTAGGGGTGTGCCCGAAGCGTCAATCCGTATGCAGAAAGGCACGAAAAACAAATATTTAAATTCACATCTCGCACACTTCAATGCCCTTTGAATGGATCATATACGTTCGCTTAGATCTGGAATCATGGCGGAATATCCTGTGATGTCAATTTCGTAGAGCACTTACAGTCGAAGAATACAAACGTGTGAAGCGATAAGAGAAACGTACAAAATGTGCAGAGCGGGGGTACGCGAGGACTGAAATTGAGAACCGCTGCACTGAAGGACATGGTTAGCCGCTTGCTAGCAGCCCTTTTACAGTACATGAAATTCGGAATGTGATCATGATGCCGGCTAAACATCGTAAGTTAACGTCTGTCAGCCATCGGCGATCGGCCCAACCCTAAAGACTACAGACCACAACATGTATAACACGGAGCAATTATAATAATATTACTGTTTATATAGTCTAATAACTCTGTGCCAAAAGCACAAATAAAGCAAAATGAAATAACTGTCAAATAATGAAGACCCCTGTCAGAACTTTGTAATGTTAAGCAAAAACTAAATAAGATCTTCACACTACAAACTCCTTAAAAATTTTCAACTTCTCTAACGTCAGTATTTCCGAAAATCCCCAAGAGATGCTTCACTCACATCCACGTCCCAGTTTTGGATCACTATAACCGTGAGGAGTCACAGCAGAGCTGCTAAACCCCTACCTTGGGCGAGAGCCATGAGATTCCTGTGACCTCTACCGTGACCCCGAGCACCCCCGAGAGGACGTCCTCTGTAGAGATGGAGGGTCCGTCGCCGCTGAGCTGCAGCAGCGTAATAAAGCAAGGCTGAGGTAAAGACGCGTTCAGTTCATCCCGACAACACCAAGCATTGCAGGGGCACCAGTCTACCGTCTGGCCTGGAAACGCTCTCTAAAAACTCCTCGGACGGGGCGGACAGGAAGGTCGTGCAGAACATCATCTCATCTGGGGCCCAGCATTAAGGCGTGAAGCTACGGTAGCTAGCTAATTTCACTGTAGCGAGAAGCTAAGCAGTCTCTGGAGCTCTTTAAACCAATTGCGAGAGTTTTGTGATCTGGCCGTCCACCAAACCAATCCCGCTCATGCTAGTCAAATCCTGAAAAATTACGAATGTGGAATATGACGTAAGGACCTGCTAATCCAGTTTAATCTCTGAAATTTGCTGTAAGCATTACAAGTCTTTAACTGCAGGCTAAGCCACGTTTTTTATGATACACAAGTATGTTTTTGGCTTCGTTTGGCAGATGTTAGACAGCAAATCAGTGATTAGATTTTCTACTCATCAACACCAAACTAAATCAGAAGCAAAGCGGCCGTACTGAGCATGCTCAGTCAGATATCAACCACCAATCTAGATACACAATGAGGAAGCGGAGAGGACGGAAATGTGCTGGAGAAAGATTACATTTGATTTTTTTCTGCAGGTGGACACCTTATACAACACAAATACTGAGAACAGTACGACGTGCCGCATACATCTGATTTGAACGGCTTCATTCTTCATAGTGTTGTCAAGCAGGGGCGCATTATGCTTGGAACAACAGTTATAAATTATGAATGTGAATTTGAAATGTGAACAGATTGGAGAGAGGAGAAAAAAATAGAACTGGCCTCCAGAGCTGCCGTAACAAATCTAGGACAAATATGTTGACTTAATGTCACAGATAATAACATTTCAGACTGCAAACAGACAGCAAATGAACAGGCTGAATCCCTTGGAAAGTAAATGTAAATGGTGTGGTGCTACCAAAACAAGCACTGCTACCAATCAACACTGGCTGAACCAATAGTGTGAGTTTGGGGGCGGGACTATCTGTTTAGTCAACCAATGGCAGACGTAGGTAGTGTTCAGGATTATTTTTGCACTTTGAATTGGTGATGTTTATGGTGCAAAAATTACAATTTACCTTTAATTACCACATGAAATCAAATGTATAATATAATTTTAAATGACAGTCTTTTTCTTCTGGGAAAATTAACCTGATATTTGATGGCGCATGAGTGTACACAATTTTTATTAATTATACTTTTTATTATATCATATTTTGTTTTTAAATATAATATTTGTTATTTTTAAACATAATATAATTAAGATAATTAAAGCAACAGTTTTTAAATAACGAAAGAATATGTAAATGTTGGTATTGGTTAAAAAATGGTATTTGGGATAAAAAGCGCCCCTGCTGTTGGGTCTAAAGGCGCACAGTAATTAACATAATTAATAGATCAATAGATCGCTGCCTTTTCCATTTGTTGACATGACATGGTTAAATTCAGATGTAAAATATAATATATTATGTTGGGTATATTAGAGATAATCACCATGTTTAGAATGAAATTATCATATTTAAAAACATGATATTAAATCACATCATATAATTTGTTACTACTGTAAATATATATTCAATTATGATTGGCTTACTTAAAATTATTTTGTTCCTGTATTTTAATATGTATTTTTATATTAACATATTTGAATGACAGTATTTTTATTGAACGAAATAATGTTTATTTCTCAAAATAAGCAGAAAATAGTACAAACTTTGCAAAAGTGATTGTTTTTTACAAGTATTAACTTAGACATTATTTAAAAAAATAACATTATTATAGCTGAAATATTTGTATCAATACTGTGTGCCTTTTGCCCTGTGTGGGGTAAAAGCCCTTCTTGCCACCTCAGACATTTATTAGATCTTTAAACAAAATAAACAACTTGAAAGATTTATTTCCACATAAAATCTGTTGCTCCTTAATGTTTAATACAAACTTATATTTTTTTTTCTGCAATTATACATTTTAGACACAGTGAATAGCAAATTCTTTCTTAAGGTGGGCCTTTAGCCTCGTTGTGTCTATATCTTAGATTTTATACTCTAATAATTGTAAATTAATTATATAGTTGAAAAATTGCATTCATTGAAAAAATAAAACACTGAGAGTCTCTGACTAACAATAGTAAGTCCTGGTTCAGTGGTTTGTAAAAAAAAATATTACACATTATAATATAATTAATTATAAATGTAACAACAATAATAACAGTAATATATAAAATATTGCAAGTAGCATCACACACATCCTGCTGCAGGCTACTGACATGAAGTAAGATAATTTAATAACTTGCAACTACAGCTTCTAAGAGATGCCAAAGCAGCGTCGTAACCCTGATAAACGTCCATGAGAAAACCTTTAAACTCCACGAGTGAGGAAACGTGGTCTCTTTGATGTAACTGAATGGGAGAGAGTCGCAGCAGCGCAGTGGCATGGAATGATCCATGTGGCATACATATGGCCCCCAGTGCACAGATTGACCTCAAGCTTCCAGTCTCTCTCATCTAGGTCATGTACAATACGAATGTGTGTTTGTGTGAATCACGCTCATGCCTGACGACACAAGAATGTGTTTTCATTTCTGCGGAAGATACATTATGTGCATTTCAGCATAATTCTGTCAAAAAGGGAATTTAAAAAACAGCAGCAGCAAACACAAGCTGATTATCTCTGAAACACATTAGGAGTAAATTCATAAGTGAATGTAAGTACCAGGACACATACCATTTGGTGAGTCACGCCTTTTCTCTGCAAAAACAAAATTAACACTGTTAAAATGTGGAGGCCGAATTAATAGACTATAGTGAGGTCAGAACAGAGAGGAAAAGAGCCGGTAGGTCACCCGGAGGAGAAGGAATGGTTAAATGATGTCAGTTTTGGAAAGGTTAGGGAAGAAGATGGTAAACAGAGGTGCCCTGGGCTCTGCACCCTTTCTCAAGACAAACATCCATAAATGAATGCTTTTATTTAGGGTTTACTTTATCAATTGGCAGCCTTAGGTTTATCGTCACATTTTTAGCACCAACAATTGTGGTTCATTCATATGCAAAGTGCAAACTGATAATATTCTTATAACCTTGACCTTAAAGGTGAAGTGTTTCTCTATTCTGCTGCTGTGAAAATGTTCAAATGCTTGTAGCTTTTTATTTCAATGACAGTTGCTAAGAAATGTCATGTTTTTAAAAGCGCTCAAACACAAATATTTCATTTTTATTTTATAAAGTGTGTGTATATATGTATGTATGTGTGTGTATTAGGGGTCGACCGATTATCGGCCTGGCCGATTATCGGCGCCGATATTAAGCATTTTACCGATTATCGATATCGGCCATTTTAAAAACAGATTTGCCGATAATTTTTTTTTTTTTTTTTTTATGCAAACAAACATACTATTTACAGGTGACATTATTTATTGGTGGATAAATAATACAGGTGAAACTATTTAATGTTTAAATGCACTATTTGGCTCGATGCAGCCTGTCTGAGCTCAACACTCTGTGAGAGTGAGGCGATCTCTCAATCTCTGAGAGCAATCTCCGCCCACCGCTCATCTGATATGTAGAGAGTCACGAGTCCGACCAATCAGCGCGGAAAACTGAAGGCAGTCTCACACCGAGAGCACATGCTAACTGGAGCTGCCTCCGTGATCACGCATCAGTTGTCTCTCAAAGGTAAAGCAGCAGCAGATGTTGCTGAAGTTGCAAAACACCTCAATATAACCCATGATGTCCGCGATGCGGAAAATGCGGGCGGAATCGCGGAATCCAGTCATATAATGGAATTTACCGTATAACGCGGAATGTCACGGAATGTGTCAAGTTTGGATGAATTAATCAAAAGTAGGTCAGTACACTTAAATCGACTCGCTATGGACTAGTATCTATTAATATTAAAGCCAAAAACACTTTAAATATGAATCCTGCATGTTCTGCATCTCTGTTAATGAATGACACAGACGTGCGGTTTCATTTACTGCACACACACATACTGAAGCGCGTGCTGCTGTGACTTCAGCGTCTGCCGTCTCACTAAATGAGGACATAAATACATGAACAACATCCCCAGAACTGATCGCAGAGTCACTTCATGAGCATTTGACCGTTTCATTTGAGTAAAACGATCGTCATATCATATATACATAGGCTACAGAAACCTAAAAGGTCCTCATGGAAACCTGTCAAAATATAAGTTCGGTTTAGCCGAATATATTACTGTATACGTAATACAACTACAACAATTATTACAACTTTTGTTGAGAATAATCACACATTACGCTAAATACGTTTACTTTAAGTTTTACAAAATGTTTACAGAATGCTTCTGGGTGATCTCTGTACTTATGTTATTATTAATATTTTTAATATTACTGTTTATTTAATGTTGTTGTTATTAACAGTTTTCAGAATTAAAGACATGTTTAAAAGCATTTAAATAACGTTTTTTTTGTCAGAGCTCTTGTTATTATTAATTTTGGCATTCATTTTCATTTTTACACCAGACACGTATATCGGTTCAAAATATCGGTTATCGGTCTACTTGATCTGTAATAATCGGTATCGGTATCGGCCCTGAAAAACACATATCGGTCGACCCCTAGTGTGTATGTACACACACAATCACACTATATATAGAGTATTTAAATAAAACTTTTTAAAGAATACAATAAAAATTACATATTATTATGAGTGCTGTCAAATGATTAATCGCAATTAATCGTATCCAAAATAAAAGTTTTTGTTTACATAATATGTGTGTGTATTGTTTATATTTATTATGTACATATAATTCACACACATACAGTATATATTTTCAAATATTTACATGTATACACATTTTATTCTTATATTATATATAAATATATTTAACATACAAACATAACATTTTTCTTATAAACGCAAATGTTTAACATGAAATACATTTCTTCTCAGTTTTGTTTTTCACTATGTACGGGCCACAATATAAATATTAAGGGAATAAATGAAAACAGCAATAGGCTATATCGTTATCAGCATATGTTGAAGTAGATTCGTCTCTCGGTCTCGGAGAGAATAAGCGGTGTCAGATGCCGAAAGCTCCGTCATTAAGTTTTTACTTTCACTTTCTGCTTATAGTGAATTGAATGAGATTAAGATGTTCACCATTTATGTAAATAAATATTACACAGCATCATTTAAAGGCTTGGCGTCAGTAAGTCTGATGTCTGTAAGAAAAGTACTGAAATATTCAACAAAGGTGGTAATATCAATCACAATATAATTTGTATCTATTTTAAATGACATCTGGATACACTATCTGCAGCAAGTTCCACACTTCACCTTTAACAACCAGAAGTTAATCAAATAATGCCCTGTACGTACATGTAATCAAACTGAGAAGTGTTTAAACATGTTTGTTCGGAATTCCACCACATTAAATGTAAAGAGAGGGCAGGCAAGGCAGACAGAGGAGGCATTTAAGGCACCAGGGCCTCTTTAAAAATCAGTTAGTGCAGAGAGAAGCCTAAACTTCAAAGCCCAGCATGCAAAACAGAGCAGGAAGTACTGGAACCCAGCCAGGAAGTGAGGAGAGAGACTGCTGCGTTTACAAGAGGGACATGAGGAGAAAAGCCCCACTGTGCAGGTTTTACGACACACCCTACGGAGAGAAAAGCAGCACACTTGCTACACTACGACAGATTACAACTACAGACTGAGAGGAACAGGAGGAAACACAACTGCAAATGAGCAGCCGGGAACAGGAAATAACAGGTTAACAAGAAAATGTGAGCGTGTTGAAGGAAGAGTTCACCCAAAAATTACAAACTCATCCGCATGTCATTACAAACTCATATGACTTGCTTTCTTTTGTGGAACACAAAAGGATATATTTTAAATAATGTGCTGGTCGCTCTTTTCCATGAAATTACAATGAATGACGACTGGAGCTTTCAAGCTTCAAAAAGGACAAAAAGGCACTAGGGATGGCTTGATACCATAGTTTTGCCTTCGATACGATACCATAATGTAATACCTCGGTATCGATACTAAAACCATAGGTGACATAACAGCCTCAAAAAATGTGTGAATTGAAAACAATTTTATAAATATAATAATAATAAAAAACATTAATATGTTAATACAATTGTATCAAAAGTAACAAAAACCTACCAGGAACATAGGTTTGAAGAAAAAACATTCAAGGATAAACGGCTTTATATGATTAAAAGACGTTTGAGCGACAACTATGGTCTACAATCAACAAAGACTGTTGTTAAGATGTTACATGAACTTAGTCAGGGCAAAAAAACCACTGTAATTCTTCATTTCAGCATGAACATTTCTGAATCAGCTGATGGGCTAAAAGTGAGGTGTTTCTCCACTTGAGCGGAGTGATACTAATATTACTGTAGCCTACATTAAACGGTATGCTTTACTTGTAGGTCGAACAGTTCTCAAATCGACTTCAAGTCAGTAATAGCTTACTGAAATTTTAAGGTCAAGACCGAGGAGTATTTTTGCAAAGGGTAGTGAACTAATGTAGCCATAAGGTAACTTACAATCTTCATAGCTATAGCAACAGCAGCCTCATGCAAAAAAAAAAAAACAGTAGCCTCACGCGATAATCGCCATTTAAACTGGAACACCATAATTTACAGCAGATACAAATGCATTCCGTCCGACATATGGACAGTTGCCTGCAGCGTCTAAACGTTAGGCTTCAGGAGTGAGATTGGTTGGATGCAGGGAAGAACATTAAGGTAAGCCAATCAGAGGCAGAGTAGGGCGGGTCCATTCCTGGGCCAACAGGGGAAAAAACACTACATGTGACATGTCACAGATGACTCGCAGATACGACGACAACCCCCCACCATTTCTTTTTTTACAGATATTCACGATTCACGTGAATGACCTATTTTAAGGTGAAAACGCCTAAATTCACCGAAAGGTGACAAGTTTGCACCCCTGCTATTATGAAAACAGATTTGGGAGAATATGTTTTAGAGACTAATAAGGTTTTGGATGTATTTTTTGATTACTGAGTGCAAAGCATATTAGTTGATAGTGAGACCCAAAAATAAAACTGAATTGAGACCAAAAAAGGAAGTCATATGGATTAGATTCAGAACAACATATGGGTGAGTAAATGAATAATGCCATAATTTAAATTTTTGGTGAACTATCATCCCTTCAAAGGAAAGGAAAAGGAAAGTAATTAAAACCAGCACATTTACCAGTTTTCCTCTGTCGTCTGTTGAGCAGTTCGTAGAGTGCACTCCGAAATCGCTTGGCTTCCTCTTCACTGGCAAAGTTGAGGCCCATCTGACAAGACTAAAGAGCAAAACACACCATATGACCAAAAAAGCCAGATCACATCCTCACTAATGCTACAAGCAGTTTTACAAAAACGACAAGAAAGTAACTAGCCAAACAAACGTTTCTAAAACCATCTCTGGCTAGCTCTCTCGGTTTGCTTTCATGCTACCGATCAACAACGTGAAATATACACATATATAAATATATATATTAGGGATGCACGATATGAACATTTTTAACCAACAATCGAAAATTCAATCCTTCTCACGGCCGATACCGGTAACCAATAAGTTCATATTTTTATATTATAATTTTCATATAATCTGCAGTTTGTGCACCCAGGAGAATACAAACTCTAAGATTTAGTAGCTCTGGCCTAACTATAACAGCAAACATCAGTCCTGACTCTTCAAATGTGTTTATTCTTTGTGTAAGGCACCACAATACTTAGTAACAGAAATGGTTTAACAGAACTATGACAGAACTATGCTTTATCTGCAATTAACTCATTAACAACACATTTATATTCAAGTATTTAATGCATAAAGAAATGCATCTATTCAACCTTTTTAGTGCATGAGGATGCAATCTGTTACACCGCCTTAGCCGAGAACATAAAAATCATTAAACAACCGTAAACAAGACGGTACAATGCGGCATTTGGTCATTTATTTAAATACAAATGATGGATCATGAGGAGGATGCTTAGGCAATAATTGCATTTTTCTCTTCACATATCTTTAGTCTCAGTGCTACCTGAGGTGTGTTGCTAACAGCAGACATATATTTGTACGAATGAAAACAATCGTTAAAATTAGCTTAAGCTTAAAACATAATCAACAAAGACTAAATGAAAGACTAATGGTAGAATCGTATACTGATGGAATGAAATAGTATATAACATAAAATGCAACATTTAACTACATAAGCTGTGGCGTTGTAACGACTACGGCAAAGTAGTTGTCCTCTCGTAGGTGATGTTAGGTTAGGGGTGGGCAATATGGCAAAAATATCATATCACGGTTATTGTTACGATTTTAATCACGATTCTTTGTCATGTTGGTTTTACTATTTTGTCTGAGCAGTGCAGCCAAACAAATTTTCTATTATAAAGACAAAGCCTTTCAAGGTAACAAAATATAAAAAAGAATGGTGGATAATTAGGTCAAAGTGGGCGAAGATAAAAATCTTTGTCATTATTTTATATTTGTTATTAAAAAATAAGAACAAAGATACACATTACAAATACACATAATATACAAATTAAACAAACAGTGCTTTCAGGTACAATAGGAATATTTAGCAGGAGCATTCAAGAAATTTAATAAACAAATATAAAAAAATAAAACACTATATAGATTGATTCCTATTAAAGAAACTGTATTATTATTTTTTCAGTCTTTGAGTTTTGTTGTTTTAACATTAAGAATAACAATTCTGTCACCTGTCTGTAGATTCTGTCACAGTGTTTTATATTTATACCATCATTTACTCAAAGTTAGATTAAAACCTGAATGAGTTTCTTTCTTCTGCTGAACACATCGCACAGTTATATTTTTCCTCCACTTGGAATCCTTGCTGAACATGCGTTGCAAATAACAATGTCCTCCTCTGCCACCGAGAAAAACTTCTCCGGTGAAGACATGTTCACAAATGATGACATAATAAGTGCGACACAATCTGAGAGTCACTCCAATTTAATGCTGCAGTCACTTACTTGCAGTCGGAAAGCGGTTGAATCTCAGATAAATCAGACTGATTGATTGATTTACCGATGTACTTTATCGGATCTAGATATCAGATTTCATTTATTTATCGGAGCAATAAAAGTGACGCCATTTTCACCCATATCGGTTGATAATTGATCTGTCCCATAAATATCGTGCATCCCTAATATATATGAAAACTCACATCTCCGGCGAAGGTAATGAAGTAGGCTCTCGAACTACTGATCGTGAAATTATTGTAGAGCTCCTGCTCAAACTTTGCTTTTCCATCCTGCAAAAATGAGATAGAAGATATTTTAAATATTTAGGTCTCAGATCTGATCTCTTTATTTGATCTCAGAGAGCTCACCTTGATATCAAAGACACGGATAAAATAAGACCTCTGAGGGTTGTCTTTCGCCAAACAGGCCACACCACAGCACCTCTTGATCCAGGACAAGCCCCTGTCCGCCCCGTACACCTGGACCACTGCTGAGCACAATGTCTGCAAAAAGGAAAGCAATCATGAACTTCATGAAACAAGCTAAATACACAATTATCGATTAACTGTGTAACGTATATTGGCAGGAATTCAACTCTACAAGTCACCAGAAGGGGGGCAGCTAAAGAATCAGCGTCTCTCTAAAACCCCTCCCCCTTTGCATCAGCGCAAAAGCGCGCGATTCCGTCCGGTCACAGAACAAAGAGAAATGGCCACTAGAAGATTTCCAAGAGACACATTCATTTCATGATAATAATTCATCTACACAAGGAACATGTGGATATTAATTGTTGTACTCTTTCTCTCATATGCTTGTGGAATGTGAATTATTAGGAAAACGTGGGCTGATTTCTAATCATACTTTAAGCTGGAATGTTTAGGTTGTGTTTAGACTTTTATGAATGGTTGCAAAATTGTATGAATCAATAAGATAACGAATGTGGTGATAGTATAAATGTGTAAACACGATAAGAGTTTGAATAACAGGGTACAAACAAGTTATCTTTCCTCACATAAAAAATGCTTTGCAAAACCAGTTGGGCAGGCGGGGGCTCCGCCCGCACCCGACGCTCTGATTGGACCAGCCGCCTTTAGGGATGTCCAAAACGGACTGTTTAAAACGACGCGCAGTGACGCGCTCTCTCTTCTTCTGGCGCTCTGACTCTCTTGAACATGGCTTGAACCGCGCTTGAAGCCGGGTCCGCTGGACTCTCGCCTTGAAAACCAACTATTTATGGGTCTAAGACTGTGCCAAAGCCGTAACGGAGCCACGACGACGATTGCAGAGGAGAGCTTTCCGTGACGCCACGCAGCCGTCTCAAGTCTCCACACGAGAACAACCGAAGGAGCACGAACCGAACACGTGACACCCGAAACAAAGAACTCACGCGTGAAACGAAACCAACTTCGAGCCTGCTTTAAACCAATCCAAGCAAGTACAAACTGAATTCCTAATCCTGACTAAACCGTTAAAATTGATCTGAATGCAGTAACAAAGCAGAGATTTGTTCGTGATCATTTTCTGGTTAGTTAAGCTATGAAGTAGAAAGAATGGTATTCTTTCACACACAGTTAACCTCAAAACTCTCGTATGCCTATGTGTGTATGTCTATGTCTTATCAGTTAATCCATTTATGTTAGAATAGCAATATCACGAATAAACCTTTTCCATTTTATAAACAAGTGTCTCTGGAATGTGATTTTAAGTATTTTCATCCTTATTTTGCCCAACGATAACGCAACCTAGCTCAAACTTGAGTAATTATTAATCTCGTTTATTGTTACCGGGGCCACGGAATGGAAGCGAGATTGTAATTGAGAGTAACAGAATGTACCTTTAGTGATTGCTGGACAAGCACTTAATAAGGTGTAAACTGTAAGTTAAATATTAATATGACTTTAATCAAGCCATATTAAATATTTAATAACTAATTCCGGAGCTGAAACAATAGCTCTATATTAAACTGTATTTTATTACATAAATGGTGGAGGATAAAAGCGGCAATTAAAGACTAAAATCTGAAAATCAAACCAGAGACAACATACATATTTCTCACTTTTATCCGGAAGAATTGAGTAAATATAGAGAAACAAACGGTTATTTGTGATATTGCATTCTTGTTTGTGAAACACAGTGAGTTTGAATGAAAGAGAGTGTAACTGTTAACTCGAGTTCGAGAAGAAATTAAACTGCAGTAAATAATAAAAGTCGCTCTAAAGCGCATGAGAGGCGAACGAGCGTGTCCCTTGTTGCCCCTCTCTTAAGGCCTTCGTGGTAATGCTTTTGTTAGTGCGTGTTCCACTGCAAACCCAGCCACGTGACTCCCGCTGTAGAATATTAAAGTAGCTATTTAAGTAATTCTCAGCCCATTTTGAGTTCACGAGTGAATTCAAACGCACGGCGCTCAAAGGAGTGGCCAGTCGTTTTTGAGAAAGGGAGAAATTTTGCAATTGTTTGTTTGTTTATGTGCGGTCTAAACAGACAAATATTCACATAATAGCCCGCTGAGGCTTTGTTGGTTTATAAGTAACCCGTAGATAAATTTATCTCGCCTAAATGAGTGAGATTATATGTGCTATAGAAAATTCAAGTCTGAACAATGCTGCTTGTTTCTGAAGCGTGAAGCACATTTTCCCTTTTTCCTACAGGCACGGAGTTGCCATAGCGACCAGTTTAGCCACGTGGAGACTTAGCCACGTGTAAACTAATAGCGCTAAGCTAAAACAAGGAAACTGTAGCATTGAAGCAAAAGCCATGCTGGTAGCATTACGGCTAGTGATTAGCACATAGCATTTAGAGAGTTTGCATATGAGTGAATGCAGGGGGTGAAAAAGCCACTCACATTTTCCGTTTTCTCTCTCTCTATTTTCCCAGTTAACAGACTAACATACGTTTTAAGTTGGCTGTATTAATGTTTCCCAATCATCAGTGTTAACAATTTCACAGGTTGGTTTAATATAACAGCTGATTAAAGTCTTCTTACCTTTTGTGGGACCAGCTTAATAAGTGGTGGGTTATTAGAAGATAATTCAGTATTACTTTGATAATATGGTGAGGTTGATTTAGTTCAATTATAATGGCTTTTTATGATTTCATAACACATCAATGGATGAGCGCTATTGTTAGGAATTTTTAATTGTTAATTGAATGTCACAATTGATTACAAATTAATTTTGAATTAATTTAATTTAATAAAATTTTCAATTCCTGCTTCCAACAACAGCATCCATTTATGAACCATAAACGCTCTTATAATTTGACCACTACAATAAAACCTTAAGTTATCAAGAGGGCCAGAAATTTTTAATTTCATTTACAAGTAGGATACCGATTGATTATTATTTTAATTTTTTGATGTTAATGAGAGGAATGCTTAAGTTTGGAAATTATTTTAATTACTATTATGGGAATCCAAAACTAGTGATTTAGAAGCTGTAAATTAATTTAATAATTAATTATGAATTCGAAAATTCTAATTACATTTAATAATTAATTACACTTCCTGTTTACATTTTGCAACAATATTGGTTTGTCAACTCAATTGCAGATTGCATTTGTAAATTCTAATCCTAAGTGAATCCTATTAATTTTAATTATAACATCATACATTTTAATTAGAAACCAAATTCTAATTTTTAATTCTAATTTCAAACTTAAATACAAGTCTGGCTCTATCTGTAGGCCATACTTCATTTCCTTAGGTGATCTGATTAACTCAAATAAATTTAATAATAATTTAATTAAAATAATTTTATTAAATTAAAATTAGTCCTCTTTACTTAGGCCTGAGAGTAGATAGTGCTCCCCCTAGTGTTGTGTTGGAGAAGTGACAGTGACACCATACAGTCAAAGTCATTTCTCACCAATCTGGAGCATAAAACGTAACCTTAGCATAGCGACTCAACAGCACCACCTTGTGCCAACGTATTAGTTTTAAATCTTGGGAATAAATCTTAATTTCTCTTTTCTTTTCTCCCTGTTACTAACTTCTAATTTGACTTGTTTGCTTAAAGCTAACCAGGGGAAGATCACGAATAGAGCGAAATGTTACAATTGAACAGATATGTATGAAACTTGAGAACCACATTCAAACTGTTTATCATTTACCCTCTATTGTGAAATCCTATCCCAGTTAAAGCAGGTGCAATGAGAAGATAGACATCGGCAACATTTTTAAACACGCGAAACACGCTGACCAGCGTATGTGTAAAATCCTGCCATTCAGGGACAAGCACTGTCATTGCTGTTATTTTCCTCCATCAAGGAGAAAATTGAAATAGCAATAACAGTCTTATTACAAAAGAGAAAACTCGCTTACAATCCTCTGATTAGAAGCGCCTTCTAAATCAGACTTAACAAAGCGAAGAGAGAATCTGCTATTAAAAGAGAGATCGGTCTAGTGTTATTGTCCCTGTGTACTCATTCTGTTAGTGTGCTTTTCTTTCTGTTTCCCAACAGTGCTGCCTCTACGGGCGCAATTTCACGCAGAAGCTGCAAATTACACGCACCCCACCACAGAGGACCACAGAAACAGAATCACACTCAACACTAGCATACACTACACTGTGCACATTCACACCCCTGTTGTTTTGTTTGTGTTTTGTTTTGCCCCATCCAAGGTCTGTGTCAGTTCGGTCCAAGATCCCATCACCGCCAGAACATGTATCACCAGCCAGAACATGTCGGTCACTGGGAAGGACTGGAAATGTGGCTAAGTGCTACAACAAACAGCATCCTCCCTAAAGCTGCTGAAGCACTCCAACATCAGACACAGGACCAACTAGATGACAACATCACAAGCATCATGAGACAAGACCCAAGTCAAAACTACAATCACAAAGAATTAGCCAAGATCACCTCAAGCTTAAGTCACACACTCATCGCCACCTCAAACTGAGCGACAAGCACGCCGCACAACGCCAGCAGGAGCGAGCAGCTGGGCGTGACGACGGAAGGGACCGATGAGGTGGAGCAAGGCGATGAGGAGATCAACAGGCTAAAAGAAACTCTAGAAGCTACCAGCCACGAAATGCAGCAACTCAAAGAGGACTTCGCTGATCGTGCAGACAAGCTACAGTATGCAGAGAAGCTACTAGAGAAGGCAAAGACTGACTTCAGGGACAAAAACAGCAGAATCAAGGCCCTCGAAGCTCATTTGGCTGAATCAAGAAACGAGATCAGCCGCCTAACACAACAGTTCGACTACGTCACAGAGGAGTCTGAAAGTTTCCAAGAGGAACTCAAGCACGCTTACGAACTCACGCCAGGAGCCGTCAAGGACAGGGCGTGCACCAAACCGCACCCCTGCCAAGCAGGACCAAGTCACCTGTGCCTGGACTGACACGTGAACATAAGACAGAGGGGGTGGTGTTAAAACAGTCACCAGCGCCGTCTGAAGAACTTTATATCACGACAGAACCAGAAGAATCTGCTGCAGCCAGCCGCAGATCGTCGCACAGCTTGGACCTAAAAGACCTTGACAAGCTCGCCCAAACGTTGGCAAATTCAACCCCAGCGTGCCAAACAGCCAAAGGTCCAAGCGTATCTGCAAGATATTGATTTCCATCTGGAAATGCGACCTAACGTTACGGACAAAGATAAACTCTATTTACTCCGAGCGACATCCAGCCCTGAAGTACGCAGCTTCCTGGACCGGCAGCCTGTTAACACAAAGACTGATTATCAACGGCTGCGAAAAGCCCTTATTAAAGAGTTCGCCGACCCTGAGTCCGATCAAGGCTTAGTGGCTGCCCTGGAGAGAGACAAGGACGCCACGACACTCCTCAAGCTTACTATAGTCGACTCAGACAAGCATATTTTGGAACTCGCAATGATTCTGACATGGAAGATGAACTGAACTTTAAAACTCTCTTCCTCAGGAATCTTCATCCTGGCATAAGCCACCATCTTGGCGTTCTCGCATGTCCACGAACGATGAACACTCAGCAGTTGCGAGACTTGGTGCAAAAGGCCTACTACAAACAAAAGATGGCCTCAGAAAAGAGCACAAAAACCCCAGCAGTTCTTGATTTCAACACGCAACACCATGAACTGGCTCTAGAGGGCACCCAACGCCAAGACAACGCTAAGCCACCACACAGAGAATGGAATGCACTCCGTCCAACAGAGAACGAGACTCACACGCTGACACCGACCTGAACAGAGGTATGACCGATGGGATGAACCGCGTGGGACGCTAACGCTCACCTGGACGACACTGGGAGAAGTGGTCTCATGAGAATCAGTGGGAAAGGAAGACGAACCAGAGTCAGCCTGACTAGCTGTCAGACGGAACGGCAGTGACAAGCTGAACAAATCAGCCCCAGAAAACAGCACCGCTTCACCTTGCTCTCAGAGAACAGTAAACACCCTAACTTCAGATGGACATGAAACCCCACCTGAAAACCCAGCAACAGAGTTAAACACTAACTCAACACCCAATACTCCAAATCACAGCAGCGTCCAACAAACACCTGCTGATGAAACTCCAAGTTCCTGAAAGTGCTGTCTCAGTCACCTGCCATTCCTCCGGAGAACACCAGATCAGGTCTGACATCCTAAACGTTTCCTCCCAAACTCCAGCCCCTCAAATGACCAAAACGATGCCCTCACCACAGCAGGTGCATCACATGAAGAGTCCTGGACCTTTCATGCCCTCCCACCCAACCCTACAGTGGCAGCAGTACCCGCCACTGGCGAGCAGCACACCTGCCCTCCTGCATTACCATACCACCTCAGTTCGCTGCTGACGATCTCCTCACCCTCACATGCGGATTCGTCACTACGAACCATGACAGCTCACATGTCAAAACCATGTAACACATCCTCCGAGCTCCGCAAGCTCCACTCTGTCGACTACATGCTGCATCTGCAAGACGGTGTCCACACGTATGTCCCTGAGCCACTCACTGCGCCACAGCTCGTAGTACCTCACGGCCAGAGGGGGAGTACGCTGACACACGCACACGATGCACCATGATGGGTTGCCAATGCCAACCGGCAAATCCAAACCACCGACAGGAAAAGGGGGAAGATCCGACCCACTGACACAGACCGACAACCATATGCACCACACAAGCATAACTATTGTCATTTTAGGAAAACATATAGCAACCATGCTTAGACACAACCCATATTCTCTCCTCCGCAGCACTGCTAGGACCAATCTAGTAGAGAGGAGTTACTCTCAATTTTTTTTCATTATTATATAATTTTTTTTTTATTATTAATTTTTTTTAAATTTTTTTTTTTTGTTTAAAAATTATTATTTTTTTTATTTACTTTATCGTTTGGTTTCTTTATCGCGTGTCTCACTTTGTGTTTCCTTTTCTCTTTTTCACTTTGAACCCCTTAACCAAACCTTGAATCCAGGTCCTGAAATTGAGATCGACTTCCGTCAGTAAAGTCGCTGTAACTCGCTGTGAGAACCGCTGTCGACCGATCGAGGCCACCCGCCAAAATCATGAACGACATGATACACGATGTAAGTTTCTTGATTGACAACGTAGCCATGAATAGGATTCTGTGCTACGATACCTCTTAGCCTTGTTCAAGCGTTGTAACCCGGCCACTGCGGGCCCCGCTAGTCTCATCAAACCCATCTCGCCTTTCCGGTAGGCGCTATTACCATATACGCAAAACCCGAAACAGGTGATTTAGTTGTCTTTTCAGTTTGCCCATTATCAACGTTAATAATGTTTACCGGCTCAAAGACATTGTGAATGTGGGATTACGGCAAGGAAAACCTATGTAAAAATCCAAACTCCTAAAGTCGCTACAGACACGAGAACAACGAACAGTTGTATCTGGCCCCAAACTCAAAGATGGGCACGCTCACTTAGGACATTCACTCCCCTACCGGGTAAACTCTGCGCGATAATACCAAGGGCATCTGCGGTTTAGAATCCATTAAACCCGACACTAGCTGCCCGTCGAAGCAACACCACGTTCTCAAGTTGAGGTAACGCAAGCGAAATCATCAGAAACCGATGGCTGGTCAACACCCCAGCACGAACAGCCACCCTCACATGCGATTAACACGACACCACTACGCGCATTAATTTGCCCAACCAAACGTTATGGATCACTGCCCGAAGGCGCGATCCTCCATATTGAAGTGAGCATTGTATCACCTCACCGGCGATGAATATCAGGTTGAAATCGAAATCTCTTATTGAATTGACACCGGCTGACAGCAGAAGCTATCGCCGCCTTCCGCCGCGCCAATTATTCGGTCCTGGTCTGCCGCTGACACGGCGCTGTATCTCTACTATCGTAGGATATGTTATGAATTTGACACTGGCCTTCCTCCTACACAAGCGAGTAAACGTCGTTCAAGAGTCTCTCAACAAATGCACGTCAGGCGTCCCTCGCCTCTTTCGACGTGGTAATTCCGACCTAGAATCCGAACCCGGGAATTCGACCAACTGACTGAGATCATGCCTATACCGCCTCGTCGAGCCCCTGACAATTAAAACAGTCAAAAATGACCCAATTGTCAATAATGATAAACAATGCATCCCTATGTCTTCTCAAGTTTCTAACCTGTTCCTTCCCAAATTACCTTGCACCAGGCTTTAGTCAGTGATAGGAATGATGTTTGTGTCTTGTATGTGCCTGTTCTTCCTGCCTCTTGTTCCAGGGCCTTGACGAGGTTCCATCAGGGAACATCACCAAGCCCGAGGGGGATATGTAACGTATATTGGCAGGAATTCAACTCTACAAGTCACCAGAAGGGGGGCAGCTAAAGAATCAGCGTCTCTCTAAAACCCCTCCCCCTTTGCATCAGCGCAAAAGCGCGCGATTCCGTCCGGTCACAGAACAAAGAGAAATGGCCACTAGAAGATTTCCAAGAGACACATTCATTTCATGATAATAATTCATCTACACAAGGAACATGTGGATATTAATTGTTGTACTCTTTCTCTCATATGCTTGTGGAATGTGAATTATTAGGAAAACGTGGGCTGATTTCTAATCATACTTTAAGCTGGAATGTTTAGGTTGTGTTTAGACTTTTATGAATGGTTGCAAAATTGTATGAATCAATAAGATAACGAATGTGGTGATAGTATAAATGTGTAAACACGATAAGAGTTTGAATAACAGGGGTACAAACAAGTTATCTTTCCTCACATAAAAAAATGCTTTGCAAAAACCAGCCGGGCAGGCGGGGCTCCGCCCCGTACCGACGCTCTGATTGGACCAGCCGCCTTTAGGGATGTCCAAAAAACGGACTGTTTAAAACGACGCGCGAGTGACGCGCCCTCTCTCTTCTTCTGGCGCTCTGACTCTCTTGAACATGGCTTGAACATCTCTGAAGCTGCGCCCTCCAACGTGCGCGCCGGTCCGCTGGACTCTCGCCTTGAAAACCAACCATTTATGGGTCTAAGACTGTGCCAAAGCCGTAACGGAGCCACGAATTCGACGATTGCAGAGGAGAGCTTTCCCGGTGACGTCACGCAGCCGTCTCAAGTCTCCACACGAGAACAACCGAAGGAGCACGAACCGAACACGTGACACCCGAAACAAAGAACTCACGCGGGAAACGAAACCAACTTCGAGCCTGCTTTAAACCAATCCAAGCAAGTACAAACTGAATTCCTAATCCTGACTAAACCGTTAAAATTCGATCTGAATGCAGTAACAAAGCAAAAGATTTGTTCGTGATCATTTTCTGGTTAGTTAAGCTATGAAGTAGAAAGAATGGTATTCTTTCACACACAGTTAACCTCAAAACTCTCGTATGCCTATGTGTGTATGTCTTATCAGTTAATCCATTTATGTTAGAATAGCAATATCACGAATAAACCTTTTCCATTTTATAAACAAGTGTCTCTGAAATATGATTTTAAGTATTTTCATCCTTATTTTGCCCAACGATAACGCAACCTAGCTCAAACTCGAGTAATTATTAATCTCGTTTATTGTTACCGGGGCCACGGAATGGAAGCGAGATTGTAATTGAGAGTAACAGAATGTACCTTTAGTGATTGCTGGACAAGCACTTAATAAGGTGTAAACTGTAGGTTAAATATTAATATGACTTTAATCAAGCCATATTAAATATTTAATAACTAATTCCCGGAGCTGAAACAATAGCTCTATATTAAACTGTATTTTATTACACTGAAAACTAAGTGCAAAACTTTTTTAGTTTTAGTAAAAATAGTTTAATAATTCGTTAAGGGAATAGTTCTCACGAAAATGAAAATTTGCAGAAAGTTTACTCTCCCTCAGCCCATGCAATATGTAGATGAGTTTGTTTCTTCATCAGAACAGTTTGGAGAAATGTATCATTACATCACTTGCTCACCAATGGATCCTCTGCAGTGAATGGGTGCCGTCAGAATGAAAGTCCAAACAGCTAACAAAAACATCACAATAATCTAGATTACAGATTGTAAGCAGAATCAGTCCAAAACAAATACGTTGTAGGATTTTGATGTAAGAGGACAACAGGGGATATACTTTTTCACTGGAGGAACCATTTTTGGATTAGAGAATTGTGTTTTGGCCAGAAGCAATTGTTTAAAGTTAAAACATCTTAATGTTAAGATTATTTTTTTTTTTTTAAACAAAAACACAACTTCTCACTTCACAAGACATTAATTGATGGGCTGGAGTGGTGTGGATTTCTTGTGGATTATTGTGATGTTTTTATCAGCTCTTGGGACTCTCATTCTGACGGCACCCATTCAGTTGCAGAGAATCCTTTGGTGAGCAATTGATGTAGGCTAATACAAATTTTTCCAAATCTGTTCTGTTGAAGAAACAAACTCATCTACATCTTGGATGGCCCGAGGTTTATTTTTTTAAAGCAAATTTTCATTTTATATGAATTATTCCTTTGATTAATTTGATCTAAGCATTCAAATGTGAAATCCTACAGAAAGCCCAGACTTAAGCATAAGGAAAATACAAGCACACTTATAATAAAGAATAATTATGAAATATGATAGAAAATCTAAACCAGAACCAAATTGTTCAATCCTAAAGTAAAAAATAAATAAATAAATATAAAACAACTATCTTAAGTCCCAAATTAAAAAGGCAATGCACCAACACTGGCACATGTTCATCATACTCGTATGTAATTATTCTTCTCAGCACCTGCATGTTCAGTATCAGGGCTGAATTTTGGACAGAACTGCATATTAATATCATGCAGAAACCGTAAACGTCCAAAGAATGCACAGAAATCAGTGCATGAATACTGCATGATGTTGCTTGCTGCACACACCGGCCACTGCAGATATCAAATACTGCTGTAATTTAAACTGCAGCCAAGTACCTGGAGACACTTGAAAGGGGCATTTTATTCTCTCCCCTCAGGGACTCTTACTCGAAGTGTCTGCGTTCCATGCACATGACCAAAAGCAGCATTTCAAACACTTTTTCAGGACACGGGTTACCGAAAGGAAAAACAGGCCAGTGTCTTGGCAAAACTGTCATAGGGAGGACAGCCAAGATCTCACAGAAGATGAAATATTTTCCATGGACAAGTAACACACATTCACACACACAGGCTAATGCTGAGCAATTACAGGAGACCATAGAAAGCCTGTCCTGTGGTTTAAAGCACAATTTAGATAGGAACATTTCAGACGAAAGCATTCAACACCACCACAAGCCATTGAGCTGAAAAGATTTTAATGAAGTCTCTGATCAATACAGACCTATAGCGTTTTCATTAAGCAATAACTTCAGAAACCGCCAGTCAGCAGGACTGCAACAACACTGAACAATTAAATAAATAAATCTACAAATGAAACAGTTATCAGAATCTCTAATCAACTGATTGATAATAAACACTGATCAACTGAAACGAGCAGATTATTTAATTACGCATATAAGAAAAATGTATTGCAGAATTTGTAATTACTTCAACTTAACCTGATTTGACAAAAATAATCAGATTGAAAGAAATATTTATAGGTTAATAGATTATAGTTAAACTTTTATCAAACATTTGATAAACTTTGAATTGACTTTTACAATTGAATTGAGAATTATCAAACGCAATCTGACTAACAGAAAAAAGCAGATGAACACATTAATAGAAGTAACTGAATTAATCAATTGAATAAATGTGTTTCTCAAAGACATTATAAATCATTGCTTGAAATTGATAAACAAATTAATTCATTGATAACCAATTGAAGAAATAAGGCTTTTTAAAGCAATTAAATTATTGAATGATTAAAATATTTATTCATTATCAAAAGTAATCTGATTAAAAAACACTTCACTGATTAACAAATTATAGAAAGTTTAAAGTTATCAAACATTTCATAATCTTTGACTTTTAATCAATTGATTTACTGATTATTTCTCCAATAAATCAACTCAAAATGACCTGCTTATCTAAAGAAATTGGCTAATACACTTGTATCAGTTAAGACTATTCAAGAATTGACTGTATTGTTGTTAACTTTGAAGACTTGATAATCAATAAGATATTCTATAAAATGCATTAATCTGAAAAAGTCATCCAAAAACATCTACATTAACAACAGCATGCACAAATGTTTAATAAAACATTTATTAAAAAAATATAAAATGTACAATAACTTTCATTCAGAGATGAGCAGAAAGAGATCATTCCGGTTAACTACTCCACTCATTGCGATGCTGCCACGTCAGTAACCGCAGCATCAATGAAACAAGACTTCCCTTCATTTCTTCTAATGAAAAACTGCTTCCTCATGCTCTAGACTGCACATTCAGCGTTTGAAGACGAGCACTCGTTCAGTCTTGGTGGGCCGAGTGGTTCAAGGACATCGCTAAACCTTCAACTACTGTATTCAGAGTTCAGCAAGTTCAAGAAAGAGTCGTATTTCCATATGATATAAACAATACACACACAGCATTCAAAGCGGCCAGACACGCTCACACTGATATGTAAACCTATACGTTTGATCGATCGGCTGGGTTTAACCGCACTCAACAAACACTGAATGCAACATCCAAAAGAGGCGACTGAAGGATATTGGCCAGGTTTTCCTAGTTAACTGCATCTGTATAGGCATTCCTGTCTGCAAAAGTCTTAGCCAAGAACATAAACATGCATTAAAGACGTACATTACACAGGGATCATGTCTTTGTGTCAGACTTTGGTTTGCTTGGAAACCTGACTCTGGATCAGTACTGGCTCAGCAGCTCTATTCATTAAAGCTCAAATCTCCATGGATAGGAGGCAGATCAGTTCACTTCCTGTCCTCAAAGACTGCTGATCACGCACAACCCACCCCCAACCTCTATCTTTCCCTTCTCTTCATGTCTCTCACTATTGTGCGATTTGGATTCTGTCCACCCTCTGCCCTTGGTTTTTCGGTGCCGGTTTGGGACACAGTGATGAATGAACCCATGACTGCTGGATCTTGGCCCCAAACGACGCGTCTCATATTTAGTCATTTCCTGTGAAAGCCCACTTTATGGCTCGGCTCTTGGCTGCCATTCCTGGGCTGACACCGCTCGCGTTCATGTTGCTTCCACCTAGACATGGACGAGCAACTTAAGTAGGTCTGATGGGAAAGAATGCCATATTTGTAAATCAGATTTCATGCTAAATATATAAATGAAACACTATTTGTTTCTTAGCCAAGCTTATTCCTTCCCCATCCATTTCTATGGTCAAAAATCTCTGATTTGAACAACTTCATGTCTGATTTTTTTTTAACAATCCAAGTATATTACTATCAAAGAACACCTTGTCACACAAGTTTGGATGGGCAAGTTTTGTAATCAAGGTAAAGCTGATTACAGTGACATGATTGTGCATTAGGCGCACGTTATGTCCGTTATAAATGATGCGCAAACAAACTGTGTATGTGCGCTCTCGATCACTCTAACATCATATTTCTGCTTGAATACAGCTCAGTATATAGTTGAATACAGCGACGTGGATAATGAATAATAATAAAACACTATTTTATTTATTATTATTCAATTAATGCAACATAAAGATACATCACAACAAGCTTTTTTAATTATTTATTTAATGTGTATTTTATCATTTATTTACTTTTCACTTGGTAGATATCGGTGAGTTTTCTCCCAGACTATAAGATTAATGTCAGACTCAGAAGTCAACAGGCTTAAAACGGGCGCTTTTACACATTTGGTTTTGAAACTCTTCCGCATCGTCTTGTCTGTGTCGCCTCACTCTTCTTGTCTGTGTCGCCTCACTCTTCTTGTCTGCGTCGCCTCACTCTTCTTGTCTGCCTCGCCTCACTCTTCTTGTCTGCCTCGCCTCACTCTTCTTGTCTGCCTCGCCTCACTCTTCTTGTCTGCCTCGCCTCACTCTTCTTGTTTGTGTCACCTCACTCTTCTTGTCTGCGTCGCCTCACTCTTCTTGTCTGCGTCGCCTCACTCTTCTTGTCTGCGTCGCCTCACTCTTCTTGTCTGTCATCTCTCTTCACGTGATAAATGAAATCTGATCTGTGATGTAGAAGTCTGCGCGGGACCGTTTTAGGTTGTATTCCGCACACACCCGCTCCTGCGATATATTCTGTTTGTTCACATTTCTGCTGAAGGACAGAGAGCTAGGCTAACAAACACAAGTTTAGTCTGCACAAAATGGTATTTATTTTATTTGTCTTGTCAAGAGTCTTGAATGTATTGACTGATAAATGTCAATAACATTTTGCTGCCAACACGGAATAAAGTTTCACAGAGAGAAAAAGTTATACAAAAATTGTAGCCTAATCCCTATTATAATTTGTTTTGTCAGGATATAATTTGTTTATGCTAACATTCAGCCTACAACACAATAGAAACAAACACTAAATTAATTTAACATCTGGCTGTTAACACAGTGAAAAGTGCAGCAGAGAAAAAATAAATAAATTCGACAGTCTGTCATTTAAAATGATAGGATAAGCATAATACAAAAAAAAAAAGAAAAGACGAGTTGAACATGCTTAAGGACATCGCATCCACGCTTTGCTCCATTCTTATTCTGCTCTGTCACTCATCACAACCTGCTTCTGCAGTCCTGTCTGAGAGCTGTATATTATATCTGCTGTGCTGCTCTGAGCATCTTTGCACACGCTGTGCACAGACAATAAAACGAAGCACTGGTCCGTGTGTGCAGCGCGCGCATAACGGTCCGGGTGCAGGCTGAACTGATCAATAAGAATAAAGCGCAGATATGCTGTTCTGAAAGGACGTCTGGGAACGGGATAATGTTAGACCACCCGCTCAAATTCAAATTGCGCCAGAGTTACCGACCATTATCCACTTGTTTTCTGGAAATTAATCCAGCGGCGTAAGAAATCTGGTCAGGACAGCCGATTATGCAGACCTAGACTGCTGTGATGCAAGACTCTCGTTTGTTCGGTGCGTTGCATTTAGCAGCCGCGTTCAGTTTTAATTGTAGTGTCCTCTAACTGAACAAATTTATTTGTATTACTATAAAAACAATCTAAACAAAGGTGTGGGAGGGTGCCACGGTGAGCAAGTGACATAATGGTGTTGGGGCTTAACACCGGTATAACGTCATCGCCGTCTATCACGGCAAGCCTACTTCACTCTGTTATTTATTTACTTTATAACAGTAAATAAATATCGGTTCTGAATATCGGTTACATAAACTTACAAATAATCGGTATCGGTTATAAAAATCAATATCGGTCGATCACTAATTTCAATACAAGCCAAGAGGAGACTGGTTTTCCTTAGCTGTAAACAAAACTGGTTCTCCCAAAATGATCATATTCTGACTGGAGCTTATACCTACATCCTACATCATCTGCTCGTGTGAACGCCCGGACGTCAGTTAGCAGTTAGAGATTACGGTTTATAAAGATTTAAATAAGGATTTTTTCTTACACAAACTCATCGATTCACTTCAGAAGGTCTTTATTAACCTCCTGGAGCTGTGTGGAGCACTTTATATGATGGATGGATATAGTTTTTCGAGCTTCACAATCTTGACACTGCCATTTTAAAGCATGGGAAGAGCCAGGACATTTTTTTTAATAGAACTCCGATTGTATTCGTCAGAAAGAAGAAAGTCATAAACACATAGGATGGCTTGAGGAGGAGTAAATCATGGGGTAATTTTCATTTTTGGGTGAACTATCCCTTTAAACTGATTAATGTTTGTACTGTTTTATCAATCTTGAAACTTCTCTCTGTAACATGTTGTGACCCAAAAGTGTATTATACTGCATAACTTTATTAAATAACTTCATAAATAAATATCATTAGGTTTTATATTTTGTTAAATAATGCAAACGAAGACTCAAACATTTGCAAGAGTCCAAATACTGGTCCTCAGGTAGAACAGACAAGACAACCATAAATAACTAGTGTAAGACCAAGCATCTTCACGTCTGACGATTTAGCTAAATTAGATATAATAATCAGGGATGCAGAATAGATGTCGTTTCATTTACCAAAGACAACAAACTGAAGGTTTCCTTTCAATGCAAATTAGATGTTTTCCAGAATTTGTTGCAGGTTATTAAATATAATTAAACTTAACATTTTGAGCAGAAATTGATAACTACTTGACACAGAAACAAAAGTCTTGCTGTAATTTGTACTAACTACATGCAGCTACAGACCGATATAATAGCAGATAGTATAGATGAGACACAGATAAAAATAGATGGAGAGAGAGGTAGATAGATTTACAGACAGAATGACAGATAAAAAACCTGTAAATAGACATAGCTTCACATACAGACAGGCTAGATAGAATCTATCAGATAGATAGATAGATAGATAGATAGATAGATAGAGATAGATAGATATCGTGGAGCTTGAGGGTCATCTGAGACAGTAGCCTGCATAAGCTAGTGAGCTGCCTACACAGACAGCATATACTTACACACGTGCATCACTTAGCTGACTCAGAAAGCACTTATGATGCTGTCTTCGTAGGCAGCTCACTAGCCTTCACTCAAACAGAAGGCCTATTGCCATATACTCTGAAATCACATGGAATATATAATTCCCAGCTCGCAATCACACACATGTCTTATACAACAACATCTAATTTAAATCACAGGAGTCTCATTCCCTTGACAGTGAGGAGGATGTTGGTGGACATCACAAACGCGTTAGAACACAGCGGTCCTTGCCAGAAGTTACACCGTTCGTTTGCGTCACATCACTGGATATTTGACAAGCAATATGGGTTGCATTTGAACTTGCGGTTAAAAGACTACAGATCGTCCGTGAGAGTAAACACAACTTACGATGCATTTCCTGCCCAGGTAGTTGAACAGACACTCGTTCTCCTGCGGGGTCAGAAGCAGAGAGCCCACGTTTCCCCCCCTCCTCTGGGGCGGGTGGCCGCTCATGTTGACGGATGAGGCGGATGAACTTGAGCGTTTGTCTCGTATTAGATTATGTTATGTGCAATCACAGATCAACATGGCCTGCGCTCCGTTCATCCCGTTAGGAATTCCGCATGCAAGTAGAGCCGATGTAGAGTTGTCCTCAATGCGTGGGCGATGCAGATGCGACTCGTTTACTCATGTGGGTTATTTATTCTTTAATTCGTTCACTTTTGACAGACTGCATAATATAAACTTTCATTCCGAACTCCTAAAGCAATAACGAAGGATCCTGTAATCCAACATGGCAGCAGGACGGTAGAATTCAAGGCGCAGTTTGGGAAATGGAGGAATGGAATTTGTTCGGGGCCAGATGTTAGCTTTTTTGGTACAAACCTACTGTTTTTTTATTTGTTTTATTTACAAATACCTAAGTTTAAAATCACAAAGTCATTTTTAATATCCAAACGTGGGTGAATAGGAATTAAAACAGTGGTATGTGATGAACGAATCCCCCCTAGTTTCTCGGGATGGTCTATCCCTGTTTTCCCGTGCCTCTTGCAGCGGACGGGGATGCGCACGGGATGGGCGGGGCCTCTGAGGCAGGGGGTGGAGCACAGCGCCGTCATTGATAGAAGGAGATGACCGTTTTTGACGGACATATACTCTGTTTTAAAGAAAGGATAACTATGCTGCTGTTTTATAAAGCAGATAAACCTATCCAGGCTTCTGAATGGTAAATATACAGTTTAAAATACATAATATAGCATCAGGTATGATGAGAAACACCAGCTCCCATGAGCAACGTTTTATAAGGGAATATATTTTCCAGTGGAAGGATACCACTTATAATTTTGTAATTGTATTTATTTTATTTGTTTAAATATGTTGCATTTTAAGCGACATTGATTTTACATAAAAAATGATTCTAAAATTAATTATTATTTATATATATATATATATATATATAAATATATTTGTGTGTGTGTGTGTATATATATATATATATAATTTTTTTTGTGTGTGTGTGTGTGTGTGTGTGTGTGTGTGCATGTATGTGCGTGTGTGTGCGTGCGTGTGTGTGTGTGTGTCCAATAATATATTATTTAAAAAATGTGTTCCAAAAATAATTGGCAAATCACTTACATCCGGTGAGCATGTAATTTTTATCTATTAAATGTAAGACAATTTAATAATTTAATGAGTAAAGAATCTTATAGTATTTATCTGTAGTATGGGATGTTATATTATTTTGCATTCCTGTCCATTTGTATGAATAAATAAACCCATCATCAGATCCTGGAAGCTGAGCCAAACTGAGATGTTTATCAGGTGAAAGTCTGGCTTTCCTCAGTCCAGACAATAAGCTATAATTGTAAAATGTTGTGCCACAAATCGAAATCACCAGTTATATTCTATTTGGAGGATAACAGTGATCACACAAGTGGCATATCTGTGTGGCTGCTGCTGACAGTCTTTTCTCATGAGATAATGATGACCTCAGTTTTTTATGGAGATTCAGCACATTGCACAGTGTTATTACAGAGCAAAAAAACTTCACTTTGCAATAACCCAATCGTTATAGTGTAATTACTAAGAAGGCAAGATAAAGAGCTATCACTTTAACCCATAACACCAACAACTTTTGGAGCCCAGAAATGAAAACCTCACTCATACGGAGCATCAGACAATTTAAGAGTATTGTTAAAATAAGCTTTTCATAGCTATACTTTTATTTATAATGACTGATTAATAATCACCCAATCTTATGTAACAGCATCAGGGACAGAGTTCACCTTGTTCTTCCCTACCGATGAACAAATGAAGAAAGGAGAAGCAAAAAAGAGACAGATGGAGGATCGTGTTTGAAAGTGGAGCCCTGCCAGGGGACACCTGGCCTCCCGTTAAACTCTGCTTCTGCACTGCATGTACAACACATACTGAGACAAGACGAGAACTTACGCAATCCAAGACACATGCACAGCTTACACTATCTTTGAAGATTACACCAGCTAATAATACAATTATTGGATTATCTGATATATATATATATATATATTTGTGTGTATTTGTATGTATGTATGTATGTATATATATAAGTTTCTGTCAATAAAAGCTCATTCGGATCTCCACTAGATGGCGCTATTAACTAAAAGCTCTTTTATGTTTCTCTGTTTATGCTTTTGCTCCTTTCTTAAATTATGTATAACTTCAATTATAAGTGTTGCATACAAGTCTATTTACATGTGTTCACTTTCAAGTGATATTTACCTTTATTTGTCGTTGTTTATTCAAAAATCATATCTTATATTTAATTGGCTGTCTTTTCACTGACACAATTGTAAGTAGGCCTACACTAACTTGAATGAATAAATAAATAAATAATTAAATTGTAACTCTTTTTAGATAATAATTAGGGTTACAAACGTAATAATGAATATCATATTAAATATTTGTATGTAATTTTAAATCAATTCTGGGTCTGTGACAATAGGCTACTATTTTTAATGCGATATTTATAACACTAGCATTAAGGAGATTCCATTTGACTTTATTAACTACGGTTACCATGGTACTGATGAATATAAACAAATTCGTTATTTGTGCCCTACCCTTAATAGTGCATGATGTTGATTTGTCGAGTATCTGGCAACTCCAGGAGTCAGCTGACCTGCTGAGGACACAGGACAGTGAGTGAAGGCACATCGCTGCGCAGCTCTGTAACAAAAGAGAGATCGATCCCTGCGATTTTAACTAGCGACCATGAGCAGCACACAATCTTACAGTCGCTTCAGTGATGAAAACTACAAAAACTGGCTGAAAACAACGGAGAGTCTTTACATACTGAGGAGCCGCATTCAGGGCTTCATCGAAAAGGAAACCGAAACTTATCACAACACTCTTCAAAACAAACCTCAGCTCAATAGACAGACCTGTGTCAGAACATGCAAACGTGCCAATAAGGTAAATTGTAAATGTAATGTCAAAGTAAACAATACAAATAGCCTTATTTATTTATTGTTTTATTATTCTATCTATCTGTCTGTCTATTTTTGTTTGTCTGTCTGTCTGTCTGTCTGTCTTTGTCTGTCTGTCTGTCTGTCTGTCTGTCTGTCTTTGTCGGTCTATCTGTTGGTCTGTCTGTCTATCTATCTCTATCTGTCTGTCTATTTTCATATTTGTCTGTGTCTGTCTGTCTATCTGTCTGTCTCTCTATCTATCTATCTGTCTGTCTGTCTATTTTCATATTTGTCTGTGTCTGTCTGTCTATCTGTCTGTCTCTCTGTCTATCTATCTGTCTGTCTAGACATACAGAATATATTTGATAGACATACTGTATAATAGTAACGATATTGCCATATTAAATACAAATATGTATCAACACAAATTGAAATATGGCAATACATCAAAAAGTGTAAAAGAATGTCAATTAAAATCAGTGTTTTTGGAACAGTCTGTCCATGTCTCAAACTGATTTTTGCTTCTTTCTACAGCCTCTTTGCCAGTTGTGTGAACACTGGAAGAAGGAAATCGTTGCCAATCATAATGGGAATGATTATCGTATGAACTGGGACAACTGTCAGCCTCATCTATGGCCCACAGATAAGTGGGAAGTTGCCAAAGTAAGTTGCTTTCATCTTTAATAAGCATAGAGTGTTGTCACTGAGTGCTGTCTGTTAAATTGTCCTGTTGTATATGGGGAGGGATATATTTAGATATTTGGTGTTATTGAACAAAAATCTCTGTGCATTACATTTTTAACATTGGTGACTGCATGTCTCACATGTTTCTTATGACAGGCACATATGCCACTTGGGCAGACTAAACATCGCAAGTTTGACCAGTTTGATATTGCTGCCATCCTAAACTTAATGAGTTTCTGTAAACATTTCAAGAACATCCCAGGACAATGTGTGAGAAACGTAAGTGAAGAGGATATATCCTATATTTCCCTTCAAAACAGATTTTTCAGCTTTACATCATTCAGAATCTCTATATGTGTGATAAAACGTCTATAAAGCTTTGTGCTATAGTATGTGACCACTGTATCAGTACGGATATTCAAACACTGCAGCTCTCGTGTCGTGCTGGATAACACATTTTGCACTTATTTTTATCCAACAATTCAGGTAATAACTGTACGGAACAGTGTAATGCATTCACCTGACTTCAAAGTGAGCAATGAGGACATGAAACAACATCACAAAATGCTCCTGGAGCTGGTCAAAGAGCTTAAACCTCATGTCCCAGATATGAAAGACTTGGAAAAGGAGATAACACAGGTGGATGGAAAATTATGAATTTTATTATTAGGATAATGTTGCCCTTCAATATAATTGTATTATTTATTCATTTGTCAAATTCCTGTGTAGTTTTACAACATCTTGGATAAGAATTTCAACCAAGCCCCGTGTGAGGTAGATGGCCAACAGGAAGATCTCCAGACCGTGAAAGACCGGCAGAATGTTCTGGACCGTGAGCAGCAGGCCATGAAAGATAGGATTGAAGACTTTATCTCACAGTTTGAAGGGAACCAAGATGAAGATGTCGAAGTAAGTACAGTAGATCAACACTAAAATATGTGAATTGCATCGTGTCTGTTCTAAAACATGACTTAATGTTAAGGAAAAACCTCAGGACATGAAGAGTCTTCTGGACTTCCTGGACCAAAACAAAGATCTGCTGGAGACCCTGGGTCCTGAAGTCAACAAACTCAAAGAGATGCAAGCGAAAGTAGATCAACATGAGGAGCAGATCAACCACCTGTCAGGAAGAGTGGAGCATCTGGAGAAAGTGACGCATGGTAAGAGCTGAGAAGGAAAAAATGCCATTCATTTTGATTCTTAAATGTAATAATTTAGCTATATTTAGTTTCAACATATTGCTTCTAATGTGTTCTATGGGCCAAAAGTGAACTCACAAAGAACGTTTAACCACACATAATTTCCCTTGAAAATTACAAACTAAAAAATGTTGCAATTATGATCAAGAAGAGGTCAGCTCCTTGTGAAAAAGATGTACACCAAGCATACTTTAATAAAATAGTACTTACTATAGATATAATGTAATATACTTTAAAAGAATATACTTAAGTGTGAACTGAATGTACTGTAATGTAATCGGACACTTAATTGTCTTTTGCAATTAAATGGAAATGTATTTTAGTTTACATAATAAATCAAAATAGTATTTAACCTGTATGCCATATATTTAAATACATTTTTAATTGCACATTTGTATTAATGAAGTTGCAATGTTATAAAGGTCTAATGTACTTAATTAAGTCAGTACCTCAAAATAAGTGTACTTCTTTAAGGCATGGCAATTACAATAATAATTTAAAAATATACTTTACAAGTAAAGCTTTTAATTTTATAATTTTGTTTCAAAATAGATTTTTTTTTAAGTTGTGGTATAAAGTAAAGCATTTAATTTTATAATTTTTTTTACAAAGTGCATTTAAAAAAAGTCTAATCCTGAATGTGTACTGTCTTTCACTACACTTAAGTAGCCTTTTGTCATGCTTTTAACACAGATAACTAATTAATAAGCTAAATGACACAAGCTTAACTCACCATTCTGAGTTTGCAAGAGTCCAACTGTATTCAGATTGTCTCATTCAATGTTTCTTTATCCACAGATCCAGTGTTTGTTGGCAGCCCAGTTAAATACAAAAACCATCTTTATGAATATTGTCAGGCAAAGAAATGGCCAGAGGACAAATTTCCTGTTTTTACAGAGGATCAAGAAGCTCAAGGTAACAAATTCATCATCCATCCCATTAATATTAATTGCATGATAGTCTTTAGAAACAAATCAAACATGTATTTGTTTAGACATACAGGACAAGTGGATGACATTCTTTCATTCAGGTTGGATTCAACAGTTAATCATGTAGCTCACATCCTCTTCACAGGTTACAGAGGTAAAGTGATGGTGAATGGGAAAAGTTTCACTTGCAAAAGGGTTTTTAACGACAAAAAGGCTGCGCATCAGGAGGTCGCATACATTGCCCTCGAGCAGCTGAAATTACAAGAAGAAAGCACCGATGAACCATCAAGCTCAGTCATGCACTCTGAGGCCTCCTCTTCAACTTCCTCAGGTGAAATATGACTTTGTACTTTTGTAAACATAAATTGTTCTATTGAATTATGGCGCACTGAGATATGTATAATACAGTATGTCTTTTAATATTTTGACATTTCAGGAAACACTTTCTTTGGTAAAGTGACTGTGGATCTCAATCGAGAAGTTGTTTCTGATAGATGCTCTTCAAAGGAAGAAGCGACTGAAGCAGCTTACAAGCTTTTATGGGAAAGTTTTTGCATCGGTGTCCCAGTAGAGGGTAAAGTACCAATCTTAAGCTTAAAATGTAATGTAAAGGCAAAAAAGTTGCAGTTTCACCAATTGTAAGCCTTAAAATAATGTTTAGTTTAATAAAATACCGTCAAACACATGCAAGAATGTTCGCATGTAATGATGTAGGAAATAAATCCATTTCAGGTTTGTGCAATAAATGTGCAGTTTTAACCCTTTAATGGGCAATAATGCCCTCTAAAAGACATTAGATTGTCTGAATAGCTCAATAAACCTGGTTTTCTTTCTCGCTGCAACAGGTCGGACATACAAGTCAGTGACGATGGAATATTTCAATACAAATGGCTTCCCAAAACCAATAGAAGATTTCGATGACAGCACAACCATCTGCAAGCTCAAACTTGTTGGGCCTTTCACTTTTTGTGACAAAGGTAACTGCCCTTCTGCTCTTAGTCATGTGATAAACATCACATATCTTCCTTTCACAAAAGTTTTGTGTTGATTTACAAGCTATTCTTTGCTGACGTTTAGTTTGCATTTCTTAGATGGCTCCACCAAGAAGAGACAGGCGGAGCATCAGGCAGCTAAAGTTGCTCTGCAGCATTTGTCAGGGATCCTCAACTGTCCTCCAATATCAGATACTAATAACTTCAAAGGTGTTCTGAAGGAGCGTCTAGAGACACAGGGTCTCAAAAATCCTGTTTATGACACAAGTAATAAAGCAGAGGTCAGTGAAGAGCCCATGGCCATCGACACCAGCTCCAACATGATTACTTCTACAGCATTCATCAGTGAGGCAGCAGTGAAAGATCCTTCAGAGTCTGTAAGCATCTCCACATCAGCACAGCTCCCATCATGCCAAGAGTCAGTCCATGTTCCTGTTCCTGTGCAGCCAGACCCTCCAGACTCCAGCTCTCCAGCCTCACTGAGGAAAAAACCCAAGATTGAATGTCCAGGTAATGGAGCATGTAGGAAAAAAAGATGATGTGCTTTTGCAGGACACACCAGTAGGGAGTGCTAGTGATTTTCATTTATTTATTGGTCAATTGATTTATTTAGATTCTAAAACGTTCACAGGACTGGCGAAGAGCCTCAAAAAGCAGGCTCACAGCAGAAAAATATTTTAAAATAATAAGGATACATAAAAAAGAGAGGAAAAGTACTAACAAAATAAACCCTTCATTAAACATAAAATAATTCAATATTCAATTCAATATTTTAGATATTTCAGGAAACACTTTCTTTGGTAAAGTGACTGTGGATCTCGGTCGAGAAGTGGCGTCTAATAGATGCTCTTCAAAAGAAGAAGCGACTGAAGCAGCTCATAAGGTTTTATGGGAAAGTTTTCACATCAGTGCTCCAGCAGAAGGTAAAGTACAAAGTTTAGGTTAGATTTCAAATATTTCATACGTCAGTATATTCACATGTACAGTGTTTCACCTATACTTGAGGCCTAAAATAGTACAATATTTCACATAAAATACTTCAGGAGTACTCATGTGTGATACTGTAGTTACGTTGGTGTTACTGTGAGCTATAGATATGCATTAAAATGTTAAAATGGTTTTCATTACAGCATAACCTGGTTCTCATGTTTTCTACAACAGGTCAGATGTACAGGACAGGGATCATGAACTATTTCATCACACATGATTTACAAAAACCAACAGAAGAGTTTGTTGATGATGAAAACACAACCGTCTGCAAGCTCAAACTCATCGGGCCTTTCATTTTTTGTGACAAAGGTGATTTAAGTTCCACTGTTATTCATTGAGTGAACACTATTTGGGTGAATATCTAGGTCATATTTTACCCCTAAAACAAATACAATATTTTATATTTTTCCCAATGGAAATGCAGTCTCTTTCTTTTAGAACAGCACCCCCTGTACTGTGGAAAAAAATATTATATGGTGTCTCTTACATTTCTTAGATGGCTCTACCAGAAAGAAGCAGGCAGAGCAACAGGCAGCTAAAGTTGCTCTGCACCAGCTATCTTGGATCCTCAGCTGTCCTCCAATATCAGATACTGAGAAGAACTTCAAAAGTCTTCTGAAGGAGCGTCTAGACCGACTGAGTATCAAAAATCCACTCTATGACATAGAAGAGTCTAAAGCAGAGACCAGTGAAGAGCCGGTCACTAGCGGTATGAGCCCAGAGCTTTCAAACTGTAAGTTTAACTTGAAAGAAATGAGTGAAAAACTCTTGCATCTAGTCTGTGACGTATATTTGGGAAAGTAAGGGTTTCCTTTTTGTCTGCAGTATCTATAAATAAGGCAGCAGTGAAAGAGCATTCGGACCTTAAGTCTGAAAGCATCTCCACTTCAGCACAGCTCCTTTCAGGCCAAGAACCAGTCCATGTTCCTGTTCCTGTGCAGCCAGACCCTCCAGACTCCAGCTCTCCAGCCTCACTGAGGAAAAAGCCCCGGTTAGATTGTCCAAGCAAAGATGATGTACTATCGCAGGGGACACCAGCACGGAGCGCTAGTGGTACATTGAAGTAATAAATAACAAGGTTTTTATATTTGTTGCAACTGTCTAATCTAATTGTTCATCTTTGTATATTTTACAGAAATCAATGATCTGTTCAATGTATATAACCTCAAGCCACCACACGTGAACATGGAAAACATGAATTATGATCAGAATTTCAAATGTACTGTGACAGTCAACCTGGAAAACTATACTTATGCTAACAAACAACAAGGGTACGACACCAAGAAAGATGCCATTAGAAAAACCTACCTGTTATTTGGCTGTGCGATGGCAATTTTGGATCCTAACACAGGTATTTTGTGCTTAATTGTACTCATATATACAGTGCTCAGCGTAAATGAGTACACCCCCTTTGAAAAGTAACATTTTAAACAATATCTCAATTCATCTCAATGAACACAAAAACATTTTCCAAAATGTTGACAAGACTAAGTTTAATATAACATCTGTTTAACTTATAACATGAAAGTAAGGTTAATAATATAACTTTTTCAGTTTTACTCAAATTAGGGTGATGCAAAAATGAGTACACCCCACTGAAAGTCTCTGGAACAAAGCTAAATTTTAGACTACAAATGTCTAATTTAACAAGAATTCAACCACAAGTGAGTCTAATTATTCATTACACAGGTGACAGTTGACTATAAAAGGGTGTTACTTAAAGAAAACCCCTTCCCATTTCATGCTGTCAGCAATGGCACCACATGGAAGAGAAATGTCACAAGACCTGAGAAAGAAAATAATTTCTTTACACAAGAAAGGTGAAGGCTACAAGAAGATCAGCAAAGCTTTACTTATCAGTCAGAATACTGTAGTAAAAGTGGTACAAATATTTAAAAAGATGGAACTGCAACCATCTCATAGAGATGTCCAGGTCGTCCACGGAAGTTAACACCTCGTCAGGAGCGTCTTCTGATGAGAAGGGTTGAAGAAAATCGACATGCAAGTTCACTGCAGTTATCTAAAGAAGTAGAAAGCCAAACTGGGGTGACTATTTCGTGACACAACACGGCGCACACTGCAGAGGAATGGCATGCATGGGTGTGTCCCACGAAAAGAAGCCTCTCCTAAAGCCCAGGCACAAAAAGCCCGCCTAGAGTTTGCCAGGGCCCATGCTGACAAAGATGAAGACTACTGGGACTCTATACTCTGGAGTGATGAGACCAAGATAAATGTTTTTGGAACTGATGGCTTCAAAACTGTATGGCGTCGCAAAGGTGAGGAATACAAAGAAAATGCATGGTGCCTACAGTGAAACATGGTGGTGGCAGTGTCCTTATGTGGGGCTGCATGAGTGCTGCTGGTGTCGGGAGCTGCATTTCATTGATGGCATCATGAATTCACAAATGTACTGCTCTATACTGAAAGAGAAGATGCTACCATCACTCCGTGCCCTTGGTCGTCGTGCACTTTTCCAACATGACAATGATCCTAAACACACATCTAAGGCCACTGTTGGATTTCTGAAGAAGAACAGGGTGAAAGTGATTCAGTGGCCAAGTATGTCTCCTGATCTGAACCCAATCGAACACCTATGGGGAATTCTGAAGAGACAAGTTGAGCATCACTCTCCATCCAGCATCCAATCTCTAAAAGAGGTCATTCTTGAAGAATGGAAAAAGATAGATCTGGCAAACTTGTTCATTCCATACCTAGAAGACTTGGTGCTGTGATAAAAAATCATGGAGGCCATACAAAGTACTAGATTTAGTCGTTTTTGTTGTGGGGTGTACTCATTTTTGCATCACCCTAATTTGAGTAAAACTGAAAAATGTGTAATCGAAGTTATATTATTAACCTTACTTTAATGTTATAAGTTAAACAGATGTTATATTAAACTTAGTCTTGTCAACATTTTGGAAATGTTTTTTGTGTTCATTGAGATATTGTTTAAAATTGTACTTTTCAAAGGGGTGTACTCATTTACGCTGAGCACTCTTCATATACCAATACATTTAAATTCAGTATCTAATGCTTGTTTCTTTACCTCTAATTCAAGATGAAAAGATGTCCAGTGCGCTGGTGAAGCAACACTTTACTCAGAAGTCTCTTACTCTTCCTCGGGAGGATGTTGAAGGATCTGTAAAGCCATTTTACTGCTCACTGAAGAACATAACTTACAATGTGAAGTATGACGGACAAGGTTAGTGTGAGTGTCTGAAGAAACGAGTTTAAGAGAATCGAGTGTAATTTCATTTTAGCGTCAATGACTATTAAATGTGTCCAAATTTTTTAAAGTCTACACTACTGTTTAAAGTTTGGGTCAGTATAATTATTAATTATTTATATTTGAAAGAAAATAAAGGGGTCATGACATGGATTTTGTTTATTTTAACATGTTCCTTGATGGTTTCTTATGACGTTAATAACGTTTTTTTGCACAAAAAAACATATGTGGAAAAATAATTATTTTCAAACATCATTCTGAACCTCTCTCTAAAATGACCCGTTTTTAAGGGGCGGGACCTTTAAGGCTTGTCAATAATCGGCCACTGTTATGATTGGCTAACAACATTGCATTGAAAACACTATCCGCACCCCCTCGCTATTGTATTTGAGTGTTTTGACAACATAATTAAAATAAGATGGTAATTTACAGACAAATATTATGAAATCATTTACGGTTTTTGATGCAGCAGCAGTCAGATCTAGTACCGCTTCATCCTTCAACAAACGCTTCTTTGGGAACTCTCCATGACACTGTACCTCGTTTACAAAATAAAAAGTTCTCAACAATCCTTAGACACGGTCCGAGATGCCATTAAAAATAAATGATCCAATTATTCCTTACATCGAGATCCTTCTGATATCTGTACAAAGACACGAACCAAACTCGTCAAAGCGAACGTTCTTTCACTCCATTTGTCTGATTGACGACAGACTCAAGCACATGGACTGTGTCTGAAAACGAACACACATCTCTATACTGTAACCAGTGTAGACAAGATAGCGGCAGTGAATGTCATTTCTATTTGTTTTTAACGCAACGCGGCACTCTCATTCAGCGTGATCAAGTGTCAGCCGTTAAGCGACTGAATGCCAGTGGGCGGGGCCTATAGTGAGAAGAAGATTATTCGTCGATGTCTTGCTCTTGAGGTGGTGTTTATACAAATGTTTGTGCCCGGTGATGTCATCTTGCACTTCAGATCCAAACGAGCCGTTTTTGGAGCTTGATTAAATAAATGTTTTGTTTATAATGAGGATGTTTTAAGCTATGACACTTGCAGGATGTTTTAATGGCACAAAGTCCTCGTTTATGCCAAAAGATCTGCGTTTTTATGTCATAACCCCTTTAATACTTTTATTCAGCAAGGATGCATTAAATTCAAAGGTGACAGTAAAGACATGTATACTACTAAAAGTTCTATTTCAAGTAAATGCTGTAATGCTTTCCATTAAAAATAAATCATGCTTTCCACTTAAGTATGAAGCAGCACAACTGCTTTCAACACTGATAATACTGAGAAATGTTTAATGAGCATCAAATCAGCAAATTAGAATGATTTCAGAAGGATCATGTGACACTGAAGTGTTCAAATTTCAGCTTTGCATCACAGGAATAAATTACATTTTGCAACATAGAATATTTCTGTTATTACTGTATTTTTGATCAAATAAATGCAGCTTTACTGAGAATAAGAGACGTCTTTCAAAAACATTAAAAAGCTCTACCAACCCCAAACAAGTGTCTTAAGTGTCTTAAGCATGTAAAAAGGTTTTCTATTTATCGTAATTCATAAATATCATTAAGGTTTTGTTTTTTGCGAGACATTTTACAACTCGAACCTTGACACAAAGTCAATTATATTCATTTTTCCACCCCTTCTTAAAACAATGCATGCTTTCTTTAACTGGGAACAGAAATGTAACAAAAAGCACGTAACCCCAGTATGAATGTTCAAATATGATATGATTTTTTTTAGGGTCCTTAGAGGATGAAGCCAAATTACATGCTTTCCAGAAAGCCCTAAGTTCACTATCACCTATTTTTGGTTATCCGTCACTTCCTGGAGCCGACAGTGCTGAAGTGGTTCAGAATCAGCTGAGCTCCATGCTGAACGGGGCCCGTCAGAAAGAGCCCGTCATTGACCTGAAGTCTGAGGAACGAGCCTCTATCAAGCTGTTTTTCTGCGACTATACGTTGAAGTGCACATGTCAAAGCAACAAGAAAGCAGCTCAAAAACATCTCTGTGAACGCCTACTGGGTCTGCTGGGGGTAAAGACAGGTCAGAGCCACTGAACACCAACCAGTTTGTCTTTCTTAATGTACGTTATCAGAAACTGATCATTTAATTATTCTATTCTGAACTTCTTACACCAGAAAACAATGCACCTTTGAGAAACGCTGTAGTTGAGTGGTTCATAAAGCAGAATCTGCCACAGCCAGAGTTTGAGGACACAGCAGAGGTGCTTGGAGCAAAGGCTACTTTCTCTGTTCCGTTAACCTGCTGCAGTCCAGGTGAGCTCACATACACACTCACAACATCAGAAATGTTCAATAAAGATTTAATGTTATTTAAATATATATATAAATAATACATTGTAAATACAGTATTGTTCAAAGACACCATGGCTGCATTTATTTGATCAAATAGAGTAAATCAGTAATTTTGTGAAATATCATTAAAATATAAAATAACTGTTTTGTTATTTGAATATATATTAAAATGTAATTTATTTCTGTGACGGCAAAGCTGCAATTTCTGAATTTTCTTCACTGCGTCACATGATTCTTCAGAAATCATTCTAATATGCTGATTTGCTGCTCAAGACACATTTCTTATTATCAAAGTTAATATTTTTGTGGAAACCATGATACATTTTTAGGATTTCTTGATGAATAGAAAGTTCAAAAGAACAGCTTTTTGAAATGTATTAAAATCATTTGTAACATTATACTGTAAATATATTTGCTGTTACATTTGATCAATTTAATGCATTATTGTTGAATTAAAGTGTTTATTTGTTTTAAGAAAATACCCCAGTCATTATAATCGTAGTACAATAAAAAAAAAATCATTATAAATGTTACAGTTGAATTAATATTAATAATCAGAGTAAACAGTTCTTATGTCAAGTTGGAAATATTTGTCTGTAATATTAAATATTAAAATATTACAGTTGGTTACAAGTTGGTTATTTGATTTCTAGGCTGGGAAGACAGCTGGGAAACCGCAAAGTCGAAGCTGCTTCAAGAGCTCAAGCTCAGATTTAGGTTTCTGGACGACAAAAACAATTGAAATGTATTTTAGCTGGAAAAAATTGTTCTGCATGTCCTAGTCACCTACTCTAACTTGACTTGTCCTGGTGAAGATTTTCATACCTGGCTTGCAATTTTATCTATTTTAAGGTGTTTTTTTTTCTATTTCAATAAAAATATCGATTTACATTCTTAAATGTACATTTATTTATTACATTTTAAATTTCCCTGGGATTTAATGAAACTATTAACATTGAATGAAACTAGATGTATTTTAAAGATTTATTCCAAATGTATACCAATTAAACACTTTTAACACTACAAATCGAATAAATTTTATTTGCATTTATATTGCACTGACTGTAACTCGTTCAAATTGAACTGAGTTTCAGTTTCAGAGGTTTGTTGTCTTTGCTGGAAAACTCAATTGAATCTACTACTGTGGATATAATTCAATGAGATGAGCTACATTATTAACAGTTTGGTTGGTCAAGTGAATGAATGAATGATGCATTTATATAGCGCCTTTTTGTGTATTGCTGTACACCCAAAGCGCTTTACAATCATTTGGGGGGTGGGGTTCTCTTCTCAACCCCCACCAGTGTGCAACATCCACTTGGATGATGCTATGGCTGCCACAGGACAACCGCGCCAGTGCGCTCACCACACACTAGCTACTAGATAAGGGCCAGTGGTGGGAATTTGGCCAGGACACCGGGGCTACACCCCTACTCTTTACGAGAAGTGTCATGGGATTTTTAATGACCACAGAGAGTCAGGACCTCGGTATAACGTCTCATCTGAAAGACCTGTTTACAAGTGAATCTATTCGTTCCACACTTGACTGCAGAGTCATTTTACAGTATTTACTTGTGAAGTATAGTATAGCGTCCCCGTCACTATACTGGGGCGTTAGGACCCACACAGACCACAGGGTGAGCACCCCCTGCTGGTCTCACTATCACCTCTTCCAGCAGCCACCTAGTTTCCCAGGAGGTCTCCCATCCAGGTACTGACCAGCTCCACCCTGCTTAACTTCAGTGGGCAACCGGTCTTGGGCTGCAGGGTGATATGGCTGCTGGTTAGATGAGTCAGATCTTCATAGGCTTACAAGATAAACCGAGCCATACAATGTGAGTTTTAAAAACCAGCTTCTGTCTTTTGTATATTTATTATTGCTGTCAAACGATTAATCACATCCAAAATAAAAGCCTTTGTTTACATAATATACTGTATGTGTGTGTACTGTGTATATGTATTATGTATATATAAATACAAACACATGCATGCATGTAATTAAGAAAAATATGTTATGTTTATATATAATATCAAATATATAAATGTATATTTACATTTATACATTTACATGTATGCATTTAGCAGACACTTTTATCCAAAGCGACTTACAGTGCATTCAGGTTATACATTATATTATATACATGTAAATATTTTCAAAATATATACTGAATGTGTGTATTTATATATGCATAATAAATAAACACAGTACACATACATATATGTAAACAAAAGCTTTTATTTTGGATGCGATTAATTTAGAGGTGGGCATAGATTAATTTTTTAATCTAGATTAATTTTGGAATTAATCTAGATTAATCTAGATTAAAATGGCTCATTTGAATTCTGCGAAGGCATTCAGAATATGTGACCCAAATAATGACTAAAAGTAAGTCTTTGAGAACGGGTTTCTCAAGCCAGGTGGCACATTAGACCAGGGGCTCATCTCCTGTTTCCAAAATGCATCACAAACTTTAATCTCTTCCGTCCCAATCCCACGAAAAAACTGGAGGAAAATCCCGTTCTCCACTCCCGGAAGAATGACTCCCATTCCCTCCCACTCCCGTGTTGTTGTTTTTTTTTTTTTTTGCCGATAACTGTCAATTACAGTAAAAATATAGTACAGATCACAGGCGTGCCCACCTTATTAGTTGAATAAAACCCAAAATGTCATTTTTGTTATTATATTGAACTGAAAGCCATCTTATTATGCACAGTGTTGCACAGATTAAATTTCATGTAAATCATCCATGCTAACACACACGTCTTCTATTTTATTTTTTTGACATTTCACTCTATAGATATATTTTCTATGTACTGTATTTTAGATATATTCGAGTTTCAAGTTTCTCGTTCAAGTTCACATGAGACCTAAAGCGCATCCTGATTGCTTAAAAGCGCAGCGTTTCGTTGTTATTCTGAGTGCACACAAATAAACGTAGAGTCTTTACAGATTCGAAAGATGTATTAGGCTACTTTTATCTGTATGACCAAGAATGACGGAGATGTAAGAGCAAGTGAGCAGGAGCCTGTCTTGCAGCAAACGCTTCCACACAAACACTTCAATAGCGCACATTTCTCTAGGTTAACATCATATTGAGCGCCATGTAAAGTTGTTACTACATACATCTTTCAGATGAAAAGCCATATTTGAGGTTGATGAATGAGCGTTTGGATCAGGGGCGGCGCTAGGTGGGCTAATGGGGCTGAAACATTCTGAAATGTTTTCAGAAAAGCCCGAATGTTTTATGACCATGCCCTGTACGCATCATCATCACTGAGTTTTCATGCGCATTAAAATGATGAACCGCAGTTTACTCCCGTCAGGAACCGCCCACGGAAGCTCGTACTTCTGACTGACATATACACTTGATAATAAACTTCATATAAACTGGCCAATCATCGATATGAAGTAATAGCAGATCTTGGATCTTTGGGCTTAGCCCGGATATCCACTCACCCTAAAATCGCCTCTGGTTTGGATGTCCTGCTCGATTGTATTACCACATAGACCAGCCGTTAACAATCTGTCCATCACGGACTGCGAGCCTCTAGTTCGAAGACTCGTTCTCGCCCCTACAGTGCAATTCGGCTAGGTATACATCCGCTAAAATATCAGGGTGTATGAAGGTAATTTTACGTCATAAAGATTTGCATGCGTATGGTAAGATTTGTGAAAGTGTACATAAGACTGCAAGCGCAAATAAAATTTGCAAGCGCAAGAGAAGCTTTGCAAAGGTGTAAATCGCGTTTTAAGCGCAAGAAAAAGATTTGCAGCATTTTGCTGTTACCGTAAGTGTAATTCATGTTTTGTGAAACTGCAACTTCATGCTGACACTAAATAAATATGATCTGCATTCGTATGACTTCCATTTTTCCGCTTACACTTTTGGCACGTTTTTTCGCCAAAATACGGTCAAAAGCGCTGCAAGCCTGTGAACAGTGATTTGCAAGCGAAAACAGCAGTTTAAAGAACTGCAAAACGGATTGACGTAGAACCAATCTGTATGTGTAAAAACTGACTGTCACATGTCTAAATGACTTGTTGTGTATGTAGGGTAAAACTCCGCGAAATAATCCGACTTGTACAGCTCCGCCTTTCTTTCATCTGCGTTTGCAGTTTTGGCACGATTCTCGCACTAACTGAGATTTGCAAGCGAAGGAAGGCGGGACTTATTCATTGTAACCAATCAAAGAGATTCAAGTTGACTCTTTGTTTTCTAACATTTGATTGGCCCAATTACGCGCCATGAATACGTCACCTGCGTCATTTTGGCTCAGCATCGTCCTCGCGCAGCAGGAATGGTACTAATGCACTGCACAAACAGAAAAATATAGAGACTTAATATAGATACACGATCATTTAATAATGCTTTATAGCTTATTGATTACCACTGGCTCAAGTGTAGTAAAACCTTAAGGGCTGGTATAGCATTTATGTAGAAATGTAGATTACATGCACATTTAGTAACGTTAAGTTAGATGCTTTTATTCAAAGCGACTTACAAATGAGGACAAGAAGCAATCAAAAGCAACAACATGCAAGTGTTATCATATGACAAGTCTTGGTTAGCCTAACGCAGTACACGTCGCAAGGTTTTTTTTTAAACGAGTATGTTAACTTAGAATATAGAAAAAAAGTTACATTTTTTAAAATAAACAAGCAACGTTAGATTGAATAAAAAAGAAAGAAAGCTAATGTTAGTTTTTCAAGAAAAGCTACCAGTTAGAGAATAAAAAATGAATTTGATAGAGGGTCAAGTGTGTGTTTTAAAAAAAATAAAAATACGAAAGATAGATCAAATATAATTAGAATTAGAGGGTAAAATAAAGATGGATGTGTTTCATGATGTTAGATTATATATCTGCTTACACCACTGAACTTACGCCTCATTCAGTAATTTAAACTAAATATCAAGTTAGGTCTCAGAATCATGCAGTGCTCTTCCCAGCGATACCTAAAACAATACTTTAACTCAGTGCTGGACATGGGCATGATTCTCTGGGGGGGTACTCAAGTTGGGGGCATATTTTTCCACAGATGCTGAAATCCCACTATATGTGTGAAAATTTACTCTCTGGACTTTGTTAACCTGTTTACTCTCTCCCCCATTTTCAGCTCAGATTTTACTAACTCAATTTTGAATATCACATATCTCTATTAGATCCTGCTGCTAAAAGGATAGATTAAGCAATCTGTGGGCAGATTTAATCATGCTCGTAGTACTACTGTTATTACTATAATACTTTGATTGCATTTCAGGAGCAGGCTCATCAAGACCGACTGCAAAGTGCCTTAAAAAACTTGCTGGATTGTGTGGAGGAAGCACGGCACACCACCACTGGTACTCCCACTCACCCAAGGCTTATAAGAACATGTTCTAATGGACCTGCTGGGGCTTTACACACAGGAAACAATGATATGTGTGGAACGTCAAGTGTCTCTGCTGAAAAAAATACTAATAAGCCTTCACCAACTGTCAACCATGAAATGCAAAGGTTAGCTCATAATGTTAATGGAGTAGTTTAACAAAGCATGACATTTCTTCATCATTTACTCACCCTCATGTTTGACTTTCTTCTGTGGAACACCCAATAAGATGCATTTAAGGTTATTTAAAAATATATTTTAGTTACCATGTACATTCTCTATATGAAAAAAAAAAATTGAGACCATTCAGGTGAATACTTTCTTATTTGTTTTGCAGAATAAAGACTGATATGAGTAAATAAATAGTGAATTTTCAGTTTTGGTTAAATGCTTTAATGTTAAAAAATAGGGTCTCCAATCATGCTCCTGGAAAGCAACTGTACAGCAGGGTTCAGCTCCACTCCTAATCAAACACACCTGTACCAATTAATCAAGTGGTCCTGGGTTACTTTAAAATCACAGACAGGTGTGTTGGAACTAAATTATGCATGAAGGTAGCTCTCCAGGAACAGGGTTGGGGATCCCTCTATAAACATACATTGTTTAGTAAAAAGGTTGTATTTATCTCACTGTACACAAGTGTTAAAATTTTAATAAGCTGATTGCTTTTTTTGACAGATCATTCCCTGGACTGTTTTTAAAAAAACAAGGTAAACGTCGTTTTCAGGAAACAAAATCAACACGGAAGTTCTCCATCCAATTCTTTCTGCTCCCAGAGCATAGTGACCGAACTCCAAAGGGGGCAGAGGAACTTAGACTGCTTCAGGCAGGCCTTGGGCGAAGAGTTGTGTTATTGCCAGAAAACTGTGGCCACAAAGAGGTAGTGTACCATAGTTGTGTAAATTCACTCAGTTTTCATTGATCTGTTTGAGCTGTTTTAAGGTGAATTCCTTATTCTTCCTTTTGATACTTAATTTAGATTGTCAGTGTCCTTGAAGAGGAGTTTCACAAAATGAAGCAGCTGTCTGGTGGTTGGCTTTGCTATAAAGCTGCAGGTATGGGAATTTGTTGCTTGATAAGCTTCATTGCATTTTGTCAGTAATTGTAATAGCACATTTAGCTATCCTTCAGCTATTTAAAGTGTTATAATGCAGTGACAAAGTGTAACTTAACAATAAAAGCATCATGTTCTCAGTATTTCACAATGCATTAATTGTGTTTCATGTTTTCATTAGAATGGTGCTATTCAGAATCCATGTCAATGTAATAATAGTCTATTTTCTTTCAATACAAGGAGGGTGTGGCCAAAGAAAACTGAATGTGGTGCCACCTGAGTCAGAGGGCTACACAGCAAAGTCTTTAAAAACAGCATCTAACAATGGCAAGATCACACTCTACATTGTACCGCTACAAGACACGATTGACACTTCTACCCCCACATGCAGCTGAATTTGAGAAGATGCCCAAATCCATTTGCAAAAAATGTGGAGTTATGATGCCACTTCAAGTTTTGGCTTTGCACATTGAAAATTGTGCATTAGAGTCAGAGAATGCATCTGTAAGTTTTGTTTAAAGGTGCAGAACAGCTAATAATTGAATATTCTTTAGGCACCTTTTCTCATTATATATATTTTTTTCTTAAACAGGAAGAAAGTCAAGATGAGGATATCATTTATGTCAGTGAGGAAAAAAAGAAACCCAAAATGGTTTGCTAAAACAAAGCACTTAAAAGTATAAGAATCAGTGTTCTTTTGAACACATTTGGATTTGCTTGTTATAGGAACTTTGTCCAGTTTGTGGAAGGTCTTTTCGTGACGATATGGTGGAATTTCATGCTAGTATCTGTGTAAATAAGTATGTTTAACATCAGTTAACAAATACATGCTTTACTTTTCTTTACACATGTACAGAGCAGAAAAAAAGGTTGAGTTGTACAAACGCTTTTCTATCTGTTTATTTTTAAGTTGCTCTGAAGAAATGGAAATGTTATCATATTGGAAAGAGGACGCTGTAGCTGGACCATCCAACCGACAAGAAGGTGGTCTGGATGCTGTAGCCGGGCCATCCAACAGGAGAAATTGTGAGAATGTGGTTGCTGGACCATCCAACAGACAAGAAGGTGGCCTGGATGCTGTAGCCGGGCCATCCAACAGGAGAAATGGTGAGAATGTGGTTGCTGGACCATCCAACAGACAAGAAGGTGGCCTGGATGCTGTAGCCGGGCCATCCAACAGGAGAAATGGTGAGAATGTGGTTGCTGGACCATCCAACAGACAAGAAGGTGGCCTGGATGCTGTAGCCGGGCCATCCAACAGGAGAGAAGGTAACAAAGATGCAGTAAAAAAAAAATACTATGTTCAGTAGATATATAATCCACACAGTAGCAAGCAGAATGTTTTATTTTGCTTTCCTTTTAGATTGGAAAATGATTACAGATCCAAAAGCGGCTGCAGATGTGTTCCTAAAACAACTACTAATTACTGAAGAGCAGGAACAACCGTTGCGTTTCTCCTTGGATCTCAGGGAAGACCTGGACGAACAGGATAGAGAGATAATTTCTTTGTACAAGCGACCAAATGTCAACTGGGCTAGGCCATTCTCCTGTATGCTCCGAGGTAGGCCCTATTTTTATTTATTTTTTCTTCTATAGTTCGGGTCATTACAGTGTTTTTGTAACACTGGCAAATATAAACTTCTAAAAACAAATGAAATGTTATCTGCTATATTTTATCTCTGTAATTGTCTCTAATCTGTACATATCACACTACATGAAAATGTACTGCACAATATTAATTTATGTGATGCCTTGTATGTGCACTGAAAAGCATTGTTTTGTAGTCTTCATGAAGTCATGAAGCTTTGTGGTTTTTAGTATGTTAGCCTTAAGGTTATTTAAAAGCTAGTGTGATTCAAAACTAACAAATTGAAAGATACAAGCATTCAAAGATAGTCTCGCTTTCACCATAAAATTTATTCTAATCACATTTCCTATCAATTTAAACAATAATTTACATTCAATGTTTCAAGGCAATTTAGTGAGACTTTAAAGGTTTAAAAATCTAGAATATTTTTTTAATTATTTGTGGGTAAACTAACCCCTTACTGTCATGTTTAAGGTGATGCCGCCACAGGTGAAGGGGTGAGCCGTCACATTCTTAGTACTGCAGTCCTAAAACTGACACAAGGCTTCAGGATAAACTTTGGTAAGATGTGTTAAATTTGACACTGTCAGTGAATTCGTTAATTTCACTATGATTTCGATGTTTGACATGGTCTTACTCAGTCAATATTAAAGATATCAAGGTTATGTTTTCTCAGAATGTTCTTCATGGTATGTATGAATATTGTATGTAGAAAGTTATATCACAAAACTTGTGTTTTCAAAGGCAGTGTCACTAATGTTTGATTCCAATGACAATGTTGACATGCACACAAAAATATAACAAATCAATATGAACGTTATGTTGTATCAATTTTACAAGTGAACATTTCTAAATTGCCAATTCAGGTATAGTTCTTCTGTGAGAAAATAATGAATTTCAGTGCTTTCTTCAGGTAACACAGACACAACCTTGTTATTTGAGGGTGAGTCAGATCATCTTGTGCCCTCTACATCCCACATTCTTGTGGAAAGTGACATGTTCATGATGGCTGGGAGGATGGTTGGTCACTCCTTCATCCATGGTGGTCCTTGTTTGTCAGGGATCAGTCCTGCAGTGATTCATGTTTTACTAGGGCGGCCACCTGAAACAGCCACAATTCAGCTACAAGACTGCCCAGACCTAGATCATCGTGCAACGATACAGTTGGTATGCAGAGGTTTTCTTTTAAATCACTTGCATGTCATTTGTATGATTTTTTTTTTTTTATATATATATATATATCAAAATAACTGTTTCCAACAGCTTGAGGGAGATGCTGAACTTTCAGATCAGGACAAGAAGGCCATCCTAGACTTGGCTCTGTCATGGGACCTCCCAGGTGTCACAAACAACAATAGACATTGGCTGTTCAACCGACTCCTGTATCATGCTGTAATTAGTTTTTTCTTCTGTTCTCAACAATTTTAAAAGCAATTATTTTTTTCTCCCTAAACAATTTAAATTAATATAATGTGTAGTTTATTCTAGTTCATTTATTGTATTCTATCTTTTACAGTACTGTATAAAGTTTACAGAAATTGGATTTTATTTGTATGTTGGCCTACTCACTTTAAAAGTATTTTAAAAAGCGTTTAAAACCGAATATTAATATTTACTTTATCTGTTTTTGATGTTTTACAGGTCCTCGGAAGGACCATTCGTCAAATTAAACAATTCAGATGTGGTTTAAAAGACACAAAAGTTTGGTCACTGCTGCAAGAACGTCCAGATATTCCCCCTTTGCTCTTCCCCAGAAACTCAGAAGCTGCCTGCTGTGCTCAGGTTTTACATACATTGTTGTTCTGTATTGGATCAAATTACATTAGTTTTAAAACTTATGTCTTTTTAATCTCATTCAGACTGTTCTGGATAATATCATATGGCCTGCGGAGGAAGAGGATGACGATGATGATGATGAAACATACCCACTTCACATCAAATGTCGCACTGCGGAGTACCTCCGTTGTTTTATTGAGAGCGGTATGACATATTATTTAGGTTTAATTTAGATTGTTTAAAAAAAAAAAGAATACAACAAATGTGTTCACTAGAACTTATTTACTTTTCTGTCTAAGCATGTGTAGGTAAACTTCAACAACTTGTAAAGTTCTGGGTTGGATGGGAGCTTCCTTCAGCTGGCATGAAGGTTAAAGTGGTCTGTGCTGATCATCCAAGATCATCAACATGCTTTCAAATTCTCCGACTGCCTGGTCACTACAGTACATATCAAGAATTTTCCATGGATCTGGAAGCCTGTATTGCTACATGTGACACTGGATTTGGTTTGATCTAAAGGGGGCAATCTTTGCCACTTATGAACTAGTGTAAGGTTCCTAGTTTGCCAAACATTCATAATGTGCTAGATTGCAGAGTTCAAATTGTGTTCTACAAACAAAACCACCAAAGACAAGACTGTTCCAAAACAATTACTTATGTAAAATGGCTTAATGTTTAAAAATACTTTCATTTTCTTGTCAATGTTATTGTGATTCACGTCATAATTTGCTATATGTATTTAGCTTAAATTTTACTCCGGAAGAAATTGTTCAAGAAAAGGCGGATCAACAAAGATCCTAACCTGTTTGTGCTGTTCTGGCTCAATCATTTACTAGGCAGTAGCAGAACTGTGAATAGCTTAAAATACTTTTCTGTGACTCCATGTTATTGTTCATTATGAATGAATGTTAATATATATTGTGCAACAATGTACAACACACAAAATAAAATATATCAAAAACTTTATTTAATTTGAACTGCATTTCAGATAGTAAAGGCGTACAGTTATGAAATACAAGATTTGATACTTAAACTTGCATTCTTTACATACCAACAAATGCTGTTGCACATATTCTGAATAAGATTAACATTTTAAGTAATTTTATCCAATATTGATCCAAACGTTTCTGGCCAAGATCAAAGGGAGAACATCTGGACGTTCTTGCAGTAGTGACCATACTTGTGTCTTTTAAACCACATCTGAATTGTTTAATTTAACAGACATGCAGATGTTAAAGGTGTAGTTTTATGAAATACCAGATTTAGTCTTTAACTCACATTGTTTACATATAAACAGAGAAATGCTGTTGCACATAGTCTACAACTGAAATATAAATGTCACTGCCAAAACAATCTGATGGTCCCATTGGGTCTATCGCAGCCTTAAGTTCCCCTTCTGCCTCTGCAGTTAGCGGGCACTCTATTTCTGGTATTTGGATGCCTGAGTTAGGTTCTTGTGGTAGGCCACTGCTTTCCCAGTCAATCAAGGGAATGTGGATGTCCTATGTAAAGGAGATAAAATATATCTTAACTTTTATCACATTACAATAATGACTGAAATGGTCATGTCATTTTGTCCAGTTTGTTAATTTTCAATTCTATTAAATGTTTGGAGACATGCCTTCATATAATACCTCATTTTCTGGAAGACTCGAGACCTGATGTCCTCCCAGCTCCCACAGCTGATTTGGAGTCAGATTTCCTCTGTACTTAGAGGGTGATTGTCCCATCCATCATGAAAGGTGTCCAGATGATCTTGTAGTCGTGGAATGAACACGTAGTGACAACAAAAGAGATGCATACGATTCGACATATCCAGCTGCCCTTCTTCCTCCAACTGATGAAGCACATTGTAGTAGAAGTTTGTGACTGAAACCCAGATATCTCTCCAGAGCCTCTCTATTCTGGTAATGTATTAAATGTTTAGTTACAAAATTGAAAATGTACTGCACTGAATAAATTGTTAAATGCAGTGGTTCTCAAACTTGTTTTTATTGTAAGTCCCCCCCCTGTGTGAGGTGCATTCTGTGGCCCCAACTGGATCCTCCTTGAGGCCCCAGGGGCCACGACCCCCTAGTTTGAAAATCACTGGTTAAGTGTAACAGAGTCTCACCTTTGGTTGTGGACACTTTTCCCTGCAATGAAGCTGCTTCTTTCTGTACCTCGAACAGAGAACATCATACGGGCCACTTTTACATTTTCAACCCCTTGGTCTCCCCTGACCCTATATAAACAGTATGTACATAGAAAATGTTAAACGTGGCTATTTTAAAACAAACATTCATGTACACTAGAACAAATATCTAATTTACTTCTAATAAAATATATAGTATGTAGTTGCAGTTGTCAATCTGAAAGACATCAGTACACTCTCACACAGGGATGTCAAAGCTTATTAGTCAACAGACTAGTTTATCCTCCACTGGTAAAACAAAGTTTAACCAGTTTATGTATGTGTTCAGGATAATTCAGGCTCTGGTACTTTGCTCTAACATTAAAGAAAATTAATTATAGGCAATATTTACCGAATTGGAAGTCCAAATCTTTGAACAGAACGCTGGAAAAAGCACAGGGTGGTTGATGCCAGATTATTAGTTGCAACATCTAAGTACATGATCTGTGTAACATATGAAAAATAGACAGTTTCAGACTAGAGTGTGTGATTCTGATTTCATTACAATATGAAATGCGAAACCCTGCCTGGGTAAACGCAGCAAAAGTTTTTTTTGTGATTTCATATTTTCTACATACAATTATTCTGAGTACATTCTGTGACAATGTAATTTTGATATCTTTATATTGACTTCGTAAGACAATTATTAAAATTATTATTTAGGAAGCCAATGTCCGGTATTTTCTGTGCAAATTAATAAAATGTATTCAATCAATTTTATAGAATTACCTACCTTTGTCATTTTTTGGCTATGACTACTTATTTTTTCCCCATAACTAGACAGGGTTACATGTAAAGACGCTGACATTTTTAGGAAATTGGGTAGTAAAATATACTTAAATACCTTTCTAGAAAAACCATCGATACCCCCAAAGATCACAATGTTGTATCTATTTTTAGAGAAATTTATATAATCAAAATTAAAGGTCCGATTATACAATTTATGTTACTGTTTCAGGATGAGCATATGCATACCGTATGAGCTTGTGGTTGGTATCAATGTGCATCAATGCTCCTGGGCTGGGCACAGAATATGTCCTACGAACAACACACCCTAACTGTGTCAGCCTGGAAATAATACCTGCACTATCAACTCGGTGCATTGATGCCCGGATCCTTTCCCACTGCACTCTATGCCCCATTGACTGCAGAAAACCCTTCACCATTCTATATCCAGCATAAGGGTGTCTGGATTTCACTGTTAACACTAATGCATCCAGCTCCTCATCCAAAACACTACTGTATGTGTCTCTCACTGCCAACCCTATTTCCGACATTCTCCGTTGTATGGTCCTTGTGCTCACTCCTAGCAATTTTGCAATACAGGACACTGGTAGAGACATGGCAATTAGATCCCTAAGACGTTCTTCTGGAAACAGTACTCTTGGCCGCCCAACCTTGCCAGATTCAAAGTTCACGGTGTTCTGTGTACACTGTTGGCTGTGGTTAATCTCACCAATAATCTGAATAACCTCTCTAAGTCCCTCCATTACAGCATGTGGAAAAGTTTCCTGACTTGAGAGTGCATTTAAAAAAACTAACTCCTGGGTACAGGTAAACTCCAAAAAGTCAGAATCAATTGGTAGTCGATTAAGCAGATGGGACAGCCGTGAATGGAGCCTACCCAATACAGCATCCATCAACACTTCCTTAAGAGACAAGAAGAAGTACAATGTTAATTATCAGAGATATTAACAATTTGAATTACTTAATGCAGGGTCCGTTCAGTTGTGTAAGCAGATATGTGACTTTGCCTGTGAAAACCCAGCTAAAGCCAGAGATTTACTGTTTTCTCTCTAAAATCGCCCTACATAATGTAGAGAACATTCTGTTAAAATACAAACTTGATATATTTAACACTGACAGAATAAGGCCATGTTAAAGATTGAAATCTTAATTAAATTAATAGGTCAAGTCAAACTTCGATGCTCGTTATCTCAGAATTAGATTTTTAAACTTTAGCCTGGTTTTCACAGGCAGGTCAGACATGATCTACATTTCTACATAAATGCTATACCAGCCCTTAAGGTTTTACTACACTTGAGCCAGTGGTAATCAATAAGCTATAAAGCATTATTAAATGATCGTGTATCTATATTAAGTCTCTATATTTTTCTGTTTGTGCAGTGCATTAAAGTACCATTCCTGCTGCCGCGAGGACGATGCTGAGCCAAAATGACGCAGGTGACGTATTCATGGCGCGTAATTGGGCCAATCAAATGTTAGAAAACAAAGAGTCAACTTGAATCTCTTTGATTGGTTACAATGAATAAGTCCCGCCTTCCCCTTCGCGCTTGCAAATCTCAGTTAGTGCGAGAATCGTGCCAAAACTGCAAACGCAGATGAAAGAAAGGCGGAGCTGTACAAGTCGGATTATTTCGCGGAGTTTTTACCCTACATACACAACAAGTCATTTAGACATGTGACAGTCAGTTTTTTTACACATACAGATTGGTTCTACGCGGTCAATCCGTTTTGCAGTTCTTTAAACTGCTGTTTTCGCTTGCAAATCACTGTTCACAGGCTTGCAGCGCTTTTGACCGTATTTTGGCGAAAAAAACGTGCCAAAAGTGTAAGCGCGGAAAAATGGAAGTCATACGAATGCAGATCATATTTATTTAGTGTCAGCATGAAGTTGCAGTTTCACAAAACATGAATTACACTTACGAGTAACAGCAAAATGCTGCAAATCTTTTTTTCTTGCGCTTAAAACGCGATTTACACCTTTGCAAAGCTTCTCTTGCGCTTGCAAATTTTATTTGCGCTTGCAGTCTTATGTACACTTTCACAAATCTTACCATACGCATGCAAATCTTTATGACGTAAAATTACCTTCATAAGGGTGAAAGTCATCATAGCTTGCGTAGTATAGACCCAGCTCCCAACCCAACTTTGAGAATAGATTAACGGCGATATTTTTTTTATCGCCGATAAGAGTCTCACGTTAACGCAGCACGTTAACGCCGATAACGGCCCACCACTAGATTAATTGCAATTAGTCGTTTGACAGCACTAATATTTATTAATCGTTTTTATTAATATTGCCCTTGAACTATTGACTGTGCAATTTGAAACCTGTTTACAATGAACTACAATAAAAAAAAAACAGCTATAGTATATCAAGTATAGTGAGGATAGAAAAAGCATTATTGATTTAGTAATAATGCAGTGTAGTTTTAATGCATTACAATTTCTCTTTGAAATACTTTATTTTAATCGGTATGTTTGTAATATTGTTTGTAAAGGTTGTAAATGTTTGTAAAGGTTTACACATATTCATGTGTATTTCTGAATAATAACCATTTTCCAGTAATACATTGTGTAACTGACTTATGCATACATCTCTCCAAATAAAATAAATGATTATTCAAATCAATATTTCATGTCCACATTCTCTTTTAAATGGTAAGATAATAATTCACAATAAATGCTAAAAACCCAATAGTAACATTAATAGGCTGTTGAATTGTAGCCAGTTTCCCTTGAAATATACCGGCCCAGACAGTTTTAAGTGTAATGAAATTCTTAAAGGGATAGTTCCCCCAAAAATGAAAATGTGATGTTTATCTGCTTACCCCAGGGCATCCAAGATGTAGGTGACTTTGTTTCTTCAGTTGAACACAAACAAAGATTTTTAACTCAAACCTTTGCAGTCTGTCAGTCATATAATGCCAGTCAATGGGACTCGATAAAGACACGAAACGACCGGTCTGTGCAAGAAACTGAACAAGATTCATATAGTGTTTTACCTCTGGTCCGACCGTCCTGAGCGCGTTCACAACCGCCGTGACACGTCTTCTTCTTGCTTTGCGGCGGATCACAGACTTATAAGTGCATCACCGCCACCTATCTCTCAAATGGACCATTGCCACTCCTAATTGAGATTGTAGATAGAGTTTCAATGGTCCATTTGAGAGATAGGTGGCTGATTGCACTTATAAGTCTGGGATCCGCCACAAAGCAAGAAGAAAGACAGTTGGACCGTGTGGCGGATCAGAGGTAAAAATAATATAAATACTGTTCAGTTTCTTGCACAGACTGATCATTTCGTGTCTTTAGACCTCAATGTATTGTCACGAGCCGCAGGGTTTAATTTGTTTTTGTCTGTGTATGTTTTTTTTCTCAAAGCCATGAGTCCCATTGACTGCCATTATATGACTGACAGACTGCAAAGGTTTGAGTTAAAAGTCTTCAGTTGTGTTCTACTGAAGAAACAAATTCACCTACATTTTGGATGCCCTTGGAGTAAGCAGATAAACTTAACATTTTCATTTTTGGGTGAACTATCCCTTTAAACTTGCACTTTTGACACAACATTAAGTGTTGTTCAATGAACTGACCACCAGATGCCAATGAAGCGCTACAGCCTGAATGCTTTTGTAATGATGGAGAGTGAAGGAATGCGTGTCAGGTTTTATTCCAGCAGGATGTTAAAGCTACTCTGGGTCAGGATGTTCTTTCAGGATGTTCTTCACACCCAGACCTCACCAACTTAAGGCACCAGCTTCATCCAGACATACAATACTGTCTACTGCTCATATTCCTCTAGTGATTACCGCTATGAGGAGTAATTTCAATGCGCAAACATCACTTTTCCATTCATGTTCAGGAAATGTTGGAACCCTGCCCTGCTCAATTAAGATATCATGGCCACAAATTATGAACTTGTTCCCTTGTTTTAGGTAAATTGTGGCCAGATTTGGCTACAGTTTAATTGTAAATGAATTATTAATTGTGGGAAACATCTTCTTTAGGCCTTCATATAATGGACTGCATTTTCACAGTGTTTTTATTATTATTATTTTAAATGTAGCCTATACTGGTGGTTTTTGCGTCTTCGGAATTGATCAAATCAGGGAAACTTTGTTCATCTGCCTTTTGTGAAAAGGTATAAAAAGTGTTGCTAGCGGTCTCTGTCATCATTGTACAGTACATTATTGTTAAGTGATTTACATGTATTAAATTGGTGGATGCTTTTATTCAAAGCAACTGTACAATGAGGAAATAGTGTTGCTAATAAAAATGATTATAAAGATAAAAAAATACTGAATATTACATTTCTTGGCCCATGTATTTCCAATGATATTTTAGCATTACTTATATACAATTATAGTTTTGACTAATACTTTGAATCAGTGTGTACTGTATATATATATATATATATATAATGTATAGGTATATGTATGTGTGATTTTATATGATTCAATTTAATGATCAGTTTTAATTTTCAGTTCAAGGTTTAGCAATTTAATAAGCTTTTATACATTTTTTTGCTTTTTAAAAATATGTATATATAGCTTAATGTTATTTCAGATTTAGTCATTTCAGTCATTAACACAAGTCATTTTAGTACTACAACTTAAAATAATTGAATTGTAGTAAGTTGGCAAGTCAGTTTTTTAAGTTCAAAGTTTTTTTATGCAATATTCATATTTAAATGTATCTTTATTTCACATGACTTCAGAAGACTTGGAATACAGTGCACGACTCACATGAGCCGCTTTAAAAAAAAAATCTTGAAAAACACATCAAGGAGCAAAGAGGACACTGACAATACGCTGACAGACAAGACAGGGCAGGTTACTTTTGGTATAAAACAATGTCTCAGCTTTAAAATTGTCTTTTTCTTTTTTGAAATTCAAACAATAAATACAATTTAATGTGCCGTTCTCACGGTATGTGAACCAATCATATCTTACTCTTTACTCATAGCATGAAATAAACATGAATGAACATCAGAAGGCGTCTTATTTCAACAGCGGAAACACGTCAATACACACAATTTTTTAGGTCCATGGACATTAATCTACTCTCACTTGTCTGGTTTGTTTGTTAGACAAAATGACGCATTCAGCGTTATGATTGGTCAGATTGCCTGTCAATCAAACTCTCTGCAAAGGCTCAACTGAGCATCTTGCACATTCTGCTGAATATCTTATTTTGTGTTTTACAAAAGAAATCAAATATATGATGACAGAGCTTTCTTTTAGTGATCTATCTCTTTAAAACTCATGTTTTCTATCAGGTAATGTATTGAAACCTGGTCTTTTTCCCTCTCTGATGTTCTGCCCTCACAATTTTTGCCCCTTCTAAGACAAAAAGCTGTGAAACAGACCTCCAAACTAGTTCATCGGGGGGTTTTTGGTGTGTTTTTTTTTGGACCATCACGGTGGGCCGAAGACTTCAGCCAAGCTCATGATTGGAGCCAAACCTAGAGGATACTGTCTAGGCCAAACATTTATATTCCCTGCACAGCCCTCAAATGCACTTTAACACTACTGATATCCTACAGTAACCGTACACCTCCTCACACTGTATTTGTACTTTGCTTTCTGAGAGCAACTCTCAACCCTGCTACTGTTACACAAGAATATGCAACCTAACCATAGTCCTTGATCTGTCTGTGGTGCCAAATACTGTTGAAGTATGCAATTTTCATGTTTTGCAAGTAGAGAAGGGGGACTTCCTTCAGTCTGGGTATCAAAATCAGATAAATGCTGACAGGAATGCACCATTGAACGTTCAGAAAACAAGTCCTTTCAAAAGAAAAAAGTAACATTGTATTTGAAAGGAAATAGTAAAGCTGTAGGTATGTGTTTTAAAGTGTGAAGGAAGAAAGGAAGAAACTGGCAGGTGGTCCCGTGTAAGTGCCAGAGATACTGGCTCCCACCCTGCCATGCAGTCTAAACGTTTGTGTCTGAAACGTTAATCCACCTGACATTACAGAAACTGTCTACTGCAGTGGATTTACTCTCCATATCAACAATCAGATTGCATTACAGTAAGAAGGACGACTGTGTTTTCACAACTGTTTAAATACAAGAGCGAATATCAAGTGTGTTTCTTGGTGCTGTGCTCAGCATATTCTCAATACATGATGCTTGTATGGGCTAGACGCTCTCCTTTTTATATGGCTCAACGACACGAGGCTCTTTTAATTTTTTAGTCCGGATGTATTATTGTTATTATATATATATATATTTTGTAAGTTCTTTATAGTGAAAAAAAAAATAGTTTTTAGATTTAAAAAAAAAGTTTTTCAGACTAAGAAAAAATTATATTTTAAGAACTTTTCATTAAAGGGCTCTTTGAGGAACGAAAAAATATATATTTATAGCATCACTGAAAAAGGATGACTTGGAACCTTTATTTTCAAGAATGTATGATGATTGTGTTAAAAATGCTTAATTAAATTTATTTTAATTATTTATGGGTCAGATGGTACAGCTGTTCTGATATTATGCAGAAAAACCCTCTTTAAAAGAATGAAACAATGGTTTCTTATAAAGAATTAGGCAGTTTGTCATAACAAACACATTGTTATTTTTTACAATAAATAAACATTTTAAAATACAATAAATATATAAAAGTGATTTACTGCTTATTTTAATATTTGAAAATCTTTTGTCTGCCAATGTGCAAGTGTTATTGTAGTATAACGGAGCTAATTTTATATTTATATTTTCAATGTGTTTTTAATACTTTCCATTTCTGGAAAGCTGTCTGAGTTTTGCAGTGAACCACGGTTTGTCATTATTGTAGGTTAAATGAGTCCTGGTAGGAATGCACATATCCTCACAGAAACTGATATTTACATTTACATTTACATTTAGTCATTTAGCAGACGCTTTTATCCAAAGCGACTTACAATTGGGGAGTACATAAAGCGATTAATCTTGAAGAGGCAAACATACAGAGGAAGTGCCAATAACACCAAGTCTCAGGCATTGTTCAAATAAGTACAAGCTAGCAAGGGAAGGAGCGAAAGATAAAGAGAAAGATGAAGATTTTGAAAAAGTGAAAGTTTTTGTGATATGTGATATGTGATGTTACAGTCTCTATGAGCTCGTCCAGATCGGTGGCAGCAGCTTCAAAAACACTCCAATCAGTAAGGTCAAAACAGGCTTGTAAAACCCGCTCTGTTTCATTAGTCCATCTTTTAACAGTTCTTAACACAGTTTTAGCTGATTTGAGTTTCTGCCTGTAGGTCGGTGTAAGATGAACCAAACAGTGATCAGAGAGCCCCAAAGCTGCCCGTGAAACAGAGTGATATGCATCTTTAATTATTGTGTAACAGTGATCCAATATATTATCCAATGTCTCTGGTGGGACATGTAACATGCTGTCTGTATTTTGGCAGTTCACAGAGAGATGTGCTTTATTAAAGTCCCCGAGAACGATTAAAACAGAGTCTGGGTGTTTTTGTTCTGTGTCTTTGATCTGATCAGCGAGTTTCTGTAAATCCAGGCTCACTTGCACTTGCGGATTAATGTAAACACTCATGAGAATGAACGAACAAAACTCCCTCGGTGAGTAGAACGGCTTGCAGTAAATGAAGAGCGTTTCTAGATCATAACAGCACATCTTCTTTAACACTGTTTCATCTGTACACCACCTTTCATTGATGTAAAAGCACGTCCCGCCGCCACACGATTTCCCCGCAGATTCTACTTTGCGATCTGCTTTGAACAGCTGAAAGTTTGGCAGATGGAGCGGGCTGTCTGGAATGGCGTTGTTCACCCAGGTTTCCATGAAACACAGAGCAGCAGAGTTTGAAAAATCTTTGTTTAACCGGAAAAGCAAAAGCATTAAATTAAACTGAATGAAAATGGAAAACCTGGCAACTAGCTAAAATATTGTTAAATGTTTTTAGTTTTAATTTTGTTAACTACAACAGGCTATGCAACCAACATATAGAAACATGCATAAAATAGTGTTTCAGGATCAATAAAACTCTTAGAATATCTCTTTGTTGTTGTTGTTTTTCCATGACAAGGCGAGGTTCATTCAGATTGTAAAATTGTGTGTGTTGCCAGTGTGTATGATATTTCATTTGATATTGGAATAAATAAATGTAAATGTTTTTCTTTATAGAAAGACTACATTTCAAACAACTTGACATTTCAAACTAGATTTTCTCCCCTTTTCTTTAAAATGTACACTCATATACATAAATGACCCATATAACCAAGCCTTGTAAACGAACATCAAGTTCCAAAACAACAAAAGCCAAAATATTTCATTATAATCAGGCCACAAATCACTCAGAATTATTGTAGTCCTGGAGCGACACAGACTGCTTTGGCATGTCAGTGATCCCTAATTGCAGTTCATCTTGAAGCTTGACGAGGAGGAGCCAAATCAATTAACAATACAAGAGTGTGCCAATGCCAATGCCAATGCAACTCAACAACCGCACAGCAAACCCTGATAACTGTGATATCTCTGAACACATATAGCACAACAAAACAAAACGCCTCAGCTGGATATTCAATACAAAGACACGATAATTAGACCGGATTTGCTGAGTGGTGCTGGAACCAGCGGCTGCTGAGGAAATCTTGTCTTTGAAAACAGACTTGAGAGGTTAGTGCAAAGTGTTTATCCAAATCAAAGACAAGAATCTGTCGTTATCATGTTTTCAATGAAGTTTTCAAAACTCAGTGAATAAAATGTAGGATTCAAAGCCACAAAGCATAATTAAAGCTGATAATGATACGCTTTAGAAACTTGTGTGACATGATACTTAAATACTGTGGATCCTTAATTGCCTTAAAATACATTAAGCAAATTTTTCACAAATTAAACATTACGTCACCATACCATTTGATGGGAAGTCTTCTAAAAGGAAATGACCTGGCGTATGTTAATAATGAAATAATTTATTTATTGTGGACTAAATAACCATTAAAACTCATGAACATAACCAGAAATAATAACATGTTCAAGACAAGTGAAAATAGCTTTTTAGTGGTAAAGTGTGTGTGTGTGTGTAGAGCAAGTTTCTCCTAATTAGGACTGGACTAGAGACAAGTTCACAGCGAATGAACTCGAGAGGCTTTCAATAGCTGCTTCCCTCTGCAACACCAGTGTATTCATTGTGAGGACAACCTGCTTCATTGAAACCATCCAACTGTAGAGCGACAGCACATAAACAAACTCCCACCGGCATGTAGTGTGTCCGGACAAAGCACATAAAGCACTGTAAATATCTATGGGACACTGCAGGTCATTCAGACATGACTCATGGGAACATATGTGCAGCACAAAGATACAAACGCACTACAGAAAGGGTCCAACATAAACTTATTTGCACTGTCTTGTGTAGAAATTGTAAACTTTTTTCCACAAAACCACAAATAGGAGAAAATCACAATCATGTGGATAAAAAATTTGAAATATAAAGCCATATTGTAAGTTACAGTTTTGAAGCACTGCAATTGCGAGGAGTAACAGAGATATAGATATTATGAGATAAGTCAAATTTTGAGATATGAAATTACAATTGTGCAATAAAAACTCAAAATGATGAGAAGTAAATTCAGAATTGTGAGATATAAAATCGCAAGATATAAAGTTATAGTTTTGATGTATGGCAATTGTGAGAAATAAACAAGTGACAGAGATAAAGTCATTATGAGATAAGTCCAATTTTGAGATATAAACTCACAATTGTGCAATAAAAAGTCACAATTATTATAAACAAACTCAGAATTGTGAGATATAAACTATTGCAAGAAATAACGTTACAGATTTGAGGTATTGCAATTGTGAGAAATTTAGAGATAGTCATATGAGAAGTCATATTTTGAGATATAAAGTCACAATTCTGTAATAAAATGTCACAGTTATGAGAAAAACTAAATCAGATTTGTGAGATATAAAACTGCTGTATATTGCAATTGTGAGAAATAAAGTATTGATTTAGAGATATAGTCATTATGTGATACAGTAGGTCAAATTTTGAGATATTGTCACATTGTGGGATATGAAATCATAATTATGAGTAACAAATTCAGAAATGTGACATACAAAGTCATATCGCAAGTAAAAAGTTATAAAGTATCAAAATAAAGTTATAGTTATAAGGTAAAAAATTGCAATTGCAAGTACCATAGTATTCATTATAAAAAGCAAAATTTTGATAATACCTTGCTTGAAGATATTAATGTTGGACTTGGCTTACGAGCCCTTTTCCATATGGTTTATTGGGCCAACAGCAGTTAGTTATACACATATATTTTCATATACAGACTGCAGCAGGCAAAGGATTCATGCCTGCTGACTTATTCCTTCTGTTCCTTGATGAGGCAAAGCAAGGCAGTCGTACATTCTTACTCCCATGTAACATATCAGCCATGCGCCATATGTAAATCGTATTTATAGCATTAGCACAGAATCACATACACATTTATGCTCAAACAGGCTGTACTGATCAAATTCATAGGCCACACAGGCCACTGTGAAATGTTTTGGAAAGTACTGTGACATTTCATCACTGAATTTCACGCAAAAGCTCATGTTTAGAGGAACGCCAGGGGTTGTTACCGTCAAGACTATTCGGTTGCAAACTTTACGAGAATAATCTTGGAAAATCTCAATGCAGTTGCAGTCTTTTCCCAATTATCAGATGCAGCATGATGTTTCTGAGCTTATAGGTTTAGCAGAGGCCTGGGTCCACATGCATTTTATTTTCCAGATTACTTTTAAAGTTAGGGAACACAAGATTCGGAGGTTTGCAGCATGAGGCCTTCTAAATGCAGCTGACCACTGAATTTATTCCAGCTGCATGCTGGTTACAATATGAAGTAAATATTCTGGTTTGATCATAGAGTATGAGGGAGATGAGGTTTTCCAAGCATTGTTCATATTGACAAGGGTTACTTTGGACTGCTTTGGAGTAATAAAAGTAGTTATAAGAAACACACATTGTGCCACATATTAAGTTACAATGCGACAAATAAAATCTAAATTGTGAGAAATAAAGTCACTATTGTAAAGAAGGGTTGTAGTTGTGAGATTTCTGAGATTTAGAATCCAGTTGTGAGATACAAAGTGACAATAATAATTGAGAGACATAAAGTTACATTTCAATATACAAGTTTGAAGGTATAATATTGCAAATTGTGAAGATAAAGAAGCAATTGTGAGATACAGTCATTACGAGACAAGTCAGATTTTGAGTCACAATTATGAGAATCATTTAAAATTTGAGCTTTGGAGACACATTGTGGAATTATGAGTGATTATGAGATATAGTCATTATGAGATGTAAAATTGTGAGATATAAAGTCACACTGTGGAATATCATAATTATCAGATACAAAATGGTAATTGTGCACATCAAATCTCATGAGATACAGTTACATTTCAAGATTTATGTTATGTTTGGGAAGTTTAACTGATTTAAAAAAAGATTTATTATGATCATAATTCATAATTATGAGATAAGTCAACATTTTTTTATATAAAGTCAAATTGTTGCCAATGAAGTGACCATTATAATTGTAAGGCAAAGTTACATTGCAAGATATAAAGTTATAGTTGAGAGGTATAATATTGCTGTTGTGAAAAGTGAAATAGCGATTATGAGATACAGTCATGACAAGATAAATTTTGACATTTTAAAATTGATTGTGGGACTTAAAATTCAGAATCACAAGAAAACAAATTCATAATTATGAGATATAAAGTTAAATAGTTAAATATACAGTTAGATTTAGGAGTTTTAATGTTACAACTGTGAGAAAAAGCAGTGATTGTAAGATACAGTCATTACAAGAGAAGTTACATTTTGAGATACAAAGTCACAATTGCGAGAAATAGGGATCGTGGGTTAAATTTTGTGTCATAAAGCGGCACGAGAAGCATTCAAATTTTTTTGTTATAGAGCCAGTGTTTTTTTTTTTACTCTGGAGGCATAACTAGGTTTTAGCAGTTGGATAATAGCAGAATGGATTTAAAAATGGATAAAGCACAAATCTTAAATATATATTTTTTTTTTTTACATTTTTTAAACCCCTATAAACTTAATTTCCAGGTTTAAATGAATAAAAAGGCAAAAAAGTGAAATGCTGCAACATGATGTGCAGCTTCATTGCCATCTGGATTCAATCAGTCCATTTTGTAAAGAAGAGAAAGAAAACGCAGTTGGTTCTCATGTCCCTTGAGCACTGTCTGTCTGAGGAGAAAGCAGTGCCAGTATGTCTCAGACGGGTTTTGGGGGGCCTTGTTTGTGGTTGGGCACTTTAGATGGTTGTGGTTTATGGAAAAGACTTGATGACTTCACCACACTGTTGCTCTTGGTTAGATGGACAAGTTTCACTGGAAGAGGAAATGCAGATCTTCCACATGTACCGTCAAGTTACATTATCCATTTTATTTTATCTGACAGACTCCCACAAACCCACGAGAAGATGTTATCCATTACAAATATCTGAGGAGAAGAAACTCTTCAGATGGTGAATTGATATTACTGTTTTATTTGTATTTATTTTCTCTTTGAACAAAACTTGTTCTAAAGAATTATTTGAAAAATAAATAGGCCGAAACAGGCACGTTCAGGACTGCTTATATTTACGAGGCCCCCTGAGTGTACACAATCACACTCGTAACCGTGAGAGGAATTTGATGGAGATTAGCAAGGAATTTTAATGTAATACACATGATATTCTTCAAATGTCAAATCAAGAGAGGAGGAAATGTTAAAAATGAAGAATTCAAAAATACCTGTAAATTATTGAGATGATATGAAAATGTTATAACTTGTCATTTAACATGATTTCCCATGTTATCCAAACCAAAATTACAAAACAGTTTCCAAATATCCAAGGGTCTATATAAGGACCCGTACAGTAAATATAGATATTGTCAACAAAGTTGGGTAAAACTGCTCCTTTGAGCAAGATCTTTACAGCATTTTATTTTATTTACTTATTTTAAAAATGTTATATACATTTTATTATAGTAAAATATTTTCAAATGTTTTGTTATGTTTTATTGTATTATGTTTTACATATTACATTTTCAACATTGCCATTCAAACATATATCTAATCTAATCTAATCTCATCTAATATAATATAATATAATAATAGTTTTCTAAGGAATAGATTTACTCTTTCACAGTGCAAGTAAATCAATCAACTTTATCCATTTTAAATATTTGTGTAATGTACAGATAGACGATGTTGCTATTGTTACCTAAAACAATTAAAATAGTTTTCGATAATGATCAAAATCTGAAATAAAATCTACATATTAGATTGAAAAAAAAAACTTTATCAAAAATGTTGACAACCTAAATAAGTTTGGAACCTAACATTTGAATAAATTAAATATAAATATATAAATGTAAACATTTACATTTTTTAAATAATAATAAAAATGACAAAAGCACATAAAATTATTCCAAAAAATCAAAACGTAAACTGAAAATGTTATAATAATATTATTAAATACTAGTAAATAGTAAATCATATAAAATTCCCAGTTCTGCTAGATTACAGTCACCTAATCAAGTCTTGTATGCATGAATAACATGAATGAGCATTGAAATGAGGGGACAGTTAATTGGGAGCAGTACAGAGGATCATTGTGCAGTGGAATCTAGAGCACCACGGCTCGATGACCCTCATTTGTCTGTCACTCAACAACATCTTTGATATTCCATGCCAAATGAGCCTCATGATGTAATCATTTTTTCAACAGCGATGTGATTTTTCATATTTTGTTTCTTTTCAGGTTGTGGCATGTGGGTTGAGTGATTGAGGGCATTCGGGTGATGGCGCTGATCGGTTTTCTGGCAGTGGCAGTGTGTGGATCACTGGTGGCTTGGGCGGATCAGCTAAAGCAGGCCCGAACGCCTTTATTACCCCATCGGCCATTTGTGGTGGTGTGGAATGCACCTACTGAATCCTGCCGTCTTCGATTCAAGGTTGAACATGTGTTAATAATATAGAAAATGTTATGTGTGATCCAATTGATGGGAATAACATCTTGTCCGTCTCTTTAACAAGGTGGATTTGGACCTTAGTGTCTTCGACATTGTTGCAAACAACAACGAGACCTTGAGCGGCCCCAACGTGACCATCTTTTACCACAGTCACCTGGGATACTATCCTTACTACACCAGCTCTGGGATTCCCATCAATGGTGGCCTTCCTCAGAACCAAAGCCTGAGCAAGCACCTCAGCAAAGCTCGAGCCGACATCGACAAGCTCATACCCTTCAAGGACTTTCATGGGCTTGGGGTCATCGACTGGGAAAACTGGCGACCGCAGTGGGTTCGCAATTGGGGCTCGAAGGACATCTACCGGAACAAATCCAAGGAGCTTATAAGGAAACTGCATCCCAGTTGGCCACAAAATAAGGTGGAGAATGAAGCAAAGGAGCTCTTTGAGAGAGCCGGACAAGTAATCATGAACTCAACACTGGGTCTGGCCAAAAGTCGACGACCGCATGGCCTTTGGGGGTTTTATCTGTTTCCTGACTGTTACAATTATGGCTACAAGCAGCATCCTTTGCGTTACACTGGAGAGTGTCCTAATATAGAGCATGTGCGCAATGATCACCTGATGTGGATGTGGAAGGAGGGTACGGCTCTCTATCCTTCCATCTACCTTGACTATGAGCTCAAGTCTTCAGCTAATACTGTTAAATTTGTGCACTACCGTGTCAAGGAGGCCATGCGGATTGCCTCGATTGCTAGGAAGGACTATACGCTGCCTGTTTTTGTCTATTCCAGGCCCTTCTATGCATACACATTTGTTGTCCTATCAGAGGTGAGTAGAACTTTAAATATAGTTAAACTATAGAAACTATATTAAACAAGATGTATGTCCCAAAGCTTGCATTACTATTCAGCTACATACTCAAAAGTATGTACTTTCTTCACAAAATGAGTACATACTTTTAGGACATAGTATAAGTAGGCGAATTGGGATACAACAATAGTTATCACTCTTTGTGTGAACAGGCCTGTCGTGACGTGAGTCTCTGCCCATTTAGTTTGTATACATCTAACAAACAAAGCATAAAAAACTGTCAAAAGGTTTAGTTGTTTAAAGGTTTAGTTCACCCCAAAACGGAAATTATTTCATTCACCCTCATGTCGTTTCAAACCCGCAAGACCTTTGTTCATCTTTGGAACACAAATGAAGATATTTTTAATGAAATCCGAGAGCTTTCTGACCCTGTATAGACAGCAACGCAACTGACACGTTCAAGGGCCAAAAAGGTAGTAAGGGCATCATTAAAATAGTCCATGTGACATCAGTGGTTCAAATTTAATTTCAACTAATTCAATAAAATTGTATTAACTAATTTAATTAATAAATAATTTAATTAACTTTATTAAATAATTGATTGCGCTTGCGTCATGGTACTGTGTGGATCAGTGTCAAAGACTGACACGGAAGAGAAGAAATTGTTGAATAAAGTTGTTATTTTAGTTTTCTTTGCATGCAAAAAGATTCTCGTAGCTTCAAAAATTAAGGTTGGACCACTGATGTCACATGGGCTTTTTTGACAATGTCCTTACTCCTTTTCCGGGCCTCGAACATGTCAGTTGTGTTGCTGTCTATGCAGGGTCAAAAAGCTCTCGGATTTCATTAAAAATATCTTCATTTGTGTTCCGATGGTATACGAAGGTCTTTTGAACAACATGAGTATAATTTATGACAGAATTTTCACTTTTAGTGAACTATCCCTTTAATAACTGCTTAGAAAGTATTGAGTTGCTTTACTCCGTACCAACTTGCTACTTTGCACGCTTTCCAGCCATAGAGGATCCTGTCAAACACATTGTTTTAATCATTCGTCAAATACTTGAGTGACAGACCCACCCCCTAAATCACCCTCCTCCCCAGCATCTTAAATGCCAGGGATATGCTTAAACACTCATCTGTCACCTCATTATGAGTGGAATGTTCCAAATCAAACTCTGCAGTAGGTCTGCAGTCGTGTTTCAGTTTGATGGGACCACCCGCCTTTCTAGACAGCGAGGTACATCACAAGGCAATACACTTATTATGACTAGTTTAGGTTACAACCAATAGCTTCCATATGTTCATTGTGATAGTAGAGGCTCCAGACCTTACATTTTACATGTAGGTTTCACTTCCTGCCAGGTGAAAATCAAATGTGCGATTACACACCTCTCCTCAGCAAGCCATATGATTTAAGGTATCATTCATGGCTGACATACAAATGCTAAACCCTACATACAAGCAACGGTAATTGTGATGTTTGTGTTGAGCAAAACCAACAGGCCTGCTACTATATGACTTGATCTCTTGCTTTTCATTAACAAATAAAAACTATATTCACTTTGAACAGAGTGACCTGGTCCACACTATAGGAGAGAGCGCAGCACTGGGGGCCGCTGGGGTGGTCCTGTGGGGCTCTTCCGAATATGCAAGATCTCAGGTACTCATTATTTACAGCGCTGTGAACGTTTCTTAAGCTCAAGGCTGCATTAATGTAATCCAAAATACAGTAAAAACAGCAATATTGTGAAATATTATTACAATGTTTTATATTTCAGTATAATTTATATCTGTGATGCAAAGCTGAATTCACTGGTCTTCAGTGTCACGTGATCCTTCAGAAATCATTCTAATATGCTGATTGAAACATTTCTTATTATTATCAGTGTAAAAAATAAACAGCTGTGTTGTTTCATATTTTTGTGTCAATTTTGATTAATTTAATGCATCTTTGCTGAATAAAAGTATTAATTTCTTGTTTTAAAACATACCTATGGCTATTATAATGTACATCAGACAGAACAAATTTAATCACAGAGTCAATCATTCTCTAAATGCTAACAATATTATCCAGCATTAATTCTCCTTGACTAAATTTGCTGCATTTTTTAGCTGAATTTGCTAATATTAGCAACCATAACCAACCGCATTTGGGGATCAGCATCTGCTTGAGCTGATGGTATTAACTTATTAAACATGTTTAAAGCTCAGGAAACTTTCTATCCTCATTTCATATCTTAAAAGGGATATTTCAATCAAAATGTAATCATCTAAACCAGGGGTGTCAAACTCAGTTCCTGGAGGGCCGCAGCCCTGCAGAGTTTAGTTCCAACTCTCCTCCAACACACAAACCATGTAGTTTTCAATTGAGCCTGAAGGACTTGATTAGCTGGATCAGGTGTGTTTAATTAGGGTTGAATCTAAACTCTGCAGGGCTGTGGCCCTCCAGGAACTGAGTTTGACACCCCTGATCTAAACCTAATATAAAACAATACTAGTAGTATCATCACGACTGATGATATACAGTACTGTATCGCACAGAGTCAGACGTGCTCCTGAAGGACACATGCTCATTCTGTGGGTGAATCCCATTTCCTGTTTACAGAGAGCACAGGCATGAGAGTAAACTGAAGCAGATGGAAAGATTTAACAAAATGCTAATGTGTTTTTATGTTGCGTGACATAATGGGAATTTTGCACGTAATAAGCTTAGACATTTTAACTCGCTCGGGGGAACTTTCTGACGAGTTGTATCATGTTCAGTCAAGTTGATGGAAGTAGAGTTTAACAGAAACACACTTTATCATGAGAAAAATTAAGATGGCCATCACATTTTATATTATTTTGTGTAACAAATTAAAAATAAAACATTCAAAACTAAAATTAACCATTTGAAATACTACTAAGTGAATTTAGGCATTGTGTCCAGATTTCCCAAATATTAGATTTAACTGTGTTATTAAATTATTATTGTTATTCTTTTTATAAAATATTGACTTTACATGATGCATTGAGCATTTAGATAATGGCAAAGTTAATCTAAATGTTAAAATGTGGGAAATGAGCATGAACAATTGCACAATAATCGACCAGTTTTATTTTAGAATTATTTATAGGCTATTATAATATTTATCATTTTTATTTTAGTTTAAATTTTACGAATTGTTTTACATATTATCATAATTATTTTTGTGATATTTATATTTAGCTTTATTTTATTTCTGTTGTAGTCAGGGTTATTAAAGTAAAAAAAAAAACTAAAATCTTAAATAAATATTTTTTTACTTGAAATTAAATAAGCGTTTACTGAAATAAAAGGAAATTATATATATATATATATATATATATAAATAATAAAATTATTTTATTTCAGCTAACAGCCTATAGAAAAAGGTTGATTTAGTTTAACTTAACTAAAACTGCAATAATTTTTTTAAACTCTTTTTAAAAAGCAAAAACTAAATACATAAGTGACTAAATACAAATATAAGAATTCAAAATAATTCAAAATATTAATACTGTATTAATACTAACATTTATTTTAAGCAAGTATGTATAAATACACTAATAGCGTTAATATGCGTTTGCCTTTGTGCAGAGAAACTGCTTGACAGTCAAGAAGTACATTGACGGTCCACTGGGACACTATGTGATCAATGTGACCTCAGCTGCTAAGCTGTGCAGCAAGGCCTTGTGCAAGAAGAACGGCAAATGTGTTCGTAAGAGCCTGGACTCTGGGGCCTACCTTCACCTCAACCCGCGCTTCTTCAACATCCGCCTCAACCACGGCATCCGAGGACCACGCTTCCACGTCAGCGGCCACCTCAACAACCACGACATCCTGGACATGAAGCACAAGTTCACCTGTCAGTGTTACCAGGGCTGGACGGGCATCTACTGTGAGATGCCCCAGAAAGAGCCTGTCCCGTCCCACCCGAGAGACAGCGTCCTGGGAGAACTACTGCTGCTCCTGTCCCTTCACTTCTCCTGTCTGTCTGTCATCATGTTCTTGGGTCTGTGTCTCATTATTAAGTGTCTGTTGCTGTAAAGCACAGGGTGGATGGGACTTTGGACTGGATCTGTTAAATAAAAAGACAAGGAAATAAAGTTAGTTGTAGCTGTATTTCAGTGACTGTAAAGTTTTGAGGCTAGAAGTGGTTTTGTATGTTGCCTTCACACAACTAATTTAAATCTAGAGCAAAACTTGATTATTAAAATAAAGGATTGATCTGATTGGACTGGTTACAAGCACACAGCACAACAACAAATGTAATCCAATTCATAACACAAGCACTCTTGCATTTTTTTTTTAAATATAGAACAAGAAATATGGCATGTGATTTATAAACAAATGGCTCTTTTGAACTGGTTCTTTTCATTGAATCAAAAACATGCAGCATGGCACAAGCAGTGTTCTTCGATTCATAAACAAGTGACTCTTTAAATAAAAAAAATAGACAAATCAAATCAAAAACATACAGCGTAACCAGTGTACCTTTAATTGCATTCATGAACAATGGCTCCTTTAAATGTTTTTATTTTTAGTGATTAAAAAGCATACAGGACAACCTGTGGTGTGTGATTCACGAATAAATGATCCCGTTTTTTAATGAATAAAAAAAAACATTACAGCATAATCAGTGTTTTCTGATTCATGAACAGTTGGCTCTTTTAAAATAGTTATTTTTAGCGAATCAATAATAAAGCATAACCAGTGTACCTGTAGCTCCATGAACAAGTTACTCTTTTAAATCGGTTTCTTTTTAGTGAACCAAAAGCATACAGAAAATGATGTGTGAATCATGAACAAACGACTCTTTTGAACTGGTTCTTTTTATTGAGAAAGATACAGTATTGCACAACTAGTTTGATTCAATTAATTAACAAATAACTATTTTTAATCAATTATTTTTACTGAATTAAAAACACAGAACAAGTGCAGTCTGATTCACAAACAAATTACTCGTTTGGACTGCTTGCTTTTAGTGAATCAATAGCCCAACCGCTGTGCTTTGATTCATGAACAAACGACTCTTTTAAACCAGTTCTTTTTAGTGAATCAAAAACATGCAGCATGAGTGCAGTTAGATTTATGAGCAAACACATCTATTTGAATAATTCAAAAAGACTCACAATAGAATTATCAGTATAATATGCTCAAATAAATGGTAAAGTAATACAATAAATAGCTTTTACATTACAGGCTATTTAATTCGCAGGTTTCAATGTGACAGCTTTATAGTGTGACAACATGCCTTACTATAGGTCAACATGCAGTGTTAAATACATTTTTGCATAAGAGGCATTAGTTTTACTCCATTTTTTAAACATAAATCTCTTAAGTAATAAATAGACTCATGTTATCACTTGGGTTTTCAGAGTTTAGTATTATATGCACAAAAACATGATTCATTAACAAGAACTCCAAATGGTTCCTTCCCCACACAAACCGAGGTGAATATTCTCAACTATTTCCCAAGAAATTAGACATAACAGCATGGTGTAATAAAGCAAAGTTGGTTGACCAACATGTCTCATTGTAGACTGAGGCTCAGTAGATTGTGATTTAGCCTGTCAGCAAAAAACTGTCAAAAAATGACCAAGCCTGGAAAACGGAGACTCCTGCTTACTATAAGCTAAATAACATCTCTTTTTGTAGCACCCATCATCTGTCAAGGGATTTGAGGTTCTGAACAAATACTCCTTTGTTCGATTTTTGGTTACGACATAAAAAACAAAAAACAATGTGGTGCATGTAAACCATTGTTGATTTAGTCTGGGGTAAAATGAGTCACAAAAACTGGAAGAGGAGGTTTTGTGCTTATAAGCTAAACATTGAGTAAAGATATAATTGTTTTCATTTGGTCCGTTATTAATAAAATTTAGAGGGTTAATTTAATCTTACATCCACATTTACTGAAAACAAACACAATCCAACTCCAAGACGGATTCTGCGTCTTACATAAAACACATGGCTGGATTTGAATATTTATACGCATTGATGTTTTTGTTGAACCTGGATGACTGCGCGCGTAAGAAGCGGGAATGTGAGGAAAGGTTTTAGGCTAGCAAGGTCGTGCATAACAGAGACACACCTCACAGCTGTTGGTTGGAGTCCAGGATACACTCGCAAACACAGACCTGGAACCTGATCTAGAGATGGAGGAATTCCTGAAGTTTTGGGTGGGACAGACAAATCCAACACAAGCACCTACAGACCCCTTGCCGGGAAGTTAAGAGGAAAAAACCAGCCGTTTATACGAGAGAGTGGGGTCATTCGGTGCCTTTCCATAGTTTGTGCTCTATGGGGACCACATCAAAGCAGTGCAGTATGTGTGTTTAGGCGAACGGGTGGGCATTTGTGTCTTTTGCAATAAGTATGGAGTACAGAAGTACATTTCTAACTGCAGGAACGGCACAAATTAATGAGGTTTAACTAATGGACCTATGAGTCATACGTTCAAACCTATTAGCATTAGATTCTGCAAGTGTCCTCTATGATTTATGTTCACCGAACCATTCGTTAAGAAATTTTCTCGAGGCTTATTGTTTAGCTAAGTATTCCTTCAGAATACAAATGCTAGGCCTATAATTTTGGGCAAAACATTTCTAGATGTTTTGAAATCAGTCATGCTATTTTGTAGTGCAGAATTTGATGTGTTTTTTTTTTTTTTAGGGATATTGATATGTAACTTGCATAAAAGTAACACAAGCCAACATATTACTTTGGGACAATGACCCCATGGGACACGGTTAAAAAAAAAACATGCACATGTCCAAAAAAAAGTGTATTGTGGGTTTGGATTGACACCATGCACCACTAACAACAGATAATGAGATGATAATGTTGTTTTGGACATTACCATGCTTTTTAGACATACTGTGCTACAATTGTTTCTTTGTTTAAATGTTTTTTTGGACAAGGTAGTTGAACAAATTATGCAGTGTTATTTTAGATTTCAGATACTTTTCTCTTTTTTTTTATAGTAGTTATAAGTTTAATAGTAATATTTTAATAATAATAATTTTAGTGATAATAATTTTGTTGTGTTTCATTTTTAGCATGTTTTATTCGTTTACATTTCAGCTTTAGTTTAGGTTATTTTAGTACATCAAGTTAAACTAAATGAAAATGAGAAAGTTTTTAGACTTTATTTCAAGCAACACATTTTAGTTTCATTTACATTTTAAGTTATCTATATAATAACTCATATTATCATATCATTAATTTCACTACCATTGTATTATAATTTAATGCCATCAGCATACTATAGTATTGTTGAAGTACTCAAACAGCGGTACTCAACTTTAGTTCAAATATTTGTGCCCCCAGAACCTTAACTGTCTGATCATTTCATGCCTTAAAGTGTCTTCTGGACAGGATCGAGTCTTGAGTACGTTATCAGGAGTAGTTCAGTACCAAAGAGCAGAGAGGAAAAGGTCTTGTTGGTGATGTCGTCTTTCCCTTCCATAATTTCTCCACAAACTACCAGTCTACATTACCCCACTCTCTCACCACTAATAACAGCGTATGGGTTGCTCAAATGTGCCACATGTCCATTTATCTTACCCACTGACAGGTATTACATTAAATATGAGTTACCACTGCCACTGTATATGTCTTAGTTTATGTAAAACTGGGTCAGCGTAAATTTAAAGACTTTAAATGTAAGTTTTCGTTCATTTTTTTGCAACAGCCAAACATATGCATCAGCGGTAAAGTTCACCATGCAGGTAAATTGTCAAGATTTTGTTGTGGTTAAACATGCTGGGTTGTTTTATTCAAGTCATCTATTGTTAAAAATATTATATTGCTGGCTTAAAATGGACAAAAAAACAACAACAACAAACAACAAACACAGATTTACTAGAGGCAACAGCAATAATCTAAAGAAGAACATTTGTGACCCACTCTGTGAAAACCCAACTAAAGTCATTTTTTATTATTATTATTTTCTGCATAAAATCATCCTACATATTGTAAAGAACATTCTGTGAAAATACATTATTGGTATCTTTAATGTTGACTGAGTAAGGCCATGTAAAAGATTGAAATCATAGTTAAAATAATGCTTGTAATCAAACTTTGATGCTCGTTATATCAGAATTAGATTTTTAGACTTTAGCCTGGTTTTTACAGAGAGGGTCACATTTATTATCAAGCAAGAACACATGGACAAAATACAAGACAAATAAAATGTATTTGGGTGAATACAGCATAGTTTACAATATTACATACATTTAAACTCATTTGACAAGCATTTTAGACATTAAAAATGTAACATTTAAAAGTAGCATTTTAATTTAAGTGTATTCAACCGTTCTCTGTAATCGCTTTTTACCTAAATAGTGCTAATTCTCGTGCCGGTGCAGGGCTGCTGTTCACCGGGGGAACTGCGAACGTTAGGCCGCGGCCTTGCGTTTCACTCGTAGCTGAGATATGCCATGACTGACTCCAAACCCTGCCCATAAACAAACAGTACCGAGATTAGAGAACATATTTTAACATCAAATTAAATTAAACTCAGTAGCCTATTACAACAAATAAAATAAATGTATGTTATGCAAGGCAAAAGGCGTTTCCATCATGACCGCTGCTGATACAGCTGACATCTCATCCTTATGTTGCATTGCGTAAAATAATACAACTTACAGCACAGTAAAGACTTTTTAAATCAAATAAAATGCACACAAATCAGCAGCAGTGGCCCTGAGAACCACTTTCCTGTAAAGGACTCAAACAGGCCGTGCTCGGACTATAACCCAGCAGCTGGGTTGTTTCATCGGAGACAAGCTCAACCCAGCGGTTGGGTAGAAAAAAATAACCTAGCATTAAAAATGACCCAGCAACTTTACAGAAAAACTACCCAGAACATGGGTAAAAATATTAAAAGCAACCCAATAAAATGACACAACGGGCTGAACCCAGCATTTGGGTTAAAAAGAACCCAGCATTTTTTAGAGTGTAAGTTCTACAAGATAACTGAATATGATTGCATTTCATGTCCAAAAAAATCACTGAAATCTGTAATGAATAATTTGAACAGGCTGACACAGGCCTGATATGCTGATATTTTCATTCTGTCAAATCCACAGCTCACTGATGTCACAGACCAGAAGCAAATATTTTAAAAAGTGCAGCATCTGTTATAATACTACTTTGTTACAAGTCAAAGGTTTGTTATGACCCATGGTTAAAAATACGAGCTCATTGTCTGGACATGTTGCTGGGGAGTGTGAATGGATTTGACATTGTTCTTCTAAAAACTAACTATAGGAGGCCATTAAAGTGCTTTATTAATGGGTCACCGTGGAGCTGTAGTGTTACCTGCTATGCCAGACATTCTTCTCGTCACAGATCACATTTTCATGCATCTACTAAAACCAGCGTTACCTGATATACAATAGATCCTGCACTTTTCACCTGTTTGCCTCATTCGCTTGGCACAACACCCGTTACTGCTTCTAATGTTGGTAAGTCACTGACTCACTGCTTGTTTATGTTTTTCTGTGGGACTTAAAGCTGAAGTGTAGACTTCTTAATTGGTTAGACTTCTTAATATGCAGAGACAAGTATAATTAAGCCGTTTGTAGGCAGATTTCCCTCACTGTGACTCTGACAGACATTATTAAGCAGCCCAGCATGGCAACACTGGTTCAACCAATAGTGTGAGTTTTGGCGGAGCTATCTGTTTGTTCAACCAATGGTAGTTGAGGAGTGTTAAGCAACTTGTTCGAAAACAGTAATTGGTTCTGCAGTTTTGTTTGGGCAGACAAAGCGCAACTTTAGCTTTAAAAATGCTCAAGAAAATCTTCAAAATCACTCAAGCTGGCAAGTGGAAAGTTGTTTAAAAAGACAAATGCTGCTGAGCTTGTATTTTCAGATGACTCATGAGTAAATTTTAAAACCAAAATGAAAAGTCACTGCAATAACCAGTATTTGTATTCTATTTTTAAAGATTAATTTTAAGTGAGCGTTACAGTAAATGACAGCAAAGTTAATCTAAATGAAGAAATTAGCATGCAGAGTTAAATATCCAATATTGACCCACACTGATTTGTAATTTTTAAACATAATTTCCTGATTGAGAGTTTCACATCAGTCAGCCTGCTGCAAAAATATAGCAGTTTTGACAAATTCATTCTTACAATTGTCTTATGTAAAGGATTTTAAAGTTTCCAGACAAGCTTCTTTTCTCCACATTTGCCACATCTGTAAAGCATTTAGCAAAACTCAAAATATTTAACATCTACCCATATTACAATATTTGTACAATTTTTCCAGTAACCATCAAGCGCATCTGAAGGATAACTCCATAAATGATTCATAACTTGTGCTCGAAATCTGGTTTACATTAATACTGTTTTTAAAGAATGAAAAGGGAATATTTCCATACAATTATGCTATAATTTCTCATGCCAAAAGCTACTAAGTGAGGAACATTGAGAGCATTGGAAGGATCTTTATTTTCATTGTTGATGTTCAGATCACATGCCAGCCTGCTTGCCCTTAAGACGGGCAGTTCAAGTTCAAGACTACCCCTGAACAAGAAAAACACTAGATTCATGATACAACAAACTTTAAAGTGCTGTTAAATCAACAGTAGGGTCGCATTTCCTAAGCTGTGGTTTAATAAAACAGACCTCCCAGTTTGAACGATGAAATGCGGTTTTGTACCAAAGGACATGTGGTGTTCAGTGTCCACATTATCACACTCCAATCATAATATAAATGCTCTCATAATATAAATATATGACAACTTGGAGGTTTCTGGTGCAAAACTCAAATTTGGGCTTTTTGCCTTTATATCATTAGACAATTTAGACCGATGTAAAATAACTGGAATGGGAATTACATGTTGCAGGTCAAATTCAGACCCACAAACACTTTCTGTGCACAAACCAGCTCCAACTAAAACTACTGCATATTTTTTACATAAGCCCGTACACACTTCCCCTGCTAGCATTAGCATGACTCTTGAAGAGCGCGGGGTGTGTCACACACACTCACACAGTCATGGCTAATTGTTGCTATAGTTGACCAGGAGACAGGAAATCTGTAATTTACTTACTGTCTGAATAAACTCTTCGAAAGGCTTGGGAAAAACAACAAAACACTTTATCGTCATTACACAGGCCGTTTGTTAGCACGTTTCACAGCCCAATCTTGGATGCAATGTAACCAAAATGACTAAAACACCACTGTTGTCATGGTGTCTCCCCATCTGCAATGTAACAAGTTAATGTCAGACGAACATTTGCAGTTTCACTGCCCTGATATTATGCTCTCTCACTGTAATCTTCTAAGGATTATACTCTATTTAAACCATTCAGCTGTTCCCAGAGGAATATTTTACTGCTTAAAGTTTGCAATTTCAGTATTTAGGCCATGAACTCAGCAAGTTTTAAGTTAGCATGAAATTAAAATTCACTTTTCTAAATGCATGTTATAAATCTTCTTGTAAACAATTCGTTTTGGCCTCAAATTTGAATCAAATCTCAACCAGTTCTACCAACACCGTTCTCCCTGTTGACATATGTTGAATATCCAATCAATGTGTCCACTTAAACCCTACCCCTTTCTAACATTCGATGTCAGGCTCGCATTTACATCTACCTCCATCCAATCAACAACTGACTGATAGACCCAAGTCTCCAATCCTATATTTCTTGCAATCATCCGTTTCACTCGGATGTATGTCACAATATGAAAGAAAAACTGCAGCTACTTCCATTTTTTCACAACAACGTAATAGTTGCATCTTTTTTAATTGCCACGCAAGCATGTTAGTTTGACTGAAATCGTACCAATACAGTTTTTAATATCAAACTAATACACCTAGGATATGTGATTGTATCTTAGCTTAATCCAGAGGTTCTCAATTCCAGTCCCTGGAACTGGAATTGAGAACCGCTGGCTTAATCCAACGATACATGGCTTTACTGTTGTGCGAACTTCTTTGAAAGACATAAAACGTGTATCTATTCCTTCCAATATTTGACTATGCATTGCATTGTATACATGTGGAGCTCAACTATGCAAAGCTTGATTACATACTTGCTAAATTACATACATACTAAACTACCATTCTCAGATGTTTCTTTTAAACCTCCTTAGAACAGACACAATTGAGACAATAAAGTAAGACTATAAAGCTATAAAATGAATGTGGCTAGCATAGATCTAGCATCTTATTTCAAAATTATTTTCCAAGAAATGTTCAAATTAAGACCTCTGACTTTTGGTTCTAGTCTAAAAACATTTTGCGACACCTTGACCGAATGGAGATCGAATGGAGACATCGTTTCTCTTATTTCTGTCTAGAAGAAACACTTAAGGTATTAAAGGGATAGTTCACCCAACAATTATTTATTCACCCTCAAGTCATCCTAGGTGTTTATGACTTTCTTCTTTCAGGCAAATAAAATCAGAGTTATATTGAAAATATCCTGGCTCTTCCAAGCTTCATAATGGCAGTGAATGGCTGTTGAGATTTTGAAGGCCAAAACAGTGTATCCATCCATCCTAAAAAGTGCTCCACACGGCTCCAAGGGGTTAATAAAGGCCTTCTGAAGTGAATCAATGCATTGTATAAGACAAATATGGATGATGGATGCACTTTATTTTGCTTCGAAATCTCAACAGCTATTCACTGCCATTAAAAAGCTTGGAAGAGCCAGGGCATTTTTAATAATATAACCCAGACTGTATTCCTGTGAACGAAGAAAATCATTTACACTTATGATGGCTTGAGGGGGATTAAACCCTGGGGTAATTTTCATTTTTGTGTGAACCTTTGTGTCCCTTTAGGATCTCATTTGTGATTTGTCTTTCTTACGTGGAGAGAGCAAGTGAATGTGTGAGGGAGAGTCTTCAAGCATATGTTCCTCAATGGTTCATTGCCAGAAAATGTCTCCCTGACCACTTGGTCTGGCAAGCGGCCCTGAGGTCTGGAATCTGATGACTACGCTCGACTAGACCTCACTGGTTTCTCTACAGTTCTGTAGATCCCACTCGTTCAGCATCAATATTAACCCCGCTTTCCAGCTCTCGTTGCCCCAAACACTCTTTATAGAATCATAATTTGATCTTCTCTTTTTATTAGCTAGAAATTCAGATCCATCATGTCCAACAGGCTAATCTAATAGGCACATGTGGTGACTCAGTTTCTCAATGTTAACACATCTCACAGGGTTTACCATACAAAGAGACTAATATAGATTAAAACCAGACCCGACTAAGAGGAAGGAAGTGTGTTAAAGCAGGTTTTACCCGTGAAACACATTAGATCTTTAGTTTGACTAGGAAAAAGTGCAACGCTTTGGCCTTTAGTATGTTTACACATGTAGTTATAATGGAGCTACATTGTTTTTGTGCTTGGCTGAGCTAGTATTCACGTCTGTCCAAGTATACATGGCAAAATGAGTAACTGAATATTTGAAGTATCACCAGGAGCAAAAACAAAAACAGTGAGGCAGCTGTAGTCTAATTAACATGTAAACTGCTGGACAACACCAAGCTGAAGTCACATTGTTTGTCTGACTTCACTAAAAAAGACTAATACAATTTAAGTACAACTATACTAGCAAGCTGATCGTACATTAGGAATAGATCTGATCTATTGGTTAAAGTCACAAGAGATCCAAAGCGCTGGCCCAACACGACCTTCTCATTCCCTCAACTGTGGGAATGTGGTTTTCTATTGAAGCACGCCAACCTCTTCAGCCTTCCTCCACCTCATCTCCCACCGCTGAATAAACTCATCTTGAACAAATTCATTTTCACTATGACTGCACCATGAGGAGGCAGGACAGTGGCAAGAAGTCAGTCCTGAACACAGCATCCGGCACCCAGTGGATCTAAAGTAGCTTTTCTCAGTGTGTTGGTGGTCCTGGTTAGTTATGATGAGATTTTATTTTCCTGAATAAGTAGAGTTTGTTAGCTTTCCCACATAAAGACCAGGTCAAACCATTTTGAGCTGATGTTTTCTGCCCAATCTTCTGTCCAAGATCCAGAGCTCTTTGTTAATTTGGTAAATAAGTCTTGGCATTCAAGATGAGACATCATTTTTTTATTATGCGGTATAACTATAGTCATCACATATTTTTAATTTTTTTAAATGGTAAGTTTTCAAATGCACATGAAACCAACATGAATACAAAGAGTATATTTCTAAGAACTGTTTTCCTTTTTCTTTTTACCATAGACAATCTTATACATCACTGACCCAATTGTTGACCACATCTTGTGGCTTTTACTTGGCATCTTTTATAAGGAAACTATACACAACAAAGGTATAAGGCCTTTAGTTTGAAAGTTTTGTACACCAAGACAACATGCCTCCACTACCCCTACACACTGACCTAGACCCTATGATTATACTGAACGCCTTACATAGCAGATGACTTGGTGACTCTTGGCTGTCAACAAGCCACTCCATTCAGCTGACTTCCTCATGCTCGGATAACAACACAAAATTGCTACAAGACCTAGCAAGTTTCTATCAAAATTCCAGAAACAAACTGAAAACAAACTAACAAAGTTTGGGGACTATAACTTTCACATGGTAATTTAGCACGGTTTGCCATAGGAATGCAACTAATACTTCCAGAGATCACACCATGAATATTTGCAGTTAAGTTATTGCAGTGTATTACATTTCCAACCAAAACTGGGGTCATGTGTGTATTTAGGCATGGAAAAATTTAAATGTGTGAACATAAACGCATAATACTCATGGTAAAGTCCAGGAACATCATAATACTGAGTCATTTCACAACAAGATTATAGTGAAAAAACACCTTGAGATGTATCCATGGGTTAAACTGGGAGAAATTATCTAAAAGGGTGTTCTATCACATTTGACTACAAAAAATTGTATAAATGAATAAAAAAATAAAGAAAGAAAAATCGATGCTATTTGCAGAATGGTTTGTTTATCCATTCCAACATTTTTTTTTTATTCAGCACTCTCAATTGTATTCGCTAAGGACAAATTGTTATTAAAATTCAGGACAATAATTTTTTCCACTGCCAAAATTTTAATTCTATAATAGTATTTTGACTACAAATACAACACTAAAACAAGACATTTAAATGCTAAAATGTGAATTTAGAATTCACAATATAATAATGTACAATTAACTGTAGCCCCTTCCACACAGTAATACCAGTAAATTGTCGTTAAATTACCAGAACAACTTTACCGGTAAAAAAAAAAAATGCACTGTTCACACATCATGGTTTCAAATTAAATTCGGTGAAATCATTAAATGGAAATTACCTCTAAACGTCTGCGTTGTAAAATGGAGGGGTATAAGTGGTCAGTGTTTTTGTTGATGTTTTCATTTTTGTGTCAAAACGTTCACATTCATGCAGCACTTTTGGCCCAGGGAGACATCGCATTACACGACTTCAAACTTCAAATTGAACTACAAAGCACGAAGTTAATGTATAATCTGCATCAGAATGTTATGGTTGGCCCAAAGCGTTTGAAGTTTGAATTTCAAGACTCTGGATTGGGCAGTAGGTCTCAATTGGTCTATTATTAGTAGACATCTGAGGTCAGAGCGTTCTGAACTCGTACGTGCTCATTCCGGTAATTTTCATTCAGCAATTTAGTGGTAATGTTACAATTTCTCATACTGGTAATCTGCCGGAACTAATTTACCAGTATTTTTAAAAATTGCCTTTTCACACATGATCTCTTTACAGCAATTTACAGGTAATTTTCCAGTAAAGTCTTTATGTGTGAAAGGGGCTTTTGCTACAAAATTATTAGGGATTTTAAAATGAATATTGAAAGGTTGATGATGGCTCTAAGAGAAAGAGGAAGTATCTAAACTGAAAAATTATATTATTTAATTTCCCTTCTATTTTTTGTGTGTGTCTATTTTAGACCTCCCCAAACCCCCTCCCCCTCGCAAAAAAAACAAACATGTAATCCCTGGATGTACAGTATCATTTTTTGTGTTTATTTACAGCCACTAGTTACATTTATTGGCAAATGTCTACTTTACAGCCACAAAAGACAGTGACTAAGGGACAAAAACAAGACAATCACAGGCCACAAGGGACAGTAACTCGAGCAGGAAAAAGCGCTCCCGGAGCGTCAACAAGGCCTGGTTGTGTCTGTAGTGTATTAAAATCCCCTGTGAACACAGCCAGGTGGTTGGAGGAAGATGAACCTGGCTAATGCTGAGTGAAGTGGATGAAGGTAAGAAGCTGTGCACGGTGTCTAGAGGATCAAATGTGCACACACACTCATGCAAATGTACTTTCACGTACACACTCAGTCAATGGGATTTAGACGGGAGTCCTCCCTCCCTCCTTTTCTACTCTAATCGCAGTGTTGTGGTTTTCTCGCTGTGGCTCTGTGGTTGTTTTCTCCTCCCTCTCAGGTCCCTCGCTCTCTTCGATGTGCATATAAGTAAGCAGAGGTAGGGTTTTCAGCAGACAGAGAAAAACTATGCTAGAGTACTGTAGATGCAGAGAGGTGTGTGTAGTGTATCGTCAGCCGTATTTGACTAAAGCAGTAGCGTGGGATCTACAGGTAAGTGACCTCTAATTACTCTGACTTAATATTTTATATATACACATACACTTCACATGACCCTGTTGACATCAGCACACTCTGAAACAAAGTACATGACAAAAGTAGGCACATTCAATCTTTTTATAGCATTTCTAAAATTGTTGTCTGTGTTGTTCTCATGATCAACTGCAGTTAAGTAAACTCTGTAATTCAGTGTTTTTTTCCTGCTCATACTTTGTATCCACACGTCGGTGAATGTTTTTTTGAATGACTGTAGCCACATACTTTGAGATAACTTGTTAAGTAATATGATTATTTTGGCTATTAACAAACCATTTACTATGACTTTTACTATGACCTCAATATGCTCCAAATTTGCTGCTTATTTTTAGTAAGGTAGTTGTTAACTTAGGTATGCACAATACTTGAGCACCAAATACAGAGCAGAGGTGTTTAAATGTATCGATATTGATATTGAATATTGTTTAATCATGCTCTTTTTCTCTGCTTTTACATTTGTCATAATTTATTGCTTACTTAATGTAAATATCTCAAAAAATATTTTAAAACGCAATTTTGAGCAAATCTCAAAATATCATTTTATACTGTATAACATTCCTTAATTGAAAACATACATTTTAATATAGTACAAATACATTTAATACAAAATAAATGAAGGAATTTGTAAAGCTAGATATAAATTTAATACAATTTTTAAATAAAATTAGTATAGAGCTGTTATCGGTTATCTGTCAAAATGTAAAAAAGATAATTAGCAGTCAGATTTGTTATAATAATGCATACTATATCACTAATAGTGTAAAGGGGATTTTCAACAGTTGAATGAGAAAGTTGTAGGGCAAGACCTCTCCACAAAGGAAATAGAAACCTAATTAGCTCATTCCAAACAAATGTGTGCCTCAAAGGGTTTAATTTAAAGTTTACTGTCAGGAAATGTGCCGTGGCACCACTGAGGTCTTTGAACATTGGCTCTGTAAATATTTTGAAGTAAGTTAATCAGAGGGAAGGGTTTACAGATGAGATTACGCACTTCCGGATAAATAGCTTCTCTTGGGTGACGGCCAGTGATGCCGGAGAAACTGACAGCCTCTAACGCCAAGTTCCCAGGAGCCCATGATCACTGTGAAGACCTCTTGTGGTATATGGTAAAAGCGTAGAGTCATTATACCATTTCATTGTCAGCAATACTCAAATGCAGCTTTAGAAGTTGCTTATTGTGTCAACAGTGCCCAAAATACGATTATTTGATCCTGAAGAGATAACGTATTATCCTTACTAACCAAGAGAAAACAATCCACCTCAAGCCAAAACACGCTTTCAGATTAACCTGACATAGACCTCTGTTTGGGTTCCACTGTGATTAAGATAATATTTTTAAGGTTTTGTTTACCATTCGAGCATCAAACGCAGCAATAAATAACCAAATTAGACCTCTTATCTGTGATCTTGGTGTGTGAACTTCAGATTCCAGTGACTTTGAGGAAAGATCAAATGGAAAATATCAGTAATGACAATGAAAGCTACGGATGTCAAAGTTCATCATCTTGTTTCATTTAAGTCAAACAAACGATTAAATGGGAACACAGATATTAAACCACACATCTTCTGAGGAGCCCTGAGGTTCCTTTATGGCGATTCAAGAAACCTCTCTGTCTCCTGTTGTAAATCTGGCTCAGTCACATTTATGTTTCCAATTTGGATCAAATTTACATTTGGATGGGGCTGAATGAAGTCGCATAGAAATCCAAGCATCAGGTCGACTCCATGCCTCTTGTGGTTTCTCTGAAGCGTCGCCGAAAAGGTTTCTGTAAAACCACTCTCACTGAGCCACATGCATCTAAATTATTGCCAGAGAGGGCTGAGGGTTTGAGGAAGCTCAAAGATAAATAAATATAACTGAAATACAGTTACAATCACTTCAATTCTCTAAGTGTTTTCATTGACGGCTAACCATAAAGCTTCATGGAAAGTTTTCTTCATTCCCCCAAATGAATTCCCTCGCATACTTGGCATAATGACATGTGGTATCCTTCCTCTTCTACATATTTAACAACCTTTGTCACAAGCAACGGTATTATAAATAAAGCCTTTTATACACATTATCCGTGTGTGAAGGTATTCCATGCACAAATGCTATGAAGATTATTTGTGAAGCTCGATGCAAAGCAGAGGTCTTATTATGCAGGAAGTGGTTTAATTCTTCCCCCTCATGGCACAGGCCCGGCGCCAGTCCTTGGGGGAAAAGGAGCTATGGCGCTCTTAGCCAGGCTCTTTCCACTCAATAACACAACCACCACGGGGGCTCCACAATTTGCCTTCATCCGCAACATTCCACGCCATACCTCATTTTTCAACCTCTGATTTAGCACATGACTGGTATTAATAACCTCCCAATACATGTGTTACTGCCATGCTTACTAGTGATTGGTTCCATGTCTTGTTCTGAGAGAAACTGAGACTCTTGATTATCTGGTACTAAAGAACATCCTGTAACTTTTTACGAACTTGGAGGCTCTTACTAAAACCACCATTTTCAAATGTTTCCCAATTCACAATGAAATAATGAAAGTCAGATGAGAGGTTTAATATACTGTGCTTTGCATACAGTAGTCCTAAAAGTTTTTGGACACTTGAGAGCATCTGACTTTATATTTTTATATATACTAAAATTCACCTTGACACAAGTGTTAGTTGTGAGAAAAGCCAAGAGTATTTGTGTGCAGATGCCAGTTGGTAATATCTAATGCAATTAAATTCATACCCTTTACCTTTGTCTTGTATTTTAATGCTTTAGCATGCCGATAGGGCATCTGGTGAGGGCAGCTATGATTATAGCTATGTGGGCACCACACCGGTGAGAGTATGTGGCTGGATTTGGCCATTGCCCTTGTGGTAAACTGCTGGTTTGACTGATGACTGCAACACCCAAAGTAACGTTTGGCTCATAATCAAACCAAGCTGAAGCACAAATGTTATGTTTATGCTTGACCTCTCCCTACTTTGCACAGTTAACTTGGCTTAAGACTTTGGACAAAGGGCCTCACATCAATCTTAAATATAAACACCTGAGCCATTTCAGACAATATCTATCAGTTGCATGAATGCTTGTATTTCTTGACTGTCTACACTGTACATGTTTATTTAGTTCCAAAGTTTTCAGAATTTTCCGTTAAGCAATCTACTGCATTTTAGCCAAATGTAACTTTATAATCAGTTGTAATTGCTTTGTTCTTTGCTAAGAATAGATATGCAATGTTTGCACCACTGACCTTAGTATAAACTTAAAATTAGCATGAACATGCACTTAAGAGAGCATTTAAAGTCAACATGAAATTGAAAACTGATTAACTTTTTAATACTCACTACTGCAAATAATATTCTTAAGAAACATTTGTCTGCATAAGATTTCTTGGTTGCACAGTCTACTGTAAACCAAATAGCTAGACATTGTTTTAACAAACTCACATTCAGGTTTAGCTCAGTTCTGATATCTAAAGTTTCTGGTATGAAACTATTTACAATCCAATAAATTCCCAACGGATAAAATCAAGTCCAAATCCTATTTTTTATTAATTGAATATCCTGTTTGAGTCTGATTACACCACATTAATTAATTTGTTTGTTTACGAATGCCATTTCATATTAAGCTATTGTTTAAATTAAGAGTTTCCAGTTGCTAAAACAGTAATGGTTAACATGGTTTCAAATCATGCATAAACTGACATCTACATTGAACGTAAGTCACATTGGATAAATCAACTGTAAATGTACCAGTTATTGTGCAAACATTGTATAACTCTGTGCTCTACTTACCTCACTTCTGTTTTTGTCCCTCACAGGATGATTGACAGTTGCCTGTGCTGAGTCACGTAGCAGAATGCCCGGTGTGCCCTGCGGGGCCTTGCAACACCACACTGTGCCCGTAGCCTGTGCCATCATCTATTCCTGGCTGTTGATCCTGGTCCATTCTGCCGTTTGCCAGAAACCTGCAAAGCTGCCTCTGGTGGGCCGTAAGCCTTTCCTGGCAGCCTGGAATGCTCCACTGGATATGTGTATGTTGAAGTACAAAATCAACGTCACCCTTGATCTTTTCCATATCAGTGGTAGTCCACGAGCTGTTCACACTGGCCAAAATGTCACCATCTTCTATACCAACCGCCTGGGTTACTACCCTTTCTACAACGACCAAGGGGTTCCCATCAATGGAGGCCTACCTCAGAACAGCAGCCTTGAAGCACATCTTCACAAAGCTCGAAAAGACATAGCGCACTTTATCCCTTCGGAAGACTTCCGTGGCCTGGCTGTGATCGACTGGGAGTTCTGGCGGCCACAGTGGGATCGTAACTGGAACAAAAAATACATTTACCGACAGCGTTCAAGCGAGCTGATTGCACAGGCTTACCTAAATGTGACCGACAAACAGGTGGAAGAACTGGCACGCTTGCGCTTTGAAAAGAGCGCCAAGGAGCTCATGCAGAGCACTCTGAAGCTCGGTACACAAACTCGTCCGCACGGACTCTGGGGTTTTTATCTCTACCCTGACTGTCACAATTACAATGTACATGAACACGACTACAATGGCACATGCCCCAAACAGGAGAGCAAACGTAATGACCAGCTATTTTGGTTGTGGAACAGCAGCACTGCCCTCTTCCCAGCCCTCGCTATACGCAAAAGCCACATGGACAGCGTTCACAACCTGCACTTCTCACAGAACAGGGTACTGGAGTCGCTGCGACTGGCCTCCCTTACCTCATTGCCTTATGAGCTGCCTACATATGTATACACACGCTTGGGGTATAGAGATGAGGCCATGACGTTTCTGACCCAGGTAGGAGCATACATTCAATCAGAAAATTATAATATAAACAAGAGGTACTTTGAGGAAAAAATACACAAGTCCTCAATACAATTTTATCATACAGCAAAGAAGAATCTCTATTTGAATCTTCTGATTGTTACATGTTCAAAAATAAATGGTGATTATAATAACATAAATCATAGTCAAATATTTCTGGACAAACTTTAAAATTTCAAAAGTGCCAACGTCCTGCAGAGTTTAGCTTCACATAGCTCCATCACAATTTCCTAGAAGTGTCTACTGAACCTGTACACATTGATTAACTGGTTCAGGTGTGTTTAATTGAGGTTGGAGCTAAACTCTGCGGGATAGTGGTCCTCCAGGAAAAGGTTTGGACACCCTTGCTCTAAACACACAAATTGTGAGTCTGAAATCAAGAGCTCCCCCTTGTGGTCTAACAGAACAAACACATAATAATTTCAGTTCCAGGGGTGTCAAACTCAGTCCCTGGAGGGCCACAGCCCTGCAGAGTTTAGATTCAACCCTAATTAAACACACCTGATCCAGCTAATCAAGTCCTTCAGGCTTGTTTAAAAACTACATGGTATGTGTGTTGGAGGAGGGTTGGAATAAAACTTTGAAGGGCTGCGGCCCTCCAGGAGTTTGACACCCCTTAGTTAAACTTAATGTTTTAGGAAACGTTCATTGCAATGATGTTATATACATATATACATTAATTTCTGTATTCATTTTAATTTCACAGACAGACTTGATACATACAATAGGAGAAAGTGCTGCTTTGGGTGCTGCAGGATTTGTCATTTGGGGGGATCTTAACCTCACTTCTTCAAGGGTGAGATTTTTAACACCATTTGATATACCTGAAACGTCCTAAAAACATCTGTTCACAGGTACCTTCTTCCACAGGGACACTTGTCTCATTAGTCAAGACTGCTGTGCTTATTAGTTACAAATCTGCTACAAAGATAGAATTCCTAGGCAAGGGTTTTTCAAGCTTTTCCTCCTATGGAAACCTTGCTCATGGAGACACATTGTCCTGCAGAGTTTAGCTCCAAATCTAATCAAACACCCTAAAACAGCTAATCAAGGTGTTCATGATGACTTGAAAATTGCAGGCAGGTTTATTGTAATAAAAGTAAAATATAATTTTTCATTGATATCATTGATGAACTACATTAAACACAATTCATTTGTGATTCTAGAAGTTACAAGAACCAAATGTGTTTCAATAAAAATGCAACATTTTACCAGACTCGATGATTGCAATGTATTGTGACATTTACATTGACAATGCATTAATAAACATGCCAGCAAACTTTGCACTAAGTTTCCTGTAGTTTAATGCCACTGTTTTAACTTACTGTAACTTCCTGTGTCCCCTCAGCACAACTGTTCCAAAGTAAAGGCATTTCTAAACCATAGACTGGGTCAGTACATCACTAACGTTACCCACGCAGCAGAAATCTGTAGCGACCTACTGTGTCAGTCCAATGGGCGATGTGTCCGTAGAGACCCACAGGCACCACACTACCTGCACCTGAGCCGCGGCAGCTATCGGATCCTGTCCAATCGAAACGGCACCTTCACCGTGACCGGACAGCAATCTAAGAACGAGCGGCAGATGCTGGCCGACAAGTTCCGCTGTCACTGTTATCAGGGGTATGAAGGAGAGCGCTGTAAAGTCATAGAGCCGGAAGAGACAGAGGAGGACAACATGATAAAAGAGGATGTGGAGGAAGAGGGAAAGAAGAAACCAGAGGTCGACAAAGACATACAGGATAGTGCTGTGCCTTTACAAAACGCCTTCCTCCTGACTGTTTTTCTCCTCTTGTTGAACTTCATTTCTATTTAGAGGTGAAGTGTGTATTTTCTGCACCACTAACATCATCAGGGGCCTGTTTCATAAAAAAGTTTACCAAATAAGCCAGGCTTATTTTAGTTAGTCTTATTTAGAACCAAATCAACTGAAAACTGTTTTATGAAACAGACCCCAGGTGGAAGTGCAAAAACAACAGCTATTGTTTCCAAACAGGTTTCCCAAACACTCCCCCTGTATGCCATTGGTTGAACAAACAGATAGCCCCACCTCAAACTCACATAACTCATTAAGACCCTGTTGACATGTTCAGCTGGTCGGATTCACAAACAGAGAAATGGCAACCAAAATATGTATAAAAAAAAATTGATATCGGTAGCTTAGAGTGTAAGGTGGTCAATAGCTGATAAATATATATGATAATTTGATTTAAAGATACCAAATAACTCATACTGCAATTAATTTTATCACAGTTGACAACTAGTCTAGACTTTTCAAAGGAATCAATCTACAAATAGCTAAATTACAGTTGTATTTTCTCCTCTCACATTAGAAAAATGACACTTCAATTTAATGAAAATCAGCGAAAGAGTCACTTTGATGGCACATCATGACTCGTGTTTTAATATTTGTGATTTTGCAATACTGAAAAATTATAGATGTTACAATGGTGCTGTATGCTAATATAGATGAGATGCAAGCTTTGTTTGCACAAACTTCAGTCTGAATATTTTTGAATTGTTCTGGATGAATGTTCGATGATTGTTAACTTGTCACTGTTTTCTGACAGGAAAGGTTAAATCTATGCAGTCTGTTTTTACAAAGCACTGACACCAAGATGCTTCCCGTGATGTATATTAGCAAGCTTATCACTTAAAACAATACTTGCTATCAGAGCACTTCAAAGTCAGGGAGCACTGGGTATTCAAAACATGTCATGCTTTATAATCTAAACTGGCCAGATGTTATTTTTTTAAATTGCTACATACCAAATAGCTAAATTTAAAATAATTATAGCCTATATCTGTGCATCATTATTTTAAGTGAATTGTGCTAGTGGGTCAAAATAATCCTTAGCCTAATGGTTAAAATCATAATAAAATACAAATAATAAAATAAAATGTGCCTCAATTTATAATATTCTCTAAAAGGTAAAACAGATATTATACAAAAAATCATGTTCAGATGTTACTCTTCTCATTTTATTGAAAGTTGTATGAAATGAAGTACAAATGACGACATAAGTTTGTCTGAAACAATTCATCTTTATATATTTCATCATATTTTAAGCTTGTATCAATATTGCACACTAGAATAAATCATTGTACTCATCATATTAATGATGGAAAAACTCAGTGGACACAACCAGAGTTGAAGCTAGTTGAATTTCATTAAAGTACAAAGTCTCATTTTATTGTTTTTGTACCCCAAATTCCTGAAATGTGTGTTAAACCAAAGATTATGAAGATGTATGTTTACACATGTAAGTCTGTATTTGCTAAACTACAGAATGCTGTGGTGCGTGAAAACTCATTATGATTGTACGTTAAACTGTGTCTCTTTTTGCTCTTGTTTGAATGAAGCCAGAATGATTGATACCGAAAGCAAAGAAAGGTATTATACCTCAACATCTTTTTAATACTTTTAATTAGCAGAATCTGCAAACTGTAATAGAGGTCTACAGATTGTCTAACATGTCCAGTTTCAGTTTGAAGGATAATCGGACCATGTTTTATCACTATATTCTGACCTGTTTTGACACAGTATGCTGCATTTTGTTGCATGTAGACCATAGTTTTTATGAAACACTATTATCAGAGCCTTCATTATTAGTCAGTGTCTTTTTTTTACCTCAATGCTAAAGTTTTCCAAAATATATTTCCACATAGTTATTTTTTATTCATCTCAAAATCAGTCATTTATGCAATGTACAAATCATTACTTGATATTTTTTTTACATAAAGCAATACCATTAATCAAATGACGATGAAGACAAATGTTGCTTGAGTCTTGATGCACTGCTAATAAAGGATTGTAACCTGGGGTCCGTTCTTCGTACGTCGCTTATTAAATCCGAGATCAAATGACACATCCAAGGTGATATCATCGTGCTAATCAGCATCTGGCTAATTCGGTTCTTCGAACGCACCTGCTGTTGATGATTAGTATAGCTGGATTGAGTTATCTGATAGTGTATAAGGCGCTATGTATCCATACTCGAAACCACGATCAGCAATGCAGCGATTGGCTGGCGGCAAAACAGCAACATAATGACATCATATCACTAAAAAAGTCACCTGATGAAAAACTTGACAAGATTTCTGGACTTTTTATAAGGAAACAGCCAAGCAAACATACTACATAAATGTTAATATAGATCAATTAAATGTGCACTGTTTTTAATTTATTTTAATAATTTTACATGACACCCAATTATTTATAATCATGATTTCTAGTATTTGTACAGGCTTTACATTTTATTTCAATGTAGTAATTAACAATTCATTTAATTTTATCTTTGAAACGGATTTGTTACTTGACAGCATTAATTAAAGTTTCTTAAGGGTCAAAATCAAGTTACGTGCATCTCCTGCGTTCCCTCAAGCCACTCCCATAATATCTGTCATCCTTCACATTAATGCACGACTCTACATTAACTGTATAGCATGTGTGTAAGACTCTAATATAATTATGAAGTAATTATTTTAAGACAAATAGAGCTTTCAGTGAGTAAAACTGGCTGTGTCTATAGTATTATATACGACACAACATTATTATATTATTTTAAATACATTTTTAAATGATTATTATTTTAAATATTGTCCCTGGATCAGTAGGGTACTCTTGTAATAAAGTAGTGGTGGCTGGGACAGATATTAAGTATCAATTCTGCTTAAAAGGATGCGATCTAATCCTGTTTAAATGAAATAAGACTGCTCCCGCGCAGGTTTAAGCTTACGGACTCGTTGCTATGACAGCAAGTCCGGGATGAGCTTCGAAGAACCAAACAATCCAAGATCAAGCAAAATCGTCAACAATCAAATCCAACTGACTGAGTTAGCGGCGTACGAAGAACGGACCCTGGTCTTGATTCTCATTGTCAACATATTGGAATGCATTACAGAAAAACTACACAAATCCTTTGCATCTACCCAGATTTCTTCAACAATTTGTCAAACTATTTGATATGATCTTCAACTAAGCCACCTGTACATCAATTTCCAAACAAAGTCTGCTTACATTTGAATCCCTTTATCAAACATGACTTTTAAACATTAACAATGCAATCAGTAAAATGTATGTGATTTAATCAATTGTAAAGCCTCCCCCTTTGGGTTATCATCTGATCATATTACCCAACTTCGGTTGAGCTTTATCTGGCAGATGGCATTACATTTTCCTGCAAAACGTCTTGATTACCTTGGGGACTCATTTTGCCATTGATGATAGCAAGCTGTCCAGGCCCTAACGCAGCAAAGCATCCCCAATCCTCCCTCCACCATATTTTACATTACAGATGGGGCTGAGTTTTTGACACAATTCAAAAATGCAGGTACAGGTAAATACAAAAAGTTCAAATACTTTTATGTTCAAAACTCTAAACCAAACACAATTCTACTGTCTCTACAATAACCTTAAGAGTCTCGAAAAGGTCTGAACTCAAACATAATTTGCTTTTACCAGTTTGAATAAGTTAATATTCCACACATAAAAGTGAGATTTTGATATTTCTTGCATTCCAAAAGAACAAAATGAACAACAACAACACACTTTTGGCATATCATTAAATATAAAGTTGATTTTGGCCTAGGTGGCCTGATGTTTAGGAAATGGTTTTTAAAAGTAACCCGAGAACATATTTATCATTTCTAACTACACTAATGTTTTTCCAGTTACATACAACAAGCACAGTCGTGCGTTTTTACACATTGACCTCTGCTAATATTTAACCGGAACCTGAGCAAGCTGCATTTGATTATTGCTACAGGAGAAACCCATTTGACTCGGTAAGATACTCATTATTTCTACAGTAAATCTCAAACTAAACTAAGAATATGTATTTTAATTTGTAAGACCTATCCTAGCTCCATATATTTATGATGCATTATAAGAACAAACCACCATACAAGAATGTTTTAAAAATGCATACCATTTGTCACGTTGTTCTAGCAAAGATAATTTGAATACTTCAGGGTTTATTTCTGAAATGTTGTATTTTATTGTGCCAAAACAATCTTATAAGATACTGTTGCACAAATGTTTTATTTATTTTAAAACATTATTACACTTTTTCATCTTAATCAGTGTACACAGATGGGAGACCAAAGGAAACAACGGTTACCATTTTACACCTTTCTCTTCATTACCTTCGGGCATCTTATCACATCACTGTCTCCTCCACCAACAGCAGCTCCTCTCTTCCATAGGCCTTTTGTGCTGTTATGGAATGCTCCTATTTCTAAATGCCAACAACTGAAGGTCCCTCTAGATTTATCGCTTTTCCAGGCGGTTACCACACCGGCCAGGGAATGCAATCAATCCCTGACCCTGTTCTACAAAAATCGAATTGGCCTTTACCCCTATGTAGACCTCCACTCCTTGAAAGAGTATAATGGCGGCATCCCGCAGAGGGGCAAACTGTCTGCTAGTTTGGATAAAGCAAAGGAAGAGTTTACCCAGTACACTCTGGACTCAACCCCTGGTCTCGCTGTCATGGATTGGGAAGAGTGGCTTCCAATGTTTGACCGAAATTTGGACGACAAGGAGATCTACAAGGAACTGTCTGTCAACTATACCCTCCAGCAGAATCCTTCCCTTGACCTACAAGAGGCATTCAGCGATGCCAGGCTACAATTCCAGCAAGAAGCCAGATGTTTCATGGAAGAAACTCTGAAAATGGGAATCGATCTTCGACCTCAGCATCTGTGGGGCTACTACTTGTTCCCAGACTGCTATAACTATGACTTTGAGGAGTCAAACTATACAGGTACTTGCTCAGAGCACACAAAACAGTTGAACAACAAGCTGCTTTGGCTGTGGGAGGTTAGCACTGCCCTATACCCATCAGCATATCTGCCCGTTTCTGTGAGTGGAAGCAGGAGCGCTGCACTGTTTGTTCGTCACCAGGTGCAAGAGGCAACAAGAGTGGCAGCCCTGCCAAAACGTCACCACACTGCACCAGTCTATGTCTACCTACGGCCTCTCTTAAGGGACCAAAAGCAGCTTTACATGAATGAGGTACAGTATGGAGACTACTGGCCGTTATTGACCATGGCAAAGCAGAACAACTGTGGTATAACCAAAACATGTATAGTATAGTCTAGGCCAGGAGTGTGCAAACTTGCTCTTGGAGGTTCAACATCATTCAGCTCCAAATTTTATAGTAAGTCTGATGAGCAAAATCTGCACAGAACCAATCAGTTCTGCTTCGAGAGGTCTGAACGGTCCGCCTTGACTACGCTTATTTCACTCCTCCCCTCACTGCAGCTGTCTACTCTCACTTACATTTCAGGCAAGGCTCATCTCAAACAAGCCTCTTGATTAACTGGTTCAGGGGTGTTTAATTGGGGTTGGAGTTAAACTATGAAGGACAGTCACCTTCCAGGAACAAAATTGGACACATCTGGTCTAGGCAGGTCATTCCCAACCACATTCTTGGAGCTCCCACAACATATTTTTATTGTCTCCTTAATTAAGCACACCAGATTCAACTCATCAGCTCATTAGTTGAGACTCGAGACAGGGGCACTACTGGATTTGTTCTAGTACAAAGAACAAAGTAGTGGTTGTAGTAGTGGTTGTTACACTATTGGAAGTAGTGTTCTAGTATTTGTTCGAGACAGGGGCACTACAAGATTTGTTCCAGTCCATTTTTTATGCCCTTCACTCGCAAACTTTCCTGTTTATTCTGATTTACATCATTGATCACATTGCATGAGTGTCCACTACCGGCTTAACCCTTGCAATGTGGCCCAGCTTCGACATCCGACGTAAATTAGTGTGACCATACGTGCCATTTTTCCCTGATGTGTCCAGGCCAGGATTTCTATATTACCTAACATATCTAGGTTTTGGCTTTATTTGCGTGTGCAGACCGATCGGTCACACTGATGGTCCATTATGTACAATGCCTGCATGTTATTGCTTAAAGTACTTTTTGATCATTACCTTCAGCAAGCATGAAAACAGGAAAACAAAGTCAAAACAAATCCTGGCAGAAAAATGGCACGTATGGTTCCCCATACGTAAATCTAATGCAGCATTAGCTTCAATCTTAATAAACATACCTGATCCAGCTAATGAATTAATTCAGGGTTACTTTAAAAACTACAGGAATGTGTGTTGGAGCAGGGTTTGAACTAAACCTTTTAGGACTGTTGTCCTCCAGGAGCCGTGTTTGAAACCACTGCTTCAAGGCCTGAAATGGGTGTCAGACAAAGGAGACATGCAGAATGCGCAGTGTTGAGGGTACTCTAGGAAACCACAGGTCTAGGCCATATAGGTTTCTTGCAGTAATATGCTGTCTATTTTTCTATAGATTGATTTGGTACACAGTATCGGTGAGAGTGCAGCCCTGGGAGCTTCCGGGGCTGTGCTATGGGGGGCTAGTGCTGATTACAAAGACAAGGTAATTTCTTTTTTTCTTAAAGCAATAGTTTTTTAACATAATTATTCATATACCTAAAGTAAAACACAAAAGATGATGATAGAATATCATTGCTGCTATTTTCCTGAGATTGGAGATGTTGAGCTCTATAATGCTCTCACATCCCAATCAAGTATGCACCAGGTTTTACACCAATGACAACTGATAGGGGTGTAACAGCACACAAAAATGGTGGTTCGGTACATACAGTACCTCTGTTTTGAAGTCACAGTTCTGTCTATGGCTGTGCTGGTGAGCATGACAAACGCACCACCACTTGATTCCCCAGCAAATTGTGTGTATATGTATATATATATATATATACATATATACTGTAAATCAATAACTGGTCACAAAATCCATAATATACTATATTTTTGATATCAAATAACATGTTTATAGTACACAAAATAATGTTTTTTGGAATGACATGACAGAAGCATGAAAGAAATTACAATAATGTTAATGCTTTTCTTTCCTTTCAGACCTCATGTGAAGCCTTGTCTGCATACCTGTCTGATACTTTAAACCCCTACATTGCCAATGTCACCTCTGCGGCCCAGCTCTGCAGCAAAAGTCTCTGTCAAGGCAAAGGACGCTGTGTCCGCAAAAACTACAACTCAGACGATTACCTCCACATTAGTCCAGAAAGCCACAAAATCACTAGGAAAGATGGAAAATATGTGGTCACAGGGACCCCCTCTCCAAGTGATCTCACTGACTGGGAAAACAAATTCACTTGTCAGTGCTATGAAGACAGGAAGTGCACAGCTACAATACCCTCTTTCTAACAGAAAATGTTGTACAATAAGTAGACAAATTTATTGTACATAGAGAGGGTAATTCATTTACATTACTTCACTAAAAACATTCACTAAAGTGAGTTAATTTTTTACACTAATGATATACAGAGCACAAGAAATTGTCTAAAATCTAATAAAATGTATAATTATAAATGTATAATTATGTCACAAACTAATTATGTCACAAACTGTCAAACACATAATTATGTTAATTAACTTTCATTGTGTTCAAAATTTGGCATTGTGATACTATATAAACAGACACATGCATGTTGTTGGAGTCATTACGATGCAAAGGTAAAAATAAAAATAAAAGTAATATTTAAGAATCAGAGGCGTCTTCAATTTAAGTCTGCCCGGGTTTGACACAACAAGCTTCTTCTGAATGTTATCCTGCTGACTACACATAAACATATTCCCATACATGTACAGTATCTCACAGAAGTGAGTACACCCCTCACATTTTTGTTAATATTTGATTATATCTTTTCATGTGATAACACTGAAGAAATGACACTTTGCTACAATGTAAAGTAGTGAGTGTACAGCTTGTTCACTACTCACTACTTTACACTGTAGCAACGTATACATTCTTCAGTGTTATCACATGAAAAGATATAATACAATATTTACAAAAATGTAAGAGGTGTACTCACTTCTGTGAGACAGCATGGAGACACACAGCCCTTCAGGGAGAGTTTTAACCAAGGTTGCAGATATAAACCACTAGGATTCGCTGTCTCTGTCTGCATTACATACACACTTGATCTAAACTAGACCTTCTATATTTGAACCCAACAGTGCAAATACTAAATCTGAAAACTAAGATGCCCTGTACTAGCTAATACACAAACTATGAACATTACAACGTACTCAAATATCCCACACAATGCTGCATTTTTCAAAACGTTTGTTTGTGGAGGTTTTGTTTGTAGTACACAGACGATCTCTCCTCAATATAGTAATCAAGGATGCAATATAATATTTCCAATCAATATATGTCAATATCATACAAACATTTATAATCGAATGGAAAGCCCCATTCCATCTAAAATCTACATACCGTATCGATACACTTAACACTTATCCTGAAATCCTCCAATAATCCACATGTTGAGGTTATTTTCAACTCTGGCGTTTACCACACACAAGTTTGATGACGCACATGAGTAAAAACGAAAGCTGATTAGCTTAAAAGTTCACCCTTGACAATGATTGGTTATTGATACGGAAATACGTTTTTTTAGGTAAATTTTTGTTAAACTTTTTGTCAGTTTTTACTTGTGTATTTAAGAAACTTTTTATAATAATGTTTAAGTTATGAATGTTCACAGTTTTCAAAATATTCAAATAAACGATATTTATATAGCATATTATAAATACGCATAACAGAAATAAACTCTTATTTAGTTAGTTTGTAGTGAGTTAGTTACATATACTTGACTGTAGATGGCAGTGTGGTTACGTCACAGCACTACAGCTAGTCCACTCATATTCAGCTTAATGATATTCGTATTTTTATTGATTATGAATTTTTATTTTGAATCTGAGCTAACCCAAACATGACTAAATTGTATTTTACAGAACAAACAAGTCTCTAAAGACCAAACCACTACCAGTAACGTTTCTGATTCACTCAAATTTCTGGCCAAGTAGAAATCCCCACCAAAAATGCTTCTTTAATGTGTGTGACTTACAGTAAGAGCAGATTTATGTTTCAGCTGAAACTGCAACATCAACATGATCAACAAAAGATCCTGCAGTGACCGCCTGTGACAGGCATAGTGTTCTGACTCTGAAGGGGGCTGGTCCACAGGGTGACATGACGCAAATGTCCCTAGACAGACAAAAGACAGCCTTTACTATTGAGTAAACAAGCAGAGACTGCAACAGTGACTCTATAAAATAAAGGAAAACATACAGCTAAAAGGAACGGGTGAGAAAATGCAAGTCAGCTGTTGGGGAATGTGTGAGCATATATTAACATACAAATTATAATGTACAAATTATATTTGTATGCATTAAATGTGTGCAATAATGAATTTACATAATGTATTTAAGTCAAGCTTCCTATGATTCCTAATATGTAGCCTTTGTAGCCTATGTGTATGTGGGTTGAATGGATGCAATTTTAATGCATTCTTACAGTTGCTTGTTTGAGGATTTTGCCAAAAGATATTGTCAGTTGCTGTAGATCAGTAAGATGTGACTTTTCTCTAATGCCTGTGAATATGTTGATGCCTCAGGTCAAAGTGCGGGCTGTCATTGCTCTAACAAGGATTTGTAGTGTTTGTGGCTCCCCTTTAGGTTGACCTACTGACATACATTCTGAACCCTGACTTTCAGACCATCTGTCAGTGAATGTGAATTTCCACATGATTATATATAGCAACATTAAAGGAATATTTCACCCAAATATGAAAACTGTCCTCATTTGCTCACACTCATGTCTTTTGAAACCTGCATGACTTTCTGCTCTGAAACACAAAAGGAGTAATTTTACAGAATGTACTTTCTTGAATGCGTTTTGAATACAGTATCATAAAAGTAGACCCCTAGTCCATATTAGGCCTATTCAATCTTCTGTTGTCATATGGTATCTTTATGAAGAATAGACCAAAATCACATTCATGAGAAAACAATGTCCGATCATTAATGAATCATTCTTTTGAATCAGATATTTTAAATATCCAGGGAACACACATACTAATGAAAACAGTGTAAGGTGATTTGTAGTGCATGAGCATGTAAACATACATATACTATTGAGTCTTTTGAGGGATTATGTACACATAGTAATGTGTGAAAAGTGTCTAGTGTGAATACAGGAGAGTGAGTTACTACAGGTGGTTTGTACAGGCCCACTCACCTGTGTGTAGCACACTTCGTAGTGCACAAAAAAGTTTGCACAGAGAAGAGTTTTTTCTGTTATGTGGTAAGGTTGGGGGGTGTTTGGGGGATGCGTGGGAGTTGTGACGGTCCATGTTTCAGGAGGTCGGGGGTTTGTATAGGGTTTCAGAGGGGCGGGGGATTTGAGTTCAGGGCTCTCACAGCCTGGGGGAAATAACCAAATGCTTTGTAGACACACATCAAAAGTGATTTCTCCTCAAGTGCCCTCAAGGGTGTCCTTGACCTACGTGGAAAAAAACATGGCAGTAAATGAAGAGGCGTGAAAATTCAGTTCAGAAAAAGTCATTTATCTCTCTCCAGCTTAAAGATGGGGTCAGCATTATGAGTTAAGGAGGTAATTATTCATGGAATAAAGTGCTGGCCTGATATAATTTCTTTAACATAAATTTCCCTCTATGCTCTCACATACAAATGAATGATGACACATGGTCAGTGTTTGCCCTTGAGTTATGTGATTCATAATGCCCGTAACACAAATGTCTGAGGGTTTCAGTAGACTACAACACCTCTGATTAATCACACAAGGTTACCACTGACCTACTTTTGGGACGTTCCAGTTTGACGTTCTTGGTTCCATTTGAGAAGTCCACATTCTCAAATCTCCTTTTACATGTTATTGTTAGTCATTTCTTCTCTTAAAGTTTCCAAACTATCAACCAATGACTGCTCAGAAGTGATTTTTCAAATGGATTCATCTTTACTGTAGAGTTTCTCTTACAGTATGAAGTATGAATGATATTGAAGATGAATATTATTTGTTTAGGATGAGACTGATATCGTTATTCTTTTGATTTATAACACCAGTCAGCAGGACTATAGCCTGTCAGTGTTCCCATAGATCAACTCATTCAGCTCTTTGTGGCCGTCTATAAAGGTCTCAGATCCCGCGGTGACCCAGAGGCTTGCCAGCACGACTCAATGACTACTGGATTAGACCCACTGATGCCACCTACGTGTCATTCCACCACAAAAATCACCCCAAACTGCAACCATCACAGGCGAACTTGCAGCTCTTGCATGATCACATAAGACCTGGAAATACAAGGAAAGGTGCAAAGGTGATTTCTATGTCTGGAAATGTCATATAAATTAATGACAAATCTTAAAAGGTACTCTTAAACATAAAGTTACCAAAAGTATATTTTTGGAACAAGAACCTTCAAGTGAACATAAGCTAAAGAACCTTTTTAATAGAATGGAAAGGTTCCATGGATATTGAAGGTTCTTCATTGATGCCAATAAAGAACCTTCATTTTTCAGAGTATGTCAGGCAGTCTAGTTTTGTAAATTATGCGTGGAATGAATATGCATAACATTTTTCCCTCCAAAATTTTAATGAAGGCAATTTGGCATGATGGCATGAACGGTGTGAGTGAATGAGAAGTTCATTTAGCACAACATCATGCCCAAGACATGGTCCTGGTAAACATCTTGCTCATCTCTGTACACACACATAATTAAACTCCATCATGCACGAGGAGAGATTGGCTCGGGGCTCAGGAATGAAATCTCATTAGCACAAGCCTGCCACGATTGGCAATTGCTCAATTCACTTGTCAGCTACGGCCCAGAAGTAATGCCTTGTCGTTGCCGTGCACAGATGGACGATATCCAGCATCATCCTCTCTCCACTTTCTTCACTCCTTTCCCTCTTCTTCAGCTTAATGTGACATTTTGTCGTCAGAGGAATAAGCAGCTGTCCTCCTCTTCTTACAACACCTATTTTGTAAATATATGAGTTTTATAACATTTATTGTTAATAATAAATGGAAGAAACTTGTATATAATCAATTCAAATAAGAAGAATTGATTAAATGTAACAATAAATGGTGTCAAAATAAATATAGTTGCATTGAATAGCATAAAATACAGTACATTTAAATAAAACATAAATATATCATTAGTTAAAAAATAATAATAATATTTACATCATATTAAAGTTGTCTGAATTGCTTTATTTCTGTAGGCCTATCATTTTAAGTTACATAAAATGCTCAGGGGAAATAATACATTTATGGCGACCTTTCCAACCTTGCATTTTAGGAAATAAATACTTTATCTCAGGCCTCCTGAACCCATCAAAGTGACAAGACCATGATTATTATATGCAGACAGTATCGCCCTTGATGTCTTTCCATAACCGTTATCTCTGGAAACCCCTCACCGCAAACTGCCCTGTCTATCATACAACCGGCAATACATGGGAAAGCACGTGAGATCTGCTATGGAAAAAAGTGACCTTTGCAACGTGTGTGGCATTCGGAAGCTTTTCACCCACTGAACCGAGCAGACACAGAAGGATTTTGACAACAAAATAGCTGACGTTTTTAGAGAGTTTTGCATTATAAAAGTTGAAAAGGAGCAATAAAGAAAAGCTAGGATATTAGCAACATTTAAATGGATTCACCTCAGAAAGGAAAGTGGCTATGATTTTGTATGTCAATGCATGTCGAAGCAAACATATTTCACATGTGGTTTATTGGACTCATGGCCCTTTGAATGCTTAAAATGAATTATAACACCTCAGTGTCTCTTGCGGTCCTTTTGTTTGTGACCACTGAGTCGCAGGCCAGTAATGCCCCTTTGGCTTTCTCCCACATGCCATAAAAAGTCCACACAGGGCAGTGATTGTTTCCTTTCGGCCCGAATGCCACAGTGACGCAAACAGTTTCCTTTGTCCAAATGAAAACTTCAAATCTCATTCTTTTTTTTTTGCTAAAAGGTCCATGTTAGTATGTGTTTTGATACGCTGAGACAAAGTTCCTTGAGAAGCTCACATAGACGCACACACTGAATGGGAAAGGAAAGAGGAAATGGAAAATGACTCAAAACGAAAAATCTAAATGACTTTTTGTGTTTGCAAATGTAAAAGAAAACAGAGCTGAGGTCACAATACACTTTACATGCGAGTACTAAAGAACATAGATGGATGCAAAATGATGTTTTCTCTATTTCAGAGAGAGAACGGGGAGGAAACAATGCTGAGATTGTTCATATACACCCAGTTAAGCATTATTATGCCAGTGGATGTGGATGCACATTTAACCCTCCTCCACTCTCAGGTTCTGTTACAAATATCGGTCTAACTATCTGAGACTAGTGTAAAAAATGTAAAACTGTACATTTACATTCCCTTTGGGAGCAGTGACAGTGTTTTTCTAGTTCATTACATGCGTGTGTATGCACATATACTGCATTAGCATTCGGGCTACATGGCTAAATGCCTAAAGAACAGTCGTTTTTTTTCTGGTGGTTGTTTTTAACTGTGGTGACTCAGAATGCTGATTAACATCTACTCAGGGTGCATGTTCAGTCCTGTGGGCCACTATGCTTCGGGAAGCGCTTTTTATTTTTGATTTAATCTGACATTTAAAGTGAGCTCTGGATTTTTCAGACTATTTTCCTAAAGTCTGAACATCTTCTGTTTTGTGGACCTGAGGCTGAGTCTGAAGAGGATACATCTTTAATTTTATGAATTGAGGTGAAGATGAAAAGATTAAACATGAGTTAATTTGGATACTTTCCAAATGTATAAGTGACCCATTTTCACTTTGAAAATTAAAGGCGCGGTCACACTAGACTTTAATCATACGAAATCATTTCACAAGTCGTGATAGGACGTCACGCTGTGTAGCGTCTTTTCAAAAATAAAAATTCAACACAAAACTTAAAATCTACTCCACTTTCCTGCAGCGCTACAGTTTTAAATTTGTTCTTTTAATTCAGATACGAGGTCATGCTGTGACGTATCGATCTGCCGTTGGTCACACGGTGTCACGTGATGCGAATTCGCAGGCCAGATTTCACCAAATTTGAACTTTGGAACACAGCAAAATGTGAATCTTTTCACACGGCTTGCATTTCCGGTCTGACGCATTCGCATGCTTATGAATGGAAGTCAATGGAACGAAAAGTGCAGTGTGACCGCCTTCAGACTTAAGGACTATTCGCACCAAGGTTGGTAACTATAAAGTTTTAATAATCGTTCTAATTCTATGCGAATAGTGAAGTCCACATCACAGCTACAACGATAACAGTACTGAGGAACGATATCATTGGAATCGCTTTCAGGAAAAACAATAAGTGGGGGAACAATAAAAACATTGACAACCAATCAGAAACCATCCTACATTAAAGCGCCAAATCATTTAAAGTGACAGACTGCAAAACTGTGTACTTATAATAAACAATGTTATTGTGTGTATGTGTGGACTCTAATATGCTTATCATTATAGTTATCGTTCTTCATTCTTAGTTCTATCTTTCTAATTGGGTCTTTAGACTCAGAGAATTGTAATTGGTTTCCCTTTATTTGCGAATAAAATATAGATTTAATTTCAAATTCAATTAAAAATAAAGCAAAACAGAATCATTTCCACAAGTGATCTCAGACTTTTGGTACCACTCTGTATATTTGTAATTCTTTATGCAAATAGCAATTATAAACAATAGACCATTAATCCTTATAAATATGAATAGTACTTTAATTAAAGCATTTGTTACTGGGTAAAATACTTTGCCAAGTTGCGATAAAGGAGTATAATAATTAACGAGACACTCATTATCATGTAATGAGCAAAGGTAATTTCCCATCCATTGTCATGTGGCGCACAATTTCACCATCCCACAGGTTTGGGGACCCATATTTGTCTTTGATAATCACCCAATTTTGAACATGGAATAAAATATAAAATTCTGTTAGATATGATCATTTTAATTTGCCCATTCTCATAAATCGTATTATTTGACATTAAAGGAATAGTTCACCCCAAAATGAAAATGATCGCATGATTTACTCACCCTCAAGCCATCCGAAGTGTTTATGACTTTCTTCTTTCAGACAAATACAATTGGAGTTATATTAAAAACGTCTTGGCTCTTCCAAGCTTTATAATGGCAGTGAATGGGGTCAAGATTTTGAAGCCCAAAAAACTGTAGTCATCCATCATAAAAAGTACAAAACGAGGATTTGTAAAGAAAAGTGATAAAGGATTTCAATATAAGCCAAGAGGAGACTGGTTTTCCTTTTTGTAAACAAAACGTTGGTTCTTGTGAGACGTGAACATGTGTACAACAGTTAGCGTGAACTAGAGATTACGGTTTATAACATTTTAAATGTGTATTTTTTTCCGTACACGAACACATTGATTTGCTTCAGGAGACCTTTCTTGACCCCCCAAATCTCGACCACCATTCACTGCCATTTTAAAGCTTGGAAGAGCCAAGATGTTTTTAATATAACACCGATTGGATTTGTCTGAAATAAGAAAGTCATATACATCTAGAATGGCTCGAGGGTGAATAAATCATGGGGTACTTTGAATTTTTAGGTGAAAGTATCCCTTTAAAAAGGCTGGGTCTATTAATGTAATGGACAATGGAGTTGTCAAGTTGGCACAAATTATTGAGATTTCCTTAGGATGAAATCAAAGGTTGAGGATAATGCTGATGACGGGGCAACAGGAGGGGATGTGGGCTGTTCCGTTGTATGAACGTCAGAACAGCTCAATTAGACAAAAACAACCTTTAAACAAACTCAAATGTTTTTCACATTCTCCTTCAACAAACGGTAATTTGGCAGAGCCAACAATCCCAAAATTCCCCTTCAAAGGGCAGCTGAGGAGGGGCACTGCAAATAGTACATACAGTGTGTGTGTGACAAAGAGGAGAGCCGCTCACACACAGGGAAGAGTTCACAGGGAACTCATTAACGCATTCAAGCATCCATCACAGGCGGTGACCTAGAAATGAGGGACAATCCCACAAAAGGAATAACAAGACAACAAAGCCCTTCTTTTCATGGATGGCATCCTCTCAATCAGATGGATCCAATTAGGAGACGCTAAAAAGTGGACAGCCATTATAAGTCTGGGTACCATCCTAGCAAAACACCTAAAACTGTTCCCATCAGTGTAAACATTATCTGGGAAGATATTGTGCATAACTTGCAAAAATTAAGAAATGCCATAGTAAATCTGGTATGAGAAATTAATAAATTGCCCTAATAAAATGTAATATGAGTTAGAAAAAAACAAACAAATGAGGGACAGACAATGAATTTAGTTCTTTCAGGACCAAACGACATCTTAAGTATGCATTGTAGTGGTATAAAGTGCTCATCATTCATGAAATATTAATATGACACATGCCGTTCAAAAGAATGACTGTTTGTTGGTGCTTATGAATCATTTATTAGGCTGAAGTGTGGGTTTGAATGATGCAATCTACTTAAATATGCATGAGAATGTCATCAAGGAACACTCAGAGTGCTTGAAAATAAAATAAAAGCTACCATCATAATAGGAACTTATTTTGATAGTCATACTAGAAAAAAGTTGACTATACAGAGAAGACGAAAACAATGGTGTCAATTATGAGTATATCACTTTTGCTCCAAATTTGTATGACTCTCTTCCGTTCAACAGCAAAGATGTTTTGAAAAATGTCAAATGTTTTTGTCCATATAGTTTAAGTGAATCGTTGGAAATTTTTCAGAATATATTTTGTTCTACAGAAGAAAGTTTCTCCAGTCTTTATTGTCACATTATCCACCAGAGAGCATTCTTCCCAAAATCAGTCACTTGAGAATTCCATTTGCTGCCTTGGAAGGAAGTTGTCTGTGTAGGAAACAGACAGCAAGGTGACTCACTAGGTTTTGGGACTGAGCTTAAATGTATAGTGAAAGAGATGAAATTGTTCCTCAAGCAGCTCAAAAGTACAAAATTTCTTTGACACTAAATGGCCAATAAGCAACCACACCACAATAACGAAACTCCAGCTGTCCTTTTAAGCTAAACAGGCTTCCTACATCTTCCCCCACAGTCCCGATCCAGTCCGCACTTCTGTCCATGAGGTCATGGAATCCGCTGCAGTATGAATGCCGTTGAAACGTTGGACTGGCCACAGCATTAAACAATAGCCTTTGTGTGCTAGGAAAGTACTGTAATGCCCCAAAGGCCTGTGAACTTGCCACTGGAGAAAAAACTGATTTGTTAGGATCTCCAGGTCTTCAATTTACTATAAACTGAATACTTTTCAGCCAAAAATTCATAAGCCAATATGGTGCTGTGAGTATTTAAGACATACTGCTGCTGCGCAAATAGCATATATGTGACCCTCTCTGTGAAAATCCAGGCAAAAGTCTCAAAATCGAATAATGAGAAAACAAGAAACAAATTTTGAATTCTACCATTAATTTCAATATTTGACATGACCTTACTCATTCAATATCAAATATTTAAAGGTCAAATTCTCACAGAATGTTCTTTACCATATGAAGGATGATTTTTTGAAGAAAACAGCAAATCACAAAAAATGCCTTTAGCTGGGTTTTCACAGAGAGGGTCACATATAATAACCCATTGTAGATCTATAAAGGTGGAGCTGGGGAGGTCAAGGGTTAAAGAGGAAATCTGAAAGCGCACTGAGAACTGCTCTACTGAATGCTAACCAGCCATATAAAAGGTAAAGAAGCAAGCTCATTTGCTACTTCACGATTTCACACTTACATCTACTAGCACGATAACGTAATGCGTATTTGGCGTGTATGGTAATACGTTGTAGGCGTGCTGTCCTGGGGGAGGGCTCCTAGCCGGGAATGGCCCGAACCCAGTGAACCCCCCTGTGTGATTAGATTTCTAGTGATATTGGTGGAGAAGGGGTGGTGGAGGGATGCTGCTTAACCGTCGACTAGATGGAGGTAAGTCAGCTGTATTTATGTCCAAGGCTGATTACCTAGATTGTGTACCACCTGTGCTAATTAGCCTGAGTATCTGACGTGCTCCTCCCGAACTTAGTTTAAAAACTACGTGTCTAAACTTCATTTCACGATTTCACACTTACATCTACTAGCACGATAACGTAATGCGTATTTGGCGTGTATGGTAATACGTTGTAGGCGTGCTGTCCTGGGGAGGGCTCTAGCCGGGAATGGCCCCGAACCCAGTGAACCCCAAAAGCAATAGAATGTAGGACAGCCGCCAGACTAAGATTTACCCCCAAATACGCGTTTGACATCTGGCGGGAGCTAGTTCCGAGGAGTGGCTTGTGTGGCAGGCCGGGGGTCTCGTGCTCTGAGGGAGCGGTTTAGCATGCATGAGTGGGCCCCACCGACCGCCGGAGTGAATTTCGTGGTTTTGGGGCGACCGGTCGGGGAGGGCTCAACCGAGGCCCAGCGATGGCTCACCGCATTGGGACGGGTGAGCCCTGCCTGCCGATGGAGGAGCAGCGTGGTTGGAGCCCTGGCCAGGAGGACCCGAGTTGCCTGCAGTGGGATAGTTCACGGAGTCGGCGTACCGGCCCTACTGGCCGTCAGCCCCTGCTGATCAGAGGACAGAGGGCGGTATCTGGCCGAGAGGACCCATGAAGCCTCCGATAGGGCACAATACCCCTCCGACGGACGGATGGGTCCTATCGGCTAGGCAGATAAAAAGAGTTTGGGACGCCCAACAAGGAGGCTCTCACAACATCCGGACGGAGATCGAGACTCACGGCATCGAATGGATGAGCGTCGCATGCGGACGGCAAGCATAGGAGCTCACCGGGAGACCAGCGTCAACGTCATGACATGAGACCAAGGCTACGCTGCCAGACGGATAGTCTCGCCGACGAGTAGGGAGAAGAGAAACCCGGATCTGGGGGGGCTCTGGCAGCATCCGATGGGAGATTGTAAGACTTAGGACATCGGACGGGTAAGCCTCGCCAGGCGGGGAAAAGGTTTGAGGATAGCAGAGACAGTTCAATGGTGTTCGGGCGGGCGGATGAGGACCGCGGACGGTTAGGCCTCGTCGCCGTCGGACGGAAAAATAGATGGGTGACTGAGACTGACGCCGACGCCCACGGAGGCCAATACTCACTGAGTCTAACGGGTTAGTCTCGCCTGCCAAGTGGGAAGCGGTAAGTCGCCCGCTGTGAGGCTCACGCCGACGCCAACGGGCACAATACCCGCTGTGTTGGACGGGTAAACGCCACCAGCGTGGGACTAGAAAAAGGTAAGGATGCCTGGCCGGGAGCTCGCGCCGGCGTCCGATGGGAGATCAAGACTCACCGCGCCGGACAGGTGAAGACGGAAAGGTAAAGTTTTGGTCGGGATGCTTAGCCGACATCCCACTGGCGGGCGTGCCCGCCTGTTTGATGGGTTAGCTTCGCTGACGTGGGAGGAAAAGGTGAGGTTGTCCAGCCGAGGTTTTGCGGCGTCCGGCGTGAGATCAATACCGAAAGTCGGATGGATGAACCTCGCCGGTAGTGGACTGAAAGCTAAGATTGCCTGAACGGCCGGGCACGTGGCGTTCGACGGGTTCGATATCGTGGTGCGAGCAGACGGAAAGGATGAGTTTGTCTGGCTGGGAAGCTCTCGCCGACGTCCAACGGGAGCACAATACCCGCTGTGTTGGACGGGTAAGCCTCGCCGAGCTTAGGACTTGAAATAGTAAGATTGTCTGGCTGGGAGGCTCTCGCCGACGTCCAACGGGGGCACAATACCCGCTGTGTTGGACGGGTAAGCCTCGCCGAGCTTAGGACTTGAAATATTAAGATTGTCTGGCCGGGAGTGCTCTCGCCGGCGTCCGTCGGGAGATCGGGGCTCACCGAGTCGGACGGGTTTAGACAGAAAGGCAAAGTTTAGAGGGTCGGAAGGCCTCGCCGTCAACCGGCAGCGTGGTTGGGTAGGCCTTGCCGGCCGCAGGATGGAAAAGGAAAGTTGTCTGTCCCGGAGGCTCGCCGACGTCCGACTGGTTTCGAATCACCGTGTCGGACGGGTAAGCCTGGTCGAGCAGTAGATTTGAAAAGGTAAGGCTGTTTGTCCCGGAGGCTCTTGCCGACGTCCGACTGGTTTCGGAATCACCGTGTCGGACGGGTAAGCCTCGTTAAGCAACAGGTTTGAAAGGTAAGGTTGTCTGGCCGGGGAGCTCGCGCCGGCGTCCAACGGGAGATCAAGACTCGCTGTGTTGGACAGGTAAAGACAGAAAACAAGCTGTGTGGCCAGGAGGCTCTCGCCAACATCCGACCAGAGGAAAATACTCGCGGTCTGGATGGGTAAGCCTCGCCGACCGTGGGGTGGAAGAGGTAATGTCGCCTGGCCGGGGTGCTCGCACCGGCGTCCGATGGGAGATTAAGACTCACTGTCGGACAGGTAAAGACGGAAAGGTAAAGCTGGGTAGCCGGGAGGCACTCGCCGTCACCTGACTGGAGATGGAAGCTCGCAGCCTGGATGGGTGAGACTCTCCGGCCGCAGGGTTGAAAAGGCAAGTTTTTTGGCTGGGAGGCTCCGGCCAGAAGTGGTGGTCCGCGGTATCGGGAGGGGGAGCCTCGCCAAGCGTGTGATTTGGACAGGTAAGTAAAAGCCAGGAAAGCTCGCACCGGGTTTATGAAACGAGAGTTTGGTGAGCTGATTTGATGTGGAACTGGTCCGTACGGATGTAGCTTTGAAAAGCTTCTGAAGACCATCTACCTAAGGTTTGGATTTGGTGTTTAGTGAGGCCTTTTTGGGCCGCTGACGTCGCTGCACCGATGCGAAAGGAGTGGCTGGAAAAATTTGCTGCCGAGATCCCTGCTGATAGCAGGACGGACTTGAGCTGTTTTTGAAACCAGGTACGACTGACTGGTTTTCCGGTGTGGTCTAAGAATAAGGGTTCGAGGGGGGATTTGGCCTGGGAAATCCTGAGGTGGAGGTACTCACGGATGGCTTGGTAAGGTTGGATAGGTGAAGAGAGATTGAAAATGTAAACAAAATGACCTTTCTTGACTTGGTCTGTTTTGCTTTGTTTGATCAAAAAGGAGATGGTTTCGCTATCGAGGACGGTTAGATCTGAGATGGTGGGGTTGATGGCTGGGTCGAATTTAGAGGAGGCAGTTAGTTCGGCGCATCTTAAAAACCCAAAGAAGGCTAAAATAAACATGGTGTCGAGCGTACGGGCGGTATTGGGGGGTTGGTAACACGTGCGGAGGGCGTGGATGCACTTGGTGAGGATGTCTAGAGTAATGGGTAGTCTGGAGTCGGGACGAATAGGTCGGGATCGCTGGATTCCTCTTATCAACAATGCGGTATGGGAATTGTTAATTTCGGGCGACGGAGCTCCGTACAATAGTTTGTGGAAAAATTGGATACCGCTTATGTAGCTCTTGATGGAGCTGACTTGGAGGTTTTTCATGCTGTTGAGGAAAGAAATAAAAGAGGTTATTGAGAGTAAGGAAAATTCAGGGAATGGTATGTTATAAGAGAGATGGAATGACTTAAAGCATTTCCATGCTGTCACGTATGTTTGGAGTGTTCTGGGGGCGACAGCCTGGAGGATGGTGTCGAGCGACTTGTCGAGGAGGGGTTTTAGTGGGTGGTTTATGGAAATATTAATTCTGAATATTAATACTGGGGTTGGGACTTCGTCCGCCTCTGGAGCCAACCTCCTGAATTTCTGCTAAAATCTGTGCTCGGATGTTGTGAGCTGCTTGCGGGGGTTCTGTGGCGATGGCGTTTGCTGGGACGGGCATTGGTGTAGCGGTGAAGAGCGAGTACTGCGATTTTGTTTGGAGGAGAGTATTGTAAGCGGCCGGAGGCGCTATATTTTGTGGCCCGGTGTCTACGTGGGTTATCGGCCCTGAGCTAAGAGGGGTAGACTGAGGGATTGGGTTGGGAGGCCACTGCGGCCATGTGCTGGCTTGTGCTACGGGCCCTGGGCCGGGTTGTGGGGCTACGTAAGCCGGCTGCTGCGGCCAAGCGTTTACTTGAGCTGCGGGCTCTGGAAAAAGGGGGGTGGGCTGTTGAGCCGGAACTGGAGGTGGAGGTGGCCAGAAGCCCGTTTGAGTTACGGGCATCGCTGGCTGGAAAGCCGTGCCGTACGGCTGAGCTACATCCGGACCCTTTGCGTGCCTTGCATCCGTGAAATCGGGGGCGCGGCCTTGGCTTGCCGACGGCCTGGTGCCGCTATCCGGAGTCCTACGGGAGCTGGTGTTCGAGCGAGAGGAGAAAGGAGGAGTCCAGCGGGGTGAGGCCGTATGTTTGCTCTTTCGTGTAGCCTTCGTGGTGGTTTTCGTAGAGCGGGTAGTTGGCTTGAGATTTTTGTATAACTCATATAACTCCGCTTTAGTCGATTTACGAGGAGCCTGGATGTCCGAGTTGGCTAATGCTTGCTTCAGACTCGCCACGGTCCACTTCTCGATAGGCGGAAACGCGGGCCTGGCGGACCGGTATGAAGACGCCGGTGAATCCGCTTGTGTTCTCGCCGGAGAAGGCGAACCGATGCCTGGGCGTTTTAGAGTACGCGATGTAGCTCGGCGAGTTGCGGGCCGACCGCGAGCAGAAGCCTGGGGCTCGATTGCGAGGCTGCGCGAGGACTTGGAGATGATTGGCTGCGGGGACGCTACCGGGGAGATGGATTCATTCCCTGACGAGGAGGTATCGACACGCGACATTGTGGAGACGAGCGGATCAAATGCTGCTTAACCGTCGACTAGATGGAGGTAAGTCAGCTGTATTTATGTCCAAGGCTGATTACCTAGATTGTGTACCACCTGTGCTAATTAGCCTGAGTATCTGACGTGCTCCTACCGAACTTAGTTTAAAAACTACGTATCTAAACTTCATATATGCAACATGAACCAATGAGCTTGTGACGTGTAAGAAAATCCTAAGACCTTTTGATTTATTGTTTTTTATTAAAGTGACATGTCTTGACTAAACAGCTTCTTCAGCGCTTTCCAGTGGCTGAAGAGCATCACAAGTTCTTCTGCTAGCAAATAAAGAGTGAATTTAATACTTACATAGCAAGGGAGCTAGGTTTAACATTAAACCAATTCACAAGAATCGCCAGTTTCCACAACACCAAAACATACTACGAACAGCCATTTTCTATTAACTTCCATAAGCTCCCCCCCCCCCTCCCAAAAAAATACACTAAATTAAAATGAAATAATACAAAATATACAGGGATAAGAAAACTGTGCAAATATAACAAATGCCTGTGCGTTAATTCACAATCCTTCTAAACTTTCTATAAACTTCCAAGAAACTACACAAGGTACTCATGTCTTCAGTTGTAAGCATCAATAGGCAGTAGTATCTATAAGTCCATGTGGCCTGGAATAAATGTGGCTCGTCCCTATTTTCACAGGGTAAAATATCCAGTTTTTGGCATCTCTCTCAAAACAAAGTTGAGTATAAACAGAAACTGCACAAAATTTCACAGCCTGTGAAAATAACATCTCTCAACTGGTTTATTTTGTAAATCTAAGCTCTTGGTAATGTTTAGCCCTCAGGTAAGGTAAGGTACAACCTTAGCAGTGCGTTCCCGCTATTGGGAAGGTAGATGGATCCCTGCGGACTACAGTGCTGTAGGGTGAAAGCTCCAGTTCAGTGGTGCCGTCCTGATCGTTGTCATCACTGTTGGGCTCGGAGGACTTTGGTGGGCCGCACTCCTCAAAACAGCAGCAGCAGCAGTCCAGGAAGGCTTTGCTGAAGGGCCGACACAGCGCCAGAAGCAGGATGGGCGTAACCGCAGACTTGCAGAAGAGCATCATCTGACTCACCAGATGCAGGATATCCAGCGTACGACGTGGCACGCCTGTAGCCATGTACACTGATACGATGTTGCTGATGTTCTCCGGAATGATGCAAAAGCCGTATAGGATAGCCAAAGCAACCACAATGCAGTTCATTTGGCTTTCCAGTTGGATCTGCTTGCGGTTGCCTCGGACGCTGGTGCGCTCGGCTTTGCGGATTTTACGTGCGGTCACCACCGAGCTGATGATGGTGAAGAGGGTGGGCAGGCAGAAGTAGCAGCCGAAGTACCACCACAGGCGAGCACTGTTGTAGGTAAGTCCGAGCACATAAAGTGTGTCTGGGAGAGCCGTGGAGATTCGGACAACACAATGTTCGCAAGGAATCACCTCAGGAGGCTCACGCTCCTCTTTCTCCAGCTGCCAGATGAGGAGCTCGGGCAGGGCGAGGAGCATAGCACCCAGCCAGATCACGGTTAGCTTGGCTGTAGTGGAGGTGCAGTTTTCGATCATCTCGTAGTACATCTGGATGTTGCTTGCGGCACGGAAACGGTCAATGCACAAAGCACAAAGAGTGAAGGTAGTTACTCCTAAAGACGCCACCTGCAAGGTAAAGGGGATGTGTGGTCATTATAAATACACTTTTAGAGAACCCTTCCACTGAAGAACCTGGACAAAAAATGGATCAAGGAGCATTCCAGGTGCTATTAACATTTATTCCAGGTTCTACTGGACAGTTCACCCAAAACGTGAAAGCTTTGTAATCAATCTCTCACTCTCAAGTTGTTCCAAACCTGTATGGGTTTCTTTATTCTGTTGAGCACAAAAGAATGTTTGAAGAATGTTGGTAACCAAACAACCGACAGTAACCATTGACTTCCATTGCATGGAAAAAAATATATCGGCCTATTATGGAAATCAATGGCTACCATTTGGTTACCAACACTCTTACTCATACAGGTTTATAATAACTTGAGCAATGACAAATTACATTTTTTTGAGTGAACTAGCCTATTCCTTTAAGCTTAACTGACAACACTTGTGGCATAAAAAAGCAAAGATCTGGGTTAAGCCAAAAGTATACTTTGTTTGTGTATGTATATGCTAGCATATGCATACATATGAATGCCCAGGCTTTTAAAGGTGTATGCAAACACAAGTGGTTGACACCGCCGTGTAGCGTCTGCTCTATTTTCTTCAGAAGTTATTACCAATAAATATGTCTTTTTATTCTTTTAAACCAAAGTTGCTTCTATTTAATAATCCCCCTACACAAGCACTTGTCAATGCAGGCATCTGTAGCTGTTGCAGTCTCCACTATGTTTAGGGCCCTATGATTTCCACGATGCACGGAAAATGCGGGCGGAATCGCGGAATCCAGTCATAAAAACGGAATTTACAGTTTAATGAAGAATGTAACGGAATTTGTCAAAGTTTGGATGAATTAATCAAAAGTAGGTCATTATCATCGATGTTTTATGCCTTCATCTGATAACCAGTAAAATTTAAATACACAAAGAATTTCTGAGGGGGAAAAACATTTAATAAGGTTACTGTAATAATAAATCAAATGTGTTTGTATGCATTCAAATAACTAGACATGCTAAAACACAGAATTAGGTAACAATAAAACATAAGGTGATAAAAAAAAAATCATAAGGCCCTAAACATGTCATTTTTGTTACACTTTTAATAAATTAATGTTAAATTGTATAAGTTTCATGATTTTAATTATTTAGACATGCTTTTTGATTAATACAATTGAATTTTACCATTAAAAAGGAGTCCAGAAAAATGAAAACGGAAAAAACTGAATTTAGAAAAAAAATTAAATGGAATTTGGGAAAAAATTAAACGGATTTCATAGGGCCCTATATATTGTTATTTCGTCTCTTTAGTTTCATTTTCTATTTTGAAACAGCAGCCCGGGTCAGTGTTGCTACTTTTGGAACAACTGATAAGTGCAAAACCAATTCAATACGCATGTGCAACCAAAATCCCTGTAATCAGTTACAAAAATCGGACGGTGCGAGTACAGTATGCACATACTATTCTGGTGACAAAATTTGTGTCATGCACATGTCTAAAAACTGAAGCATACTTTGGGCTTTATAGTGAATTGGGCAAATTCGTAAACTTTTAAATACTCAATAATACAGTCAAGAAACATAAACAATATGTGCATTAACATGATTTTAAACTGAAAAATTTGTTTACTAGATCATGGTGGCACTAGCAACACCAAAGACATCGGTTCGATTTCCAGGCAAAGCCAGAACTCATAAAATGTCTACCTTGAATGCAACCTAAGCTGCTTTGGATAAAAGTGTCTGCCAAATGCATAAATGTAAATTACAACGTGTCACCTAAAATGTCAAGAACAAACAAAGCTCAAATAATCCATGAAAGTTTTAAATAAAGCTTTTAACAGAAGAATTGATGTAAGTATTTTTATAAAAATATTAACGTTTCTAAATTTGAAACCTCAAAAAAAATATTCAAGAATGAGGAACAAGTCATAATGAATTAGTAACCAACATTAAGCCACAAGGGCTGTCGATTGAGCTGAACGTGTATCCTAAGCCTATGGAACCACAAGGAAATTGAATCCCACTAGATTGTGCATAAAAACAACAGCCTTTCCATTTAAGTCCATCAACTTCATTGTTAGGTTGAAAGATAGTGATCAAGTTATCGGGATGTTCTGAATAGGGTGTAGGCGCTGGCGCTCTGTAGTGTCAGGAGATTAAAGTCACAACTATGGCACCAATCAGGTCAATTCCTCGGAAACACATGATACAGTCTGAAAGCTGCCCCAGGGCAATACCACTATCTCTTTGTGTCTGCAGAGGAGACACCCCCCTTACTGAGGAAGCCGAAACAGCCAAGATGTCTGTCCTGACCTATACGTATACATTTTACACTGAATTACTGTTGTCTACACACTTTCACAAATGTAGCCTTTTTGTTAATTTAACAGCATTTTTCATTTTAAAATGAAACATCTTTCATTGTTAAAATGCCGACATATAAGCTCTGGAAATTTGTTGGAAATTAAACATCAAACTATGTTTAATTAGTGGTTTGAACTTGAACAATATACACAGACTGCTTTGACATAAGTCTGTCAAAAGGCCGAATCACGAAATAAAGTAGTTGATGCAACAATCCAGAAATTGCAAGTCAAAACTTGTGATTGAATGAATGAAATAATGCAATGCAAAAACGTTGTGCAATCTCAATGTTGCAACAAAAGGTGCTATAGGTATTGGTTAAGTCAGTTACTCTTTTGGGTCAACAACTGTCCTGAAGGATAAACAGTTTGACAAAAATCTTGCTAAGCAAGATTGTTTAAGTCAAAATGTATAACAACTTCCTTGACTAGCCTAATAACATGTACAGTTTAGTAGAACTGACATTTGAAGGAAAATGTAGCACTTCCCTTGAGTAGGCCTACTCCGCTTTGTTACCTACAGACAAATACAAAGTGTTTCTGGCATAAAGAAACACTTTTAGTGGCATTTCAGATTCAAACGAGATCAAGTTGTATCACTTTTAATTCTGATACACAATACACGCTGACACAGATAAAATGACGAATGACGTGTGAATATCAGATGTGCTGCGTTCACCTGAAATGGGAAACCAGCAACTTAACCAGCTTCATTCTCATCTTTGAGAACCTGCTAGAATAAAATCAAGCTCAATCCTAAAATCAGGCCCGGCCCAATTAATCATCAGTCTGACCCTTGAAAGTCCCAAGGTTCACCTTACACCATATACAGTTAGATAGGTATATACTGTATAGACTGCATTAAACCATAATAGATGGAATGGCATGAAAACATTCTAGTATGTGATGTACAGTATGTGATCAAGCATGGTCCCATATTAACTTGATCCAAACTGCTTTCCTATATTACTAAAACCATATAGTTTTAGTATCAATACATGTTACCATTAATATACTCATTTTGATATAGTAGGCATAATACCAAGATAATAAAACATCCGAAACACAAAGTGCATTTCAATCATCCATTAAAAGTGACCAACCACAGTTTTACCTCAATGTATGGAATGATTTTACAGGAGAATTCCCCAAGGAGCCAATCCTTAGTGAGTTCATGGAATATAACGAGTGGCAAGCAGAAAAAGAGGATGACAAAATCCCACAGGGCGAGGTTGGCCAGCAAGGAGTTTGAAATGCTTCTCATGTAGTAATTGTGGCACACTATGCACATGATTGCTATATTCCCAGCAATTCCCACAGTGAAAATGAGGATGGAGAAGCACACGACAGCATATGCACCGTACGATTCACCTGTTACGGGGTAAAACGGGTTCTTCACCCCTGGAGTTTTTGATCGTGTGTTAAAGGGAATGAATGGGGTATAGACTTCCTCATATTCCTCCACAGGTGAGGTGCCCCATTCAGGGATAGACGTGAACTCAGTGGGAAAGTCTGTAGGCTGGATCTGCGCTACAGGTTTAGGCAATATCTCCACGCGTCCAAGTTCATCATCTGGCGATTTGATGGTTTGATTGCTGTCAGGCTCATTTCGCGTCGTCTCGCGCATTTCCTGTCGACGAAAACGCCTTTGAACGCGAATTTCGCCTTGTGTTTCCTTCAGAAATGATTTCGTTTTGTTATATTTGTCCATTTGATAATTATTTTCGTACTTTTGACTGGAAGATGCTCTCACCTTATCGCTCCCATTCACTGGCATTAAGTTTATAGTAGTCCTGCTCGATGAAAGCACATCTGTAAGCTCCTTACCCGTTTCATAACTTATTTTATTTAAAGTTACACTTTGTTCACGGCTGTCTGTATTGATTTCACGCACTTTGTAGGATGAAACGATTTTTGACGTTAAATCTGCCGTACTGCCACGCGCGAGAACTACCGAGAGTTCACAACAAACGAGCAGACAAAATACAGTTAAAAATTGAATTTCCATTGTGTACATCCCTCGAAAATATATAACTTAGATAATTCCAGTATTGTTAAGGCAACGTTGTAGAGCAAACATCAAGCTTCGTTCCGTTCGCTGGTCTCTCGTTTAGAGGAGCATCTCCAGTTTCCATTTTTAAATCCCAGGAGTAATATATTATAACAGCAGAACTGTGAGGGACAAAAATGGAAATACTTGGTCCAACAGGTGATTAACCAAACAAAAACTAATTTAAGCCTTTGAACCTCTGAAATATTTCCTATCGTTTCGCGTGAGGAAAAATATACACGCCAAGGCCAAGAGCATCCAGCATCTCGATAAAGTGAAAGTCCTTGAGTGGCGTTCATGGGCTCCTGATGCAGCTCTGTGATATGAAGCTCTGTCAGGGAGGCGTCGCTTTAACAGATGCAGCACAGTGAATGCGCCTCACAGCGGACTGAAACAGAACTACAATACGTTTCCAGCAACTACCACCGGCTGTTGATGCTCAGTTACCTTCACTTGGCTAGCGAAATAATGTCACAAACAGGTCTAAGCAAAACAAGTCAACAGAGCTTTTCTATATACTCTATACAGAACTGGCCAATTATTTTTCAAGTTTCTAACCGGAAATCCATGTGAATCCTGCAGAAAAGACTGAACAGATGCATTTATAAATATAAAGGTGTTTTATTGTACAATATTAATTTATGGATTGTGTTTGACCATCATGTATTTACATTTCTTAACAAAACATTCCTGGTAACTCCTTTGTTCTTGTTCATCACAGGTGGTCATCTATGAATTCTTTACTTTGAATTCTCTATTCTTCTTTAATTTCTGTATTGGTGATCTGATAGCATACTTTATTTCTGTCATTGTCTTTTACAGTGTAGACAGAGAGGCAAAGATCCAGCCATGGACGCTCCGCTACTAAGACAGTACAGAGAAGAAAAACATTATCGTACGCTAAATAATGTATGAATTTAGATAAAACATTCATAGGAAATGAAATCTTTACCCATACTGCTGTCTGGTGGTTGAATTGTGTCCATGATGGTCTGGATCTTGTCCTGCAAATCTTGACAGCCTGAAGCATCTGCAGCAGAAACATGGAAGAACCTCTCCTGTAAAGAATGAGACGATCACTAAAACCTATTTCTGAAGAGAAAACAGCGTCCTCTGCTGATGTATGTATGCAGCATTTCTACTCTTTTGAGATACTTCTTAGCTTAAGATGTCTTTGCTTTTAGAAATAATAATTGCAGTTCTTTAATCGAATGCTGAAAACGCATCATGTTTTGCATTACAACAAAAAAATCTATAAACACAATGTTCAGATGCAACATAAATATCTGTAATCAAATGGCATTGCTATATGTACTCACAGCGTTTTCCCACAGCAGAGCCTCTAATGTGTCGGTCTGGTCCTCCAGTTCAAACTGGATTAACAGTCTGTACTGCATCAGCTGAACTCCCAGAGCTGTGTGACAGAGACACAGATCAACCGTCCAAATATACAGGCGTACATTTTTAAGAGTGGCTGAAGTGTCCAATTTTATTAGGACAACTAGGATCATCACATTGGATAAAAAAAAAAGAAGTTACAATTGCAGTGATGCCTGAGTCAGCTTTTTGGAAAATACACCTGCAAATAAAATATTCTGACCAAAACTAGCCTCATTAAAATGAACAAAACAAAAATATAATAAATAATAACATAAAACAACAATAATACCTCAATTTAATTACTGATTATTAATATTATTTTGATCTTCGCCAAGTCCTTGATCTTAAATTTCAATTGAGGTAGCAAATTTAATTGCAAAATTTTATTTTAACATAATTAGTAGAATAACAATGGAAAATATTTAAATAAATGTAATATTAAATAAAAATAAATTGTATTTTTAAATGTAATGATATTTAGTAATTCATGTAATTTTCTGTATGAATAAATTGTCAGCATTCAGAAAAATTTGATATTAATATCTGAAGTGGCACCTAAAATTCTTCTTAGTCAATATGAATTTCATAAATGTTAAATTTAGTTAAATATAAAATTGATTTTTATTTCAGCAAGTTGCCAAAGCAACATTTTTCAATTTAGTTTAGTTTAACTTGATATGCAAAAACAACTAAAACAAAAATTGAAGGAAAAAAACCTACATGAACCGATATTTTAATTGAAAAAATCTAAAAATAAAAACCCATATTAGTAAAAACACTAATAGTATATTAATAATACTAAGATAACACTTTGTGGTGCTATATGCAATTGTATTTGCTTCATTGTAAAATAAAATCTACATATCAGGTAAAAATAGACATGAATAAGTCAAAATAAATGATGCAATTTTTTTTAAGTACCTTCAGCAACTGCCTGTTCATCCCAGGTCTCCGCTCCAGTAAACACAGGGTTTTGAAAAGTGTTCACAGAGCACTGCTTACACCTGAGACACACAAATATGTTCATGATAATAGATGTACACGTTGAACACCAGGGGAGTTTACAATGAAGCAGGTAAGCTTGTCGTCTTACCCGTAATATCTTTTGTCTCCAGAGAACAGGAAAGGAGCTGTGAGATCCATCAGAGTCATCCTCCCGTTCACTGATCTCACGGGAACCAGGTTTTTGTAATCCTGTGATAACACGCAAATCTCATCCAGCGTCGTTCCTGTAGATAAAGCTATATTTGTAAATGAATATTCAAATATACATATAAAGATACTTCTCTTTAAACTCAGAGATACCTTCGACGAATATCAGCTGCATGTGAGTGCTCTCCCCCACCATGTCTCTGGATATGTGCATTGAGATGCTTCTGCCAGGCTCTCTAGAACTTGCTGATGAAGTGGCGGCCCACTGCTCATCGCAAGGTTGGCTGTCTTTTACAGACTCCCGAAAGACTTTAGCAACAGCGCTGTCATCTGGAACATCTTTCCTGTCACATACAAAAAAAAGCTGCTGTTGACTACTGTTCAAAAGTTTGGCGTTGGTAAGATTTTTAATGCTTATGAAAGAAGGTAATTACTGTAATTACTCCCATTGCCAGCCAAACATTGAAATAACAAAGAGTTTTTATTTCTCTGTCTCCTATACTCACAAAGACGGCATTTATTAATTCAAAAAGGACAGTAATGTCAAATACTATGCCAATTTAAAGTAACTTCCATATAAATTGTAATGTATTCCTGTGTTGGCAAAGCTGAATTTATTTGAATAAAAATAATTTTTATTGTGAAATATTCTTACAAATTAAAATAACCATTTTCTATTTGAATACATTTAATAATGTAATTTATTCCTGTGATGCAAAGCTGACTTCAGCATCATAACTCCAGGCTTCAGTGTCATATGATCCTATAGAAATCATTCTAATATGCTGATTTGCTGCATCTTCCATCATCCATTCATCCATCCATTATCCACACATCCATCCATCCACCCATTATCCACACATCCATCCATCCACACATCCATCATCCATCCATTATCCACACATCCATCCATCCACACATCCATCCATCCATTATCCACACATCCATCATCCATCCATATCAATCATCCACACATCCATCCATCCATTCATCCATCCATCCATCATCCACATCCATATCAATCATCCCACATCCATCCATCCATCCATCCATCACATCCATCATCCATTCATTATCCACACATCCATCCATCCACACATCCATCCATACATCCATCCATCCATTATCCACACATCCATCATCCATCCATCATCCATCCATATCAATCATCCACACATCCATCCATCCATTCATCCATCCATCCATCATCCACACATCCATATCAATCATCCACACATCCATCCATCCATCCATCCATCACACATCCATCATCCATTCATTATCCACACATCCATCCATCCACACATCCATCCATCCACACATCCATCCATCCATTATCCACACATCCATCATCCATCCATATCAATCATCCACACATCCATCCATCCATTCATCCATCCATCCATCATCCACACATCCATATCAATCATCCACACATCCATCCATCCATCCATCCATCACACATCCATCATCCATTCATGGTATCCAGACTTAACTCAATTCATAACTTTTGATATACAAAGTTAAAGAATATGTCTTTTATTATTGCTCTAAACAGCCACCAGGTGGCACACAGAACACACAGCAAATATAGAACAACAAATCTGAGGCTCAAATCTGCTCCTCAAGAGTGAAACGCAAAATATAATGTTATTAATTTTCATGCATGAGAGTCAAGAGCAGGTTGTGTAGAGTGTCAGACTCACATTGTTTTACAGTTGGAGCAGAAGAGTTTCAGGCACTGGTATAACTGCTGAGGCTTGTATTTCTTCACCCGGGTTCGGACGTGACACGACAGTGGTGGTGTGGAGCGCTTCACCCGGGCGAGTGTGAGCCGCTGCGTGTTGTGCTCACACGTCCGCACTAAACAATCATTATAGACTTAATCAGCATTTACATTAGAGCTTGCAAGAACCGTGGCTTAGTGTATTGCATGTGCAGATTTCCAATGCTGTTTCCCCAAATATCCAATATTGTGGGTTTACTTTTCACTTTTACTGTAGAGCAAGACGTGACTGTTTTTTACCTGTATATGAAGGTCCTGTATCTGCTTCTGCATCTGAAATGATAACAAGAACATTCTTTAATCATTCAAGCTTATTAACCTTTTTATTCATCTGTTGCAGAAAAAGCTTCAAGGAGATCTTAAACTTAATAATATATATCTATACCTGTTTCTTCATCATTTGGCAAGACTAGATGGAAACATAAGCATATACAGATGAGGGCGAGCTGAGCAGGACACAAAATTGGACAGAAATTGGGAACCAAAAGAGGCACCACCAACCTACTGCCTCTGGCGGCGTGTACCAAATCTCCAGTAACGTGCCATCATTCACTTCATCATACTCGTCCAGGTCCACGTGTTTCTCCAGCACACTGAATATGGATCAGTATAGAGAGCGAGAGCAAGCGAGAAACAAGAGGAGAGAGACACGATCACATGAATGTCAGGTAGACAGCTAAGGGCAACAGAAGTAACTTTTTAATGGAAATGATTTTGACTTATAGGGTGTTATACTGCCATCAAAACACTCATGAGTTTAGCAAATTCCTATGTGTGAAGATTGTATATATTATATTTTATCACACACACACACACACACACACACACACACACAAGTTTGGTATCAGTATGTAAAGAAAGCAAGGATGTATTCAGTTGGTCAAACGACAGGAAGTACATTCATAATGTAAAAAAAATATTTAAAATAAATGCTGTTCTTTAAATCTTTCAATTCATCAAAGAATCCTGAAAAAAAGGATCATCGTTTCCACCAAAAATATGAAGCAGAACAGCTGTTTTGAACATTGATAATAATAATTATAATAAACGTTTATTGAGCAGCAGATCAAATATTCGAATGATTTCTGAACGATCATGTGATACTGAAGACTGGAGTTATGATGCTGAAAATTTAGCGCTGCGTCAGAGGAATAAATAGAAAATAATTATTTTAAATTGTAATAATATTTCAAAGAATTAATGTCTTTACTGTATTTTTTATCAAATAAATGCCATCTTGGTGAGCATAAGAGACGTAAAAAAAAAAAATATATATATATATATATATTACCAACCCCAAATGTTTGAATTGTTGTATGTGTGTGTGTGTGTGTGTGTGTGTGTTGTACATACAAACTCCGCTGTTCAACAGGTCAGTGAAATTCGTACAGCAATATATACACTTTGAGTTCAAACTATTTAAAATCTTATTTAAATCAGAAAGAAATTAAGATTAAAAAAGTAAAATAAAGTAACATTAATGACATAAAAACATTTTAATATTCCACTCTTTTCTGTCACTAATTGAATTTGTTATGCCAATAATATATTTGGTAACGGAAAGAAAATGCAAAATGGAGACATTGTGGTCTCTAGTCTCACCTCTTGAGGGACTGTAAAGCAGGGCTCTCTGCAGGAAGGCTGCGTAAACCTCGTCCATATGACGTCCCCCCATGGAGGTGGAAACTGAGGTGCTCAGGCTGATCTGGCAGCTGGTCCGGGGCTCTCTGACGGAGCGCACGGAGATTGTAAAACCGCAGGAATGTGCCTGGCTGAATACAAACACAAACCGAAGGATGTTTTCATTACATTAGCTTTTTCAATTCTAAAAACTTATGAACCATGAAATTGCAGTTCAACTTGTATACTGAACTGTTTTTGGTAGGTTTTCAAGTCCAAACTACTCTTTTCAGGTCCTGTCACAACAGGATTCAAAACAGGACTTTAACAATATAACTCCAAATATTTTCCAAAAATTGTTTCTTCTTGGCCATTCAGACAGAAATGTAATTAAAGAATGATGCATTTATATAGCGCTTTATTGTGTATCGTTGTACACCCAAAGCACTTTACAATCATGTGGAGGGGTCTCTCCTCAACCACCACCAGTGTGCAGCATCCACTTGGATGATGCGATGGCTGCCACAGGACAACGGCGCCAGAGTGCTCACCACACACCAGCTACAGAGGAGAGAAGAGAGAGTCATAGAGCCAATCAAGTGTATGCTCTCACCACACACCAGCTACAGAGGAGAGAAGAGAGAGTCATAGAGCCAATCAAGTGTATGCGCTCACCACACACCAGCTACAGGTGGAGAGGAGAGAGAGTCATAGAGCCAATCAAGTGTATGCTCTCACCACACACCAGCTCCAGGTGGAGAGGAGAGAGTCATAGAGCCAATCAAGTGTCGCTCACCACACACACCAGCTACAGGTGGAGAGGAGAGAGAGTCATAGAGCCAATCAAGTGTATCGCTCACCACTCACCAGCTACAGGTGGAGAGGAGAGAGTCATAGAGCCAATCAAGTGTATCGCTCACCACTCACCAGCTACAGGTGGAGAGGAGAGAGTCATAGAGCCAATCAAGTGTATGCTCTCACCACACACCAGCTACAGGTGGAGAGGAGAGAGTCATAGAGCCAATCAAGTGTGTCGCTCACCACTCACCAGCTACAGGTGGAGAGGAGAGAGAGTCATAGAGCCAATCAAGTGTCGCTCACCACTCACCAGCTACAGGTGGAGAGAGAGAGAGTCATAGAGCCAATCAAGTGTATGCGCCCACCACACACCAGCTACAGGTGGAGAGGAGAGAGTCATAGAGCCAATCAAGTGTATGCGCTCACCACACACCAGCTACAGAGGAGAGAAGAGAGTCATAGAGCCAATCAAGTGTATGCTCTCACCACACACCAGCTACAGGTGGAGAGGAGAGAGAGTCATAGAGCCAGTCAAGTGTATGCTCTCACCACAAACCAGCTACAGGTGGAGAGGAGAGAGAGTCATAGAGCCAATCAAGTGGATGGGGATTGTTAGGAGGCCATGATTGACAAGGGCCAGTGGTGGGAATTTGGCCAGGACACCAGGTTACACCCCTAATCTTTATGAGAAGTGCCATGGGATTTTTAATGACCACAGAGAGTCAGGATCTCGGTTTAACGTAAAAAAAAATGTGTCCATGTTTTGAATTATTGTCTGGCATCAACCAATTACACTTAATCTTGAGTACAGATATTCAGACATTCTCCTTCAAAATAGTCTATAGTATATAAAAGAACTCATGTCTCCTTCAATAATAGCAAATCATTCATGTCCTAAATACTAAATACTAAAAACAGCACCAATACAGTTTCACTGTACATATCACATTGTTACAGATCTCCAGAATCCAGATATAAGACAACTTGTCTCCTCTTAAAAAGTTTTAACTCCTCTGTCCATGGAATATGATCCCAAAGTTCATGGAGATCATCCAGTATTGATGTGGTTTCAGGCTTGGTACTCTTCCATTAAGTCCAATTTCGCAATCTCCTCCTTGTTGAGTTTTCCATTTTGTGTTAACAACTCACATTGTGGTTCAACAAAGCTCAAGAAGCTCAGAAGTGGCTTTGCAGCCCTCTCCAAACTGATCTCAACTTTCCCCTCAGCTGTTCTGGGAAATCCCTTTAATACAGCATTATGTACCTGTAGAAGCTTTAAACTGGTCACTTTACACAAAATATAAGGCCTGTCTGTGTTCAGTCTCCTAAAACTAATTACCAACTAAACGTAACTGTTTCAATCCTAAAGGGGGCAATTACGGGGGTTTTCCAATTAAATAAATGCAATAATGTTTGCCTATCAAGACTATACTTTATGCATTTTCAGGTTGAAATTTCATTTGAAGACATTAAACCATTCAGACAGAAACATGCAATTAAAGAGGGAATCAGGGCACAGAATTTCTTTTTTATAATATATGAATAAATAAATAAATAAATGTAACTAATAATAAAAAATAAAACAAGAAAAAATGTAAAAAACAAAATCATAACTCTAGAGTTATTCTATTGTCTGTTACATTAATAAATATACACAAGCGTTCAATTATCAGTACAGCAGGGGGAGCTACGGCATCAGAGTTGAGCAACAGAGTGTCAACATTACAGTACGATGGTAAGAAATAAATGTTGGTCCCTTGAGATCACTAGAAAGAACATGAAGACGTGAAGCGAGAGCTGGAATCACTTAATGGACTCTTGCGCAACAATAGATGCATGATTGTCTTCATATTAGGTCTTTAAAGTGTCAAAAAGAGGATATGATATCAGAACACCTTCATACAGATTGGGTCAGATTTCTGTTCTGAATTTACAATCAGGTTCTGGGAGTTCTCCTACAGCTGTACCCTTCTGACGTCATATTTGAGGTTTCGGGCAAAAGCCATGTTTTTGTTTACCTCAATTCACCACCCAGGCTCTGTTTGTTCAGAGATTTGAAGTAAGCCTAAGTGCTGGCATTCACAAGAACTGGTTGGATGCGACACAGCCTCTAGACAGTGCTTCTATACAGCCTAAAAAAGCATTATGAAGGTGCAAACCAAATCATTTGAACAAACTGAATATTGGCGTCAGTTATTCAGCATCAATATTAGATTGAAACAGACTTATTTCATAAACAGAACAAAGGTGGGTAAACACATTTCAAGGAAACAGGCTTGTTTTCCACAAGTGCAAATTTCATTCTGCTCATTACCATCTTGCTTGAGAATAAGCTGACAACTGAAAACCGGGGTGTGAGATTTGAGCTAAAAAGAGAACTTGGAGTGATAACAATGGCCTTGAAGAAACATAGCTGGATCCATTGAGAGAACCAAATGTGTTCCATCATATCCAGCAGCAAAAACAGACACTAAACTCCCAGACCTGTGCTTTCTTTCTCTGAACAAACAATCAGACAAGAATGGAATATCACAGTGTTAGTCTGTGCCACCATTATTCATGAAACATCTACTTTAGTTTCAACACAACCTTGAGATATGACTGACACAGTAGTCTCTTATCTGGTCAGGAATGGAAATAAATGAAAGTGCAGTACCATTTTATTACAGACATCACTAACACTATCAGAACTCAATATAAAGGAATATTGCAAAAATGAAAATTCAGTCATTATTCACTGATAAATGGTTAAAATCAGTTATACATAAAAATTAGACCGGAGCAGTTTTGGGGTAATGCATTGCAAGTAACGTGTTAAGGTTTTTTTTTTAAAGCAAAAGGTTTTTTTTAACAAAGAGGTTCCACAGAAGAGCCAATTTTGGTTCCTCAAAGAACCTTTCACTGAAAAGTTCTTCAAATAACTATTTTTCTTAGTGTGAAATACCTTTTATTAATCTAAAAATAGTAAAAAAACAATAAAAAACCCGTATTTCTAAAAGTGTAGGAGAATCCGCAGCTTCACAGAAAAAGTCATACAGCTTTAGAATGATGGGACAATGAGTAAACGATGACAGCATTTTCATTTTCGGATGAACTATTCCTACATCCCCATCAGGCTTGCAACATTTTCCTTGAGAAACGGCTCAGAACATAAAACTATCGGTGGAGATGAATCTACATATACTTGGTATTCTCTTACTCCTGCTCACTGCATGGTTGGTTACGCACAGCAGGGGAAGGAGCCGGGCTGTTCGGCACAGGTGTGCTGTATCTGGTGTGAAGATCCTCTGATGGTGCTGGCGAGGGCAAAAGAAAATCTGTAACGTTCTTCAACTCTCTCATCCTACATGGAAAATTCCATTATACAAAGCTTTGTTGATGTGTGTGGTTGGATAACACAAACTTTGTCCAGGCCCTCATCTATATGGAAAAAACAAATGCATGCTTCGTAAACAAGAAAAGCTGCCTTTCCCTGAAACGAACCAATTCCTCTAACACATGCGCAGCTGAACATGAAGAAATACAGGCAAAGAGTGCATTTGAGAAAGTGCTTTGCGAAGGCATTGAATATTCAAAACCCTTGAGGTTACAACCTAAAGTTTATGTACTGTATAAACTGAATAGATATTAAAAGGTATCTGGCACTGACCAGATGGGAAAAAAAGCAAAAAGCTTTGTTTAGCAACATAATGAACTATGACACGACCAGATAAACTTCCTTTTGTAAATGGTCGTGTAACCAAATGGGAGAAAAAGCTTTGTTTAGCAACACAATGAAGTATTACACGACCAGATGAACATACACTTTTGGCCATCTATACAATACAATGTAACACACTCCCGGTATCGGTATCACACGCCGATACCGATAGCCGATTATATAGGCTTTTCTAGGCACTCAAAGCGCTTTACATAGTAAGGGGGATATCTCCTCATCCACCACCAGTGTGCAGCATCCACCTGGATGATGCAACGGCAGCCATATTGCGTCAGAACGCCCACCACACACCAGCTTACTGGTGGAGAGAAGACGGAGTGATGAAGCCAATCAGTGTATGGAGATGATTAGGAGGCCAATGGGAAAATTTGGCCAGGATGCCGGGGTAACACCCCTACTTCTTTTTTCGTGACCACAGAGAGTCAGGACCTCGGTTTAACGTCTCACCCGAAGGATGGTGCTTTTTACAGTATAGACGGGTGATTCATCTGGTCAAATAAAGCCTGCTTTAATGACACTTTTTTTTTAAAACTGTTAATGCCTCAGTCACGTTAATTTTGACAATACATCGGTGCATCTCTATAACACACAATTGATTACAATTTCATTGTTTCCGAATGATTTTCTATGGTAAGATAAGCAAATGATGACATGTACATTAATATTTTTTTTAACTACTGCTTTAAGTTGTATTTAAGTTAGCATGAACAACATTCACAAATAATCCATATATATGATACCATCTTCAAATGAATTTTGGTATAGGACAGAGCAAGTTATTTTAACAAAATAGCTTTACAAAAAATGATTAAAAATAATAATAATTTTGTGTGTATTACAAAGGTACATAAGGTCAAATTTTATGGACTTTTAACTGTAATTTTCCTTTAGAAGCATTACTATCTATTATTGTACTTGTAAAAGCATTGCGAGCAATATGGGCTCCCAAGCCTCTAAAAAAAGAGACTAGCTGTGCAGATTTCTGAAAGAGTCTAACTCTGCTGCTATTCTCTCGGCATTCACTTTTCTTTTCAAAGACATGCTGCGTTTTGTCAGCAAATACTGTGCTTAAGACAGACCCTCCATCGTATGACAGCCGACAATTCCTGAAGCGCCCCACCACATGCTTGCACAAGTCATATTTAATAAGACTGCTATGAATATCAGTTTCTTTTTTTAAGTGTGTGTGGAATAATTTTAGATTTGAGGAATTTTTTATTATTATTATTTCAGATCAGTATGAGAATGACTGATTTAATTCAAAATAGGGATGGGTCATCATTATAGTCAGATTGGATTTTTATTTAATTTCTTTTCTAGCAGAATGCTTTAAAATGCACGCTAACAAAATTATTAGACAGCTAAAACTAGAGATACGTTAATATAACAATTCTGGGCAATACTAATAATTATTTTAATGTTTTGGCAGATAAATGGTTGATTTAAAAGAGGCAAATAAATCAAAAACACTTCAAGCTAAAAATCATCCATTTTAATTACTACACTTGAATATGCATCACAACACTATAATATACAATATGATAAATTGATATACATTTTTTATTTGCTAAAGGTGAAATTAAACAGTGTTGTTAAATTACTAGTGTTTTAAAATATTAACACTAAATGACTGGTTGATGATAGTAAAACGTATCTAAATATACAAATATGATAAATGAGCATGCACACTTTTTGAAAAAATTAAAGGTTCCAAAAGAAAGTTTTTGCACAAAATGCCTATGAAAACCATCTTTGGTTCCCCAAATGACCTTTCTGTGAACAGTTCTGAAAATAACTTTTTTTCTTACCCTAAAGAGCACTTTAATATTCTAAAATAACCTTTCTTTTAATACTATAAAGAACTGTTTAATGGAAAGATTTCATGAATGCCTAAAGATTCTTCATGGAACCATCAATGCCAATAAAACAAGACTAGTTTTAAGAGCCCAGGCAATCCACTGATTCATTAAATTTGCATAATGTATACATTTAGTATTAGCTTATTGCAGAACGAATGTCCTATGAAGCCAACAAAACAAATAAAGAAAGCCATGATATTTCTTTCACATCCTCTTACACACATATTCTCAGTGGATAAGTGTCATATGCTGTCTGTCTGAAGCGATTACAGGCAGGGCCTGTCGGGGTGTTAAGTTAACCCAGGTGCTTGATTTCTCTCTCACTATGAATAATTGATAGTCACATGTGTATAGAGGCAGGATGTCACAGTATACTGCATCAGCTCTAGCCGTGCTGCAGGTGCTCATGCATTTAGGATGTTTGAGTAGATCAGACAACCTTTGCTTGAAAGTCACATTTGAGATTCATATTACTACCAGGTATAAACAGCAACTCGTTATAGGATCAAACTAAATACAGATCTTAAAGGAGACATATTATGTCCCTTTTTACAAAATGTAATATAAGTCTCTGGGGTCCCCAGAATGTGTCTGTGAAGTTTCAGCTCAAAATACCCCACAGATCATTTCTTATATCATTTTAAAAATGCCTATTTTGAGTGGAAGCAGAAACACGCTGATTTTCGTGCCTGTTTCTTTAAATCCAAATGAGCAGCTGCTCCCGCCCCCTTTGCAGAATAGAACGGCACCATATCAGCTCGTACCTGCTAAAATCTGCGATTCTCTGCTAAACTTCACAGACTTGGTTCTGAACGCGGGCCGCCGTGCGCCAAACACAGAGCGCAATAACTCTTGATTAAAATATAAATTTTGCTGAAATGTTTGTAGTTGGACATTTTAAACCAACAATTAAGTGTATTTGCTTACATGATGCTTACATGATGACGTTGCTTTGCTACGTGGTTACAAAAACGTATCGTTTGCATGCATTTTAAAGCATTGCGGTTTAAAAACCATTGAAACCTAATCAAAAATCATTGAAACCTAATGTGCTCCTGTGTGGTTCAGTGGTAGAGCATTGCGTCAGTGGCGCAAAAGGTTGTGGGTTCGATTCCCAGGGAACACACATACTAATGAAAATGTATAAACTGGATGCAATTGTAAGTCGCTTTGGATAAAAGTGTCTGCTAAATGCATAAATGTAATCAGTAGTGAAAGAGAACTCATTTCGTACATGAAGACGATGCTCAGAGCACAGAAGTGCTTGGACTAGGGATGTAACGATTCATTCAACTCACGATTTGATTCGATTCACGATTTTATTTGAACAAAATGAGATTTAAGACAAATTATAAATTAACTGTCATTTTATTATTGCTTGGACAAAATGGTGCACTTTTCTTTGTGAAATTGAAATATAACACTATAATAACATACTAATATAGCACTTTATTGCATGTTGTTGCTCTTTTGTTGATTTTGATTGCTTCTGTTGTCCTCATTTGTAAGTTGCTTTGGATAAAAGTGTCTGCTAAATAACAAAACTAAATTGAAACTTTAAAACAAGCCCCAAATAAAATAAATAAGTAACAAATAAAATAAATACTTCATATAAACAAAATAAGGCTTTGTCTGTGCTCTTTCCATTTAAAATTAGGAAACCCCTGCATTTTAATTATGATCCAAACAAAGATGCTGCATACATGCAACATGAGAATGTAAACAAAAATCTAAATTAGATTGTATCATTTCAAAATTTGAAGCAAAAACAGAATGGTCGAGCTGAATGAGACGCGTACTCTCTGCCAAGCAGGTGGTGCTTAAAGCGTTTCCATGGTTTCCGGTGTAAACACACATGCTCTGCTCGTGCTCATCAGTCCACTTTCCACAGCAGTTCAGTCAATGTACTGTTGGAGTAACTGAATAACTCTGGCTATTGGTTTATTTGGACTCAGATGGAGTGGCAGGCACGTTTATAAACTGAATAATTTAAGTAATTTGTGGATTAGTGCGTATTGGACACGTGAACCGTTTCAAAAAATTCATTTGGATTTGGTAAACTACTTCGACCGGTTTACTAAGAAGATCTGGTTAAATCAAACGATTCGTTCACGAACCGGACATCACTAGTAAACAAGCAGCGCTGCCCTATGAACTTTAAGCATTAGACAGAGGCAGATGAAAAGAAAAAATGCATCTAAACTTTTCTAAAGACAGTAAGTTCCCATCAGACATACATTCATATAAACTCCTACCCCTCGATTTTCTACCGGCACGCGGTTAATCATTACATCCCTACATTGAACGGTTAAATATACACACTTTGTATGCGGTGTTTGTATACATTTGATTTATACAATGTATGTAGCATTTCTTATTTATTTGTTCTACTGTATTATTTTTTGTCTTATTGCAAGTAATTAGTTTTTTATTCTTATTTAAAACCACTGACTGTTCACTTGTCCTCAGTGAGCTTGAGTTTTTCGTGACATTTACACTGGTGATGAAGCATGACATTTCTATGGTATCAAAAATTTTCAAAGACACCGTATTTAAAAGCAAAATAACTATATCGTGACATATATCGCTACCACGATCTAAGATTACTCAAATCATGATATAAGATTTTGGTCATATTTCCCACCCGTATGTGAGCTTATGATATTCTGGTCCCGTGGCTCAGGTCCCTCCTTCAGTTGAATTTATTCAACGGTTTTATCTTTCTTAGAAATGTGATAGCTACACGAAATCTAGCGGGTCTGTTGTGTCTCGTGCCACAAGTTCAATGATGCAGGCAGTGACGAATTTCTCCGGCCAATCAGTGATCAGCAGAGTTTACATGTCACGTTTTGGTAACGGTACAGTTCGCTTGGAACCTCGGCCGAGGTGGTATTAAAAAATGTACTAGGTACTGTACCCAGTGGAAAACCCCCCAAAAGTGAGCCGTACTGAACCGTACCGTGCCATACCATGTAGTGGAAAAGCACCATTAGATGCATCATAGTTGCTGTAATGCTCAAATGGTTTGAGACAAGTGATGACCTGAATTTTAATACTCAGGATTAGGGAGTTCAAAAATCCTGAAGTAAAAGGGATTCTTGTCCTCCATATTGTACACATGCAGTGTCTGGCACTACTTTAATCTCTATCATTATTGCATGAGGCATCCATTCCCCAGTTTATAAGCGAGATGACAAGTGCATTTGGCAACTGGCCTGGGACTCAGATGATGCAAATAGCACAAAAAGCATGCAACAGAGACAATTTCACTAGACAGACAAGGAAAACCAAGAGGTGAAAGAGTTGGTGTTTCCTCTATGTTCTCAGAGATTCCTCAAGAGATTCTAGCCCCCACAAAAACCCACAACAGCAACACTTACATTGACTAAAATAGGCCTTTAAACCTGATGCCACAAAGAATGATGAACAAAATAAAGTTAAAATACCACAAATGTATTATCATTAAAGTGATTCTTCACAGCTGATTTGTATAAAACAGAATAATATATGTCTCCTTCAACGCGTGCCACACTACAACTATAGAGTGAGTGATATATGATGTAAGTCAAAGTCAAGAAAGTGTGTGCGTGCAGACCCCACAATGAAGGCCCTCATCCACTGTGACAGCTGTATTGATTTGGCCTTCTCTCTCCTCTCTCATAAAGCTATCTCTCTCAGACCACTTAATCCTAATGGCTGGCTTTATTCGCTTTTTCTCCCTCCTCAACACCGAGCTCAAGCAATTTCACACAATATTAGAGACGATACGGCCTAGGATATTGATAATGGTGGGGAAATATTCTGACTCAATGCAATCTTTACTGGATAAATTGCATTTCTGATCACTGGGTATTATGTTACCATATAAAAACAGCAATTTCCTTCAACCTTTTTGTTATCAGTGCATTTTACTGATACTTTGATCATTGAACACCCTACTAATTTAATGCCTCTCAATTTCAGGACAACCTGTTTGATGCTTTGCATCTTGCTCAGACATGTCTAAACCAGCGGTTCCTAGCAAGAATAAACTGCAAAGTAGAGGCCAAGTGTCCACAAGTCTGGCTCTGCTAGAAAAGGGGTGCTCTACTTGGTAAAGATCTAGTCTGGCAAATGTTGCACATTCACACTGGTCAATTCATGCTGCACCGACAATCACAGACAAACGGCAACAGACACATTTGTCTGGTTTTGTCTGATCAGTGTGTTATCCATGTTGGCATCTCCTGCCAGTGGTCGGCGTTTATTGAACATGTTGAATCGTGCTTGTCCCATCTTGGAATGTCTAGGTGTGATATAATGTAATCTGGTGACCATCAACTTTTTGGGCCAAAATAAGCTGTTTTAAAGTTAAGGGATCACTGCATGAGGCAGAAATGTATTATCAGGGGTGCAAACTCATCAGGGGTGAAAAAGGTGACAAACTAAACTTTTTTCTGAAAACAAGCAATAATTTTACTTGTCTAGAAAATTCTTCTTGATTTAGATATTTGGACTAGAAACAAGATGTTATATGAACTTAGTCAGGGCAAATAAACCACTGTAAATCATTTCAGCACTCAAATTTTTGAAGCAGCTGATGAGCTAAACTTGAGGTGTTTCTCCATCTTGAAACAGGCTGATACTTAGCTATGGCTAAGCGGCTAGTGCTGCCTCCACTTGAGCTGAGTGATACTAATTTTACTGTACATTCAAACGGTATGCTTTACTTGTAGGTCGAACAGTTCTCAAATCAACTTCATGTCAGAGTAATAGCTTATTGATATGTGAGACAAATGTTAATGTCGAGACTGAGGAGCATTTTTGCAAAGGGTAGTGAACTAATGTAGCCATAACGTAACTTACAATCTTCATAGCTATAGCAACAGCAGACTCACGGCAAAAAAAACACACAAAAACAGTCTCACGCGGTAATCTCCATTTAAACTGGAACAGCATAATTTACAGCAGATACAAACAAATGCATTCCGTCCTGCTCTACGGCAAACTTAATTTAGCTAGCTACAAATAGACTAATCTAAATGGACAGTTGCCTGCAGCGTCTAAAAGTTAAGCTTCGGGAGAGAGATTGGTTGGTTGAGGGAAAGAACAATAAGGTAAGCCAATCAGAGGCAGAGTAGGGCGGGTCCATTCCTGTGCCAACATGGGACGCTACAGGTGACATGACACAGATGACTCGCAGATACAACAACGACGGCGATGATTTGTGAACACCACAAATTGATTTCCCAAAAGGCTTTGACTTCAATGAATAAACATGAGCACAGCACATTTCAAAAATCAAAACCCGGCTCGGGTGTTTTTGTATCCCTGTATTTCTGAGCGGAGTGCTGTTTTGTGTACAGCCGTTACCGGTGAAACCTCTATCTCTCCCACTCTAAAAGCACCTCCTGGTGGCAGAGAATGAATTTGCATATATATCCCCCTCCAATACATTGTGGAAGTTGAATATAAATGCTCATTCTTTCAAAAGAAACTTGACAAACATATGAGGGTTTAGCAATAATTTTTTACTGTGTTATATGTGTACACATTTGGACGTAAAAGCCCTAATGGAGCTGTTTTGTATATTCCTGTCATCACAAATAAACAAGACAGCTGCGACTAAACAAGTATGTGTGCTCCCTTTTTGTGTGAAATAATAAATATCAGTTTGATTTAGTATCACTGATGCACATGGCTGACAAAAATGTATAAACTAGTTCTTTTTTAATTGCTAAACAATGGTATATAAAATATCAATGTTAAATTCTTTCTCAAGTCTTTGTTTTTTTTTCTCTCTCCAGTGCATTTCCGTGTTCGTCACCGCGTTCGCCTACGTCCTACATCATCCATTGGAACATCACTCTCTCGTGTACACATGTACGACAGTTACAGAAGCTATAGATTGCAGCTCATAAAGTTTTAAATATGGATATTTGTCTAGTTCGTGACAAATTATAAATAAGAGATGGCACAGGCGTAAATACATCTCACCACAAATCCTCCAACTGTCTGCAAAAACCAGTCTCTTTATCTGTAGGCAAGGGCAGCTGATGTATTGGGATATCTTTCGTTCTGTCAATCTAACTGATAGTTTGTGGCTGAAGATATGCTTTAACAACATCATGGTCAGCAAGTGATGGATAGGCCTGTTGTTTGGCATTGACACAGCATAGGAGAGGCAATACATACAGGGGAACCGTATGAAGAACCCAAGATCTTTAACTAAAGATCACAATTCTGTGAAACTTCAGAGTAGAGGAAGTATTTGGATCAATTTCATTTGTATCCTGATTACAGAAACAGAATGAAGGAATTCAGTTTGGGACATGGCTGCATAGAAACTCAAGAACTTGAATAGTCAGCAACTTGTTGTTTCCTCTTTTGAATACTCGGTTCACTCCACCCACCTTTGTTCATAATTCACACAGTACATATTCAAAAGAACCACAATGCTGAGAGGCAAACAAAAACGGCTTACAGCTTAAAACAAAAACTAACACTCATACATCAGCGTCCTCTTTAAACTATTGAAATAATGAACCGAATATGTACTGTAGTTCTACAATAATACAAATTATTCATTGTGCTTTTAATTGTGCATTGAAGGTGTCAAAAAAAATACCTTTTGCCACTCAACTGTCATGGGAAAAACTATACATTAACAAAAAATAAAAGAAAGTATCTGAGGCTTCAAATAGTAGCATAAAAGCCCTGCTCCTGTTTAAATATTCATAGAAAGGATGACGGCAGGAGACAGAGATGTTGCCACTAGTTCTAGAGATGATATATTTCAAAAGTCGTTATAAGACAATCAATTGGAGAGGACATTTTGATGGGTTTTTGCAATGGAAACAGGGAGGGCAGGATTCAAGTGAGAGCAGCAAACGCAATCAATAGACTGAAGAGGAGTGAACGCCTCTCAAATAAGCCATGAGAAGATGTGCCCACAAGAGTCCTACCTGACACCTTATTCATCATTAAAGGTGCTGGAGTGGGTGCGTGGGTCTCCTGTGCTGGATTGTTCTAACAGGCTTTAAAAGTAACAGCGTCACAGAAGACACTTGTGGTGGTGGTGGTGGTTGTAGGCTGATCAAATGAGATTCTGTAGCTTCTGTAGGACATGCTTTCTTGCAGGAAGAGCACCCAAGTTGTTTCCTAATGAAACTTAACAACATTTGTTTTTATAAACAATGTTTTTCAACAATTGGCAGACATAACCTTGCATTTATTTTCTATATAACAAGGGTGATCAATCCTGTTCATGGAAGACCCATCTGCAAAGGTTACAGCCAATACACCTGCTCTGGAAATGCCTAGTATTGATTAGTTGGTCCAGGTGTGTTCAGTTAAGGTTGAAGCCAAACTCTAGCAGGACTGTGACCCTCCACAAGAAGGACTGGACAACTCTAATATAGAACCACTGTAAGATCGATGGCAAAACTCACCTTTAAGTCTCGAGCCACCTCCAGGTGATTGTCATAGACCAGAACATTGGCTGTCAGGTTCATCCTGTCTTTAGCGACAGTGGATTCTCCTTCTAATGCATCAGATGCAACTGCAACGTTCAATAAGGGATGTTGACACTTGGTCCCGTCCCACACCTGATCACATTGGGTAACCATTAGTTGTACAAACTAGATTAGAGATTCAATGATTTTGAAGATTCAGATTCAAGTTAAAATACCACCTTTAGTAGAATACAACGACTATCCATGACGGCCTTGGCCAGCAACTGGCAGGTCAAATCAAAGTACATCCCGGGCTGTACCGAGGACAGAGAGACTGTGAGGTCATTGGATATCCAAGACTGGTTGGCAGCCCATTGGCGAAGCTCCTGCACCATACGTACATCGGATTCTCCAAAGTGAAATGATTTGCTGGAGGTACGAGGGACTACTGGACTGTCAATTGTTCCATCAAATGTGACTGTAGACCAACCAAAAGTGTTCAAGAGCGACATTGAGTCCCTGAACAAGTCAGTCTGGGGGGGATATGGGAAGAGAAACAATTAGTTAATTAGAGCCTTAAAGTTAGAACAACTTGAAATTGGTGACGCTCCAGAAATTACCTTAATACACATCGCCAAGACATTTATTTTAACGTTAGATCTATACTTGTCCAATGTGTTTGCAATGTTTAAAATTTAAGGTGCATTCACAATGACAGCTCTTAAGTCATTGTAGGTTGGCAAGTTGCGGTGTTTTTGCTCACAAGCATTCCTACTCAACTACAGTATCCAATCCCATCAGGTGTCGCATGAACACTATTTGTCAATGCAAATCTACATCTGCTCATTTTTATGTTTTATATGAATAAGATGCTCGAAATAGATTGTCAGGTTTTCCAGAGCCTCTTTCATGAACATCTTGACAAGGTATGTGTGTTTTCTGGGAATGTTTCAAGTGGTACTCCTTGATTACTTTTAGTCAGGTGTGTCCAGTTTTGCTCCTAGAGGGCCACATTCCTGCAAAGTTTGGCTCCAGTTTGCTCCAACACAGCTGCCTGAAAGTTTCTACTGGTCAGGTGTGTTTAATTATGGCTAAACTTTGCAAGAAGGTGGCCAACCAGAAACAGAATTGGACTTAACTGATTAAAGGATTAGTTCACTCTTGAATAAAAACATCCTGATAATTTGCTCACATCCATGTCATCCAAGATGTTCATGTCTTTCTCTTTTCAGTCGAAAATAAATTTGGGTTTTTGAGGAAAAGATTACAGGATTTTTCTTCATGCATTACGTAGTGCTATTGGAAAGGTCATGTGTGACGTTGGCGAACTCCTCGGCTGAGATCGTGTAGAGCCCTTTGAAGTAGAGATCGACCGATATATCGGTTTACCGATATTTTTCCCGATATTTAAGCATTTTACCATTATCGGTTAAAAAAAAAAAAAATATCGGTTTTGAATTTTTTTTTTTTTTTGTCGTCACATACATAATTATACAGAGCAGGCTATAACCAGCAGTGAAATTTGTTCTCTGCATTTGACCCATCCAAGTGTGCACACACCTGGAGCAGTGGGCACACACACACACCTGGAGCAGTGGACACACACACACACCTGGAGCAGTGGACACACACACACACCTGGAGCAGTGGGCACACACACACACCTGGAGCAGTGGACACTGTTCACTCAGGAGAAGCTCCAGCACAACCACCGCATGTAACTTTATACAAGATTAACTTGTTTGAAACACGCTGAATTATATTAACATTTACTATCGAACCATTATTTTACCAATAAACATCTAAATAAATACATCTCTATCGAAATTAATTATTTATTATCTCTGCAAGCGATCGCAGTTTGAGTAGTTCTGTGTAAATACATAGATAAACCGCTGTCAGCAGTTTTCATAATCTAGAATGACAAAAACATTTGAATTCTGATATAACATGCCAGTTGAGCAATGCAATAAAATAGGCCTACAAGAGAATATAACAGCTTATGAACCTAAAACTGTAGTTTAAAATGAAGTTGATATTTTTTTTGAGTTTTCCCTCTTTTCCTCAGGTTTTAAATAAGCCTGTAAGCGCGGCTGCTTTACTTTGACTTTAATATCAGCAGCAATTCCGGCATCAAACAGTGTTTAAAATAAAAATCAGCAAATACTGTGGAACCAAATAAATGAGAAACGAATGTTTTTTAAAAACATTATCACTTAGATCAGGGTAATAGATCGTATTCACCTCTACGTATTCTGTGTTTAGGAGGAGAACACGGTTCTCATGGCGCTGTGAATACAGACTGAACGGTGGCTCAAAGCCGCTGTATGAGAACATGATACACAAACTACAGCTCTCGCTCGATAACAGAAGCCAGTGTCACACTGGTACACACAAGTTTGGATGGGCAAGTTTTGTAATCAAGGTAAAGCTGATTACAGTGACATGATCACTGCGCGCTGTGTCCGTTATAAATGATGCGCAAACGAAGCGTGTATGCGCGCTCTCGATCACTCATATTTCTGCTTGAATACAGCTCAGTAGGCTATATAGTTGAATACATCTCAGTATATAGTTGAATACAGCGACGTGAATAGTGCATAATAATAAAACACAATTGTATTTATTATTATTAAATTAATGCAACATAAAGATACATCACAACAAGCCTTTTTAATTATTTATTTAATGTGTATTTTATCATTTATTTACTTTTCACTTGGTAGATCTCGGTGAGTTTTCTCCTTGACTTAGATTAATGTCAGACTCAGGCTAAATGACAGGCTAAAAACGGGTGCTTTTACATTTGGTTTTGAAACTCTTCCGCATCTAGTCTTGTCTGTGTCACCTCATGTCTCTCATCTTGTCTATCTCACTCTTTTTGTCATCTCTTCACGTGATAAATGAAATCTGATCTGTGATGTAGAGGTCTGCGCGGGACTGTTTTTTTAGGTTTTATTCCGCACACACCCGCTCCCGCGATATATTCTGTTTGTTCACATTTCTGATGAAAGACAGAGATAGGCTAACAAATAAAAGTTTAATCTGCACAAAATTGTATTTATTTTATTCGTCTTGTCAAGAGTCTTGAATTTATTGGCTGAAAAATGTCAATACAATTTTGCTGCCAACACGGAATAAAGTTTCACAGAGAGGAAAAAAGTTATACAAAAATTGTAATCCCTATTATAATTTGTTTTGTCAGGATATAATTCGTTTATGCTAACATTCAGCCTACAACACAATAGGAAAAAAATGAAGGTTTAGCCTAATAGCTATTTTATTAGTCTTGTCAAAACACTAAATTAATTTAACATCTTGCTGTTAACACAGTGAAAAGTGCAGCAGAGAAAAAATAAATAAATTCGACACAGTCTGTCATTTAAAATGATAGGATAAGCATAATACAAAAAAAAGGGAAAGAGAATTGCACGTGCTTCAAGGACAGCGGAGTAATAAATCTGGTCGGGACAGCCGGCAATGCAGACCTAGACTGCTGTGATGCAAGACTCTCGTTCGTCAGCCGCTTTCAGTTTTAATTTTAGTGTCCTCTATCTGAACGAATTTATTTTTATTACTATAAAAACAATCTAAAGGACGGTGGGGGACGGTGCCATGGTGAGCAAGTGATGTAACAGTGTTGCGGCTTAACACCAGTATAACCGTCGTCACATCTATCGCGGCAAGCCTACTTCACTCTGTTATTTATTTACTTTATAACAGTAAATAAATATCGGTTCTGAATATCGGTTATCGGTTACATAAACGTATAAATATCGATATCGGTATCGGTTATAAAAAATCAATATCGGTCGATCACTACTTTGAAGCTGCATTGAAACTGCAATTTGGACATTCAACCCCTTGGTTCCCGTGGAAGTCCACTGCATGGAGAAAAATCCGGAAATGTTTTCCACAGAAACCTTAATTTCTTTTCGACTAAAGAAAGAAAGACAAGAACATCTTGGATGACATGGGGTTGAGTAAATTATAAAGAAATTTTAATTCTGGAGTGAACTAATCCTTTACAGCAAATTAGGGATTTGGGACGAATTTCAATATTCCAAGGAACAAATAAACAGGCCAAATCTCCTTACCTTAAATCTGTGAAGTCGGATAATATCCCCCACTCTGAAGATGACTGGGTTATCCTCCAGCTTTTTAGAGAAGATGTTGCAGCCCACTTTAACATCCGTCTGATCAGTGATCTTTAGTGTAGAGCAGTAATCTAGTGACAAATAATGAGGTACTGACTAAAAAAAACTCTATCATGAGTGATATACTTGTGACTATGCAAAGTGACCAAATATAAACAAGTCTTAATGTACTGCTAAAAGACAGAAGTAGCCACAGTTCAACCTTCAACAAAAGAATCAACCTTTTATAATCACTTACAGAGTGTTCTCAATCCATGAAACTAATGGAAACAATTTACCACAATTTGCATATTTTTTTTTTTTATGATAATTTCGCCTTCACAAACGTAATTTATGAGTTATTTCTGCTTTTGCATAAGACACGTTTAGCATTTCAAGACTGAGAATATCTATAGGTCAATATATAGGAGTTGCAGCCTCACGGAGCATTGATCCAGGATCAGTTGGTTACCTTTTGGACATGATGCACAATTTCCTGTATGGGTTACACTGAACGGGGGTGTTTACATTCTATCCACTTATCAAAACACTGATGCTTCAATAAACCAATTGAGGGTGCCGGAGATAGATTTGTGGCACTTTTTCACACATTACATGTCATGATCCAAGCCATGATCAATAAAGTAAAGTGTATTTACATGAAGAAAATTGCATGGATTTAGTATGGTTATGCACCATGAGAGAGTGTTTTGACAATAATTGGTTTGTGTCAGCTTTTCTTCAGATGCATTCTAAAACTTTATGATATAAATAATCTCATGCTAACACTGCAGAGAGCAAACCTCATTGTTCATGGTCAGTAGCACACGCCAAGGTCTCAGTTTTGTTTTGGTTGCCTCTGAAATGTTATTTGATCACTAAAGGGCAAAGAATAATTTACAAACTTGCCTCGAAGATGTCTCTGTCAAGACATACTCTGAAAGAAAAGTTCAACTAGCCTGATATCCATTAGAGTTTTTTCTTTGTTTTGACGTCTATTTCGAAAGTGGCCCTGAAAGTCATTTAGAAAGTCATCTTTTCTCTGGCCTCACTCTCCAGAGGGCTCAAATAACAATGGAAGAGCCTATTACAGCCTTGCTGAGATGAAGGAAATTCACTGACCTGAACCCTTAGAAGGGAAAGGCTGTTTGAAGAAGGTCACCACGCCATAGACGTTCACCACTGTCTTGGGCTTTAAATTGTTTAGGGGAACATAAGTGTATTTGGCCTTCAAAGAAAGAGGAATATTGCCATTAAACAAATATTCTGGCTTTAATACAAGTTAAGCTTTAACTACAGCAATTGTGACAAACAATACCTTGTTACAACATTATTTTCTGTAGACATTACTTAACAAATGGATGGCAATGAATTGTGTTGTAGCAAAAACATGGTTTTAATGTCAACAAATCCAATGTAAGCATTAAAAAGAACACTGAGCAAGTTTCTCTGACTTCATCTTCATTTAGTCAAGACTGCATGTGTCTAGAGGCATGTAGTGTTGAAGCACTTGATCAGGCTCAAGTAAAATTAAAAGAAGTTTGTAAATTAAAATGGACGTTGCACTCGAGTGAAGGAACAACCAATCACACAACCACACAGAGACAAGTCGAAAAAAGCCAGTAGACAGAAGCCAATTTAGATAAAGAAGCTCCTTGATCTCCGAGGGATAAACTACATATTTGGTATTAGGCCAAAGTGGGAATGATTTGTAATTTAAAGAAAAGCACACAGCACCTCTGAACTGGAGGGACCATGGGAGGGGGCGGCCGTGGGACATACCTATCAAACACATCCATATAGAAAAAATATGGACAAATATAAATATTAGAGGAAAAAAACATTAAGAGTAAGAAATATCGTTTTCAGCAAAAGTTCAAGAAGACAATGGTAAGGATTTAAAAATGCAAACAGATGACACTCACATAGACACAAGCATCTTCGCCATCCATCTCTAGCTGACAAGGATGTAGTTTGTCTCTGAGAAAAGATGGAGACTTTTTGATGGTGAAGTCTGCCAAAAGGACAACATCCTAAAAAACAACAAAAAAATAAAACAAAACATTTGTTGTAATGCATTTTATTATGCGTTATACCAAAAATAATAAAATGTTCAGTAAATAATTAATTCATAAATTTAATTATGAAAAAAAAAGAAATATCTGATATATTTAAGAGCAGGAAATTATATTTAAATGCAATTTTTATATATGCAGCTTGCTAAATTATTTAATTAATTAAAATGTAAATTAAAAACTTTAATTTTTTACTAAAACATTTTGTAAGAGCAGGCACTGATCATTTTACTTGCATTTTTTATATATGCAGATTGCGGTGTCATTTTTATTATAAAAAATATTTATATACAGTGTGTGTGTACACTAAAAGTATGTTATTATTAATACCCTGCTTCCTTTCACATTAAGACCGTTTTTGACTACCACAGAATAATATTAAAATGTTCCGTTATAAACAAAATAATTAAAACAAAAATTATTCTGAGATTGTAAATGCAAAAACAGTTACCTGAAAAGCCTGATATATCACATATGATACATAAAAAAAATTAAATAAAAAAATAAGTTTTGCACACACTAATGGTTCAATACACAATTTAATTTGTTATTTTCTTTTTTTACTGTATTATTTTCTTATTATTGTCCCTAGATCAAGTATATGGAATTTTTTAAGCCTGTTTTATCACCCGCCAGGCGATCATAAATTCACTTCTTTAAAAACGTAACAACACTACAACAAGTCACATGATTTGGGATATAATTGTGTATCTTGTGTGCAGCACAAATGGGTTTATTCAATTCCCCAACCCTAATATGAGTTATAGCAATAGCAATTCTTGCCTTGGCAAACACCACTAACAATGACCTTGAATGGAAAGAACTAACCAATCAAGTGGCATCTCATTCCTTAATATCCAGGAACAACTTCAAACTTTCAAAACTTCAAAGCTGACTTACAGAACGTATCTAAGAGTTTAATCCTTGCTCGCAGATATCCAAAGATTAGACCGATAATGTTTAGCTCTATTATATAGAAGCTGCCAAGTATCATGATAGCTCATCAATTCAAAGCTTTATCTTGTGCCATTGTTTTAAGAATCGCTGTTACCCATGCCAAAATACAGTTTTATAATCCGTCTTCCAAAAAGCTCCTGGTAACAGCAAAGAAAAGTAGAGGTTGTTTGGCAAAAAAGTAGTTTTATACGCTGCACTTCAAAAATGTTGCTGTTGTACAATGAAACGAATGCTGTTGCACATGACAACTACAACAATTGCAGATCACAATTCGACCTCAATCTTTGAGCACAGGAAGATTCAGAACCGAACTTTAGACCATTCTTGGATATAGGAGTGATGACAAGGCACGTTTGATCCAGTAAGCAACAGATAATTATGCGGGTGACACAAAAGAGGATCCTTGGGGAGTAAACGGCTGAGTTTTGACTGAAGGCACGTCTCTCACGGACGATTTTCTCTTTCCAAGCCATTGTCTGTCAGTGGGGAGCTGATCTGAGCTGTGACCATTGTGTTGCTGGAGGAGAAAAGCGGAAAAATACTGGCTATGCAACCGCAGTGCTTTGCACCCTCTCAAACCATCTTCACATAACTGAGGTTACATCAGATGACCTGTTTTCAAAGTCAGCGAATTCAGGCAGAAATATTTGTCGCATAGATATGACTGGGCTTTCATGTACTTGGATTCTTTTTATTGCCTTTTTGATACCGTTAAAACTAATCCACTTCTAGAAAGAAACTTTCTCAACAGCATTTAAGAAAATATTTCACATTTTAACCGTAAATTAAACAGATAATTCATTTAGAAGACGCTTTTATGGATAAAGAATGTATGGTTCTTGAATTGGCTCTTCTGGAATTTTCTAGATGGAGCATGACAAGATATTAAGATTTTAAAGCAACAACATTTTAGTGTGGCAAGGCTACTCAACACAATGTGGCAAAAAAAGAAAAGAAAACTGACTAAATATCTTGTGATGCATCATTTGTCACAGTTCCCACTTGTTAGGACAAATCTCCTATTAAAATGGATGAGATGTGACTTGCCACATCATGCTTGAAAAAGACTTGAATTTTAACCACAAGCGGGGCAACTATTAATTGTTCTGATACCAGATTTATCTTTTGATTATTTAATTGATTTTCCAATAATTTGGATAAAAAAAAAAAAGTACATTTTCTGGATTTTTATTGTATTCTATTTAAACAAAACATTATTTTGTTTTGGATAATTTGTCTTGGGCAAATGTGTATATAGTACACAGAGGTGATTAATCAATCATCAAATTTATTGTTGATTATTTTCATAATCGATTATTGTAGGATTTTGCGGATTAGGAAAGAGAGACAAAAAACTACTTATGACAGGTTTTGTGGTCCAGGGTCACATTTGTCACAGATGTGTATTCGTGATGCATCATTTATAGCATCACTTAGATTAATTTAGCGATATTGTATCCTTGACAGCATAAGGACAGAGATATTTTAATAGAGCATTTGTCACATATTAATTTTTTTAGCCAAAATATTTGTAAATAAGTACTGACATTAATATACAAGTAGTTATTTTGGTGCATATAAGTAACAATTTTAGTGAAAAACAGCATGGAAACATGACTTGTTACTTAAAACTGACTACATTTTGCTTCTTGCATTAAATTGTTTAATATATTCATGGTGATTTTACTCATCATAATGATTTAATGCACTTTTGATTTGGTTATTGAGCATCACTAGATTTAGTGATCTTTGTCTCAACAGAATTATAGGATAAAGGATGTATAATATAAATGAATAAAAAACTCTTATTCACTGTTTTTCACATAAGAGTCTTTATGTTGCATTGGACATATATTAAAATGTTCTAGTCAAAGTATTTGTAGATAAATATGGAAATAATCATCATTGCACTGGTGCATATAAATTAGAATTTTGTGAAAACAGCATGGAGACATTATAAAAAAAATACAAAAATAAAAACTGACTGCTTTTTGTGTCTTGAATTATTTTTTAAATATATATTCATGATGATTTTGCTAATCATAATGATTTTAATGCACTTTAATGCACATACTAAGCATCATTACACATTAGGACAGAGAAAGCACAGAATGAAAACTTATATTTTATTGAGTTTTTGTTTTTAGATCCTGTCATGTTCAGCATTAAAAGTTTTAGTCAAAATATTTGTATAGAAAAACTGACATTTACTGTATATAAACAGTTATTTTGGTGCATATAAATAGCAATTTTGCGAAAAACAACATATAAACATGCCTCGTTATTTTTTTTAAACTTTGAATGCATTTTGTTTCTTGCAATACAACTTTAAGCTATAATGATGCCTGGAGCCTTGACAAATATGTACATCTGCATATATTTCCCCAATACTCAAATGAATATTTGACGGTTTTATAGAAGCCTACCCCTTGTCTGGCAGACTGGGAGAAGTCCTTGGCCAACGTGCCAAAGAAAATGACATTGATTGATGCATGTTCAGCGCTTCTCTGGAGGGGGTCCTCCTCTGAGAAAGAGAGCAAGGACAGAGTGAGACCAGCTACAGCTTTCATTTCGAGACTCAAAATCTGCAGGGCTGAGAGCTAAAAATCACAGAAACGAGCGAGTCTGAAGCATGCTTTGAACAAGCCTCTCCAGGCAATCAAATTGGCCCCATATTGTGCCTCTTTTCTCTAGATGCGGCGGTATATTACATAACATTTTAATGGGGAAAATCCATGCAGTCTGGAAGGCAGATCATTCTATACAAATCTTTTCAAACTTAAAGCGGCAGAGCTGCTTTAAACAGGAATGCGAGGTGTGAATGCCAGCCAGATTGAGTGTCGCTGCTGACAGAACAGATCAGCTTGATACGTCGCAGGTTCGTTCATGATCTTTGTCTTTGAATTGAAATTCAAATGGCGAAACTCACCTTTGATCTCTGCTCTAAGCATTTCGATGCCATCTTTCTGTGCGCAGGATATCACAGGACCTTTGTGAACCACTCTAGCCTATTCAGAGGAAATAACTCATATAAGCACTTTAAAGAAATTAATAGCTATAGCTTCAATGTATTATTTACACCACCACTTCCGCAGCATACAGTATAAGCTTAAGAAAATTCGACATTTGTAAATTGATTTAATGTCCTAAAATTTAAGCGGTTACATATAATTGAAAGATTTGTGATGTTTGATAAGCTTTTTCAAAAGTATGATGTACTTGTAGTTAATGCAGATAATCAACATCAGACGATAACCACAGGCAGTCCAATAATTGGTTTAACCATATTTTTGTATTGATTGACAGCTGTCAGTTTTATGGCACCATTTGGTGGGTCTCTAAAGAATTTCACCCAATAATTATGTTTCTTTTTTGAAAATTATTTCACTTTTTAAAATTAACATATGATATATGTGCAGCCTAACAATTAGACCGTGTCCAAACCAATTAAAAATGTATTGCTAGATTTTTATATATAATTATATATGACCATTTAGATCTCAATATTACTTGGCAAACTGTTAGCATTATTAATATATTTACAAATATAATATTAATACTAAAATATCTGTCTATATTAACTTTACATGTACTATATGTCTGATAAACCTGTGGCCATTCAGATCTTGGCACTTGTTATTATGTATTAATAATAATAATAATAATAATAATAAATAATAAGAAAAATGTTTTACATTTTAATAATAATATATTATAATATCTGTCTATATTAATTAAAAATTAAATACCATGTCAAATAAAGCTGTGATCATAAACTGATTTCTTTAAAAAATCATAATAATAATAATTAAGAATAATAATAATCCTTGATTTTTGACTAGATTAATAATAATAATAATAATAATGTTTTTATAGATTTATAATGGTAATTTAGTCATTATTGTGTCAAAAGAATAATTCAAAAAGGAAGTTACATAACTGCATATAATAATAAACCATTGTCATCAGTCATGAAGCAACAGTAAACGTTTTAAACATAAACAATTAAAGTAGAGATGTTGTCTTGCTTTAAAGGAAAGTATGTCATTTTTTTAAGAAAACAGTAGGAGCATGAAATAAGTAATACTAAAAGTTGTATTTAGAGAGAGTATAAAGTTCAGAGGCAGTTGGAAGTCTGTTATGCAAGCATGCATTTGTTGGAGCAGAAACCATTAAAGAGTGGCTTCAAACCTTAACACATCTGTGTGAGGGTTCAGAGGTCGTTGTGAGGCTTGTTATAGACGTGCGCTGGAGATGAGAAGGGACCTTGGCGTCTAGGTCAGATGAATCATTGACTTTTTGTACAGGCATGTCCTTTTGATAAAAGCCTGTAACAGTAAGCACAACAATGTACACGTATATGTTGGCAAGCAAAAGATAAAATGCATCATAATAACTTATGGCGCTTTTCCACTGCATGGTACGGCACGGTACGGTACGGTACGGTTCACTTTTGGGGGGTTTTCCACTGGGTACTGTACCTGGTACCTGATACTTTTTTAGTACCACTTGGTCGAGGTTCCATCGAGCCGCACGTTACCAAAACGTGACGTGTAAACTCTGCTGATCACTGAATGGCCGGAGAAAATCGTCATTACTGCGTCACTGAACTTGCGACACGAGACCCTCCTCTACAGTTCTACCCGCTAGATTTAAATCAGCACAGCCAGCGAAGGATCGGACGCAACTTCTGTTTAAACAAACGCACATTTTTGCATCAACCACAAAATAGCAGTGTCATTGTCTGTTGAGGAAGAACAGACGTTCCTCTCGTTGATAGCCGAGGAGCGGATCCAGTGAGAGCTTGATGGCATGACGCCGAAGGAAAAAGCCTTATGTATAACGTTACTTTTGAACTTGCTATATTTTCAGAGTATGTTTTCTGTTTATATTTGTACCTCTGTATCTGTGTTTTGCTTCAATTAAAAACAATCTGATCGAATAAGTGTACCTCCAGACTATATTAAATGTGTATCATTGTATGAGCACGTAATGAACCTCTTGAAAAAGACAAATGATTAATGCCGCGATTATAAAAACCATCACATAAATAAAAAAAACAAGGGATACATTGTACATTTTGAAATATTCAAAAGTTTATTGATAATTCACTTTACAGAACACGCTGCATGAATAGTTAACTAATCAAGTAACGCAGCACACCTGCACGGACATCTCTGCCCTCCTCATCTAACGTTACAGCCCGTGTCACTGTCACCACAGTCTCTGCTGCTGGGGGTAAATCACAAGCGTTCTCATAGACCTCTCCATTGCTGTTAAAAACATCCACATGCCGAGAGTGAAGAACACTATTCCGTCTCCTTTCTTTGTTGTGAGTTTGTTTGTGGCGCGTTTACGATGATGTCACGGCAGTAGAGGCGGCGCAATTATAACGACGCGTGAATAATCCCGCCCACTCTATAGCGGTACTAAACTGCGGTGGAAATGCAAACCGACCCGAACTGAGCCGTACCGTACCGTACCGAGCCGTGCCGAACCGTACCGTACCATGCAGTGGAAAAGCGCCATTAGATGCGTTGATAGAAAGAATAAAGCAACATACGGTACTACAGTCATCATCTCAGAAACAGTTAAGTCTATAGAGCACCGAGCCACAAAAATAGACACTTCATATTGTTGACTAATTGAGAATGAAGAATTGCATGTACATGCATCCGCCCATAATAAACATGTACCAAAACTCATCTTGAGAAAATGGTGTGGATCACATATTACACTAATTAATTCTGAAAAGACTACCGGTGTAGCTCGCCTTCAATCAAAGAAAGCAAACATCTCAACTCAAGTGGCTCCATTGAAACGTGAACATGTACAACAGCCCATCCTGGAGCTGAACATCTGGGAGAGATGCTCCATCGAGGGTCTTGATCTTTTATAGACCTTCTGGCCTTTGCAGCCCTTGAGCACTATAGAGTCTCAAGTCTCGACCTCTCGTAAACAACATCTGCTGGAAGCACACCGCTTTAATCTCTGATGAATCGAATCATAAAACATGACTAAAGATTTTAGGTTCAGGAAATGTGTCCTCTTATAATAAGATTATCATCTATCGCTGGTTAGCCTCTGGTCTGCCTGAGTGCGTTCATGTGTTTTGGAGGAGGCGTGGCTTTGGAGAGTGATTTGCAGTGTGGGTGAGATCTTATGCTTTCAAAGTTAGCTTGCTATTACCTTTAAAGTCTGCTTGTGTTAGTTCAAGTGAAATTATACTTTTTACTGGATGAATAATACATGCACATTCATTTCCTTTTGAAGAAAAGTAGTACAATTTAACACAATTTTGAAAAGAGCAACTGTTCACAGAAATAATATACTTTAAAATAACATACTTAATGTTATAGCTTGTATTAATGTAACAGTATACCCGATGTTATAAAAATATATACTTCTGTTATTATGCATGTTATCTGCAAAACAAATTCATTGTATGTGTAAACATACCTGGCATTAAAACTCATTCTGTTTTAGAGTGTTTGTGACCCACTTAATAGTACATCTTTATATATAATTTCAAATACATATTGAAATGTGGTTGAAGTGTACTGATGAATGTAATCAAGCATTACACTAAAATATAATTCAATGTCATGTATATCGATACATGAATGTCATGCATTTAAATATATTTGTTGTGATGAAGTTGCAATTTAGCACATTTAAAATATATTAACAATGTAATACTGAATAACATATTACAGTTAAAATTACAATCAAGCACATAATGTGCTTTAATACGTTAGTAAACACATCAAAATAAGTGCACTTCTTTAAAGCATTACAAAATATAACTAAAACAGTGATTTAAAATGTACTTTGAAGTACAACTTTTATTTTGACTATTACACTGTCCACTTTTTAAGTTACTTTTAAAGTGTACTTACTCTAAACACACTTAAGTGGCCTTTTTTCATTAATATTATATGATCTGCAAATAAGTTTTTTTAGATGCTTTTAACATTTGAAGCACACTGCAAGAGCACACTCAGTACAATTAAGTGCAGTTCCTTTTCACAAATGTATTTCCAATTATGCCTTTTTTGCATAATCATGAATCAATCAGAACATATTGAACAGTGACCCATTTTCTGATTTCACATTGCAAATCACACTGAAAATGTCAGAACAAATCCTCCTCTAAACAGGATACACTGAAAGTGGAACCAATGGACTTCAAAACTGTCGGCTAAGCCTCAACTCTCCTGACAAAACAGTAATTCTGGACTCGCTTTGGATGAATCTGTTGAGAATACACCTGACTAGTGGCCTCCAGGTAATCTGAGTCCCCTAGGCAAGTGTGATAAACTGAGTGGGCTTATGGGTAAATAAGAGTGTCTCCATCTTCACTGACCTTGAAGAGTATTTTTTAAATACACTCAAAATGAAAACCACGGGTGAATGGAAAGTCCACCTCTGACATGACCTCTCATCGCAAAGAAAAGCCGATAAACCAAGCAATTTACAGTTTAAACTTCACAGAAAGCACACTGAATGAATCTTAGAGTTGTTTAAAAGAGTTTCAATTAACACTGTCATGTGTCTCCTCACCTTCGTTCAGAACTAAACAAGCGTGACATTCAGCAATGACTGAACTGATTTGCGCATTCCAGCTTTCAAACTGTATCGTAAAAAACAAAAACGTATTTACATGTCTTGGAACTGCAGATATATGTCTTTCACATTTTGATCCAGTTGCGCTATTCGCCCCTAGACAATGTACAGAAGACATCATTACACAGGGCATCAGGATGAACCGTAGTGATGTTGTTAGCGCTTATGAATATTCCTACGCATTTCTCCCAGGCACTCCAAAAAGGATATTGAAACCTCCGAAGTGGAACAGAAAGGAACTAAGCCTGCACAAAGTGAATTAGGCTTTGCTGTTAAAAGCACAGAATTCAGGAAAAGAAAGAAAGATCAATACATGGTGTGTCTAATTAATTCCTGAAGGGATTTCTCAACTCCAAACAAGAATTAATTAGCCCAGACATCACGTTTTTTTTCCTCCCTTTTCCAAAATCAGGATGTCGAAACCCTCACTCTAGGATTCAAAATAAACACACCATTTTATACCACAAACATCAGAAACACACAACCAGCTGCATCCTGAGTTATCTGAATGTGCTTGCTGGACAACAGAATCTAGATTGCGTTTTCTGAAGGAAGTATACGGCAGGGCAAAGGAATATTTTGAATCGATGAGATCTAAAAACAAAATAAATATCACAGAGTTTTAAGGCCCGCCCACCAGATGTCACTCAACTCAATGTCAGTAAACCAGAATGCCTAAAATTTACATTTTCTTCCAGGAAAATTAACAGTTAAGTTAGTAACATTGGCTTGGAAAATGTGTTTCCATCACAACTTTTCTCCACATAAAATGTTTTTATGGAACAACTGTGTTATTGTTTTGCAGTGGTTTGAAAGGAATATATATTTTGTTATGGGTGTGTTCAATGATAGTGGAAACATTCTGAAGACTTTATGAATTTTTACAACTTCCCCATTCCCTTTAAAGAATTTCAACAAGTTGTTAAAGCTATTCCAAATGGGTTGATACAATTAATAAATAGTCATCTAACTTTTGGAAGCAATGAAAGGATACTTCCAGAGTTAATAGATGGTACTGAAAGATTTACTTCCTCTTGCAATAATAAAAATATTAGACACATTTTTCAGTCAAAACATAAAATCTCCCCTAGAGGAAAATTATTTTGGAATGTATAAACATCTGATATTAAAACAGCTAGGTCAAATCCTTACAAATTTTGCATTTTGAACAAAGTTAAAGAGGTACATTTCAAGGTCTTTTAGATTTTTGTCTGATGTTAGTACCTTTTTATTTATTCAAAGAAATGTCAAACACATGCTCTCTTTAAAAGATGTCTCTTTAAACTTCTACATTTTTCAAGGTAAATATAACATTCATAAAAACGAAAGAAGTGAATTCCGTACTAAAATGTAATTTATTTTAATTAGAAATGGAAGCTTTTTTCTTGTATATTTCCCCCGCTGTAGTCCTTGATTTTGTCCTAAGGTAGATAATATGTAACAAAATGTAACAGTTTATATGTATGTTTTATTTTTAAAATTGCTCTTCTGTGTATGTGGACATATTTGCTAAAATGTATTGTAATGTTAAATCTTTGCTTCAGTAAAAATAAAAAAATAAAATGCCTTAAAAGTATTGAAAAGTGCCTTTCATTTCTCTGACTGGCTAATACACCCTGACTTTTTACTTTTCTTTTCAACTTATTTATTTATTTATTCATTGTCCTTTATACACTGCCAAAGGACAACCATTGTATGTATGATACTCAACTTGTAGACTTGCTTATGTAAAAATGCCCAAAGATATGATTACAACTATAATATCTCTGGCCTGGACAAACAAACCTTCCACACATTTACGGTTCTCTGCTGGGTTTAAATGGATATATTCGAGTGTAAAAACAGCAGCGCGCTTCAGCAGCATGGTCATGTGACCCTATAAGCTCCTGTTAACAAAACGCTTCATTAATAATGCCAACATCAACAGCTCCTCGGGCACTTTCACCACAGATGCAGGCTCGCGCTAACCGATAATGACAAGAGAGAGAGAGACAGGGTCCACTTTATTTTCTCGGAATGTTTAGCTGCAACGACTGCTGGCCCGGCCTTTATGAGATTGAGTTTATACATTGACGTTTATGCAGAACTGCGGCTTTCATTAATATAAATGGTAACGTAGAGGTATTACACGAGCTATCAAATAGAAATAATATCGCTCGCGTTTAACTTTGTGCACTTCAGTAAACAATCACTTAACTACGTTTCCGATTAAAAGTCTATATATTAAGAATTATACGGCTGCATGAGTATTTAATGCACCTTATGTATCATAAATATACGTTCCATTGCGGTTAGTAAATATGTGTTAATGGCAAACAAATGCAGCCGCATCCATCTCTGCAGAACAGTGTAAAAACCTGCATAACTGATGTAAACAAAACAACTAAGTTAGCTGTTCTAGCTAACTCACTGCATAAGTTACTCAGTGCAAGCTGTCTAACGCATTTATTTCACATCTATATTTTCATTCATGCATCTTGATAGCTTGACAGCTGAGAAATATTGCATTCATCTGACATGTCAAACTCACCGCACGCTGCTGTAGCTTCCTCCTCCTGAAGGTTTGAATAGGCGCTTACTGTACCGGATATTGCGTCACTGGTTGACGTATTAAAAAACCCGCGGAAATCAAACTCTTCGTAAGTAAATATTTGCCTTCAGACAATGGTATTTATTGAAACGTATGAAGGCAAAATACTTCCACAATAGAGGTATTTTAAGTATGTATTGCTTTTTGTTTAATATACACTTCTTTTCCTGAATTCTGTGCTTTTAACAGAACAATGAAAAGTTCATACAAAATAACGAAACTAACAAAGAATGTTACCATGTTCAGAATGAATAGGCTAAACACATAAATGTAAACTTAGAAACAGAAACTACACAGACACCACGGACATTAAAGTAGGATGAAACTACAAATTAATAAACTAAATTATTCTTTCAACAAGTATTATTTTATCAATATAGCTAATTTGTGCTCAAAATTAGACTATTTTTTTTAATTTAGACATAATAAAGACCCATTTCCAGAAGTATAGCAGAAACATAACTGTAAAATAACATTTGAAAAGTTAAAACATTGTAAGTACTGTTGTATATTTACAGTTTGTGAAATTCAGTTTTGTTTTAATTTTTTTATGTAAAGTCATAATTGTATGTAATATATCCTAGTTTTGTTCTGATATTTGCAATGGTTACCATTTACAGTTTAAGTATTTATTATCAAAATGCGATTTTGTGTAATAAAACGAGTTAAAACCACAATTCACAAATGCATTTTCCTCATTTTATAGATAATAGATAATAACAAGTGAGGTTTTTTTGACAGAAAATGTCCCGTTTATATTTCAGAAATATAGTCACCTTACAGTAAACTAAAGTAGTATCAAAACTTTGATACTACTTTAAAATTCACCGCAGAGAATTAGTCCTGTGCTAAAGCTGCTCTATAACGTCCCCTCTGGTTACTTTCCTGGCATGGATGCACTGAAACTCAAAGATACTGTGAAATCCTATAAAATGTCAGCCAAGCGCCTGCCCTCCAGCGTCCCACCTGCTTGATACCGATTCAGGTTCCTCTGTATCCCGCAGGATCCTATAACAGGATACCTGTGTGAGTGAGCCAAGATTCTCAAAGATCTTCCTCCAGTGTGTCTGCCTGCTCAATACTAAATTAAGATTATGTAAGTACATGCTATACGATTCTTGGCTGGCTGTTGGACTGACTCAAGATCATGATCCTGTTAGACGTAGGACACAAGGGGCTGCTATTAATGAGGCACAAATAATGTGTAAATCAGACACTTTTTCCAGAGCACTAATCCAATTTTTCCATCAGATGTGTTTGTAATTTACACATTTTCGTGACCAGGCATGCATGTTAAATGAAAGCATCAGAGACATGTACAAGAGAACATAGATGAATTAGCTAAACTTAAAAAAAAAAGACAATTAAACAAAGAGGAATTAGCATGCAAAATACTTAGTAATGTATCATGGAAGCATTTAATGCTCATATTATAAATGTGCATCATTATGTGTAAGTGTAAAAGTGCTTAGAGGAATAGTTCACCCAGAAATTCAAATTTGCCGAACATTTACTCTCCCTCAGGCCAGAGGAGTTTCTTCATCAAAAGAGATTTGGAGAAATTTATATTAAATCACTTGCTCACTAAAGGATTCTCTGCAGTGAATGGGTGCCGTCAGAAATGACATAAATTCACAAGACATTAACTGATGGACTGGAGTGTGTGGATTATTGTGATGTTTTTATCAGCTGTTTGGACTCTCATTCTGACGGCACCCATTCACTGCAGAGAGCAGTGGTGACCAATGCTAAATTTCTCTAAATATGTTCAGACAAAGAAAGAAACTCATCTACATCTTGGATGGCCTGAAGGTGAGTAAATTGTTCCTTTAAGACATTTCAGTAACTACAGAATTCATGTTTTAGGGCCATAGGCCTTCAACCCTGCTCCTGGGGACACTGCTGTCCAGCAGAGTTTAGCTACAACCCCAATCAAACACCTCTGAACCAGCTAATCAAGGTCTTCAGGATCATTTGACAAGTCACAGGTCAGGTGTGCTGAAGTGGGTTGGAAATAAACTTTGCAGGCTTTAGGTTTTTTTTAGTCGACCACACAAATCTCAAACCTTCTTGACATTACAGTTTTAGAGGACAATGGATCTTAAGATGGCAATGTATAGTTTCTAGGTATTTCTTTGTAATAATAATTAAAATATTTAATAAGTAGACCACAAAGCACACTATAATAATTATTTAATTACACTATTTTCAGTAGTCCTCAGCTCATATTATTCGATTCATGGTAACTTAATGCATGTCAACACAGGCTCCTGACTTGGTTGATGTGTCTTAGATCATTAAAAGTGCTAAACAATCTAGGCATGTGCTAAATGTGTCTGTCAGAACATTGTGCTGTGTTTAGACATAACACTTTGTGACAAACAAGTGAAGACAGGTTTGGCTTGTTTCACACTTATATATTGTACTCACATTATCTCACTCCTCAAGCTGAGACCCTGTGGATATGACTGTGTCTTATGTGTTTCACGCTTTTATTTGTCCCTCCTCAACAAACTTTTCCAGGCTAGAACGTACTGAAGATGACAGCCAATTGTGAGACTTCAAGTGGACCAATTATGCAGAATTCTCCCAGTAGTCTGTGTCCTTTCAACTTTTGGTACTTCTTTGGTTACATAAAATGAATTTCACATTCTGCTTTCAAAAATGATCTCACAGTTCTGACTTTTTTTTGGTTTGTTCTTTTTAGGTTGTGAGATATAAAATTACAATTTCCAGAAAAAAATCTGAATCATGAGATAAAAAGTAAATTACCATTTAAGTTTGTAATCCTTAGGAAAACAGAAATTTGGTATATAAACTTTGAATTGTGAGGGGACTTTGCACTAACTTTGCACTAAACTTAATTTATGATTTGCTGTCTGTCTGAATCAAATAAATAAAAGCGAACTACCTGTACCATATTGAATTGCATTGCATCATATTTTTTTTTATTGCATCATATTGCATTGCATTGCATTGTGTTAAAAAGACTTGAAATTGGATCGCAATGGATTGTGGGTGAATCGTATCGCATCGAATCGCATCGGTAGCTGCTTCATATGTATCTTTAATGTATTGTACTGTTGGCTATGCATCGAGATGTATATGGCATCGGCCTCAGTAATGCACATCCCTACAAAACAAAAACATTTGTAAGAAGCAAACTTTTGGCGTTAAAAATCACTATACTCATATGCAATGTTTTGATTTACCACAGACCTCCATCTAGTGCATGCTTGCATAGAAAAACTATTAAAAAGCAGCACAACGGTACATAAAACATCATCCATCCCATTTAAACGTGTAGAAGCTGAGAGTAGAAGCATCAAAAAATGGCAGAAACAGGCTTTGCTTACAAAGACAGATGTCAGCATGTCACCTTGTCTGGTTTAGTTGCAAACAGGGCTTTCTGTTCTCAACACTATACAGAATGAAGATGAATCCATCTAAAAACACCAGATTATCTAGACATGCAGTTGACAAGGAATCCCCCACAAACTTCTTTTCACTTCTGATTCAACAAAAATTGTCAGGTGAATGTTTATTACAGGGTGTCGAGGGGCCAAAAGAGTCAACCCATGAGCGAGGGTTTGTGGAGTCTGACATAAACGTGATATAGGAGTTTAAATTTCTTTCACTTCCTTCAGTTACAACAATTAGCCTAAGGAGTTATTCTCTCTCTGCTGAATAACTCAGAAGCATGCAAAATGAGGCAACATAAAGGCTTGCCAGTACATTAGTATGAGACAGACCTCAGGTCCCACTCAAAAACAATACAAATTAAGAGTTTGTCATTTTGGGGTCATCCCATGACCGCATGGCATGTCTTGGGGTTCCTCACAACATCAATAGCAAAGCCTTGGAGACTATTATAAGCAGCCCTGGACAGAGGCTTTGCTTCCAGCACTTTCCTGATGAAAAGCCACATGTTTTATGGGAAGTAACTCCATGGTGGACAGGGTCATAATGAGCCCGTGGAGAACCAGGCATCTGTCAGTGTTGGGCTTGTGTGTGCGTATGTATGTGGCAAATATGAAAGAGAGATTAAAGAGAGAGACCGAATGAGAAATAAGAAAGAGAACAAGACATTCAAGACTCCGTGGACAGTAAATTCTGCAGTCAAATTTTGCAAGCACACACATTACACAAATACATAGGGAAATTCTTGGCCTTAATAAGAAAAGATAATACATGCAGATTGAACTGCTATGTTTACTGCAGCATTAGTAAAGGCCATTAAAAGAGAAACTTTGGATTATTGATCTGAGCTCTTATTTTCTTAATTTTATGAAAGATGTATTAAAGGAGGACATGTGAATGGTTGTTGTGTGTAAAAGGGTGTTATGTTTACTGGCTATAGTCTCTATGATAGAAAATAAATTAAAACAGCATACATAGTTGAATTGTATATAGATTAAATAAAAAACTAAATCAAATCCACAATCAATCTTTCAAGCTTTCAAAACCCCAACTGATCCGTGAGCCATAAGGCTGTATAACCACTACTGTTCAGATCAATCTCTGACTTCCGAGCTGGCCAACATGGAGGATTCCCAGGGCAGATTGGCTAGACATGCTGGAGACAAGTGACTTGCCTAAATTGTAAAGGGATAATTGACCCAAAATGAAAATTCATCATTAAAAATGTAAGGTTTTTATAGATAACTAAATCTATGAGCATAGAAGAAAAATATCTTTGCTTTAAATAAAATCCACATATTTTATTTTAGCCAACATTTCTAACTTGAAGTGCTAAAATAACTAAAACTAAACTACAACTAATAAATACAAATAAATAAAAACGACATATACAAAACCAAAGCAAAGACCATAATAACATTTCTGCTGACTGAAATAAAGCAAAATATTTAACAACTTTTTATTTTATTTGACTTTATTGCTTTATTTTATTTCAGGGAACATTTCAAATTTTTGAACTTGATACTAAACTAAAACTAAATAAAATTATCAAGAATAAATGAAAACAAATATAGACAAAACTACGGAGCCCTTAAAGGGACGTGGAGGTGGGAAAAAAATCGGGGTGGTAGAAAAAATATATTTTAAAATATTTTGCATTCTCTCGCAAAACTTTTGTGTTCTCTCGCAAAACTTCTGTGTTCTCTCGCAAAACTTCTGTGTTCTCTCGCAAAACTTTTGTGTTCTCTCGCAAAACTTTTGTGTTCTCTCGCAAAACTTCTGTGTTCTCTCGCAAAACTTCTGTGTTCTCTCGCAAAACATTTTTGTGTTCTCTCACAAAACTTTTGTGTTCTCTCGCAAAACATTTTTGTGTTCTCTCGCAAAACTTCTGTGTTCTCTCGCAAAACATTTTTGTGTTCTCTCACAAAACTTTTGTGTTCTCTCGCAAAACTTTTGTGTTCTCTCGCAAAACATTTTGTGTTCTCTCGCAAAACTTCTGTGTTCTCTCGCAAAACTTTTGTGTTCTCTCGCAAAACTTTTGTGTTCTCTCGCAAAACTTTTGTGTTCTCTCGCAAAACATTTTTGTGTTCTCTCGCAAAACTTCTGTGTTCTCTCGCAAAACTTCTGTGTTCTTTCGCAAAACTTTTGTGTTCTCTCGCAAAACTTCTGTGTTCTCTCGCAAAACTTCTGTGTTCTTTCGCAAAACTATTGCATTCTCTCGCAAAACTTTTGTGTTCTCTCGCAAAACTTCTGTGTTCTTTCAAGAAAACTTCTGTGTTCTCTCGCACAACAAAAACTTCTGTGTTCTCTCGCAAAACTTCTGTGTTCTTTCGCAAAACTTTTGTGTTCTCTCGCAAAACTTTTGTGTTCTCTCGCAAAACTTCTGTGTTCTCTCGCAAAACTTTTGTGTTCTCTGGCAAAACATTTTTGTGTTCTCTCGCAAAACTTTTGTGTTCTTTCGCAAAACATTTTTGTGTTCTCTCGCAAAACTTTTGTGTTCTTTCGCAAAACATTATTGTGTTCTCTCGCAAAACTTCTGTGTTCTTTCGCAAAACTATTGCATTCTCTCGCAAAACTTTTGTGTTCTCTCGCAAAACTTTTGTGTTCTCTCGCAAAACTTCTGTGTTCTCTCGCAAAACTTTTGTGTTCTCTCGCAAAACATTTTGTGTTCTCTCACAAAACTTCTGTGTTCTCTCGCAAAACTTTTGTGTTCTCTCGCAAAACTTTTGTGTTCTCTCGCAAAACATTTTTGTGTTCTCTGGCAAAACTTTTGTGTTCTCTCGCAAAACTTTTGTGTTCTCTCGCAAAACATTTTTGTGTTCTCTCGCAAAACTTCTGTGTTCTTTCGCAAAACTTTTGTGTTCTCTCGCAAAACTTTTGTGTTCTCTCGCAAAACTTCTGTGTTCTTTCGCAAAACTTTTGTGTTGTCTCGCAAAACTTCTGTGTTCTTTCGCAAAACTTCTGTGTTCTCTCGCAAAACTTCTGTGTTCTCTCGCAAAACTTCTGTGTTCTCTCGCAAAACTTCTGTGTTCTTTCGCAAAACTTCTGTGTTCTCTCGCAAAACTTTTGCGTTCTTTCGCAAAACAAGTTGAGTTCGGACAAACACTTCCTATTTATTATACATCTTGCAGTGGTTCATAAAATGCTTAATGCGGCTTAATGAAGATGATAAAAAAGACCAAATGTGCTATATTGTGTATTAAAAATATGTAGCCTACATACATGTAGCATGTACATGCAAGCAGATGAGCCCAAAATATAAGCTGAATTGCACTATAATAATTTTCTCCCCATAGAAAAGCATGCTTACGTGGCTTAATATAAAAAAAAACAGGGATAAAAAAAGACAAAATTGTATGTTTCATAAAAATACACTATGTACAAACGCAACGTGCCAAGAGGTTTTTTATGTTTTGTGGTGAAAACACATGAAACTGCGCGTTCCTTTCTCGGCTCATCTGCTTTTCTGTTCGTAATATAAACTGTAAACAGACTTGGTATTTTTAAATCACCATCTTCATTCATTAGCCTACCTTAATCGTTTTCTATGGGGAGAAAAGGCTTAACGTGCAACGTGTTGTTTTCATAATGTGGGCTGTTCTGCTTTATTAATAGTAATATTATTAATAAGTTTATTAATATTAGCCTAATAATGTTATCAGTGATTATTATTATCGAATTTGGTCCTCCAATATCACCGTTTTAAAACATGAATCCACATTAAGTATTGTAGAATGTCCCAAAAACCGTTCCTTGAACTATAAGCATTTAATGTATTTCTTTATACTTGAGTCCAAGTTTAAAGTAAAACTCTAAGAACTGCTCCATTGTGAACATACGGAGCTATGAACCACTGCAAGCTGTAAAGTAAGCAGGAAGGGTTTGTCCGAACTCAACTGATTTTGTGAGAGAATGTAAAAGATTTTCAAGTGGACGCAAATATCTTTGTGAGGGAACGCAAAAGTTTTGAGAGAGCGCGCAAAAAAACTACTTTTTTTTCGGTGAGTGCCCAGAAAGACTTTTATCCCATATAAACATTTTCCGACTTTTGAGCGATTAATTATTGATTTGTACACATTGTCATGTTAATTAGGATTCGAATGCATTTTGTATTGTTGACCACAATATCATTGCTATTTGTCTGAGAGGGGCACTTTTGGATAATTTTGAAAAAGGGCAGGGGCTTGAGCCCCCAAAGCACCCCTTCTGCATGTGCCTGCTGATAGACAAACACACATGTTTATACAGCTAAGTGGGGGCTTGCACACACACAACCTTTTTTTACTGTAGAAAGTCATTTAAAATAACATTGTCCCCATGCATTAAAATGGGCTTCACAGTGCAAATCCAAATCCCTGTGACACCATAATTAAACTATGAAATTACATATTCTGCTCATGGTTTGTTCCAGTGGCACTAATTAGGACTTCCTTTTTCATGGTGCAATGAAAGCACTGAGTTGCATTTGTAATATTTATTTAGCTTGTCATTTATTTGAATCAATGTGTTATTATCTGCTGCATCAGAGCCATTTTGGAAGGAAGGTGTGATAAATGACCCATTTCATGCAGACTAGGCTTTTGTGTGGCAGTATTTTTACACATCAACCAGGGAATTATTTCCTTCAGCTGTTTTTATATTCCACAGCTATTTTTGTAATACATTGAATTTGTGTAACTTACAATATATGTGGGAACCGTTTTAGCTTCTCAAAATAAGATGTAGTCTGGATGAGGTCTCAACATATGAAAATCATAACATTAATAATGGAGAGAAAAAATCAACACTTCCACACAGATGTTAGCGGGAATAGTAAACAATATGTTAATTTTGGCAGCCATCTGACCTGCTTCCATATAATATATGCTAATGTGTAGCTACTAATTAACAATAAAATGTGGTGCACTTTAGTTAAATGATGAAGTTTGAGTGTGTTTAATCAGCCACTTGAGCTCAGAACACAAACGTTGAAAAAGGTGGAAGAACTAGTTTGAATGGATTTCTGTTATCGATGGCACATCAAGCGAAGTCCAAGCTAATTTTATGTTCAATTCTTTGATAATTATATACAATTACACAGGGCATAATCAAATTCATCATTATCTCAAGTACAATGCGGTAACAAGAGAGCAGAACGAGAAAATGTTTGATTGTGATAATTACTGAAATTATTACATGAAGAAATCCCCTCGTAATTCAGAAATACTTCATTCCCAACCAGGAGGCCACACACAGCCTTGGAACATAGTTAACAAGTAAACAAAGTTAGTGAACAGAGAAAGAAAATAGCGTTAAAAAACACTCACTTTTATTTACCAAGAAGACTTCCCTCCAGTTATAGAATAATGAGTTCACACTCTGTGTGTCCGGATCATAAAAAGCTTTATATCATAATCAGGGCTAGAAAGAAACTGGAAACAGACAATCCATCCAATGCGTTGTGTGTGTGTGTGTGTGTGTGTGTGTGTGTGTGTGTGTGTGTGTGTGTGTGTGTGTGTGTGTAACACTTTAGCTCCATGTGGATTCATTAGTGTGTGACATATTTAAGTTTTAATCAAACATTATTTTTCAGTAATTCGTTATTTTTCATTGCTATTATTTGATATTTCATTCATTGATTTTTCATAAGAAATAATTATACATTAACAAATCATTAATTATTTTAAATGAGCATTCAAGCTGACAGAGGTCATAAAACAACAACAATAAATGTATTTAGAACATATGGACATTTTTCTACAAACTACTGGTCCAAATAATAACAGTAGTAATAGATATAACTACAAGGAGCGATTACCAGGGTTCAAGAACTTTAAGACAGTTAAGCACATAAGGAAAATACATTGTATATTAATTAACATGCTTGTAACCAGCTAAAACAATGATTGAAAATAGTATTTTTTGTAAACTGCAGTTAATTTACCATATAAATGTGTTTTATATGGAGAATATATGCTGTTATAGCGCCACCTATGGTATGATCTCCATAAAACGTTGCATGCTTATTTAGAATCATCTCTCACATGTACTCACTTAGTTTTGTGGCGTTTTGAGGTTTCTTTTAGGATAGGCTTTTGGCCACTCTATGGTGGCTCTTATGGTCGTCAAAATTCATGGGCCAGTGGTGGCCAAGTTTTTTTAAGATACGCAAAATGTCCTCAAAGACACTTGTGGCCCTTTGGACAAAGACACAGTAGACCTATTTTTAAGTCAATTGTTTTAGCACCACCAAATGGCCAAACTCCACGTTTTTTCATTGTGACCTTGGATTGAGCTCTTACATACGTGGTTTAAATGAACATTCAAACTGACAGAGGTCATAAAACAACAACAATAAATGTATTTAGAACATATGGACATTTTCTGTTGGCAAAAATATCGAATTCCATTGAAGAGATAAAGACATTTAGTAAAAGTGGCTCCACCTCTTGCAAACGTTGAGTCGAAAGATCAACTTTTTGGGGGGGGATAATTATTGATATTCACTCTCCAGAGAATCTCTCTGCACTGATTTGGTTCTGATCATGTGAAAAACCTAGGTCAAGTTCGCAAAAGTACGTTTTTTTTTTAAATATCAAGGATTCCAAGAATATAAGACACTTGAGCCTAACAATTTAGGAGTTATGAGAGATTTCAAACTTTTGATCGCTGTAGCACCACCGTCAGACCAATTGGGGTGAGCCTCGGTGACGTTGTATGCGCTGTGAGTACTACCATCCCACCAAGTTTCAAGTCTCTATGACTTACGTTTTGGTTTGCCAAATAACTTTTAGGTGGAGAACGCTGCTCCTTGGACATTCTAACAACAAAAAATTACACAGTCCTTTCAGACCTCGAACAATGCAAATAAAAAAACTTCACATTCATTTTTAAATGTTAGTACACACATTCCTCTAAATACTGTAATTGAAACTGATACTTTTGTATATATATATATATATATATATATACACACACAGTCATGGCCACAATTAACAGCACCCTTTTATTCAATACTTTTTGAAACCTCCATTTGCCAGTTTAACAGCTCTAAATTTTCTCATCTAATGCCTGATGAGGTTAGAGAACACCTGACAAGAGATCAGAGACCATTCCTTCATCCAGAATCACTCCAAACCCTTTCGATTCCCAGCTGCATGACGGTGCTTCTCCTCTTCAGTTCAACTCACTCATTTTCTACAGGGTTCTGGTCAGAGGACTGGAATGGCCATAACAGAAGCTTGGTTTTGTGCTCAGTGACCCATTTTTTTAAATTCCTTTTGAGGTTTGTGTTTGGATTATTGTACAGTTGGAAGATCCAAACACGGCCCATTATAAGATTTCTAACAGAGTCAGTCACTTATTGATTTTGTATCTGTTGGTATTTGATAGAATCCATGATGCCATGTGTCTAAACAAGATATCCAGGACCTCCAGTAGAAATATAGGCCCACAACATTAAAAACACTGCAGTTTATTTAATTGTACACATGGGTTACTTTTTATCCCTGTGTTCAGCAAACCCATCTTGAGTGTTTGCTGCTAAAAAGCTTTTTTTTTTTCATTTGACCATAGAAGCCAGTCCCATTTGAAGTTCCAATCGTGTCTGATAACTGAATATGCTGGAGTTTGTTTTTGGATGAGCTAGGATAATTTTTTCTTGAAATCCTCCCAAACAACATGTGGTGATGTAGGTGCTGTTTGACATTTTTTATAAAGGTTTTCTGACCACGAGACTCAGCTATGTTCTGCTATTCTCCAGCTGTGAAGAGTCTTTGGCTACTCAAACTCTCCTCCTTACCGTGCATTAGGACGATATAGACACACGTCCCTTTTCCAGGCAGTCCTAACATTTTATGTTGATTGGAAATTCTTAATTATTGCCTTGATGGTGGAAATGGGAATTTTCGCTGCTCTAGCTCTTTTCTTAAAGCCACTTAACTAATTTGTGAAGCTCAATGATCTTTTGCTACACATCAGAAATATATTCTTTGGTTTTTCTCATTGTGATGGATGATTAAGGGAATTTGGGCTTTGTTTTCCCTTCTATTTATATTTCTGTGAAACAGGAAGCCATCCCTGGATAATTTCAAGTTCATAATCACCCTGGAGTGCTCAAAATTGTGAATATGAATGGGAAGATACTTCAGAGATATTTTACTCATAAGAATTTCTAGGGGTGCCAATAATTGTGTCCAACGTGTATTTGAGATAAACATTTATTTCCTAATAATATTTCCCCCAATTTAAATTTCTTATTATCCAATGAAAGGTTATATGTTTTGTGAATTTTTAAAATAAGAGATCAAAAGTATTAACAATGCAGATTAATTTTCACAGCCTTCTTTGTTCATATTTACCAAGGGTGCCAATATTTTTGGCCATAACTGTATATATATATATATAATCACACTGAAACATATAACTAGTCTGAAACCACTCAGACATTCTGGGAAGTGTTTAAAAGTGTGACACATTAAAATTTACAATAAATATTTAAGATGCGATAACAAAGAATCTGAATGCAAGCCAGACTAAAACCTCACGAGCTTCCCAAAGAGAACAGCAGCTGTTACATGTTAAGCCTTATATAATTGATGTTAATGATTATGTACTGTAGATGAAGTTCTACAGGCTACAGAAATATACACTCTTAAAAATAAAGGTTCGAAAGGTTCTTCACAGCCATAGAAGAACCATTTTTGGTTCAAACAAAGAACTATTCAGTCAAAGGTTCTTTAAAGAACCATCTCTTCCTTACCTTTTTATAATCCGAAGAACCTTCTTTCACCACAAATAACTTTTTTGAAACAGAAATGTTATTCAGATGTTAAAGGTTCTTTATGGAACCATTTAGACAAAAAGGTTCTTATGGCATCGTGAAGCACCTTTATTTTTAAGAGTGTATATTCTCGTCTTTTCATGGTCCCTGATGATTCCCCAGTCTTTGTAATTGATAGGCTTCCCCTTACCAAAGGCACTTAGGAGATTTCCGAAAATCCTTTATAAGCCAACCCCTAAAATACAGATTCATTCATATTTTATTCATGCTAAAAGTTTAACCACTGCAAAATGTATAACTCTTCACCCCATTCAACTGAATTATTGATGTTACTTAACCCTGCAGAGGAAAACTCATCACATTGACCCTGCAACAATGTATAGCTGACTGTTATGCCCTTCACATCATAACCTGGTTTTCCAAGAACATTAAAATCAAAGTATTTTTAAACAAATGTTTAAACAGATCCATCAGACATTTACCTTTACAGCACTTGCACATCAATAATATATTGATATTCCTGTTTAGAATATAAAAATCTCAAGCCTCAAGTATTAAATGTACTCGTTCAATTAGTCTCTTAAAGGAAACGTACGCACAAAAATAAAAATTTCCTGAACATACTCACCATCAGGCCATCCAAGATGTAGATCAGTTTGTTTCTTCCTCAGTAAAGATACATTTAGCATTCCATCACTTGCTCATCAATAGATCCACTGGAGTGAATGGGTGCCATAAGAATGAGAGTCCAAAAAGCTCATAAAACATCCCAATAATCCACGAGTAATCCACACCACTCCAGCCTATCCATTAACATCTTGTGAAGTGAAAACCTGCATGCTTGTAAGAAACAAATCCATCATTAAGGCATTTTTAACTTCATATCATTGCTTCAGTTAAAATATGAGTCCTCTATCCATAATACTTCTCCAGTGAAATTAGCCTTCCAGGAAAGGTTGGCTTAAAACTGTATGATATTGGAGAAACTCACATTGCAATATTTAGTATTTCTGCAATATATATTGCAATATGAAACAAACAAACAAAGCAAAAATCAGCAAATGACTTGAAAAACTCTATTTGAAAAGAAAAATAATTATTAGGATGATTTTGTAGGTGAATAAATCAGCATAGGAAAATAAATTACAAACTGTACAAAATATATAAAAATAAATAAATAAACAATGCTTTTTTAATTTTTCCGGTAAGTTTAACAATATTCGGGTATACTGGCTGAATAATCAAATTTAAAACAACACTGAATGGTCTTCATTGTATAAATTAAATCTAATACATCTGTGTTAAATCTGTATTAAAGCTACAAAGGTGATTTTTTTCTATGTGTTTTGTTGTTTGATTAACATTCATGACACAGAAAGCTATAGGAACATTAAACTGCTGTGAACCAATCCTATCCATTTTCTTTATCAATTGTTCACCTTAACTTAAGCCATAAGCAACTGTGTTTAAAGGATACTTGCAGAGACATGCATTTTGACAGTTTCGCGCGCATGTGTCATGTCAGGCACAAATAGATGCGGAAGTAAACTGAATTAAGTGTTCACGTGCATCGGCGTGACTCTCACCTTGTCTGCACTGGATGCAGCGCGACACGGCATTTCCCCTTGAGTAGCTGTAGGTCATTCATACAAATTCATATGAGCTGGTAACTCGTAAAATATGTACGATTTTGCAAGAATCTTATGAATTTGTATGAGTGAGGTCGTACGAATTCGTATGAATTAGCCACCTCGTAAAATATGTACAAATTGCGTGAGACCGGGCTGGCAGGTAAATCTCTCGTTATTTTTATGACGTACTGACACAAAGTTCATAGGATTTGCAATAGTCACTTTGTCTCGTCCAGTGTAGACAGCGCATCCTGCTATGTGACGATAATGGATGTGCACATCGCGATATCGATGCTGAAATGATATATCATCTAATTTACAACCATACTATAGCAGCACTTCAATTTGATAGCCCACTTTAGACATTCTTCCAACTATAAGTAACTTAACTACGTCAACTAATTCTCATTCATTTGCAACTATGTCTACTGACTCGCAGAGAGAGCCTTTACTTTTACTCTTACTCTTACTAAAGAGACTTTACTCACTTTAGTAAAATAAGTTGACATATACTGGCTTAGGTTCTCATAGTCAGTATGTTGTATGTTGTGGACCCATCAAAATAAAGTGTTAGAAGTTATTAAGCAGCAAGTCTACTAATACTTTAATGACTGCTAGTTGACATGTAGGCTGCAAAGTTACTTACTGTTAGTAGAATGTTTAAAGTGAACTATCGAAATAAAGTTTTTCCTTAACTTAACTTTATTGATTTGCAAGCTCTTGCATTTCCTTCAGGAAATGCAAATTAACTCGTGCAACAAGATACTACCAGTATTGCGATTTTGATCCAAATTTACAGTCAATACTTTCTCAAAAGACACCACTCAAAGTTGTTTTAATATGCTTGTTATAATTTCTTGTTGCCACATCCCTTAACAGCTGTTAAATCTTACACTGAAGCATACATAATATATGAGGTTCAATTGATGCATGGCAATACTTCATTACGTTTTGTTTGTTGTTAGGCAACACTTTGGAATACTCGATTCTGATTGGTCTATCTTACCGTCCTGTGGGATGATGTTTCGCAATCTGCTAATCTGAAAAAAATGGAATGCACTACATGACTTTTCAATTCTGAACAGATTTTTAAAACATTAGACATCAAACACTTGTGACTAAATGGTTAGAAGGAACAACTCTCACTCAAACAAAAATATGCTCTAAGAAAGTTTTTCTAATTTCCCCAGTAGCAAAGTTATATCATGAAACTCTAGATGGCACAGGCCGTTAGGTTCTAACTCAATCTGATATTATCACATGATCATTCAGACGATGCTATTTTCTATTAGCAGCCAATGAGCTCAGTGCTCTGCATTTTAGTGCTGTAGCAGTTGCATGGTGCTTTAGAAATGTCTTCCTTTCTCAGCTCCACTTGTATAGATCTGCTACGGGATAATTTAATTTATGTTATATATGAGGGTTATTTAATGTATGTTATATATGCAGCAGCAGTATGTCTTACATGCTCACAGCAGCATGTCTATGTTTGTATTGGCAGTAGCAAGTCTCTGTACTTGTTCTGCCACAGCAGCGTAGAAGATTTATTTCGCCAAGACCAAACACATGCCATGTACATTACCATGCTAAGCTCTCTGAGAGTTGTCATGACATAAATGTTCTAAATATTTTTTATATATTTAAAAGAAACAAATTCTTATGTGAATGATGCAACATGTTTCATTTTATAATTTTGCAAACATTATGAGAATGTCACTTAGACAAGCATTCTACAAAAATATTTCAGAAAAAAGTTTTACTACCGTTATGGAATGAATGTTTAAAAAAAACTCCTGTCAAACGCCAAAGTCTGAAAATCTGTACAAACGTTATGTAATTTATTCCAGCTTAAGCTCAAACTAAACTACTTTCATGTCTCTTGTCTAACTGTGGACTGGCACTCTCTCGTTTCATACAAATGCAACTGTAGCCGTGTAATATGCGGGCTAGTGTACAGTCTGCTGGTCGACAGTACATTATAATTTTCGTAATGTATGTATGAGTCACAAGCTATATTTATTTTGATCAAACCTGTGGTGGAAACATTTAAACAATTAATGACCCCATGCAGCAGATAATGATTTACTGTCGTTCACCCTTGTGCATCATCAGAGATTTGAGAAACTTCAAATGAGTGCAGACTGAACAAAAAGAAAGGAAACACTCATTTATCCTTTCATTTCTGAAATGAAAGCTGTTTCACAGAATGCCCCCGGCCATGCATTCACTCACCTTTGCTCCCACGGCAAAGTGATTCTGAAAAATTGACAGATATAGAGCTTTATATTTAGTTTGACAATAATGGCTCAATAGGTTCTTGTTTTTCTCGTTTTCTTTGTCCTTGTCTTTTTCACTTTGTAGCTTATGTTTTATAGACCTGTTTTGACATATTTCATTGGACTTAGCTAGTGAGGCAGAAAAGAATTCAACCTTGCAATTGCTTTTTTCACATATCTCTTTCGTTATTATTGTTATTTTTTGTAAAACCTCTCTCTTGGTGTTGGTGGACTTACTAAGCAAGGGGACGTAAATAATGGAACTCCATTCACCCAGATAAAAAGAATGTTGTTTCCACAGCAACAGGAGCCCATTAGACAGACACGATTTGAAGCATCACTCTCAGGGACATAATATCTCTGACTAGTTCATTATTCCACACTTTGTGAGGAAAATTAACTCGCACTTTCCATGTGAGACGTTGTCAGATTATAATGACATTCAGTTTCTATAAAACTGTTTTAACATAATATGTTGAAGACATCATAACAGATAAGATTATTTGACTATGGTAATCATGAATGTGAGGTCTGCAGTATGCCTCATACCACCCAAACAAGTCTGAATAGCTTCACCATGGTCCATTTTTGTGTACCTTATTGTTCATCATCATTCAATGTGAAATCAAATCAGCCACATATACACTTTCTTGGTCTGATCATGAAAGAGCTGTCTTCACAATCTTTTATTAAAAAGTAATCATTTTCTCCACCTCTGAAATGACTTTCCAGTTTGGCTGACATTACCAAACCCCCTTATTTTTTTAGGCCAGCCCCTCCCCTCCAACCACATGTTATATGGAGGTCCCTCACAAATGGATAATCATATTTAGTGGTCATTAGCATTGAGCAGTTGAAATCCTCTGCAATAAATTCCAGTGGATAAAATCAAATCCAGCTCTCCCTTTTTTTCTGTTGAATACCCCGTTTCAGGCTAAATTGCTTGCAAACAAGGTGTCAAGCCGAGCTACTCCCATTGAGAGGAATCAGAATGCTTACAGATCACTTCCTCCCAAGGCTTAGTGGAAAATCATGCCTCTATACTTAAAACATCACAATAAAAAATATAATTAACTGCAGCTTCCAACTGAAATAACCACTTGGCTGCTGTGGTGTGGAACGCTCCCATTCTTTTAATGTTTTTGTATGTTTGTTCTGTGTTTAGTCATTCTCTTACTATCAGTTTTACCAGATACGAACTACTGGACATAAGGCAACACACACCAGACAATTTCTTTTCCGTTTTTTGTCTATTTAGATGCTTTGTTGGACATTTTGGTCGGAGGGCCAGCGGTCCTTGTTAAACACACGGCACCGTGCTGGTGTGCTGGTTAAGCTCCGTGACGCGGCTTCCAAACTGCGCTCCCAAGCATTGATCTCGCGAATCTCCGATCCCTTCCTAACAAAACGGATGAACTACTTCTCATCACCCGGAAAAACAAGGACTTTTCAAACTCTGCTGCATTGTGAAGCCATCATGGATAACGTGATTCATTTTCCGGGCTATCAGCTGTTCAGAGCAGACCGCATCTTCTACATAAATGAAGGTTGGTGTTCAGATGTAACCACTCTGAAGAAGATGTGCTCTTCTAATTTAGAGGCGCTCTTCATAAACTGTAAACCTTTCTACTCTCCCCGAGAGTTTTCCTCTTTCATTCTCATGAATGTGTACGTGCCTCCGGACGTGTGTGTGAGCGCCGCGATGCAAAAGCTGGCCAAACAAATATCTGAAAGGGAGCAAAAGTACCCAGACTCTCTTTTAATCATTATTGGAGATTTTAATAAAGCAAATCTCTCCCGTGAACTGCCAAAATACAGACAGCACATTACATGTCCCACCAGACACAGTATTATATTGAATCACTGTTACACAATAATTAAAGATGCATATCACTCTGTCCCACAAGCAGCTTTGGGGCTCTCTGATCAATGTTTGGTTCATCTTATACCGACCTACAGGCAGAAACTCAAATCAGCTAAACCTGTTATAAGAATTGTTAAAATATGGACTAATGAAGCAGAGCAAGATTTAAAAGCTTGTTTTGAACTCACTGATTGGAGTGTTTTTGAAGCTGCTGCCATCGATCCAGATGAGCACACAGAGACTGTATCAGACTGTATTCATATTTCAGTTTCTGTGAGTCAAGTCGTCACCTTTATTTATATAGCGCTTTTAACAATACAAATTGTAACAAAGCAACTGCACAATATCAAAATAGGAAAAAAGTGTGTCAATAATGTTAAATGACAAGATTTAGCACTCAATTTTCAGTTGAAGGCATTTCATTATTGAATTTAATGATGGCATCATACAGCTCAGTTCAGTTTAAATAGTATCTGTGCTCGAGTCGATGATATTAAGTCGGTGATATCGCTGGAAATGAAGTGTCCCCAACTAAGCAAGCCAGAGGCGACAGCGGCAAGGAACCAAAACTCCATCGGTGAGAGAATGGAGAGAAAAACCTTGGGAGAAACCAGGCTCAGTCGGGGGGCCAGTTCTCCTCCGGCCAGACGAACCAGCAGTTTGTTCCAACTGCAGCAAAGTCAGATTGTAAGGGCTCAACTGGTTCCAGTGGTCTTTTCCCGATGGATGTTTAGGTGACGGGGTCCTCACTGGGGATCTGTCTCTGGGGATCATCTAGGTGTTCTAGACTCCGCTGACATTCAGGGCTGTAGGAGCTGTAGAGGTTGTCTCTAGGTGCCGATCCTCCATCTGATCTGGATACGGACTGGATCTGGTGATTGCAGTGACCATCTGGGCTGAATAAGGACCGGATCAGGTAGTTGCGGTAACCTCGGAATAAGAAAGAAACAGACTAATATTAGCGTAGATGTGAGGATATGTGCATCCCCACCAGGAAATTCTTATCATTCAATAATGATAAACCGTGGTTTACTGGGAAACTCAAACAGCTTTTTCACGCCAAAGAGGAGGCTTACAGGAGTGGGGATAAAATCTTGTATAATCAGGCGAGGAACAGACTAACAAAGGAGATCAGAGTGGCTAAAAATAACTACTCTGGGAAGTTGAAAAAAGGACTTTCAGCAAACAATCTGGTGTCAGTATGGACTGGTCTGAAGAACATCACCATATAAGACACTACCTCCATAGTCTGTGGAGAATCAACAACTGGCTGATCTGTGTTTTACGGCCGATTTGAAAAGGCCAGACTGACACCCAGCACCTACTCTGATCTGCACTTCACACATTCACCTACCCCCCTGCAACCCCCTCCCTCTCCCACCATTCTACCTGCGCTTAAAGTCTGTGTAGAGGATGTGAGCCGGGTCTTAAGAAAACAGAAATCTAAGAAAGCTTCAGGACTAGACAATTTCACCTGCCTGACTAAAAGTCTGTGCTGACCAACTGACCCCCATCTTTACACAGATCTTCAACAGATCTATGGAGCTGTGTGTAGTTCCCTGGTGCTTTAAATGCTCCACCCCAAAAAGCCCAACATGCAATGCACGGTAAACAGGTCCTGGAAAAATAACTGTATATATTATATTTGAAACGGTACGTTATCATAATTTTGCTCAATTCAGTATTTCACACGCTGCTGTTTTGAAGTGCACCTGTAGGTGTCAGTGCTTCCCAAATAGCTGTGCAACCGGTAAATGTGACAACAGAGCAACGCGATGGATCAAACTGAACGAAACTCTATCCGAAATTAATAAATAAAGAGAACAGTAGAACTGAAATATGGCATTACTCTGCAAACAATATAGATGACAAAGGTGAATGAACTTACCTTTCTGCACCTGTATGCAAGTGTTGCTATAAATCATATGCTGCCACAGAAGGCAACACATCAAACCTTTTTAAGCATTTGTCACTTGTTCATAATTATATTTTCAGAGAATTAAGAGATTGACAGGTGAGTGCATCATTCATAAATTAATTTATTTACAACTGATCAACTCACATACAGATGTGAAACAGCAAGCTCAAATGTGCATGTGACACATGCTAGAACCAGTGAAGATTTGGTCACATAATATATGCAAATATTAATTGAATTTGAATTAAGAAAGAGCTTTGGTATATTAATTTTAGTATCAATAATATGAAGGGAATATTTCTGCCATTCTGCCAACCGCTAATATGAAGCAGCCAAGAGAGCGACAGAGTGATGTTTAAGATTATATTTAATGCTTTACTTATTGAAATCTGAAAACAATTTGAGAGAGAAAGAAATAATAATGTGATTTTGAATATTACTTTGAGTGTTAGAATAACACTTTATAATAAAGCAACATTTGTTGCATTAATTGCATCACTTCAGTTGTATTTTTTTTCTTCAAACTCAGTCAAAATGTAACCTATGTTCCCAGTAGGTTTTTGTTACATTTAGTTTGCACTGAAAAGATAAGAAGATTTTAATATATTTTCATTGCATTACTTCAGTTATATATTTTTTTCTCCAACATCAAAATGTAACATATGTTCCCTGTAGGTTTTTTTGTTACAGTTTTATACAAAGGTTTTGATATATGAACCTGTTTTTATTATTATTGTTTAAATAAAATTGTTTTCAATTCACTTATCTTTTGAGGCTGGTTATTTGTCACCTATGGTATCGATACCAAGTATTAAATTCTGGTATCGTACCGAAGCCAAAATTATGGTATCGAGCCATCCCTACTGCAGATCTGTCGCTCTCACGTCTGTGGTCATGAAGTCACTTGAGAGACTGGTCCTGTCCTACCTGAAGGACATCACTAGACCCTTGCTGGATCCTCTTCAGTTTGCCTAAAGGTCAAACAGGTCTGTGGATGACTGTGGCGAGTGGGGCGGGGCCGAGAGCCGTGGGAACGGAGCGAGGCCGGTGGAGTAAATGGTAATGAACAACACCTGCGCCACTCACCGGTCTCGAGTCCCACGGAGGAGCTTCGGAAGGGTTAAATGAGGAGTGACGACAGTGGAAGACGATAGAGGACCAGGCCTGGATTTTAGTTTGTGTTTTGTGTGCGGCAGTCGTCCGTGAGGGGCTGCCGCTTTTCATTTGTGTTTGTTTATTTTATTATTAAAGTTATTAAATGTTCGCCGGTTCCCTATCAACTTCGTTACATTGGTGCCCGAAACCCGGGAGGAAGGAGGGACACGCTGTCAGAGAGCCCTCGCTGCTGAGGGGGATCGCGGTGCTGAGGAGATCGGGCAGCAGGAAGTAGCGGAGACCGCCAGTGGCTGCCCGAAGCGGTGGTGCTGGAGCAAAAGAAGAACAGGTGGGACGGAAGACTCGCTGCCGTGCTCCTGGGTCGAGGAGGGGTGGCTGCCGTCTGAGAGGGAGCGGAGGAGTCGGCCCCGTTCGCCTGGAGGCCGAAGCCTGCTGCCATCCGCCATGTTTGGGGAGGAGCAGGGATCGGGGGACTCGCTGCCGGCTGCCCTCGACCGGAGGAGCCATCGCCGTCCGCCAGGAGGCGGAGGAGCATCGGGCCATCCACCAAAGATATCCAGTACCATCGCATGGCACCGCGAGTGAGCCGCTCAGCTGGTTGAGGACTGAGTGGCAGTGTGTCCGGGAACCGGACCGAGATTTTTTTCTTTCCTCTCTCCCCTCTCTCTTCTCTGTCACTCCTCATCCTTCCGTCTCCTTTTCTCTCGCCTCGTCTGTCCTTACCCCCAGGTACGCCGCGGCCGCCCTGACGGGCTCCCCCCGGGAGAGGGGGGGGGGGGAGTAGAGCGCAATCTCGTGGGTACCCCCCGGCCTGCGAGGGGCGATGGGGGTATGTGGCGAGTGGGGCGGGGCCGAGAGCCGTGGGAACGGAGCGAGGCCGGTGGAGTAAATGGTAATGAACGACAGCTGCGCCATTACACGATGTATTGTACGCGCTACTGTCTGTAGCCTGTGTGTGTGTGTGTTACAGTGCAGCAGCGCATTAAATTAGAACATGATTAACTTACCTGTACAATAAGCTGTTGTCACGACCGGCTCAAAGCCGTGACAAAAGATAGGAGGACATAGTCAGTTTGGTTTGGTTGCAACGAAAATGTTTATTAACATAAATAGAAAATTAAATAAACAAGGAAATCAGCACAATTTCTGTCGGACGTATCATTAGTCAAAGCAACCAACATAACTAAGTTCAAAGTAATAACAAAGTCAAACATTAACAAAGACCAGGCGCAAGCAGGACCAGCGCCTGGACCAGGACCAAAACCAAGACCCACACCATGCCAACAAAGCCTAAGCTTTATAGAGGGGAGAACAGGTGTACACCGTTCACTTGATGAGTCTCCCAACCACACCCACTAGCCGGCTGTAGCAGGAAGAACAGGAGACCCGTCACACACCCCCCCTAAAAAGAAAAAGAGATTTTTTTTTAACAAATCCCCACGTTACAATCCTCATTCATCCTGTAATCCCAGTAGCAAGATTTTATCCAGACCGCAAACCTCCACCAATCTTAACTCTCCCACTCCCTCCAGCAACCTTGGCGCCTAGGAAGCAAATTAAGAAAAGAGAGAGAGAGACACAAAGACAGGGAAAACAGGACAAATCCTACAACACTTAGATCACATAGATACGAGATAAGGCATCAGCGGTTATGTTTTCTGAGCCTTTAATGTGGCGAATATCTAACAGGTATCCCTGTAAAAACAAGCACCACCTCATTAACCTTTGGTTAGGATTCTGTAAGGAGTGAAGAAAAACTAAAGGGTTGTGATCAGTAAAAACCACCAGAGGTCCCTCAGACGAACCCACATACACTTCGAAGTGTTGCAAAGCCCAAATCAGAGCAAGCGCTTCTTTTTCAATCACCGAATAATTTGGTAAGTATTAAACTTTAAACTACTGTGGCCTTGGCAAACTCACATTTTAACAAATTAACAGTCAAATTTGCCTTCACAAATCGATCAAATAGTGCTCTAATTTGAACTATATGTTCATCCCAAGTTTGACTATACACAACAACATCATCTAGATAAACAGCGCATCCCCTCAAACCAGAAATAACTCTGTTCATTAAACGCTGGAAAGTTGCGGGAGCGTTTCGCAAACCGAAACTCATAACCTTATACGAAAATAATCCCGACGGAACAATGAAAGCAGAGATTTCTTGAGCTCTTTCAGTTAAAGGCACTTGCCAGTAACCTTTGAGTAGATCAAACTTACTAACGAATTTAGCGTTTCCCACCTGATCAATACAGTCCTCAATTCGAGGCAATGGAAACGAATCAGGTTTTGTTATAGCGTTTACTTTTCGATAATCAGTACAAAATCTGAATGATCCATCAGACTTATTCACCAACAACGATGGAGACGCCCAACTAGAAAAAGAATGTTCAGCGATATCGTTTTTCAACATATAATCAATTTCATTCTCTAGTTGTTTCTTTTTATTCACATATACTCGATAATAACGCTGACGAATTGGAGCCGAATCTCCCACATCAATGTCGTGTTCAATCAGACTTGTACGAGACGGAGTATCGGGAAACAGTGTAACATATTCAAAAATCTAATTAATCAAATCAGTACGCTGCACATCTGTTAAATGACTAAATCGATCATGTAAAGAACTTAACGCTTCTGAATTATGTAAACGACCCTGAAGAATAGAATCTCCAGGATCAATCTCGTCATGGTCCCCGCTTATCACAATTGAAGCGGTTGATGATCCAATATCGTCATCACTGGCAAAAGAACCTGTAAGCAGAACAGGTTCAATACAAGAATCAGATATATCAACTTTGTCTTCAATATTTATTTTTGGAGCCCCAGCATCTTCAGAACCATAAAAAGGCTTTAACAAATTTACATGACACACTCTAGTCTTCTTTCTCCGATCTGGCGTAGTGATTAAATAGTTCAGGTCAAAAATTTTACGAGCAACAGTATATGGACCTGCAAATTTGGCCTGAAATGGGGACCCAACAATAGGTAGCAAAGCAAGGACCCGATCACCTGATTGAAATGAACGCAATTCTGTACGACGATCAAAGAGCCGTTTCATTCGATCTTGTGCTTTACCTAATGATGCTTTTGCCAATTGACATGATTCAAAAATTTGTCTGCGAAAATCACTCACATACGATAAAATATTTTTGGGTGGATCAAATTTTTTCCAATCTGCAGATAAAACAGCGAGGGGACCACGCACATCATGACCAAAAACAAGGTCATTGGGACTAAACCCGGTACTCTCCTGAGCGGCTTCCCGAGCCGACATCATTAACCACGGTAACCCAGCTTCCCAATCCCTACCCATCTGAACAGAGTACGATCTCAATAAAGACTTTAATGTTTGGTGAAATCTTTCCAGTGCTCCTTGACTTTGGGCATGATAAGCACTGGATAGATTATGTTGAATATGAAGCTGTTTCAAAACTTGACCAAACAAGTTGGAAGTAAAATTACTCCCCTGATCAGACTGAATAATTCGAGGTATTCCAAACACTGAGATAAACTGAGTTAGAGCTTTTATAACCAACTTTGCAGTTAGAGAACGTAACGGGTACACAGCTGGATATCTAGTTACTTGGCACATAACCGTGAGCAAATATTCATTTCCCATTTTTGACCGGGGCAATGGCCCAACACAGTCCACAATAAGATGCTCAAATGGTTGACTAACAGCAGGAATTGGATAGAGAGGAGCCGGTTTTATAGACTGGTTTGGCTTTCCAGTAAGCTGACATGTTTGACAAGACTTGATATACTTGGATATATCACGCTTCAATTTTGGCCAAAAGAAACGTTTCAAAAGAAACTTGTACGTCTTTTTTACTCCCAAATGTCCAGATGCATCATGTGCCGTTTGTAAGACAAGTTGACGGAGAGACTGAGGTACTACAATTTGTAGCACAGGATCACCAATTACAAATTCTCCATGCGGCACCCATTTTCGAACCAACACATCTTCCTCTAGATAATATCCAGAAGGAAGGTTAACGATTGTAACATAAGGGACAACTCGGTCAAACAACTCAGTAAGAGTAACATCAGCTTTTTGTTCTTTAATCAAATCATCACGTGACACAGATAAGATGGAAGGGATCTCCAAAGTTTCACTCCCCATCCCTTTAGTTCTAGATTTCACATCAGATTGTATCTTACTCATAGACCGTTTTATCACACATGACGGAAACACATTCGAGGAACAGGTAAAATTTTCATCAGTCATCTCAGAAATCGATACAGATGGTGTAACCACCAAATTTGGTAAAACGTTCTGCCAAACTCGTTCACCAGCCAAATTATTTCCCAAGATTACCTGTACTCCTTCCACAGGCAAACAGGAACGCACAGCAACCTCCACTTCTCCTTGGATCAAATCAGAATGCAAAACAATTTTATGTAGGGGAACCGATATCACATTCAGGCCAATGCCCCTAATCAACACATCATTTCCAGTGTAAGAGTCATTCGAAAAAGACAAAATAGACTCTAGGACAAAAGTTTCTGACGATCCGGTGTCACGGAGAATTTTGACTGGTACATCTTCTGTAGAATTTACCAATCTCACAAAACCATCTGTGACAAATGGAGAAAATGTTGAAACACATTGCGAACAATTCTTCTGCACATTATTCACTTCTGAAGCAGTCACAGCCAGAACAACAGGTTTCACTGAGAACTTAGATTTTGTTTTAGCAATGTCTCTTGCTTTCAACAACGGGCACTCATTCTTCCAGTGTCCAAACCCATGACAATAATTACACATGTTTGCCTTCTCTTTTTCTCCAAAGACACAACGCTGTTTTTCAGGTGAAGCACGCAAAAATTTGTAAGATCTGCTAGGATCATACCCTGATTCTTTCTGAAAATTCTCTCCAACCTTTTTATAACCAAAAGAGGTTTTATGAATCAGAGAAAATTCATCAGCCATAACAGCCGCCTCATATGCTGTGTCAGGTTTACGCTCACTAATATATGTTGCTACACGTTGTGAAACAGAACTTTTAAATTGTTCAAGCAACATCAACTCCTTCAAATCATCTAAAGTTTTTACGTCAGAAGCTGTAGACCAACGATTGAAATGCACTGAAATATCATGTACAAACTCAACATGCGTTTCACCATCCATTTTCTTCCAGGACCTAAATTTTTGTCTATAGGCCTCTGGGACCAATTCGTATGCCCTCAACACTGCATTCTTAACAGTCAAATAATCCGTAGCATCTTCTACACTAAGAGACGAATACGCTTCTTGTGCTTTTCCCGTAAAAACAGACTGCAACATAAACGTACGCTCCCCATCTGGCCAATTACGTGCATCTGCCACACGTTCAAATAACAAAAAGAAACGTTCAACATCCTTTTCGTCAAATCTAGGGATTAATTTCATATTAGTCACTACATCAAATTTACACGAAACCAAATCACGTTCTACACCTCCAGTAAAAGGCATTTTACCATCTCTTATTAGATCTAAACGATAACGTTCAAGATCCAGTTGTTGTTGTTGTAACTGAACTTTAGACATCTCAACACGATTTTGCGCTTCTAACAATTTCTCTTTCATATCAGTTTGAATTAACAACAATTGCTTTTGTTGTTCAAATGTTAGCTGAGACATTGTAGATGTCGTATTAACGAACTGTGATTCACCTTCCGAAGATTGAGAGTCTAAAACACCACGCTCGATTAACTCCATTTTTACCAAGGATTTAATATTATCTTTTAAACGTTTATCTTGGCTTACCAAGTTAATTTTATAATAACCTGCAAGTTCTACTAGTTGATCCTTAGTCAAATCATTTAACAATTCTTGAGATGGAGCACTAATAAATTCCTCAACCTTTGAGGCCATTGTGAAAGACAAAAGTATGGCTACATAATTTTCCCAAAAATATTTGAGGGGTAGAAATTAGATAGGCAATTCCCGCTAACTAAATTTCAAAACTATCTAAACTCATCCCTAATCTTCGTACAGTTACTTGCAGCGGGTTTTTATACACTATAAACCAGTGTTTGAAATGGTGACCGATTAACGAGTCACCATTACAAGACACGGACGTGTTCCCGAGACAACTGCTCTAACTGCTTTCACCATACAAACAAAACAATCTAAAATAAAAAAGATCGGAGCATCCCGTTAAGGATACCCCGCTAAACCTAAACAGGGAAAGGCATATCCAACAATAAACCTCCCCTCAAATATACAAGTAGCCTAGTAGCCAGTACTTACCAAAGCTGAACTCCCGAAGCAAGCAACAAAAACCCAAACCAACCATATCCTCCAGAAGTTTGCCAAAACAAATATCTAAATTTAAAGGACGAGCCCCCACATTTGTCACGACCGGCTCAAAGCCGTGACAAAAGATAGGAGGACATAGTCAGTTTGGTTTGGTTGCAACGAAAATGTTTATTAACATAAATAGAAAATTAAATAAACAAGGAAATCAGCACAATTTCTGTCGGACGTATCATTAGTCAAAGCAACCAACATAACTAAGTTCAAAGTAATAACAAAGTCAAACATTAACAAAGACCAGGCGCAAGCAGGACCAGCGCCTGGACCAGGACCAAAACCAAGACCCACACCATGCCAACAAAGCCTAAGCTTTATAGAGGGGAGAACAGGTGTACACCGTTCACTTGATGAGTCTCCCAACCACACCCACTAGCCGGCTGTAGCAGGAAGAACAGGAGACCCGTCACACTGTTTAAAACTTGCATTCTGCCGTTCAATTTCGAGCATCCAGTAATATAAATCACACATGTCTTGTGGAGCGCATTCAGAGTATGAATTAGTTTGTAATTTTAACTGTTTGGAAACGGAGCGTAAATGTGTATTTATTATCCTATTGCGCCCTCTATAGGACCAGCGACTAGTCCACTTCAAGCTTAAAGGGTCATGGCAGAGCACTGAAGTCGACTAGTTGATTAGTCTGTGCAACCCCTAGTTCTTTGGTCATCTCCATCCTGAATTATGAACCAGTCTGTTTGATTCTAACTCACCTGTGTCTGGAGTCTGACTTCCCGTTACAGCTTGGTAGCGCACCTGGTACAAACATGCACTGGTGATGCAGAGCTTTTGTTAACACTACTGGTTAGGTAAGATTTTCCAGTGACTCTGGGTTACTTTCTTCAAATATTACCAACCTCCTTGGTCGTAAAAATGGTTTCTTGTTGACTTTAAGCATCATAAGCTAAGGATCATGTGATTGTGTAAATATAGCATCTGTAATTATTACTGTGAGGTGTGAATAACATATGGGATGACAGTGACTGATACGTTCTCTCTGCACAGATGACTAAACAAGCCATTTAATTTAAGTTATGGAAACTTAATCAGTCTCATTCAAATTAAAAGCATAACCATCTGCCCCTCAACCCCCTCCCACCCTCTTGAAAGTAATTACCTAACACTAACCGCTAGCAGTGTAATGTTTTGATCTGTCCTCCAATTGTTTAATTTCATGCAAATATATTCTCCTCATGCTCACAATGGTTCTTGGTGCAGTACAAGGCAGACAAGCATGGTATATCTGTACCAGTGCACAGTTAGATCTAACACAAAGCGCAGACAAGAAGTAATTTATTTGAATCAAAATGTATGAAGCTTGGTGTGCGATTCTGGTTAATGCGAAAACGACAACAAGCAAGTGGCACTAATTAACATTAGCTCCCATCTCTCTTTTTTAAAGTGAAAATACTTTTTCCTTTCCTAGTGTAATATGCTAAGATAACTGTAAATAAGTTGATTTCCTCAAGAAGTGTAAACACTCTGCGAAATTGCATTTAGTGTCTGAGTAGGTGCTAGAGTTGATGAAGAACTTACTTTATGACCGTTAATGTGTTCTTGGTAGTGTAAATGAAATTTAGATGTACTACATCTGCAATGTTGTCATTGTTATGTGACTTACAGCATCAGTTGTGCCACTTCACTGCCATGCACAGCTCTTCTCCCAGGGCCTCATGGGATATTAAATTATCTATCGGATGTGCTCTTCTGAATTTTGGTAGAAGTAGTATGGTAGGTTATCCAGATACTTTTTACTTACTGTTTTACGAATACTATGAATTTGTACAGACTACCATGTTTATATATAAGTTACTTACTATTTTTAGTAGGGAAGTAGTCACATTTGGTTCAGAGTGTGTCTCTGTGGTGTTTTAAAAACATTTATTTGTTTATTTGAAAATTCTGTCTAGCTCAGCATAGCAACACTAGCTCAACCAATGGTGTGAGTTTGGGGGCAGGGCTATCGGTTTATTTGACCAACAGCAGATGGGGGAGTTCAGGACACCTGTTTGCAAACAGCTGGAGCCTCTAGTGCTACAGAAATTACAAACTTCACATTTAAGGGAAAAAAGGTCAAGACTGATTTTATACCTCACATCTCCTTTTCATTCAAAGCAATGTTTCTCTTGGTTTTGGGGTTGCCCGAGGTGATCTCTTCATGGGACACTGAAGATTAAAAACCTCCTGACAGAGTCAGTATCAAACAACAAAATAAAAATCTAATTTCTCTCCAGTTATGGGCCACATATTAATAATTAAGTCAATTTGGGAACATCTTTTATACTCAAGCACATGTTACAGAAATTACGTAACATCAGGATGGCGTATGATTCACTGAATTTAAATTCCCTAGAAATTGTGTTTATATATATATATTTTTTTTTTTGCTATATATGCTGGTTGAAAAAATGTACAGTGCTCTAAAAATTCATATATGGTCCATTACAGCGTGATTGTCATATAAGAACATATCAAACTTTAAAACAGCTTCCATTTGTCTTACCTTAGGCGAGAATTGATTCCATTCTGCCATGCTGTCTCTTTTCCTCTCTATTGTATTGAAATACATGAGCTCATTCAAGTCCCTTTTTAATGTAAATATCATCTGTAGTCCATAGCGCTCAAGGGTTTTGAAAGGTCCATGGGTCTTCATTTCTCTTCCAATTCTTTGTGGTAAAAGGTTACACAGGTTTGAATGACGAATAGAGAAGCACAAAAAGTTACTTCAAGGCCAAGGTCTGCAAAAAGATGACAAAATGAATACTCATCAGTCTTAAAATGCAAAAGTCATCAGTTGTACAATAAACAAATTTGTGCAAGATTTATCTGAACTGAAGTTCTTAACATAATTATTTGAAACATTCTGGAAGCCTGATGCATCAGCAAAGCTATAAAGATGAATGATGTGTCATATAGAATGATGTTCACCCAATCAAAACTGGGCAACAGTTTCGAACAAATATCAGGATTCATTAGCATTCGGAAACACCATGGAGAGTTGTGTATGGAATATACAATGCATATAAGTAAATAAAAGTTCTGTATGAATGAATCTAATACTTGTGCTGAATAAATTATGATAAAATATGTCCAAGTCTTTTAATGAAAAGAAAAGACACATCATCAACTCACACTTTCTGCATTTGCTGTGTAATTTTAGGCAGTGTTCGAATTGTGTCAAAGCTCTTGGGGGCCCCCGCTAACCAGACCCCACCACCCGCCCCCCCCCAGACCCCCTCCTCCGTCCCCTTAAAAATTTTTTTAGATATGATTCAGATTTTTTAACCTTGTGCAGGGTTACATTTACATTTACATTTAGTCATTTTGCAGACGCTTTTATCCAAAGCGACTTACAATTGGGGAATACATAAAGCGATTAATCTTGAAGAGGCAAACAAACAGAGGTCCCTAACACCAAGTCTTAGGCATTGTTCAAATAAATACAAGCTAGCAAGGGAAGGAGAGAAAGATAAAGAGAAAGATGAAGATATAGAATTATTTTATTTATTTTTTTTATGATGAAGTCAAGTATTGTTAAAAGAGATGAGTTTTCAGTTGTTGCTTGAAGATTAACAGGGATCGAGCATTCCGGATGGGGGTGGGAAGATCATTTCACCAGTCAGGAACGGTGAACGAGAATGTTCTGGAGAGTGATTTTGAGCCTCTCTGTGATGGTACCACGAGGCGTCGCTCACTAGCAGATCTCAGACTTCTGGAGCGGATGTAAATTTGTAATAGTGAGTGGAAGTAGGAGGGTGCTGAGCCTGTGGTTGTTCTATATGCAATCATCAGTGTCTTAAACTTGATACGAGCTGCAACTGGTAGCCAGTGCAAGGAGACAAAGAGAGGTGTAACATGTGCTCTTTTGGGCTCGTTGAAGACCAGTCGTGCCGCTGCATTCTGAATCATTTGTAGAGGTTTGATTGTGTTTGATGGAAGTCCAGCCAGAAAAGCATTGCAGTAGTCCAGCCTAGAAATGACCAGGGCCTGGACAAGAAGTTGTGCAACATGCTCTGTCAGAAAGGGCCTGATCTTGCTGATGTTGTGAAGTGCAAACCTGCAAGATCGAGCAGTCTTTGCAATGTGCTCTTTGAAGGTCAGCTGATCATCAAAGATTACACCAAGATTTCTGACCGAAGCTGATGGGGTAATTGTTGATGAACCTAACTGAATCGTGAAATCATGTTGTAGAGTTGGAGTGGCAGGGAATACAAGAAGTTCAGTCTTTGCCAGGTTGAGCTGTAGGTGATGTTCTTTCATCCATGCCGAGATGTCTGCCAGGCAGCCTGAGATCCGTGCAGCTACCGTTGGATCATCTGGTCGAAATGAGAGATAGAGCTGTGTGTCATCAGCGTAGAAATGGTAGGAGAAACCATGTGCCTGTATGATGGGACCCAGTGATGTAGTGTATGTGGAGAAGAGGAGGGGTTAAACGGGTTTTTACTTTGAAGACCATGTTATGCCTTAAGAAATTGTGCCTTTGCATTTGATTCAATGTGGCATCCAAAAAAAAACTGTTAAAGAAAAATGATTGAATAGTCACAGTAAAACGTATAACCAATAGGTGGTGCTATGACTGAAATGATAGGGTTTACAATATCAAAAGGCTTTTAATGCATTTTAACCAGCAGTCAGAAAATGAACTGCGGAATCTAGATCCATTCAGTTTTAATGATAAAACAAGGAAGAACAAACCCTCAAAACCTTCAAAACAATAAAAACAAAACCTTCCGTGCTTGGCTTCTAAAAAGCCAAACTCCTACAAAGCATATTCCGGCAGTGTCGTCGACTAGGTTGCACAGATACTATTTGATACTAAACTGAGCTTAGATGGTGAAATCACTAGATGGTGAAATTGATAAACTGACTTTATTTTTGCATTTTTAATATTTTGCATATTGTAAAAAGCGCTATATAAATAGAGGTGACTTGACTTGAACAGATGGAACGCATTTTTTTTTAAGCCTTGATATCATTCATATTAGGTGTCTAGGACTCTTCAGTCAAGCAACAATAACTGAGCTCATAACTTGCCCGCATTAAGATCAAAGACGCTTTCCACCATTATAGATGCAAATTGATTAAATTATGCTGGCTAGCTTTCAAATTCCATGAAGGTTAGAAGGATACTTTTTAGAAAACAGAGGGGAAAAGAGAAAAAGACACATTCTCATACTCCTCACATGAGTAGTCCTCTTGCTCCTCAGAGATAAAGCGCTTTTCATATACACAGTTTTCCTCTCTTTACTCCCTAAACCACTTTTAACATCATATACTTACTCACTCATAGGTCTCTCTCTGGCCAATATGAGACGGATACGCCTTACACTTCAAGAATTCCTCACAGTCTGGTTAATGAGCCCTCATGCTCTGTGGGACATCCTAAATATGGCAGAACAGATTCACTGTTTTAGAATTTTTTTTATTTAATTTGGTGCTTTACTGTATAGGCCTAAACCTGCATAATTTCTACTTAATACCAGCGTGAGGGTTTGAAAAAACACGAGAGAGAGTAAATATTTGCATTTTGGGGTTAAGTATACTTATATACTGCTCTGAAAAAAAAATCCATAAAAACATAAAAATTATAATCTAAAAACATACCAAACTTTGTAGCAACTTTCATTTGTCTTAAGCAGGAACCTTATACAATCATGAGAAAATCTACATTGAAATCTATGTCAGCAATTTTATATCGTGTTAAAAATTTTCAAAATAAAAATGTCACCTCCAAATCTACATCGGACACATCAGCGACCTCTTAGCAACATGTTAAAATGAACTCTGAACATGTTAACCTCATTGCAGTTCACAAAATCTACAAATGTACACAAAGTTCAAGTATTAACTGAAGTTCAATTAATTCTCAAATCTGATTGGTCAGATGCTGATTGGACCTTGTGATTGGTTGGATTAGTTGCTGAGTGAGGATTTCCTGCCCTAGCTGAGCTGTTGTTCAAATGAGATGTTTATAAACAACAACATCCAATGTTCTTTCCAATATTGTCTCATTTGAGTCTTTTTCATAATCAATTAGGAGGAACATCTGAGAAAGGCTAAATTAAACAATCGAGATCTCAATTAGGTCTTCTGAGATATAAATGAGATATAAAATGCTCCTCTGTGTCCATTCAGACACAATGCTTGTTTAGACATACAAAATGTGCAGAAATTATATAAATTGCTATTTATACAGAAATATTGGGATTTGTTTCCTGTGTGAATTCAGGATGTTGTGGCATGAAGGAAGAAATGATCACTCCAATCTAGTTCATGACATTCCCTGCTGGCAGTTTCACGTGTACCTCCCCAGCTGTCCTCTCCTCGACACACACACCCTGCTCTCTTGAAGCTCAGCTGTTTGTCCAATTTGTCTCCCTCTCTTTCACTGTTTTGGACCTCGTCACCCTCTCGTCTGGCAGGAAATGAGCATGGTTTTGAAAGATTATCCAGCCTGATGCTGTTCCTGAGACCCTCCTGCGATCAGAGACATGTCAAGAATGAAAAATGTAACTGCGGTTTTTGACCAGCTCTAAATACAAGTGAAGAAACACAGTTTAAGAGAAGAACAAAACAGTCATTTTTGCTAATGTCAACAGTGTCGATTTTAGCACACAGCTATCAGGTTGCTAACGTGCTCAGTGTAGATTTTAGCACGTGGCTATGCAGTGGCTAATGTGTTCAATGTTGATTTTAGCATTTAAAAAGTTGCTATGAGTTTGCTAATGTGTTTGGAGTAGATTTTAGCCCTTAGTCCCTTTCAAGGAAAGTCTGTTCACTTGGTGGCCATATTTGCAATGCTTCTGGGCAGCTATTTCGGGCATCCAAAAGATCAAGTCCTTTCTAAATGAATGGGGCAATCCTGAAATCTCAAAAACTGCTTGCTGAACTCACAAATAAATTACATTAAAAAAATAAAAATAAAACATCTGAAATGAACTGCCCAATGAATGTTGTGTCATGGTCAAATGGCATTTAAAAGCTTTTTTTAAATGCTAGACCAGCCACTGCACATGCGCAGTCATAAACACCAGTCTCTAGCTGCAATGACGCAAGTACTTTACCAATCAGTGATTGGCTGTTTTATTCAGAATGCGGAACAGATATTGCATGTTACAGTTTCTCCCATTCATAAGTAATATGAGTGAACCGTCTATCTATTTGTCTTTGATTTTAGCATATTGTTAAGTGTTCATTGTAGATTTACCATGTGGGGTTACACTTTATTATAAGGTGTCCTTGTTACAGTGCAATTATACATTTAAATACTGAGTAATAAGCTATTAATTAACTACACATACTTGCTATGGTTAGGTTTAGGATTAGAGTTTGGCTTAGAGTTACTTGCATGTAATTATGCATAATTAATCGTTATTACAATAGTAAGTAAATGTAACTTGTAACAAGGACATCTTAATAAAAAGTGTTAGAGCATTTGGCTATGCAGTGACTAATGGGTTCAATTTAAACTTTAGAACGTGGCAATGAGGTGGCTAATGTGTTCAGTGTACATATTTAACACGTTGTTGTAATGTTATTTTAGCTTGCTAACATGTTCGGAGTAGATTTTAACATGTTACAGTAGTAAGTATACTACACCACCTGTCAAAATGATTGATTGAGGGGCGGGGCTTCCGGTATAGGGGCGGGACTTCCGGTATAAGGCGGGACTTCCGGTGTAGGCGGGACTTCCGGTATAAGGCGGGACTTCCGGTGTAGGCGGGACTTCCTGTGTAGGCGGGACTTCCTGTGTAGGCGGGACTTCCTGTATAGGCGGGACTTCCTGTATAAGGCGGGACTTCCTGTATAAGGCGGGACTTCCGGTATAATCAATCATGTTGTCATGACAGTAGGTTTTGATGTTTTGACAGGTGGTTTTGATGGTTTTGATGTTATTGACAGTAGGTTTTGATGATTTTGACAGGTGGTTTTGATGGTTTTGATGTTTTGACAGCAGGTTTTGATGGTTTTGATGTTTTGACAGTAGGTTTTGATGATTTTGACAGGTGGTTTTGATGGTTTTGATGTTTTGACAGCAGGTTTTGATGGTTTTGATGTTTTGACAGCAGGTTTTGATGATTTTGACAGGAGGTTTTGATGGTTTTGATGTTTTGACAGCAGGTTTTGATGATTTTGACAGGAGGTTTTGTTTTGAAGGCTGTATAATAAATGACAGAAGGTTTTGTCTTTTGAAGACGCTGTTATCAGGAAATTCCCTCCACCCACAGCGTATATAAATGGGTCAGCGTGTTCTACATCAATCAGAAAGAGAAAACATGAGCTACATGAGCATGGACTGTTTATCGCCCCTAAATCCCCAGAGGTGGGGTGAGCAGCAGGACGACGGACAGTCTGATGGCCAGTCTGACTATGGCACCGAGAAAACCTTTCGGTCACGTCCGTTTGACAAACTTTCTCCATGAACTTTCGGAATGGACTAAAGGTGAATTTATGATGAGCAGTAACCGTGTATTCGGTACAAATTTCATAAATCAACTCGAGTTGTTATACTCTACACCACCGACAACGCAGGCGATTCAGCCCGGGAAGACGCGTGTTGTATTTCCTGAAAAGACTGGTCATTATTTTACAAATTTGTCTGGAAGGATCTGAACAGCGGCGGCTAAGAGCCTTTGTACATTTCAGAGTGGGACGGGTAGACCCGAATGTCCGTATCAAGCGTGGTAGGTGACCACGCTAAAAAGAACCCAGATGATTCTGTCTACATATTCTGCTGTAAAGACAAGACAAAGCTCAACAAAATCGGTCAGGGGTCGCCCTGCCTAACGAGCATAACGATCTGTATGAAATGCAATTTTTGTTCAAGTGGCGCGATCTGGATCTGCTGGCCGGTATTTTTCAATAATAAACAAGATGTTCAAATGGTGCGAGCTGCATGACGGCTACAACAAAATTAAAGTGCAGCTGTTCCACCCTGAGAGATGCGTGCGCAGCAGTACATACGCCGCTATTCCGCCCCCATTTACTACGGACATCCGGAAGCTCGCCGGTCAGACCCTCCCAGGCGCCGCTTATAAACCATGGCTGCAGTGCTACGCCCCCGCCTTTACTACATTTGCCATAAAGTCAGTGACCAGACCCTCTCAAGCAGCATTTATAAACCATGGCTGAAGACGGCGCTTCATTACCCGCTCATGTGTGTAGCTGCGGCATCTCCTTCGGCAGCATTCTCGACCCTCCTGACGACAACGCAAGCGACCATTGCCTGACTTTCCCCCTTGGACCATCGGACCTCCACAAAGATTGGGAATCGGACCTCCAAAACGACTGGGGTCCGGCTAACATCGTCAACCCCTCCAAAGACTGGCTGGATAAATTGGGCTCAGACCTCGGATCACACAACCTGACTTACCTTCCCATCGCTAAAGCCGGTCTCGCCACTAAAGCCGGTCTCGACGCTACAGACGGATGTTTCAGCGACGTCGGATTCAAAATCATAAAAGCAGCGACCGTGGTGCTGCTGGAACATCTCATCGGCGATAAGCTGAAGGAAGACTGGGGTGTGCGATTGACCATCCTAGCCAGCTGCAACATTCCTGTCTGTTTGACCCTCCCAACTTCTACTTCGACACACACTTTGACGAGCTGTCAGGCAAGCTGTTTAAGCCCTTTTTTCATTCCATCATCGGTATTCTCCTAAACCGCTGTGGGTTAAAATCTCACCCCATCGTATCCAAGGGACAGTCGGGACTATTCTGCACGAATTAAAAGACGAACCATTCATAGTTGCCAAGCTAGAAGAAATCAGGCTGAAACTTCTGGACAAACCCTGCAAGGAAATAGTCTACGACGCCGCTTGATCTCTGGCAAGGTCTTTCAATTGTGAATGGCGAGTGACCAAGTCAGCTCCAGCATGGGTGTAGCCTCTAGCCTAAGGAGCTGTATGGAATTCATGTTTAAAGAGCATTACAGACGGCAGTTGACTGAGCTGCTGTATAAGATTATTGCGGACGCAGCCCACCCCGATATTCCAGTTGGCCAACACTACGCGTGAGGCAAATCTCAAGAAAAATATGGTGTTAATAAGAGGACTGGCTAATTCATGGGACGATTTGACGGATAAATGTGTTGATGGTACCGACCCCTGATGTAATGATAAAAGAGGTTCTAGATATGATGATTGAATCACAATGTACGATCGAAATCACCGATGTGTTGTGTACTTCTACCTATGTGGCGGATGTATGTACTGAGTTGATCTTGAATGAAAGCGATGATGATGAAATTCAAAACATGCCGATATTCATGAGACCGTTGACAAAATTGTCGTAATGTATGTTGATTACATCCTAGACAAAAACATGATGGCCTGCCGCGACTTTCTGTTCTGGTTAGACTATCATTGATGTCATTATTACTAACTATTTGCTACATTATTCTTTTTACTAACCATTCTTAGTTAGTGTGTTGTATTATATCCATTTTACTTTACGTGTATCATTTTACTTAGATTGTATTAATACCATTTACTTAGATTTTGCATGCATCCTGTAACGTTTTTAATAAAAGATTGATTCAAACTACTTGTACGCGTTATTCTTTTGCATCGGTTGAAACGACAGCATGTCGGAGCTCATGAAAAAGGCTTATTATACACCGTCCAACCCCGGCTCTCTAGGGGGTAAAAAACGATTAAAAGACGCCGTCTTAAAAGATAGCGGCGTCCGTAAGCGATAAAGAGGTTTCAGAATGGTTGGCTGGTGAGGATGCTTACACATTACACAAAACAGCACCTATAAAATACAAACGAAATAGAGTGGTTGTGTACGGGATCGATACACAGTTCCAGGCCGATCTTGTCGACATGAGTGCCTACGCCAAGGATAATGACGGTCATAAATACCTACTGACATGCATAGATGTATTTAGCAAGTTCTCATGGGTTCGAGTTTTGAAGAATAAGAGCGGCATTGAGGTTACTAAAGCTGCTCCAGTCTATACTCAAAGAGGGTCGTGCCTCAGAAATTGCAGACGGATCAGGGAAAGGAATTTTTTAACAAACATTTTCAAGATGTGATGAAAAAGCACGACATTAACCACTTCGCTACCGCTACGGATTTGAAAGCCAGTGTCGTGGAACGATTTAATAGAACATTAAAAAGCCGCATGTGGAGATTTTTAACGGCTACAAATTCCGCCGATACATAGATGTTTTACAAGACATTATTCAAGGGTACAACACCAGTTATCACCAAGTATCAGAATGAGACCCGTGGACGCCGACAAAGTAAATGAGGGTCAAGTGTTTCAAAACTTGTACGGCGATATAAAGAAGCAGAAGAAGACCATATTTAATTTCAAAGTCGGCGACGTCGCCAGGATTTCTAAAGTGAGAGGCCCGTCGCCAAAGGTTATGAGCAGAACTACACGGAAGAATTTTTCACCGTATCCTCGTGTATTCCACGCCAACCCCGGTCTACAGACTCAAGGATTATGATGGCGATGTCATCGAGGGGTTTTATGAAGAAGAGCTGCAAAAATAATTGTGAGTAAAACAAATCTTTTAAGGTGGAAAAGATTTTAGGTCAGAAAAACAAGGAAATCTACGCTTGTTTTAGTGAAATGGCTAGGATGGCCTTCAAAATTTAATAGTTATATAGATAAAAACTCTGCTGGACTTGCAATCTCCTTAAAACGCACCGTCGTTAACGGATGAGACCATACGAAGGACCGTCATGGAGGATCACGGGTTCTACGCCACGCCGCCGCAATGCGCCGCCGTCGTCGGTTTATCCTGAAAATCGTATATCCAGCTATACAACCAGGTTGGCTAAAGCTATAAACTTGAAAGGACAATGGGAAGTCGGACTCGCCGAAATCGAATATCCTAGAAGTTGGTACAACTTTAATGACGAAGATGGGCATTTCATCCTACATACGGCTCGGAACCCCGGATAGCAATCCTCAAATATTGGTTTTTCTATAATTACAAAATTATACATAAGCGGAGGGTACTACGCAAACATTCGTGCGATCCTCCGGCTATAAATCAACTCATCGCACCAGCGGCCGTATTGAATCATGACGAATTAAAAACAAGGTGTATCTGACCAAAACCCAACATTTCAATGAGTTTCCGGGAAGACTCGCCACTATTTTAGGAATGACGCTAAAACCTCTCGGAGGTTTAAACTATCATAAAGAACCCGATTTTACCGCAAACGCCATCATGTACGCCCTCATCAATGCGATATCAACGCAGGGTTCTACACAATGTATGTTTACACCGACATCATCCAATACCAAGCGGTCGGAGATTCTTACGCCCCTTTGAGATGCGTGCATATAACGGGTAAAGGCAACGACGCGGTCATTGCTAGATACGACAACCCCATTACGCATCGATCAGCAAGGATCACATCACCAGCATCGCCATAGAGTTGAAGGACGATCAAAACCACAAAGTACCATTTTCTTATGGGAAAGTCATCGAAAACTACACTTTAAACCAAAAATATTTCTATTCTTTAAAATGGTTTATTATAGACCCGAGAGCCCAATACCGCGGACTATGTGAGCTATTACCAAAATCAGGCCGGCTGCGGTTTACCGGGTTATTCGGGATCGGGAGTTATGTACGGTGCGGGTTAGGAGGTCTATTCAGAGGGCTGTTCAGGATGGCCGCATACCGTTGTTAAAAGAGGATTTAGCTGCGAAACCACACCTAAAATCGGCAGCTAAAAATATAGTATCCGACGCCGTCTCAAACGCGTTTTGACGCTCGCATAGCGATAAAGCTCAAGACGGGTCCGGTCTGATGGTCATGGCACGTAAGAGAATGTCTAAACCGCCGGGTGTGAGGAGGTGTGGTCAACGGGCTGCGCCAAGAAGAAGAAAACAGTGCGCGGATCAAACAAGCGCCACTGTGACGCAGAAAGCGTAAGAGGTCTGTCAGTCGAAACGTGTCGATCAAGAGAGCCACAAAATCCATATTCTAACATGGCGCTACTGCATCGCATGTCGGAGAATGCATCAAGTCCGAGCTGGACTTATTTTCGTCCCGCTGACACAGACCGTTATTGAGAAAACGGCTATTTAGAAGTATCCCCATTATCGGCCATATCGGGCTCTGCACCATTGGAATTTTTATCGCAGGCAACGGCGATGATTATGTGGATCTCAATAACACGATGCTCTATCTACGGGTGAAAATCACGAGACCTAACGGGGAAGAGATTGCACACCCTGCGAAGGTGGGTCTAATCAACTACCCCGGAGCCACTATATTTTCACAAGTCGACGTGACCTCGGCGATCGCCTGATTTCTCAGAGTTCGAGCACTTACCCTTATCGCTGTATCATCGAGAGTCTGATCAACTACGGTAAAGATACGTTGGAATCTGTCTTCAGCGCTGGATTGTTCCATAAAGACACGGCGGGTCACATGGATGTTCAAGACCCCGCAGGCCATAACGCAGGGTTGTTGAAGAGATCGGGTTACACCAGCGAAAGCAAGGAGGTGGAACTACTTGCCCCATACACAGCGATATATTCTTCCAAGAGAAACTTATGATAAACGGGTTGATATCAAGATACGACTTATTCAAGCAAAAGATGAATTCTGTCTGATGAGGGCCGACGATGTGGCTTACAAATTAAATATAGTGTCCGCATCCCTATTTGTCAAGAAAGTTACTGTATCCCCACCGTGAGACTGGCTCACGCCAGACATTACTCTCGACAACGGCCAAGTACCCTGTCGATAGGGTCAGTCTAAAATCGCTCTCCATACCGGCCGGCTCTCGTGTTTCAATCAGGAAAATCTGTTTTTAGGAACGCTACCAAAGTCTATCGTCATTGCCATGGTCGACAACGACGCATTCACCGGTTCCTACACAAAAATCCATTCGCTCAAACATTACGATCTGAATTCTTAGCCGCTCACGCCGACGGTCAACAATATCCTCCAAGCCTCTACAACCTAATTTCGAAGCTGGTTCGGCAGTACGAGAATATTATCAGTTGGTGATGACGACCGGAGACACCTTAAAGACCAACCGCTCTGTATTGGCAGGAATGATTTCCTGAACGGATACACACTTTACGCATTTAACCTCACGCCGGACGAAGAGTGCGGTCAGCACATTTCCCTCATCAAGTCCGGGAATATCAGAGTCGAAGCGCGCTTTCAGAAAACCACTGCCGAATACCATTAATTTAATTGTTTACGCAGTATTTGACAGCATCATTGAATTGTCTAACCGCCAGGTACTGATAGACTACTATTGAGATGAACACACTGCAACTCACCGCCATCATGGATAAAATTACATGCAGGACTCATTTTCTCGGCGTTTCTACCGAGCGATCAACTACCCAAAACCCATAAGGATCTTACCGTCGGCCTGTATCATTAACACTCACCCTGCTAGGCTACCAGGTGAGCACTGGATCGCCGCTTATTTAACCCAAGACGGGCCCACGTGTTTTTCGACAGCTTCGCAATCCGCCCAACAGCCATCGCTTTCCAACCACCATCAATAACTTTCTAGCAGCCAACGACGCCGACGTATTATATTCCGACAGACGAGTCCAGGATTATTCATCGGATACCCGCGGTCAGCACTGTGTGTTTTTTCTATATCATTTAGCCAGTGGATACGACTATAACCATGTGATGAAACTATACACCGATGATTATATTAAAATGATAAAATGGTGTCCCTATTTGTGAAGAGATTAAGACCGAATGTTTGTAATGATAAAATGTTTTCCTCATGCTTCACTGTGTGCAGACATGTCTGACATATAAATAAAAATCTTAAAACCATTATATTTTTAATCATCTTTTATTGAATCATAAGATACATATTAATGCACACACACACACACACACACACACACACACACACATGAAAGGATTCAAAAATTCCAACCATTGTCTTGGATCGATAGTCGATTTAAACACAGAGTCTTCGGACTCTGGAAACACGGAGCGTGAATGTCTTCGTGTTTTTAGAAGGTCTGACACGGGCGGGTGTCGGGTTTACTCTTTAGAGATTTAATTGTGCTCCTGACCTGTTGATTCGGCACTGTAGAAAAAGGGATGTTTAATTCGGCAAAGGCACGTAGAAACTCTGACCATCCTACAGGTCTCCGGTTATCACGAACCTTTATGGGCCGTGACATTTTTAACAAATCGACCATGTGTGAGCCTTGTATGGCTTTACCCCTGAACACAAACTCCCCGATTCTGTTCCACGCGCTTAGTCCTTTAGCTTTAGACATCTTGTCTAATATGTATCTGCTGTTTTTCACACTTCTCGAAGGTACATTCTTCAGAACTTCATCCACCACATGCTCCTCAGCACCGCTGCCTTCGACGCTAGCCACGGTCGGTACTTCATCTTTATGAGCGGGTCGGTAACGACTGCGTTAAAACACCGCCTCGCGATCGCCTTGTTTAACGATGGTCAAAAACCTGCTCAGGGTATTTGTGTAAAGTTTTGCTTTTTCGCACGGGTTCAAATCAGTGCGGAGTAAAATATTTCTCATGGCGACGCCCAAATCGTTTTCCACGCTCTGTTGAATAGTCTCGCGAACATTTTCAGTTCTCGCCTTATCCAGTTGATGCTGGGACTAAATACATTTTCTCGGCGACTCCATCCCATCTGTTTGCTATCAAGCTCGAAAGAAAGGGTACGGCGACGCCAGGAGCGGTAAAAGGAATCCACCCTTCTGGTTGAAGACTCGCTTTCTTTGCCGCTATGCCGATTTTTTATCGGCTACAAATTTAATTTCGGCTTTTCTCTTTTCAGTTTTCGGTACTGTTGCGGATTGATCGGAATAGTCCCAGAGGATGTTAAGCGCCACTTCACACAGCGATAAAATGAATTCGCCGGACGCCGATTGTAAAATAAGACGCGTTGTTTAGGAGATGCTTTATGTAGCAGTTTTAACACCGGCAGATGTTTACAAAGTCTGGCGGACATGGTGATTTGATCACGTTCTTCTTCTTTTTTTCGGGATATAAACCACTTGACGGTCGGAAAGCAATCCTGTTCTGAGACGGTACTGCTCGGGAGTTTTTGCTTTATAGTCTATCATTATGTAGCCGAAAGGTTGGTTGACCGCGTCGTGGTAACACTCCATAAAGTATTTTGTGTTTCCGGGTACATTTGGCGCCCTAGCATCGCTACTTGATTGACGTCCCCGAGGATTTTTAAACAGAATCATATAATTGGCGTTTAAGCTGATGGTTCGCTGGATTTACCCTGTACAAATAAATTTTGCACTATATAAATAGCGCTAAGATTGCGGTGATGGACGTACTGCGTAAAACACCCTTTGAAGCTGAATTTGCGCTGGCTTGCTGCATCAAATCATCCACGATGAGAAGATTTGGTTTAGTGACGGTAGCAAATCATCATCATTCAGACTCTCTGGTATTCCTTGCACAAATTTAATGTCGTACAATTTAAGCACATCATCGTACAAAGGCTGCCAACAATCATACAACCAAACAATGTTTTCAATTTTCTTGAAATTAAATTCAAACCTTTTTCCAACAAAAGTTTCACAAAATAAGACTTTCCAGAATTGGACGGTCCGCTTATAACACAACTAAATGGATGTTGTAGTCTGAAATCAAAATCGGAAACATCCATCGACCCTCTGTGCATCATCATCATCTGATCAGTAGCCATAAGGAAGCGTGGTGAAATCGGGCAAAAGTCTGCGTTTATTATACACCACCTTAAACCTTTTAACGACTGATTTGTTGTGCAACGTGAGAGTCTTTTTATCCCTCACAATGTTTTCTGTGTGAGCCAGGATGTATTTGGTACTATCATGCGACGTCACATAACTGTCAACCAGACCAATCAGGGTTTCCAGGCGGATGGCTTGGGAATTTTTAGCATTCAGCGTTATCCCCTTAGCTTTCATACACACTTTCCCTTTGGACGCCTGAAACCGTGACGACGATTTAGGGTCGCTAGCGCAAAACTCTGTAATAAAATCCCCATCGCTATTTCGCCGTCAGCTCGCCCAAATGATCACCCAGAGGCGGCTCCCAGTCGCCGCCCCTAGACACAAACACAACGCTGTCTGTGTCCGAGTAAAGAAGACGGTCACCGAGTCTGTCCATCAATTCGCATACAATTCCAGTCGGGCGGTGCTGTGGTGAACGCACCAATAAACACGTTAACGCCGCGACCCTTACAAACATCCTCTTTGTTGGGTTTATGCTGGACGAGAGCCACGTCGCCTGAGACGAATGAGAAATACGACAAGGTGTCGGTATTACATCGAAAACGATTCTGGTGAAATCTTCGGCTCGCTCACCAGAGTCGCTTTGAGGTAAGTTTGGTCTTAAAGAGAACCTACCCCACAAGCTGTTCAAAATAAGTTTGGTGATCGCCTCTGGGCAGCGTTGTGCTTGATCTTTTCGGGTCGAGTTGAATCCTCTTTTCAAAATATTCGCGAATGTAAGTTTCTCTCTCAGCGTCCGTGACAACATTCGACGGGTAACCCGACGCTTGTTGTTTCAACCGCAAAAACGTTTTGACGATTCGACAAACAACGTGTTCGACTGTTGTGGAAAATGCCAAACCTCGTCAATCTTGGCTACCACATAACCCTTCTCGATGGCTTTTAAAAGCTCAATGGATACCCAGGAGCCGGAGAGTGATCTTTCCTCATCCGTGTGGGTACAGCTCGTGGTCTGGTTTTGATCGTGAGCGCAGGTTCGCATAACGGAAACATGAGTTTTCCTTGGCATCTGTAAGGGAGAACAGGATGCAGTAATTTGCGGAGGGTACACGGTCGCTTTGATAAGCCCGTAATAATTTTCAATCGGTTCAAAATTGTTGAAAATGATTTCTGGATGTTCAATCGGGTAGCTTTTCCTAGCCTGGCAGAAGGGGTAGAGGCTGGTGAAATCGAGATACCTTATTTTCTCATCTCCGCTCACTTTGTGATAGAGTTTATAAGCGTTAGTGCGCCCGCCAAACAGGGTGTCTCGAGGGTTCAGTCTCTCTGGGCGGAATAACCGGTCATAAATTCTATCACAGAGGGATCGGTCTTTTCATGTCGCTCCATTCACATTCCCAAAGAACCTCGATTTGCAAACCGCTGCGTTCTGCAGAATTTCGATCTTATCGTCAAACTGTCTCCTGAGAACCCCATAGGGTACTCCCGACAAGGTGAGACTCATGGGGTTCAAAGCGCAGCAGTGCCCGTGGAAGATGCACCCTGCGTATTCTAAGCCGTGCCGCACACGCCCCTGCTGGTAGTAGCCGTCTAAAAGTACTTACCGATCGAGCCGCCGTGGTTTACGGCGTGGTGAACGTCCACGTTTCGAGTCTTTTTGACATACTCGAGCCATTCGATCGAGCCGCTTGAGTAGGACTTATTCTGATCGATGTACGCTTTGTTATGCGTGAGAGCGAGCGTGTTTCTGCCGAGATAATGTGTTTTAAAGACCCCCATCGAGCAGCCGGCGAGCGTCACGAAGCCAAAAGGGTCAAGTCCGGCGCATTGCATGAATGCCTCCCGGTATTTCATGCAACCTTCGCGTAATAAGACGACGTCGTTAACGCCGTACGCGTACAGTTCTTTCCTGAAGTCAAAGCACTTGCCCTCAACTGTGCTGTACCACGCATCAAACTTTTCACGGTCTTTATCCGACATGTTATCGTAGTTGTAGAACTTTTTGTCGGGGTATGGTCCGAAATAGTTCTCGTTTTCCACCCTGTTGAAAAGATGGGGGAAGTAGCCTTTTTCAGTCGTCGTTAAGTCTAACGCTACGGGCATTTTGGCAAGGGCCATTGGAAAAAATGAGTAACTATCGATGTATCGTTGGCCAAACGATTCGTACATGAAAATTATTTTACATCCTTGCATTATGACCTCAATAGCAATCCCGGCTTTGCAAAAATACTCGAGAATCAGAAAGGCGTCGAATCTGGAGGCGTAATGAGCTATGAAGCAGTAGCCATTATATCGGGGTGTCTGAAGCGGTTGATTAGCTTAGCGATGCAGTCGGTACCCTCAGCCGTAAATTTCTTCCCTTTGAACGTGATTGCGCAAACAAAATTAGCCACGGTTCACCGTTTCGTAACGCTGCTTCAAAATCGTAGAAGATGTATTTCTCGCATGGCTCCTTAGGCTCTAGGGGCTGTATGAAGCATTGGTGTGATCCCTGCCCGTCAGACGTTCTCGACAATGGACGATTTGTCCTGGGCACATATGTGTTTTGTTTTCTTGTCACCCGCTTTAACGTAGTAACGCCAGCCGCATAGTTTGCAGTATTTGATAATATCACAGGAGGGATTCTTGACCGAGGGGGTTCTTTTATGCATTTCGAAGCAATAGCTCGATTTACAGTAACGCAAACAATCGGGCAATGTATGGTTCTTTAGGGAACCTGTGACATTCGCCAAAACAGACATTGCAGGCTTGCTTACATCGATGGTCTCTGCGGTTGGTGTAACTTTTGTAACAAAATTGACAGACGATGGCGAACCTAAGAACCCGGTCAGATTCATTATCATGTAGTAATGATCATCATGTAGATAGAGGAACACCGTTTTAGGGTGGAGTTCGTCACAATTTTTGTATGCTTTCTAAGACCATGGCATTCGATCTGTGAAATACAACGATTTTAATGCCTAGTGCTCGCTCAAACGAAGCTATGTCGCTAAGAGCGATTCGGTCTTGAATTGAGAAGCCGACGCTGTTTTGGATGGTGACAGCCAGTTTTTCTAACTCACTCTCGGGTAGTTGGGGGTTAAGAAAGCGAGCGAGACAAATAGAGAAACACAATTGATTCGACAAATTTATGGGACAGAACAAATTGTCTTTTTTTTTGGATTACCTGATCAACGGCCAGATCTGTAAGTTTACGCCGTCGACCACCTCCTTGTCTGTTCATGGCTACGGCAGCGCCGATCTCGACAGCCGTCCGATAATAACTGCTCGTTGCTCTGTAAAACTCTTTCAAATTGATCCATAAGCGAATCCACGCCATAATCATTACCGGGTGTGAGAACACCGCTGATAGGTGTTTGTAGAGTGGGTGCCGACATGGTCATATTGATCACGGGGCATCGTGACCGATTTCTCTAGCGGCGGCGATCTCGCTCAACATGCCGTAAGGAAGTGTGATAAGAGGCCAAATCTGTAGAGTTAATCTCTCTCAGATTCATGCTCCTTCTCAACGACACGCTGTTGAACCGAGGTCGCGGTAAAACGTGATATCCGTTAACGAACCCACCTTCTCGAATCAGCGTATCAATTTCCGTACGGCTTAATCGACTCTGTTTATTAGGCTCAGTCTCGCGTAAGCGCCAACATTACCTGATGTGGGTCTCGTGTTGCTGGTCGATGGCTGTGAAGTATCATCACCGCCATGGTGCTCTGTGTCGCCGCAGTCAGGATCGGTGTCGGTACATGCTGGGAGTTGATTATTTAAAACACCACCATATTGTACAACAGGATTGTTGTCTACGCTAGCACATGATCGTACAAATTAATATTTGGATTTACAGCTAATTCAAAAGATCCAAATTAGTGGGGGTTGCGAAGATTCTAGATTAAACAAATACTGTTCTAAAGAATCCGGAAGCATTAAAAGCTCGTCCGCAGCAAACTTAGCATTTCAATCTCGTCCGGTGACAGTTCTGTGTCGCTCATGCAAAAGCTTTTGACCCATCCATTTTAGATTTCAGACCAAAACATGAAATATTACAAAATCATAGAGTATAGAAAGCATGCAAAATCATAGAGTATATGGAATATAAAAATCAAAGCATAGATGGAATATAAAAATCAAAGCATAGATGGAATATAAAAATCAATACATGATAGGTGAAGAAAACAACTACAACCATAAAAGTTTAATGGAATACATCTATATTGAATTTACTCCTCTGTACCATCAATGATGACGAGAATAAGATGATGAAACATGAGTACCAATTCGCGATGGAATTCAGTTACCCTACGATCGCTTCTATTAAATTCCTGATCCAGGGTTGATCTCATGGTCTGGATACGACTAAATGTTTGATCGACCGCATTTTGAATGAAGCGATCCTGTGTGTCCAATCGCCACGTGTCTCGAGGTGAGAGGCGCGAGCCTCGCGCCCAATGCGTCTAATGCGCGACGGGTTTCGTTGTGTGCTTCGCAACTCACTACGCAGCGCAGTCAAATTGCTGTTTATATCATCCTGTACGCCACGCAGCTCAATGTATTTGTTGTTTATATCAATCTGTGCGTCAAAACTCTTGACCTAATGTCTCTATCGAATTAGTACGCCTAGTATCGGTGAGTGGCTCGTCACCCGAGTGAGACACCGCCGCACTTCTTCAACTTCAATGTCTTCTTCCGCGGTGAGTTAAAAGGATATGATGTTTGACCCGCCTTTGTGCTTGTCCAAGTGATGCGTTGAGGCGTATTCCAACTCGTCATGTGGTCAGGGCTATAACCCGAACCTGCTGTGTAGAAATATAACACAAAAATCTTAATGGTATGATTCAATTTGAGTTTAAATAAAAATAATGTAGATAGTCTTACCGTAAAGAAATACGCTGTCAAGACTCGTCGCAGGACTGCTCGGGCGGCGCCGGACAAAGAGTTTTCCTGTCAGGACTGGTTTCAGGACTGATCGCCGGGTAAAACGAACCGGTTTTCTCAGGACAGGCCGGTGAGGTAGAACGATCCGCTTTTCTAGTCTTCTTTCTCAAAGGTTCGCCGCTTGGTCCGGGCGGTCTGGTCTAAAGCCGAGCCGGTAGGAACTATTTGATCCACAGAGTGCGTTGGAGTGGGGTCAGGCACGCCACGTCTATCTGCTACGACGACGGTGTGGTCTTCATTATCCTGTTGAATGGCGCAACCAGCGGGAAGCCGGGTTGCGTAATAAACTGAATGAAGTCTAAAATAAATAATAAATTAGATTTCATAAACGTTAAGAAAAACATGACATAGGCGATGGGTCTTGTTTTACCATCAGTTGCGCTGTCCGCTCGACCACCTGAGGGCTCACTGCAATAAAAAGAGAGACAATTAAAATATGTTCATTTTATTTTATTTTTATTTATTTTTATTATTATTTTTATTTTTTATTATTATTATTATTATACATTTTTATTTTTATAAAAGAGTAAAAATATCAGTCCTTACATGCATCGCCATCGAGAGCATCGCTTTCAACATTCGAACCTGCGGGCGAAAAATCCTGTTATGAATGGAAAACACATGTGAGTCGCTTTTATATGCTTGTCTGATGACGAACCTACAGGCAGACGTTGAAAAATGTAATTCATTTTCAGAGTGTTATGTCACCCCGGTGCTCTAGGGCCATCATTTAATCATAATAGAATGTAGTTTTAACTCTGGGACACCGGGTGGTGCCGGAGAGCGCACAATTTCACCATGACAGGATGTAGTTTTAACTCCGGGACGCCGGTGGTGCCGGAGAGCTGGTGAGCCACACGTATCAGTAACATGATGTGTTTAAGACAGCGGCTAAAAACGAGCTTTTATGTTTTAAAATATCAAAACAGGTCGATCTGACTTGTGAAAACAGATACACGCCAAAACTAGTTTTTGATACACGATATCATGCTCATTTAAGAGCAGTTAGCAACGTAACGCACGCTGCTAAGCTAAACCATGCATTTCCTAACAGGGACGGTTCTGAGTCATGCTTCACAACCGAGCGCCGACAGTAATGCGGTGGTATCTTAATAAAAATACATGAATAACGCTATGACGGGACGCTGATTTAATGCAAACAGACTTGAAAAATATACATAGCCCATAGCTGATAACACTTCCTGTGAGAGGAGCTCAGTCTTTTCATAATAAAAGCCGCTGGGTAACGCAATGGTAAAAAAAACCCCATAACAATATGTATTGTTTTGGGTACTGTAACAATACTAATTAAAACATCATTGTGTAGAACAATCCTGCAAAACATTTATAATAAACTGATATGACTAAAAAATCTTTTGAGATGCAAAAGTAATAGACATGTTTAAAACACTTGAATAAAATAAATATAGCCTGACAAAGATTGTTTTTAAAATAAATCAATGTTACAGAAAACACTGTATCCAAAAATGAATGTTTAAAACAATAATGTATGATGGTAAGAATGTATCATTTGTCATGAAGGTGTGAAAGGAAACGAATTGTAGATCTTTTAGCCAAACAATCTCTCAAATCCACACCAATACCAGCATGTTTAAAGCATCATAGCAAAAAAAATATAGAGAAAAATACTCACCGTTCTGCATTTTGATGAGAGAGAGTTGATGCGATGTTGCAGCCAAAAATTGTGTCGAGGATATATTGGATTTGTCCTGTATATATATGGCGATCAAATATTGGGTAAAAAACACGGTTGTGTCCAATAGATGGCGTCATTGCACTATGCATTTTGGTACCTTATCTCGGAATGTGTCCGTGACCTGAGATACATGGGCCATATTTCACGCCAACTGTCAAAGGCAGGGCGACTCCCGTGGAAGAACTACTATCGATAAAGATTATAATTGTACAGATAATGTGTGTGTGTGTGTGTGTGTGTGTGTGTGTGTGTGTGTGTGTGTGTGTGTGTGTGTGTGTGTGTGTGTGTGTGTGTGTGTGTGTGTGTGTGTGTGTGTCTGTGCGTAACAGGCACATACACACACACACACACATAGATGCGCGCGCCCCTGTTTTGAGAGGCCTGCTCAAGGTGAATGCTGCTGTGTGAAAAGAGGCCGGAGACCCTGATTTCTAAACATTCAACTTATTGTTTCATAACCTGTATGTATAAACATTTAACTGATTGCATTATTTTTTATTTTATTTTTGACTCCATTTTATTTTTAAACTGAAATAATGTTCAGTGGATTTTTTTAGTAAATTATTCTATAAACAATCAACTTTTTGTTCACAGCTGTGAACAGTCTTCACAGTTTTTCACAGCCCCAGACACGCACCCGGGTGGGAGGGAATTTCCTGATAACAGCGTCTTCAAAAGACAAAACCTTCTGTCATTTATTATACAGCCTTCAAAAACAAAACCTCCTGTCAAAATCATCAAAACCTGCTGTCAAAACATCAAAACCATCAAAACCAACTGTCAAAATCATCAAAACATCAAAACCTGCTGTCAAAACATCAAAACCATCAAAACCTGCTGTCAAAACATCAAAACCATCAAAACCACCTGTCAAAATCATCAAAACCTACTGTCAAAACATCAAAACCATCAAAACCTGCTGTCAAAACATCAAAACCATCAAAACCACCTGTCAAAATCATCAAAACCTACTGTCAATAACATCAAAACCATCAAAACCACCTGTCAAAACATCAAAACCTACTGTCATGACAACATGATTGATTATACCGGAAGTCCCGCCTTATACAGGAAGTCCCGCCTTATACAGGAAGTCCCGCCTATACAGGAAGTCCCGCCTACACAGGAAGTCCCACCTACACAGGAAGTCCCGCCTACACCGGAAGTCCCGCCTTATACCGGAAGTCCCGCCTACACCGGAAGTCCCGCCTTATACCGGAAGTCCCGCCCCTATACCGGAAGCCCCGCCCCTCAATCAATCATTTTGACAGGTGGTGTAGTATACTTACTACTTGTTACTATGATGTTGATCACGGAGATGTCTACATTTACATCTGCAAGACATATTTGTAGAGCGTTTGCTCGTCTGCGATATGTCTGTAGGACGTTTCTGATCAGATGATGTCAAATAGACGTCTATTAGATGCCTTTAAGAAGTTTATGATTTAGAATGTATGTAAAAATGATTTTTTTTGCAGATGTCTGTCAGATGTTTGTACAGAACACATGGGCACCCAACATCCTGTTTCAATAGGAAATATATCAACACAGTAAAATCCTGGCTTGTCAAGCCATTCCATGCAATCTTTGAAAGCTATCCCAAACCTGCACCATCTGATCGCTTTCATCCTCAACAGCTTATCAGAGCAGTTCTGTCCCTCTACCAAGCACTGAGCAACACACTCGCAACGCAGACTGATAAACAAGGTGTCATTTGAGCCGCCACATGCCAACTCCCTGTCTTTAGAGGACAATTTGTTACGCATCTCTACCATTCAGGAGAGAATAAATACTTCATGGAAGCAAAGCCTGATGATCGGGGGTGTGTTCAATGGTAAATAAAACAAGCGAGGCGCGACTGCATACAAACGTGGCCATCTGTTGTTTATCTCATGCACAGCTTTTGGCAAATAACTCCTAAAATCCACATGTGCTGTTCAGTTGCATCAATGTCAGTATGCACTTATGCACCATACAGAAGTATAGATAAGCAACCAGTTCTCCACTGAATGTAACACCTCAAGGGAAATGTCTAGAATTGTTGCTTTGTGCTTATCTGAACTTGGCTTTGTGTAATCACTAGTGATTGGATGTGACAGATGCATTTAGTGAGATGCTGTTTTATTTAATGCGTTAATTAGGAACATAAGGACAAGATAGTCATATCATGTCACATTCATATGTCATGATCTTTTATTTTACATATTTATGTAATTTAGCATGAATTGTCTTGCCAGCAAGTACACTTACCTTGCTCATTAGTGGTTTTTGCTAAGGCAAGCACACTTGGGATTGGGGATTTGAAAATCTCTTTCAGAGTTACAGTTTTGGCCACACCATTAACATATCTGATACCTCAAACCATGTAGCTTGTTTAGGAAAGGTCTGCTATTATATAATCAAATTTAACAATTTTCTTAGCTGAAAATCCTTTATCTAATTTGGCATTCCTGTTCAAAAATGACGGGCCTTTTAAAATGGTTTGTATATCTTGTATAATGCTATATTATCAACAAATATTGGATTCAAAGTTTTTTTTCAGCTTGTTTTCTTTCAATTAGCACTGGTTTTGTATTATGTTTCAGAATTGATTGGTCATAGGCCTCATTGATCTCAACTTATGCACTTTGTGTTTGAGTGAATAAAAGCATTATTTGGGAATAGTTTTGAAGTGCATACGCTCAAATCAATGAGGCATATGATCAATCAGTTTCAGAAGAAATACAAAACCTGTGTTAATTGAAAGAAAACAAGTTGATAAAAGACAGAATCCAATATATGGTAATAATATTGCATAATAATACATTTATAAGCCATTTTTTTGATTGCAGGTCATTTTTGACTGGGAACACCACACGCGTAACAAGATGGGGGAAAAAAATCCTCAAAAAAGTACAACATTTTTTGTTTTAGCCTTTTTGTAAACTGGCCTAAGTAAAAAGAGCCAAAGTTGAACTATTCTTCTTTATTGAATCCCTCCATCATTGTAATTTCATGAGTGGATTTGTATTCACATACATTTTATCTTCTTAATTAATTTATATGGTTATTTTTGTTTAGAAACCTTTAACTGATAGAACACGTACATCTTGGATACGTCTATTTGACGTCTGCATTTACATCGGCAAGTTTGCTCATCTGCAATATGTCTGTAGGATGTTTCTTATCAGATGTCAAATAGACGTCTATTAGATGTTTATGATTTAGAATGTATGTAAAACTGACATATTACAGATGTCTGTCAGAATTTGGTGCACAGCAGCTGCTTTCCAGATGAAGAGATCTTTTACTGACATCTTGCAGACGTACGTGTGCTATCTGGGTTAAAACTTACACTTTCTTTTCCAGTAAAAAATCTAAACAAAAATTATTGATGACTCATCCAGAACTCAGAGTAATGTCGGCAAATCAATATATCTCACCCCAACATCCTGTTTCAACAGGCAATATATCAACACAGTAAAAACCTGGCTTGTCAAGCCATTCCATGCAATCTTTGATAGCTATCCCAAACAGGAAAAAAATCCTCAAAAAAAGTACCAAAATGATTGTACTTTTTGAAAGTCCTATGAGATATCATTAATTAGCATTTTCAGGAAACAGAAAATCCTCAACATGTACACAAAAAAACATGAGGGTTAAAACGATAGTTTAACCACCAGATTTCAATTCTGTTAACTTTTAATCACTGACATGGCTTTTTTTCTTCTTCTGCTAAACACGAAAGAAGATCATTTTAAGAAAGTTTTAAGTGTTGTTGTCCATAAAATGAAAGTCAATGGGGTCCAAACAAATATATATTTTTAACTTACTTGAAGGGATTAAAAAATAACAAATTTTCAAAACATCCTTTTTTGTGTTCGACAGAAAAAAGGGAATTCTGTTAATGACAACTGAATATTTTTTTCTAATTATTTATACTTTTTTTAAAGACATTCACAGAAAGCCAAACGTCTCCAATTTTGATTTCATTTTGAAATTAATTCCATTAGATATTCTCTTCTTGTGACCAAATAACGTCCTGACCAATTTCCTGCACTTGGCTGCATGTTGCAAATTCAAAAACAAAGTCTATGAATAGCTTGGATTTTGGAAAACAAACTTGCTTTTGAATAGCTACTAAACCCCCTGAAGGTTTGGTATAATGTGTTCACTGACTGCAAGGACAAAGTTGGCTCAGAATATTTGTTATGCACCCTTAAAAAGTGTAAGAGTCTATGTTGCAGACACAACAAGGCCTTTGTGTTTAATGCTGCAGGCCCTCAGTGCACACCCACTTTTGTCTTTATGCGTGCAAACAAAGTGTATAGATCACAACATCCCTGTCTTAACATAAATGCCACCAATGGGTCAAGATCTAAGTAGTTAGCATGGCCTGTTGCTCGAAACTTCACCATCTGGCTGCAAAGAACATCTTTTTCCATTAACTATTTAAAAATATAAAAAAATGCACCTTGATTAAATTGTAAATTTGTCTTTTCAGTACATGATCATTGGCATTCAGTTCTCATTGGCACTTCTTGGCTTTGCATCTTATGCAACCTCTTGAAATAATCATCACAACTATGGACCACATACAAACCCAGCATCTGCCATGAAAATAATTCCAACTGAAAATGTGTGAGTCTCCGACAAAGGATGTCATGATCTCCCAAATTTAAAAAGAAAGCTAAACTGAAGCCATACAAAACAGTTCGAAAGCAGAGGAAAGTGAAAAATGACCTAGTTCTACTATAAACCAGGTCCACTTGCTACATCATCTTTTTATGCATAACCTAGATTGCATATCCAAAGTCTCCTGCTTTTCCATTAATGGATCAGTAGTGTGTTTATACACATCAAAGCGAGATACAGCTCAGGTGTGAAGCTGAAGCAAATATGTCACAGAGTTAAAAATAATGAACATGTAAATATTTCTACCTCTGCTGATCTTATCCTAGCAGGGAGCTGGTATTGGTCATTACATCTATAGAGTCTTCAAAGGCTGAGTGTTCATTTCATCCTCCAGCAGGGTGCTTTTATGTCCAACCTGCTTCAGTTCAAAACCTCCCCAAACACAGTAAGACTTGTGCTTTGATTAAAAGAAACTCTACTGACTGAAAATAGAGGTAAGGCAATCAAGAAGTCTGCTGTCAGTGGGACTGAACAAGAAAGGTGGACCCAGTCAAGTTCACTAACATGTAAAGAACAGAGTTGACTGTGCTATTGATGTAGAAAACCAGAGAGTTTGGGTATATTATAGTAAAAAAATAGCTGCAGGCAGTCAAAAGTTAGGAATAATTGCGTTTTTTATGGTCTTGAAAGTGATTTTTCATGCGCATCAAAGCTGCATTTATTTTATAAAAAATACAATAAAAACAGTAATAACGCAAAATATTATTACAATTATTAAATATTATTAAAAATGATTACAATTAATGTATTAAAGCATCAATTAAAACAACCATTACTCCAGTCTTAAGTGTCACATGATCCTTCAGAAATAATTTTAAAATGCTGATTCGAAACTCAATTATTATTAATTATTAGTCAGTAATTATTCTGATTATTAATGATAGTTTTTATTTTTATTATCAATATTAAAAATAGTTTTTGCTGATTAATATTTTTGTGATACATTTAAGGATTCTTTGACGAATAGAAAGTTCACAAAAACAGCATGTATGTAAATTGTTAGTTTCCATAGTTTTGAATGGTATATGAAATATAAAAATGAGGCAATATATTTTTTTGGTATAAAGAAAAAATGTAATATTGTAAACCATGTTTTTTTTAACAGATCTTCATTTGTTCGTTATTTAACTGGACTGTCAAAAAATATATTAAAAAAGCTAAATTATCATTTTAATTTCCAAAATAATACCTGGATATTGCCTCACTGCATATATTGCCCATAAACTACACTGAACAAAATTATAAACACAACACTTTTGTTTTTGCCCCCATTTTTCATGAGCTGAACTCAAAGATCGAAGACTTTTTCTATATACACAAAAGGCCTATTTCTCTCAAATATTGTTCACAAATCTGTCTAAATCTGTGTTAGTGAGCACTTCTCCTTTTCCGAGATAATCCATCCACCTCACAGGTGTGGCATATCAAGATGCTGATTAGACAGCATGATTATTGCACAGGTGGCCACAATAAAAGGCCACTCCAAAATGTGCAGTTTTACTGTATTGGGGGGTCTGAAAACCAGTCAGTATCTGGTGTGACCGCCATTTGCCTCACGCAGTGCAACACATCTCATTCACATAGAGTTGATCAGGTTGTTGATTGTGGCCTGTGGAATGTTGGTCCATTCCTCTTCAATGGCTGTGCAAAGTTGCTGGATATTGGCAGGAACTGGAACACGCTGTCGTATACACTGATCCAGAGCATCCCAAACATGCTCAATGGGTGACATGTCTGGTGAGTATGCTGGCAATGCAAGAACTGGGATGTTTTCAGCTTCTAGGAATTGTGTACAAATCCTCGCAAAATGGGGCCGTGCATTATCATGCTGCAACATGAGGTGATGGTCGTGGATGAATGGCACAACAATGGGCCTCAGGATCTCGTCACGATATCGCTGTGCATTCAAAATGCCCTCAATAAAATGCATCTGTGTTCGTTGTCCATAACATACGCCTGCCCATACCATAACCCCACCGCCACCATGGGCCACTCAAACCACAACATTGACATCAGCAAACCGCTCACCCACACTTTGCCATACACGCTGTCTGCCATCTGCCCTGTACAGTGAAAACCGGGATTCATCCGTGAAGAGAACACCTCTCCAAAGTGCCAGACGCCATTGAATGTGAGCATTTGCCCACTCAAGTTGGTTACGACGACAAACTGCAGTCAGGTCGAGACCCCGATGAGGACGATGCAGATGAGCTTCCCTGAGATGGTTTCTGACAGTTTGTGCAGAAATTCTTTGGTTATGCAAACCGATCGTTGCAGCAGCTGTCCGGGTGGCTTGTCTCAGACGATCTTGGAGTTGAAGATGCTGGATGTGGAGGTCCTGGGCTGGTGTGGTTACACGTGGTCTGCGGTAATGAGGCCAGTTGGATGTACTGCCAAATTCTCTGAAACGCCTTTGGAGATGGCTTATGGTAGAGAAATTAACATTCAATTCACGGGCAACAGCTCTGGTGGACATTCCTGCAGTCAGCATGCCAATTTCACGCTCCCTCAAAACTTGCGACATCTGTGGCATTGTGCTGTGTGATAAAACTGCAAATTTTAGAGTGGCCTTTGATTGTGGCCTGCCAAAGGCACACCTGTGCAATAATCATGCTGTCTAATCGGCTGTCACGAATCTGGTTGCCTCTCACCACACTACAGCTGCACATCACCCATGGACTACAACTCCCATCATTCACTGCACTACGACACACACTTTTCCATCCACCATTGCACCAATTACACAGCTGTCACCAATCACTAATCAACCCTGATTGGCTTGCCACACCTGCACCTCATTCACTCACCCACATATAAGCAGCACACTTCCCTACACATGTTGCAAAGTCTTGTTTTGCCCCGGCTGACATTCTGAGCGTTTTCCCTGTATCCTGTTACCCCGTGTTTACCTGGACTGCCTATACTACTCTGATCATTTGCTGCCTGCCTTGTGATATCCTCTCTGTCTGCCACCTGCCCCGACCTTTGCATTGTTCCTGTTGCTGATACTGCCTAGCCTTCATTGCTCCTGTTACTGCCATTGACCCTTGCCTGTTTGACCTTGCCTTGTTGTTCAATAAAGCTGCATTTGGATCTAACGACACTGCCTCTTCATTACATCGGCATCTTGATATGCCACACCTGTGAGGTGGATGGATTATCTCGGCAAAGGAGAAGTGCTCACTAACACAGATTTAGACAGATTTTTGAACAATATTTGAGAGAAATAGGCCTTTTGTGTACATACATTTTGTGTACATTTTGTACAAGTCTTAAATCTTTGAGTTCAGCTCATTAAAAATGTTGGCAAAAACAAACGCGTTGCGTTTGCGTTGCGTTATAATTGTTCAGTATAGTGTTGTTAAAAGACCCGGTACTTCGGTACCAAGTCGATACTAAAAAAAATTAATACGTCACGGTACCATGTTTTTTCAAGTACCGGTGGTACGAGTACCCGGTCAACCCGGTTCTTGATGCGTACGGCTTTATGATTTCCGCGATGCAGAAAACGCAAGCGGAATTTCGGAATCTAGTCATAAAAACGGAATTTACAGTTTAACACGGAATGTCACGGAATTTGTCAAAGTTTGGATGAATTAATCAAAAGTAGGTCATTACTAGAGTTGAGCCGGATACTCGGCTGAAACGAGTATCCGGTACGGATAAAGCACTTTTGCCGAGTACGAGTATCATACGAGTAATACGAGTCAATATCTGTGCTCGGATTGAATAAAAATTCTCATTGGGTAGCTGACTGTGTCTGCGTTCTGTGATAGGCTAGTCACAGCGCCCCTCTCCTACACACATACAGGTTTAGGGTTCGCTCACATATCGCGTCTTTTGCGCGCTCAAGTTCGTTATTTCAAATGTAGAAGCGCGGTATGCGCGCTCATAATGGAAGCGACGCGGTCGCGGTGCGACGCGCTCGTTTTTTCCAGGCGCGTCCGCGCCGCATCGAGATAAAAACATCTCAACTTTTCAGAATGCCGCAAGCGCACCGCACCTTCTTGTAACGGAGAGCGCAGCTGATGGTTGCTTAGCAACGACAAATGCCTCCGGAGCGCAACCGCTCGAGCGCTTTGGAAAAAAAGGAGAAAGATGCGTTTTTAGGCGCGATATGTGAACGACCCCTATTGTGTTGCTGTGTCCCGCTCTGCTCACTCACACACAGAACACTGAGAAGAGAAGAGAACAGCGCGCTCTCTCTCTCTGTCTCTCCCTCAGTCACTCAGGTTTGCGGGTTTTTTCCGTTAACGTTTAGGGTTTCTTCAGCTTCAGGTTTGTTTTTTACTTTGGTTTGTAGTACTTATTTATTAACCAGTAGAGTTTTGGTAAACGTGGGGTTTGTTCAGACGTGGTGCTTGGTAGAATGCGACTCGCGTCTCTGCCTGTCGGAGATTTTTTTTTTCTTTTTTAAACCTTTTAAACCAAGAGAGTGTCTGACACTTTCTTGCTGTATTTCATTAAAAAAAAAAGGAAGTAGTGGTATAAAACTATATTACAAATTAATTAGCTACACACACACATACCTGGTGTAAAAAAAAAAAAAAAAGAAAATTCACACTGATCATAAAAAAATTAGATGAAATGAGATGAAAACTCTTGATCATTACATTTTACTTCATAATTGCAACCGCATGTGTTGTATTCATTGTTGCAAAACTTGTTCTGTATATAGTTTGTTTGTTATCGTGATCAAAACCATTGATCTGAAGCTTAATGCTGATGCTGTCATGTAAATAGTTTTCTAATCAGCAATAAATATAACAATTTCTGATCAACCCATATCAATTGCATGCTTAAAATAACATACCGGTTAAAGCCCCGCCCATTTCAAGACAACCTGACCCACTTCCAGGTTAAATCCCGCCCACTTCCGGGTTAGGCCCCGCCCAGTCCGAGTACAGATACAGATACAGATAATTCATATGGTTAACAGATACAGATACAGATACAGATAATGCTGTACTCGCTCATCCCTAGTCATTACACAAATCAAATCACAACACGGACTAGTATCTGTTAATATTAAGCTGCAAAAGTCAATTCAAATATGAATCCCGCATGCTCTGCGAGTCTCTGTGTGTGTGAGTGAATGAATGAATGGCAGAGACACATGTTTTTTTAACGACATACACCGAAGAGCGCCTGACGCCCGCAGTGATTTCATCATCTGTCGTCGCAATGAAGACAGAAATACATAAACTACATCTCCAAAACTGCATTTAATCGAGTATTTTACAGTTTCATTTAAGTAGAACCAGCGTAATATCATAAAGCTACACACACACGTACCACACAGAACTTTAAACGTATTCACGGCAACCCGTCAAAATAAAAGTTTATCTTAAAGGCATTGTGCCAGAAATATATTACTATTATTTAGTAGAATGTATGTGATACTACTACTACTGTTGAAAAAAATTATTAATCTTTATTTTTAAAGAAATTTCACACAATAGTTCTTCTATATTTTATAACAAATTAAATTTATGTGAAATTTGTTTAAATTTTTTCATTATTACTTGCAGAAAATATTGAAACAATTTTAAATAAATATAAAGAATGGCATTGATTTTTTTACATTTTATTTTTGTTTGAATTTATTAATAAAAATAGTATGCTTTTTAATTAGCAATGTTTTGCTTTGGTACCGAAATTGGTACAGAGAACCATGGATTTTCACTGGTATCGGTATCGAATACTGAAATTTTGGTACCGTGACAACACTAGTTGTATATAAAAAAACAGTAGGCTATATATGGTTTATACTATACAGTATTCAATAACTATATAGTATTTTGATTATTCAGCTACTTTTCCATTCATCACAGTGCATTCTGGGATTACCTTTGCCACAAAGAACACATATGAGCTGTGTTAACTTAAATGTGGCTGATATAAGGTATCTTAGAAGGAAGCATAATTAAGTTGCCAACCTTTTGAAACAGCCTTTGTGTCAAAATGCTGCCTACAGAGACAGCTCATTAGGTTCTGGAACTGAGCTCATGACTTTAAGGAGCTAGCTGGTAATAGTAGACTAAAACAAACTTCTTAGAGGATTGTGCAAACTCAGCAGTGATGCCCCACAGCTGATATAATCCTGATCTTCCTGGTGTGCACGTCGCACATCGGGAGATAAAAAGATAGCTATGCTGCTTTGTTATTCATATTACCTCACTCTGTTTCCAGTAGATACAAGGGACAACTATTCTGTTCCCACCAAAACGCTGTGTGCACTGGGCTGCATACAGCTAAAGGAAGAGAAGAGACTGTGCTTTTCTGCATTTCCCAGAGCTCAAGGTAGAGCCTGAAACCAAAATTCAAATAAAGTGAGTCTTGAAAGGGACTCTTGAGGGAACGCTTTTAAATACTGCTGAATCACAGTTATACTGCACAAATAAAGCCATATACAGCAATGCATAAAAAAAAACATTTTTGTAAAAAGGAATATATTCATTTATTTTACTAACAAAATGGGGAAAAAATATTTATTTCAGAAATTTTAATATTCATATGTAATAATAATAAATATAATTTCATAAATTCAGCAGATGTCAAGATTAAAAACTTCTGTCATATAATTTATATTAACTATATGTGTGTAAATGTACAAATTTAATGTTTATAAAAATTATTTTTTTAAGTACTAAATAAAACAATGATTACTGGAGTATGTTTTACAATAAAAGCCTACTTCAGTTTTTCCAAATTCCACATTTAATTCAGTGTGTTATTCACAACTATTTGTGAAATGTAGCAATTTCTAAGTAAAAATGGTTTCTAGACCAATTTTTTTTCCCCAGTGTACAAGGGGAATTAACACTGCTCCATCCATGCTGTATTTCATGGTGACCTCAGCTGTAATTAGTACTTTCATGTGCTGTACTTTGATCTGGCGTCCAGAATTATGTTGACTAGGACACCTTGCCAAATTCAAAATAGATGGGCCAATGTGAGCCTAGATAGTAATGTTATAGCCTGCTCTTTATGCCTGTAGTTACTCCTTATTGACAAAAGTTAACATCAACACTAGAGAAAATCTGACAGCATATAAAATGGCAGATGTAAAATATATAACAGTAATTTAGGCCAATTATATTGGTCCTAAAAGAGTTCAACAATTTCTTCTCTTCCGCGTCAGTCTTTGACACGTTCACGAGAGTACCCCGACGTATGCATGTAATACTGCTGACGAGGAACACGCATGTGCTGCACCTTGTAATTTTTTACCCTTACTTATTTGGGAGAATAATTGCCCTGCCAGCCTAGCAGTTCCCTGAAGTGGTTTGTTTTCGTTCAATTGCCTGAACAAAAAAAAAAACACCACGCAAGTGTAGGCGATATATGGATTTTTTTTGGTGAAATTGACGCGTTTCCATTATACGTATTTTCAATGTGCAACTTTAATTTTTACAATTTGAAGAGTAATGAAAACGCAGCTACTGTGTTTTTCGGAGGGATGTTAATTCTGGTTTGACTTTGAAGTTTTATTCACGCAGTGAAACTGGACAAAGTAGCTTAATTGAGAATATTTTGTCTAAAATGTAAGTTAATACATTTTCTTAAGACATATGGAAACAGATTGCTAAAGTTCCTCTCATGCCGTGATTATAAAGTGATACTCTGTGTTGGGCAAAGTTACTTTTAAAAGTAATGCATTACAATACAGCGTTACTCTCTAAAAAAGTAACTAATTACGTTACTTAGTTACTTTTTATGGAAAGTAATGCGTTGCATTACTTTTGGGTTACTTTCGCGTTACTTTTTAAGTATGAGCAGGGCTTGATTGTTTGTTTTTAATACAAAAAGTTATATTTATAGCAAATGTAAAAGCCCTTTCACACCAAAAAGTGCAATGAATAAACCTCAGGCTGAAGGAAGAGTAAATCACGTCTATACAGTAGAATGCAGGAGAAGGTCAACACTTCAGCAATAAAAAAAAAATTAAGCACAATTGTTAGTTTATCTAAAGTCATTTTTGCTTATTAGTATGGTTGAACTGGACCATCAAAGGTCAGCAGCAAAGACAAAAATGGGATTAGATGCATGTGTTGTTTAACATATTTAATTATTGCAGGTTTGCTAAATATTAAATCTGTTTTTTTTTAGTGGGATGAATTAATGCACATTCACATTTACTTTTACTTTTTACTCATTTAGCAGACGCTTTTATCCAAAGCGACTTACAAATAAGAAAAAGTAACTACAACTATAAGTTAAAACTCTATAAATACTATATATACACACATTTAAGAAAATGGAGAAATTAAATAAAATGACAAATGCATACAACAACATTTCAAAACTAAACATTTAAATGAAAACAAAGAATAAAGCTAAAAACCTTTCAAAATATTAAAACAACAAAAGGTATGAGTATAAAAATGATTCTAACATGACACTAAGTCAAACACCCATATATGCATATGTTATTTCATTTCCATGTAGTAGGTTGAAGTAACGTTACAAAAATAAATACAATTTATTAAAACTAAAACTAAAGAAAATACCTATAAAGACATTAAATTCATTCATAATTTATCTAAAATTAAAATAGATAACACATCAAATGCCAGTACTTTATCAGTAATCCTAAAAAAAGAACACTGTCTAAAACACATGTTAACAAACAACAACTTACACATAGTAAGAATTGGTTATAAAAACTAAAACAGAAGTGAAACAAGCTGTAAGATAGAAGATAAATAAAAAGCGATACTTATATCCTTTGACAATGTCCCTGCCCGGTGGAGTCGCACTGTAGAATCGATGGTCTTTACACTCTTCGGTCTTCTCGCGACGGCTGCCGCGATAAACTAAGCTTTTTATACCCATCTAACAAAATACTACTCCAATTCAGCTGAACACACTTTCCTGTTAATCACAACAAATGGCCAAGCAAGCGCCCGACACTGACAAGAGACGCGACACAGTACAAGACCAAACGCGATTTCAGCACGTCTCCACACAATTTAGTCTAGAACTACTGTGTCTATTAGACACATGACAAAAGAAACACCAGGTTCCCATTACTTCTCTTTCTTTGCACTGAGCAATTTACTAACACAAACCTGTTTACATTTGTGCAGGACAGGGCAGCTCAGAACATGCAAAATGTACATAACCTATATTATTTATTATTAATTTGTTTGCCTCTCTGTGCCCACATACTGTATTTTGATGCAGCTAAATTCTCAATAAAACAGTTTTATTTGATATATTTTACTGTTTTTGTTGTCAGACAACGGAATGAATATGAAAAAGTGATTGAAACGCGACCAGTTAAGACTACATAACTAGCTCTCCTTTACAAGATGTTAATCTGCACAAAAATCCTGATAATAGAGCCGTCGTCTTATGAAATCAAATGCACATAAGACAAAATTAGACAAGCAAAAATGTAAACAGGCTTGTGTCAGTAAATTGCTCGGTGCAAAGAAAGCGAAGTAATGGGAACCTGACATTTCTTTTTTTTTCATGAGTCTAATAGACATGAACAAGTTCTTTTAAAAACATCTATAACCTTTAAAACATGTCAAGTCTCCATGCTCAATGTTGACTATGGTTTCAATATTAATAAACATATATTTGCATAAAGCATCCATATTTGTCAATGCACATGTTGATTAATGTATTAATTTAAGGTCCAAATAGGACAAATAAAAATGTGCTATTAATTGCGATTAATCGCGAGTTAACTCATGACAATCATGCAATTTAATTGCGATTAAATATTTTAATCGATTGACACCCCTAATATATATATAAACATGCTGTAAATGTATTTTTACATTTATTTTTTAAATGTATGAAAATGTTTGTTCTATCATACACTTTCATACATTTGCATACATACGCTATATAAAAATATATTTGATTATTCATGAGATCACACTGCACACACAGTGATTCTTGTGAACAATTCAGTTCATAGCGTTGGACCTTTAGTAACAGATCTTTAGTGGTCAACTGATTGTCTTGTCACTTTAGGACTAGCCCATTCTTTCAATTAAAAAATTAGTCACAAACAACCAGCAGGCTGTTTTGAATACAAACCGTTATCTTAATTCAGCAAATGGTTTGGTTATTTCAGTCCTTGTCTCAATTATCGCCTTGCTGAAAGTAATTAACTTCAAGCCAGTTGTTTGCACTCTCTTTTCATGGACTAGCTATCTTTTGCAAATCTTTGAGAGGAAACTCTTCAGCGCCGATCGGATCGATATAGCCGTGGCTTGTTTTGTAAAAACACATGCACTTTCAAGAGGTTGTGACCAAGGTCATCTTAATCAATACATTATTTAGCCATCCCCCTGGCGTGATCTTGAGATAGAATTTTCCTCACAGACCTGTCAGAATCAATGAAGGCCTGGTCAGAAGCTTGTGGATGTCACGGTCTCAGCTCTCTGGAAACGTTGCATCAGCCACTACATTTGTAATGCACTCAATGAGAAGTATCAGCTTCCAAATTATGCAATTTTATTAAGAATTTCAAACAATATTTTTTTAATACTGTTTGAATCTGGTGTGATGGATTGCTAGCTGCTTTAGTTAAAATGTCATAACGAAGTGAGCATAAATTGATAATCTCTTCTTTGCTACCAGTGTGGGGGGGTGGGGTCATGCATCACAAGTAATGTGAATTACATAATCAGATACATTTTTCAAGTAACTAGTAAAGTAATACATCCATTTATAATTTACAAGAGTTACTTTTTTAACAAGAGTTACTTTTTCAAATAAGTAATGCCAGTTACTTTGTCTTTCAATTTATTGACTGACAGCTCTCCTGTCCCCATGTTGAGAGAAATAGGGAGTAAGTGTTGAGATGCGTAAACATGATGGTTATTGTAGTTCTAGACTAAATGTGAACATGCATTTACTCATCTCACTTGCACAAAAACAGATTCAGTATTCCTCAAAATAAATAAAAATGCAAAGGGAAATGCAAATTCAGAATATTACACAAACCTGCTAAATTAAATGTTTTAGTCTCATTTTATTAACCAATATCTTTGCTTTTGATCTTCAATGATTCTATTGAACCATACTAAGCAGCAAACATGACTTAAAATGACCTTTGTTAATAAAAGGATTTTACATTTATCAGAAAGCAACGCAAAAGTAACAATGCATTACTTTCCATAAAAAATAACAAGTTAATTTTTATGGAGCAATGCAATATTTTAATGCATTACTTTTAAAAGTAACTTTTCCCAACACTGATTACTACTACTATTAAAGATACTAGTCTATTTAAAAAAAAAAAGGAAACAGTTTATTAAACCGCTACATAAAATCTTAAAGAAAATGTATTATTAAGTAAATACATCCTATAAGTGTGCTTAAAGGGATAGTTCACCCAAAAATGAAAACTTGATGTTTATCTGCTTACCCCCAGGGCATCCAATATGTAGGTGACTTTGTTTCTTCAGTAGGACACAAACATATTTGTAACTCAAACCTTTTGCAGTCTGTCAGTCTTATAATGGCAGTCAATGGGACTCACAGCTTTGAGAGACAATAAAAAACATGCGGCTCGTACTAAACCCTAACCTACTGTACTGGAGTGTGAACCCGAGTTAGACAGAGATAAACTATAACTAGAAGGGAGACTTCCATCTTTCTTCTTCCCCTTCGATTAATAACAACGATTTCCAAAACTGTATTTGCTATACCAGTGTTCCTCAGGAAACTAAATAAATGCGTAAGCGATCTAAACAATGAGTGACGTATACTTGCGACAGATTGCTTCTGTGCATAGCCTAGCTGCCGAGCCATTGGTTAATTTTCAGCACACTGCACAAACCAATGGCCATGCAGTTACACTGCATTATTAAAAAAAGGCTTCAGTGTCGGATAAAAAGGAGTTTCCCATAGCGTCTTAAATAAGATGCTGTACTCGTTCGTATCTGAGGGAACCAAGGTTATGTTAATAACCTAGTACATTTCGTGTCTTAAGACCTCAATGTATCATCACGAGCTGCAAGATTGAATTTGGTTTTGTATGTTTTTTTGTCTCTCAAAGCCGTGGGTCTCATTGACTGACATTATATGACTGATGGACTGCAAAGGTTTGAGTTAAAAATCTTCGTTTGTGTTCTACTGAAGAAACAAAGTCACCTACATATTGGATGCCCTTGGGGTAAGCAGATAAACATCATGTTATCATTTTTGGGTGAACTATCCCTTTTAAGTATAATATAAGTTACTTTTATGTCTCATGTAGTAAGATATAGGATAACATGGCACTCAAACTTGAGGAGTAAAGAAAGGCCCAAGCTGAGCAAAAATATAAGTTTGGTGCAGTTGCCAATAATTAAATTATTTGATTGTACTTGAAATGCTCATCGATCAATTAATAAGGTCTTTATTATATTATAATAGATTACTTACAAAAAATGCTTATAAATATCAGTTTTCAGTCTTAGTAAGATATTTAAAATACTTAGTTTTATGATCAAAGCACTGTAGTTTTATTGTGGGGGTTAAAATATACAGTGTGATGCAATGTAATATAATGATGATTGGTAGATTAACAAATAAATGTTCCTCAAAAGCCTGATGTATCTTATTTGATATTCACATTTTTGACATAATTTTTCAACAAATAAAAATGAACAATTGATGTATATTACTAACAATATAAAAATTACTCTTTTGTTTGCTTTATATAAACCAGTAAAGATTTCACAACAGAAAGACACATGAACCACAACTTGGGATGTCATCAGAAATTATAATGAAAGCATAATTTATTTTCTAAAAATCTATAATTCATCAATCAGACTACGGAAAGCATGTAGTCAATTGTGTTTTTCAGCAAAGATTTGATCGTGTTGATAATTTAAAGGCCTCAGAAGTTTCCATATCAAATAAGTTACAGTAGACTTTGGGTTGAAATAGAATTTTGCTAAAACTGTAAATATATTGTTAAATGTTACATAAATATTTTTGTTTCAGTACAGTGAACCATTTAATTATTTCAATTTTTTTGAAAACAACAAAGCTGAGACTTAATTTTTTATTTATTGCTTAAAACTCAAAATTTGTTTCAAAATGATGAAGCAAAACACATTTGGTTACTATTTTCTCATGTGTAAGGCCTTATTTGGAAGTTTGCTCAATGAAGTTGCTTAAGTTAAATGCACTGCAAACGCCAATGAAGTACGACCACACCACCTGTTCGGCGCGCTATGTTTGATTTATTTTGATTCTAAATTAGCATTTGTAGGACATTAGGGGATTTTATTTATGCCGACAAAATTGATAAAACCTCCAAACTGTCAGATTGGAAAATTGGTTTTTACATTTCGAGAATTGAAAATTACAAACAGATGCTTACTCTATTGCACAAGCTGAAGGATTTACATCAATAGCTATTCCCATTTGATAGACATTTTTCATCACTGAAATTGACAGGCCACCAAGAAACTCGACAACCTGGCATCTCAAGTCACAAACATTCAATAGATTGGGCTAGAGGTAATGAATCAGAAATTTCAGACAGTGTTAAATATTGAATAGCATAAAGCACAATGCTGTCATAGGTAAGCTCAGTGTTGTTTTTGATCATTTTGACATGTAAAAGTAACCCATAGATGGTGACTGAATGTCTCGTGCTATTTCGACAGCAATCAGTCCATTTTTTGTCTTTGGATATCCCTGGGGTTAAACACAGGAGACAAAATAGCAACCCTACTTGTTATAAAAAAAATAATAAATAAAATGTTTAATGATGCCGAAAGGCTTGTATTATTGAGAGAAAATACTCCTTCCAGTGTCACTTTAGGTTTAAATAACTTTTGTGGTTTGAATTTACATCCTGGCCAGATATACATAAAAGATGACCTTCTCCAGTCAGAAACAACGGCTGAAACACTACAAGAAATAGTTTGGTTTAAATCCATTATTATCTTATGAATAGATTGTGCAAAAATAATTTTAAATGATATTTTACTGCTTTTATATATAGTTCATGTATTGATATAGAGATATGCAAAAAGTATATATAATACTAATAATATAGTACACACATACTGCACAAACTGGTCAAGCTCATGATAGTATGACCCGAATATATCACATGTCGTGTAGAAATGTGTCTACCGTTATATAAAATTTTTCCATTGCAGTGTGTAACTATGTAACAACCATGTGCAGGGTGGACCATAATGGGGTGGGTGTTTTAAGCTAATGAACCCCATTACTAGCTATGAAAGAACATGTCAACAGAAGATTAACATTTAGGTAGACTTTTATTAGATATTTAAAATCTGATGAATAAAAACAAAATAAACCAGGATTTTCATGTCCAGTATAAATTAATGAAACGGCTTGAAAATGTTATGTTTTACGCTAGGCAAGTCTTCTAAAAATGAGCAAAAGAGAGAAAAGTTTACGACTGACTGCAAGCCGTGTGATTAAGGGCATATGCTTCAGATTTTAAAAGGAAAGTAGCACCAATGTAACTGGAGTTTGAGAGACAAAGTAATTGAATGGATTTACATATTTTAAAAATATGTATCACAAACAATATATTATGTATTTACTAATTTTCAAAATGTTAATTTAGGTCAGTTCTGATAGCCTTGTGGGCAGCGCGCCAACATACACGTTGAAGGATCACAAATGTTATTCTATGTTTGATTTGAATTCACGTCCTGACTAAGAGGTGTCGGGCAAGGCAAAGGTGTTTGAGATCGCTGCCTGACCATTTGAGCTCGACAGCTGTGCCTTTGTCTCTATTATAATGGCAAGATCAATGACTACTGAGAGATTGAACCTTTGATCTGCAAATGACTTTGTCCTGGCCAGATGTGGATTCGTTAGGTTTATTGCCCTCAGATGTATGTTTATTTGATGTTTTGTCTCAACCTGTAAAAGCTCCTCCTCCAATTCTGTCTATAAGATACCCTGTAAAAATGACTTAAGAGAGATCTTCGATGACTGCAGATAACAACACATGTCATAGAATAAAGAAATTCTGCTGACGATCCAATCCGAAGTCTCCTGGTCTTCTCTCTGAGTTTTCTACTTTAGAAGAACAGAGTTTTCAACAGATGGTGCCGTGACCGGATAGAGTTCCAGCTTTCTCACCTGAAAGACTTCAAGCTCAAACAAAGATCTGCATCTTTTGGAATCCAGCGAAACTTCAAACTGAACAAGGATTCCCAGACTGAAATTTTCTCTCTGGTGAGTGCTGTCTCTAATCCGAAAGAACCTAAGACCAGTACAAATTTTTGTATCCTCTGTGCCGTCAGAGAAGAGTTAACATACATCTGTAGGGTTTGTTTAACTAAAGTTTATCCTCTGTTCAGGCAGGGAAGGTTAGCATTTCATGCTAATAATTTTGTTTTATCCTCTGTTCTTGTAGGCAGGGACGTGTATCCTCTGTTTTCAGGCAGGGAAGAGTTTATCCTCTAAAGTTTTTTATTTTAGAGATGAGTTTATCCTCTAAAGTTTTTTTGATTTTAGAGATAAAAGTATCCTCTGTTCTTGTAGGCAGGGACGTTTATCCTCTGTTTTCAGACAGGGAAGAGTTTATCCTCTAAAGTTCTGCTTTTAGAGATGAAATTTTATCCTCTGTTCTTTCAGGCAGGGAAGATTTTGGCATTTACGTGCTAATTTTTGGTTTATCCTCTGTTGTTTCAGGCAGGGAAGGTTTTTTGGCATTTACGTGCTAAAAAAAACAAGTGTACCCTCTGTTAATCAGAGAAGTGTTTGTTTTGTTTGTGTGGTACCGAAGAAACTTACAAAATGGTTAGAATGAATGCTAGGCTGATTCCAACCACAGAAAAGAGTGGTCTTGCGACTCCTCTGTGGTCAGATAGTGAATTCAAAACACTGTTAGGAAAAAAAATGGACCTAATAGTCACTGAAAAAGTTAGACAAGAACTAACGCAGAAATATGAGATTCATCCAGACAAGACTTGGTCAGTAGATGAGTGTAAAAGGTACTAGGAGCAAGTATTCGTAAGAACAATGTGAAAGGCATTATCTGTTGTCACAGAGAATTCAGTGTAACGCTAGCGACACAACAGTCTCAGCGTATTTCAGAGCTAGAGAAACAGAACAATGAACTCCGTGCGAGTATCCACTTTGACCAAGAAATTGAACCTCAAGAAAGAGGCAAAACTGATGTGGAAGTAAGTCAGCCTGATAACATTTACCCTGATTTACAAGCGTTTTTGAAACAGATGTAGCTCTCAATCAGTAACTGATGTGCCTGTAAATTCCTTCAATGTGTGTGGTGCGAGGAGGAGATCTCAGGGATTGAGGAAACTGATAGTGTTCCTCTCAATTCTTCTGTGGTGCAAATACAAACTGTTGCCAAAGCTTTAGGTCCTAAAGATATAGAGAGACTATCTCAAAGTTTACCAGCAGCACGCACACATTTTTCTGAATTTAGAAGAACATTGATCAGTAAAATGCGTCTTTATGACATGTCGTTGACAGAAGTCACGCAGCTGATGTCACAAATACTAACTGAATCTGAATTCAACAGTTTTGAATCTGCTGTCACTTCTGAACTGCGAAATGCCAGTAAGGGTGATTTAAGAGAAGGTATTTTGAAAATCCTAAAGAATATCTTAGGGCCCAAAATAGATTGGTCTAAAATTACTACCTGTGTGCAAAGGAAAGAAGAAACTGTGAGTGAATATACTGAGAGATTTTGTCAGTCAGCTGTAATCTACAGTGGAATTGTTGATGACCCTGAAAGTGTGCTGGATGACAAGGGACCCCTGGTTCGTATCTGGTCAGATGGCCTTGTAGCCGAATACAGAAAAGCTTTACCATTCTTAGATCTAACTTGGTCTAACAGAACTCTCAGAAGTAACCTAGACAGGTTAGCTACATGGGAAAGAGATGCTGATATCAAGGCAAAAGTAAGAGTAGCAGCAGCTACGTTTAACACAACGAAACAAGACAATAGATGGTCTAAAAGAAAGCAAATGCAAATACTGTGCAAAATTAGGACATTGGGAGAAAGAGTGTAGGAAGAAGTTGCAAGATAGTAAAAGAAATGCTATGCATAATTCTGCTCCTTCTCAGCCTGCACACAACCCTGAAGTAGTTCCGCCAGTGACCACTGAAACTGTGGTACAGATAGTTCAGGCTCTTCTAAGAGCACAACAAGACCAGGAAAAAAACTAATTATTGGGGCTGTGAGTAGCTACCTTTCCCCTGTAATCCAACACAATGACCAAAGAATTTTTGTGAAAGGTAGCATAAAAAATTGGTTAGCAACTCTCACAGCCCCGAATATTGTTATACAGCGTGCACCAGTCACGAACCCATCCTCATGTATGATGTCTGCAATGACTGAATTTGTGTTAGAGGATGAAGGCGAAATGACTCATGATTGTGTTACGCTTACATATGCAGCGACAAGTGAAATAGCAGAAACTCCCATAGAGAACGCAGAATTGGAGTTGTTTGTTGATGGTTCAGCTCAAGTTATTGAAGGTAACAGACGAGCAGGATATGCAGTAACTTCCACCACTGAAGTAGTTGCTTCAGGTCGTCTTCCAGATCATTTTTCAGCTCAAGCTGCAGAACTAGTAGCCTTAACTAGAGCATGCACGCTAGCTTCAGGATCGGTTGCAAATATCTACACAGATTCCAGGTATGCTTTTGGGGTAATTCATGATTTTGGTGTCATTTGGCAAACCAGAAAATTTCTAACTTCTGCTGGATCCCCATTAAGCATGCTGGATTAGTGAAAGATTTAATGTTTGCCATGAAACTCCCAAAGAAATTAGCAGTGATCAAAGTGAAAGCACATCTCACAACTAATACTACGGAAGCTAAAGGTAATGCTCTTGCTGATGTAGCGGCTAAACAGGCTTGTTTCTATGCAACTGTACAAGTGTGTTCAGGTAGTACAGCACAGAAGATAATTCTACCTCCTGAATCAATCGTTGATCTGTATAAAGACGTTCCTCTATATGAAGCATGGACATGGTTAGACAAAGGAGCCACTGTGGATTCATCCGGCTGCTGGACCAAAGGGGAAAGTATGTTGCTCCCGAATCACTGTTGCCATATTTGGCTCAACAAATACACAGTTTGGGTCATACTGGTCCAGCAACGATGAATCACAGGTTCTCAAATCAATGGTGGAATCCAAAATTCAGAAACGCAGCCACTGAAACAGTCAAGAGATGTGTTACATGTCAGAAAAATAATGATGTACCAGCAGCCATTACACCAGCAGCACATACCCCAGCTCCACCAGGGCCATTTCGTCACCTGCAAGTTGATTACATATCGTTGCCCCCTTGTAAAGGAAAAACTGACGTTTTGGTAGTAATAGACAAGTTCTCAAGATGGGTAGAAGCTTATCCAACAGGGCGCGCTACAGCTGCACACACTGCTAAATGTCTTGTCACTGATTTCATTCCCAGATGGGGATTACCAGATTGCATTGACTCAGATCAAGGTACCCACTTCACAGGACAGGTAGTCAAGGAAGTGTCTAGAATGTTGAAGGTTAAGTGGAACCTTCACTGCCCCTATAGGCCACAAGCATCAGGACAGGTTGAACGATCAAACAGAACAATCAAAACCAGGCTAAGCAAAATGCATCAGGAAGGAGTACCATGGGTTGAAGCACTGCCCGCAGTACTGTGTAGTATGAGAGCATCACCTAACAGATCAGTAGGACTGAGCCCTCATGAGATTATTACTGGACGCCCAATGCAGATGCCAGGTGTGATTGATCTTAGAAATGCTGATGTGCACATTGCTTCAGATGCCCTGATCGCTTACTGTGAAAACCTCACAAAGGCAGTGCAGAGTGCCAAAGAGAGAGTTGAGTCGTGTTGGCAGACTCCACCAGAAGGTGGACACACAATCGTCCCAGGTCAATGGGTCATGATAAAGACATTCAAAACAAGCCATTAGAGCCTAAGTGGTACGGACCACATCAAGTGATGTTGATTACAGCAGCTGCAGTATTGTGTCAGGGAAGGAAAACTTGGACTCATGTGTCACATATTAAGGTTGTTCCTCCCCTGCAGGGATAGGATAGGCAGACACAAGAACCAGTGAGGAGCCCAGGGAAGAACCGAAAGCAACAGGCTTGGGGCCAACCCTGAGGTGAAGATTTCCTCATAGGCCTTTCCCTCCATTAGTCCATCCTTTCCTCACTGTTCTTTAGGTGTCAGGAATTAAGAAATAGGGAAAGAAGGAACAACCATAGCAGACTATATTTTGAACAGAGGATACAACCCTAATGTATGCAGACTCTACAAATACTGCTCTGTGCCGTTAGTTCTCTCTTGTTTGTGTTTCTTTCTTCCTCTGTGCAGATACCATTTGATGGCTGTCCTGAGATCCATATGCACCACCCTTCTCACCTGCGGATAAAGCCACAACCTCTAGAAAACAACTAGACCCATCGCCGAGCCAACTATCACACAAGAAAAAAAAAAAAATACACAACGCAGAGACTCACATACGGGAACTTCAGTCATCCATCAACATGATCAAGATTTTCGTACTATTAACCATCATGGACATCACGCAAAGTGTAGACCCCAGAAACAACATATTCGTAGAGCTGATGAATATGTCAAGAAATGCCTTGTTTGCTGGAAAGAATGTTTGCATGCACGCACCTTCAGTAGGAGCAGGAATCCCATGGGTGGCACACCCTATCTCCAAATGTGACACGTGTACCTTATTCGATCATCATACCAGTGGATTACACAACAAGGATACATGTCACAACGTAACAATTCCTCCAGCTTCGCCGTGTGTTGCATTCCTGGACTACCATCCTGCAACCTAACTTCAGCTACTCCCATCATGACAGATCTACTCATGCCAAGGATGTTCTATTGGTGCATGGAAAATCATGCTCCAGCATCGACTACACTGGGTGAAATTCCTCGTGAACGTTGCAGCTTTGTGATTGAAAGAAGAACCGAATTCGATGTACGCGTTACTACATCAGATACGAAAGAGGAGAATGATTTAAAAGAGTGTCTCTCACGGGAACCCATCCCTACCGAAACTTTTGCCATAAATCAGTGGTGTATGATTCCTCCACCGACTGGCACTTTGTGGTTATGTGGGACTTCTGTCTACAGCATCCTACCCAGCCAATTCAATGGCAGGTGCACCCTGGTTTATGTCCTACCAGCCATCAGAGAAAATACACACTCCACCTCAAGTTCTCCACATCTACAAAATTCAGCTTCTACCAACAAAGATGGCTGCATTCCAGGACTCACTTGTGTACAAACGTGGTGGTCAAGAACTCTTGGAGCATTAATCCCATCGTATGGTGTCATGCAGGCTCTCGATCAAGTCAGAAGCCTGTCGGATTCAGTACAGAAATTGGCCAATGATACGGTTTTGGCCCTGGGCAACATCAAAGACACTCTTGCCTCGCACAAGATGATGATCTTACAGAACAGAGTGGCCTTGGATTACATTCTTGCAACACAAGGGGGAGCCTGTACCATTATCGGTCCTGAATGCTGCACCGGGTTAATGGATCCAACAGAGAACTTGAACAAAATCCAACAAGACATTCTTGGTCTTTCAGAAAAATTACGCCAGATGACTGAAGATAATTCTTCATGGTTCGAAACTTGTTAGGTAAACCCTGGCTGTGGATCAAGGAAATAGCAATTCTGCTGTTGTTTCTCCTACTTATGCTATCTATGCATCCACAGTATCAAGTGTTTCTGTCAGCAAATGACGCCCGCCTCTCACAAGGAAATGACAGTTCCAACCAGAAAAGATTATTACCCGTAAAATCTTCACGGACCCTAATTGCATGTTTTGTTTCTGTGTCAGCATGCAATTACATATAAACAACACAGAACATGTACTATTTGCCTGTAACGATTACAAGTTACAAGAATTAACTTTAAGTGTCTAAATTTGTATTTTTGAGAGTTATTAGAACTCTCAAAGAGGGATTGAAGGATCACAAATGTTATTCTATGTTTGATTTGAATTCACGTCCTGACTAAGAGGTGTCGGGCAAGGCAAAGGTGTTTGAGATCGCTGCCTGACCATTTGAGCTCGACAGCTGTGCCTTTGTCTCTATTATAATGGCAAGATCAATGACTACTGAGAGATTGAACCTTTGATCTGCAAATGACTTTGTCCTGGCCAGATGTGGATTCGTTAGGTTTATTGCCCTCAGATGTATGTTTATTTGATGTTTTGTCTCAACCTGTAAAAGCTCCTCCTCCAATTCTGTCTATAAGATACCCTGTAAAAATGACTTAAGAGAGATCTTCGATGACTGCAGATAACAACACATGTCATAGAATAAAGAAATTCTGCTGACGATCGAATCCGAAGTCTCCTGGTCTTCTCTTCTGAGTTTTCTACTTTAGAAGAACAGAGTTTTCAACAACGTGCATGTGGATACATTGTGGTATGGGCATCCTGAGTTTGAATCCCGACTGGAGGACCTTTCCTGATCCCACCCGCACTCTCTCTCCCACTTCATGTCAGTTCTCATCTGTCCTATCAAAATAAAGGCAAAAATGGCAATAAAAAATGCTGATTTTGAAATCAGTAACCTATATTTCAAAGTGAAGTTGAGAAACATTGTCAACATGGGATTGACAATATTTGTCTGTCTTTTTTTAATCTTAATTTACAATCATTACGAATTTGTGCTAATGGGTTACATATATTCACATATATTCAACCATGTTGCATTAAAGTTGATTAAAATTTTATGTAAAAATGTTCAGTATTACCTCACTGGGACATAAAATCTACCAGACTGTAGGAATGACCCATTTGCTCATTTCCAAGTCAAAACACAAACAGCAACAGTAACATAACAATTAGAACTGTCCAGAAATCATTGAAATGACACTTTCAATAGCACACTAGGTGGCTATTTTCTTGACATACCTCATTACACAGTGATTTGAGGGAGCAATCATTCTGGAACTTGTAAGAATAAATGTATCTTTTTGTATACTGTATTTATCCATACTTAATTTGCATGGAAATTTGCATGGAAATACCCAAAGCCAAGTTTACTCCCTGTGTTTATTACAGAAAGAAAACAGCAGGAAATATATAATTATAGTAAAAAAAAAACTACCTGTTTGTTTGAGCAGGTTTAAATGAGAAAATCAATGATTTTCATGGAACAAATAGTATAGCCAAGTGGGTAAGCAAAAGGTTGAACATTTCAGTCCCATTAGGGAGGGATGCATTACCTATCACCGTTGTGTGCTTGTGCAAGCCACTTAACCCTAGGTTGCTCCAGGGGGATAACATGGTGCCCGCTCTACAGCGATGTTGGGAAATGTGTGGAAACAAATCCCTCTGGCCTTGAATCTGTGCCGTGTGGCAATTTAGATTCTAAATACGGCAAGGTTCGCTTTGTCATGGCTAGTTGAGATAAGTGAGTGCACGTGCATGTTGGGAAACTGATAAACCCTACATTATTTGGCACACTCTAAAACTCCAAAACTAAATTTTAAAAGTTTTTAAAAACATAACACATCAGCATTCCAAAGTGAGCCAGAATTTCAAAGGACATTTCTGTAGGACTCTAAGATAAAGCTGAAAAACTGATATCTAGCCATGACACTGCATTCAGAATCATTAATTCAAGCATAGACAGTTCACTTCAGGCCGCCTTTACTGTCAGTCTACAGGGACTACACACGGATAATTGCAGTGCTAACTCAAATAAAACAGGGAAGACAATAAAGCCTGCGTGTCTTGTAGTTATTGTAGATGTGTGTGCATATATATATATCTTATATTTGTATTCACTTACAAATAACTCAGTTGGAGGAAAAATGTATAGGGACATAGTAATATGCTCAAAATGAAAATTCTGTCATATACTCATAATCATGTCATTCCAAACCAATATGGAAGACAAAAGGAGATGTGTAGCAGAATGTTCATGCGTTTTCTATTCCATAAAGTGAAAGGTGACCACGGGATGTCTCCAATCATTTAGTCCACCCTAAACTCTTACAACTTGCCGCAAGCTCACATTAATCTGCCTCAACTTCTGAGAGCAATTCCCACATCTTACCGATGGATAGAACCACACCTACATTGTTTCCTTTTGCTGTCACTACCTCTCAATTTTAAATCATTTTAAATTGAAATGTATTTTGTGTTTCATATGACTCACAAATTTGGTATTTCCATCCAAATCTGAAAAAAAAACAATACAGCAATCATTCACAGAAGCATTTGAGGTCATTGGAACAAGAAAAATTACATCTACATCTTCTACAGCTCAGTTCACAATGAGACCATATGAGGTGCATGGCACTCTGTGCCCTACATCAGCGACTTATGGTCCAATTAGTATATTAAGGCCTTGAAAGGAATGAATTCTTGGGAAAGAACAAAAATATATGGCCCAGGTGAAAGTGTAGACCATGTCCCCCGAGCATAATGATGATATACAGCTCCCAAGGGAAAAAAATACAACAGCCCATCATTGTGTCACTTTCATTCAAAATACCCTTTGGAAACACAACTGGAAATGCTAGCTCTGTTATATTAACACTGTCTATCTTATAAGGCATCATCCTTCTCACCTGCCAATACACAGTTAATTCCCATGGAGTTTAACTTAGCATGGAGCTAACTTAAAAACGAGACAGTCTAATAAGTGCAAACAATACGATAAAACTATTAGTTATTTAAAACCCATAACATTTTATTGATACTTTTTAGCATTAAATGAAATGTAAGCATATTTATAATCAATATTTTTTGTCCACATTCTGTCTGCCGGTCTGTCTGCCTCATTTTTCACTGAGCTCATCATAATACATTTTGTCATTTTGTTTTATCTGCAGAAAATTCATGCAGTTCCACCTAATATGAAACATCTAAAGATTTCTTGCACCTAGGATGTCTTAAAATACTATGTAGTTATGCAGAGCCCAATTTTTGGACTAGAACTACAGATCTTATTTTGTAAATGTCAGATTATAGTGTCAAGACACACACACACACACACACACACACACACACACACACACACACACACACACACACACACACACACACACACACACACACACATATAAGCATGCACAGCACATAATCTATTATATATAAGAGCTAAGCAGATTTTTAATAGATGGCAGGACCTCCTGTGTACTAAGTATCCAGAGCAGACAAGCAGTATTGGGCCACCATATGTCTGGTACTATTCTCTACGGCCACATAAACCTCAAAGGAGCTATCTGTCTCTGAGTATTGTATCACACGGCTGGATGGTGACAAGAAACCGTTGCCTGTGGTAGTCATGTGGCAGGCTGTTGTGAGCAGTCATGGGGATGGGGGTGGACGATGGGGATGTAGCTGACATTTCACTTTATACACAGAATCACGTCTCCAATATATTATTTAACCTGCATCCTGCATAAACATGCATATCGCAATATGACAAAAACCTGTATGCTTATATGTATTGTTGCCCGCATTCTCCACCACCAAAAGAAGCATAATGCATTCATGAACAGACTGAAAATGCTTTTATTATATTCTAAGAAGCATTTAAAGTCAATCACAGTGAATGTTATTCAACTGTAAAATTCATTGTGTGCACTTACGCTTATAGGATTGCGTGCACTCAATAGTTTAATTTATGTTGTAAAGTGGAAGCTTGCTGACGTGTGTACTAACATATTCTACATAAAACTACACTACATATGCACCATCTCCCCGCATTATAGCATAGCAGTTTGTCCTGTAACCTTTAGCTCATTACAAATTACGGACTGAAGGCATGTCTGTAGAACTTAATAACCCTCAATTAATTAAGGTGACCTCAAAAACGGTTAGCAACCTTTAGAAGACTAAACGTGTTTTCCCTAGGGAGCATAAATGTAATAATTTTCGCAATAATATATTTATGAGTATACACACCTTCAGGGCATGTTTGGTACTTCAAACATCAAACACAATGTTCCAAAATATGTGACAGAAGTCAGTGAACTTGCAGCATTATTATGTATGAAATTAATGAACGTTTTGTCTGTCCGAGGCAGAAATGTTCACTTACATTTGAGCTCATGAAAATGAGTATCAAGTAATTTTTTTTTCTCTGAAGTGTAATCTTATTTATTTATGTATTTAAGATATTTCATAAATTATTTGTGTTCACATTTGGGCAATGTTCTAAAATGTAAAACTAATAATTTATTAAGAAACATTTCGTTTTTTTCTTCATTTTTTCCCCCATTGTAAAATGTTACATATTCAAAACAAAGCATATTCTATTTGTAATCATTCGAATTATATCCTCCATATTACTTTCCGTCTGTTATTCTTTAGTAATATTCTGAAATAAAAAAAATCATCATTGGTGGGAAACCAACAGCAGAAACATAAGAACAAATTAGCAGTGGATATGGTGAATTATGTGATGTTTTGTGCTATTAGTTGTTGTTTTTCTCTCAAAAAATACACACTAAATGATAAAGAATATCACATTTACAATATATTGTTACATTTGCATCTTGCATAAACATGCACATCACAATAGGACAAAAATATGCATGCTTATATGTATTAGTGTCCGCATTCTCTACCACCAGAGAAACCATACCATTTTAAATATTCAAATGAATATGAAAATGAAAGAAATATTCTCAGTGATAACATCCTATAGAAAGTGACATAATTTTGATGGGAAACCAATAGTAGAAACATAAGTACAAATTGCAGTGGATTTGGTTTTTCTCTCAAGAAAATGCACTCTAAGTTCTAAAAACAAATACATATACATCTAAATAACACAAATGTTAATATAAAATTGGTTAAAAATATAAAATTGAATGTCAAACTGACACCATCATACATGAATAAAAAAAAAATTGACATTACATCTATTTATTTCAATAAATAAATGGAACAAAGGTTCCATTTTGTAAATAACCTTGCCATTGTCTAAATGATTAATACACTTTAAGTTCTGGAATATCACAAGAGCATATTTCTTTAAGTCATGAATAACCCTCTTTTAAAAAAAAAATATTTTTTAAATCACTATTCAACTGTTCAAGTTAAAGAGCTTGAGTGGCACTGCTTAAATGAAAGACCCACAGCTATTCCTGAATGAGGAATGGTTCTCAAGGTTAGAATTTAAGGTTTATGTATCAGATTCTGCAGAGCTGCTCAAACCTCTTGATTCTCTTGTTTTTGTTTTCAAAAGGTTTATTTTTGCTAAACTGCAATTACAGAAATATCTGAAGAGCTCTTTTCCAAAACGCGATAAACGCCAAATAAAAAAAAAAAGAGTTCGTCATGCCATTTTGCTGTGTACTGAACCTATTCACTGCTCCATCAATGTTTCATGCCAAAGCGCTATATTTCCTTGTTTAAAATGTACTGCAAGATGCAGTTCTTTTCCAAACCGCTATAAGCGCCGAACCTGTTTTTAGCCTAAATGCGATATATCCTCTCGATCAATCAGAATTCGTTCGATGCAATCCAACATGACGACGCTTTGAAGAGTTTGTTTGTGCTCAGTCTTCAAAATGAGTGCTTTAAACTCTAATAACACTTTTGATGGCCTGGATGAGCCAGTGAGACCTACACCTGGGGGTAGAAAACGCAGACTGGACAAAGAAAATCACAAAAAATAAAAGGTGTTGTTTAACCGATTGACGCTAGAGGCTGTAGCCTTTGGCGTTCCTTGTTAGAGCGCCCGCATCCCGCACCGGAGACCCAGGTTCGAGACCCGTTCGGTGTGATGGTGCGGGCGGGTTACATCAACACAAGGCTGGTGCGATCGGTTTATAGTATGAGTCCCTAATGTCATATGTTGCATGTTCTCTTTTTTTTAAAGACATAAACCAACATAAAAAAAAGGATGGATTTGTAGCGTAAAAAAAAACAAAAACAAAAAACTTTGCATTTATAATCGGCAATATTGTTGTTTCATTTAACAATCATTGTTTAACATGTTCAGACTGAGCCAACAGACCATTTTAACAGGATAAATTGAATATTAACAAAATGTATGGGTCTAGGTAAAAAAATGTCATTTTCATGAAAACTATTAAAATGGATTTATAGCGTTTTGGAAAAGAGCTCTTCATCTGTAAACTTTGGTGAAATCTGATCCTGAAATCGGTAGATCTGACCCTAAAGAGACATGCTGACACATTTAAAATTCAATGCAAAGTCCGGTAATGGAGTCAGCAAAGGTGATGTGATACAAAAATATTTGGTTCGGAAAGATATTCAGGGTCATGTAACCACAACAAGAAAGGTTATTCAGTATTATCCGTTTTGTTTTGATGGGATCCACTACAGCAAAGGTTGAGCAGTATTGCATTGAAAGATTAACAACAGAGCTCAACAGGGTTCGCCCACTCAGAGGCCTTGTCTCCGGAAGTGTTTTCCCAGTCTTTTTTTCCAAAGCCATTAAAAAAAAGTTTTACATCGTTTTAAAGGCATTGAATAAAAATTTAGCCATGACCCAAACCAACCAAAATTAAAAGCTTTGATATGAAGCAAAGTAGTTATGTCTTTTATGATTTAATTAAGTGTGTATCCCATGAAGCATTACTTATCAGGTAATTTTATTACATTTACATTTATGCATTTAGCAGACGCTTTTATCCAAAGCGACTTACAATTACATTCAGGTTATACATTTTCATTAGTATGTGTTCCCTGGGAATCAAACCCACAACCTTTTGCGCTGCTGACGCAATGCTTTACCACTGAGCCACACTTTTATACTTATTAAGTATAAAAATACATTTTAAGTATTTAACAAAATATTTAGATATAATTACAGTACAAAAACGTTACATTTATCCAAAGTGACTTACAATTGGTGAACACATAATGCGATTAATCTTAAAGAGGCAAACAGACACAGGAAGTGCTCGTAATACCAAGTTTCAGGCATTGTTCCAAACAAGTACAAGCTAGAAAGGGAAGGAATAAATAAAGAGAAAGACAAAGTTTTTTTTTGTTGATGAAATCAAATAGTGTTGACAGAGATGAGTTTTCAGCTGTCACTTGAAGATTGTCAGGGAATCAGAGGATAGGAAAATTGTTCCACCAGCCAGGAACAGTGAACGTGTAAATGTGAAAAAGTGAAAATGTTCTGAAAAGTGATTTTGTGCCTCTCTGTGATGGTACCACGAGGCATCTATCACTAGTGGATCTCAGACTCCTGGAGGGAATGTAGATTTGTAATAGAGAGATTTGTAATAGTGACGTAGTCCTGTGCAGAGCCTGTATGCCTGACTTGATGCGAGCAGCAACCAGTAGCCAGTGCAAGGAAATAAAGAAAGGTGTAACACTCTTTTGGGTTCGTTGAAGACCAGTCGTGCCGAAATTCAGAAGTGATTCTGAATAATTTGTAGAGGATTGATTGTGCATGATGGAAGTCCAGCCAGAAGAGCATTACAGTAGTCCAGCCTAGAAATGACCAGGGCCTGGACAAGAAGTTGTGCTGCATGCTCCGTTAGAAAGGGCCTGATCTATCTGATGTTGTGCAAGGAAAACCTGCAAGATCGAGCAGTCTTTGCAATGTGGTCTTTGAAGGTTAGCTGGTCATCGAAGATTTCTGACCGTAAAAGGACAATCCCCAACGTTTCTGTGTGACAACTTGTTTTGTGGTATATTTTCTAGTTGATTGCATTATTTTAGTGTTGTGTATTATCCTAATGTTTATCTTTGCTTGTGTCCATGTGCAATGTTTTGTTGCAAACACTTAAGATGAACTTTGATTCATCACATGGCATTCAATTTTACCACCTGTGTTGTTAATGCAGTTATCAATACATTTCAAGTTAGAATCAGATTTTGATAGCTCAAGTACAATGGTACAGTATATTAACCTTACATCACTTAATGAAACCTAGTTATATGTTGTAAAATAAACAGACACCAATGTTAGATCTCGTAATATCTGAAACATTGTATATTTACAGTAAATGTTTCTGGCAACCACAGCTGCCAGTTTTTACTGTAAATTTAACAGGTTACTTTTGACAGTTTAGAGATAATCTATTAAGTCATTTGCAATGCTTTATTTGCAATTTATTTTCCATGTTGGAAATTATTACTACTAATTCCAATCGAGACTTCTCTTAAAAATAATTTTCTTGAACTAAAATCGAAACACTTAACTCTGAATCTCAGAGCTCACAGAAGGTCTGTTTTGAAAGGTTTATACAGTATAGTATTGTAAAAAAGCAAAAGAGATCAAATTATCTGAGGAAAATTAGTGTGATTTTTATAAATGTGGAGCCCTACTGCTGCGCTCTCTTTCTTTACACTGTTCCTAGTACATTCTGTTTTCTTTGCAACCACTAAATTCATACAAAAGCATCCCTAATATAATACATTTTGCCTTTTGTGATAGAATCTCTTGATAAATGTGATTTCAAGTCTTTTCAGAGATCATTAGTTCTGCTACTACAGACAGTTGTAAAGAGTGCCTTTTTAATGGAAAAATATGAAAAATGTATTTCTTTCTGAGCTGATGGCCGTTCAATCCAAATATTGATGATGCATAACTACATGTTTTGTTTTATTGTTTGCACTATTTCATAAAATGGTGCCAGAGCGCTCTGTAAATGGCAAATTGAAACAGCAAGTTGTCTATAATGTCTATACGTAATGTGATTATGAGCCTAAAAAATGCAGCGCAGCAGCTCATTAATGCTGAATAAAGCATTACTTCATCCTTGTTTAGAGTATAGATCTGAATAAATTAAAAGGAAAGATTGCATAGGAAGAAAGGAAAAGTTGTACAAATGAGATATCCTTACCAGAGCAAAGCCCTTACAGTTGCTGCAGAAAGTAAAGGCCTTCTGGGACTTCTGTGTATAGGTCAATGCCGGGCAAATTGATCCCATAGAAAGTCTGCAGATGAAAAAAAAAACAGCTTTACCCAGATTCTCCCTCACGCTTCGCTCTCAGGCTTTCTGTGATCAATTAGCCTCTCTCATCGCATGTGAATCAATTAGGGTTGGCATAGTTAAAAAGGCAGACTTAAAGAGAGCAGGTTACATTTCTGAGATGAGGGCAGGGCTTCTGCTTCTCTGCACTTTGTATTTATTCTCTACGTCCTATAAGACACATTCCCCAGTGAAATCAATGGATTCACAGCGTTCTCTGCATTCACAGAGTCCAAGTCTAGTGTGTAAGTGTCCTAAGACATAATAAGATAATTCATCCCTATATGAATATAACATGAAACATGATTGACAATTTCTGTTTTGAAGTCATTTTAACTAGTGACCTGTGATCAATTAATTAATTAATTAAAATAAATGGATAGCAGATCTGTTTTTATAGGGTCACTGGCAGAACAAAATCAAAAATTAAATGAGTTAAAGTACATTTGACAAACAATTACAATGAAACAGGAAGTAACATGTTGAATCAAATGTATACATTTTGTAGAAAAACTTAAAACCTATTTTCTCATACAATATTCTCCGATTAATATTTTATTTACAACCCTGAAAGTAATTTTTTGTGTATACTGATCATAACTTGAAAAATACTTACCCTATTGCAGTCACTCACCAAGTGGGTTGTAAAACAAATAAATAAACAACTACATTTGAGTAAGTGACAAAATCCAATTTTTGGCATTCAGAATTTTCTGCAAATTGCTAGGAAATTGAAATAGTTACAAAGAAACAACAAGTAACATATTTAATTAAATATAAACTTTTGAAGCAGAAGAACTTAAGTAGTATTTTTTCCAATAATCTTTAATTTACAACTTCAAAAAAATTAAACTGAGGTAAACATCTCTGGTTACGCATGTAACCATGGTTCCCCAAGAGGGAACCCACACTGTGTCATAGTGGACACTGTGGAAAATGTCATCAGCTTAGTGTCCAGTAGAGGATGCAGTGTTCTCTTGAAGGGGAACATCTTGGATTATGCATGTAACGATGGTTCCCCGAGGGGGAACGAGACACTGCATCCTCTAGTGGACTCTACCTCTACGCTGATGGCATTCCCAAAGTGTCCACTACAGGACTTGTACGAGCTCCCTTAAAGGAGAACTGCTTCCAATATCTCACTCTGGTTGAAAACTTCTGATTTATATTATAAGTGGATTTTATACTCAACACCGTAGTATTTAAAAGCTGTTCAATGCTCAAAACACTGTTTGAATTTTTATAAACCATTTTAGTTGCCATTTTTTAGTGCTATATTGATGTTCCTCCCACAGGTGTAAGTTGTCTTTCGCTGTCTTTCTTCACAGCACAAATATTGATCACCATCAACACGAGGTCAATTTTCTCCATTTTACTCTTGTACTCCAGCCAGTTGCACTGTGTTTGTCAAAGGGAAGGATGCCATCCACCAAGCTGTGCACAGAGGAAACATCTGAAGTGCCAGAAATATTTAACGGCCTGTTTATTTTGGTTATCAATGCCCCCCATATCTCATGAGTCTTAAATAGCAACTGAGAGGCAGTAATTAGTGAGGAAAAGCTCGAAGGAGAGATAATTGGGTTTAGTAGACATAGTTACAAGGAAGAAGTTTAGTTGCAGGAATCTTGTGTCTGTCAGAGAGCCAATTAACGGCATCCGACTGGATCCGAAACATCCTTTGTAGAAACTGCTGCGAAGTCGGTCCTTAAAAGAGCTGCATTTATGTTTTGGAAATACATTGAGGAAGCCATAGTGGACGTGGAAGGTTATTTTGATGGAAGTGTAAGGAATTATGTGGCCAGTAGGCTTTTTAAAATGCTGTGTGCAACACTTACTCCTCTTCTTCTAGGATAAGGAAAGTTGGACAGTCTTGAGCTGCTTACATAATATAATAGGCTTTAAGATTCAAGGAAGGCTGAACAGCATGGCAATAAATAACACATTTTGTATTGCCCTGGAAAAATAAATGTTTGCTATATTTAGAACACAGTACACCTGCTCAGATTCAGCTCATAAATTATACCAACTGGCCAGCTTGGCATTTTTATATGCTAGACTCACCTGGAAATGTCTAGACTCACCTGAACAGAAAATACATGTATGACACATTTTTTTCCAGCCTTTTACATGCTTATTTTTAGTGAATCAGTCATACTGTTTGCAAATTATTTAAAGCCCTCATATAATTTCAAACCTGTATGGCTTACTTTCTAGCATAGAACATAAAACAATATATTGTAAAGAATGTCCATAGTGCTCTTTTTAAGTAAAAGCAATGACCTGGGTCTATCTAGCTTAAATAATAACAAACAATAAAAAAAAAACAGTGAAACACACCATATTCCAAGTCTACTGAAGCTATATCATAGTACAAAATAGACAAAAAGTGCCATTAGACATAAAAATAATTTACATTACATCAAGATGTGCCAAATTTGAATATGCACAAATGCAAATTCGATTTTTGATGTTTATAATGTCTATTAGAAATGAATCGATAAAAACAGTGAAATGAAACAGAGTAATGTTGATTGAAATATAATATTTTATGAAATATTAGTTGTTGTATGTTTAATATAGCCTTTAATTTATTAATATGATAATTGAGAGATAATCAACAGATTATCGAGTATCAAAATAATCATTAGTTACAGTCCTACTCTCTTACGAATAAAGGTTCTTTATTGCCATTGATGGCTCCATGAAGAACTTTTAATATCCACGGAATCTCCATTGTACAAAAGATTCTTCATAGTGGGAAAACGTTCTCTAACTTTTTAAAAAGTTCTTCACACTAAGAAAAGAACTGTTCACTCAAAGGTTCTTTGGTGGTTCTTCTGCCACAACGCTGAAAATCCCCTTTTGACCCTTAATTTTTAGGAGTGTACTGTGAATTACATATTACACATTTGATCCTAAATAATAAAAATATCCAAACACACAAGAACCCTCCACATTTCAAAAACATTCCTTTATTATAAATAAATTATTTGTATAAAAAAATCGAATTGGCATGCTTCAACCATGGCATTTGCACACGCACAACCCAAGGTTATAGACCAGAGTAGCCAATACAAGAGACAAATGCATTTTCCAATGCAGGTCTGACACTGTGGGACAAGAATGAAAAATTTTCACAACCACAAAATACTTACAATTAGAATAACATGTAACATGGTCGACTCTTTCTTTAAACTTAGTATTTTTTTTCTCTTACCCTTTTCCAGTGTCCCATTTTTGCGGCTGCCCGTAAATGGCAGCTTTTTTTTGGATGGCCGTCTAGGCTTTCTTATAAAATGTCCAGGAAAAAAAAGTCCAAGAGTCCATCCTCTTGTCCACAAACAACACTGATGTCTCATGCTTGGATTCCAGTCATTGGATCCTGTTTTGTCGGAGCCAGCCAGATCTCTGCCAAACCATTTTCAGGATGTGCACTCATATGGCATGATTTGTGTAGCTGACGTAGGTTGTTTTTGTGGACGGTGCTGAAAAAGGAAATAGTCAGTTAAAGAAAACAGCAGTGTATCAGGAAAGAAAAAAACAACACAATTACTGCAAGAGATGAGAGAATTGTGGTATACTGAGTTAATTCGGTTTGATTCTGAGTGACCATCAGAATGAAATTTCTACTTCATATCATAGATTGAAAATTATTGTTTGTCTTGCTTTCATTTAAAAGTGGGATGGTGCAATTGAGAAAGTAATACAATTGTTTTGTCTCATGTATTTATCTTGTGCCTTGTGCTGTGACGTCATTCTCAGGAATTCATTATAAAAAAGTATTCATGGCAAATAAAATCAAAACAAACAATTATTTCAGACATTATTCACTCAATTTTTGTAAACAGAAAATATGCACCTATACTTTCTGTCATCATTCACCCTTATGTTGTTACAAATCCATATGAATTTCTGGTAACACTTTACAATAAGGTTTATTAGTTAACATTAGTGAACAACATTAGTAAACATGAACTGAGAATGAACAGTACTTCTACAGCATTTATTAATCTTAGTTCATGTTAATTTCAGCATTTACTAATGCATTATTAAAATCACAAGTTGTGTTTGTTAACATTAGGCAATGCACTGTGAACTAACATGAATAAACAATGAACCAATGTATTTTCATTAACTAGCATTAACATAGATTAATAAATAGTGTAATTAATGCATTGTTCATTGTTTGTTCATGTTAGTTAATACATCAACTAATGTTAATAAATTACACTTTATTGTAAAGTGATGCCGGATTTCTTTCTTCATACAGTGAGTTTTTGAAGAATATCTCAGCACCTCTTGACAACATTATTTAAAAGTGAAGGCCCTAAAATGATTATTTTTTAAATGGCTCATATGACGTATACACTATATTCCAACTCTTTTAGTAGTTTGTGCGACAATCAGACAAAAATTCCATGGACAAATAGCTATTTTCAATGCATTGTTTGAACCAGATCATAAAATTGGTCTGAATTATTTGTTTGCACCGCACTAGATGGTGCATTCAAAGAGACTGCATGAAACGAGAGCAAACACTTCACCTTTATGTTTCACACAAGTAAGAAAGTTCAGGGTTTTAGAACAACATCAGGTTCAGTTCATTTTTGGGTGAAATATTCCTAAACTGTGCCAATAATCTCTAAAAGTGATAGTTCACCCAAAAATGGAAATTCTCTCATCATTTATTTACCTTGAAGTTGTTCCAAACCAAACTTTACCAAGTTGATGGTAGCCATTGACTTCCATAGTATTTTTTTCCATGCTATGGAAGTCAAAGGCTACCTCAAATGTTTGGTTACCCACATTCGTCAAACTATCTTGTTTGTGTTCAGCAGAAGAGAGAAATATAAACAACAACTCCAGGGTGAATAAACGATGACAGCATTTTTATTTTGGGGTGAATAATTATTTTAAGGTTCAGTCACAATTACGGTTGTTCAGCGAATTGTCACAGGTGAAATCCAGCCATTTAAATAGGAATCAACAATTTCTTGAAAGGGTGAACGATTTCTTCCATGCAGATTTCACAACAGCTTCAAGTTGGTCACATGGATTCATCGTGTTGACAAACAGAAAGCTGTATAGTTGAAAAGATCTTACATCTCTACACTACCAACAACAAACAATGCACCTTTTGTTTGCTTGCAAAATTTCACTAATGCGACTAACATTTCAAGAATTGTCCTATTAATTGGTCCACAATGCTACTAATGACTAATACCTGTACAGACTCAAAATACTTATTAGCACATTTAATGCTGCTTAAAAAGACAAAGTAATGCAGCATTTACAGTACACAAATGAAACATACTGAGAAACACCAAACGTGTTTGTTCTCCAACTGGCATTCTCTGCTTATTCATTACATGCCACATTTGACTCTCATTATGAACTGGCCCAGTGTTAGAGCCCTTTAGCAGAAGGGTCACGGCACATTAGTGAGGGTCTGAACATTTGCATTAACTTTTACACAGTGCTATGGACCTGTGCATGCTGACCTTGTCCTGGCTAATGATCGGATTCCTCATGTAAAAGGTAACAACATTGTGTCTGCTGAAATACAGTCTGCTGCCATGAGCTTGCAGCCAGTAATTCAGATTCCCTCAGACATCATTTTATATGAGATGTGAATCAACCCTAAATGTTCCATCTAGTGTTAGTGTCAGACAATGCAGGCAGCATAGCTAATGAATAAGCAATGATACTCTAGTGAATGCATCCTTATCTGCTTCATTTCCTCACAATAAAAAGCTTCAGATAACAAGATAAATACCAAAGAGTGTAATCAATGCAAACACTGTAGAATAATTAGAGTTATCAGTTCATTAACACAAAGATCATGCACAGCTTAGACACCAATTAAATGAATAGTTCACCCAAAAATGACATTTCGGTTCATAATATATTATATGTTTACTTTTTAAAATAAATGAATGTAATATATGTGGGTCAATAACATATCAATATATTAAAAACACATAAAAATCTAGTTTAAAATCAATTTGTATTTATGCTGGTTTTAAAAATCTACTATCATTTTCAACAATTATTTGTTTAGTTTAAATGGCTCTAAAAATGTAATATAGTGTAACCATCTAAGTAATAACATATTTGTAGAGTTTGAAAACACATAATTTTTATATTCTTCTTTGGTAAACAACATTATAAGCATTTTTACAAACCTGATGACTTATTCATTTGTAAATAAATGTTTTTAGGGAAGTGCACTATTAGTGCATTAGTAAGTACATAAATACATGAACAAATCTAATTAAATTAATACAAATATGTAATTTATAAAAATACATATTTAAATATATGCGATAGTCGTTCCCAACTGGGGGCCTCAAGATGGCTTAAAATCATTTAGAATAATATTGAGGGAAATAAAACACATTAAAATAAGCAAAAACAAGTAAAAATTGGTCAAGCCATATACGTTTATAAAATCTTAAAACTTCATGGGTAGTTTATAATGAATGTACATTTCTCTAGTTATGCCAAGCTCTAAAATATTTAGCCATGTAGAAATTATGAGCAAAAAAATGTTGAAGAAAAAAATCCTTATCCAGTCAATCACGAATGATGAAAGTCATGTAAATGAATTAGTTAAAAAGAGTGGAAACCTTGAAGAACATGTGGTTTTGAAATGTAATTTACATAAACCAGGAGTGTTGGATCTTTTAGCATCTTGTGGGCAATGAAGGGTCTCGAGGTTGAGAACCACAATACAATATTAAACGAAAGGTTTTCTTTTCAAGAATCTCTGTCTTTTAATGAGGCTTTTTCCACCTTTAGGATATCAAGAGATTTCTATAACCTTTAATTTGTTTAATTTATGCCCCCCGAAAAATTTCAATAGAAAAATTTAAACACATGAATTGCATTTTTAAATGAAGAAAAAAAGAGCATCACGTCATTGACCCACATCACATGTCACATTAACATGAACAAACTGGGCTTGATAGAAAAGACGTCTGTACTCACTACTATTGTCCACACTCTCACAGAGCTCGGTTTTCACCTCTCCATTGGGCCGTTCACTGGCCAGCTGGCTGAGCTTGTTTGTCATGGTGGCAACGGTAACGATGGCCTTGAAGCTGCGCTTGCGTTTGGGCACGTTCTGTTCTGGGTGCAGAATAATGATGTAGACTTTGGGCATGTAGAGCATCCCCAGAGACACGGACGCACTGAGGCTCAGAGAGACGGTCAGTGTGGCCGTCTGAATGTACATCTGGAGAGAAAAGAAGAGGGCGATGTCAATGGCTACAGTATGGGTGACAAAACAAGATCGCCCTATAGGCATGAAAAGTTCTACTGCAAAAAAAAAAAAAATTCTTGCTTATAAATGTCCCTGAGCTACAGCTACACTTGGTTTCTTAATCTTTCTTCAAAATAAATGTCTCCATTTCTTCTTTCACTCATATAACCAAGGCAACTAGATTGTTGCATTTTTCTGAAGTTGTGCTTGTCCACATTTGTCACTACTGCAAAACGAAATGTTTTGTTTGCTAATTGCAATATGGTTGTTTTGGGTGGTTATAAGGCACTTATTGTTTTTAGTGTTAGATGGTTGTTTTTTAATGCTACATGGTTGGATTTATTAAACACTATTAAACTCAACTTGCTATTAAACTTAGTTTTCTTCTTTAAAAAAAAAGGGAATATTATTTTGTATTCCAAAATAAAATGCTTAAAGAATGTTCTTTTATGATCTTGTTCTTGTTCTAAGCTAGTTCTTAAAGCAAAACCTAAGAAGAATTAATCTTCCTAAAAATAATCTTATTAAAAATCACCAAAAATAACTTTTTTAAGTTAAAAACCGCGATGCAGAGTGCTGAACCCCTGCCGAGCCATTCTTCAAGAATTGCACTTATAAAAATTCTTACTAACTTCTTGGAATTAATTTTAAGAATGACTTCTTCCAGCTGCTGGTTTCTAGGACTTGATTAAGATCTTCCTCAAGTGCAAGTCTATGGGAATTACTGCATTTTGTTTATTTTGTCCACCAGGTTAAAATAAATTGTTAAATGGCAATGGCACACATCTCCACAGCAAGCTGCTTAATGTATAATTCACATTTGAAGCACTTGGATGAGTCGTGCACTACATTTCGGTTAGGGATTTGTTATGCTAATGTAAGCTAGATAGATTCATAACAAGTGATGAGTTATTGCAAATATTATTATGTTAATTGATTATTAAGTTTGAATGCACTTCAAGATCAGGTCTGACTCAATTTTGGCGCACTTCAGTCATATCTGTATTCAATATTGCTAACGTTTTCAGATTCACAAAACTTGAACCTACAGTAGGATGCAAGCACACGCCACGAGCAAGACAATTTAAAAATGTCGATTCAACGTTGCCCACATCTGAGAGTTTGATAAATGGCTAACCTCGCTAACAAATATATTACTGCTTTCCTTACCTTGGGTGCGAGTGATCAGTAAGCTAACGAGCAGTAAATGATAACATATGCCTGCTGTGTGTGAAGCAGATGATAAAGCACTTCACGTTTATATTTAGAGAAATGGGGTGCTGAGAATGAATGAGCCCAAGTTTTTAGGTCAGGGGAGAAGAATCTAGAGCACCGCAGGAGGGTGTCACTCCTTACTACTGCTTAGATGAGACTGAAATCAAATTAACTGTATTGCTTAGTACTGACGTGGGCAAAGAGATAAACACATCAGCAGAGGATTTCATGTACTGCCTTTCTAAGACAACAGAGCACTGCCATCCTGTCAAGGAAATTTTACTGTGCACAATGCTCACTGAATCTCCCTTTGAATTGTAATTTAATTCAAGTCTAACCTTGTGACCCTGCTACCACAATTTTGTGTAAGTCTCCATACTGTCAGACAGTAGAAGGAATCACACTCGCTGAAAAATAAGTTTGACAATGCACTATAGCAGCTGTTGCAAAGGAAGTACTGCATTTTAATTAAAACAAGCAAATACGTTGTATGCCTTTAACATTTCTTCAAGAATGGTGATGTATTTTTAGCTAAACCCTCTGTTGAAAAATGTATGCTAGCTTTATTGATGGTTTTAAAGGGGTTTTGGCAACTTCTGTTCGGACTGGGAGACTTTGATTTTGGAGACCATCTAAATTGACTGAAAACATCAGCTAGAGCTTTGCCAAGCTGTGAGACCATCAAAAAACAAGCTAAGGCCAGCAAAGTAGCTTAGGTTGGCTTAAGATGGCCTTTCAATGCTGTCATCAATGTAAAATATTGTCTGATTTAAGCTAAAAAAGCTTTTATTTGGGAAATAGCTGCCTGATGATGTTCTAAATAGTTGCTGAATTACTTGCTTTCAAGAAGACTTTGATATTTGTTCATGTCATGTCAAATGTCATATATCTATGGAGCTCCTAAGGGGACGTGGTGATGGGAAGAATATGAGACTGGAGGAAAAATCATTTTTATGTTTTTGAGTTCACTTGCAAAAGTATTGCATTCCCCCAATAAACTTTGTTTCCTCGCAAAGGCATTAAAATAACGTTTTTCCTCTGAGCTCATATTATCTTCCTCACAAAAGTTTTGAGAGCAAAATGCAAAGTTTCTCAGAGGGAACGCAAAAGTTTTGCAAGAGAACCCAGAGGTACGGTGGAAAAAAAAACGTTTTGCAAAGGAACATCTCAGGTTACGCATGTTACCATGGTTCCCTGAGAAAGAGAACAAGACACTGCATTTCAATAGTGTCCACAAGAGGATGGAGTGCGAGTTCCCATTCGAAGGGGAACATCTTGGTTTACGCATCTTTGGTTCCTCGAGAAGGGGCATGAGACACTATGTCCTGTTGTGGACACTAGAGATGCAGTGCGAGTTCCCATTCGAATGGAAACCCAAAGTTTCTTGGGGAAATTGGAATGTTTGTGAGAGAATACAAATATTTAGTGAAAGAACCCTAAAGATCTTGGGGGAACGCAAAAGTTTTGTGAGAGAAAACTCAAAATCACTTAATATAATTTTCCTTCCATCTCATTATTTTCTCATTACTATGTCCCTTTAGGGGCTCCATATACTGTATATCACATCATAAAATGGGACAGAAACAAATTCCAGAAGCTGAAAATGGTTCAATTGAACATTTCCATTTCTTTGTTTTCAGTTAGCCATTAGCAAGCTAACAGCTTGGTCTATTATCTTAGCATAGTGCTAGCTGCTTAAAAAATCTCCCATTATTAGTTTATTCTTTCTTAAGCCTAAAGAATATTTCAGGTTTGACACAAATGCTTAATATATGCTACAGTCAATAACATATCATTATTATAATGGTAAAAAATTTGCGTTTATCTTTCAACTCCCTCACACAATCTCTTGTCAATGTAGACATCTGTTGTTCTTGTTGTCTCCAGTAGATTGTTGTTGTTCCATCTCATCCATTTGTTTTTTGACTGTCAATCAATAAGCAGTGTTGCCAACTTGGGCTTGACTCTACCCATACAAAAATGAACCATGGTTTGCTTTGCCAAACTTCCAATGTTACTGTACCACTTGGATGAAACGATTTTATAAATCATTCCTCAGTTGCATGTCACTGTGGATAAAAGCATCTGCCAAATGAATAAATGTAAATGTAGGCTATTTCAGTTACACCCATTAATAACAGGTGCATAAAATGAAGCCCAAAGACATGCAATCTCTGCAGAAATACATTCAAATTGAATGAATGCTGCTTAATTGTATATATTTGCAGAAAAATTAGCATAAATACATCAGGAATCTACTGCATACCCCTATAGTGTCTCCTGAAAAGCGTGTGTTTTTATATTTTTATGTGCCTATTGTAATTCACAGCATCAGTCAGCAGTACCAAAACAGCAGGGGTAAGAAAAAGAAAACACTCTCAGAAAGCCATATGAAGAAGTAAACTCCATTTAACTAAAGATCTTTGGGGAACTTAAGTGGTTTACAAATCAATGCCACAGCATGTGAGCGGTGAACGAATAAATACAACCAACTATGTATAAACTGGAACTCATTCAAAATGTCCGTAAAACTGCAGATGACTCATCTAACTCTAATTACCCCCGGCAGGCATCCTTTCCTTATCTTTTCATCTGTTCCCCTCTATTCGACTGTACTGCAATGCAAAGTGAGGTACTGACAGAAAAAGCGATTGGTATAGTTACTTCCCTCACTCCAGGACGTTTAACACAAGCAATCCCAATGCTGATGTACAATCGGCTTCCTTCAATGAGGAAATGCACAAGTATGCTGAAGAGACAGGACCGTTAATGCAGAAAATAAGCAGAAACGAGGAGGCGCAAGGTTCAACTTACGCAGCTGTAAAGAAACTTCTGAGTTTTAATGAGCATAGAGTGAGGAGATGTGAATAAGAGAGACATGCCTCAATAAAATACTCATATCTGTGTCCTCATATTGCGGTTGCTCGTTGTAATAATCTTTTTAACATCAGTGAGGGTGAAAGAAATAAGCCCGTGAGAGATAAGGGAAACGGGAAATACGCTCGGCGGATTTCTTTCCATTTGGACTCTTTTGTCATGCGGTCTGATTTGAGGGAAACAATTTCCTCTTTTACATAACTTTTAATTTAACACCACCCCGAGGGCCAGCTGTTTACCACAATGTTTGTTTTCATAGTGTTTGTTTCTCAAAATGAATGCTAGAGTGCTTTTATGATAAATTCTGCGGTTATGCTAATCCCTTGTGTATGTGAAGCCACCTCGCTGAGTAAAAATAGTCTATCATAACTCACTTATGCTAATCTGACTGAGATATGCTATCTAGCAGATGATGATTAAACTTGAAAAGCTGAGAGGAAGATTTTTACATTTTGTACTATATATAGGCTATAAAGCTTGATGATTTGCATTATGTAAAATCAGGCTAAATGATACTGCAGCTCAATGAAAAACCTGTTTTATTAAAGGAGTACGATGACAAAAGCCTTACATTTGATAGCCAGAAATATGTTGTATGCAAACAGAGACAAAGGCTTGACCAATGCATTGTGTTGTGTAACAAACTTGTGATAAAGCAGACTGGTGAAGAAGACAAGCTGCACTATAGCACCCCATGTGGCTAATCTTGGTTTACAGTGCATACTTGTGTTGGATTGTGCAGAACACAACATGTGAAATTGTGCTTGTATCCTGGCAGATCTAATGTAAGGTTTTTGCACATTAAGATCCACTGTCTATTGTTAATAGTGCAGCGATGTATGAAGCGCAGTTCACAAATTCACTTTCAAACCAAACAGCTTTATGGTCAACTTGAACCTGTTGCGAAATTTGCGCGGGGACATGTTTCCTGATTAAAATCACTGAACAACAACAGATGTGACTGCACCTTAAGAGTGTGGTGTTTTGATGAAAGTTCAATGCTTAACTGTGTTTGTTATTCCCAAGATGATGTTATAGCCTATGCAACACCATTTTCTAAAAACTGAAAACTTAAGCATTTTGGCCATTCATTTACATGAAAACGGTGGCCTTAAAACACAAACATTTGAAAATGGGTTACAAAGTGCATGTTTTTGAAAACAATACCAATATCCTCTTTGTGTAAAATACAAAAACGCAAATGTGTGAAAATCGCGACATACGCATGCGTATTAGTTTATGTGTTTAGTCAATAATTGATAACCAAAACAATAGAACCACACAGTTGGTAAGTATTTTTGCCACATTGACCAACTGAAAGCTGATTTCTTAGGGTGCATTTACACAAAAACAGCTTTTTAAAAAAGTGTTTTATTTATACAGATTGGACTGTGTTTGTGTATGCATAATACAGCATTTTAGATGTTTATGTTCCAAGTGAACATGGAATATTTTGACCAATTGTTGTCATCTGAATACAAAACCTTTCAAAAACACTACGGAAAAACTTTTACATTTTTAGTACATTGTTGCAGTGTAAACGTACCTTAAGAAAGCAGCTTTCAGTTGGTCAATGTGGCAAAAAATATTGACCAACTGCGTGGTTCTTACTGGATTTTACCTGTGAAAATTTGCCCAACAACAGTAATTGTGACTACACCTTAATATTTAGGGCTTAATTCATATTTTAATTATCTTAACATATAGGGCGAGTTTTACTAAGCGCCAATGGGTGTGGAAATTTCTGCGCGTGATTTACTTACAAACCGCAAATTAAAGAACACAGATGCAACATCTCATTTACATATCGACCAATGCAATATACCAAGCGCAGCGCAAATTAGCGTAGGCGCAAATAAAGAACAAATAAATAAATAAGCCACAGTACATTGAAAAGAACCAGAAGCCCAAAAATGAAGGTTTGCTAGGAGTTTTGATAGAGCTGGTATTGAGCGACTGCTAGTTGAGGGTTCCAGGTCGTCTTTTATTTCCTGAAGCAAATAAAAATAACATGGCTTGGCAAACAATATGTTTTCTGGCATTCAAAATAAATTAATACGTTTAAAAAAAAAACTCTCACTTGTACCACGTGCTCTCTGATCTCTGCAGTGCCTCCTCCTAGCAACAATAAGTGCATCCATTTCAAGCGCAAAATAGTTTAAGACATGCTTTTTTTTGGGCGTTAAATAATAAAGTAAATTGACAAGCGTAAACGTTAGAAAAACACGTTTGGTGATTAATTTGAATACTCTCCTCTCATAACTTTTGTGTCTGAAAGGGAAACTCCTACAAATGCATATTCAATAAGGTCAGGCGCAAAAATAACTGTCCACACCTTTTCAGCGCTAATTCTTCACTGCGCGTCTTTAGTAAAATCTGACAGTACTGTTTTAACACTAAAAGACGGTTTGTGCTGGCACAAGCTGTTAGTAAAACTGGCCCATAGTCTTTGCACATTCCTCTTGTAAACAGTGGGCGGATTCTCATGTGTGACCATCCCAACATACATCCAAAATAGTCATTCCTCTTTGCCTGAAGAAACAAAGTCTTACACATCTTGGATGGCTTGGGGTGATTAAATAATCAGGAAATGTGTCGGCGCACTGCCCACAAGAAACCATCTAAATGTTAATAGATTGAGGTGATTAGTGCATGTAATCCAGATGCATTGAGTCTTGGTGCTCATGTGGATAACCCAGGTTCAAGTCTGACCCATGAAATTCTCAACCAATTATTAACTTCGATTCCATACTGACATATTGTACAGTCTCTAGTGTCAAGGATGAAAAAAGCAAAAACCTAAAGGTTTAGCATTTACTGCATTCAAAACACATACTGAGGTGGTTTTGAAACCGCTAACCCTCTTTTGTCATTTTCAATAGGTTGGCAGAATGGATTACAAACAATAAAGTTGATTGGCAGGAATTTTTTCTGCAAGGGAAACTATCCAAGGGATAATCTATTGTAATGAGCCTCATGCATGTCACATGCCGGGAACATTTTAAGTAGGAAAATGCCAATTCGATCAATGTCAATGTGCTTCAAATCCCTTTTGCTAATTACTACATTGATTCGCTCCATGGGCTAATTCTGTGTTGCATGCACAACTGGATTCAACAGCATGTCAGGCTTTTCATAGGTATGTTGCCTTCAAAAATGTCTCTGCTCAGCAGTAGATTTAGAACATAGCATTTGGTGTCAAAATATCAAAATAATCAACATATAAAGAGGTACATCTCAAAATATTGTAATATGGTGAACAAGTTTTACAGTTAAAAGCTTACAGTTAATGAAAGTCAAAAATCAGTATCTCAAAATATTACAATATTTACATTTGAGTTTCAATAAATGACCATCCATACAGTATCATTTCTGAGTATCTCTTGTTCTTTGAAACCATAATAATGGGGAACACTGATGACTTGGCAATGATCCAGAAGACGATCATTGACACTCTCCACAAAGAGGGTAAGTCACAGAGGGTCATTACTGAAAGGGGCGGCTGTTCAAGGAGTGCCGTATCAAAGCATATTAAATGCAAAGTTGACTGGAAGGAAGAAATTGGGTAGGAAAATGTGCACAAGCAACAGGGATGCCCACAAGCTTGAGAATACTGTCAAGCAAAGCCAATTCAAACGCTTGGGAGAGCTTCACAAGGAGTGGACTGAAGCTGGAGTCAGTGCATCAAGAATCACTATGCTCCGACATCTTCAGAAAAAAGGCTACCAAGCCACTTCTGAAGCAGAAACATCGTCAGAAACATCTTACCTGGGCTAAGGAGAAAAAGAACTGGACTGTTGCTCAGTGGTCCAAACTCCAATGTCCTCTTTTCAGATGAAAGTCAATTTTGCGTTTCATTTGGAAATCAAGCTCCCAGAGTCTGGAGGAAGAGTGGAGAGGCACAGAATCCATGTTGCTTGAAGTCCAGCGTGAAGTTTCCACAGTAAGTGATTATTTGGGCTGCCATGTCATCTGCTGGTGTTGGTCCACTGTGTTTTCTGAAGTCCACAGTCAACTCAGCCATCTACCAGGACATTTTAGAGAACTTAATGCTTCCTTCTGCTGACACGCTTTATGGAGATGCAGATTTCATTTTCCAGCAGGACTTGGCACTTGCCCACACTGTCAAAGGTACCAAACACTGGTTCAATGACAATGTGTTACTGTGCTTGATTGGCCAGCAAACTCGCCTGACCTGAACCCCATAGAGAATCTGGGGTATTGTCAAGAGGAAAATGACAGACACCAGACACAAGAATGCAGATGATCTGAAGGCCGCTATCAAAGCAACCTGGGCTTCCATTACACCTGAGCAGTGCCACAGGCTGATCACCTCCATGCCACGCCGCGCTGATGCAGTAATTCATGCAAAAGGAGGCCCAACCAAGTATTAATATCCTTTTTTATTGATCTTATGCAATATTCTAATTTTCAGAGACACTGAATTTGGGGTTTTCATTATCTGTAAGCCATAGTCATCAACATTTCAAGAAATAAAGGCGTGAAATATTTCACTCTATGGGTTTCACTTTCTGAAATGAGTGACAAAAAATATTGACCTTTTTCATGATATTCATGATATTTTTTTTTTAGATTTACATGTATATATATAGGTATATGTGTATGTGTATGTGTATGTGTATATATATATATATATATATTTTTTTTTTTTATAATTTAATGCTTTTTTGCATCATAAATATCAGTTATTTAATTTGGCATAATATAACACTATTACACAGTATAAAGGGCGATCATCATATTACATTACAGGGTGAGCTGAAGAGTCTTTTATCGCAATGTCGAGGATTTGTTTTATGACAATGACCAGCTGACTGCACATTATCCCACATAATACCTGGCTTCTTACCAAATAAATGAAGAAACAAAACATGAAATATTAATTTTATTAAATGGGGAAAAGTGATAGCAGACATGAAACATGCAAAGTAGCAAAACCGAATGCTCAGTCAGTTATACAGTTGAGTCTTCATCATTCAATAAAACTACAGAATGCAGACATTGACCATCCAAAATCAGGTATTTCAGAGCGCCATCCATATAAAAAATATAAATAGATAGAGAACCATCCATGCTAACAGAAAGCAGTTAGGTCAACAAGTTCAACTCCATCTCTAGCTGTTATATCTTGAGAAAATGTTGTCGAGCTCTTGGAAATGAATTCTTAATGAGCATTGCTTTCAATCCTCAGTTTTTGCACAATTTGTCCTTTAACATAACACTTGACATCAATATCTGACAGCAAATCTTTGCAGGAGGAAATCTCCATGCTAACAGAAAGCAGTTAGGTCAACAAGTTCAACTCCATCTCTAGCTGTTATATCTTGAGAAAATCATGTTGGAGATGAATTCTTAATGAGCATTGCTTTCAATCCTCAGTTTTTGCACAATTTGTCCTTTAACATAACACTTGACATCAATATTTGACAGCAAATCTTTGCAGGAGGAAATCTCAACACATGTCACAGACATTAGACATGCAGAGAAGACTGTGTTTTTAATCCTGGCTTCTCTCGGCAGCACTAATGAGCACTGGACAGAAATACATCCTGGTGCAGAAAGAACAGAGGGTTCAGCCTACAGTCTGCAGACCACCACTGAAGTCATCAACATTATAAGACCCACACTGGCCTGGACTGACAGAGGCAGCGTGCTCTATTTATGGCCCATTAACAGCAGCACTATTCCTCTGGGTCATGTTTGATCATCTCCATATATCTGATAATGAGCATCTCTTAGATGAGTGCTTGTTTTTGATGCAAAGACCTAGAAGTCTAACAAGGACTGTGTACTGATGGAGCTGCCAACGAGGAGATGATATAGATGATCTTCATCTGTTCACTTCATTATGTTGGCACATCAACAAGAAAGAGGTATGCAAAGATAGATAATGACAGTAATGACAATAGCACTATATATTAGTCAAAAATGCTGTATACTGATGTACCTGCACTGATTGAGGGAGGATTCATATTAGGTTGTAATATAACCTAATGACTGTACCGAATAGAATGTGGTATGATTTAAAACAATAAAATACTGCATTATCTAACATTGAAGGTAATACATACATTATGTTAAAAAAGGCGAGACTCTAATCAGTGAAATATCTTTTCATTTGTTCAAGTGCATGAAAAAAGTTTGATAAAGAGAATTGGACTTTCAAAACTGTACATACAAGGACAGTTCAATATAATATAATATAAAGTAGCATAGCTATTATTATTTAACATTGATACTTTCTGAAAGATCATGTGATATTGAAGACTGCATTTTACTGTATTTTTGATCAAATAAATGCAGTCAGAGACTTCTTTCAAAAACATGAAAAAATATAGCTGCAAGCAGCAAATACCAGGGTTCATGCGTGTTAAGATCCTTGAGAAATTATAGACATTTTAAGATGATTTTACCCAAAAAGGCTGTATAATAATAAATAAAATCAATAGCAATATTATTTAATGACTTATCACTTTCAACCAGTATATGGCGCTGCTCCTAAATTGATGCTGTGTGGTTAACTGGGGGTGATGATGACACACACAGTTTGGTGCCAATATGCCAAGATTTTTCACATCTTCTGACCACTAGGTGGCACTGTGCCAAAACTGTGCAGGTAACCTCAGGTTACGGTTTTCATAACAAACTCCATGTTTGGTCTGAACACGATAACGCATTGAGGAGATATAGCCTCATGTCCATTTTGGCCATATGATGTCAAATATTTTACGAATGGTTTGATTGATAGCAGTGGTTCTAGAGGCAAAGCTGTTCAGAATGAGGAGATCTAACATATGATATAAATACTGTGTGTATGTGTGAAAAACCATGTGATATACAAGGTGTAAAATGCGATAGCACCACCTAGTGGCCGATTTCTTTCCAATTTCTCACAGACCTCTAGGGCCAAGAGTCAAACAGGCCCCTCAAATTTCATTACGATCGGCCTCCGTTAACCTTGTCTCATAGTTGCTCAAGGTTGATTGGCTGATGGCAGCCATGTTTTCTGAGATACACCAATGCCCTCACAGATATTGGTGGCACCTTGGTCAAAGAAAATGCATGCATGCAACTTTCAAGTGAATCAGACTAATGGGTGCGTAGTTACAGCCATTTTTATGTTTGTTTGTTTTTTCTTGTTATAGCACCATCAAGTGGTCAAACTTCCAAGTTTGGTGAAAATATACCATTCCATTCAAGATTTATAGTCGTTTTAGTAAATGTGGCCCCACCCACTTTAAACATTTTTGCATCCTGTTCTGACCGACACCAGAACTTCAACTTGATTTCGATAACTTTTGCTAATCACACTCCAGATAACTTTTCTGCACTGGTTTGGTTCTGATTGAGCAAAAAACCTTGGACTAGTTCACAAACATTTTGAGGCGACCCTTGGTGACGTTATAGACGGTGTGAGTAGGGGAGACACAACCTAACACTTTTATACTTTCTCAGTTTGTGTAAATCCACAAAGGGTTCAGAGAAGAATAATTTTAAACACAGTAATTTCACTTATCTCGTACAATTATGTTGCTTTGTTTCATATCTACACCGTATTCGTTTTTCTTTATTTACCCTCAAAAAATGGAAGTGAAATGTGACAACATGCCCTGTAGGTGGGGTACATGTTAACATCTGAGGGGAATGTTGTAAGATGACTATATGACAGCTTAAAATGTTATCTGATTAAAATATGCAAGACAAACTAAAATATTTTGTCAATAAAATGAAAATAAAAATGGCAGTGTATAAGGCATGCAGGTGACCAATATCAAAAACTCAATAAGCACAAGTCAGCAGCTATGCAACAGGGGGGAAAACATTTTGTCTATGATGTGATCTTGGACTTTATACTGAGAGATTATGGTGACAGGATGCAGATGATCTCAACATGGCAACTACTGTAAATAAAAATTAGCTTATTCAGAAAAAAACCTTAATTAGCACTTTAGACTCACCCGCTCTGCAGATTGTGCGGTCCCAAAGAAGATGGGTATGAAGGCCAGCCAGATGATACAGGTGGTGTACATGGTAAATCCAATGGGCTTGGCTTCATTGAAGGTCTCCGGCACTCCCCTGGTCTTGATTGCGTAAACAGTGCACGTGACCATCAAAAGGATGCTATAGCCCAGCGAGCAGATGAGTGACAGGTCCGAGATGTCACACTTGAGCACTCCGCGGGCATTTTCAGGGTCCTGCGTGCGCTGCTCGCCGTAATCCACTATGGTGTGCGGCGGGTCAGCCACAAACCACACAAACACACCCATTAACTGAACTGAGATCAGGCTGAAGGTGATGACTAGCTGGGAGGCGGGGCTAATGAACCGAGGTGCCGCGACCGACTGCTTGCCCTGCTCAAAGATCCGATGGATGCGGTTGGTCTTGGTGAGCAAAGCGGCGTAGCTGAAACACATGCCCAGACCTAGGAAGATCCTGCGGAAGGAGCAGACGGCCACTCCGGGCGCCGCTATCATGGGGAATGTGGTGACATAGCATAGGAAAATTCCCGTTAGCAGCACATAACTCATTTCCCTGCCGGAGGCCCTTACGATTGGAGTGTCATGGTAACGCACAAACGTCACCACCACGAAGGTCGTGGCGAGGATTCCCAGGATGGAAATGAAAACGGGTACTACAGCCCACGGCGAGTGCCACTCCAGCTTAATGATGGGGATTGGCTGGCAGCCGGTGCGGTTCTGATCAGGCCGTTGCTCATATGGGCAAAGATGGCATGTGAACTCGCTGGCCTGGTAATGGTAGCCCTCACAGCGCTCACAGTGCCAGCAGCACGGCACCCCCTTCACAACCTTCTTCCGCTCGCCGGTCTGACAGGGCAGGCTGCATACAGACGCCGGCACGGATGAGTCTCCACTCCACACTCCCCACTGCATAGGCATTCATCTGAAGACAAACAACGACAGAATATTCTGTTAAATGTCAAAAAGCATTTATGAGTTATTTTCAGATTCTGTGGAATTAATTTGTAGAGGAATTTTTTATAAAATACAAATTTAACAAAATAACATATTATGAAGGTCAATTTAATTAAGAGTAATTAAAAAGATAAAGGAGGAAAATTTGTTAACAGTAGTGGGAATGACCTGCTTGACAGAGAAAATAAAATAAGTCAAACTACTAATAAATTTAGACATTTTTTAAATAAAATATTTTTCTAATGCTATAATATATATAATACACTACTGTTCAAAAGCTTACGCTTGTTATGATTATTTAATGTTTTTGAAAATTATCTAATGCTCACAAGGTGTGCATTTATTTGACCAAATTTACAGTAAAAACTATTTAAATGAATTGTTTTCTATTTTAATAATTTTTCAAATGTAATTGAACCTGTGATGCAAAGCTGAATTTTCAGCATTATTACTCCAGTCTTCAGTATTATATTATCCTTCAGAATTCACTCTATGTGGATTTGCTCCTCAAGAAACATTTATTATTATTATCAATGTTGAAAACAGTCACAGAAACCAATATATATATATTTTTTGGATTCTTTGATGAGCAGAAAGTTCAAAACAACAGCATTTATAAGCCTTTTTGTAACACTGTAAATGTCACTTGTGATCAATTTAATGCAACTTTGCTCAATAAAAGTATTAATTTCTTTCAAATAAAAATCCTACTGACCCCAAACTTTTAAACATTAGTATAAATCATCATCAGTGGCAGCACATACGCACTTAATTTCATGTCTATGAAGCATACATTTCTTCAGAATTACGGGTGTTAATTCAACACCACTAATTGTACTGTGTCATTGCTATAACCATTATGACAGCAGTCTACACCATAATCATCATTATCAAAGCAAATTACAATTTTATAGGCAGCCTCTAACATTTAAGTACACTTGAAAAGGAACGTTGATGAACTCCTTACATTTAAATACAGTTGATCCGTCCAGTGGCCGATGATTCTGTACTCAGCTGATCTGTTTGTTATCTGATACTGGTAGATGTCGTATCGTCCAGGGGCGTCTCCGTTTTCATTAAACACCACTAGGGTCTTGGCACTTCCTGTCCGAAGAGATGAAACAACATTATGATTTTCGCATCTTGTGAAATCCTGAATCAGACGACCTCAGCTACATCATCTCCCATGGCCAAGATGAATCAGTAAACACATCAGACATTACTCGAGACATAAAAACAACAGGATTTCAGCATAAACAAAATACGCATAATGCTCCAGATCCATTCAACCAACAAGATGAATAAATTACAATCAGTGATAAGCTAAAAATGAAATCAGGGTCTTATTCTGAACAAAACAATTTAGTGAACTCCTAACAAACCATGAGAGGATCTTCTTCATTTGTTATCTGTTATTATACAAAATCATTCCATCATTATGAAGCCCTGGTGAGTTTTCTCGAGCCTAAAGGAGTCGTCTCAGATGAGCAATTTCCGTGGCATACAGAGCAGCTCGTGAGGAGGGAGAGTTTGTATCAAATGTGCGTCTCTCGAGATAGGGAATCATGCATTATTAAAACACCTGCATACAGTCAGCCGTGGAGTGGGCCTAGAGGATTCCACAGGAAATGCTGCTTGCTGTTACGACACACCTCGAGCAACAAAATAATCAGACTACTCATTCAGAGTTGCACGCTCTGCACACAGATTCTCTTTTAAGATGCGACCGCGTGCCTGGCAACGATTCCAAACAAGCCAATTCACTGACCAGGTTAGAGTTCACAAATGAAGTAAAAGGACTGATCAAATATAGTCAATAGCACGTTACTTTAGGTGACATGTGGACTGTGGCATGGTGATGGTCATTTTTCACAATTTAGTGTACTGTATTTGAATGACAAAAACTGCATTTTTACAGCCCAAAATTTAAATATATATAAACACCTATGAGTGTTTGTTTTAGTTTTTCTAATAAAAACTATTTAGTTTTTTTTCAATCATTTTTGCACTAATAACAGAATTTTCAATAATTTTCAAAACTCTAGACACATAATTCACAACTGAACACAACACACAACATTTTTCAAAACACAACACTTTTTCCAAATGCCTGGATACAATGCACATGAGCAAAATATCTTTTGTTTATTGAACTAAAATCACAGGTTCAAAATGACAACTTAACATCAAAGTATTACTATATAACAATGCAGCTCATGCATTACATCTGAATTGAGTGTCTATTTATTTCATTATAATGATCTAACTATCAATTGATACAACTGCTCAAAATGCTATGTACTAATTGCATTACTCTTGAAGGATAGTTTTATGTACATTTTGAACAACATTACGAAAGTGAATATATAATATATAAAATATATAAAAAATATATAATTTTATATAATTGTTATCAGTATTTGTTTTTCCTACAGTAAATGTCTTTTTAGAGGGTGATAGAGATGGAGGAGAGTTTGAGAGCCCAGCGGTTGAGAGCGGCCCAGAACGATGTTCTCTGGGGGGCCCGACCACCCCCCCACTGAATGTGATTTCTCGCTAGTCTATTACAATGATGCATGAATGTGTAGAACCATAATGAAAGCTGTATCAAGTGTTTTGAACAACTATATTTAATGATTGTACTAACAACTAAACAGCGAAACTATGGGTATATTGAGTGTGGGTGATCTAAAGTAATGTTCCTATGATATTTCATAATAAATTATTATTTTGAACCAATTCTTCTGCAAATGCAAAGCTTCTTTAAAGACATGAATGCAAAATGCAAAGTTTTGAACATTGGACAGCCTGTGTTACAAATAGTGACTGTTTTGAGTTTTGTGTCTAGAGTTTTGAAAAATGACAAGAAGGTTCTGTTATTAGTGCAAAAGTGATTTTAAAAAAACTGTACATAAACCTAAAGATACACCACAACAAAATATAAATACAAAAACAAAACAAAACAACTAACTAAATACAAAAGCACAATACAATACAACAAAACACAACAAAATACACTGAAAGCACAAGAAAAGAAATCCCCACAATATAATAAAACACAAAACTGTTTGTTGAGAAGAAAATAAACAAGACCAACACACATACTAAACAACAAACCAACACACAAAATACTAAACAAAAACAAAAAAACACAAAAACAGACACACCAAACACACAAGAAACAACAAAAATGGACACACAAAAACAACACACAAAATCAGACACAACAACAAACAAAACAAACACAACAAGATAAATGAAACAATACAAACAAAAAACACAACAAACAAAAACATACTAAACACCAACAAACAACACACAAAACACAAAGCAAAACACAAAAAACACACCGCAACAAAATAAAAGCAAAACACAAAACTACAAACCACAGCACAATAAAACTAAATTCAACAAAACAATCAAAACACAATAACAAAACATAAATTATGAAAGTAACATTTACAGTTTTTTTCAACTGCTTATATTTTCAAAACTTAGCCTCTTTTTTTTCAAAACTTTACACACAAATCCAAGAATTGCACACCCAAGTCAAAATGCCTCACATCACATGCATTAAGCACTGCATTCAAAAGATTACAAACACATATCCTTTGCCATAATATCTATTCTTGTTAGATTTTTGTGTTACATAGAGAATTGTGTGTTGTGTTTTGCAAAAAGTGTTTTATGAAATTATTTAGAAAATGATAATGGTGAAAAATAACACTAGAGATCAACAGAAAGCGGATCACACACACCATCCCTCAAATACATTATCTGTGCATTGTTTCCGATTTTTGCTGTAAAATATGAATCCAGAACAAAGTTAACGTAAGCCTCTTGATCTTGATGCAGGACACTGACCATTCTCCAATCAATGACTTGATTGCGGACACTCGCTCGTGCAATCCAAATACCTCGTTTGAAGCCTATACAGAAGAAATTATTAAAGGGTGGACGAGATATTTTGATTAAGCCAAGTCTTGGTTTAATCACAGGTTAGACCTCATTCTCAAGACTTGCAATCAGACAGTGCTAATTCAAAGTGGCCTGTGGAAAGCCGAATATGAAGAGGGAACGTGCCTATAATAAACGAAACCATCCTACTGTAATTTATGCGCGGCGTGTAGGCACAAGTTTTGACTTGATCTCGGCATTACTTTTCACAGTACATGCATTGCAAATATCATCCGCAGTGGAGTGAATCACTCCTGCCTGAAGATGTATCTCATTATAACACACCGTGGCTAATATGCCGCATCAACAATGAATCAGCTCAAGTGTGCCGTATTTAAAAGAACAAAGGCGAACGAAATGAGTTCATATGAGCATTCGGCACAGAAGATCAAAAATGTGAATCATGACAGCGTATGTGATAAATCGACAACTTCATAAACTCCTGGAGTCCCAGCTTTTATTATTAGGGCCACATACACAATTCTCATGTGTTAGAAGTGGGCTAATTTTGAACCGCTACATCTTAGTTAATTTCCTGTGAGGGAAACGCCTTCGACAACCTCACGGACTCGAGGGAGATTCATATTAATAGCTATTTGATGGAGCTCATGCTCAAGTGGTGTATTTGTCAGCTCTCTTTCGGAAAGTGCTAAACTAATCAACAGAAGTTGAATGCTCGAGGCGCTCATGCCATTGAAACGCAGCCCGAGTAAATGGTAAATAAGACAGTTTTTGCTCTAAGGAGGGCGTTCAGTCGTGTGGAGAGCATGAAAGATCATCTCTGTAGGGTGCATCTCCAATACCGTCTACCAGGCATGGACCGCGGCCAATTGTGTCACTACATTTGTAAAAACCCTCGCCACTAGCATTGTGTTTTTGGCAAAAGTGAAGACATCTGAGCCTTACGCTGGTTCACTGAATTGGATTAGAGTGTTCTCTCCGTCTTCTGAGAGGTCTATGCCAATGTGATTTGAACTACCCGAGGCTTTGCCTTTAGACACATAAGTTGCCCAAAGTCTGGGGGGCGAATATGTAGAAGAACAATTGATGAAGCGAGGAAAGAAAGACAGCAATAAAGAGACATGGAGGAGATCTAACAGACCCAAGTGAAAAAATGTAATAAAGTAATACAAATAAAATAAAATACAAGTTTTATTTAAAATAAAATAAAAGTTAACAATGGAAACAAAAAATAATGAACAACAGAAAACAATAAAATATTACATAAAAAAATTAAAAACGAAGTTAAATAAAAATTTAAACATTGAAAAAAAAAAATTGTACTGATGAGTTTTGGCCATCCTGAGTTTGACTAGTGGCTCGCAGTCCACTGCCGATCCCATTAACACTGAAAATAAAATATAATAAATGACTACTCTAAAAAATTTAATTTAAAAAGTTTAACAATAAAATAATGAATTAACTAATAAAAATAAAGGTAAAGGTAAAAAATATAAAATAAATATATTCATTTACACAGTGGCTGTCTTAACTTAAATGTTTCATAACATTTATTTAAACATAATTAAGACATCAACAGGTAAAATAAAAATATAATGAGTAGCTATGTAGTCTACTATTTCGTAAAAATGCTTTTCTCTAGACTTTATTTCTCTAGGAAACTAACGATCTGTTGACACTGATGACTTGCCTGAGGTAAATGAAATGCTTCCTGACATTTTATTTACAAGCGGTGTTATTGACGTCTTTCCATGGTAGAAACTCTGAGCGATTACATAAGGCATGAGATGCTCATTTGTGTTTATTTCACGGTAAAACTAGTAGCAAAGAGGAAGGGGTGATCACGATCACTTGTGCTCCATGCTGTCGTATAAATTGAGGCATTTATACAGCGATCTGTCGCGCCACATCAAAGAGTGTTAAATAGCATTTATTGCTGGAATTCGTGAAAAAAAACCTGCACAATTTAAAAGAGACTTTTGTTTTTTATCAAAAGTAACAATATATAAAACTGGAAGTTTCAAGTGAAGTTTTACTGATGCAGTGGTTAAAACAATGCTGGATATGTTCGGTAAACATGTATTTGTTCAGTAAACAAGACCCGTACCAAAAATGTTCGGTACGAATACATATATTGTTACAACCCACTTATTTGTGTGTGTATATATATATATATACACACACACTCACAGCCATGATGTAAACAGACACAAGTACAATGTAAAAAGAGAGCTGTTGGTGCAGCAGGGGGAGAGTGCAATCAAACTTGGGCTTGGACCAATAAATTGAACCAAGCGCAGAAACCAATTTCCAGACCACTGGCCTGTCAGTGACCTGATACTGTAGAATCACATCTGTCCTCTGATAACTCAGTCCCTTGACATCAGATCTAGTCTCATACAGTCACTGCTTATAATGCAAGACAACCGACAAGGCAATAAGACAAGCGTAAGAATTCACAAGCCTTAAACTCTATATCTAACACAAACTTACATGCAGGTTAATCGTTACAACTCCATACGCAGCATACAGACATACCTGCAGATTCTATTCTTGATCTCATGCCAGAGTTTGAAGGCAGAGCACCTTCATGTCAGACAAATGAAGGAAGTCCATGCCTTGTCAAAAGGTTAATTCTTCAATTAATTTGGCTGTCTGATGTGAAGTGGCGATGCCCTTTTCCAACACTGAGATAAAACATTACATATTAAAGAAAAACCGTAGATACCTACAATCCACTGTTTATTGAACTCATCTCCCTGTATTGATTTTTCCGCTCTTTATAAAGACAATTAGCTGCCGATACGCTCACAGCAGATGCTCGCAACGTCCTTTCCCTGTCCTCCATTTATTCAACCTTTATCCAGCTACTTAATAATCTGTTTTCACTTAGCTGTTGAGAAAATCGATAATAGAGATGAAAACACAAGGAAATCTTTCCAGGTCAGCTCTATAATCAATCGCTTGCTATTAAGACGCTCTGACTAGCTTGAGAGAGTTCTTCTGCTTCCTAAACATTGAATACTATCTTACTGTATTTTTGTTAATTGTATACCTTTAAATCAGCATACATTTGCAAAATAATGTCTGTAATGGGCAGGATCTGAATTCCCTTCAGGACGAAAAATTATAAGATCAAATAAAATGGACAAATAGGAAATATATATTATAGAATATATTAAGGGATTTGATTCCCCTTTAATAAGCATAAAATACAAATAAAATACAACAACAGAATAACAACAACAATTATAATAATTCTTAATTATTATTATTATTTAAAAAATATGATTATTATTATTATTAAAAAACTACGGACAAATAAAGAATATATATTTTTTATATATTTTCTAGTATCATACCTACTTATTATGTTGGCCACTACATCCCAAGCTTGGAAGGCACACAACACACGAAGAGCATAATAACTACAGGATATCTGGTGTAAGCATGACAGACATGTTCATTTTACTCTAACACACATATCTAAAAATAAGCATATGTATGAAGCCACTGAAGTGCATCTGATTGCAGCTGACTTGGCGATGCCTGCTGGCCACAGTGGCTGTCATAGCTCTGGGATAAAGGTTGTGGGGTTGATGCTCAACTCCCCAGATCTATTGCTTTTATCATTGACTTAATTAGACAAACATTTCTCACTGCCTCGATCAAGCGGTCCATGCTAGAAAACACAGAATAGAGATGTCAGATGTGCATCACATGATCCTGAACACACATATATGCACAAATACACACACACTCATGCATGCGAGACGAACACACACAGTGCTTAGAATGTTAATGAATGCAAAACACAAAAGCAGCATTTAAAATGTGGTTTGTCAAACAAATTAAACATTACACATTGCATTACATTTGACTCACGAATCAGGCTGAACGTAAACATCAACAGTTTAGCGTCACATGACTGAACACAGACAAACTAGCATGCGCTTGCGGTCACGTCCATCCTAACGCAGTTATTTGTGCAGAAGCATAAAACCCCTCAAGACACAGTCTTACATTCATTACGCTGAGGACCAAACTGGCCATGTTTCACCCTAGAAGTCATAAAATCCTTCCTGCGTGTATGTTTTATTTTTATTATTTTCAGTCACAGTCTTCTGTCTTCTAATGAGGGCTGCCAATGTAATATCTTAAATTTAGCACACCTATCTATCTATCTATCTATCTATCTATCTATCTATGCGATGTAATTATATCAAGTTATTTGCATGGTTATTATTCACTGAAAAAAATTATACTACATTTTTTTTAAGGTAAGTGGTCACAAAAACATTATTTTAGCTACATTTAATAATTTTATTTTTTTGAAGTGTGTCAACTTAAGTTGTTTATTTAAATGTAGCTTAAATAAATTGATTGCAACCACTGTAATTGATGTAATTGAATTATTTGGTTTTAGTTGTATTTTCTGGTGTTATAAGCATTTAATCTCAAGCTAGCAGAGTGTAAAAGATATCTAGTTTTGAAACTGCATTGTCAAATATTTGGGTCTTTTATTTCAAAGACTTTACAGCATCATTAAAATGTACAAATAAATTGGGTTCCAAAAGCAAATGTGAAACTGGTCAAACCAAGCTATTCACTGATATGTACATGAAGCAGAATAGAGCAGTATGCATAAATGTATGACCAAATGACTCAACCACATCAAAATAAGAAAAAAACATCTATAGTGGGATTCATTAAACTCTTGCAGCAAAATGAACTGCGGAAATGTATTCTTTCATGCCTGAAATGAGTCAAACATTCAGTTATAAAGACACTTTTCACAATCAAATCAAATAACAATGGATACAATCAAGATCCACACCAACAATTTTGCCTCAAGTGTGCTTTTTCACATCGAAATGTGTCATATGTCAGATTATAACATTAGCACAAATGCTTTCAAATGTTCAAGGAGCAAGACTGTAAGAGAAAGCAGAGGAAGTGGGCACGTCACCATCTGCATTACTGCAGAAATCCCTCTGATCTACATAAAAGAAAAAGGCTAAAAAGAATTTAAACAGAAGGAAAAAGCTCAAATCGCTTAAAATGTCTGAGACGTGGTTTTGGAGAAGATCACTCAAAAATGATTTAACAAGAAAAGGGAACTCTGTACTGAGGAATTTTTGATGCACTGCATGAAGTAACAAAATGTAGCAGCATAAAAGGCCTTCTAAAGAGAGGCGTGTGAGTGTGTTTAGATGAGCTGAGGTTAGGAGTTCATGTAAGGGAGACAGGAAGTAGCAGAATGCAGAACTGAGGAAGAGGAGCGCAGAGACACCGTAGGGAAGTGAATCACAAGTAACTGAATGATTCTGGTTCATTTAATCATTACGAGAGAAGGGAATGACATTTGACAGTGACATTGACTACATGGAAAACAGTTATAAGCCTGTTATAACTCTCTCTATATATATATATATATATATATATATATATATAAAATCAATTAATTACATGCTCAAAAGTTGACTGAAAACAAGACATGCATCATAAAAACACCTCTGATGTTTATGTTATAAATTCTCTATTTTGTAATTATTTTATTTATTTATTTTGGCAGATAAAAACATTCCAGAACAGTTGGAAACAAACATAATAAAATTAGCCTAATATAAAAATAAAAAATGGAACCAGTTGATTCCTAATCCTACCCATAAATGATTTAGACTCATTACAATTAAATAAAAACAATTTCTTAAATTACATTTACTTTTTTAAAGACACAATGATTCCTGTGCAGTTTTAATGTACATTTTTTTGATTGATAAATGTGGCTTTTAAAAAATTATGAAATTTAAAACAACCAGGGTTGAAGTTTCAGAATACTAAAATATCCATTTTAAATTTGTATTTTATATTGATGTAGCATAGCATTTTAAGTAGCAATAAAAGTTATTTAAAGTCATACAATTCAATAATTGAGAAAATGTAATTTATGTATAAATTAACAAGTGTGGGATTTCAAAGTTTAACATTTCTGATAAAATATGAAAATGTATAAAATAATCAACAAATTCAAACAAGATTTGTATTTACTTGTTTAATTTTTTTTAGTTTTTACATTTCTAGTTATTTATTATTATTCATCTATATTTCACATTTACTGTAACATTTTTAAGTAACAGTAAAAATGCTAATTAAAAAAAATAAAACAATAATTGTAATGATTAAGAACTTTTACAAATTAAAACATTTCTGAATACACAACAGGAGCTGTTCGGTTTTACAGTACAAACATTTCTGATTATGAACAAAGGCGGCTGTTAAAAATTATGCAAATTAATTGAACAATCAGGGTTGAAGTTCAAGTATGCTTTCCAACAATCCAATTAAACCGAGTAGCAAAATAATGTATTATAATAGAGGATGTTTCTCACCATTAAAACTGACGTTTCTGATGTATCCCAGCAGCTCCTTGCCATCTATGTTGCTCATGCGTGGACAAAGTCCTGGATATCCCGAGCAGAGGTCCCGATGCATGCGGTGCAGCGCGTGGGCCATAGCGTACACCGCGTCCATCACAAACTGCACTTTTCCCTCTTGCTCATAAGTGGAGTCCCTACCGACTTTCTCCAGTCCTGCAAAAAAGAACAAATATCACAGGAGTCCAGTGCAATAGCTTTCAAATCTGGCTCATAAAATAGATCCTGTATTTTATTTATTTCCCTAAAAATGCCCAAGTGACAGGCTTGGTGCAAGTTCTTGGCTGACTCTGGATGAGGCATTCATTTACATGCAAGTTTAATTTATTTTCAAAGCATTTCAGAGGATTTCCAATGCAATTTCCATTTTTCAAAGCATGCCAAACCAATTCACACAATGCCTCGGTGCCTAATGATGAATTCATGCCGTGTTCTGTGATAATTAGTTTATTAGCGCCGACTGGAGTGACCTTTCCACTGAGGTTAGCTAGAGGAAATGACAAAAACAACACCAACAACAACACGTGTGAATCTACTGCAAATAATATTGTAAAACTTTCCTCCAAACCCTGAGTTTGAAAACGGTTACTTTTTCATCTTTTCTTGGCTTTAACTCAATGTTATCAGTATCACCCAAATGCATAATCTGAAGGCTGACCCTGTTAATTGTGGAGTGTTGATACCTCCATTTCCCCATTTATGTTAAATCTTGAGTAAAGCAACAAAGGAGAGCTTTAAAAATGGTCAGTAGCGGAGAGCAAATTAACAGGTCCAATCGGAGCGCTCAATCATTGAACTTGTCAGTCTGGAATTTATAGGGACTCGTTTACAGAGAATGAAATACAAAGCGTCTCGGTAATGGACTGAAGTCTACAACTCAACTGAATGGGAAGCTTTTATCTCACCAGAGGTAGCACTTACTCGTCTTGTTGGTTTAATGAATCACCTGGGTTCAGCCACATTAAAGTGAAATTGGACGAAAATTTCTGATGAAAATGCCACAAACTAAACCACTTAATCTCAGGCAAAGACTGGACTATGAACTTGAATTAGGCTCTTGACTGCAGACATTAAGTCAACTTTGGCTGCCAAACATGGGCATGTGACCCAAGGGTATTTAAGGTGAAAGATCCTGCGTTTTGTTAAACTTTTATAACAAACAAACAAGTGTTACGGTCCTACTCGCCCCGCTCAGAGTGGTATTCGAACCGCAGTCTTCGGTGTGGGAGGCAGGTGCTCTAACAAGGAGGCTAAAGGCCAAAGCCTCTAGCATCAGTCGGTAGACCGCCTCTTGAGATCAGGGAGTGAGGTTTTACCAGCACAGCACTTACCCGCTGGCCTCTGCCACACTCACCCCCTTAAACCTCACTTCCATTCGGGTCATGGCACCAAATGTTGCAGGTACTACTTGCCCCGCTCCAACCGGGAATCGAGCCACGGTCTCCGGCGTGGGAGGCGGGCGCTCTAACAAGGAGGCTAAAGGCCACAGCCTCTAGCATCAGTCGGTTTTTAACAAATCGGTTGGGCAAATGATTCCGTGACTTTTGTTCGTTCCTGAATAAATTTGTTATTAATTAATTCAATGACACACTCGTAACTGTCACGAATCCAGTCCTAGGCTCTCCGTCAGATTGTCACCAGAGGTCGCCCTTCCATCATATTGAATCTCACACTGCACAGACTGTTATAATATAGCCTGGACTAAAATTCCCATCATTCATTGCACTGATTACACACACCGCTGTAACCAATCAAACAATTTATAAGCCATGGACTTTCTCTTTCAAATTGCCGAGTATTGTATAGCGTTTATCACGCTCCTAGCAATAGCTACTCTACGGAGCCAGTTCTAGTTTTCAATAGTCTAGTCATAGTCTTGCCTTGCCTGTTTTCTTGTGTTCAGATTCTTGCCTGTGTTCTTTGGATTAACCTTTTGTCACGTCGTTTGGACTCTGTTTACCCCTGGCTGGACTATTACTGTGTACCTGGATTATCTCTCTTTGTTTTGACCCCTGGATTATGTTCACCATCGATCGACCCCATCTATTCACTCTTGTGTCTTGCCCACTATATACCTGTTTGCCATTGTTTGACCCTTTGCCATTTTTGTGACCACGTCTTGGAATAAAGCTTGCATATGGATCCTGAAACATCCTCACCACCTCACCAATTCACAGTTTGACACAATATAATATACAACATAATATAAAACAGAAATGCATTCTGAAACATTTTAGAAACAACTTTGCAACTAACCACAACATCCAAGTTGTGTGAGTTTTGCGCAGGCAAGTGACACTATAAAAATCCACTGTTAAACTGAAGTTGAACATTCATTTTTTAAACCCATACAATTTTAAAAGTGTCCTCTTGGAAGGCAGAGTGGCCAATTTTGATGCATACAGTTAAGCCAAGCCATTCTGTGCATAAAACACAGTCCAAACACACATTAGTCTCATAATCAGTCCCAGATCGGAAGGTTGAGAATGTCTGGAGGCATGAGAGGGAAGGATATTTTGTCTAAATGAGTGATGAGTGGCAATGTAGAGGACACAGAGCCCAATCATTAAAACCAGCATCTTAATTAAACTTAATTTATGGGGCCTAATTCAATTTGCCCTGGATGAGACCAACACATATCGCCGTTCAGCAGCACACGAACACAGCTCTGCCGTGGTTAGATGAGAAAATTAGATAAATGACAAATTAATTACTGAGATGTTCTTTCATTAAGTGATTAATGAAGAAAAAAAAGAAGGAAAACATCAGAGGCCATTTTTTTGCTTCTGACAGCTTCAAATACATTTCCATTAATGGAGTGCCATTACATCTGCAGTTGTTCTTGCATTTGGATTAATTAACATCAATAAATAACCAGAAGTCTCCTTGATATTATAAGGGGACAGTAAAGACATTTATATTGGTTAAAAAATGTATAATACATAGATATATACATACACACATATATAGATGCTGATAACAAATGCTGGTCTGTTGAACTTCCTATTCATCAAATAATCTTACAATATTACATTTCAACTTTTATAAAAAATAAGAAATGTTTCTTGAGCAGCAAATTAGAATGATTTCTGAAGCGTCATATGACTCTAATGGCTCCTGAAAATACATATGAAATCTAAACTAAACAGGAAGTTTCTGCTCATTTCTATCAATCCTCAGCCACAGAAGTGATAGGAAGGAGGAAAAAATGTCATTATAGTCAACACAGCTTGAGTACAACAGACAAAGACATTATGAAGAAGCAACTGCTAACTATACAGGGACCATAGCTTGACAGAAATCACCTAATTTACAATCCAATTGACTTTTAGAGTTTTTGGGAATCATGTCAGTGTCAATCTATGGAACATTTCACAGTAATGAGGAAGTGGAACTAAAGCTTCTCATAGCTGGAGCACTTCCATTCATTAGGTTCCCGTTTTCCTTATTAAAAATGACAATTTGAAGTGAGCGTCAACAAATGGGCTTGTGTTTTATGAGCTGCTACTTATGTTGTTGTCTCAACGGCAGAATAACTGCAGTTTCTACTGCAGTGGAGTCAGATGCATGATTCCTTTTCCAACATATGAACTTTTTTCTTCTCCAATTAAAAAGGAATGTAAATCAGGCCACACATTTGCATAGGATGGTAATATTGCGCCGCTTTTTGACAGGATCGAAAAGGAATGAGGCGAGGTGGAAAAATAGCATGCTAAATCTTGGAGTTTTAATTAAATCTAAGCGTATTGAAGATGGCTGTGATGGCTACCTGACTAGATTAAATCATCAGATCTCGCTCCATATGGCACTTATAATTTGCAGCAGCAACATTTAAATGATCATGTATTTATTTGAAGTTTTAGCATGAGGGTAGCTGATATCCAAAACTGTGATATTGCGTCTGAAAACCCTTTGGCAATTTTTATGAACTAGCTAGTGAGAGAAGTTCTGCACAGGCACAAGAAAAATTGTGATAATCTTAAACATTAATCATTACAATGAGAGCCTTTTGTGAAATGATTGCGCTGCATAATGGGAACTCTATGTATTTACCTGTCATTTTGCGAGTTCTTATCCACAGTTCCTTAATTGCAGACACAGCCCTCTGGATTAACCGTACTCGCTTGTGCCTTGCTCAAAGGCATGATGGGATGTTGAAGTCTTGATTCAAACCTAAATCTTTGGTATTACCACCCAAACTCAATTATTTAAATGTACTATTACACAACTTTTAAACAAATCATGGTTCAGGAGAATCAAGTCTCCTGCTTCTCAGATATTTGTTCTGAGTTCAACATCCCAAATGAAAAAAGAAGTTTGAAATCAGATCTCAATATCAGCTCAAGCATTTCTCATCAAATTCATTGTATTCTTGTCTCATTTGTGTCTTTCTCTTTTTTATGAGAAACATCTGAGACATAGGTGAATACTGTTATTAAACGTAACTGAGAACCCAATCTCAAAAATTTCTCATGTAATTATTTCAAGGCAAAATAATCAAATTTATGCTGCACATGTTCGTTTTATAGCTTGTACTCGTCTCATTTTATTTCTCCTCTGAAATTTTAGGAGAAACATCAAACATAAACCATTTAAACATTGTGCTTCTTCTGCACAGCTTTTAAATATATTACACATCGTATCACTTGTTTCTCTTGCTAACCTCATATGACAACCTTATAATCTCACCTATTGTCTTCTAGATCTCAACCTCTCAAACCATGCTCAGATTTGACAAGATACCAAAGTCTGCAATTAAAAGTCGGAAATCTCAACATGAACTCAACCATTTCTTATCTAATTCTTCCAAGGCCAATCTGAGCTACGCCAATCACAAAAATGGGATGCCTCATTTGTTTCTCCAAGATAACAATGGAGAGTAAGTGGAAACTTCTTCTCAAGATGTTCTTCTCAGAGCCCATCCAAAAGAGATCTCAGCAATGTCTCTAACTGAGCTTGGATTTGCCAAGATATCAAAATCTGCAATCAAAATCAGTATCAATATGAGTTCTAACATTTCTCATCAAATGATCTGTTCTAAATTCTTACTATACTGTCTCCATTTTTTATCTTAACACATTTTATAAGAAACATCTGAGGCAAAGGTGATACTCAAATTAAACAACTGAGAATGCCAGCTTAATTCAATTTAATTAAAATGACACAAGATGCCTCCGTTGTTTCTCCTAGACACCAATGAGATCTTCTAAGTCTTCTGCTTCTCAGATATTTCTTCAGAGAAAACAACCTGTATTCTGAGAGATCTCCATAACGTCTCAAACTGTGCTCCGATTTGAGAAGACACCAAAGTCTGCAATCAAATATCAAAGTTCTCGATATAAACTTTGAGCTACGCTTTCCACATTCATTTTACAATCTGTTCTCCAAACTAATTTTAGAAATAAAATGACTGTGCAGCAATTATGTCTCCTGAGCTATAAAAGAGCAACCTCTGAGCAATATAGTATAGGCTTTATCACATATATGACATACACATTCTAATCTTTATTACAAGTCTGCATAAATCTACACACTTGGCTGTCTTATGTAAAACAGATGATAAATGATTATATTTTTTAATCTAGCTACAAAGAAAAACACTAATAATATAGTAAAGAATGTTTTTTTTGTACTTACATTCTGAATCTTGTCTGACAAAATAATGAAAGCCTTCATGTTCTACAGAAGTACGTGGGGCCTGGATTAGCATAAACGGTTTATAGTCAAGGTAACATGCTCTCAAGTGCGGTTCAAAGAGATCCTATCCATATGGATGTCTTCCACAGGTTACATCGTTCAGAATCAAAAGTACTTGATTTGACAGCACACTTCAACAATACGGTTCACATTCCTCTCATCAAACTGTGAGCAAAAAAGAACAGAATGAGGTGTTAGCCATTCAATTCTGCCGTGAGTCACAGGAGACATTTGGCAAAAAGCATGCAATTTTGATACTTCCAAGAAAACACGGACAAAGGTGTACTTTATGAAATGTCTTCAAGTGCCCTCCACTTAACAGGCGTCTTTGGCTTGCTTTCATTCTTCCCATGGACACCCATTTTCCTCACGCATAAAGGGCTCGGAGCTATTAGAGTTGAGGCAAGTGCCGAGCACCATGAGTGGAGCTCAGACCCGACAAAGACGCTTTACGTTTAGATGCTTTTTCATAGTAAAAGGCTGTGATGCAGGTGCACGAGAGGGCTGAAAAATGCACTATTACACAGGCTGCCTACACCAGGCACTCTGATGTGAATCCCAAACACTTCAGGGAATTTACTTGAGAGCGGTGTTCACTAAGCAATCTATCTATCTATCCATCCATCCATCCATCCATCCATCCATCCATCCATCCATCCATCCATCCATGCGATGTAATTATATCAAGTTATTTGCAGGGTCCGTCTATCTGTCTGTTTGTCCGCCTATCCGTCCATCTATAAACTTGCAAAAAAAAAACTTTTTTTCTAAAAAATATATATCTATGAATTATACATAAAAATATTGATAAATATATTAAATATGAATATTGCAGTATAATCAAATCTATTTTTTTGCGAGACATGAAATGAAAAACAGTTGATCTGGCCATGACACAGCAAGGCCAATGAGATACAGAAGGGTATTTTAACTTGGATCTCCATCTGACCTTGTTTTCTGAAAGTCACGCCGTCCACTCACGGCGAGAGCACACAGGTAATTCAAAGTCATTATCGAAAGTGTTCTCTCCAATGAATTGTCTGACAATGATCATGGTGTCCTCTTATCCTAGCTCGAGTGGAAGTTTGCACTAAACACTAATTATCACACAGTGGTTCTTAACTCAGAGAAGCATTTGCGACGCATGAACACACACAAAAATGCTCACGAATAAACTTAAATGACATTGCGAGCAAATTACATAGTATTACACAATGAGAACAATGTTAGTATCAAGGAAACCACCTCATCCCCAGCTATCAGACAAGTTCAAACATCAGACGCTGTCTTTTTCGCCCTTGGAGGTCTTACACTAGTATTCGGACAGAAAGTTTTTGACTGTGATTGACCTCTGAATCCATTTTCAGAACTTTCCTTCGCTCGGGTTTCCCACTTCATCTGAAAAGGAAGATACTGTGAATGTTTTGTTGACACTCCTGTATAATCACTCCTACCTCAGCACATAAGTTAGTTGTAAAAAGTGCCCATTTCATGGCTGGGGTTTCGGTGAGGGGATGAGAGTGCTATTAACTTTCTGGCCCTGCATATGTAAGCATGCGCCTACTCAGGGCCCTGTGAGGGTCCATTCAGCTTATCGCCTCGGGCTACTTGTACCACTGCTGCGTTATTAGCATCAGAGCACCTGAAAAAGGGGATGTGGGTGTACCTGCTCCTGCAATACAAACTCTTTGCACCTACATGCCCTCTGGAGTATGACCTGCCATTTACAATAAAGCAACAGCTGCACAATATCTGCAGAGAGAGCAGCGATCTAAAAAAAAGCATTTGTGAAGTTCATAAGACTTTATTGAACTCTGGATGTGAGTTCTAGAAAAATTCCAATGTGGCACAGGGTCCATTAAAGGAAAATTACAGTGTACAGGCTTTTGTATTTCATGTTACATGCTGTTCATAAAAGCATTACAGAGGACATATTTATCATTGTTAAGCAAATTATGAAAATACGTTCGTCATTTACATTAATAACTTATCCTGATATCACATACATCTCAGAGACGTCTATCTGATGTGTGTGTTTACATCTGGAAGATGTATTTTTTAGAGTGTTTGCTCATCTGCAATACGTCTCTAGGACGTTTCCTGTTAGACGTCAAATAAACATTGAGAATATATCTTTAAGATGTTCATGATTTACAATGTATGTAAAACTGGCATCTTTAAGACGTTTATCAGATGTTTGTACACAAATTGCAGACATACGTGTGCTATCTGTGTAGTGCTTTTAATTAAATTACTGTAATTTAAATCAGTTAAATTGGATTAACTAATTAGTATTTTTCAACCATACAATAAAATTCAACAGTGTCTAAAACAACATTTACATTATTTTTTAATATCTCTTTTGTGTTTGTGATATGAGGATGAGTAAATAATGACAATTTTTCACTATTCCTTTAAGAAAATTAATGGGGTCAGTTTGAATTCCATGTTGATTTGAATTAAAACATTATGTTACTTTAAAAAAAGCAAATCCCATACAATTGGTTGGTACACAGGAATTCTAGCTAGAAACATTCACACACAATTTATAGCAAACCCATCACGTAAGAAGCAAATGTAACGAATACAAAATCAAACTCCATTAGCATCCCTGCCAGGTCTGATGCAACATGTAGGACACATTAAATGTATCCCACAACCACAGACGTCAATACACAGAGACATGCCTGCCTCACAGACACGCTGCAACAAGTGAAAGCAAATCGCGTGAAATCAGCACTTTCACAGGGTTAATCTTATATTCACGGAGCTCTCTCTGCTCTTCACACACACAGGTGAACGCTGACCGCACATGTTGCAGAGTCAGCTGTATGATTACTCCGCACACTGGCTCTGATAAAAGCTGCCTCACCGGCTCCACCAAACCTCAATCTCTGGCTGATCATAAAATCAATTCAGACCGCCGCTGCCTGCCTCAATCCCACAGATAGGTCTTACACACACGGTCCGCTTTCAAACTCAATTCCTTACTAGTCAAAATACACCTTCAGCAGGCAAGCTGAGTCCAGAGATTTCGCTCATTCGCTGTCCTCCAGCAAACCCTTCGCCGCACATTTTGTAAATCCGGTTTAATTTGCCTGACATCTTTCCATGGGATTTAGCCTGAAGTTTGTTTTACGAACAATCAGATTAAACGAAAGATCACTCTCTTCTTGACTTGTTCTGTCTGGAAATGCTGTAGTCAGCCAAATGTACTTCTCAGGACCAAAAAATGTTGTGCCAGGTCAACTGATGTGACTATAAAGACTGTTATTATTTCTAAGATTTTTTTAGATTGTTGCTATGAAGTTACAAAGGTTTTCTGAGTGTTTTTTTAAGTTGTTGCTATGCAGTTAATAGGGTTTTCTGAGTGTTTTTTAAGGTTGTTGTCATGCAGTTACTAGGACATTCCATGAAATCGGTGCCTTTTCCACTTGAAAAAATAAAATAAGTTGATTTTTTTTTTTTTTTTATATCCATTAAATGAAGACACCTTAAAAGTAAAAGAAATTGTATTGTGCCATCTCAGGCTATGTAATGTATTATTTTTCAAGAGATGGCTCTAAGCAAATAGCTCCTGCTCAGGACTAGCACTTGACCAGTTTAAACCAGCACACGACCAGCTAAGGACCAGCTTAAACCAGCTCAAACCAGCATCCATACTTCAAAACAAAGCCTAACCAGCATGCTGGCTTTTTCAACAGGGTAGGCAAGGAAGATTATCTGATCTTTATTATCTGGTCTTTCTGTGATCATCTGAAACCACACCAAGATCTTGACTTTCTTGAACATTGCAAGACTGGAGTGAAAGTATGCAGTCACCTTGCTGCTCTTGTTTGTAATTGAATTTACAAGGATGCATCATTAACAATGAGTTATGGAGAAAAATATGTTTTATTGAGACTGATCATCCTATAATGGTCATTAAGAACAACAGTAATAGCAATTAGCAAGTAATAACAATACCAATAATACTAACTAAAATGTAACTCATGCTCATATGCCACTGAATGATAAGCATTCATTTTAAAATACACCCAGGATGACCTTTAAACATGTTTGCCTTTTACAAAGACAATCTTCAAAAACAGGGTGACACCTAATCTGTCATCCCTGTTACCCACATGTCAAAACCTGTTACTCTGAATAGGTTTGACGATTTCAAACTAATTTACAAATTTCTAGCTAATAGCCAGGTTAACAAAACTGACTTTATTGATGTAATATTGATGAAAGAATAACCTATATTGTTCTGTTTTTAAATTGCATATTTATTTGCTGTTATATTAAATATATGTTTGATTATTTCTTAGGGATGCTAAAGGCACCGATTATGTTGAATGACCCTACTAGGAAGTTCTGTGTTTTTAGTTGTTGCTATGCAGTTACTAGGATGTTATGTGTGTTCTTGTTGCAATTTTGCTTAGGTGTTGGGTGGCTTTTCATCGTGTTGCTAAGTTATTTGAAGTTGTTAGTTGATTTTAGTTTATTGCTAAATGTGGTTGCCAAGGCATTCTTAGTTTATTGCTATGCGGATGTGGTGCTATGAGGATGTGATATAGATCACCCTATCTTCAAACACTGAACTTCAACTTTGCTTGTTCCTTAGCCACAACACAGCGCTGCACTTCTGGTCTTTCCGTGCTAGGCTAGAGTTTTTAGAACATTGCTATGCATTTGCTAGAGTGTAGCTAGGCATATCTCTATGATATTCTGGACCTGGGATTTGGCTCGATGCTTTAACCACTAGGCAATTATTTATACCAACACAAATGCAACCAGAATATATCGACCAGACATCTTCCCTTCAAACATCATATTTAACTTCTGAACATGTTTCTATATGTACTGCATTCACAATGAGCATCAAAGAGATGCCAGTTTGTCCACTTTGATTTATTCTTCCAGTACGGTCTATTTTCTTTCTGAACTGACTGCATGGAGAGTTTATGAAGTCTAAATTAGGATATAGCTCAAGTGAATGCCGTGACAGAGATCCCCTAAAGTGAACTGATGCATTCTCACGGCTTGCTACCTTCCGCTAACAGCACAGACAGGAAAGCATCACTGCTCTACTAAATATAACACTATGGCATTGAGTGCTCGGATTCACAATTGCTTGTGCATGAGGCTGCCTGGGAGATGTGCTGAAACAGAATCAGTGGTGCATCACCATCATGTGACTCGAATTGGCCCTTTTGACCCCTCTCAGCTAAAAAAACAAACAAAACAAAACACAAAAAATACTGCTGGAAGGTGCTGATGCATATCTCAAAGATAACATGGAAATAAAATGGATACAGTTGACTACATTAGAACACATTATTCTAAGGATTATTTTGATTCTTAAACTGCTATTCTATAGTTTTCCATACGGCCTGGGAGTTGTTCGATAGTTGCTAAGTGGTTAACAAGGAGATTTTAGTGTGTGTGTCGGGGTAGGTTACTAGGGTGTTGCCTTGTGGTTGCTATATGATTGCCAAGGTGTTCAAAGTGGTTGATAGAGAGTTTATATGTGATTGCAAAGGTGTTCCAAGTGATTACTAAGGAGTTTCTAGGGTGCTGGAGTGGTTACTATGTGGTTCCTATGGATTTGCTAGATGGTTACTAGAGTGCTCTGGGGTGGTGCTTTTTAGTCAAGGTCAAGAGCCTTAAACAGCATTTCTGTGTAGTTGCTACAGTGTTCTGGGTGGTTTCTATGGAGTTGCCATGGTGTTCTGGGTTGTCGCTTACAAGTCATAATATAGAGCCTCAAACAACACATCTGTGTGGTTGCCAAGGAAATGTTGTGTAGTTGCTAGGGTGTTCTGGGTTGTTGCTTACTAGCCAAGGTCAAGAGCTTTAAACAACATTTATATGTAGTTGCTAGGGTGTTCTGTGTGGTTGCTAAGGATTTGCTAGATGATTGCTAGGGTCTTCTGGGTTGTCACTTACTAGCCAAAGTCAAGAGCCTCAAACAACATTTATTTGTGGTTGCTAGGGTGTTCTGTGTGGTTGCTAAGGATTTGCTAGATGATTGCTAGGGTATTCTGGGTTGTCACTTACTAGCCAAAGTCAAGAGCCTCAAACAACATTTATATGTGGTTGCTAAGGATTTGCTAGATGATTGCTAGGGTCTTCTGGGTTGTCACTTACTAGCCAAAGTCAAGAGCCTCAAACAACATTTATATGCCGTTGCTAGGGTGTTCCAGATAGTTGCTATGTGGTTGCTAAGGAGTTGCTAGGGTGTTCTGGGTTGTTTCTTACTGGTCCAAAAGAGCACACACTTGAGCCTCTTTACATTCATAAAAAAGCATTATCCATGCCAAAAAATTGTCCAGTATAAGTCACATACTGATGGATAAAAAGTTCCTTCCTATGTTATCTCACTGAATATGTTGCTCCTCTTGCAAACATTACATTTGATAGTTAAATCCACTGCTAATGCCACTTTATGCTGTTTTGCAGTATTTGAATACTTAGAAACTGATGTAATGGTGTATTTGTGTCCTTATCTTCATTGCTTCTATTCAAATATATTTCCTCGGCCCCAGCGCTGCGCGGCCCCTGACAGCTGGGATCTCTCGTGTCTGTTTTTGATATGTGACAAAAAGAGCATCTTTTTGTCATGGCTTAATAGCTCTCCCTCTTCGTACTTCTTTAAGGAATAGATGATGGTAATCAGCATTTCTGCCAGTGTGCTGTTGACAGAGGCATTCATCTGCAGTGAAGCGTAGTCTGAGCATCTCCTTACAGATCATTCAGAAAGAGAGAGCGAGAGAGCAAGAGAGACAGCCATGTGCCGCATCCACAGCTATGTAATTATTATCATTATGTCAAATCACTGTGCCAGAACAATAACTGTGCTTTCATAAAAGGACCCCAAATGTCCATCTGCACTATGTAGGTGTACACAAGAGGTACATACACGAAAGAAGCAATATTAAGTGACAAGAGAAGACAAGAGCAAAAATGTCGCCATGGTGAACCTACTTAAATTGAGAGAAACTGAAGAATTTGTGTGTTATTTTTTTTACGACTTTAAAGTAGTAAGTAGTAAGACCTATTATGCCCCTTTTTACAATATGTAATAGAAGTCTCAAGTGTCCCCAGAATGTGTCTGCAAAGTTTCAGCAAAAAAATACCCCACAGATCATTTCTTATATCATTTTGAAAATGCCTATTTTGAGTGGAAGCAGAAACACACCGTTTTTGAGCATGTCTCTTTAAATTTAAACGACCTGTTGCACCCCGCCCCTTTTTCCAGAATAGTACTGTGCCTTTACAGCTCGGTCCTCAGATACTCTTGCTAAAAAAACATCTGTATGGTTTTGCTTATCATGTCTACTGTGCTGAAATCATGCATTTTAAAGCCATATTAGTTTCAACTTGCGATATACGGTTTTCTGAGCGCACACATCTGAAGCACGCGCACAGAAAGTGGCTGTCACACATGCCGCACTAAACTAAGTTCTCTTTCATGGTTTATTGTGCTTAAACTGTCAAATACACACACGTTTATGTTAAAAACACACGTGAGTTACAAAAACAGTCGGTTATGTCTGTGAAGGAAAACAGCTGGAAAAGAAATTTCCTGTTTATATTAGATCTGCATGACAGTTGCATTATATTCATTAAATAAATCAATAAATCCACTGTTTTCTTGTCTCTTCTGATGCTGGGACTCTAAACAGTGTTCTGTGCTCATCAGTGCAGCCAAAGACCTCAAAATTTCTCCATGGCGTTAAAACTTGTACACCATTGTCACTTGTGAAAACACAATGGTGGCACAGTCAGTGGATTCATGGATATTATGGGGCAGCACTATTATAATAAGATCCCCTTTCTACATCACGGGAGGAGCAAAATCTGAAAAGCTCATTTTTTCACAAGCTTGCAGAGAAAGGCTTACCAAACAAATGTACTGGGTTGTTCTTCTTCACATTTTCTGGGTTGGTAGATGCATCGGGGACCCGATTATGGCTAGGGTTGGGTACCGAAACCCGGTACCAATATGGCACAGGTACCTATGTTACCGGTATGTACTAGAACCGAATCAGAACGCAGATTTCGGTGCCATGCCTGAGTGATCGGTTGAAATATTTGTCCTTAGTTTCTTCAAAACAGACGTAAGAAGCATCATCACCGTATGTAACAAATTATTTCCTGACTGAAAAATGCACGTAAACTCAATTCGGAAAGCTCTTATAATACAAGTCCAACACATTTTTGTAGTAACGCGAGTGTGCTGTTTTCACATTCCAACTTAAAAGCACAACTCGGGAAATGAGAGCATCTGAGGAGCACGCTAATGCAGTGAATACACTTGCTCTGATGACAGCAGATAGCCTTCCATTAACTAGCTAAGCTACTACTACTCCATAGGCTACTAATACATCGATTAGCAATGGATTATAAATATAGTTAATTATTATGAAAATACCAGAGATGGCTTGAATAACACAGATCAACTATACATTGTCGTAGTTGAGTGTTTGTTGTATTTAATGCCTTTATCCATATCCCTGGAGCTCATGAGTTCCGCTACTTCTATGACTGGATATGTGGATTTTCTGTGTGAGGGCGCTCTCTGGTGTCCAGTATGAATGAAAATGACATCGATTAAAAGTATCGATTTTGGCACCAGTATCGAAAAAACCCAAACGATACCCAACCCTAATTATAGCACTTAAACACGGAAAAAGTCTGATTTTATTCCAGGCCTAATAGTTCAGATTAATTGACAACACTTATCTTCTGCATATAATTTCATCTTGACAAAACATATTGAATACTGTTACTGGCACTTACAAAGGAAGTGAATGGGGCCAATCAGGGCTAGTTCACCCCAAAAAATGAAAAATCTGTCATAATTTACTCACATTCCACTTGTTCTAAACCTGTATGAGTTTCTTCTGTTGAATACAAAAGAAGATACTTTGAAAAACGTTGATGACCAAACAGTTGTCGGTCAGTGACTTCCATTGTATTTTTTCCATACGATAAAATTTAATGGCTACCAGCATTACCAACATTCTTCAAATGATCTTCTTTTGTGCTCACTAGAAGAAAATAAACTCATACATTTGGAGACTTTATTTCTAGCGATTATCGTCAATTTGATTTCACAGATACTATTTAAACTAAAATAAACTAGACAATGACATCTCTGAATTCAATAATGAAATTCCTTTACCTGAAAATTGAGTGTTTAATCTTATTATTATACATTACTGACACTCTAACCTCCAATTTGATACTATTGTACTATTGTATTTCATCAATACTGATACTCTGTATTGATGAAAGCGTGATATAAATAAGGGTGACATGACATTTCATGTTTGGAACAACTTGAGAGTGAGTAAATGATGACAGAACGGGTTGAACAGTCCCTTTAAAAGGGTCATATAATGCTACATGCACTTTTACAAGTTGTTTGAGCTGAAATGTGTGTTGGCGGTGTGTGTACACAACCACCCTATAACGATGAAAATCCACCCAGTGTTTATTTTATCTACTAAAATCTTTATCCCTTTCTCAAATCGAGCCATCATCTGTCCGTGTGACGTTTGATTGACAGTAGCATTTCAGCACAGATTGCACTGTAATGTTGCCAACTTAGCGACTTTGTCGCTAGATTTAGCGACTTTTCAGACCCCCTTAGCGACTTTTTTCCGAAAAAGCAAAAGCTTTTAAAGCTTTTAATAAAAGCTAAGCTTCTGCTTAAAGGGTCATGAAACCCCCTGTTTCAGCACTGGTTAGTTCTCGGCTCGCCACAGTTATAAAAAATGCTAAAAACGTGGGCGTGGTGCTCTGCGGAGCGGATGGGGAAGAGGGGAGACAGACGACACACACAGTTTTGGGTTCAGACTATTTCATTTCGCTCCAATCGAGTTAAAAAAACACAAATAAATGCACAACCATTTGTTCTCTTTATCGAAACCATCTATATGAACCTCTGATAACGTTTTAGGCTTATTCTGCTGCGTTTATATAAGCCTTTTGACGGGTTGTGTCACAGAGCTGTAAAAAATCTTAAAATTAACCAGTTTTCTCCAACAGTTAAAATTATCGGAAGCTAGCATTGTCTTCTATGATGTGCAACACAAACACCTCTGCTAAAATCTCATAAGGTTCAAGGTTCAAGGTTTCTTTATTTGTCACATGATAAATTATACAGGGTATAATCAAAAGTGAAATGTAGATCAAATCAGGTCCGCTCAGTGGACAGTGCAAAGAATAAAAAAAATAATGTAAAAAATAAAAAATAAAGTCAAAATTAAATTATATAAAAGTAACACCACACAAGAGTATATATATATATATATATATATAGGTAAAAAAAGAAATAAGAAGTAAAATGTGCAATAGAATAAAGAAAAGTGCAAAACAGTAAAACAGTAAAACAGTAAGATGTGCAAAACAAATTGGATGTGCAAAAACATTATATGGGACTTAATAAATATTAGTATAAACAGGAGGGATGAGAGGGATGTGCAACGGGTTGTACTGGGTATGCACACATAGCGGCAATATGGATGATGAGAATATGAATGTTTTGTTATTTTTTTTACAGATAATAATGAGTCTTGTGAAAGTTTATGGAACAGAGTTTGTGTTAAGGAGCCTGATGGCCTGAGGGAAGAAGCTCTTCCTCAGTCTCTCTGTCTTTGCCATCAAGCTCCTGTAGCGCCTGCCAGATGGCAGTAAACGGAAAAGATGGTTACCGGGGTGGTTTGAGTCTTTGGTGATTTTAGCAGCTCTGCTTCTGCAGCGTTTGAGGTAGATGCCCTGCAGAGAGGGGAGTGTAGATCCCGAGATGCGCTCAGCTAAGCGCACGACTCTCTGTAGAGCTTTGCAGTCCTGGTTTGTGGCATTATTATACCACACTGAGATGCACTGAGTCAGTACGCTTTCTATGGCCCCTGAATAGAAAGTTTTCAGGATAGCTGGAGAGACCCTGAATTTCCTCAGCTGTCGCAGATGGTACAGTCTTTGCCTGGCTTTCTTAACCTGAGTTTGAATGTGTGTAGTCCATGTCAGGTCCTCGGAGATGTTTACCCCGAGGTACTTGAAGCTGCTCACCCTCTCCACAGGGGTCCCACTGATCATAAGAGGGGTGTAGGGCCGCTGCTGTCTCTTCCTGAAGTCCACGATCAGCTCTTTGGTTTTGCTCACGTTCAGAGAGAGACAGTTGTCCTGGCACCATGTTGTAAGTCTCTCCACCTCATCCAAGTATGCGGTCTCGTCGTCGTTGTTAATGAGGCCCAGGACCACAGTATCATCAGCAAATTTAATGATAGATGTGGAGCTGTGAGAGGACACACGCAGTCGTGGGTGTATAGAGAGTATAGCAGGGGCTCAGGACACAGCCCTGTGGGGCTCCTATGTTCAGGGTGATTGAGTTGGAGGTGAACTGGCCGACTTTCACCACTTGTGGTCTGGCGGTGAGGAAATCTTGAATCCAGTCACAAAGTGAAGTGTTTAGGCCGAGGTCTGAGAGTTTAACAGCCAGCTTGGTGGGGACTATAGTATTGAAAGCGGAGCTATAGTCAATGAATAGCAGCCTGACATAGTTGCCATTTTTGCTGTCAATGTGAGTGAGGGAGGAGTGCAGTACCTGGGAGATGGCATCATCAGTAGACCTATTTGGCCGATAGGCAAACTGAAGAGGGTCCAGAGTAGCAGGGATGGAGGAGCAAATGTGTTTCTTTAAAAGTCTCTCAAAAACCTTCATGACTGTCGATGTAAGGGCAACTGGACGATAGTCATTCAGGCAAGAGGGTTTACTGTTCTTGGGCACAGGGATAATGACAGATTTTTTAAAGGGGGTGGGGACCACAGAGGTAGCGAGGGACTCATTAAATATGGATGTAAACAAACCAGCAAGCTGATCAGCACAGGACCTCAGAACGCGGCCAGTAATCCCACCGGGATGGAGACTTTTTACTCATAAAAAGTAGTCTGGGGTTTCATGACCCTTTAAACAACCCAGGTAAGTCTTTGAGTGAATCGATCAGAGTTTGGAAGGACTGTTAGATTGTAAAGACGGAAATATTTTGACCTGCTATGTGTGTGTGTGCTCATGTTAGCATGCGCAGACGTCAGTAAGACTCTTCTATGTATTGAAGGATTTACCAGTTCCTGTCTAAACAGAATCTCTTGTGCCTAATGTCCCCATTGATCTTCTTAACCATGATAAACACTGAATCCTCAAAGAGGTCCGATGTCAGCATGATGGACTGCTTTGCCTCCCAGGCAGGGCTGAACTCTTTCAGTAAAAGTGTAATTTCTAAACCAGGCTAAGAGACAGTAAAGCAAAACCTTCTCATACCAGTGCATTTCTTGGGGCTGCCGGGACGCTTGCCATGCATCCCTAACTTGCATCCAAAGTTCTCCTCCCAGTACTCTGCAAACCAAACGTTCCGTCGATTGTTGGACAAGGAGCGGCTTTTGAAGTATCTGTCAAAGGCTGGAAATAAGTAGGAAAGCATTGAAATTGCAAGAGAAGATAGAAAAGATAGAATTGCAAGAGAAACGTTCAATCGAAATGTAGACACTAGATAAAACTTTACCTTCTATGGATGCTCTTTTTGGAAGGATGGTAATGGCACCTTCCGCCACGCTTTCCTGCTGGACGACAGGAGATATTTTAGAGCCCCAGCTGTCCGATCCCACCCACAGGAAGTGACCTGTTTGGTTGTTGCGCTTTGCAGCATCCAGGACACGTCTGAAAAATGAGCAAACAAAATAGGCATCCACATGTAAGCCAGTGAGGATAAAACCCAGGAAACAAAAATGTCCTTCAAGCAGACCTGTTTGTTCTGATTTTCTGAGGTCAACGGTGTTCTGCTAGAACACTTAGAATTGGAAATTGGTCTGAAGTCATCAGCGTATTAGGCAAGTATCCAAAGGACATCATGTAATAGGCTTAGAAGGGCAACGCTCTCTGGAAAATGGGGACGTGATTTGATCCTGTGCTACAGGTACAATAAATTCCATGGCAAAAATTACTGAAAAGTGTATTGTGTTAAAAATTAGTTGTCCAGGCCTTAGGCTGCACATTATAGGAAATAGCTGACTTCACCTGTTCTTGAGGTTTTCTCCTACGAGCAATACTTACAGCTCAACTGCATCATCTTCGATTTAACTCTGTGAAAGTCCCAGTTAAGTACTATCAGTGGTTTGTCCAAAATTGGTAGCTTTTCAGCAGATTTGACTTAAAGACCCTGAGAAGTTAAAATTGGACTTCTTATGAGTTTTAGTGCATTTCCAATGCATTTATTAACTTCTAGACCACCTAAATGCAAGTCTACTTCTAAAAGTTTCCACATATTTTATATATTCTTTCCCAAGTAAAACAAATACACTAATGTTCAAAAGTTTTGGGATGGTAAGATTTAAAAATATTATGCTTACCAAGGCTGCGTTTATTTGATCAAGTAAAACGCATTTATTTGATACAGTAAAACAGTAATATTATTAAATAATACTACAATTTAAAATTATTTTTATTTTAACATATTTTAAAATGTAATTTATCCCTGTGATGGCAAAGCAAAATTTTCAGCAGCCATTACTTATGATCCTTGAGAAATCACTTGCTGACCTCAAACTTTTGAATGCTATTATTGAATAATCATGTTGCGGTACAATTGCAGTACAGACAATCAAATGCCCTCTAGAATAAAAAATGTCCCACCACCTGCCACCAACTAGCAAGGCAAGTAGCAAATCATGGTTAATAGTTATGAGGTAACTAAAGCCTGTTGACTATTTAAAAAAGGGAAACATTTGAGTTTGAACATTTGGTCACATTTTATTTTAAGGTCCAGTTCTCACCATAACAACACGTTTTGCCTCAATAAACTCATAATTACAGCTTATTAAAAGTTAGTAGTTGTTAAGTTTAGGAATTGTGTGGGATTAATGATGTAGAATATGATCATGCAGAATATGTACATTATAAGTACTAATTAACAGCCAATATGCTAGTAATATGCATGCTAATAAGCAACTAGTTAATTGTAATTGTTAATTGTCGAAATTGATCCCTATACCAAGTGTTACCGAACATTCTTATTATTTATTAGATCCATATAGATACCAAAAGAAGGAGCAAACAAAATGTGTAAATTGCTAATAAAACCCTTCTTATGACTATTCTTTTTTCAGCATATTACCAGGACAGATTACCATTATTAAATATACATCTGAATAGGAGGAAGGAAAGACATTTATTGATAAAGATACCTGATGTCATCTTCATTTGCAAACATGACAATGGCTCGAGCATTGGGTGTCTCTAGTAGCCGCATGATGATCTTGTCGAATTCTCCCAGTCTGGGCTCTCTGGGGATCTTCAGAGATTGAGCAATACACACACCGCCTGAGAGAAGAGGACCAGGAAGTGACAGGAGAGAGAGAGAGAGAGAGAGAGAGAGAGAGAGAGAGAGAGAGAGAGAGAGAGAGAGAGAGAGAGAGAGAGAGAGAGAGAGAGAGAGAGAGAGAGAGAGAGAGAGAGAATGAATGAATGATGCAGAGAGTGAGGAAAGGAAAACAGATTGGATAAGAGAAAAATAAAGGAAGAGATGGGATGAAGGGAAGGAAAATGAAAGCATAATTGAATGAGACGACATGAAATGGAATGAATGAATGGTATAAAAGGAAAGGAAAGGAAAGGAAAGGAAAGGAAAGGAAAGGAAAGGAAAGGAAAGGAAAGGGAAAATTGGATAACAATTAGCAAGAAAATATATATTTTTAGAAGAAATGGAAAGGAAGGAATGAAGAAGAAGAAGAGAAGAGGAAGAAGAAGAAGAAGAAGAAGAAGAAAACGAGGAAGAGAAAGTAAATTATTTGGATGAAATTAATTAAACGAAGGAATGAAAGGAAAGGGAAAGTTAAAAGAAGGAAAATGCAAAAGGATAACAATAAGAATTGGAAGAAATAAATTTGATAAGGGGATAAAATGGAAGGAGGGAAGGTATGAAAGGGAAAGGAAATGAAAATGAAAAGTAAGTGGAAAGGAGATGAGAGGAATAGGAAAATAAAAAAAATTGGATAAGAGGAAATGAAGTAAATAAAGGCAGGAAAGGAAAAGAAAATGAAAGGAAACGGATAAGAGGAATTAGATAAGAGGAAAATACATGACACGAAGGGGTGGGATAAAAAAAAGACAAGGGGACAATGGAGACAAAATAAAGATGAATAGGAAAAAGGAGGATGACAGAAAAGAAGATAATAGGATATTGTGAATGAAATTGAGTATGAAAGCAGAAGAGTGTGACAAAGAGAGAAAGAGAAAGACAGGACATGAGAAGGTCAGAAAGCACGGAAGGAAGGATGAAAACACAGCGGAAACTTATTCCATTATAAAACGGACAGGGACGCACATAGATTCGATACAGAGGGACCAGAAAACAACAAACAGATTCAGTGTTTTTCTCAGCAGAGTGAGGAAAGCGTGTTTAGATTCAAATGATATCTGATAGTGTCACCTTGCCCAAGGTGCCTGCGGGAACACTAGGTGATGTCAAACACGTCCCGGCTTATTTACTCGGCCTAATGCAATTCAGAAAGTGCACGACTCCGCACTTGAAAACCTATGCTCATAGTGTCATATCCACCCAAACATACACAACAGCAATTTCGGTTTCTGCATTCAGAGATGCGGCAAGAAAATTGTGACAAGTCATGTCGTCAAGATCTGATCAGGTCTTCAATACATCGCAGACAGTCTAACAGTCACACTAATGGAAGATTCGTGTTCGCTGTCTCTCACCCCGAAATAAACTGAGGTCAATTTATTTCTTCACCAGCAACAATGTTTGCAGCAAGGAGCATTGATATGGAATCAGGCCACTGCACTGCGTAAAGTGTGGCTATAATAACCCTCCATCTTGTCTCTAAGCCCTCCATTACAGCATTAGCACTTCACGGGTTGAGTTAAACACTCTAGTACCCCTTCAAATAGGCGCTCTTGCCACTATAGTCCATTTAATGAACAGCTGTGGTGGCCCCATCCCGAGAGCAGCTCAGGAAGCCATCATGAAGCCCAATTCACCAAAAGACACCCAATGATTATGCCGAATGGGGCACACTTCAAGATGTCATGTCTGACTTAAGGATGAGGCTTATTAGGGGAAACAAGATGCAACCTCACAATCTCGCTGTTGCCCTTTGAAAAACATCCATTTACTTTTCAAACCTTGTCGTACCTTGGGTTGAGGGGATGATGGATCTCTTCCTATTCCTTTCATCTCAACAAAAAAGGTACAAAAGCTCTCACTGGGGAAGTAAGTTTTTTTTTTTTAAGTACTAATCTGTACACTCTTGATACCTTCAAGGTACTAATATGCATCCTTTAGGAGTAAATGGAGTTTAAAGATATATCTTTTTAAAGGCTACTGCCCAGAGACAGCTTTTGCACCTTTTGTTCTGAGAACATATGGCCCGAGATGTTGGGATGTAGGCTCCAGTATTCCTGCAACCCTATGTAGGACAAGGTTTTGAAGACGGATGGATGTTCTTTTTGCCAAGTGTAGGCAGGGAAACACCCTGGACAGATGGTCCAGATTCCCCTATGCTGCATGTGTTTGGATTGTGGGAGCACCCAGCAGAAACCTACGTCACGATATGGAGAACATAGAAAGGCCACATAGAAAGGCCACCTGGTTTAGCCGTGGGAGAAACTGAAGCATCCAGGGGAGAACATGGAAAGGCCACATAGAAAGGCCACCTGACTTAGCCGAGACTTGTACCAGGGACCTTTTGATTGTGAAGTGACAATGCTACCCACTGAACTAAATTGCAGCACACTGCTGCCAAACAGCCCATTTGTAGTTCAAATTTGCAACAATTTTCCCAAAACACTTTGCACAGGGTTTTGAAAGAACATTATAAGTCATGAGGCCCCAAATATGATGGTCCCCACCCGACATATAAAGGCAATGACATATAAAAGGCCCATACTGTGCAAAAAAAGTAGCAAGGTTTTCTAAAGACAACAATGACATTTTTTTAAGTCTACCCAAAAGCCTCTTATTCCTAAATGAAACCTCAGAACTTAGGTAAAATTAGGTGAAAATAAATTTGGTACGGAAGCATACACATTTTTGTATTAGATATTGGGTGATAGGTGTCATTATAAGAGTTATAAACACTATGGTTTAGTCATTTTAACTATTTCTATGGTTAGATACCTGATTTTGGTGGTTACTTGCTTGTTAAATAATATGTATTGCTTTTTAGTTTTTTTTTTTTCCTTCTCATTTTTTACACAATTATTTTAACTCTTCAGTAGACCCTATAGCACCCCCTTGGTTTACCCTGGACTTAAAGGGATAGTTCACCCAAAAATGAAAACTCTGTCATTAATAACAAACCCTCATGTCGTTCCAAACCCGTCAGGCCTTTGTCATCTTCAGAACACAAACTAAGATATTTCTGATGAAATCTGAGATATTTCTGATCCTGCATAGCAGCACAACCGAAAAGTTCAATGCCCAGAAAGGTAGTAAGGACATCGTTAAAACAGTCCATGTGACATCAGTGGTTCAACCATAATTTTATGAAGCTACGATAATAATTCTGTGTACAAAGAAAACTAAAATAATGACTTTATTCAACAATTTATTTTCTTCTGTGTTAGTCTTCCATGCACGTTCACGAGAGTATCACAACACATGCGTAACTTAAAAACATGTATGTTGAAAAGCTTTAGGGTTTCATCAAAACTATCTTCCAAAGATGAACATAGGTTTTACAGGTTTTTTAACATTGAACTGATAATGACTAATCAAAACAGGTTTCTCAAAACATGCCCCCAACTGTCATTGGTCAGCAAACAGATTGCTCCACCCCCAGTCTCCCTCTATTGGTTGAGTTAATGTTGATATGTTAACCTGGTTTTTTAAAAATGTTTTAAAGATGCCACAGAGCCAAAGTCCACACCACAACCATAAAAATAAGAACACAGAGGAATAATATCACATTTAGATCTCATTCTTGGTGTAAACAGGCCTTTAGAAGGCAGCTCCCTATTTTGACAGTAAGTTTTGTAACAGCACTTACATTTTTGTGCATGAGTCAACTAAGTATAGTTCGTCTGAAGTTCATAAACAAGCACTGCTTTATCGTTGCCATGTTCACCTCTGAATCCGCTACGCTCCAGGCTTCCCGCCACTTATAAAATATTAATTCAGGCCATGACACAAGGATCAGAGCACTCTGAATAGGTCGGCGACCACGTCTGGCAAGGAAGCTCATTTAAAGCTCCCGGTGTCAAACCCGCCCGAGGCATTAAGAGTTTGCAGTTGCATTAGTCACATTGCTGTGTGCGACAGTGGAACCATAATCGCAATCTCAAACAATTTATCAGCGCCTGCGGCATCTTGTCTATTGTCAGCAGGCATGTCACTTGTTCGATAAAATAATCAGACAACAACACGATCCATATCTCCCATCACTCAAAAGTGGAGCAGCTAATAAAATTGGGTTTAAGATGTCTGTTTCTTTAAGCCTGTGTTTGAGTTCAAAATAAGAGCTGTGCAGGAACAAAATGACAGATTTTATGTTTTTGTGGTTAATAGTAATTAAAAAGGAAAATGGTTGTGCTTCATTTAATGACAGGAGCTGAGAAGCATTCTGGATGATTAATATGAAAATGTTTGATCATTTTACCATCAAGCTTAAACGGCAACATAAATTAGCATATTGTGCCAGCTGTGAGCTCAGTGCTGATAGTGAATTCAGCAGCTGCAGTGTGCACATACTACAAAAAAGTGTTTCAGTTCATTGGAAAGACAGACAGACATACACTATATTGCCAAAAGTATTGGAGAACTTGACTGGTCTGCAGAAAGCCAAGTCCTAATTCCAGCTGAACACCTCTGGTGTGACTTTAAATGCAGACCTTGAGCCAAAGATTCATCACCAAACACCAATGACTTGTACATTCATTATATGGACAAAAGTCCTGAAAAACCCCTTCTTTAGAAGAAAAAAAGGCACTACCAAACTGTGGCAACAAAGAAATTCATGTATTTAAAAATTGTATTTCCACCTCTGTTGCAACAGTTTTGAAGTGTATGAAATGAATACCCATATGTACAAGTCATTGGGGTTTAGTGATGAATTTTTGGCTCAAGGTCTGCATTTAAAGTCACACCAGAGATGAGTACTTGACTACTAAAATAGTCAAACCTTTCATTAGAAGGGGGTGACCCAATATTTTTGGCAATATAGTGTATCTTGCTGAAGATGGATTTAAAATTGTGTTCTCGAACTCGTACACAAACTATACCTAAGGTCAAGTTTCTGTGTTGCACAGGAAGGTTATCAAGTTATGCTTTGGCCTGTAGTAATTTTTGTAAAATTTCTGAGATTCAAATGTTTGTTCAGATTTCTGTTTTTTATCAGTATTTTAATCTAAGTTTAATTTTTTTAAGTATATTTAATATTGAATATATTTTAAAGTTTAATTACAAATGTCTTTAATTTAAATGTACAAAATTCTAAACTATAAAATACACCACAAAATGTTAGAAATGACTTCTCTAAAAAAATCAATTCAAAACAAATGCATAACTCATAATTTACGATAGCCAAGGTCAAATCTAGGCAATCACAAATATTGAGAGGAGGATAGATTTCCACACATAGATTTAGCAATGAGTTCAAGGGTTTGAGCTTGGCTTTAATGGCTTGTTTTTTTTGTTTTGTTTTTTATTTAATTTGTATTTATTTTTTGCCTGTGAGAATTTGCCAAGATTTCGCTAATGTGTCCACAGCTCATTTTTGGCATTTGTATAGCCCTGTATTCTCTCAGAGTTAATTGTATTTATTTGATGCACAATTAAATATCCAATACCAAATGACTGATCTATCATTACTGTTATTGGAAATGTTGAATATAATCAATATGGTTGCGATATATTTAGCATCCCTTAAGGTGATGATACACGGAGCATCTTTTTGAGCAATGTTGCAATCAACATTTTTTTGGGAAGACAAAGACTTGCCGAGTCAAAGGGCTCAAGTCCAAGTCAAGTCTCGAGTCATTGTTGTCAAAGTCTATGTCGAGTCACAAGTCCTCAAATTTGGGACTCGAGTCTGAGTCAAGTGACTCGAGTCCACAACTCTGGGAAAGTGCCCAAGCAACATCGCTTGGTAACATTTCTCAAAAAATTGCCCCAAGTATCATCACATTTACAGAAAATGCTGTATTTTTTCTGTTTTGCATAATAAAACCTCTTAACATGAAGTTTCATTTAGTTCTGCTTTCAGACTGGTAAATCTGCTAAAGATAAAACTTTTTAATGCGCAAAGGTTTGCCTTCATATCACAAATAACGCAGCTAAAAGACATTAGGCAGCCTTTAAAATATTAATACAATCAATGCCAAGTGCATTTTTAAAATAAATCCCACATTGAAGCCTTCAGACATCACAGCCAAATGTTCTATTCCACTGTTTACTGTTCATTTCATACAGCCTTTCAATATTTTGGCAGAAGCCAGCCTTGTTCTGCTATCACACAGCAGAACAATTTCACCTTTTTCCTCAGACACAAGTGCAGCCAGCGCCGCACAAAAGTGCGCTGGCGTGGGAGCGAGGGCTTTTGTGTTTCACACACATACCGTGGCAGCCATTAGTGGTGCGGCATGCTTAAGCCGACACAAACGCATACCACACTGTGCATGCAATGAAATGTTCGAAACCTGAACAAAAGCTTCTGTGGGAAGAGATACACTTGCATCTGTACAAAACACTATATGTTATGCCAAATGACTTCAGTCACAGTCGAGATAATTAGCACAGAAAAAAAAGTTATGCGCTAATGCGGATAAAAGTCAGTTAAAAAGGTTTTCGCCATTGTCACTGTGCTCTGTTCCTAAATCTGGGGAGCCGCATCGGTAAGTACCATAATAGGTAGCCAATTCGTAAATATTACTCAATGTGAAGATTATTTTTTTATAGAAGGCCTATTTAATAAAGGAAAAACGACAATATCTTAGAAATAATCATGTTTGAATTCAATTGTGTTTCATGTGTTTTTAAATAAACATAACATTTCCCCAAAAAAATTACTACATTTTAAATGTAATGACTCTAAGAATGTCCTGCAGTGTAAGCACATTTTCTTTAAATGCGTTACTGTACACATTTTCTTTCTCTTTTTTTCCAATGTATGTTTTAATAAATATCATGTTTTAATAATGAAAAATATCACATAAAACATTTTTGGGTTATTTTGAGTAAAAAGTTTTGGTCAAGGTTCAGTTTCTGTTTTTCACAGATAAAAACTTTCTAATGTTTGAATTTAGTGTTCTGAAATTCTTCCCATCAGAAAACTTGAAACTGTCAATGAAACTTGAAACTGTCATTTTTCAATCTGTATGTTTAAAATGAACGGAAAATAAACAAATAAACAAACAAACAAATTACTAAATAAGTAAACCATTTACAAATATGATTACATACTATTATTATTAATAATTGTATAATTATTTATGAATTTATTTTTCACAAATATTAACTTTTTTGGATCACACCACATGACATTTTACAAACTTGTATCATTATATTTAGGATATCAGGACAGTTGTAACACTTTTGACTTTTAATACTATGTATTAAAGTATAGCATATAGCTTATCATTTACTTCTGAATCAGTTTAGTGTTTCAAATCATTTTACATTTCATTTATGAAACTGCCTTAGAAGACAACCGGCTATGTAGGGTTTGAGTCACTATACCTGTTATATAAAAGGTCAATATGAATTATGGAAATGAATAGTAAAAGGTTAAATATTCCTCTTTATTAGAAGTAACAGCCTACATCTAACTTAGCTCATTTCTAACTATCAAAATCACTGGAGCAGTAATTACAGTAAAACTCCATTTCAAATTTGTCCAGGTATGAAGTTGCAAAGTTTATCGTCATATAACTTGCATTGTTGCCTGGGGGAGGCTGATCCGTCCTTTGAAGAGAAACAGCGGTGGGTTTGTACTGTAGACAAAGACACATCTCTGCCCGCTCGCGTCTCAGATCAACCTTTCCACAGTTAATTGCTGTAGAAAGACATGTTTGGACGGAGGAGAGGAGCTTCCGTGCTATAAATTCATCTCTGCCACATCACACTGCATTAAACAGAGGATGCTGACAGTATTCATTTGTAACAAGCCTGAAAATCTCATGGCAATCAGTTCAAAGAAGTGTAAAATAACTGTTTGAAGATCTCTGCAAGTTTAATATCAACAACATAGGACAGATATCTTAATTTAAATTATGTCATTTAAGTATTAATTAGTAAAATTTTGTTGAGTAATACAGTGTTTTGTAGTTAATTTCAGCTACAAATGACTGAGAATGTAAAACTACTTATATAATCAAGAGTAAAATGCTGTTTATCAGTGTAATTTTCAATCTAGTTCACAAAGGGCTTGATTGACAGGCAATCTGACCAATCATAGCACGGAATCTGCCATCTTGTCCGACAAACAAATCAGACAGGATATTAGAATTAACTTCGAACTTAAACTTGAAAAATGCTGTGTATCGATGTCTTTCCGCAGTTGAAATAAAGTACATTCCTCTGATGTTCATTCATGTTTATTTCGTGCTTTAAGTAATTAGGTTTGGTTCACGCGCCACTTGAACTGAGGCAATGCAGTGATCTATCACGACATATTAAAGAGCCACAAAACAGAATGTATTATTTGAGTTTCTTAAAAAATGACCAAATTTGAAAGCTGAGACCTTGTTTCATACCATCTTGTTTATCAGCGTGTTGTCAGTTTCCTCTTTGCTCCGCAAAGTATTTTTCAGAGCGTGAGAGCGTGATGTGTAGTGTGAGAGCGGCATGGCTTGTCAGGCATAGCAACAGTAACTAAGGGTTTTGGTTTTTTATTTCTGGGAGTTTGATTGACAGGCGATTTTACCAATCATAAAGCCGAATCTTTCTGACATCTTTTGAGGTTGAAACAAGATGTCCATTCATGTTTATTTCATTCTATATCTAATAAATATGAAAAGATGATCAGTTCACGTTCCACTTGAACTGAGGCACTACAGCGATCTTTCATGACACATTAGAGCCACAAAACGCCTTTTATTGTTTGGGTTTTGCGAAAAGGGTCAATCAACAAGCTTTTTAATGTACCTTCAAAGTTATATAGTACATGTTTTAGTAAAAAAGTTTAGTAAAACCTGTTTCAGAGTGAAAACTGTTTCAAAGTAAATCCTACCCCATTTGTTTCAGTGTAGCACACAGTAATTTACTATTAAGTAAATGTATTGCTTTTTTACCTTTAATTTCAGTGAAAGATTTTCAGGTAGTTTTCTATATACACAATGTAAATAGTAAAGTATTTTTCAATATACAAAATTCACAACATTTTATGATGAATTGTTGTTCAAGAATAGTATTTCTGTTATTTTAGCAACAGCTGATTGAGATTTCAAATAAGTCTCTGCTAACATATTAAATAGTAAAAAAGTGCATTAATATTTATGCAGCACATCACTTTGAATTGCTATTCAAAGTGAATATTCTGTACTTCAAATGTAAAATAACTGCCTCACCCTGCATACTGCATAATAAAATGTGGATTAGTATGTTTAATATTTATAGCACATTACAGTAATGCATAGATTCAACACAAAGAATAATTAATTGATGATTTTGTCATTCTGCTATTACTGTACACGCATCCTCTAGCGAACAAGGACAACTGAATTGTAAGCTTTCAGATGCCAAACATTAAGATTGAGGATCAGAGCAGCCTTAAGGATCAGCTCGTCTTTGCATTCACCGCGTCTGGTGTTCTCCTTTCAGAGCCGTGCACGGCTTTCTTTACATTAGGGAAAAATAAGGGAACACAATTCTTTCCCATTACACGTCCCGGAAGACACGAGTGGGTGCAGAGACAATTTTCACCCGGGACGAGGTGTTTGCATAGCATTAGAATGACAGAAAATGCTTTCATGTGGTTAATACACAGCGATGTGCTCTTGACTGGTGTTAATGTCTTTTTTGAAGGCTTTGAGAGGTGAATACATAACTAGTGCATTTAATATAATCCACGCTGACAATTCAAACATATGCCATGGACACATTTTGAAATATCCAACGTTATACCAACCCAGCGGTTTAAATAGATGCAATAAATATTGATATTTTAAAAGCGCGTTCCCTCTCGCCTACTGCTTGCACATTTGCATTCATATTAGATTACCTAACGTGAAGACAAAAATGGGGAAAGAGTTGTAGATAGTGATTTGAAAGAAGCTCAGCTTGTTGCTGAACCTATTGCTAGAGTGTTTATATGACAGTACAGAAATCGAAACATCAATAAACGTGTCAAAAAAGAATCAGTTTCTACAAGGTCAGGAACGGCTGCCTTGAGCAGAATTAAAAATATTTCTCTGTATGATGAAAAGACGGACCAAAGCAACCTTGCGAGCGACGTTTGTGTTATAATTGTGTTGGGTAGATGAGCTAAAAAGGAAAACGTTCAGTTCTCTATGAATCAAATCTTTTATGCCACAATCAAAATTTCATTCCAACCAAGGCAAGTAAACATCACCTAGTAATCATTTCATTATTTGTATTTTTTGAAGGAACTAAAGACAGAAGCAGTGAAAACACAAATATATCATGTTTTGAGGGCTGTCAATCAATTCAGTTCACATTACATTGTACACATTGTATGTCATTTCCATGTACAGAACTCTTATTATTCAACTATGCCAAGGTAAAGACAGTTTTCCATTCTATGGCACCTGTATTCAATCAATCACAATTAATGTTATCCATACTAAGAAAATCCCCCAAAATATTTTTAAAAATATAATCAACAAACATGATTTTATAATTGTAATTATGCTTATATTTTTGTGTCTACTATGATATCTTAGCATCATTGCACAATCTAAAAAGATTTAAAAGAGATCTTAACTTCCGAATTTAGGCAGATCATTTTAGTAGATAGCAACACTAGGAAAGAAAGGTTGATACATTTAATACATTTTGCAAGCTGTCCAACCAATAGTCTTTAAAAAATGAAGTGGAGACCATCCTTCCATAAATGTAGCATTGCACTTGCGCATTTGCTGATCTGGTACTTCAATGCAACCTGTGCACCATTTGTCCTTGAGGTCCAGGTGTGGTGTGGCGTAGCACACCCAAATGATGACCACGAGCATCTGTGACTCTGTGCCCACCTTTACCTCAGCAATACATTTGTTACACAATTAAGATCCTATGATTTCTACAATGCAGAAAATGCAGAGAGAATCAAATAATTCAGTCACAAAAATGGTATTTAATGATGCAGAATGTCACAGAATTGGGCAAAGTTTGGATGAACAAATACAAAGTATGGCTGTAGACTTAATCGTTCATAAATCACAATATGTATTAGTGTTTGTGAATATTAAAGCACAGAAAGACTGCACATACAGTCTGCTTGTTTTGTCTCAGAATTTCGTCTACTAAATTGTATTTAAATACAAAGATTCCAAAAGGCTGTTTTCACAGAAATGCCATTGAGGAAATATTGAAGAAAACAGTTCTTAAAAGAATATTTTTTTCTTAGTGTGAAGAACATTTTAATAATATAAAGAACATTTTTATAGACTATTAAAAAAAAACTTTTCATAAATGTCAAAGCTTCTTCATGGAACGAGATGCCAACCTGCCCAAAAAAATCAAACACTTTATTAAGAGTTTACATGTACAGTACTCAAAGACACATGACGCTTGATGTGTTCTCAGCCTCTGCTCTTTCACTATATGAATACATGAACACACAAACTTCATCTCCAGAACTGCTCTGAGAGTCATTCATGACCATTCAAATTAGATCAACCAACTTGAAGAAAAAACTAAGGAAGGAGTTGTAGATAGTGATTTGAAAGAAGCTCTGCTGCTGAATCTATTGCTTAAGTGTATACAAGACAGTACAGAAACAAGTACAAAAAAAAAGTTTCTACAATGACCATGACTACATGAACAATTAATTTGGCAAAACTCATCAAACACATAAAAGCACAAATGGTCTTCATTGCAAACTGCCAAAATAAAAGTTCAGTTTATCTTGAAGAAATTGTGACAGAAATGAATTACTATTTCATAATAGAATGTACATCTTAAAGCAGGGGCGTAACCATGGTATAGATATTGGGGGGGTCCAAATGTGAGCCCTCCCCCAGATATTTTTTCCCCCAGATAAGTTCAGTCGCGGACCAGATCGTAAAAACAAACAGGCCAGGCCATCAACGAATGAATAGAGGCTTATCAATGGAGTGGGAAGTGCGGGAACTCTTTGGTCTGTGACTCCAGCAGTTCATTATTCAGCCTATTTTCAGGGTATCATGCTAGATAAGTTACCTAGCTATAATACTGAGCCATTTAAACGTGATATTTTTTCACATTTATTCAAAAATTGCCGCGGTATTTTTACCATGGCACTACTTTTTAAGTGTCTACTTGCTTACCGTCTGAAAAAAAAGGCGAATGTCCGCCTGTTCGTCCTGCTTCTTTCTTTTAGCTCCTACCTTCATTTCATTTAAGCACCAGTGACAGTCGTACTGAGCGGTTTTTTCAAACGATGCCGCAAGCCGGGGTTTATGGGCTCAACCAAGTGTACAATCGAGGGGGGGTGGTCACACACTTTTGTTTCCCTTGTTTTTCCTAAATTGAAAGTAAATCGGAAATAACAACAGATCCACTAGGCTACAACCAGGGTTCATAAACGTTCACGTCCCCCCCAAAGTATATGGTGGTTACGCCCATGTCTTAAAGTAATTATAACAACAATAACGTTAATTAAAACATCATTTATTATTTATATCACATAATTTTTTATCCATATTTTAATTTAAACATTAAAGCTCCATTGTGCAGTACTTTGTTTGGCAAAAAAATATATACACAACGTTTGGTTTCATTTCAATAAAAGTGTCCCTGAGAGATCTGTCTCTTCACTCCCTGCCGTGACATAAAAGATACTATTTTTGAAACTTAAACCCGTTATAGACGCTTCGAACACTAAAACTTAAACACTCCGGTGAGTGGCGCAGACGTTATCAGTGGGTTTCGGCATCTTATGCTTCTGCCTTTGTCTTTATCGGTTGAGCTCATAAAGTGTTTTTGAAGTGTAATTGTCTTTGTGTGACAGGTTGTAATCCTCAGATGGCACTCTGCTTTTGGCGGCAAAGGAAATAGTCCATGAAGCACATTGCATTCTCCCTTATATGCCACAGCACTGCGGCTGTCAGCCATTAATGAAACCACACAAAGACTTGTCACCTTGATTAAAACTGTCATCTAAGAACAATGATGCATACTGGAGCCATATATGCCACTGGAGGGGGTTTGTGGAGCTGAATGGAGGCACATTTCATACAGGCAAGGAACATTAGCTCGAGATGCCAGTCACCTGAGGCTGCATTTTATGTGTCGCCCGACAGAAATGCTTCTCTTGTTTGTCGGCTATCAACCTGACGATGAAATTTGTGCACGTCTTTCAGGTTCTCTAGTTACACATGCAGGTGATAGATAAACATGAAGGATTGATCGTTAACATGGGTATAAACATGAAACCATGCTTCCTCCAGAGGCCTATTCAAATCTGTATTGAACAATCAATCATTATATATTGCTACGCATAATTTTACGGGGTTCAGTGCGATATTTCCTGTTGCTATGCAGTTGCTAGATTTTACCGGGTGGTTGTTTACTTGTGTCTTGTTATTGTTAACTAAAGCTATTAAAGTTTTCGGGAATTGACGTAAAGCTGATATAAAATAATTATGAAAGACAGATACAAACTACTAAAATTGACAAAATCATCAACAATGTCACGAGCAACACAGGGGAAGCTAGAAGACAAGAATTAAACTTCAAAGTAACAGTCTTTCATTAAATCCAAAAAGGGTAACAAAATGCAGGGAACACCAGACAGCCAGAGACTCACAAGAAACAGGACATTGATGTTAATACGGAAACTAGACAAGGGATAACACAAGGCTTAAATACTATAAACTAAATGAGATAATTAACAAACTCAGCTGTTAACAAATTAATTTATATTAACTAAATGGGGACAGGAACAGGAAAGTAACCAAATATGGGCATACATGAGGGAAAAAAAAAGGCAAGGGGAGCACGAGAAACCACAAGACAAGACAGCACAAGGTCTGACACACAACAAACAAATAAATGTCAATTCAAAATATTAATACTATAATAGTATATAAATAATACTAAAATAACTGTTGCGTTTGGGTAAATTAAGAGTGTCCATAATAAAGAATTTAGTTAAAATGTAGTTTAAATTATATTTTAAGTTATCCTCAAATATACTCTTTGTATTCATGTTTTATGGGTTTTGTATTTTTTGTATTTAATTTATTTTACTAAGAGTAATTTTAATACTAATTTTCTTTTAAATTTGAATGCATGTGAGTGAACAAATTGTAATCATTATTTTCAAAAAAGCATTTAAATACTTTTTTCAATGTTAAATAAACATTTATAAGCTGTTAATAAATTCATAAATTTCAATAAATGTTTAGGTAGTCGCAACACAAAAAAATCACATTACAAACTGAAGTAACTTTTTTAATTTTTTAGCAAGTAAAACTAAATAAAATAAATAGAATATATAAATAATATAAAATGCATTTAAAAATTAAAATATTACATTACATTACAAAGTATCAGAAATAAAATATAAATATTATATAAACAAATAAGAAATAATATTATAATTTGCATCTAAATATTACTTTTGTATTCTAATATTTGGGTCAAACTAAGAATATTGTGAAAAAAATAAAATATTTAATATTAGAAAATTATTTAAATGATTTCTTTTTATTTACATTTTTCATCATGAATTGATAATCATTAAAAAAATTTAAGGGAGTGAATTTTATTTCCTTAAATAATAAAAATAAAAATTAATTTTAATTCTGAATAAAAAAAACAACATGCTCTTCATACAAGGTGTGTATTCATACCATTTTAGATATGAATGCTTACTAAATTAAATGGACAGAAAACAGAGCAGACACCACTAATAACACTGTGTAGCTGTATTTAGTATAGTACAAGTTTTGCAATACATTATACAGACTTAAAATAAGGTTGTCCATTGTGCAGCAACCCCTTTGCCAGAATCAATTAGATGTGAAAACATCCGAGGCGGCACAATTGAACAAACAACTAATATTGATTAAGAAGCACGCTGCTATTAAACTGATACCCAACATGTCATTATGCTGTGCTGTTCTCAGTGATTGTCTTTTCAGTCCTGCTTCAGATCAACTAAATATTGGAGGCAGCAACCATTTACCACACGGAAACGATTCCCACCTATCATAGCGAACAAACCGTGACTGCAAAAACAGCTTAATAAGACGATCATCAGTCATACCTGCAATTATTCGCAAGGGAGTGATATATTATACAGAAAGAGCAACTATTAAACATAGATTAAGAATGGAAAAACTGTTGATGACAAATGATACTAAGCATTTCCAGGTCAAAAACATATCAATCTTACAGTATTTCAACTGTAATATCATATTTCAACATGCTGAAAAATAAAGGACAATCCTAAAACACATAAATATGAAATTGTATTTAATGTTTCAGAAATACAACAATTCATATTTGGTAAAAACACATTAGAATGATTTGCTTTTGGGATGAATTAATCACCTGCATCAGCGCCTGACCTCTCTGATGCTCTTGTGTCTGAAGGAGGGCAAACACTCACAGCCATGTTTTAACATCCAGTGGAAAATCAAGCCAAAAGAGAGTAAGCTCTTATAAGCAGCAAACAGAGGACCAATTCCCCATTCCTGCAGCTCAATCAGCAGAGTTTGGCAATAGCGCTGGCAAAATCATGGGTTTGGATACGGATAAAATGGGATAAAAGCATCTGGCAAATGTATAAATGCAATTCCCATGGCTCTGAAATTAAATGTTCAACAAGCCAATTAAATGTTCAACAAGCTCATGGAGCGTAGTGTTTGGGTATCTGCATATTACTTTCCATATATTTCATAAGTCCAGCTGAAAAAACGAACTGAAAGGAATAAAATCTACTGATGGATCTACTGATGTCTACTGATGATGCCATCTCTCAGGTCCTGCACTCTTCCCTCACAGACAGCAAAAATGGCAACTATGTCAGGCTGCTATTCATTGACTATAGCTCCGCTTTTAACACTATAGTCCCCATAAAGCTAGCTGTCAAACTCTCAGACCTCGGCCTAAACACTTCACTCTGTGACTGGATTCAAGATTTCCTCACCGCCAGACCACAAGTGGTGAAAGTCAGCCAGTTCACCTCCAACTCCATCACCCTGAACATAGGAGCCCCACAGGGCTGTGTCCTGAGCCCCCTGCTCTACTCTCTATACACACACGACTGCGTGTCCTCTCACAGCTCCACCTCTATTGTTAAATTTGCTGATGATACTGTGGTTCTGGGCCTCATTTCCAACAATGATGAGGCTGCATACTTGGATGAGGTGGAGAGACTCACATCATGGTGCCAGGACAACTGTTTCTCTCTGAACGTGAGCAAACTAAAGAGCTGATCGTGGACTTCAGGAAGAGACAGCAGCGGCCCTACACTCCTCTTATGATCAGTGGGACCCCTGTGGAGATGGTGAGCAGCTTCAAGTACCTCGATGTAAACATCTCCGAGGACCTGACATGGACTACACACATTCAGACTCAGGTCAAGAAAGCCAGGCAAAGACTGTACCATCTGCGACAGCTGAGGAAATTCAGGGTCTCACCAGCTATCCTGAAAACTTTTTATTCAGGGGCCATAGAAAGTGTTCTGACTCAGTGCATCTCAGTGTGGTATAATAACGCCACAAACCAGGACTGCAAAGCTCTACAGAGAGTCGTGCGCTTGGCTGAGCGCATCTCAGGGTCTGCTCTTCCCTCTCTGCAGGACATCTACCTCAAACGCTGTAAAAGCAGAGCTGCTAAAATCATCAAAGACTCAAATCACCCCGGTAACCGTCTCTTCATTTTACTGCCATCTGGCAACGCTTCAGGAGCATGATGGCAAAAACTGAGAGACTTCTTCCCTCAGGCCATCAGGCTCCTAAACTCAGTCTTATAACATTTACATTTACATCTACATGACTCAATTTAATGTGTACATACCCGGTACAACCATGTTTGCACATCTTGCTGTTTGCACATTCCACATTATTTATTAAGTCCACAGTATACTATATTGCACATTTTACCCCTTATTCTTTTCTTATTATTATTTTATTCTTACCTATATTTATATACATTCTCTTGTGTTGTTTCATTTTTGTTTGCACTGTCCATTGAGCGGACCTGTCCTGATTTAGATTTCACTACTGATTATATCCTGTATAATTGAGTATGTGACAAATAAAATAACCTTGACCTTGACCTTAAAAATAAAATAAAATAAATCTGTTAATATTAATAAATGATATAATACAATTTATTAAATATATTTTATAAGTACATAAAAATATAAATATACTAGTAATATACTACTACTGTATTCTAATATTTGGGTCAAATACAAATATATTTACATAAATTAAATTTTGTACGAAGCATTACAAGTAAATAAATTATAGTATATATAAAATAGAAAAACTAGCACACACACACACACACACTATGAAATAATTCAAATACATAAATACACATTAAAATATACAGAAAATAAAACAGCAATAAATAAATAAGGTACCGTTTTATTTTAAGGTGTTTTTGTTACATGTTACATGTACTATTATAATTATAATTAATTATTCATAATTACATGGACGTAACCCTATGCTAAACTCTATACTTACACTGTAACAAGGACACCTTAAAATAAAGTATAACCATAAATAAATAAACATTTAGATTTATTTATAAATAAATATTTACAGTGTAACGTATGCATTGATGTAACCAAATCTGTTTAATTTTTCCTTTCAAAATTTGCTTAGCATAAATGCTAAGGCTTGAGCAGGACAGAATGGTGTGTGGCACATTTTCATATTAGACAAACTCACCTAACTCACCATTTAACCTTTGCACACAAGTTCTCTAGTCTACACCAACCCAGGTACAGAAAGCTATTTGTGCCAACAGCAACATATCTATGTACTTAATTCTCTTATACCTCTTCAAGCCCCTAAATATTTCATAGGACATCTGGAAATGCTTATTTGGTGTAGTTAAGTTACGAAAGAACAGGTTTATTTGCATGTTCAGTTCAGAGCGATCGCGTGATAGGTGCTGCTTGGCACGGTCAGGTTGGCGCCGTTGTACTTTTTCATGTACAAAAGAGCCCAGGGGGACACACAACCTTTTACCCCTTATGAAAATGCTAATGATGAATCTCATTGTTTGACTCATTGATCTCATTTTGGATGCATGAGAGATGACAGGAATGCAGTATTTATGCAAGGTCTCAGCAAAGGCTTTTATTACAGTGAGATAAGCTGAGGACAGAGCAAGATTTCAAGGCAGAGGCATGAAGCTGTAAGCCGAGCTCATTTGTTTCCAGAGCTGAGTGTTAATACATCTATTGTGGAACTAGTTTAGTTGTAAATATTGCATGCTTACATCCAGCAGAATCTCATATGCTTAAAACTGACACAAACCCACCAACACAGAGGAAAGAGAGAGAGGAAGACTGGCTGTCAAATTTCCACCGCAGGATGTGTATTGCCATTAATTTCCTTTTTAAAGTGATATTGAAACTTTTCCTTTCAATAAGTAGCATCAGGCACAAAGCAAAAAATAAGTTTTAGAAATTCTAAATAACTTTTTGACAGGAAGAGAGCATGAGATTACATCGCTGCCCTTCAGTGGAAATGAATAAAAGTGGTAATCATTCATTGAAATGTTGATATCAGGCCCCTAGGGAAGGGAATTGCAAGTTATTTAACGGATAGGATTGCTCTCAACAATTGCAGTCTTTATTGGTTTCAATAATGATTATTTTAGAGTTTTTGAGCAAGAAATGTTTTTGGGGGTGAACTGTCCCTTTAAGTAACACAGTGCAGTACACCAAGTTGTGAGCTTCGTAGTCGGTTCACTAAAAAGAATCTACTCATAAGAGTAATTTGTTCAGGAATAAAGTGGAGTGCACGGTTGCACTGTGTGGTTTTAATTCGCTATAAAGAATAAGTGCAAAAAGAGTCTTTTGTTTAGGAATCAGTTTGACTAGTTTGTACAGTTTTGATTCAAGATCCAGCTCATATGAATCATTCATTTGAGAATCGGACTGATTGTGCTGTATTGTCTTTTACTAGCCAAAAACAGTCATATGAGTCATTGTTTCAGAAAAGCAGTATTACTTGAAATATGAGTGTAACAGGGCGAACAAGACGTGAGGCGTGCGGATCCATGTGCAAGCTTTTATTAATAGACATGGTCAAAAACACATGGCAAACTGGTATATTGAGGGCAAGGCAGATGAGTACTCAAGTAAACGGGCAGGGTCTTCGATCGGCAAACAGTATCCAGAAGGGCTTAACAAGAGGGTAATCCAGGTACTCAAGCAATGGTCCAGGCAGGAGCAAACAGAGTCCAAAAGGAGGGCAAAGGGTTAATCCAATATACAAGGCAGAAGATCAGGAACCAGACAAAAGGAAACATGAAAAGACTTAAACTAAAATAAGAAACAGAAACTAGGAATGGCTCCGTAAAGCAGCTAACACTCGGAGAGTGATAAACGCAGAACAATACAGGAGACTGAACACAAAAACAAACACAGAAAGGCTTGGTAGGTAGCTAACGCGTTAAACAATACTCGGCCACTAGATCAGGATCTGAGTGTATTTTATGTAGTATGTGTAATAGCTCTTAGGTGAGCGTGTGATTGGTGACAGCTGTGTGATCAGTACATTCAGCTGTGTATCTGCAATCAGTGCATTCAGCTGTGTGTGTGTGTGTGTGTGTGTGTGTGTGTGTGTGTGTGTGTGTGTGTGTGTCATCAGTGCAATTGATGATGGGAAATACAGTCCAGTGTAATGTGTGGTGTGAGAGTTAACCTCTTGTGGCAGTCGGACGGAAGGCAACGAACCAGGTTTGTGACAATGAGGCCATACACTTTGTTGGCATAATTAGCAATATTAAATGTTAATTATACATTACTGTTTAACAGTTTGGGGTTGGTGAGTTTTTGAAAGATGTTTCCAATGCTCGATCAAGGTTGAATTTATTTGATCAAAAATACAGTAAAACAGCAATATTGTGAAATATTACAATTTCAAAAATGTGTTTGCTATCTGAGAAGATTTTAAAATCTAATTTATTCCTGTGATACAAAACGTCTCAGGTTACGTATGTAACCATGGTTCCCCGAGTGGGGAACGAGACACTGCGTCCCCTAGGGGCCACTATGGGGAACGCCTCCAGCGTGACTCGTGCCTGAAGAAACATATGAAAAAACACCATCCGTTGGCCGGCGACAGCCCATGACGTCACTACCGGCGCGACCACAATATAAGGACGGCCGGGTGAATACATCATCCGCTTCTTCGTCTGAAGCTTGCGTCCGAAGCATGGCCCCAAAGCCTAGGGGACGCAGTGTCTCGTTCCCCACTCGGGGAACCATGGTTACATACGTAACCTGAGATGTTCCCCTTCATGGGAACTTCGAACTGCGTCCCCTAGGGGCCACTATGGGGAACGTTATACCCACGCCGCCATGCTGAGGGGAATGCAAGCCAAACTCCCGCAGGAGGCGAGCACAAGTTAACTCTACCATTTGGCTCAGGGAGTTGCCCCTGTTTGGACGGTTGATGCTGTCAGTGACATTATCCTCCTTTGGCCAAAAACCCGAGCTGCATACCTGAAGTACTTACCTGCTAGGTGCCGGCATTACCGGACCCAAGGTAGAGCTCACAGGTTTGGAATCATTCTCATACAGAAAGATTCCTTTAAGGGGATAGGGCCAAGTACCTAGTGGTAGCCACTAGGTCCTGGCCGGTCACTAGGGGCTACCGCTTGCTCTACATGAGCTTGCTGAGGAGCTGTCTCAACAGACCCCTTGGTAGCATTACCCTTTTAAACCAAAATGTTTGGTTACATGGAGTGGGGCCCAAGGCACAAACCGGGCTTGACCTAACTCAAATAAGGGCACGAAGCTGCGCGTAACCCTACCCTAAGGGTTTTAGAAAGAAAGCAGAACATTCGATGTGCTAACTTACCACTGGGTGGATTTTAGAAAAATGCTCAAAGTCTAGCGTGTGCATTTACCATAGCATGGATTTTAGAAAGAACGCAGAACATTGATGTGCGATCTTACCACTAAGTGGATTTTAGAAAGTGCCCATTGCTTTAGCGTGTGCACTTATATATATTTTTACGTTCTATGTCGGGGAACTAGATGCTCAGAAGGGAGCTGTATGCTCATAGATGACCCTCTAAGATGAGGGGAGCAATGCTAGCTCGACCCACCAGGCGAGCGATCTACCCCGAACTCTGGAAGTGGAGAAACTTCCGATTCTCAACAGGAGCGGCATGCTCATAGGTGCGGAGAACTCATTCTACAGAATGAGACCTATAACGAGCTCTGGAGAGTGGAGAACTCATTCCTCAGAATGAGAAGGCACTCCGCCGCTCAGAAAGGAGCGGCAAGCCCAACCATGAGCTCTGGAGAGCGGGGAACTCATTCCTCAGAATGAGAGGGAACTCCCCGCTCAGCAGGGAGCGGCATGCTCATAGATAACCCTCTATAGTGAGGGGAGCAATGCTAGCTCGACCAGCAGGGAGAGCAACCTATCACAGAGCTCTGGGGAGCAGAGAACTCATTCCTCAGAATGAGCTCAGATGCTCGAAGGAGCGGCATGCTCATAGGTGACCCTCTAAGTGAGGGGAGCAACGCCAGCTCTACCAATAGCGAGCTCTGGAGAGCGGAGAACTCATTTGAGAGAGAACTCAAATGCTCAGGAGTGGTGCCCAAGGCACAAACCGGGGCTTGACCAACTCAAATAAGGGCACGAAGCTGTGCACGTAACCCTACCCTTACGGGATTTTAGAAAGAAAGCAGAACATTCGATGTGCTAACTTACCACTGGGTGGATTTTAGAAAAGTGCCCAAAGTCTAGCGTGCGCACTTACCATAGCATGGATTTTAGAAAGAACGCAAAAACAATTGATGTGCGATCTTACCACTAAGTGGATTTTAGAAAGTGCCCAGAGTTTAACGTGTGCACTTATATATATTGGTATTACGTTCTACTTGAAGCGGTCACAGAGATCTGGGGAGCGGAGAACTCATTCTACAGAATGAGACCTATAACGAGCTCTGGAGAGTGGAGAACTCATTCCTCAGAATGAGAGGCACTCCCGCCAGAAAGGAGCGGCAAGCCCAACCATGAGCTCTGGAGAGCGGGGAACTCATTCCTCAGAATGAGAGGGAACTCCCGCTCAGCAGGGGCGGCATGCTCATAGATAACCCTCTATAGTGAGGGGAGCAATGCTAGCTCGACCAGCAGGGAGAGCAACCTATCACAGAGCTCTGGGGAGCAGAGAACTCATTCCTCAGAATGAGCTCAGATGCTCGAAGGGAGGCATGCTCATAGGTGACCCTCTAAGTGAGGGGAGCAACGCCAGCTCTACCAATAGCGAGCTCTGAGAGCGGAGAACTCATTTGAGAGGGAACTCAACACTCAGGAGTGGAGCCCAAGGCACAAGCCGGGCCTGACCAACTCAAATAAGGCAAGCTGCTGCGACAGAACCCTACCCACGGGATTTTTAGAAAGAAAGCAGAACATTCGATGTGCTAACTTACCACTGGGTGGATTTTAGAAAAGTGCCCAAAGTCTAGCGTGTGCACTTACCATAGCATGGATTTTAGAAAGAACCCAGAACACTTGATGTGCGATCTTACCACTAAGTGGATTTTAGAAAAGTGCCCAGAGTTTAACGTGTGCACTTATATACGGTATTACGTTCCACTTGGAACGAAGAAGTACTCATCCCTTGAGTGAGAGTCTCAGACGCTCAGAGAGGAGCGGCATGCTCATAGATGACCCTCTACAGTGAGGGGAGCAGTGCTAGCTCTACCGATGAGGAGCTCTGGAGAGCGGAGAACTCAGTCTTCCGAGTACGGGAGCTCGGATGCCCAGAAAGGAGCGGCATGCTCATAGGTGACCCTCTATGGTGAGGGGAGCTATGCTAGCTCAACCAACTAGAGAGCAACCTCTCACAGAGCTCTGGAGGCGGAGAACTCATTCCTTAGAAGGGAGGAATTTTAGGTGCTCAGAAGGGAGCGGCATGCTCATAGGTGACCCTCTATGGGGAGCAGTGCTAGCTCTACCAATGAGGAGGCGACCTATCACAGAGCTCTGGAGGCGGAGAACTCATTCGTCAGAATGAGAGGGGACTCAGGCGCTCAGAAGGGGCGGCCTGCTCATAGATAACCCTCTAGATGAGGGGAGCAAAGCTAGCTCGACCAGCACGAGCTCTGGAGGCGGAGAACTCATTCCTCAGAATGAGAGGAAACTCAGACGCTCAGACGGGAGCGGTATTGCTCATAGATGACCCTCTAGGTGAGGGGAGCAAAGTTAGCTCTACCGACAGCAAGCTCTGAAGGGCGGAGAACTCATTCCTCAGAATGAGAGGAAACTCAGACGCTCAGACGGGAGCGGTATGCTCATAGATGACCCTCTAGGTGAGGGGAGCAAAGTTAGCTCTACCGACAGCAAGCTCTGAGGGCGGAGAACTCATTCCTCAGAATGAGAGGGAACTCAGACGCCCATAAGGGAGCGGCATGCTCATAAGTGACCCTCTGTGTGAGGGGAGCAGTGCTAGCTCTACCCATGAGGAGCTCTGGAGGCGGAGAAACCATTCCTCAGAGTGAGGGACGCGCCTAGAAGGGAGCGGCATGCTCTAAAATGACCCTCTGTGGTGAGGGAGCAATGCTAGCTCGACCAACAAGGAGAGCGACCTATCACAGAGCTCTAGGGAGCGGAGAAACTCAGACACTCAGAGTGAGAGGAAACTCAGACGCTCAGAAGGGAGCAGTATGCTCATAAATGACCCTCTAGGTGAGGGGAGCAATGCTAGCTCTTACCGACCACGAGCTCTGGAGAGCGGAGGACTCCTTCCTCAGATGAGAGGAAACTTAGACGCTCAGAAGGGAGCGGCATGCTCATAGGTGACCCTCTAAGGTGAGGGGAGCAAGGCTAGCTCGACCAACAGGAGAGCGACCAATCGCAGAGCTCTGGGGAGCGGAGAACACATTCTTCAGAATAAGAGGAGAACTCAAACGCTCAGAAGGGAGCGGCACGCTCATAGGTGACCCTCTAGTTGAGGGGAGCAATGCTAGCTCGACCAACAACGAGCTCTGGCGAGTGGAGACTTAGACGCTCAGAAGGGAGCGGCATGCTCATAGGTGACCCTCTATGGTGAGGGGAGCGGTGCTAGCTCAACCCACAGGAAGCGCTACTAGCCTGGATCTAGTATCGACGGTGATGTAATCACTGCGATAGCCGATAGCCTTTAGAAATGGATCGTACTCATCCATTGGTTGCAGGGGAATTAGAGAGGATCAAGAGGGCCGATGCCCCCCTAAGGGAAAGGAGTAGATGTCTTACTCTAGTCCGGACGAAAGTGTCATATAGGACGCTTCATCCGAACACCTCCCTCAGGTTTTGCCTCTCTCTGACCCATGCCTCTCTTAGCCCTACCACGCAGGCGGGAGGGGCATGAGTCGCGAGACTAGCCTTCTGAGCCCATCTCTGATCCCCAGACCGAGATGGGCTAGGACCCCTGGTTGTTCGGGCTCATACCTGGACTTTATAGAAAGCCGTATCCAGGTCTTTCAGCAGATCAGTCTGGTACGCCTGAAGCACCGCCATAGTGTGCAACGAAGCGACGATCTGACCTGCTGCTGCATATGCCCTGCCATTTAAGCAAGATTCAGGGGCTTAGATGGCAAGGAGGGAGCCTTGAGAGAGGATGTCTCGCCCACAGCGAGATAAACTGGCTATCATCTCTAGCACAGGGGGCATCCCCTCATAGCCATTTTCACGCACCTCAATGTCAGCATAACTAGTATGCTGAAACCTATGAATACGAGAAAAATAGCTTTTTCCACTCCTTCTCAACCTCCACATCAAGATTTATGAAGAAAGGAAGGCTCGCTCGAGCTGGGGATTTATGGCCAGAAAGATTTATTTTATGATCCATAACCTCCAAAACTCATTCATATGCAGTGCAGGAGGATTGAGAGGGTTTAGTCTCAACTTCCTCACCCTCAAACATCTCCTGCTCTTCCTGGGCATAACCCAGCAGAGCACTAACCGCTGAATCTGATGATGTCAGAAAGATCGCATCATCACAATCCAGCAGCTCACTCTCGTTCTCGGCCGACGCCGCGAAAAGGCGGTCCTTCTCTAACTCATCGGCCATATCCACTGCGAACCCCGCGATTTCAATCGCCTCCGTGCCTCGGCAGCGGTGGGCCCCAGAATCAAGATGCGTTCCTGGAATCAAATGTCTTTTATTGGCTCAGGAACAACATTTATACTTTAAACGAAAATAAATAACTAAAATAAAGATGCGTGTTATATCAGTATATTATTGGCCACTGTTAGATATTTCCGGTCAATATAAACCATGCTTATTTTTATCATGATTATCATTAAATTTAAAAACACTAATAATTTAATAACACTGTGAAAATATAACCGTTAGCACATCTCAAATTGAACATCTATTTATTCTGAACATTATGTTAACTATGAAATTATAATATTGTGATGCTTTAACTGCAGAATGACAACTTTCTATAGTTTTTATTCATTTTTCTGTTTTAGTTTTTTAGTAGATTTTAGTACGTTAACAATAATTTATTATTATTATTATTATTATAAGTTATTTTTTAGCTTAGTTATTTTTTGTACCATAATAGTTAACGAAGTCAACAAAAATAACTTTTAATTATAGCTACTGAAATACAGATTTATGATAACTGGAATAAATTACATTTTAAAATGCATTAAATCAGAAAACCGCTATTTTAAACTGTAATAATTTTTACACAATATACTATTTTTTACTGTATTTATGATCAAATAATTGTAGCCTTGGTGCACCAAAGAGACAAAAAAAATCTTACCAACGCCAAATATTTTCAACAGTATGTACATATTTATTTATCAAATTAATATATACTGTACATACAGGTGCATCTCAATAAATTAGAATGTCGTGGAAAAGTTCATTTATTTCAGTAATTCAACTCAAATTGTGAAATTCGTGTATTAAATAAATTCAATGAACACACACTGAAGTAGTTTAAGTCTTTGGTTCTTTTAATTGTGATGATTTTGGCTCACATTTAACAAAAACACACCAATTCACTATCTCAACAAATTAGAATATGGTGACATGTCAATCAGCTAATCAACTCAAAACACCTGCAAAGGTTTCCTGAGCCTTCAAAATGCTCTCTCAGTTTGGTTCACTAGGCCACACAATCATGGGGAAGACTGCTGATCTGACAGTTGTCCAGAAGACAATCATTGACACCCTTCACAAGGAGGTTAAGCCACAAACATTCATTGCCAAAGAAGCTGGCTGTTCACAGAGTGCTGTATCCAAGCATGTTAACAGAAAGTTGATTGGAAGGAAAAAGTGTGGAAGAAAAAGATGCACAACCAACCGAGTGAACCGCCTTATGAGGATTGTCAAGCAAAATAAATTCAAGAATTTGGGTGAACTTCACACGGATTGGACTGAGGCTGGGGTCAAGGCATCAAGAGCCACCACACACAGACGTGTCAAGGAATTTGGCTACAGTTGTCATCAGAGGCGTCTTAACTGGGCTAAGGAGAAGAAGAACTGGAACTGTTGCCCAGTGGTCCAAAGTCCTCTTTTCAGATGAGAGCAAGTTTTGTATTTCATTTGGAAACCAAGGTCCTAGAGTCTGGAGGAAGGGTGGAGAAGCTCATAGCCCAAGTTGCTTGAAGTCCAGTGTTAAGTTTCCACAGTCTGTGATGATTTGGGATGCAATGTCATCTGCTGGTGTTGGTCCATTGTGTTTTTTGAAAACCAACGTCACTGCACCCGTTTACTAAGACATTTTGGAGCACTTCATGCTTCCTTCTGCTGACCAGCTTTTTAAAGATGCTGATTTTATTTTCCAGCAGGATTTGGCACCTGCTCACACTGCCAAAAGTACCAAAAGTTAGTTAAATGACCATAGTGTTGGTGTGCTTGACTGGCCAGCAAACTCACTAGACCTGAACCCCATCGAGAATCTATGGGGTATTGTCAAGAGAAAAATTAGAAACAAGAGACCAAAAAATGCAGATGAGCTGAAGGCCACTGTCAAAGAAACCTGGGCTTCATACCACCTCAGCAGTGCCACAAACTGATCACCTCCATGCCACGACGAATTGAGGCAGTAATTAAAGCAAAAGGAGCCCCTACCAAGTATTAAATACATATACAGTAAATTAACATACTTTCCAGAAGGCCAACAATTCACTAAAAATGTTTTTTTTATTGGTCTTATGAAGTATTCTAATTTGTTGAGATAGTGAATTGGTGTTTTTTTTTTTAAATGTGAGCCAAAATCATCACAATTAAAAGAACCAAAGACTTAAACTACTTCAGTCTGTGTGCATTGAATTTATTTAATACACGAATTTCACAATTTGAGTTGAATTACTGAAATAAATGAACTTTTCCACAACATTCTAATTTATTGAGATGCACATGTAAACCCATTCTTTCTGATCAATCTGACTGCATCAAACTGTACGGCATTGACAGAAGCTGAAGCGTGACTAAGAAGGATGCAGGTTTTGAGCATGGAGAAGAGGATTCATTTGCAACGGTCCCCAATTAAACCTCTTGACTCTGATAGAAGAAGAGACGAGCGTTTATATTGCGGGCTATTCCCCACAAGCCTCTAGAATATCTACTGTGCAGAAGAGTTTAAGAGTGTGCAAAATTCTGTCATTTTCTACATTGATGTCCTGAGTCTTTCTTCAAAGTATTGTGAGAATTTAATGCTGTTCATAACCACTGGAACATTTTAAAGGACTTTATTGTAGCAAGGTCAGTGTTTTGATATTTAGTATAAGCTTTCATGAATTGAAGAAATAAAATATTTGTTTCTACCTCACCTACATAAGAAGCAACTCACTCAGTGAGTTTTTAGGACTGATAAATGTATTCACTAACAGGTGTGACTCTCCATCTGTGTTATTCATTTAACAGCCTCCATATGGGATTTCAATTGTTACGTTATGAATAAAAAACAAATGTCAAGCACCTTCTCTGTTCCTGCGATAGTTGAGAATATCACCTGTAACCACCATTTATTTACAATTTATTTTGGTCACTCAAGTTGCAATTACATACTTGACCTTTAAGCTTGACATTAACACTGATTTCACTGTTTCATGGTCAAATATCACCAATTCTAGTACAAAACCAAGGACTGACTTCAAAAGATTTATTTAAAAATATCAATAAATTATATTTTTTATAAAATAATAGTAATAATGTAAGATTCACTCCCAAATTTTCAGGGAATAAATATATAATTACATTTTTTATAATAATTTGGAAAAAATGTATAATCAGATATTATAAAAAAAACTTCATAAAGTAGGCTACTATAAATTATTTAATCTTTAATTATATTATTTTCGTAATAATTTACAAATATTTTTTAAATGCACTGCTTAATATATTTATAATTGTATACTATATTTATGTGTTATTTTAAATTATTTTATTTGATTAAAAAACGATGAAATAATAAATATAACATTATACACGTACATACATATCTGTGTGTATGTATTCTAAACTAATTATTGTAATTTTTATTGAGTTATTATGGTTTGAATTAATAGTTTGAGTATTTTTTTTCTTTTTTTACATGTGTTTGTTAAAGTAATATAATTGAATTAAAGTAATGTAGTGTTTTTTCTTTTTATCTTTTAGTCTATACAGTTTATACATTTTTATTGCAGGTACAGTTTTTGATATTTTAGAATGAATTTAAATAAATTGTAAAACAAATATATATATATATATATTTTTTTACAATTTATTTAAATTCATTCTAAAATATCAAAAAATAGTTTTATGTTTTTAGTTATAATAACCTGATAGACACATACACACATCAAAATATTGTATTATATTTTAATATATTGTAATATACACTCACTGGCCACTTTATTAGGTACACGTTGCCAGTATCGGGTTGGACCCCCTTTTACCTTCAGAACTGCCTTAATTCTTCGTGGCATAGATTCATCAAGGTGTTGGAAACATTTCTCAGAGATTTTGGTCCATATTGACATGATAGCATCACGCAGTTGCTGCAGATTTGTCGGCTGCACATCCATGATGCGAATCTCCCGTTCCATCACATCCCAAAGGTGCTCTATTGGATTGAGATCTGGTGACTGTGGAGGCCATTTGAGTAAATTGAACTCATTGTCTTGTTCAAGAAACCAGTCTGAGATGATTTGAGCTTTGTGACATTATCCTGCTGGAAGTAGCATCAGAAGATGGGTACACTGTAGTCATAAAGGGATGGACATGGCCAGCAACAATACTCAGACTGGCATTTAAACGATGCTCAATTGGTACTAAGGGGCCCAAAGTGTGCCAAGAAAATAAACTCCACACCATTACACCACCACCACCAGCCTGAACCGTTGAGACAAGGCAGGATGGATCCATGCTTTCATGTTCTTTACGCCAAATTTTGACCCTACCATCTGAATGTTGCAGCAGAAATCGAGACTCATCAAACCAGGCAACGTTTTTCCAATCTTCTAATGTCCAATTTTGTTGAGCCTGTGCGAAATGTAGCCTCCGTTTCCTGTTCTTATCTGACAGGAGCGGCACCCGGTGTGGTCTTCCGCTGCTGTAGTCCATCTGCTTCAGGGTTCGATGTGTTGTGCGTTCAGAGATGGTATTCTGCATACCTTGGTTGTAACGAGTGTTTATTTGAGATACTGTTGCCTTTCTATCATCTCTAACCAGTCTGCCCATTCTCCTCTGTCCTCTGACATCAACAAGGCATTTTCGTCCACACAACTGCCGCTCACTGGATATTTTCTCTTTTTCGGACCATTCTCTGTAAACCCTAGAGATGGTTGTGGGTGAAAATCCCAGTAGATCAGCAGTTTTTGAAATACTCAGACCAGCCCATCTGGCACCAACAACCATTCCACTTTCAAAGTCACTTAAATCCCCTTTCTTCCCCATTCTGATGCTCGGTTTGAACTTCAGCAAGTCGTCTTCACCACATCTAGATGCCCAAATGCATTGAGTTGCTGCCATGTGATTGGCTAATTAGCAACTTATGTTACCAAGCAATTGAACAGGTGTACCTAATAAAGTGGCCGGTGAGTGTGAGTGTATGTACAGTATATATATATATATATGTGTGTGTATATACTATATATATATATATGTGTGTGTGTGTGTATATATATATATATATATATATATATATGTGTGTGTGTATATATATTAGGGGTGGGCATAGATTAATTTTTTTAATCTAGATTAAAATGGCTCATTTGAATTCTGCCGAAGGCATTCAGAATATGTGTGCTACCCAAATAATGGCTAAAAGTAAGTCTTTGAGAACGGGTTTCTCAAGCCAGGTGGCGCATTAGACTAGGGGCGCATCTCCTGTTTCCAAAATGCATCACAAACTGCTTGAGAAAGCTGTTCTACTATGATAATTGGTGATGAAAATAAACTATGTTCAATAAGATGTACTTGTGTTTACTAACTGTTTATTCAGTTAAACATGAATTTTGAACTGTAGGCCTACATAAGAGGTCGTGATGAACTGTTTACAGTTTCCATTGGGAAGCTTCTTAAAATACATTTTCCTGAAGCAAACCGCGGCTTCATAGCTGCATCCATGTTAACACGTCACGTCTGATGTGGTAATTTCACAGTAACGTTAGGCATACACACAGGTTCGAAGCAGAGGGTGACACGGGAGTGAATTCTCAAGTTCACATGAGACCTAAAGCGCATCCTGTTTGCTTAAAAGCGCAACGTTCGTTGTTATTCTGAGTGCACACAAATAAAAGTAGAGTCTTTACAGATTCGAAAGATGTATTAGGCTACTTTTATCTGTATGACCAAAAATAGCGGAGATTTTAAGAGCAAGTGAGCGCCACGAGCCTGTCCTGCAGCAAAGCGCTTCCACACAAACACTTCAATAGCGCACATTTCTCTAGGTTAACATCATATTGAGCTGACCATGTAAAGTTGCTACTACATACATCTTTCAGATGAAAAGCCATATTTGAGGTTGATGAATGATAGGTGGCGTTTGGATGTCCTGCCGAGTGTATTACCACATAGACTGGCCGTTAACAATCTGTCCATCACGGACTGCGAGCCTCTAGTTCGAAGACTTCGCCCCCTACAGTGCAATTCGGCTAGGTATACATCCGGCTAAAATATCAGGGTGAAAGTCATCATAGCTTGCGTAGTATAGACCCAGCTCCCAACCCAACTTTGAGAATAGATTAATTAGCGATATTTTTTATCGCCGATAAGAATCTCACGTTAACGCAGCACGTTAACGCCGATATGACCCACCACTAATATATATATATATATATATATATATATATATATATATATGTGTGTATATATATATGTGTGTGTGTGTGTGTGTGTGTGTGTGTGTGTGTGTGTGTGTATATATATATATATATATATATACACATACACACACACACACAAACTACAGCAGATGCAGATTTGTTTCAGCACAAATGCTTAACAGTCATATAGAGCACATGATCATTTAATCAAAAAACCTGTTGGCTCAACATGAACCGATCTCATTGTTCCTTTTCTCCCTCTGTCCTATAAATATAAAGTCTAAGAATCCCATAAAGGATGAATTCTAAACAAAAGCTGGTGAGTCCTCTCAGTGCTGGTGCATCTGATAGACACCAGAGCAGGAATCCCAGCGCTGCTCGCTCTTATCAGGTCTGGTTAATCCGTCACGCAGGCGTGGGAGGCGCCTAATGCAGAGCGTGTTAATTTCAGCCTGACTCCACTCGCATTATCAAACTATGAGAAACATCTTGCTTTTTCATCACACCAGGCGCATTGTCAATGAATCTGCCGAGAAATTAATGAGAGATTTTTCTTCCCCTCTTCTGTGTTCTCTTTTTCCCGCCTTCTCTCTTATCGGTCTTTTTCTCTGAAGTTGACTAAACAAATGGAAACCCAAGATGAAAGGCAATCACAAGCATATGGGAACAATTTGAGACTGGATGAATTTAATGAAAATATTTGAGAAGATAAGCAGGGTCCAATAGGAAAAATAGGAAAGAAAATGCTAAATTAAATTTCAGTCAAATATACAATTACTTTTTGTATATACGTGTTGTACAAATACTTGTTATTAAATACAGTGGTTCCCAACTGTTTTTTATTTAGGACCCAAGCAGCGACCCATCATAGCACCAACATTTTTAACCAAAATTGTTGCATTTAATTATTTGCATTAATGTTAAGCCTATCCCTATCAGAACAGACTAACACTTTTCTGTCTTTCTTTGTAGTTTTTAACGAGCCTAGAACGTACAAGTGTTATTTTCTCAAGACACCTTTTAGTATCTGTCAGGTTGGAACATTTTGTGCTTTCTAAGAAATAATCGCTGATTGCCATAAAAATGCATCACGCATGAGCAAAATACACTGTCATCTGTACATGGGTAAGATTAAGTCCATAAAGTGCAGAAAAATGTAACTTATATTAATATACTATACTATATACATATACAGATATACATTTATGTGTGTGTGTGTGTGTGTGTGTGTGTGTGTGTGTGTGTGTGTGCGCGTGTGTGAATTTGTACATTTACATTTTAACATTCTAAATTTTAGCATTATTTAAGAAAAGTATCAGAACATGTTGCAAGATTAAGCATGAAGTCCTGGAAAATGTTTATATGATTTTATTTTTAATTATATATGTTCTATATTTAAATATATATGGTATAATATATATATGATAATATTTTTTTAAATCTATGTTTAAATAATCTATATCTATGTTAATTTAACATTCTAAAATATATATTTTTTCTTTATGAAGGAGAAAGGAATCAGAGCATTTTGCATGTAAGATTTCATTAAGTCCATAAACTACAGGAAATTGTTATATGAGTTTATCTTTATTTAAAATGTCATACTTAAATATATATTAAAATGTAATAAAAATATATTTATTTAGAAATTGACATTTTCATTTAAAATTGTATTATTTTATAAATGTACAACATTTTTATACATTTATAAAATTGTATACCTTTACATTCATTCATTCTGAATTTTAGAATTATTACTTTATGATGGAGGAAGAAATCAGAGCAATTTACAAGTAAGATTAAGTCCAGAAAGCATTTTAATTATATTTTTCTATTTTCAAATATATATTACATAAAATATTGCAATACATTTAAAAAAGAAATATTAAGCGTTAGCGTTAGTTCTGGCAGGTCCCGTGAGTCAAGCTTGCATCGGCTGATTCTCAGCTGATCACATCTACCTATAGGAATACCTCACCTATCGCGGCATTCCTACATAAGCTCTAGTCAGTATTAATCAGCAGCTTTTTCTGCTGGCTCAGGAGCAAATCACCCTCCTCCATCCCCAACTCCTCCTTTCACAGTCAGGACTTGGTTTTCTGATATTCCTTGCTGAATCAGACTCCTTTTCTTACGTTACACTTAAATATCATTAAGTCCATTAATGAAATCTGCTTTGTTCTGTTCTGTTTACCCTAGGGGGGGTAATATTGCTGCTCTCCCTGCTCATTCATAATGGGCTGCATGGATGGGCAGGGAGTTTTTGCACAGAACAGAACCATATAAACCAAAATGTTATGCTAAGTATCTATCATTTTGACAATAGTGGTTCTGACAGAACAATATTTAGAAATTCACATTTTAATTTAAACTCAATGCCAAGGAGAAAAGAACCAGAGCATGTTACATATGCAAGATTAAGTCCACAAAGTAATGGAAATTGTTATAGAAATTGTTATATAATTTGTAAGTATTTTTTTTTTTACATAAAGTATATTTTATATTTATTTATTTTGTATTTATCATACTGTTTTCTTTTCTTTTCTTATAAACAAATCAAGTGTAATTCATTCATAACAATACAAAAATAAAATAACTTACAGCCCTGACCAAACTGCTGTATTTAAAAATGTTTTTATTGTTTTTATAAATCATTCCTCTGGCTAAGAGAGATGAAGTAATCCATCTTCATCTAATATTTACCCCATTCACTCTGTCCTCTGACCACCTTTGAGTGATTATTATTTAACACCTTTCTGGGCATCTATGATTTAGATTCAGGGGTTTGCACAAGTATTCATGCTTCCCCTCGGGGAAGGGAAAAAGATGTTGCTTGCCTGGCACAGAAAATGTCCGTGAGTCATTTCAGCGGCTGCCTATAACACTCCGCAGGGTCTTTTGAAATTCACCATGTATAGGATATATGATAAGCTTTTGTTAACACTAAATTGTTAGGGCAGAAATCTGACGCGTGTCTGCGAAAGGAAACGAAAGCGTGCTGCCGGCTACAGCATTCCAGCTGCTTTGAACTCGTTTTACACAACATGGTCCCTGGACCATACAGCATCACATCACAGAGCGTTTTGTGAGCGCTCCTCTCATCTCCTGCCTTCAGGTGCTTACTCTAAAATGGGAATTAAGGGTACGGGTTCACAGTAAAACTTGTCGGGAAAGTAATTCTCACGCGCTGATGAGTTGTAATCTAAAGCAAAATTACACATTTGGCCTGAGGGCAACTGGCCAAATGCTCCATTTACCTCCTAATATGGGCTTATTAGTGTCTGCGAGACGTGGAGGAATATACTGTATGACTCACACAGATTGGATTGGAGAATCTCTCTGCCTCACTGTAACACTCTGCCTGATGAATTACATTCAGGATGGATGGAAACTAGCTGTTACACCCACTGCACCACCTAGATACATTTTCAAGACAGTTTGAAGTACATTGGCTGTCAAAAGTTTGGAATAATAACGTTTTTTTGTATTTTTGAGAGAAGCATCTTATGTTCGACAGGGATGCAATTATTTGATCAAAAACAGGAAAGGTGCAATCCCAAATCGAGTACTTACGCACTATTCTATGATGTTTTGTAGTATTAATAATGTGTGTAGTGTTCTCTATCTATATATCTATCTATCAGATGAATGACAAAATGACCTTATATTTTCATACACTAGTACATACAGCTTATATATATTAATTAGGGGTGTCCCCGACTAAGGATTTTCATATTCGAATAGGAATTTTTAAACCTTGCAGATATTCGACTTACAGTCTAATCATATATTTTGGGGCGGGGCTAAATATTTGGGGGCTTTGCATCAGAGTAGCTCACTCTGTTAAACCGCTGCCCTAGAACACGGCAAACCGTGCCGTTCGAATCCATGGTGGCGCATGACCGAGCTGCAAGAGGTGCTGTGGTCGGAAGCGGCGCAAACGCTTAGTGGGCAGTCGTGGCCTAATGGATAGAGCGTTTTACTTGAAACCCGAGGTAACACAAGGTTGTGGGTTCGAATCCCGGCTCAGCAGGAAGTGTCCACGACTGAGGTGAGACCCTTGAGCAAGGCACCGACCCCCCCAACTGCTCCCCGGGCGCCGCAATGTCGGCTGCCCACTGCTCCACTTGGATGGGTTAAATGCAGAGAACACATTTCACTCCTCATTATACTCTGTATAATTGTGTATGTGACAAATAAAGCTCATCTGAGCTTAAATTGTGTATTTTGTAAATACATTACAAAGAGACAGTCATAATAACTACGTTAACACACAGGGAAAATGTGTAATGGACACCTCGCAGATACAAAAATAATACTTTATGTTTTGATGAAGAGATAGTTAACATTAAAAGCCAGCAAAACAACAGGCTATATGACAGTATTAATGTTCTGCAATTCTGTTTTGAGCTGTGCGCGCTGAAGATGACTAGTAGAATGAAGCATTCGATAGCAGGTTTTTAATAAATGGGATTTAATTCATTTATTTAATATAGAATACGCTTTGTTATTTCTAAAACATAACATTAATATTATGACTTACAGGCTATCTGCATAGAATGCCTCGAATGCATGAACATGTCTGCGCAGCTCTGAATGAACTCCTTTTGTGGACGTGTTCTTCACGCAACAGTGTGTAGAAATCACGATAGAAACACGGCAACCAAACTAAAAATTCACTGCGTTTTATTATAATAGTGTTCTCATTATGTTATGTAAATGACCATCCCAGTTATAGTTATTAATATTCTACCTTGTTGTTTGTCCTGCTCGCGCTGCATGCTTAAATAAATAATCACCATTACTATAATGAAGAACTTTACTGCAGCGCAACTCAAATGCATTTTATACGAGATAAACAATATATACACGATATATAATCTGGCTGCCATGTTTTGAAATCACTTATTTCAAATAAGTGATTCACCTGATCGAAAAAATCCAGTCTATCTCTCTGCCTGTGTCAGTTTGAGTCTAGTCTCAGCCTCAAACGTGACACCCACGGACCGTTGGCTGAATGTCTGATGCATATGGTACAGTTATCTGGAAACACTTCAGGAGTGTCGAAGTCGTCGTCGGATTGGTTGAATTATACAGGATTTCCGGGAGACGTGTGTTGCATTTTTTAACGTTCCCTCTGGAAACAAAGATGCTGTGACGCCAAACCTCCTCACGAAAGAAGAAAGCTTTCATGTTTACAAATGTGATGGCGAACGCTTATCAGGGTCAACTAAACGTTGGGTTTTCAAAAGTATGTGAATTATCTGCAATGGGTTTAGCTCTTCGAATAATGATCTGGAGTCAGTGTATTAATCAGAATAATGATTTATCATCTACTCTTTTCTCTTTTTTAGTTGTTTCCATTCCTCTGTTATACGGAAAGTGAAACTTTAAAAATAGCTAAATATATTTAATATAATAGAACATAGATTTAATACACATAATAATATAATATAATTCAAATCAATTATGCCCATAAATCTGTAAATTAACTTAAGAAATAATGTATATATAAAAAATACATATTTGACAATAAACTTACAAAGTCAAACCATTTTCTCTAATATTCACATATTGTGGATACACATAGTATACATGTGTGTAAATATAGTGTCATTTGAGATGCAGCTTTAGGCTAACAAGTAACCACCTAGCAACCAGCCAGATCACCCTAGCAACTATCAAGCTACTTAAAGGGATAGTTCACACAAAAATGAAAATTACCCCATGATTTACTCACCCTCAAGCCATCATAGGTATATATGACTTTCTTCTTTCAGACAAATCCATGGACCATTATAAAAATAAAATGTATAAACGTATACAATTTTTAATCTGGACCTTTTTCTTACAAAAACACATCGATTCGCTACAGGAGGCCGTTATTCATCTCCTGGAGCCATGTCAGCCCATGTGAGGCACTTTTTATTGTAGATGGATGCTCTTTATTTCACTTATTTTGGACTATTGAAAAATAACACCCATTCACTTCTATTATAAAGCTTGGAAGAGCCAGGACGTTTTTAAATATAACTCTGATTGGATTCGTATGAAAAAAGAAAGTCATACACACCTAGGATGGATTGAGGGTGACTAAATTATGGGGTAATTTTCATTTTTTGGTGAATTATCACTTTAACAACCATCCACAACACCCTAGCATCCACATCCTAATAACCTGGCACATCTTAAAGTGTCTAGACTCTCAATTTAACTTAATAAACAAGTATGGTAATTGACAATTCATATGAATGACCCTAATTATAATGCATGATCAGCAAGTAGTTTATGTTGTAATTGTCTCATAGAATAGTTGTCAATATCTTCTCATATTCACACAGTTATTTAACATGGCAAATGTGAGCAACCCAAATAGTAAAATATTCAAAACACTGCATGGTGTATCTAATTACTGCAGCTTTAATGGTGTTACAGGATGGCCGTAAGTATTCTGAATGCTCATCACATCCTGTTAAATCACAACTCAGATTGTCTGCATTCCCGCCATGATAAAAAGCCTCCAAGAGCTCATTCTTCCACTGCTTTCCAATTCATCTCCAGGGCTATAAAACCAATTTTTGTTTTATGATTGGGTTTATTGCTGAAATTAAAGTCTTAATTAAAAGTCAGGAGATTGTATATTAGAGTTGTGGCAGAAGATTTATGTCAATAATGAAAGGCCCTTCAATGCTACTAAGAACTCATTTGACAAGCATATTGAGCTTTAGCTTAGAAACACCAGCACAGATTAAAGTAATTGTTTCAGTGTTGAACACACAGGCCTTGCCCATCAGGATAATGTCTTTCAGATTCAGAGACTCTGCAATGGGTTTAGAAGCTCTTCGAACACAGTAATGATCTGGAGTCAGTGTATTAATCAGTATAATGAGTCTCATCTACTCTTTTCTTTTTCTTTTTAGTTGTTTCCATTTTTGTTATAGCAAAGTGGAAACTTTAAAAAATAAATATATTTAATATAATAGAACATAGATGTAATAGCACATGAATAATATAATATAATTCAAACCCTAAGTTTGCCCAAAAGTAACAAAATAAGAAAACAATGTATATATAAAAAATACATATTTACAATAAACTTACAAAGTCAAACCATTTTCTCTCAAATTACCACAGTAATCGAACACACAACACCCCAATGTACTGAAATAAAATAAATAAATTATTTAAAACCATTTTCTCCCAAATGAGCACACCATGCCCCAATGTCATAAAATAAAAATGTCATAGAAATGTCATAAGCAAAAAAAAATAATAATAATTAATTAAATGAATCGATGAATGAATGAAACCCTAACCATTTTCTTGTTCATTCCAGGCAAATAAAAATCTCATTTTTCAGATAATCAATATGATCAATAAGTGCCATGATTTGTGCACATTTGCTCTACATTGCTCAAAAGTTGTGTAAAAAGGTTAAAAAGTTTTCCCCATGACTGCAGCCCCGAGTGAGACTGTCGGCCCCAAAGGGGGCCCTTTTACAAACTATAAATAACCTCCAATATTGCAAATGGACTAGCGCGATCTCTCCCAGCTCATTTGATGTGGGAGACGAATGGTTCTTTTGTGAGGCAAGTGTTGGAGCAGCACCGTGAGGCTCTAGAACCTACAGTATGAATGGCTTATTAAAAGATCCCTCTGTGCCACTGCACTGTACCGAGAGCCTCGCGGGCTCAATCAACCTCTGCTGAGGCAATTACCACGCTGCAGGTATCAGAAATGTATCATTTACCTTGCCTTGTTCTGTATTTATACAAAGCTCATCTACAGATTCCTGCAGGTGAAGGGAAGGTTTCATCAGGTTTCATAGTAGAGCTCAGAATTAATGTATACATTATAATACAGCATGCAAAAAAAATATATTTTCATTTTGAGATTGCTTTTGTTATGTATTAAATAAATTATACATTAAAATATCATTATTTTGGCACTCTAAAATATTTATCCAGTATAACATAGACACACATTTTTATTTAATTGAAACCTCAAATATTGAACAATTAGAAATGAAAAACAAATGAATGAATAAGTGAATAAATAAATAAATAAATAAATAAATGACCAATATAATAATAATATTGATATTAATAATAGCATCAAAATAAAGTTTTTGTTTACATAATAAATTTGTCAATTATATATATATATATATATATATATATATATATATATATATATATATATATATATATATATTACACAGCATGTATACATTTAAGAAAAATATGTTATGTTTATATATAAAATATATTTATATATAATATAACATAAGAATATAAATGTATATACATGTGTAAATATTTTAAAAATATATACTATATGTGTGTGTTTTTATATATACATAATAAATATACACAGTACACACACATATATTATATAAACAAAAACTTTTATTTTGGATGTGATTAAATCGCAATTAATCATTTGACAGCACTAATAATAATTTGTCATGGAAATAAAACTATACAATACAAAATTAATGTGAATAAATAATGTCTGACTTTCTTACTCTTTCCTTCATTTTTAGTCTCTTACTGATTTCCTTCATTGCTCTGGAGTTCGTTGCATTTGTGTGTGTGTGTGTGTGTGTGCGTGCGTGCGTGCGTGCGGTGCTTCCTGCTAATTTCTTGTTTCCAAGTATTACGCATAAACAGTGTTCAACGGAGATGACTACAGATCCTATATAAAACTCTAATTATGTTCACCATAACTGAAAACAACGAGCAGCTGGCATTAATTACCACAAACCTGAGACCCTCACAGAGTCATTGAGAGTCTGATGCAAACCCACAAATGCCCTGAAGACCCACAGTAACAAGCTCCACAGACTCCGCCTCATCCAAAGCCTGCAATCTTCTACAGGGAAAAACACAAGACTGCAGGGCTGCAAATCTGGTAACTTCATCTTACGCAGGGGGCAAAGAAACGGTAGGAGTGTGGAATTCAATTTATTCTTCACAGGAGTCACCTCAAGCCGTATATGCAGCTAGACTATATCACAGTTGAATCCCAATCCCAAAGAGACAGGAATATATCATCAGATTGTGACCACGGCAAAGAATCATGAATGCTTGATATATACTCTCTGTGGAGGCTTTGCATTGTCCTGTTCACGCATTGAATGGGAGGTGCTATTTTTTCAACGAAATTAGTATAACATAAATACAACTACCCAAACTATTCAGATTTTCTCATCTATATTTGCAGCCACAATGAGCTTGATCTGCGTTTTAAAACTATATATAGAAAATAGATATGCATACTGTATGTGTTTGTGCGGGTATGTTCATACCCAAAGACATTACAACGGTTTAAATGTTTGGTGTCGGTAAGATTTTTTACATTTTTTCAAAGACGTCCCTTAATGCTCACAAAGGCTGCATTTATTTGATCCAAAATACATAAATTGTAATATTGCAAAATATTATTAAAATTAAAAATAAGTTTTCTATTTGAAAATATTTCTAAAATGTAATTATTCATGTGATGTAAAGCTAAATTTACAGCATCATTACTCAGTGATCCTTCAGAAATCATTCATATGCTGATTTGCTGCACAATAAATATTTATTATTCTTATCAATGTTGAAATCAGTTGTGCTGCTTAATATTTTTTGTGGAAACTGTGATATATTTTGTTTTTCAGGATTCTTTGATAAATATAAAGTTTAGAAGAACATCAATTATTTGAAATCTAAGGGCCAGTTTTACTAAACAGGGCAAATTAGCGCGAGAGCGGATTTCCAAAACAGCGCCGATGGGTGTGGAACTTTCTGTGAGTGATTTAGTAACAATGCACAAATTAAATAACACAGACATAACATCACATTTAAATATTGATACCAAAGCGTAGCGCAAATTAGCGCAGTTGCAAATAAAGAATAAAAAAATAAAGACACTGTATTTTGAAAAGAACTGGAGGCCAAAAAACGAAGGGTTGCAGGAAGTTTTGATAGAGCTGGTATTGCCTGACTCCTAGTTCCAAGTCATCTTTTATTTCCTGAAGCAAATTAAAAATAATATGGCTTGGCAAATGATAATATGTTCTTCTGGCATTCGAAATAAATGAATATGTGTGGAAAAATCCTCTCCCTTCTACCACACACTCTCTGTTCTCTGCAGTGCCTTCTCCTAGCAACAATAGTTGCATCCATTTCAAGTGCAAAATATTTTAAGACATGCTTTCTTTGGGCGTTAAATAATGGCACAAATACCAGTAATTTGACGAGCTCAAACGTTAGCAAATCACGTTGAGTGATTCATTTGAATTCTATCCTCCCATAAATTGAGTCTGAAAGGGAAACTCCTACAAATGCATCTTTAAAAAAGGTCAGATGCAAACATAAATGTGCCCACGCCTTTTCAGTGCTAATTCATCACTGCGTGACTTTAGTAAATCCTGACAGTACTATTTTAATGCCAAAATACGGTTTGTGTTGCGCAAGCTGTTAGTAAAACTGACCCTAAATCTTGTATAACATTGTAAATGTCTTGACTGTCACTTTTGATAAATTGAATGCTTCCTTGCTGAATAAAAGTCTTAATTTCTTTAAAAGTCATACATGCTGACCCCAAACATTTGAATGGTGTATACATAAACACAAACATTATGCAATATATAACTTAACATGATGGTAAAATGAAGCATTGGTTAACAAGATTACACAAATTAATATAAATTAGCCATTAAATTCACGAACATGTAAAATATTTAGAAATTCCATACATTAATGTAATTTGATTCTAATAAAGCAATGTTTTAAATCAATAACCGAGTCACTCACATATCTGCATTATATCACAGCAAATACTCAAACTCAACATAACCAATATCCACTTTGAATATTGAATAACGCTTAGTACATATCACAGCATGCTTGCTTTGCATTACAGGCAATCATCAACATGAATGTGAACATGAAAACACAAAAACATGAATAAGTGAAAAAGCCTCTTTCAGTCATAAAATGACCACATGCAAACATAACCAGATTTTTCTTGAACATAAATGGGAAAATGAGCACAAACCTGTGGTGTTTAAAGTGCTTGGCCAAGTTGTGTTTTGAATAAATCTTAAACCACCTCCTGAGATGGCTGAACTGCAATATGTCTCGAATGCATCTTTGAGGACATTTATACTGATTTCTTTTCATGACTGGATTGCAGTTGCATTTTTATGAAAACATATCACTAAATGTATGTGTTTTGAAATCTACAGTGTCCATATAACACACATGGAGGTTCAGTTTTAAGAATTAACAATTGATTTCCCTCAACTGTAAACAAGTCAAGAAGTGTGAAACCCACCACAGTCCCTATCTCACAGAAAAAAACTGCATTTGTTTTTGCAATTTACCTCAGCCGTGACATTTTGACCCCATTCTCAGACCTCTCCTCGGCTCTACAGTCCACCACAACTAATATCACTGATGTGGAACAGCCGCTCAAGGGACCTGCTTTAAGTGTGTGTGCTGACAAATGCATATTTAAGAGGTTTTCCTCCATTTCTCAAATGTGAGTTGTAGGATCCCGACCAGAGTTGGGTATAATGCGTTACACAGTACCGTTATTGTATTCAAATTACTTTTCCTGATAATGCAATAATGTAATTTGATTAAAGTTACTGGGTCATTCTTCAATTGGGGTGGCAAATGAGAGGCAGGATTTGTAAACATGCTTGTTTTTTTTCTTCTAATATATTGTTATGCATTTCAAATTAGTTTAATATGCTATATCCATTAAAATAATTTGAATTAAACACTTGTGACAGCCACTTATTTCTATGTCATTTTGAAGTAACACCACAGACTTTATATTGCAAGTTACTATAGGCTCTGTGGTGTTACCAGGAAAGACAGTAACACCACAGACAAACCGGCCTAAATCCAGACTTTTCTCAAATGGAGGCTGTCATCATGATGATTAAAGATCAGGGGACATTTTGGAAATATGAATAAGTATGTATTTATCAAAATGTTGATTAATCCAAGTTATCAACATAACACCACAGACACTAATAAAGTGCAACACATTAAATTAAGCTACATTTTTTAAAATTAATAAGAAAGAATGTACCTCCCCATGCACCCCTCAGATCAACCAGCACCTGCAGTGACCTTTACTCACAGGAAGTAGTCCAAATAGAACCCCCCCCCTTTTTTTTTCCTTAAAGAGGCAACATCCATTGTTGCAACGCCACAAACAAGAATTTTGGAGACACAACTTTTTACTTAAATAACAAAATATGTATTTTACGTAAATACAAATAAAATACGTTAAATAAAATCTATATTCACAATATAACATTTATAAATATAAAATATAAAAAATGTATATTGTTACAATTACATTCCATGATACCTCTCTAGGTATGGTGGGAACATCCATATTTTGTTACAAATGTAATCTCTAAAACTCAAAATATGTAATTTAAAACAAAAGTGCATTAACAGTGCACAAATTGTGTTTACCCTACAGAATACAAACATGTTATGAGTTATTGGTATTTAAAGTTTATTTCAACTGTTAGTAAAGAATGACTCTACTAATGTCACTTAAGTAAAATGCATTTTAAAATCATGTTTTGTGCATCAGTGTGACCTTTAATAAATCCCAGGAGAATGCGAGCTAAAATGCAGACGAGTTGTACAACATTTAGATACAATAAAAGTTTTCCGATTATATAACAAAAAAATGTTGCACTCGATTTCACATTTTAGTCTGGTATTATAGTTTGGGAAAAGTTCAACAAGTGCAAGTTTCATAAATTTGGCATTAGGGCTCAATTTTAAGTGGATTCAGTCCCCTCAGACATAGATTAAATGAATCGCATGATACAGGGTGCTGAGGTCATTGACTATTAATTAAGCGGTTAATATGCAATGATCTTGGCAAGCTACTGTATCCACAGTGCTTCCTACAAGGCTTTATGCTGCACAAGATGAATGACAAAAAACGCCTGTATTGACACCTAATCTCATTATGTCAGCCCCCGAGTTCACTGATCAATAACAATAAATCATTCAAAAGAACATAACATGAAACTCTTTTACTTTAAGCTCCACAGATACGGGTTGCAATTTTGAGATCTTAAATTTGTTACACTGTGCGCAATCAAGCGCGCAATCTGTCGGTCAGTCAATACTATTGATTCGCATGAGACCAACAGACAATGTCAGAATGCTTGACGGTTAAAATGTTCCAGACCTTGATGCAACTAATTTCATGTTTAGAATCTCAGGGCTCTACAGCCAGTGACAATATAAAAGCGTAGCAGTTTCATGTATAACGATACCTTCAAATACACTCTGCTTTTAGACATGAAAACCGAGGTTGGAGCTGTGGCTTAGTAGTTAGTGCTGTGGTGTTCATCTCAGAAATCTAGGTTTGAATCTGGCCTGTGTTGTATTTTGATTCCTTTCCCCACAATAATTTCTGCTTCAACAGTAAGTTTGAAATGAAAAACTGAACTGTTAGATAAGAAATAACAGCACAAGATGAAGGTTTGTGATCATAATTCAAGCTGGGCAACTTATTCCTGTGAAGACACAGATTTGAGACTTTGCCTCATCTTTTGAAGCCTGCATTGCTCTGGCACTTCTTTCTGGCAGTGCATTTCTATAGTAATGGAATAGACTGCCGAGAAGAAACAGCAGATTTCAGATTTGGAAGAATATCCAAGCAAAACAGTTTACAAACCAATTGTCGGAAATCTGAGCGCTGCTGGACGATCTCAATTGGTACTTCGCTGCCCTCTGTGGACAGAATGAAAAGCGGAAATGAAAAATCTGTCATCATTTACTCACCCTCATGTCATTCCAAACATGTATGACTTTATTTCTTTTGTGGAACACAAAAGTAAAAACTCTGAAGAAAACAACGGACTGTAAAAGCATCATAAAAGTAGCCAAATACAACCCAAGTTCCCTTGAGTATCCTGTTAAGAGCTGTGATTCATGGATCAGTGAGTCAAACTTGATTCAGTGAGTCAAACTGAGTTAGATTAGTGAATGAATCATTTAGAGCATTTTGTGAACAAGATCAAATTATTCAAGTGACAAAAAAGACTTGAAAGATTTGGTTCATTCCTCACAAAAAGCTATAAGCTTCAAAATACTTGGCACAACATGAGAGTGAGTAAATTATAACAATTTACATTTTTGGGAAAATTGTCTCTTTAAAAAAAAGTTCATTATGTTAGGCAGATTGCACCAGTTGGCACATCAATCTGTTCTATGGGAGAGCAATAGGACGAACATGTGCAGATGAATGAATCAAACTTCCCTGAATCTTCAAAGGTGAAAAAGAATGAGAAGTTGAAGAGATTAATCTAAACTAATGAGATCAGCAGACTCCAAAAATCATTAATTTAACAACATTCTCCCTAAACGTCGGTTAGTAATTTTCACAGAGAATGAAAGGATCAACAGAGGTGGTTCTGGGTAGGGCTGAATTTCATCTCACTATATGTAAATTCCTTCTTAATCCATGACGATTTATCCGAGGCAATGAGGTCAGTGACTTTACATCCTGTGTGAAGATTTCCACCATAAACGCTGAAGCAGAAAGAATCGACATTATATCTCAGGTTCCTACTGTTGTTATGGGCTCATTAAGCATTTTTAACACGAGGGAAAAGATGTCTACTCTGAATCTGTCGGAGGGATTTTGAATAATAGACTCCTGCCTCTGTTACCTGTGGTGATACGGCAGGTGTGGATAACTGATTATAAGACAGGTATTTCACAATAGCAAGCTCAGCAAAGAGGAGAGAGACATCCTGCTATGTACTTTTGATCATCTTGGGACAGCCTAGTGAGCATAATGGGAACAGTAGCACATTGCTTAAGGCGCAGTAGCGCAGTGGGAGAGACGGGATATGAAGGAGACCGGAACCTGGAGTGCGATTCTGTTTGAAATGCTACTTTTATTACTATTAAGACAACTGGGTCAACTGGGTTGTGCAATGTTGGCTTAGCAAGCTCCAAACTTTGAGCAGGATTTAGAAGTAAAATTGGAGTTAAAGGTCATGTGTTTTTTATTTTACTTTTACGTTACTTTCTCATATTCCATCTTAATATGCTGGGACAACTAAAAAGTTATTTAAATGTTCATTGTCCCCCTCAAAAAAAAATTCAACTATGACTTTGTCATGTTTATAAAACATTGCTTTGTTTGTTTGAGCTTCCTGGTCTGCCTGACATAGCAACAGAAGTTCAACCAATGGTGTGAGTCAGGGGCGGAGCTATCTGTTGCTCTAGCCAATGGCAGATGGAGGGAATTTTGATTAAAGTGCCACAGAAATTATAAACTCCACCATCAAAGGGACAGTTCAGCCAAAATTAAAACTCATGATTAACATAATTTGCTCAACTTCTTATTCATAATTTTAAGACTGTTTTACTTCATTTATTCTGTGTAACACTACTTTGAATTAAAAAAGTATCAGAGTATGTTTTCCCAAAAAAATGAGTAATGAGGATTCAGTGATGTTAGTTTAGTGTATATATAAAAATGTATATATAAATGTATATTTTATTTTAGGTTCAGTTTTCCTTTTAATTTGAGTTGTTTTAACATATTTTGTTCTTTTATTTATTTATTAGTTTTTTATCTATTTAGCTTACTTTTATAATTGTAGTCATTTTTGCACTTCAACGTAAAAATGACTGTTCAAAAACAAACTGTTGCTCTGACAACTAACTGAAATGAAATAGATTGAATTTGAAGTTGTTCATCTAATATCTATATATTTTTTTCAATTCACAATAATTATTTGCAGTTGTTTACAATAACAACACTGGTCCAATGTTGTCCAAAACATTAATCAAAATTTGATAAATGACAAAAAAAGTAATACAGGTTTGGAACGACAATGACAGATTTGAATTTTTGGGCAAATGATACCTTTCAAGTTCAGGGCCTGTTATAACATTCAAACATTCACTGCATGTAGATTTTAGGGTTGATGGTTGATTGATGGGACTTGCCCTATAGGAAAATGTTGAATTTTTTAAATGTTATTTCAGTAAATTAAAATTAAAATGCCAATTCTGCATCAAAGCTCAAATATCTACAATTCAAAATTCTGTCAAATTCATAAACAGGAACTCCATTCAATTCTGACATAGAAAGAACAAAAAGTCACAATAATCTATCCAAAGGATGACTAGGACTTCTAATACTCTGCTGTTTTGGACAAAACATGCCTGCTAAATATCTAGTCGCAAATATTTGAAGGTTTTCCCAAAAGAAATCAAACCGCACAACACTGATCTACTGTTTTCTAATAAACACGCACTAAACTAGTCTGTCTGAGCAAAGTACAACACATGAACAGCAGGAGAAAGTCACACACACACAGCTTCAGTTTCTCCAATCATGTAACAAGATCACTCAGACTGATGAGACATCTCAGAGAGACAGATTGTACCGTTTTAAATAACTCATAACGGCAAACCAAACATGAATGGGCAAGTGGTTGTTCCCAAAGGAAAAACTAGTGTTTGTTTCCCCTTTCCATAAAAGTGCTATTTTATCTGGAGCAGCAAATTGCTGTAATTTTTCATGATTATTGTTGCTTATGCACCATTTACATAGAGATTCCATTGCCATGCTATTGAGAACAGCCTCCTAAACACTACGGTAATGATGTAGTGGGGTTTCAAATGATGGAGAGGGTCACTTTGCCACGCTGCAAGGCTCCACTGCATGCCAATCAGGCAGAAAGACGAAAATTAATAGCATCTGGTTACTGCTTGTTTATTCAAGAGTATAATTAACTGCCAGTTATTACTGTTCTGAAGACAGTTTCATTTATAACTCGTGATAAGGGGCACATCTCAAATGCAAGAAAGTGTAGATCGTGTCAAAGGCTATTTTGCATAGAATACATTATGAATTTTCTATAATGATATTGTCAGACTTGTGTTCTCACGTGTATCCTGTGTTTCCATGTCCATATTTGGTCCTTCCTGATCCTGTCTTTGTTTTAGTTGTTTAGTCTGTCTGTTAATTACTCTCCACCTGTTTCGTTTTTCCTCGTTTGATTTCCTTGTGTTTATAAGCCCTGTGTTTCCCTGTCTTCACGTCCGATGTTAAATGTCTTCCTTCATTGGATACACTGTCTACCTTATCATTAAAGATTCTTATTTGTTCAAGAACTCCACGTTTCCCCGTCTCCTCATCCACAGAGAGTGTGACAGACATTGAGTTGACTTTTATTTTGGCCTTTGAGGGGAAAACACACAAGCATTTTTAACACAAGTACAAATGTTATTTTTGTGTATTTAGCTGCTTTGAAGGATATTGTCAAACTGCGTCTACACAATTTTCATTAATTATCACTGCCATATTTGACGTTGTTTTTTATAAGTACAAAGGCTGTACAAACATTCTGTAGTTGAACAGTGGACTTACAATAAAGCTAGTTAGGAAAATACAGCGGAGCCCAGCAGTTTCATGATTTCAATGCACTTTCAGTCACAATCAACAAATACACACTTGGTGAACAATGTGTTCTGATATTACTACACAGTACAAATACTACTGACTTATATTTGGATAAGTACAATTATTTAAAAGTTATAAAGTTTATATATATTTTGAAGTATAAAGACAAATGAAAATCAATAGGATCCAGTCCAATGTTATTTTTGTATATTTATATACTATTATAGTATTTATTATTCATTATTATTATTTAAAATTTTGATTTTACATTTTAAATACATTTTCCATCCTAATGTTAGTTGTTTAATATTTTTCACATGCTATTGACATTTTCAATTTTGTTATTTCATCTATTTTTTATATTTATATTTAAGTTTAATTTGTTTTTTTATTTAAGTTAATTCACTTTAGTACCCAAACAATTAGAAAGGTTTCACTGACAATTAACTGAAATAACATTTAAGTTTTCAATTTACTGACTAGACTTTATAAAGCAGAAAGAAACATTAATAAGCTAAAATCTGCATGTATTTCTTATTATTCAATTATCCTTCCATTTTTATATTTTATTGACCCCAATTTGAAAACTCTGCATTAATGTGCCTTAGAGTACCTTTAAATATTATAGTAATAAATGTGTTCATCGTTTTGGGTTTATAATTGTAATATGACCCCTCTATTTACAAACCCCATGAAGAATCTGTAAATAAAATATATAAAAATTCAATAAAATAAGACAATTTAAATGACAATGCCTCCTTGTGCATGTCTGAATTAGTGTAAATTCATTAGCAGAAAATATTAGAAAACATTAAAATTATGCATTAGCATAAACTCTATACAAAACAAATGCATTTATTTAAATATATAAATGAATAAATGAAAGCCTCATATTCAATAAAAGAAAAATGCATGATTTTGTTAAAATCCTACTAAAGCACGTACACTACATTAAGACAGCTGAGCACACACACACACACACACACACACACACACACACACACAGGGGTATAAACACACTTGATGAATCTGGAGGAACGATGTTAATCGCTAACATGTGTCTCTTCCTTTAATTGTATTTCCATAATTTCCAACATAATTAACATGGCATGTCCGTGTCTACATGAGCAAGACACACTGCAATAATAAATCAATCAAGCAGGATGATGTGACCATGATGTGGTGGGTTATCATGTTCTTCTGGGATGGCACGGCGAGTCCATTATTGGACCTGTGCCTGTAATTATGTCTCTATATCAAGGCCCATTCTTTTCCCTCTACTCTCTTTCTTTATTGATAAGCTTCGCTGTAATTGTGGTTTCCACTGGACGTGTGCTAACGGTAATGCTCTATATTATTGCAGGCTTGTGTGGGAGGGAAAATGGGAATGTGAACCATTACTGTGCGACCCATGTGATGTAAAATGAAGTGAATTATGGGTTAAAAGCAATAAGCAGAGAAATCCAAAGCGGTGTGAGTGTGAATACAGATTTTTAGTTCTGAAATGGCGAGTTCTTTGAGGTCACAATTCAACACTTTTTGTATCTTCTAAATCCTGACCTTCCTATTTCCTTGACTATTCATTTCTGTGTAAAATTGCTGAATAATGGACAACAAAACATAAGCTCAGCTCGACTTTGATAGCTCAGATTTGACAGAATGGAACATGGGGTTTGAGGTTTTCAGATGTGTCCTTAGAATATAGCCTGTTTTTGTTTTTTTTCATGTTACTTGACCTTTCTTCTGTTGAGGCGGCGATTTCCCTTCCATCTCTGTCAAAGCATGTAATTCAGTCTCGCTGATGTTTTGTGTAAAGAAATTCTGGTCAGCAAACTCAGAATAAGCTTTGCACCGTAAATCAGTATGATGCAATATGTAATTTTCTTTTAAGATCCTTTTTTTTTTTACATGCATCAAAGCATAGGGGAAAAAAATATCTTATTTCCAACAAGATTTTGATGACTACGTAGACATTCGTCACTATTCTCAATGCAACTCCTTACCCACTATAACCAAATCATTTACTCTAACTAACATACAAAAACAGGTTATTTATAAATGTCAAAATATTGACATCACATGTATATATTAATAGCGATTTGTTTAGCAACTTGGCTATCCCTGATTAATAACAACGTGATTTATGCTGCAACAGAGATAATTTATGTATAGAAATATGAAAGGTATGTAGTACATACAGCCTCTTTAAAAGGAGTAGTTCACCCAAAATGAAAACAGTGTCATAATTTATTCATCTTCATATAAGTTCAGACCTGTATTTTGTAAAAAAAAAATGTACTGGAACAATTTTTTTTATGAATAATACGAGCGTGAATAAATAATGAAATAATTTTCATTTTTGGCTATGTTATTCATTTAGTTTTACATCACTCATTTCAACACATAAATGCATAACTTCATGGGGAAAACATGAAACAAAAATCAACAAAACAACAACAACAAAACATTAAATGACATAAATCAAAATAAAGACAAAACAAAACATGAATCAAAATTAAATGAATCAAAACATGAATAAAAGATAGAAAGTAAAAGAAAACAATAACAAAACAAAACAGCAAACAAACAAAAACATTAACTAACATGAAACAAATCAATACAAAACTAAACAAAACTTAACATAAAATGAAAAAATATAAAACAAAAACATTCAATAATATGAAATAAAATATAGAAAAATGCAAAATAAAAAAAATAACAAAAACAAACACATAACAAAAAACAAAACAAGAAACATTAATCAAAACAAACAAAAATACAATAAAATGGAATGGAATAAAATAAAATGCTATCAAATAGAATATATCCCTTGAACACAAAACTATGTCACACTTTTGGTAAGAAATTCAATTCAGTCAGTCAATCAGTGAAGCGAGACGTACATCCGAAGATAATCTGGAGCCCTTGTACAGAAACACATTTCAGAATGTTCACTGGAAGCTTACCGCTTTCTCGTGAGATCTGAACGAAAGCCTCCACTCCGCTCTCCCCATAATTCCCCTCAGATGCCAGCGTGGAGACGTAGTTCCAGCCCATGGCAGTCACGATGTCCAGCATGGCCTGGGCCTGATAGGAGTCGGGCGGCACAACTCGGGAGAAGAAGTCGTACCTGGTATTATCGCTCAGCTCTGGCGCTGTGGATGCATAGCTGATCTGAGGGATCTGTTTAAGGAGAGAAAGAACAAACTGTTACGCAGGAGAGATTTTAAAGATCACATTTTCTAGTCCAGAGCCAAAAATATAAGGAATGGTTCACCCAAAAATGAAAATTAGCTGATAACTTATTTACCCTCAGGCCATATAAGATGTAGATGAATTGGTTTCTTTATCAAAACAGATTTGGATAAATTGCGCATTACATCACTTGCTCACCAATGGATCCTCTGCAGTGAATGAGTGCCGTCATAATGAGAGTCCAAACAGCTAAAAACATCCATCAATTAACATGTATTGAAGTGAAAACTGTGTGTTTTAGATGAACAAATACATCATTAAAGCATTTGAACTTCAAGTCATTACTTTGAGCTAAAATATGACTTCTCTATCCATAATATTGCTTTCTCCAGTGAAAATTTGTCTCATCTGAATTAGGAGAGAAATATGCACCAATGAATTACTGTTTGCAAGCGGAAACAGTCCAAAACAGTTTTACATTGATGCAAGAAAACAAGAGAGGATGGATTTTTTCACTGGAGGAAGAGTTATGGATTATGGACGTATTTGACGAGAAGCGATGGTTTTAAGTTAAAACACCTTATGAATTAGTTTTGTATAAGCAGCTTTTGCTTCCCAAGACATTCATTGTTGGACTGGACTTGTGTGGATTATTGTGATGTTTTTACAACATAAACAATATAAATATAAATAACAGTTTTTTGACAGTTAAACTGTTTTTTAACTGTTTTGACTCTCATTCTCACGGCACCCATTCACTGCAGAGGATCCATTGGTGAATAAGTGATGTAATGCAAAATTTATCAAAATCTGCTTTGATGAAGAAACAAACTCATCTCTTGGATGGCCTGATGGTGAGTACATTTTCAACAAATGTTAATTTCTGAGTAAACTATTCCTTTAAAAGCCAGGCAAAAAAGACAAAAACAAAGTGTCAGACCCAAAAGAAGCAAATATTGACTCTTTCACGAGTTAATCATTAAATTCTGCCTGAAGCAAAGTGGAAAATGCAGAACCAATTAAAGCAAGCAAAGGTGGAGCAATACATATTCAACCTCCAAAACCGCTTTAGCCCAAAGCTATTGATGTGAACGACTACCAACCCAAGAGGTGACGCTAAAGGTGAAACAAGACCAGGTAACGAAGACAAATAAATCCGTGTTATGGTAGAGAGAATGGAGGTGAAGCCTGCCAGCAGGCAAGCTGGGTAATGGGTTCTGGTGGCGATTGACGGTGTGATTGATTTCTCCTCAGCCAAAAGGCCAGGCTGTCAGCCGGAGCCCTAGAGGCTGCGCTCATCAGCATTCACCACAACAGCGACGCAGGAGAGAACCGGCCCGCAATACAAATGCCACTCACCGGCTGGCGAATCGGATACCGGTGCTTTTTCACCCGCAACCCCGGTTCACAGGCTTGTAAATACAAATGTCACGGATGTGTTGACATGGCCGAACATGTCTGTGAAACAGATGCGTGCGTGTTATTTCTGGGGAGTGTTATATTGAACGTGCAGCACGAATGCCAACACTAGACTTCACACCTTAAAAATAAACCTTTGTCTCGTGATTATCAAGTGTTCAACGACAATATGGTGTGCTATTCCTTATTACTGTAGGTTAAACACCATTTCAGGTTAAATATAACCATTTACTCGCCTTCATGTCTTTTCATGATTTTCTTCCTTCTACAACATGCAAAAGATGATATTTTAAAGAGCGTTTCAAATTATTTGTTCATATAATGAGGTTTAAAACATTGGTCCCCATTGACTTTCACTGCATGGGGAAAAATACATATTTCAAGAAATCATCTTTTGCGACTCACTTGCAAACAGCAATTTTAGTTAATAAAACTGTTTTTAAAGCCAGATATATGAAATAATAGTACTATATCTAAAATAAGAACAAATAACAAAATAAAATGTTCTTTATTTATAATGAATCTCCCTCTCTCTCTAACAGTACTTACTAAAATAAATAATATAAATAAAATAAAATGTAAATAAAATAAATGGTATTAAGTAAATTATTGCATAATAATGAATTAATTACAAATCTCTCTCCCCAACAGTACTTCCTAAAATAAATAAAATAAATCTGAGGCCTTAGAAATGAGAAATATATGTTTGGGTTAATATGTTAAAAATAAAATGAATCACAAAAATAACTATCCATAGTGAAATATTATTGTAAATAAACCACACAGTAAAAATAAATCTGTAAAATAACATAAAAAGTACTGGTAGCTCATTACACACAACATTATACATTAATTTTACGGACATTTCTGTTAACTCTAAAACACAATGCAATGTGTAGAATTCAAAATACTGGTAAAGAACCTGTAAAAAAAAAATCAAAAAATTCCTTACAATTAAACAGTATATTGTGCCCTATTTTTGCTGATTTTTTGAGTTCATCACAAATGTTGTCCCACATTAAGTGTGATATAGACAACTTTGATCAAACATTATTTTTAACTTCATAATTTAGGGGGAGTCGAGGCCTAGTGGATAGAGCGTTGGACTTGTAACCCGAGGTTGTGGTCTCGAATCTCGGCTCCGGCAGGAATTGTCCACGACTGAGGTGAGACCCTTGAGCAAGGCACCGAACCCCCAACTGCTCCCCGGGCGCCGCAGTGTCGGCTGCCCAATGCAGAGAACACATTTCACTGCTGGTTATACTCTGTATAATTGTGTATGAGACAAATAAAGCTCATCTGAGCTTAATCTTAATTCATGTAAGGCAGTCACAAAAACACAAGCTTCATATTTCTGCTTAGAAAGTCTTTCTTCGTAGAGATCCGTTGTAATTGCATGACTGTAAACCCGTTTTTGTTCACTTTCACAAACTGAGGGTCTGAATGCGGTTACGGATGCTGTCAAAAGATGTCAGATTAATTCATATGTGCTTCTTCTATGGTTTCACAACATTTCACATGCAATGACAGGCTTTCACATGTAAATTTGAAGCTTAAATGCCATCTTCTTCTAGAGCGGTTACAGTGTGCAGTGCACATGAAATTGCCATGTTTTTCTGTTCATCGGAGAAAGGTGAGATGGGTGGTGCATGGAGTAACTTTTAAAATGAGGCAGACTCTTTAAAACGGTTTAAACTCTGCCCTGAAGGTTCGCTCGGGAACATTTCATTCAGCAGCTCAAGCGAATGACAGAAACTTGAAGGAGCTCAAGAAAGACAGTGTCTCTCTGTCTCTTCAGATGTATCCTTTCAGACGTCAGCCTACAGTGTTTTGAGTTTTGGTGCACGGCAAAAGTTAGACTCAGAAATGATGCCTGTAGAACTTAATTTCACGCTCATGTTTCCAGTTTAATAAAATTTTAAAGAGCCACAAAAGAGATGCACAGGAGACTAAAAACCTAAGACTTTTGAAAGCGGCCATAAGGGAAATCAAATGTGATACTTTCCATAAAATAATATAATATCGCTGATGGTGAGAAACAAATGAACCTTCATCAGCACTGCAATAATATTTCCTCATACAATGCATTTCAGAAGTGTATAATAATAATGTGTAATTTCCATTATAAATGATATGGAGTTTAGAACCTGTAACTCTTCGGATTACTTTTGCTTCAAAAAAAGTTTGAGGCATGAACTGTGAAATTTTGCCATTTGTAATTTTTTTCAAATAAAATCAAATAAAGGCAGACTCTTTAAAACGGCCCTTTAAAAAGACTTTTGAAAAAGTATTTAACAGTATTTCCTAAAATAAAATTTATAAATTATTTGATTTAATTAATAATTTATATTACATTGAATGTAATCTAACAGTAATTTCCTACAATAAAATACAAATCATTAGTTTACTTATGATTAATTAACTGTACATTTGTTTACCTATTCTACATTTTTATTTAATCACGGAATGTAATCGCTATTTTTTTACAGATTAAAAGAGAGAGAGAGAAAGAAAAGAAAGTGAGAGAAAGAAAGGGAAAAAGAGTAGCTGTTGGATTACATTCAATGATTATAAAATATTTTATTAAAAACTTTGGCAAGATTTAACAGCAATATTTTAAAATAGAAAAAATGAATTTAATAAAATAAAAATAATTATTATACATATTAATACATTTATACACCTATAATTATATAAACGAGTGTATATTTATCTAATGTAATCTAACAGCTAATAATTTTATATTTTATTTTACACACACACACATACAGAGAGAGAGAGAGAGAGAGAGAGAGACATACAAACACACTTATACTCTTTTGTATTTTAGATTTATACACTATACATATTATATAATATATAATTCACTGTGCATTTTTTTTTACAATGCAATGTAGGGAAGGGAAACCTAAAGCGTCTACAATATCCGACTCATCTGTGCTCCATTTATGAGAAAGTTTCAGAAGTTCAAGAACGCAAAGATGATTTGAAGCAATTGCAACACATGATTGCAGCATCAGCTACAACTGACGTCTGTGCAGATGGCAGGATCATTTACTGTCTGTGCTTTTGCTTTTCCAGGTCTGCGATGAGTATGAGGGACACATCATACATTAATTCTCTCAGTCTTCAGTCTTGCAACAGGAAAAGAGTTATTTGTTGTTTTGTTCCAACAGCAATCACCCACTTTCTCAGTGACCTTGGTTATGAATAGTGGATAATGAATAGTGAAAATACTAGTATTTTCACTATTCATTTTTACTATCAGGATTTCAAACATTCTTCATTAAAGCCTCGAACCAAATCAGACAGTTCTGAGATGAATCACAATTATGTTACAATATTTTTAAATCTAAATGTACTTGAAAGTTGGTACAAAGTACAAAAATTTCAAGAAATTACAAGAAATCAAGTACTTGATTTGTTTAACGAGACTATGAACTACAGTCCCATAAACAATAACACATTTTACTGAACAACTGTACGATATTAAACTATTCACATTTGGTAACACTTTACTTAAAAACTTTATGTAATGCATTATAAAGGGGTATTAAAGAGCATTGTGCATTATATGTTTTCATAATATGCATAGAAATACATTATTATCTTGTCTTAAATAATTATATCCTAATTTAAAATGCATAGTGTAACAATTCATGGATGAGTGTTATAATGTATTAACTTTGGTTATAATTATTTATGAGATTATACATCATAATGTGCATTACAAGGCATGATTAATGCATTAAAACTACTTTTATGCATTAAACAAAAAGGTTTTAAGTAGAGTTACCTAATATATTGTATTGTATAATTAAACTATGGCTGAATGTTTAGATACTATTTGTATCTAATAAACAGAATTAGATAACATTTTTATACAAATAGTTGTAGTTATAAATATATAAAACTGAATCAAACTGAAGTTACTTTATTTTAGAAACTTTACTTCCACAACTCAACTATACTTCACTCTTCTTGAGATCCTTATTGTTTTTATAGAATAGATAAAATATTGATGATTACAAAATATATCCAATTTAGTGTTATTTATCTATTATTTTGAAATATATTTTATTTATATATTTTCAGATTCCACTCTAATTAGAGTTTTAGTCATTTCATTGTGTGCTTTTGTCATTTAGATTTCTTCCTTTTTTTAAATGTGCTTAATTTTTATTTCAGGTTTAATTTGAGACATTTTTAATTTCTATTAAGCTTTATTATTATTTATTTTAGTACTTAATTTTAAACATTTTATTTCAGTTTATTGTAAGTTTTTCATCTAATACTTATAATTGATTATATTTTACTCTAGTTCCACTATTACTAATTATTATGAGTTATAAGTAGCTTGCAGCGTGGGAAGCTACAAAAACACTTAAGTTCATGGCTCTTTGAATTATTTTCAATCTATAACCAACAAAATTGAATGATGTGCAATTTTTTCGCCTCATACCTGAAAATTAAAGCATTTTGTTTACCTGTCGTTATCTTTTTAATCTTAACGAAACAAAAGCACACAGTCATCTTTGTTTGCCTCCATAATGGAGCTGTCAAATCGAGAAAAGCCATCACTGCTGATAGACTACATTCAGACAATACTAATTAACCTCTCCAAAGACCTTTATTTAAAACCCTCGCTGAAAGAGAAGAGGACTCAAATTACTGCGGAGTGAGAGATGTTTGCGCTTAATCATTCATTCGCACTTTCCCTCCTTGGCCTTTTTCAACACATACAAAAGTGCACACATGCCATAATTATGTATTCGCCATCCTCAATGGACGTTTCATGTAATGGTGCAGAGCTACAAGTTACTATTAAAGTAGCTCAGCTCAAAGAGAAGAGAATTAGCATTAGCATAAGTTCAGTTCCCTCAGGAAGTTCCTGAGGGAAAATAAAGTATGTGGTTAACATTACATGTAGAAACTCTCCCGTTTTGTTCTATAGCATAAATTATAGTTAGTTATACATCAAACCCGCATTTTGAAACCATTGTGTTCTTTAAAATATAATGCTGTTAGCATGTAGCATCTTGTTAGCATACTTCCTGTAATGCTATTGACCTGTGGGAGGTATGACTACTTCATTTTTAACAGGATTGAATTCAATTACATCAGATCTGGTTGCTAAGCTGTATGTAAATATGCATCAGTTTCATGGTCTTAATGCCGTGCCGCAGAGCAGGTTTTGTCGACTAAGGTGATATTTATTTAGCAACCCTGATGTCTCTCAGGTTGGCTTCATGCACGTCTACCGCTGTTTGATCTGGGGCACCTAGAGGAAGTTGTGCAAATGTCAGAGTTATTTGTTTGACAGACAGATGTCATTATCCTCTTCCTCCGGTCTGGCCAGGAGGAAGACGGCATCATGATGACTGAACTGATATATAGGCCTATGTGTGATCGGCATATGTTGGTGTACCTAATTTTTCACAACGTGACATTCAAAAGCATTAATAACAGGTCACAGCCATTGAAGCAGTTAGCATATACGGCATTGCTGCCTTCCTGGGATGTTGCGACTTCTTATTTGATTATACGTTTACAATATTCAGATTTCTTTCACTATTTTCACTTCCCAATAAATACAGGACACTTATTTGCATTAGTGCTAGCAACAAAATAAAGAGGATGTGCATAATGTTCGGTGTTATTTTAGTTGTTGTTTTTTTACATTTAGTAGCATGTATTGTTATATTTCAGTTCATTTTAATTTTACTTTAAGTTTTATTCATTTTGCAATGTTGTTGTATTTTGCTATGTTAAGTTTACGAACACTTCTTTTAACTTTACACATTGCATTACATTACAGACTTTTATTAGTTTATTTTTTCTATTTTTCCTCATATATGCCTTGTATCATTCTAGTAGTATTTTGATCTAGCCTAGTAGGCTAGCTTGATCACATTTCAGTTGTCAACAGTCCACAAAATGCACACAAACTTTGTACAAATTATATGGCGCTTTAATTAACATGCCCCAGTTGTAAACTTGAGGCTCAAAGAATATTGCAATTTTCGTTTTCGTCGCTGTGACTGAAAGGCAGCATTTCCAGTCTTCTATTCACTGTGCCTATAAAAAAAAAAAAGTTCAGTTAAGAAAGAAAACAACACTTGACTAATAACTTTCTAAATTTGAATGTAAGGAGAGTACAATTTAGAAAAGTTGAACATACTAAGTTTTTAGATATATAAAATTGATTACATTTGAGTAAAGTGAGCAGATCCAACTACAGATATTTCTTCAACCAAAAATCATGTTGAATTTTTCATATTTTATTATACTGACTTGCATTTTAAAGCAGGACGGCTAAGAAAATGACAGGATTCAGTATTGGCTGCAAATTTCCTTCTCTTTTAGATGCCGATAGAGCTAGGTGTGTGATAAATGTGCTTCAGTTTTTTTCCAATCTCTAGTCACATTTTCAAACATAAATAGTACAAAATCCATCTGTTGTGACCATACCATTAACACAATTTGTGTTGTTTTCACACAATATGCAGTCAGTTACCATGTTTCTAAAATGCTTACATTTTCTTTTCATTCAAGCTTACTCAAAACCAAAATCATGAATCGTTTTTGTCTTATTTACAAATGCTTAAACACAGCATGTCAGAAATTAAGACCTAATATTTCAAACCTTAAATATAGTATAAAGCTTCTACTTCTGCAACAGCTCAAAATTATTCAAAAAAAAATCTCTATATAAAATATTGTAACAAATGATAAGCATTTTTAAGTAACAGATCACTGAAATATTTAGAAATAACTGATTCCAGTCTCAGTTGGATGAATAGTCAGATGTTGAAGCTCTTTCCATTACATCAACAACAACAGAGAGTGAAAAAGACCTCTTTGAAATGGTTTTGTGGATGCAGAACAACACAGAATTAGAGAGAGAGAAAAAATTATTGTAAGAAGAGGTAAGAGAAAGGAGTGTGCGTTGGACTGTGCATTTTTATGTTTGTTTATTTTTCCCCTTACATAAGTGGAAGCTATGAAAGATTATTTCTGCCATGCAAAAAAATGGTAAAGGGTAATTGTGACTTTATGTCAGGTGTTTTTTTTTTGCAATTGTGAATTTACAGTATCTCACAATTCTGATAAAGTCTGAATTGCAAGATGTAAACAATATAGAAGTCCGAATTGTGAGATAAAAAGGTCACAAATATGTTTTAAACTTTTTTATTCTGTCATGTAACAAGCTTGCATAATAATCAAAGGCCATGTATGTTGTAATTGGTGTTGATCACTGGCATCAGCTACCATGGGGCACCATCCACATCTAACTCCCACCCACGGAAAAGCAATTTCAATGAAGGTTCCAATTGAATTTCTGCATAGAGCACCCTATTTTTTCTATTGTACATTCTATAAAGTAATGACTCATTCAATTGTAGATAGTATGTTGCCAGAATGAGCATATTCAATACTTAAAAATGTAAAGTGGGTTTCAGTTGAAGGTATAAACTGAAGGCTAAATTACAACAAACTATGGATTTTTATATTGTCTAATATTTGCAGGTAGAACTGAGACATGACAAGCAATGCAGTTTTGTAATGCCATTAATTGTTATCATTTTGACAGTCTATGCACTATGTTTCTGTTGGATAGAAACTAGTGCTAATGTTTTGACCGAATGACTCGATTTTGAATCGGGTTTGCCGAGTTAGTATATGTAGAAAAAGGTATTCAGCATTTTGAAATGTAGAGTTTGTATTCATTTAACAAAATGTGGTTTTGGCCAGAAAATTTACCAATTGGCTAATTGTGTGATGTAGGTGTGCTGCTGTGTTAAGAGTTTAGAAAAAGTACTTTAAGTATCAGTAAATGCTTGTTAGCAATTGAAAAAAACTGTAAATATACTCTATATTTGATCAGTCTATTCAGAAGTCAGATGTTACACCATGAAGACCAATATCAAATAAAACATCATAATTTCATATTTCACACAGCATAAATGCCACTTAAAATGTGTAAAACACAATTCTGACCCTATTCGTTACCAACAACAACTATTTATAGCCCTTTAAGCTCTTATTCCTTGGCTGGGATGACTAATTACATATGCATGAGCAAAAGCCAGTGGTCACTCCCACAATGCACAGATTTAAAACAACCTTATTTTTTTGTTTGACTTTAATTGACATGCTTGTAGAGCTTGAAAGTGTGCTTTAAAATACTGAGTATTTAATCAGTAGCGATTCAGCTGAGACAGAAAAAACACCATGAAGATGGATATCAAACAGAACGTCCTAATTTAATATTCAACAGAATAAATTCCACTAAAATACCTTTAAACACAATTATGACCCATATTAATGACCACCAACAACTATTTAGAGTCCATTTAAGCCTTTATTCCTGAGGCCACTCATTAAATATTCATGAGCAAAAGCCAGTGGTCACTCCCACTATATGCATAATGCACAGAGAGGCCAAGCAGCAAGTACATTTTAGATTTGAATTCAATTAATTGACAACTTTATTAAAAACCTATTTTCTTTAAACTTACGATTATTTTGTAAATATAGGCCTATTTTAAAAATGTGCTGGGCAACGAATAATCACAATTAATTGCATCCAAAATAAAAGTTTCTGTGTACATAATAAATGTGTGTACATATTTATTATGTATATATAAATACACACACATGCATGTTTATATATTACATTTATTTATTACTAATATAAATTACATAAATATATACACACACACACACACACACACACACATGTAAATACATTTAAATATATTTATTTAAAAATAAATGGTCTGAGTATTTCAAAAACTGCTGATCTACTGGGATTTTCACACACAACCATCTCTAGAGTTTACAGAGAATGGTCCGAAAAAGAAAATATCCAGTGAGCGGCAGTTGTGTGGAATGAAAATGCCTTGTTGATGTCAGAGGTCAGAGGAGAATGGGCAGACTGGTTAGAGATGATAGAAAGGAAACAGTAACTCAAATAAACACTCGTTACAACCAAGGTATGCAGAATACCATCTCTGAACACACAACACATCGAACCCTGAAGCAGATGGACTACAGCAGCAGAAGACCACACCGGGTGCCGCTCCTGTCAGCTAAGAACAGGAAACGGAGGCTACAATTCACACAGGCTCACCAACATTGGACAATAGAAGATTGGAAAAACGTTGCCTGGTCTGACGAGTCTGGTAGAGTCAGAATTTGGCGTAAAGAACATGAAAGCATGGATCCATCCTGCCTTGTCTCAATGGTTCAGACTGGTGGTGGTGGTGTAATGGTGTGGGGGATATTTTCTTGGCACACTTTGGACCCCTTAGTACCAATTGAGCATCGTTTAAACGCCACAGCCTACCTGAGTATTGTTGCTGACCATGTCCATCTCTTTATGACTACAGTGTACCCATCTTCTAATGACTACTTCCAGCAGGATAAAAAGCTCAGATCATCTCAGACTGGTTTCTTGAACATGACAATGAGTTCTCTTTACTAAAATGGCCTCCACAGTCACCAGATCTCAATCCAAAAGAGCACCTTTGGGATGTGGTGGAACGGGAGATTCGCATCATGGATGTGCAGCCGACAAATCTGCAGCAACTGCGTGATGCTATCATGTCAACATGGACCAAAATCTCTGAGGAACGTTTCCAACACCTTGTTGAATCAATGCCATGAAGAATTAAGGCAGTTCTGAAGGCAAAAGGGGGTCCAACCCGGTACTAGCAAGGTGTACCTAATAAAGTGGCCAGTGAGTGTAAGCAAAAACTTGTATTTTTGGATACGATTAAATCACGATTAATCATTGATCAGCACAAAAAAAAAAAACTTTTACATTAAGTCATATAAAATAAGGAAAAATCAAACGTTTTTGGTGGACAGACCACAATATAACTTTCACTATCAGGAGATGTTCTATATTTCAAGCGTATGAATGCAATGACATTCAACTCACTTTAGCTCCTTAATACTGAGTTTAAAATTGATATGATGACACCTTATCTGAAGGCCATTGTACAGAAGCCCAAGCAGTGGATTTAGATAAGCCTCGACCGAGCGAAGCCGCAAGATATCGCCCGGGCGAGGTAGATCATTCTCGCACGCATTGTCATCCCACCGCCTTTCATTCTAAAATTACACTCCCACTGTGACTGAATCCACAAGAAACCCCCAACCATTTCTGCCGATTCTCTGGAGTTTGCGATGCAATTCTCGCTCGGGCGGCCTGCTTGTGCGGCGCTCAAACACGCAGCATGTGAGAACTGCCATTTGTGTGCCATTTTCAGCCTCACACCTCTGCTCTCCAGAGACCGCTGTCTTAGCTGAAGTGTGGAATTATGCTTTCGCTAGTGCCTGCGTCTCGCACCCCGAGCACGCAAGCAAGCGTGCACCTGTTGTGCACATCCTGAATCTTTCAAAGGACTCTGGCCTGGATGAACGTTGAAGGCGTCGTTGAGGTATTGCAGACATCTTTAAATCATCTGCGTTGAGCAGCGAGACCGAAAGTGACAGAACGATAGGTGGCTGGAGATGGGACAAATATATATGATAATGTTCCGCTCGAAGAGATATCACAGCCCTTCCAGCTGATAAATGCTGTTTGCTTAGGCAGAACGCATCTGAAGTAAATGGAAGTGAAAGCTCGCTTTGGGCAGGATAAGATGAAACAAAGAGATGGCAGAGAACTGAATGTTCAGTCTGAGGAGAAGCGTGTTTGTCTCCACTGTTGTTAATGTTATAACACCAGACTTTAACACCAGACCGTTTTCCTCAGAGATGCGATGTTTTCATGATCTGAACCTCTCTGTTTCTGTTACAGGACAGGTGTATGGCTATTTCAAGTCAGTGGCAGCTAGTGCTTTATAAGAGATAGAAGAAAAATTGCTGTTCTTCTGTGGAACGCTAAAGAACACTTTTTATGTCCATATTCAAAAAAGAAAAAGAAAGTTATATAGTGGTTCAATGGTTCCATGATCAACCTTTAACTTCCATGGAACCTTTTTGTTCCAAAAAAAGTTTATAGTGAACATAGGTTCTTCTGATTATTGAGTTCATCACACTAAGACAAAATGGTTATTTTAAGAAATGTTCAATGAAGGGGCTCTTTTGGGAACCAAAAAAAAAAGAACAATAGCAACTATTATCTCACAATTCTGACCTTTTTCACTGAATTTCAATTGAGTTTATATTCTATGGAAGCCCATTCCGCTGCAAAAGAAACGGTAATTGCGACTTTTTATCTCAATTCTTACTTTTTTTCCTCGCAATTGTGAGATTACATCTCGCATTTCACATTTTCTCAGAATTGAGAGATTTAAACTCACAGTTTTGACTTTTTCTCAAAATTGCATGATAGTAAACTTGCAGGTGTGAGTTATAAAGTCAGTATTGTATGATACAAACTCGCAATTGCAGGAAAAAAAAACTAAGAATTGTGAGATTTAAACATACAATGCGAGATTGTCTTTTCCCCCCTCAGAATTGGACATTTTTACTTGCAATTGCACGTTATTTCACAATTTGATCAGAATTGCAAGAAAAAAATCTGAATTGCGAGATACAAATGTTTACATCTCGCAATTCTGACATTATAACTCGCAAAAAAACTTTTAGTTTTTTTATTTTGGTTATACCTCACAAAAGTGAGGTATAAATTCTGAATTGTGAGACAAACTTGCAAATGAGAAAAGGTCAGACTTGTGAGAAAAAAATATATTTTATTTGATTTTTTATTATGTGGCAGAAACAATCAAACAAACAAAAACTGAAGATGTAAAAATAGAATTCGGACAAAAAAGTCTGAAATGCGGGATTGTAAACTCAAAATTGGGAGAAAAGAAATTAAGATGTGTTAGATATAAATTCTGAATTCAGAGAAGATTGCCAGAATAGTTTATATCTTCAATTTTGACTTTTGTCCTAACAATTGCAAGTTAATATCTCCCCCTTAATTAACACAAACCTGAAATAATCTGCAAAGCTAGCTACACGATTATAAAAAGCCATTTCATATCATATCAATCCAGACCAAACAGGTTATCAAGGGACAAAACTCATTCAATAACACACACTGCTTATTCAATATTACTGATATCTGCAAAAAGAATATCACTAGATGCAGAAAAAGCACTTGAAGTCAATGTAGTACAGCAAATGAATAACACCAACTGTACGTTCACCCTAGGGCATCAGTTATTACACAAACACCACCGAAATTCAAATGACATTAAAAAAGCCAAGCACTGAGGTCCACTTTTCATTGAACCCAGAGCTGCTGCGAGACAAAATGACAATATTACAGAAACCCCAGCCAAAAACATCCACCACAATATCTGCCTCTATGCTGACCATGTTCTCTTTTTCTTGCATAATCCCAATACACCACTCCACATGGCTAGTAATCATATTAGCATTTGTCCTGCATTATTGGACTATACTACAAATTGGAATTAATGCAAAACTTATCCACTAAATGCAAGATATAATTTATCTACATCAGCAGCATCGCCACATATCTTCGAAAGCACATCTCTTTTAATTTATCCATTCACTCCTAAAACTATGTTTTAAATTATTAGATCAATTATATCTCACTTATTGGATGCAATTAATGACAATCCCCAGTCAAATATACTATAATCTATTTACATGCATTAAGCACATTATCTCTCTAACCTTCTCTCACTTAATATTAAATCAGTATTGTTAAGCGTTTTGGTACATGTTTAGCTGTCTCTTGTGAAAAAGAAGAACACTTTAACATGCTTTTAAAAATAGCACTTAAAATACTATACTTGAATTGTGAATTAAATATAATGCTTCCAGGCACTTAACTGCACGCTAAATATAAATATATTAGATTACATTTAGATGTAATGCAATTAGCTGTGCTTTTCTGAGCTACTTAAGTAGGACTTACATGCATCTTTAAAGGTAATTTCTACTAATTTTGTCTTTTAAATATGGTTAAATAGTCATACCGCATGTACTGACAAGCATTTAATGTTGAAATGAAATATACTTGTTTGTCATTTATACTGAAACTTGCATGTTATGTTTTAAATATATTCATAATTTCACATTAGTGGTGAAGTTGTAATTTAACAAGGTTAAAATACATTAAGTGTTATAAAGAATATATATATTCTTTATACAGTAAGTGTTATAAAGAATTAAGCGTTATAAAGAATACAGTTAAAATTATAATCAAATCATATACATGTGTTATTATGTTAGTAAACAACTTCAAACCATGACAAAATATTATTAAAACTTTGATTTAAAATGTATATTAAAGTAAAACTTTTAATTTGGCATTATTAAAAAGCGTCTGTTTCAAAAGTGCACTTAAGTATGTCATAAATGTGGCCTTTTATTTCACTGATATAATTATTTTCATTATATTATCTGCTAATATTTAAAAATAAAATTGTAATACAATACAGGTGCACAAAGCACACTTTTTTTCCAAGAGATACTAAAAATCATTGCAATGTATTGCTTAGATTTAATTTAGAAAATGATTTATTGTTTTATCATGAGTCCTGACATGCATCTTTTTCTAAACTATTTCAAAAGTAATCAAGCAATCTTTTTGTGGCTTTGTATCTCACATTACGGAAGTTAAATTCATTGTGATGCAGTTGCGTGAAGTGTTTCTGTTGATTATTAGTTAAATGAAATCTGTACGGCCGTTCTCAACACGCTGCCACAGGAAGAGATGTTTATTCACCTGAAATGTGATTTCGACATCAAACGGCACCGCTGCTGATAACCCCATCCCCAAAAAAGATGATACAATGCTTTAATTACTGAAGATAGCGACGCTCATACTAATTCTGAATTTGTTTAAGTGGATTATAATGAGCCAAAGGCCTCGAGGACAAGCACATCTCACTCAGATTCTGTCAGCATGAAGAAGCAAACAGGATTTGTGCTCTCAAAGGCAATGCAGTCGATTTAGCGATGGCATTAGCATAAGTCACCCCCCGGGCACACACTGAAATTTGGAGTGGAGCGACAATAGTCAAACTTTATTTTTCGGGATGACTGAAATAGGATATCCGCAATTAGTGTTGTGTAAAGGATGCAGATACCGGATGGTAAGATCCTGAGGGGTCCGGGTTAGCAGAGAGTTAATGGGAATGATGGCGAGATTGTTTGCAGCCAGGTTGGCTTCAGGCTGTGAACAGCATTATAATTTGCCATTTCAGTCATTTGAAGAGTTTTCGTCTCATTTGGAAACCTAAAACAGTCGAGTGAGCCTGAATTATTACTTTCATGCCAGTCAGACACTGCACCAGGAAGAAAACTATAGATGAGTATTATACACATCTGGGAAGAGTACAAAAATAGTTGTTTAATAATAGTTAAGAATGAAAAACTGTCAAGATTCATATTCAATAAATGATTCTTAAATCTAAAATCTAGCAAATATAAATAAATAACAGCTAAACGATTTGTTTTTATTGTTGAAAGGGATTTAAAGGAACAGTACACCAAAAATTAATTTATTTGTAAGTTAATAACTCACCCACATGTCATTGCAAACCCATTTGTAGTATTTATTTTATACAGACCACTGTAGAAAATTCTAGCCAAGTGAATAGAGTTTAAAAAAAGAAATGAGTAGCTTATATTCACATATCTGTTTCGAAACAGTTTGTTTTTGTGTCAGATAAATGCTGCTCTGATTGCAAACATAAAAGAGAAAATCCAGTCATTTATTTATTATATACCACAGTTCAAAAATTTGGAGTTGGTCAGATAAAGTAAAGAGATTTATTATTTTACAAAAGATTTCTATTCTATCAAATAAAATAGCCTGAAAAAATTATTTATCACTGTTTCCACAAAAACATGGAGCACATCTATTAATAATAAAATACAACAAAATAAATGCTTCTTGAGCAGCAAATCTCCATATTATAATTTTTTTCTTGAAAAGGATCATAATGTAAATAAAAAAAAACATATGAAAACTATCAAAGTACAAAACAGTTATTTTAAAATGTAATATTGCATAATATTACTGTTTATACTGTATTTATGATCAAATAAATGAAGGCTTTGTGAGCATAAGAGACTTCTTTCAAAAATCATTAAGAAATCTTTCCAATTTAAATGGTATTGTATATTTAAAAATATATTGCATATTCAAAATGAATCCGTAATATTCCAAAAAGTCAAATGTCAACCATATTAAAAGGTATAGTTCACCAAAAATGAATCAAGTTCATCAAGTTGTTCCAAACATGTATGTATTTTGTCTATATATGGAGGTCAATGGGGACCATCAACATTCTTCAAAATATCATCAGAAGAGAGAAACTCGACATGAAGGTGAGTAAAACATCACAGAATGTTCATTGTATAATGTGCACACTCTCTACTAGCAACAAATGAGCCATCAGGTTTTATTTTTTCACATATAATACAACTGTATTGTAGTCCCACCACATGCTACCTTCAATGACTCACGGATTTGATTCAGGTGTTAATTGCATCTTTAGTAATGACCACCTATTCTGACTCCAACCTACAGATTTCCATTACATGAGCTCTCCTCTCGGAGTGTTTGAGGTGTCGTGTGCAGCTGAGAACTGTAATCCCTACAGCGGCGCCAGTGTAATTCCTACAATCAAACCACAACAAAGGACCACAAAGAAAAATACTTAAATTCATGAATACTTGATTATAGACACTGTCGTCCTCGTGTCTACAGCACTTTCTGTGTGGTTCCAGCAGTCGCTATAGATGGATTAGGTCTGCCCACCATTTTTCAGCTTTAAAAATGGCTTTTTGTCACCTAAGAGGCCCATTGAACGTGATCTAATACCCCGGCTGGCCTCGGAAACCTAATGGAGGAGGATTTATCGTCAACTTCTTGTCCTCTGCTAATATTTTTCCATGCTACTCAATGGTGCCCTATCTGGCGGCACACTCTCAAAAAAGTTATGTCCCTCTCCTGCCTTTCCTCGCTTATACAAAGACGAGCTATCTGCACATCACACAGCAAACCAACCCGCAAGTTAGATCCACAGAGACTGGAGACTTGAGAAAGATATGATATAAAACAAAAAACACACAGAAAAAGAGACGGAGCTCTAGAGGTGGATGGTATATAGCAATGATGGTTCAGAATAAAGCTTTTTTTATTATAAATATTTTTTACATATAAAAATTAAATGCAGTTTAATTTAAAAACAAGAAAAATTACATAATGAAACATTAAATAAAATTACATGTAAATATGAAAAGATCAATTAGTTATAAAAAATAAACAAATATTAAAGTAAAGCCATTTTAAGTGCAGTGAATTAAAACGTCTCGGTTACTTGCGTAACCCCGTTCCCTGAAGGAGGGAACGGCGTAACGTCAGAGTGACTGACTAATGGGATCTCGCCGGAGAGCCCAATCACCTTCAGTGTTAACAAAACAAGCCAATGACGGTTGGCGTGCGTGTTCGCCACGCGCACTCCGCCCCAGCGGTGCGGTATAAAGGAAGCGCGTGCAAACGCACATCAGTTTTTCGCTGAGGAGCCGAGACTGTGTGCCCGGCCGTACAGCGGTGGTACAGCAACTATGGCGGCGGGGCGTTGCGTCTCCGTTCCTCCTTCAGGGAAGCGGGGTTACGCAAGTAACCGAGGCGTTCCCTATCAGTCAGTCACGTTCGGCGTAACGTCAGGTGACTGACTAATGGGATCCCTTGAAAACGCCACTATTGCTGACCCCCTCCAGTGCTCTGCAGAAGCCGGCAAGTCCCCCCACACCTGTTGGGATGGATGATAGGACAGGGTTTAGGCAGAGATAACCGCACTGCTGTTCCGCTCAGTGGGTAGAATAACACTGGGAAAGCGTACCCCAAGTAGGGGGAAACGCTACGGAGCCACATCCCGCATAAGGAGGTATCATGTGGAGATTACACGTATGGACTGGCCAAGGGCAGTACCACATACGGGAGTCTCTGAGGTAGACCCAGCCCGCCTGGGGTGAGATAGCTACACAGCCGAGAAGGCAGAGGGTTCTGCCAGGGAAGACACGGACTCACCATGGGGGGGGAGCCGTAGCGTGGAAGAATACACATGTGGGATCACCAAGGGAATCACTACACACGGGCACCTAGCCCAGCACAAGGGTTGACCTTGGGCAGCGTGCGAGTACTGGACCTGGCGTCTGGTGCTCCGCCACACCTGACTGCCGAGGTGTGGGAGGAACTTCAACAGGGTTCGCCGTGGGGAACTGAACTGAGAAGCAACAAGGCGCCACGTATCCGGTCCGTGGGGAATGGCGCAGCAAGCGTGATTGACACCGGCGGGTTCCAGTGTTACTGGCCATCCGAGACAAGTACACGGAGGACACTGGCTCTATCGGAGATTGTAAAACCTCGCAAACGTATTAGGTGTCGCCCAGCCGGCAGCTTTACAAATGTCTGCTATTGAGGCGCCTCGCGCCAAAGCCCAAGAGGAAGCAACGCCTCTCGTAGAGTGTGCTCTCACACCAAGGGGGCACGGTAAGCGCCGGGCCTGATAGGCCAAGACTATAGCCTCCACTATCCAGTGGGCGAGTCTTTGTTTGGAGACAGCTCTTCCCTTCTGCTGTCCTCCGAAGCAGACAAAGAGCTGGTCTGAGGTCCTGAAGCTCTGCGTGCGGTCCACATAGATGTGCAAGGCACGAACGGGACAGAGCAGAGCAATGGCTGGGTCTGCCTCCTCCCGGGGCAGCGCTTGCAAGTTCACCACCTGGTCCCTGAAGGGCATGGTGGGAACTTTGGGCACATATCCAGGCCGGGGTCTCAGGACAACGTGAGAGTCAGCCGGCCCGAATTCTAGGCACGAATCGTCGACCGAAAATGCTTGCAGGTCCCCTACCCTCTTGACTGTGGCCAATGCCGAGAGGAGCACTGTCTTCAGAGACAGAAACTTAAGCTCTACTGACTGCAGAGGCTCAAGGGGCCCCCTCAAGGCCGACAGGACCGAGGGAGATCCCAAGAGGGTACCAGGTGAGGCGATTTAGCCTCCTTGCCCCTCTGAGGAACCTGATGACCAGGTCGTGTTTCCCCAGAGACTTACCTACTGCATCGTGATGTGCGGCAATAGCGGCGACATACACTTTGAGGGTGGAGGGAGACAGCCTTCGCTCCAACCCATCCTGCAGGAAAGAAAGCACGACTGCGATCGGGCATCTCGGGGTCCTCCCGGTGAGAGAACACCAATTGGCGAACAGGTTCCACTTCAGCCTGTAAGCTTGTCTCGTAGACAGAGCCCTGGCAGAAGTGATAGTGTTTACTACCGCTGGAGGTAGCCCACTTAGAACCTCCGCGTCCCGTCCAAGGACCATACGTGGAGATTCCACAAGTCTGGGCGTGGGTGCCAGAGGGTGCCCCCTCTCTGAGAAAGTAGATCCCTCCTCAGAGGAATTTGCCAAGGAGGGGCTGTCGCGAGGAGCATCAGTTCTGGGAACCAAGTCCGATTGGGCCAGTAAGGCGCCACCAAGAGGACTTGCTCCTCGTCCTCCCTGACCTTGCACAGGGTCTGTGCGAGAAGGCTCACTGGAACGCATATTTGCGTAAGCCCGAGGCCAGCTGCATGCCAGCGCATCCGCACCGAGGTCCCCTCGGACAGGGAGAAAAACAACTGGCAGTGAGGCGTGTCCGGGGAGGCAAACAGGTCTACCTGAGCGTCCCGGCGTCTCCAAATCAGCTGGAGTACCTCGGGGTGGAGTCGCCATTCTCCCGGAAGGGCGTGCTGGCGTGAGCTCGTCGGCTGCGATTGAGCTCGCCTGGGACATGAGCGGCGGCGACCTCAGATGCTTCTGACTCCAAAGGAGGAGATGGCGGGCGAGTTGCGACATGCGGACGGGGCGTGAACCGCCCTGGTGGTTGATGTACGCAGCGGTCGCAGTGTTGTCCGGCGGACCAGTATATGCTTCTCGTGTAGCAGCGTTCTGAAGCGGCGCAGAGCAAGCCATACTGCCAGCAACTCGAGGCAATTGATATGCCACTGCAGCTGGGGCCCTGTCCAGAGCCCTGCGGCTGCGTGCCCGTTGCACATGGCCCCCAGCCCGTGGCAGAGGCGTCTGTTGAAACAACAACATGCCTGGATACTTGCTCTGGGGAACTCCTGCCCGAAGAAGGCAAGGTCCGACCATGGGCTGAAGGTGCGGCAACGGGGCAGAGGTGAGTGAGACCCGGTATGTGCCGTGGCGCCATGCCCATCTCGGGACTCGGTCGTGGAGCCAACGCTGAAGCGGTCTCATATGAAGCAATCCGGCGTGATAGCGGCTGAGGATGCCATATGCCCCAGGAGCCTCTGAAAATGTTTCAGTGGAACCGCCCTCTTGCGCTGGAGAGACTCCAGGCATCTCAGCATTGACTGAGCACGCTCCTCTGAGAGGCGTGCTGTGAGGTTGACCGAGTCCAACTCCATGCCGAGAAAAGAGATCCTCTGCGTAGGGAGAGTTTGCTCTTTTCGGTTGACCTGAAGTCCCAACCGGCTGAGGTGACTGAGCACCATATCCCTGTGTTCGCACAACAGTGCTCGAGACTGGGCCAGAATGAGCCAGTCGTCGAGGTAGTTGAGGATCTGAATGCCTGCTTCCCTTAACGGTACAAGGGCTGCTTCTCGACCTTGGTGAAGACACGAGGCGACAGGGATAGCCGAAGGGCCTTGTACTGGTATGCTCGCCCCTCGAGCATAAGCGGAGAAACGGTCTGTGTCGAGGAGGATCGAGACATGGAAGTAGGCGTCCTTCAGGTCGATTGCTGCAAACCAATCGAAGGGACGGACGCATTGAAAGATGCGTCTCTGCGTCAACATCTTGAACGGGAGCTTGTGAAGGGCCCGGTTCAGAACGCGCAGGTCCAGGATTGGTCGTAACCCACCGTCTTTCTTGGAGTGCGATGAAGTAGGGGCTGTAGAACCCTGACTTCATCTCGGCTGGAGGGACGGCTCTATCGCGTCGCTTCGCCAGTAGGACCCGCGACTTCTGCACGCAAGACAGGGGCATCCTTGCTCAACACTGAGGTGAACCGAATGCCCCTGAACTTGGGGGCGCCGGGCGAACTGAATCGCGTGGCGAGTCTGATAGTCCTCAGGAGCCAGCGAGATGGCCTGGGAGCTCTAGCCAGGCCCCAGGGACCGTACAAGCGGGACCAGGAGTCACTGACGTACTGCACGGTGGGGCAGCGAAATGGAGCACAGGGGCCCGACTCGAAGGCAGTGCGTCTCGAAGTGGGGTCTGAGTGTGTGGTGTGACACTGACCTGGCTCCATAGTTGGGCAGGGGATGCGGGAGAAGGCGTCGGCGTCCTCGGACGGACCCTGCTGCCCACTGGCGAAGAGAGAGGGGACGGGAGTGTGGAGCGAGGTCTCAGTACACTGCCATCCTCGCCTCTTGGGACCCGGAGGAAAAGGAAACTGCTCTTTATTGAAGTTTTGGGTACTGACCCGGGGGTCAGTGGCGGAACAGAACAAAAAGGAAACAAAGATTCTCCACCCGGCCCTCCTCCGGGGGAAGGAGTGGTGCGGTCACCATCTCCTGAAGAGCAGGATCCAAAGGCTCCGGGTCGCCCGTCTCAGGGACGCCGCCTGCCCTGGCGCTTCACGGGCTTGGCAGGGGCGGAGGCGGGCTGCGCCGGTCTCCTGCGGCCAGCTCCACGCTGCGGCCGTGGTGCAGGCTGCTGTTGTGGCCGAGCTGGAGGCGGAGGTGGAGGCAGCAGGGCGCCTCGGCGGCGAGCAGGCGGAGGGGCTGCAGCCGGCGGTGGGGTGGAGACAGCAGCGGACCGCCGGGGCAGGATGTGACGAAACGCCTCCGTCTGCTTCTGTGCGGCGGAGAACTGTTGGGCAAAGTCCTCCACCGCTTCGCCGAATAGGCCGGCCTGGGAGATCGGGGAGTCCAGGAAGCGGTGCTTGTCGGACTCCCTCATATCCGCCAAGGTCAGCCACAGGTGGCGCTCCTGGACCACTAATGTGGACATCGTCTGACCCAGGGCCCGCGCCGTGACTTTCGTCGCCCTTAGTGCGCAGTTCCTGCAACACACCTGGGTCAGCATCACCCTCGTGCAGCTGTTTCAACGCCTTGGCCTGGTGGACCTGCAGGAGGGCCATGGCGTGCAGGGCGGAAGCGGCCTGTCCAGCAGCGCCGTAAGCCTTGGCCGTTAGAGCGGACGAGAACTTACAGGCCCTGGGACGGAAGGCGTGGATTACCCTCCAGGCGGCAGCGCCTGCGGGCAAAGCTGCATGGCAATGGCGCGCTCGACTGGGGACCTCCACATACCCTGGGCCGCTCCGCCGTCGAGGGTGGTGAGGCGGAGGAGGCACTAGGCCTGTTTCGGGCAGAAAAAGGTGCCTTCCAAGACCTAGTCACCTCCTCATGCACTTCCGGAAGAACGGAACCGGGGCGGTTGCCGACGGCGTTCGCCTGCGCCCCAGGAACCAATCATCCAGCCTCGGCGCTCTGGAGAAGGCGGGCGCCTATAGTGCAGCCCGATGCTCTCAGCGGCCCGGAAAGCATAGCGGTCAGTTCTGGATCTGACTCGAACGCTACTCTTCCTGGACGGAGGCAGCGCAGCCGAATCGTCCTCTCAGAACCTAGCTCATCCCCGATGCAGTGATCGAAATCCCGTCATCTGCTGGGGCACCGAATGAGATGCTGGGCCCGCCCTGTCCGAGGACCCCGCATACTCATCCGGGAACCCCAGGCGGTGCGATGTGCTCGAGGAGTGAGAGGCCCAGCGGAGACGTTCGGCGGGGAAGCTCACTGTGATCCTCAAATCACCCTGGCCCTGAGGCAGTAGTCCTCCGTCCGGAGGAACTAGAACGGGCAGAGCAAGGGGATACCCCCGTCTAGCGAGGAGGTATCTGGGCGCAACATCGCCATGGTCATGTTCCCACAGTGAGAACATGACTCATCCACCTGGCGCTGCCTCAGCGTGCCTAAAGCCCAAGCACGAGGGGCAGCGATCGTGACCATCAGATGAAGTCAGGAACCGATCACATCCAGAAACGCACGGCGGGAAGCCATCTTCAAAAGGCGCCCGTCGCTCGTGGAGCTCTTTTAGATTTGCTCTTTTAGTGAAAAAACTCTCTTTTAGGAGGCGCTGAAGCGCCCGAGGGAGGTAGCAGCGTGACCGCTGCTCAAAGAAGCAGCACTGGACAGCGACCTCCGCTGACGCCCGTAACACCAACGCTGAGACTCGTCTTGCTTTGAACACTCTGGAGACTTGCAATGGCTCGGCTCCGGCGAAAGCTGATGTGCGTTTGCACGCGCTCTCCTTTATACCCGCACACCGGCGGCGGAGTCTTGGCGTGGCGAACACGCACGCCAACTGTCATTGGCTTGTTTTGTTAACACTCGAAGGTGATTGGGCTCTCCGGTGAGATCCCATTAGTCAGTCACTCTGGACGTTACGTCGAACGTGACTGACTGATAGGGAACATAATTTACTAACATTCAATGTATAATCAAATTTAAATAAGTTACTTTTAAATAAACTTTAAAAATTTAAAATGTATGAATTATAAAAATGACAAAATACAAAAAAATAAATTAATATTCAATGTAAAAAATGAAAATCTACAAAAATAAATCCCTATTTTTGACAAGCCAACGAATTAAAGGTTCTGAAAAAACATTTATTAACATTCAATGTATAATAAAATGAATTAATAAACAAATAAACTACGTAATTTAAAATATTATATAAAGAAATGTTATATTATTGGTGGCCTATTATTGAAGACAAATAAACAAAAAAACTTTATAAATAAATCTTAAAATATAAAAAAATATATAAAAAGAAAAAAGTAATGCCTATTTTTAGATAAGCCAGTGAATTAAAAAAAAACTAAAAATCACAGTTTGAGACGTTAACACATGGCTTAAAAACAGTAGAAACACAATAATAAAACACATAGTTACTTAATGCCCCGCCCCTGGACTGTTTTGTTGTTTTTGCTCCCCATGTGTTCCATGACCCAATTTCTTCCTGTCTAATTAGTTATTCCCGGCACCTGTGCTTTCCTTATTATCCTGTGTTTAAAAGCCCCAGTCTGCTGAGCTAGTGTTTGTTGGGTCTACTTGTTGGATGTCGCGTGTTTCCCGTGGTCCTGTTGTGGATTTTCCCTGTGATTCGAGGGTTAAAGACAGTTCTACGTTCCTCCACGTTTCTCTCTCGTTCCTCCCAACTAATCGTGACACTTAATAAGTTTAAATTCAGATGCATTATTGTTGAAACTATACTAAAATAAATACATAAGCCATGCTAACAAATCTACAACAGTATAACTGTGTAGCATCTAATGTAGTCACATTTGTACCGTAACAGATTATACAGTACATACAGCGCCATGCCAAGCACTGCAGAAAATAAAGAGGACTTGGAATGAGAGAGGTGGGGAAAAAGGGATACGATGACCCTCTTATGCGAATCCCTGACTCAGGTCTGGAAGCCTATGAATCTCTTTCTTGGAGGAAATGGGATGAAGCCACACAGTCTCAGACAGAGGCAAGTGCTCCATGTGATTAGCAATTCAGTGTAGAATTCACTGCATCATCCTGTTTCTTTTTGATCACGGGCCTTTGGAAGCTGTGCAGAGAAAACAGCTGATGGCGAAAGTCTGTGAAATGCAGAATCAAGGCTGGGATGGAAATGAACCGGTCGCGTTTCCATCAGCCAAGCGCACAGAATGTGCCAGAACGCCGCTCGAGTGCCCGCAGACAGCTACCTGTGGTATTTGGCTGGCATTTACAAATGTAGCCTCTGGTTGAAGTAAACAAATAAATAAAAGCGAAAGCTAGGGAATGTGAGCAGGAAAAACGTGGCAATTAAAGAAATCCGCCTCCATCCCAAACAGCCCGGGTTATGTAAGACAGACCCATCCATCACAAACCTGCAAATTACTAACATGTTTTATGACTGCGCTTGAAATGAGAAATGCACGAGAAGAAAGAAACAGGATCTCGGTATATTCAATCAAAAATCACTTTCATTTCAGAAGGATTTTCAGCATGCAGCAGGCGTCAACAACCTTAGGCATATCTTTTTATTCATTTTGCAAAATATCTGTATTGTTGTGCCACAAAAATAATTAGAATAGTTCCATGAAATATTATATAATTTGCCGTAATTATTTTTTAATAATATTTGATACATTCATTCCAAGAGAGTCAATATTTAGTGTTTTATTTAATTTTTTGGTCCGTATTTGGTTAGTTTGGTCGATATTTTTATTTTATTAATTATGTTTCATTGTTAATTTAATATTATTTTAATTTAATTGTGTTACAACAGTGGTGAAAAAATCTTAATAAAATGCTAATTGTCAGCCTCATATAATATATTGCATTGTATTTATTTATTATTCATTTATTTTATTGTATTACTTCAAATGTTAATTTAGAGTGAACAGAAGCAGGACTTTTGTATTATTATTTTCTGAATAAAGTCTACACATTACACCTACTTCCTCTAAAGTGCCATGCAACGGTCTCAAAATTAACTGGACACAATTAATAAAATGACAAAATTATTGAAGTTTCAATATATCACCAGAATGGGAGACTAAAATGATTCAGTAGAGGCTTGCTAGTTTGGGACCCCATACATGTTGTTTGGTAGTTACTGATCATTTTTATGAAGACAAAAACAATATTGCATTTGTTAAGTGAATTGCTGATACAATCGAGAAGTCAAGACCTCTGCCATAAAACAGATTAAAGTCACCAAAAAACAGATCACATCAGGCATTTAAACCAGATCATTTACATGCTATTTTAATCTAATAGATAACAGTTTACCTCGCATATCTAATAGTTCTCACGGCAACAAAAACATGCACCTAATGCTTCAAAAAAGGAAATGGAAAACCAATTTGTACCCCATAAATATAAAGTGGCAAATGAAAAATATGTTAGGTTTCCCAACACTATATGCATCCACTGCCTCCATATTTCCTATGGCTAAAACCAGCCCATCTGTCAGGGGCAAGAGGAAGCCTGTCAATCTTCCTCCATGAGCAGTTGGCCATAGATGAATCACCTCCGGGCTTTGGGAGCATCCGTCACCCTTGCAATGCAACACACAGATTCGCAAACACACACACACACACACACACACACACATGTTGGTTTTTATGGTTTACGGGGACTCTCCATAGGAATGGTTTTATACTGTACAAACTGTATGTGCTATTGCCCTACACCTACCCTACACCTAAACTTAGCCCTCACAGGAGACGGTGCATTTCTACTTTCCCCCCAAAAAACGCACACTGTATGATTTATAAGCATTTTAAATTATGGGGACACTGAAAATTTCCTCATAAATCACCTTCTCCTTGTAATACCTATGTCATACCCATGTCATTATACAAATTTGTGTCCTCATAAACCACATAAACATGCACACACACACACACACACACACACACACACACACACACACACACACACACACAGAGAGAGACTCCAGCTATAAAATCCTGGGAGGGAATTAAGATTTTATCTGGGGCCAATCAGAAGCTCGGTTGTCAAAGGATGTGAGCGTTGCTCCGAACGCTTTGCCGTAATGAAATCGACGGAGTAAAGGAACAAGATGAAACCTGCCAGAGCCAATCAGCGTTCTCAAAGTGTGAGTGAAATGCACTCGCCTCGAGAGATCTGCGGAGACTTCACACAACGAGCGGCTCGTAAAGTCTTGTCATCTGTTTGTTGTGTTGCCTACTAATAATGCTACTTTATTAGAAATGCTTCTCGAACAGGCATTCGTTTGTAAGCATTACTCTTCAGTATAGTGGAAAAATATATTACCTTTAAGCATTAATTATTAAATGAAAGGAAAACAATTAATTAGACTATAATCAGTAACCACAATCTGGAGCTTAATCATCACTAAAGTGGAAATGATGCACATGTGAGTATGGTCATTAAAATAATTTAACTTAATAATAAAAAAATAAAATGTAAATAAAATGATAGCACTGTATTATTTAATTTAAAAAATTAAAGCATTATTACTGTATTTAAAACGGATGAGTTGAGTTTATTATAATGTATTTTACAGTAGTTATAAATACATTTACTACATATATATAATAATTTGTTACATTTATATAGCTCTTTTCTGGGTACTCAAATCTTTTACATAGAAGGGGGAGATCTCCTCATCCACCACCAGTGTGCAGCATCCACCTGGATGATGATGCGACGGCAGCCATATTGCACCAGAGCACCCACCACACACCAGCTTACTGGTGGAGAGACAGAGTGATGAAGTCAATCAGTGTATGGGGATGATTAGGAGGACATGATGGTCAGAGACCAGTGGGGGAATTTGGCCAAGATGCCGGGGTAACACCTCTACTCTTTTTGAAGGACATCATGAGATTTTTAATGACTACAGAGAGTCAGAACCTCGGTTTAACATCTCATCCGAAGGACGGTGCTTTTTACAGTATAGTCAGTCCCTGTCATTATACTGGGGCCTTAGGACCCACACAGACCACAGGATGAGCACCCCCTGCTGGTCTCACTAACACCTCTTCCAGCAGCAACCTAGTTTTCCCAGGAGGTCTCCCATCCAGGTACTGACCAGCTCCACCCTGCTTAGCTTCAGTGGGCAACCGGTCTCGGGTTATTGGCATATACATATACACATACTGTGTTCCAAATTATGCTAATTATATCTTTCTCTGATTTTCCTAATTAGTCGATGCAAATGACAGTCAGTATAATTTTCAAGTCATCAACCGTTAGGGTATAATTCTAATTTTATTGAACAAACCTCCCAATGATAACAGTATTTATATCAAAATGAAAAATGCACTGTTCTAAATTAATATGCACTACAGAGTTTGAAAACATTTTATAGGTTGTAAAGAACTGAAAATAGTCATTTGTTGAATTTGCAGCATTAGAGGTCATATTTACTGAAATCAAAAGCTATTTCAATCAAAAACATCCTAACAGGGCAAGTTACATGTAAACATAGGACCCCTTCTTTGATATCACCTTTACAAATCTTGCATCCATTGAACTTGTGAATTTTTAGAAAGTTTCTGCCCTCAACGGTAAACATGACACTTTGAAAAGTTAGTCTTCATGTATGTCACTGCATGTCTTCATGTCTTCACTGCAACCGTTTCTGCTTGTGAGCTTTGTTTAGGGGTGGCCGAATAGGTTTATGCAGTGGGTTTGAGTAAAATGTTAGTATTTGTTTTATTCTATTTAGGTCTGATAACATTTGACTGAATATCAGGGTTATTCCACCAAGTATTGGTTTCTTAACTCCTAAAAAAGTTTTTTTTATTTATTGTGTTGTTTAAAAATGAATATCATGCCAGGAGACATACATGGCGTCTTTTTTGTTGTTGTTGTTGTCTCCTTTTGTTATTTTGTTATTACTTTTTTAAATCTCAAAATGACTACATTTTTATTTCAAATTAAAAAATGTCATCATTATTCATTAATTACAATCACTATCCAGATAAAAAAAAATCCTGAGAAACTGAGAATTTTCAATTTAAAAACGATCTCTTATTTTTATTAATTTTTTTTACATAGCTGGTACAGATATAAATAAATAATTTTTATGCTTTGGCTTTGTTTTGTCATTGTAATTAAATTTGCTTTACTCATAAAAATGAATTGTAGTCACATTAAAATCATGTTAACATTATTTACATCTTGTGGCTATATTATTGAAATGTTATGTAATTTAATGTTCACAAACTGGCCTCATTCACATACATTTTACACATCCAAGTAAAAGGGGGAAATAATTTTATGACAATCAACATTATGCCACAAATTTTGCCAATTTGTATTGAACCCAGAAAATATTCATTTAAACATTAAAAATACTATTTATATGTATTAATTAGCTACAACTGAATAACTAATGTAATATAATTGGCATAAAGGCATCTAAACACTTTGTGGTTGGATACTCAATCACAACAGGCCTCTTTTACTTGTTAACTGCTTCTGGTTTCCTCTGAAAGTCTTTCTTCTGTCCCTTGTTGCACCCCCAGCTAGTGATTAACTGTAGCGGTCAGCCTGGGTGAACTCGACAGAACTGCTTAAAACTTAATGATGAGGAATGGTGCTCTGAGTTTTTCTTTCCCTGAAGAACGGAATCCCACCTCATAAGCCAAGCCGATATATATATATATATACCAGTTTCATGGAGCTGCAAGCAGTGACCTGCATCCGTGCTGTAAACGAGTGACTAAAACTCTGTATTAGAGATTGATTAATTAAACTTACCCTGGCTGTCACATTTTTTAATAACGTATTTGCCAGGATAGTCCGAAGAGATTTCTGGCCATGTGACCTTAGGGCGCTAATGCAGAGTAATGTAGAAAGACTGGCCGATGGGCAAGAAACCATGAACCCTGTGCGATCACGAGTCACTTGGCTGGCGACATTGCTTTTCCAGGCCATTTCTCTTTTAGCAGACCTTACACTGTAAAATGGGACAGATCTGAATTCTCAGGCTTACTTATGGACTTAAACCTAAAGTTTTAGGAATCTGTGGAAAAGCTTGTCTTAAGATTCCTGCCTTGAGATATAGGTTACATAAAAGGCTTTTCATTAAAGCCCCGTTCAGTCACATTTGAATTTAGATGTCTCCCATGTCAGGGTTTACTACTGTGAGAAGCTTGTGACACTTAAAGAGACTGCATTTAAATTTTGTGTCTTTTTGCTACTTGTTAAATGCTAGCTAAGCTATAAACTACTCTTTAGAACAATAAGCTATGCTAAGCTTAGCTTCAGTGAAAGGGCCTAGTTACACTACATGCTATATGGAAAAAGCTGACTTGCTACATATAAACTACTTATGTTTTAATTTGTGATTGAAAACTGTAGAATGCTGTAATTTACTAAAATGCCTTTACATTTCCTGTTCAGTCACATTTGAATTTTGAGGTCTTCCATGCTAGTTTTAATAATCTCTTTTACTATTAGGTGAAACCTGTGACACTTTAAAGAGACTGCATTTTTGTAAATGTTATGCACGCTATAGTTTGTAGCTTAGCTGCCTTAGTTAGCTCTAGCGAAACTAAGCTTCAGAGAAAGCGGCTAGTTACACTACACGCTACATGGAAAAAGCTGACTTGCCACATGTAAACTACTTACTATATGTTTACGTTCACACTGAAGTTATGATCAGTAACATTTCAATTTAGAGGTCTTCCAAAAATATATTTTACTACTGTACTGCGAGTCGAGCGAACGAACGAGCGAACGAACGAGCGAACAAACGAATGAATGAATGAATGAATGCGGCATTTATTTAGCGCTTTATTGTGTATTGCTGTACACCCAAAGATGTAGACAATCATTCACTCCTGATTCGTACTTGAATCACTTGTTCTGATTGTAAACAGCTAACAGAGAATACAAGTCTTTTTGGCTGAAATATTGTCAGGAAAGCATAATATTGTCGCTATACACAATGTTAAACAGCTAATTTACCAAATAAATTAGCTTTGCTACTAAGCTGTATGATTTTAAAATCTTGCTACTATTGCTCTGCCACTTTTAGTGTCAACAAAGTCTATCACTGTTGTGTTTGACAAGGTCTCATGCACAAAAGAGCTATAGTTTTACATATGCTTTTTACACACGTCTAAGTAAACAAGCTGGGTTGGCTGTACTGTATCTCTGCTACTAAAAAAACAAAGTTACATTAAAAACTATATTTAAAGACCAGGATATGCTTATTTTTGTATTTAAGGTCAGTACTCAAAACTTCCAGAACACTCTGCTACCATCTTAGCAGTGCCCTGTGATTTTTACACTTATAAGTTGAGACTGAAATTACAGACTATTCATTTCAGTACATAGAAGAAATGAAGGCATGAGAAAGAAGAGAACCAGATGAAGCGCAACATTCACTAGCATGTATGAATTTCTAATATAGTGCCATAGATTTTTCAAAGGGTCAGTGTGAAGCACACACACAAACTAAAGCTATAGATCTGATATCTCTAGATCTGATAAGTCGTGGACATGGCAGGCTGCATGCTGAGTGTGATATGTCTTGGGGGCAAGTCGGGATCAAACACCTTGAAATTCAATGTCGAGAACTAAAGGAGACCTCAACACACACATACACACAACGCTCAAGCAGCCACAAGCAAACCAATTCGGTATAGTAAAAACAAGACACACAGAGATACATACAGTAACTGGGCCCTTTTGGAGATAAAGCCCACCGAGAAATGTATGCAATGGCATTCGACAACATAAGCGTCATCTGCAAAACCTTTCAACCAAGTTGATTTTTTGTGGAAGTGCTTGTGCTATGTTATTGTGCTATATTTAAAATAAATGTCATAATATATAGTGTAAAAAATGAGCATACATTAAGTGTGAGTTTAGTATCTAAATACTTTGGGGTATTTGGTATATATAATCACATTAAGTGCTTATAATATAATATATAAAATAATATTTGGTTTGGAAAATTGATAGTGGTTTGGATTAATGGATGGATGGATACAATTTGAGTATTTTTTGCTATATTATAATATATATATATGCACCTGCTATTACAGTATATTATTTATAATAATATAATACATTTTAGAGGTAATGTTATATCATATTTTTATATTATATTATATCATATTATATTATAGCCTACAAAAGTTACGCAGTTTGGAGAACAGATGGATAGATAATTAGATCAAATGGGATTTTTGTTTTGTTATATTATAATATATAGATAACAGCTGCTATTATATTACTTGATGAATGGATGAATAAATGTATAATATAATATTAAATAATATAATTGAATATCATATAATACATTTTAGAGGTTAAATTATAATATATTATATTAATATAGTATTATTGTATTTATATTATTATTATATTACTAATATATTTCTTACTTTTGCAGGAATGCCTGCAGAATAAATGAGCCTCACAAAATTAAGATATGTAGTCATGCGTTAGTCTGCAGGCCTGAGACAGCTGCTGACCTATTACCTCATTACACTTATTATGCAGTATCACCTGACACTAAGCAGACTACAAGGACAAACTTCCATTTGCATAAACGAAAAAAAATAAACAACTGACCTATCCCTCATAGTGTCACGATTTTGCTAAAGCAGACACAATTCTGACTCTCGCTTTTAAAAGGACAATGACAAATGGTTAAAAGCATTAAATGTCAATTGATAATGAAGTTGCAGTGCTTAAGTACACTCAGCTTAGCATGTGGCACAACATCTCGAATGACTTTTAAAATATGGCAGAATGAGTGATAAAACCGCTCTGTTCCAAAATCTAGTGAGCTGATTTGATGTCTACAGCCTACACAGATAACTGACTACTGAGACAGCATCCTAACTGCAATGGAACCTAATAAATAACAGATTTGGGACACTACCTAGTCAGCAACTGTACACATCACATGTTAGCCACATGCTCACAACTGATTCCAATGCAACAATTTGGCACCAGAAACATTTTTCCATTCACTTTTCCCATAAATATTTTAAAGTCTTTTAAAATGAATCATAAGTTGTTGCAGTATATGCAGTATATACTTATTAAAATACACACATGACAACCTTAAAATGCTGTCTACATAGGTATCTTGTTTTGTGAATGAGCAGACTGTGAGCATGCTTGCTAACATAGTTTAATACGACAAATTAGTTCCTCCTTGTGCATATTACTTGAATATGAAGTATGCAGGACTGTTCATTTTCCTCTTAAAGGAGGATGCCTGTCGTGACCACTGTTCCTCTCAGCTGCAAGGACAAAAAACATCAGGAGTGATGAGAAGCATAAAACAGACTATGTTCTTTAAAATTGAATTTCAGACCTCATTTGTGCTCGGCTAATCCCTCATTCACACACTATTCTCCATAAGCAAACACTTCAGATAATTCACTTCCCATCAGGTGTATTACGCACTGAGAGGCAGTAAGATCTCTCCAAATCAAACCAGACACGGCAGGAGAAGAGAGGCTATTGCTGTATATAACAGAATGGAGGATACGCTGTAGTGCTGATGTATTGTGTGGGAAGTAACTTAACTACATTTCAGTATATCTTAAATCAAGTCAGCTATGTCTCTGATGGAAGTAGATGGGGAAAAAATATTGCAGCCTATTCTGTCACCCAGAGACTGCTCTGTCATATCTCAGGAGACTTAATGGAGCTCGCAGGCAATGTTTTTTTTTCATAAGTTTCTTTTAAAACTTCTTAGAAGATATAAGAATAAACACAAACAAGATTAAAGTGGAAAGCAAAACCCAGAAAAAATGTGTCTTGGTAGAATCTGATAAAAATGATTTTGAAATGATTTTGAAAAGTGGTTCAGTAATTTGATCTACAATAGCCTTTATCATATGATACACATAATATATACAGTGTAATATATTATTATATTATATTATACATACACACATATACATATATGTGCACATAGAATGTTCTCCTTCTTTTAGAAAAAAATTATAATTATAATAATAATTTGAATTTATTATTTAAATATTATTTAATAATTTAAAGGGGTCATATGATGCGATTTCAAATTTTCCTTTCTCTTGGGATCATTAAAAGCTGTTTGTGCATAGATAAGATCCCTGAAGTTGCAAAGACTAAAGTCTAAAGACTAAAGCAGTGTTTCTCAACCCTGGTCCTGGGCACCCCCCAACACTGCACATTTTGTGTGTCTCCCTAATCAAACACACCTGATTCAACTCATGAGCTCATTAGAAGAAACTCCAGGACCTGAAATGGCTGTGTCAGATAAGGGAGACATACAACATGTGCAGTGTTGGGGGGTGCCCAGGACCAGGGTTGAGAAACACTGAACGAAAGTCTCAAAGAGATATTCTTTATAAAAGTTAAGACTCTGCCACCCTCTCCTAAAACGGCTCATTCAAACACGCCCCCACATGTCTACGTCATGGTGTGGAAAGATTTGCATAACTCCGGCCAAACATATATGCAATGAACGAGGGTGTGATTTTTATTTTCGCTGTAGTATTGTTGCTGCCGTCAGCGCCATGTCCTGGAGACGCTGTGTTTCGTTGTGAAAGTGAAACTACTTCCAAAAGAGGACACAACTAGAAATCAGTGGTTAGGTTGTATTTGCAACCCTGTTCCAGAACAGTTCAACCCAAATATTAGAGTATGTGCAGCGCATTTTACGGATGACTATTTCCTGAACCTGGGAGAGAGTAGCCTATAATTCATAAACACTATGAATTTCTGTGAACACTATAAAGTGGGGCAATTCCAACATCACAAGGACAGTTTGGTGCTTCTGACTCACAGCCAAATAAGTACCTTTCTATATTTAAAGAATTTTCTGATGACGTTTTAAGCTGTGTAGAATAGTGCTTGTTTGGCGTTTCTCTGATCACAAATGCAGACACGGTGTTATGTTCACATGGCATGACGCAATGCGTAAAGAGACAGTATAAGTCATTATAATCAGTAATTATGTCCTCACTGAAGGCAACATGCCTCTTTATTGCGGGTTCTATTGTTTTAGTCTCGTCGCGCCGGGACCATAGACTGTAGAAAAGCCGGGACGTGGCTTTGCAATATGGTAAGGCGCGTAATATTTCTGTCTCATGCTTGAGGTATTCGGCCAATCATAATGCACTGGTTAGCTGGCCAATCAGAGAACACCTCGCTTCTCAGAATGATGAGCTTTGTAAAAAATGGGCACGTTTCAGAACGGCGGGGCATAAAGGAGCAACAATTATGTACTGTATGTGGAAAATAATGGGTTTTTTTAACCTCGAACCACGTAAACCGTAAAAACATTGCATTTCACCAAATACACAAAATAATATTCTTTTTAGCAACATAATATGACCCCTTTAAATTACTGCTGTTAAACAATTAATCACGATTAATCACATCCAAAATAAAGTTTTTGTTTACATAAAATATATGTGTGTACTGTGTTTATTTATTATGCACATATAATATACAGACACATGCATGCATATATGTAAGAAAAATATGTTACGTTAATATATATTAAATATATTTATGTATTATATAAATTATATGAATATAAATATTTACATGTAAATAAAGGTAAATATTTTCTAAATATATGCTGTATGTGTGTGTGTGTGTGTGTGTATACATAATAAACATACACAACACACACACATATATTATGTAAACAAAAACTTTTATTTTGGATGCGATTAATCGCAATTAATCATTTGACTGAAGTAATTGAAATATGCATTTATACGCATGCATACTCACTTTTTTTCAAATTTGTATTGTCGTTTTTATGATTACAATATTTATATATTTTTATTGATGCTGAAATATCACATCTAATGGCGTGTAAGATTCTGTTAACCGACAAGCCATTGGTTTCTGACATGTCTTCCCAGATGCAAAGTTAAGAAACTTTTAAGAATAATTAAATCAGTTATTGCTGTCCACACAAAAAATAAAAGATTCAACAGAGATGCTAACCTAAGGCATAACCTTACCGATACATTTTAATGTATTTCTCAACTGAGCAGCACCTCTATCAGCAAAAAGAAAAAAAAGCAGGAATATTGAACCTGGCTGCAGTGACTTATCTGAATCTGGCAGTACTTGCAAGAATGTGGGAGCTCAATCGACTGCATCCACTTGTGGGATCCTTTTCATACATATGGATGCTCAACCGCAGACTTTTGCAAGTAGAGTGATCGATTGGAGCGTGTGTGTGAGTGTTGGTGGAGGACGGGTCAGAGGTGATGATTCACATGCCCCCATCACTGAGGGTGAGTTTTATTCAACTGCTATCATATGTTTGGGTGTGCTTGACCGATCAGAGGCGAGAGCTCTCATTAATGGGGCCTCGGGGGACAAATAAAGAGAGATCACTGTGGGATTGTAATTAATTTGGACAACCTAATCAAGACATTACACTGAATGAGTTTGACAAGTTACAAAAGCAGGCTACTTAACAGCACTATCAGATTTATATGATAGCATAACACTTTTAAAAGGAATTTAAGATTACTTAAGATGATAAATGAGAGATACACATTAGTAGTAGTTTTTAGTAGTAGTTAATTTACTCACTCTCAGGCCATCCAAAATGGAGATGAGTTTGTTTCTTAATCGGAGCAGATTTGGAGAAAATTGTCATTAAATCACTTGCTCAACAGTGGATCATCTGCAGTGAATGGGTGCCATCAGAACAATAGACCAAACAGCTAAAAAAAACATCACAAAAATCCATAAGCAATTGAACCACACCACTCCAGTCCACCGGTTAGCATCTTGTGAAGGGAAAAGCTGCATTTATGTAAGAAACTAAGTCATTAAGGTGATGAACTTTAAACTGTTGCTTCTGGACAAAAACAAGTCCATAATTCATAACAATGCTCCATCCTCTGATGTCCTCTTGCATCAAAATTCACACACTCAATTGCTTAAAACTGTATTGTACTGTTTTTGTTTATAAACAGAGCTTGATCTGTGCATACTTCTCTCCTGATTCAGACGAGACAAGCTTTTCACTGGAGAAAGTGAAACGGATTATGGATAGAAGACTCATTTTTTGCAAACACTGTTTTTCATGTCACAAGATTTTAATTGATGGACTGGAGTGGTGTGGATTATTTTGATGTTTTTATCAGCTGTTTGGACTCTCGTTCTGATGGCACCCATTCACTGCAGAGGATACATTGGTGAGCAAACATTTCTCCAAATCTGTTCACATAACGAAACAAATTCATTTACATCTTGGATGGCCTGTGGGTTAGTATAATTTCAGCATTTTCATTTGTTTGGGTGAAATATTCCTTGCAGCATTCATATAAAGAAACTGCATAACAACCATAAGTGATGAATTCGTGACTAAACAGGCTGTTTAAAAATTCATACCTATCCTGTCAACAGCCGAAATGACAGCTGAAATGCAGCCAGAATGGATCCATCAGTTCTTTAGAGCAGAATGTCCCAGTAGACAAACTCCCAATGCTGGATCTGCTTTTCATTTCATTCGTATCTGCTGCTGGTTTCTATTCTAAAAGCTGTGGTCTCACCAAAATGACCAATTCCTCTTAAAATACTAAATCACCCATAATCAGTGCTAAATCACAAGTACACTTGTTAAATAATAGACAGCAGTAATAAAGAATCAGCACCTCCTGAATAGCCAATATTGTAAAACATAATGGGTGTATTAAAACATGTTTCCCTAAACACTCTCCCACAGTGCACCAGACTGTGAATAAAATGGTTGGAAGCGTGATAATAATTTTTGTAATTACTCAAATTAACTGATTTTTTTAATGAGTCAGTCTAAAAGATTCACAAAACAGCGTCAAACGATCGATTGTCAGTTAGCAACCTGAATCAGATTCACTCAGTCAGTAAATCCTTGAAAGCTGCTGTCTTGTTTTAACAATTGACTCACACACTGAACAATGAGTCATTTTTGAACGATGTCTTATTGAAATGAACCAGAAATCATTGAATCAATTAACAAGGGATGTATAAGTCTTTGAGACTTTGACTTATTACTAACTGGTTGCTTATATGATAATGTTACAAATACAAATATAGTTGATATGTATTGTATAAGATCCTATTTTAATGTTGAATTAATTATGATTGTATTTATTAATTATCTAAAAATAACCACCGGCTTTAACTATAAAGCAGGGGATTCATCAGGATACTTCACATAATATTTAAAACTACAGAGAATATTAGATCACGTAGGCCTATACATACACAAAATGAAGCATTGGAATGGTTCTTGTTAAAATCACTGAGGCAAAAATAACTTTTGGGGATCACTTTGGGACAATAAGGCGTGATTCACAGGGTGATTCATTCTTAGATAATGTGTTCTCTAATGAACGGTCTAGCTGTTTCGACATCATGTTGAAGTCTTTTCAATACTGACCTCGAAAAACAAGGTCTGCCGGCAGGAACAATATTGGTTTGGTTGAGCTGTGAGACTTATATGTCACTTCCCACAAATGGTTCAGTGAATGATTTAGTATGGATATGACAACAAAAGCTAGATGTACTTTGATCAAATCTGCATATTCATACTTGATATTTAGTGCATACTATGCTTGATAATATGCAGGTAAACAATCTAAAATAAGACCAATTAGCACAAGCCTTTGCTGTTTTATTAACACTCTTATTGCGGTTTCATAAATATTTAATGTTCCTCAGTTTGCAGCATCACATTATATGGCACTAATTCACAGGCAGCTAATTTACTCGTGTATCATTCATGAGGCTGCAGGCACATATACTGAAAATACACAGAAGTTTCACTGAAAGGTGTGCAAAGTTATGCAGTTTATTAAATTAAAACACCTCCTATTTTAATGTGCAGAAAGAAGCAAGTCATTTAAGGGTTAAATAAAGAAAGCACCAATTTATACATTTTTGTAAATAAATTACACTGAAGTTGTTTCTAACTCTAAAAATATATTAGAAGAAGGGTCGAATTGACTATGGAAGCCTGTTTCAACAGAAGAAAAAGTATCAAAATGTATTGATTAAATAAATCTAAGTGCGACTTAAAAAATTGAAACTATTATTATTTAATTTTTTGTGAAATCAGAATTGAAAAAAACAATAACCTCAAGATTACTTTTACATTTTTTATTCTGTGGTGGAAAAATAAATTGCGAGATAAAAACGCAGAACTAAGAGAAAACAATTGTGAGATGTAAAATAAGAATTGGGACATATAAACTTGGTTGCATTTCTATCTCACAAATTTGCGAGATTTTCTAGAATTGCGGGAAAGTGTGAATTTTGCGAGAAAGTTGCAATTACCTTTTTTAATTTTTATTTTCTGTTGTGGAAACAGGCTTCCATAATGAGCTGTTCATATGCATTTGAAAAGCTCTTTCGGGTTTGTTCTGAACTCTCGGTTTTGAAGGATGCAGCAGACTATGAAATCTGGCATACTTTACTACTGTACAATATCACTTAACAACTGCGATCCATGTTTTTAAATGCTGAAATAAGATCATCTTTGCAAACCTAAATTGATGGCAGTTTATAATGCTTGTCTCTATCATCTGATGAATAACTGACGCTGTGATCAGCTAAATCTAAATTAAATTGTGCTTACCACCTGGTCTCTGCACACAGTATCACTATGACGTTAATTGCACGAAATAGCAATGAGTTTTGAATATAGCGCAATCTATTATGAGCCTAATAAGATGGAAGTTGCTGAGCTGAAATATCACAGCGTTTAGTGAATTCGCCCCTCAGCGTTCTTCCTGCCCTACCCTTAAATTCATGGGAACTTGATGCAACCAGTGTGAAAACTCTATGGGATAATTTCCTAGATTTTTGCAACAGTTTGCAAACCCCAAATCTGCTAAGATATTACATTCAAATTGGCTTTTTTCTAGAGTATTTCTCTGTGGAGGTTCATAACTGCTGTTGATTAGCCCAATTACTGTGGTGTAATCAGCAATTTGATGATGTGGATGTTTCCAGTAAACTGCAGAATCTTACATAAGTGCAGTTTTGTGCTTGGAGCAGAGGCCGGAAACACCCATAGTCTGCAGTTTAGCAAATCTACAAGCTGGACATAGAACTGCATAGACCCTACAACAGCAAGTTTCAAGAATAGCACGCAAACAGGCATCTAAACATGTTTTTTACACTCCTCCAGGTGCAAAAGATGGTATCATCCATAACTGTTTATGTAGCACTTTGAGACAATATAATTATTCCAGTTCTTAATGACAAGGTTTCTTATCAGCTATTAATTATTCTTTCAGGAATTTTGAGGAAGAAATTTTTGGTTCCACAAAGAGCCATTCAGTCAAAGGTTCTTTAAAAAACCATCTCTTCCTTACCTTTTTATAATCTGAAGATCGCCACAAAGGAACCTTTTGTGAAACCGAAAGGTTCTTCAGATGTTAAAGGTTCTTTATGGAACCATTTAGACAAAAAGGTTCTTCTATGGCATCGTGAAGCACCTTTATTTGTAAGAGTGTACATCGGTTGCGCTGTAAATTTTGGATTCAACAGCTCATAATAATCATTTGTTCAGGAATTGTAATACATTGGTCACCCTGAGTATTTTGATTCGATAAAAAGCAGCATCTCGAAAGTCATTTGTTTAATAAATCGAAATATACTTACTGTGCTGTATTTTTGTGATTTACTAAATAGAAATAGATTTTAGAGTAATTTGTCGATGAATTGGACTGCATTGTTTGCTCAGTCTGTTTTGGATTCAATAAAAAAAGCATTTTTTATAGATAGGACATTAGTGAGAGACGACAGGAAAGCACTGGGAGGAGAGAGCGGGAAGGATCGGCAAAGGACCTCGAGACAGAACTCGAACTTGGGTCGCCGTGAGTGCAATTGCACTGTATGTAGACGCACCAACCAAGAGGCTACTGGCGCTGACAGGTTCATACGGTTTTGTTTACTAATTAAACAACACTGATAGCACTATGTTGATGCACTAAAAAGAACCGACTCAGAAATCAGACTAGTTTTCACTGATTCATCTGTAACGTTACAGTGAATTCTGAGTATTTTAGTAAAGCATGTTTTACAGTCAGTTGCAATGCAACAGTGAATTCTAAATATTTTCATACAATATGTAGATTCAGTTGAAATGTTATAGTGAATTTGGAGTATTTATCCTACAAGTTTTGTGTTGTATATTCAGTTGCAATTTTACAGTGAATTTAGTATTTTGTACAATGTTTCATGCTGTAGATTCAGTTGCGATGTTACAGTGAATTCTGAATATTTTGCATAACATGTTTTACACAATAGATTTAGTTGTTACAGTGAATTATATATATATATATATATGTATATATATTGGTACAATGTTTCATGCTGTAGATTCAGTTGCGATGTTACAGTGAATTCTGGATTCGGTTTTGCACCTGTTTCCAAACAATATTTTTGGTTAATTGTACCAGTGGCAGCAGAAATACATGTACAGTCCCAAACATTTCACAACATCAGTTGATAAAACATCTAGGCCTATTTAATAAAATGTTTCTTATTTATGTGTTGATTCCTAAAAAATCCTAATGCATGGCTACGTTTGAATTGGCCATCAATGGAAAACCAACCTTGACCCCTACCATTACTACCGTATCTTATCAAATAAATCTCATCTGCTGCTGCCGTTGCTCGCATACAGTCTGACAATTTCCACCATCCAACACTGCACATTCAAGAAACATGCAGCCCTCTCTTTAAGCTTCACGCTCTATGACCTCATTTCCTGTCTTGTGCTAAAACATATGCCCTCAGGTGGACTGACCCCACTCATATCTCTTCACTGAGTCAATACAGGGTGACAGTCGCACTAGTGCACTGACCACATTTCATCTAAAGTAGTAAAAGAGAGTTGGCGTAGGAGGCTGGCATGAAAACAGATGTTTTTTTCACAGGAAAGAATGAATATCTTCCCTCCCCCGTTTCTCTGACTGTGCTAAGGCTGTGTATTGATTAAGACTGCATTGCGACGCTTCACCTAATCTAATGCCATAATAGGGACCTGGAGGTGGCAATCATACCCTTAATGCCAAGTCGATTTACACACATGCACATCCACATTCATACTTCATTCATGGTTTATTCTACAAACTGATCGCTTTGTTTTTAAAGTAACATGTATTCACAAGTTTTGATTGTTTGTTCTTTTTGACAAATCACATTTACCTCTGACTGAAATTGCATTTTGAGCTATTTTATTTTGTGAAAAGCAATTATTTTATTGCATTATTCATTCAGATCATTCAAGTATGAAGCAATTCTTCAGGGTACTTTATTAGTAAAACCATTATTTCTTAAACTGAAAAACACACATTTGGACACATGCATATCTGCATTCATTCATCATTAATCTTACAAACCGATCACTTTGATTTTAAAATAACATGTATTTACAAGTTTTAAATTTTTCCTTCATTCATAAATTCATAAAGGTAGCCTATTAACTGTCTAAAATTGTAATTTCAGCTAATTTATTCTGTAATAAAGCAATTATTTTATTGCAATATTTATTTATTTATTCAGATCATTCAAGTATGCAATTACTTCAGAGGAACTTATTAATAAAATCATTATTTCCTAAATTGAAAAATACACATTTACACTTCGTTCATGGTTCATTCTACAAACCGATCACTTTGTTTTTCAAACAATGTGATTATTATTTTTCCTGAGACACTTCAGTTAATTTATTCTGTGAGAAAGTAGTCTTGTTTATTATTTTATTGCATTATTTATTTATTCAGATCATTCTTGTGTGAAGAAATTGCTTTAAGGCATCTTATTAGTAAAGCCATTAATTCTTGAATTCAAAATGAAACAAACAAACAAAAATCTAATAACATGAAAAAGAATAAAACATTAAAACGAACAAAATTAGATTGTATCTATGCAATTGCAAAAAAAAGATAAGACACTACAAAAGTGGACAGCTTCTGAGTGATTAAATCACAGAACTGGTAAACAAAGAAAGCAAACAAGTGAATCCAAACATCCCACATCTTCAAATCCAATAAATGCATCATATGTCTTCACTTAAAGCAATTTGTGTTTTCTCTATTAAACACACCACTCTGTCTGTTCTACTCTGATCTCAGGTGTGTAGCGGTCAGAGTGTTTCAAGTCTTATGTCTGCAATCTGCATTACAAGCTAGATGAATGAGGCAGGCCTCATTACCTCTGCCCCAACGCAGTCTGCAACTGGTGACCATAAAGTCATTATCTGAACCGGATTGTGATCACTCCTTTATGATGTGGCATACAGCCAAGTATGGTGACCCATTCTCGGAATTCGTGCTCTGCATTTACCCATCCAAGTGCACACACACAGCAGTGAACACACACACACACACACCATGAACACACACCCGGAGCAGTGGGCAGCCATTTATGCTGTGGTGCCTGGGGAGCAGTTGGGGACGCGGTGCCTTATCGAGGTATTGAAGGTGGAGAGGGCGCTGTACATTCGCTCCCCCCACCTACAATCCCTGCCGGACCAAGACTCGAACTCACAACCTTTCGATTACGAGTCCGAATCTCTAACCATTAGGCCACGACTTCTCCTTCATGAATGCTTCCTCTTCATGAAATATGCATGAATATATTTCACACTTCTGACTGGATGAACTGCTAAAATATACATATACTGAATTGTTCTTAACTTTCCATTTACCTGAGGGATAGAGTGCTTCATCAATGAGCTCAATTGCTGTTTGGACAATTGTTTAAGTGTAGGGGATACAGAATCTATCTTAACATCAAAAATTTTTTAAATGTGTGATGACTTTGTGATACGAAGTACAGCAGAAGGCAATATTATGTAATTTTACATCCCTTTAAAATGTTAGACAATTTCTTTCCCCAAAGTCATTATTTATAGTTACACGACCACATTAGCAAAATGTCTGCAAAATGATGTGCAAAAATGCCCATCGTCTGTTTTCAAAAGTGTAGCGATGTATAAACCACAGTTCTATTATAACAACTCTTTTAGAGTTAAGCATGTTAATATACTTGGTAATGTGGGTGGAATAGATCTGCTGCGCTGCTGCAACAGAGCAAGTACTGAGGTTTGCTACTGCCAATACTTCCAAAAATGCTACTATGAGCATGTAAGAAATACTGCTGCTGCACATTTATGAAATAACCCGCATATAGCATACATGAAATAACCCTGTCTCAGATCTATACAGGTGGAGCTGAGGAAGGTGGGGTGTTTCCAAAGCACCCTGCAACTGCTAAAACAATCACTAACCAAGTATTTGAATGTTGAGCAGCAAGCTTATTGGCTGCTGAAACAAAAAAGGAACCAATCAGCTGCATCATGCGAGTAATGATGTCATTATATCAGATTGAGATAGAACCAAGGGCAACCTCCCGCTCTCTCTCGTGAAGCCAACATGGAAGTGACTAAAACTGCAATTCATCAACTGGCCGCTGGAGGCTGGCTGCAAAAGGGAGTCAATCTCATAGACTCCCCATGTTAAAATGCCCAACTTTACAGCAGAAAAAAAAGCATGTTTACAGCCTGGTGCAAAAAATAATTTTGATCTATATAGCTAATTTTGCCCTTCATGACAACTGTGAGGGGGGATAAATTTTTTGTATAACTCATCCATTTAAATTATATTAAACCTTAAAGTTCTGCATAATTAAGTGCGTGGCCAATTGAGTTACAGGTGGATTGCTGCTGCTGTCACGACTGTCGTGCTTGGTGGGCGTGGTTTCAGCAACCAGCTCCACCCACATCCCGCCTTTTTGCCCACTTTTGATTATCCGAGAGTGACATGCCGCCAAGATGGCGACGGCTGTCTCCGCCCACTTTGAGCTTCAAAAATCCTCTTCAGAAACATACGGGTGACATCACGGACACTACGTCCATGTTTCTTACAGTCTATAGTTAGAACCTATCAGCCTGCGCATCTAGAGTTTCATGACAGAGCTTTGAGTTTCACATATACGTTACTTTCAAACTAAGTAATTTTCTGTTCAGTTGACCAACAAGTGACCCAAACCTGAAGAGAAATTGCATAGATTGTTATTAAAATCACTTGATCGATTTTGACAGCAAAAATTCATCAAACAGCGGTAAATGTGACTATCTTTAGAATTTCCCTTACAAAAATGGGCCATGTTACTTAACCAAATTAACCATTAACCAACTATAAACAATAACCATTTATTATAGTAAAAGTGTAGTATCCATGTTTGTTTTTTGCCATACTAACTACCATTTGTATAACCATGGTTTTATCTGTGATTACCAAGGTTTAACTATAGTAATCTATTTCGGTTTTATTTGTAGTAAAACCATGGTTAATTTTCATAAGAGTGAAAGAAGCTAGCAAACAGAAGTTACGCTTTTCACAGGATGTTAGCATTTCAACATAAGGCGACATTAAAAACAATTAGCAATTGCATTTAGTGGCACTTTACAAATATGGTAAACCCATTAGCGTTTGTTTATGCTAACTGCACTAGGAGGAACAAAAGATAATTGGGTTGCACTAAAAGAACTTCATCTCACTACATCCTGACAGAATTTCTTTAAAAAGTCAATGAGTAATCTACATGATACATCTACTTTACATTCTCTTTTTGAGCTAATTGCTAGCCTTGAGCTACATTAAGTCCAGGGCAGAAACAAACCCAGTGACATCTCCAATAGAATCCTGTTTTGAGACTTCCAGACACATATCACTTTCAAATGTCCAGTCTCTGCAGATCAATGAGAGGAAGGAGCAGAGGAAAGAGAAAAGACGCTACGACATAATTTCAGGGTAAGTAATCCAATCACATATTTTCTATGTAATTAAAAAAACAGCAAAAGAAATCAAGCATCTACTGCCTCAGCTTAAATTGATCTGTGGACACTTGTGACAGTACAACGAAACAAATGGAGAAAAAAAAAACACAATCGATACCTCATTTAAATAACTGATGCACAAGATGTAGAACAATGAAAGTAGCCAATCAACAAGCTCAATACAGATAAAACTGCTGAAGCCAGACATCTCACTTCTTCTGAAGTCCAAGCTGAGCTTCAACGCTGATGATTACACTACAATATACTGTAGATAAAAGTTTAAACACAATCTTTCCCTCTCCAACCATTTCTATGATTATATTTTCATCATCTCTGTTGCATATGAAGTAATGCTGTGTCTGATCTCATTTGCAGTTGAAAAAGTGAATGCTTTCTTCAGATAAACACCCATTATTTGATCCAATTACAAGCCAGTTATATTTAGTATCTGTAACAGACACTCAATTCTTAATGAGACATGAAACATAAGATATCCCAGTGGCAGTATTTTTGAGGCTCAAAAGTAGAAACTCTTTGCACAGCATAAACACCAGATAGCAGCTTATTAATCAGTTTTAGGACAAGCCGGAAATATTTAATCCAGCGATTCAACACTGTTGAAGATGCTTCTGAAAAATCTGACAATTTATATTCATTTATAATCATTAGCGGTTCCTGTTTAGTGCTCAAGAGACCCAAGTGATTATTGATTAGCCCTCAAAACTGATTCAATTACAGGCTACTATATCCACTAAAAGTCAGCGCAGTGCTGCCAAAAAGTGTGTGCAAGTGAATTCCTTCTGAAAGTCCATTTGAATCACCCCAAGAGATAGAAATGACTATTCCTTATTTCTTGTTTATAGCAGTGGGTCATGGACAACAATGATGATAAATGCAAATTATAAAATGTCAGGAAAACAAGCTAATAATCAATTAACCAGTTTATAGCTCATAAACACAATTATATAAATTAAAAGCTCCACTTAGTCAACAACTGTCATCCATTAACAGACAGCAAGTGTCATTTTGCAAATTAAGTGAAATTTTTCACCTGATTAATCAGTAAAACCAATATATCAGTCAACCTCTAATAAATGTGAAACTATTTTCTTTCAGAAATTGCAAGTAAATGTCACCAAAAAAACAATGACAAGTGACAAATTGAATAAATAAAAATAAAAAATATATTTACTACTTACTAAAATTCTTTACTGTGCACCTATATATTGTGCATCCCAAGATGTTTCACATCTCTTCTATTGTTGAAGTCAAAGATTGCACATCCAATAAAACCTAATTGTATTTTGGTGCAATTTTTTTCAACTACTCCAAATTAAGCAGAGACTAACATGGACAGGTTGTATGACATACTGTACCCTCAACCTTGAAAACCATGACCAAAGCTATGCAAAGTTAAAGAAAATACACCCTAAACTACATTAAATACAGTTTGTGTCTGGTTCTGTGAGACTTGAAGCAATGCCACCAACCTATAATGGAGAAAATACAGAAATTACCTTAAACAGATGAAAGTGGTGCATCCAATCAAACCTTATATGGCATCAAGCAGATAGGCCAATTTGAACAGGTTACACACAACATGCCCTCAACCTTGAAAACCATGACCAATGCTATGCAAAGTTAGATCACTGGTTCCCAACCATGTTGCTGGTCCATGTTCCCCCATCACTGAATGTTACTGAATATCTTCATTGTCTGACACCCATTTCAGGTCCTGGAGTATCTAGTAATGGGCTAATGTCAGTAATCAGATGTAGCTAATTAAGCAAACATACTAAATTTGGGGGAGAGTGGGGGTTACAGGAACGTGGTTGGGAACCACTGCCCTACAGCACATTAAATATAGATTACATCTGGTTATGTGGGTACTGAAGCCTAGCCAATGAGCTATAATCTAACATAGACAGAAATTCTCTTAAAAAGGTGTGGGTTGTGATCCAATCAAACTTATTTTAGCGCAAATTCATCCTTCTTTAAGACTATACGCCAAATCAAGCAGAGGCCAACACGGCATGTAGCATGACATGCCCTCAACCTTGAAAACCATGAAAGCTATGCAAAGTTCTAGAATACATACCCTGGACAACATTAAAGATGGATTACTTCTGGTTCTGTGGATTCTGAAGCAAAACCAATGACCTACAGTGTAACATATGCAGAAATTACCTTAAACAGGCGTAGGATGTTGGCCACCATGATGGAAACGGAGCTTGCAGCTGCGCCTATCACACCAATAATCTTGTCCGGCTTGGCAAAGATGGGCTGCTCGCCACTAGCGCATCGCACATCAGTAGAATCGCGCTCGATGAGCGCTTGCACGAAAGTAAGCGACTGTTCCAGGGCGTAGGTGTCACGCGAGCAGGTGTCCAAAATACGCGCCCCCAGGGTGACATTGGGCAGCAGGTCAGGGTCTTTGTTGATGAGGTCGATGGCGAACAGCATGGCCTCTAACCGATGAATACCCTTCTCCTTCTTCAGTTCACCACAAGGGGCGCCACGTTCGCCCCTAGCATGCACCGGGAATAGACCTCCCAGGATGATATCACCATCCAATCGTATAGAGTGGGCATATTCGGGAGCAGGGGGCGTTAGTGGATCCGTACGCTGGCTGGCGGATCCGGCCACCCCCGTCAGCAGAAGAAGACAGCCATACCATTCAAAGGCACTCACCATTGCGGCATAAGGTGGATCCAGACGCACAAGCAGCAGTGGGGACGCAGTTACAAAGGTGGGAAGCCAGCAGGGACGGAGCACAATAACCGAACGGGGTCATCAGTGCCCCTCACTGGAGCATACCGGATAATGGAATCCAACGACAAGGAGACCATTGGATTTGCTTGGAAGTTTTTGGTGGTAAACAAGGAAGGATGCCGCAAGAATAAGATGATGGAATATGAGGCAATCACATAGTTGCTAGCTCCTCAATTGCAGAGGTCACAGACCATTAGAACCCTGTGTGAGAGGGAACAGCAGAGGAATATGCCTTCATCAGCAAAGATTGGGCACATTATTTATCACAACACACATATGCACTGCACAGCAGGGAGGCTCTAAGTGTGAAAAATGGAGAGCGATCAGTGCGTTTGTGTATTCACTAAACACATCTGATCTGATAATCGACTTTTAAAACATGCATGTGTTTATGCATAAATATGCATGCATAATTAGCCTGTCTAACACTTTGGTTTGGAATATCTTTATACAACATGTGAGCCAATGTGCTTTGCAAATGCTGCCTGGAATCGATCCCAGTGAATAGAAGTGATAGAGTCAAAAGCAAAGCAGAATAAGTTTGTGATTTCTCCACTGATTCCTTGAAGTCCGTTAAAAATCTTAAAGGAACAGTTTATTTACTGACCCTGATGTGATTTCAAATGCATTTATTTCTTGCATAGACCACAAATGGAGATGCTGGAGACTGTTAGTCTCAGTCAGACTTAGACGTCGCATTCAATGCATCTTTTTTCTATACCGTGAATATGACTGAAAGGGTCTCTTATTGTGCTCCACATAAGAAGAAAAAAATCATACAGGTTTGAAATAACATTTGGTTGAGTCAATGACGACAGAATTTACATTTTCTGCAAACTGGTCCTTTAAGTAGCGTATACAGTGTAAAGTATGGGCAATGGATTCAACTCCATCAAATATCATTTTAATTATTGCTGTTTTAATGAGTAAATACGAACGAATAGAGCAAACGGTCCACACTGTTGCATAAAAAAACTCATTAAATGCCATCATAGCAGATATTGTGGTCAGGAATGAAGAAATAGCTTTGCACACACTGTTGTTAGCAAATACATAACTAAACAAATACAATAAAACAGAACTTTTAAACATTTAACTAGCAGAAAAACATCTTCTCATGTCTAATAATTGTTATTGATTAAATACATTCAGCATCAGCATCACCACGAAACATTTCAGCAGACCTAAGTTGCACCCAAAATAGCATTGCAACAATTAAACAAATAGAAAACACCGTATTAGAGACTAGCGCAACTCACTCTATTGCTTTTGCGAACATAAAGAGATAACATGTGCATGCATTCATACCTGCAGGTGCCTGAGCTGTGCTCGTGCGCTGATCGCTGCTGCTGCTTTGATGCTGCTGGGAGGGACAGCGCGCGCGAGGCGAGCACATCATTTCTCGCGCAAATACTCCCACTCAGTTATGATTGGTCTTACAATTTGGACGCTTTCTTCGCCCCGAGCCGCATCAATACAAACTGGAATCAATCAACCGCGAACGACGCATGGGAAGTATTAAAATAAAAAGAGAATAAAAGAGTTTAATATTTAGAAGCTCCTTAAAGACTATGACTTTGAAGTAACGGTCATTTGTTCTTTATAATGAGTCGAAAAGGTGCGTCCAAAGCTATATGATAGTGTCGTTGTAAGAGATATGTGTTACTTTTCAGACTGATTAGTGCAAAACTACGTAGAAATAGCCTATCTGTTCATTGTGGCTTGACAGCTGGTTTGAAGAGAACTGTTCCACAGTCACTGCTGTGAATTATCCCATTGCGACATCTAGTGTGAACACTCTGGACCTGCACAGAGCGTTCCTGCTTTTACACAGTCTGCAGTGCTACAATAAACCATTGAAAATCAGTAAGTGTAAGTGATAGAATAATAACATTCAAATATAATAATAAATAATACAATAAAATATAAGACATAAACAAAATGTACAACAAATATTACATGAAAAACTTGTACTCAAATTGAAGAACTAACACAAAAATTAATTCAAGAAAAGCATAAATATAACAAAATGATTAAAAAAAACGACAACCACATGGGCTAACACTATTACTAAGCAAACTAAAATTGAAATAAAATAAATATAAAAATATAAGCTATATAATACAAAATAGCCATTCGCAACAAAATAATACAATTATTTACAACTCACTCACTTAATTGTAGGGGGGGGGGTACTCTGATTTCAGTCTTTAAGAAATTGCTTGATATTTTGTATACAATAGACTCGTAATGCAAGGTTATGCCTTCAGGCAACATTTTACAGTGACATGTCTAAAAGATTAGAATATACAAAACCTGCCTCCTGAAAATATTCATTGGAGTGAAAAGTGTGACCTCGGCCATGAAAATGCACTGCACAGTAAAAATGACTCACTTCTAAACAGAAAGTGGGTTTTGACAGCAATAAAGGGCAATAATTCCAGTGGTGTATAGCCTGCAGGCCTGTGCAAACTTCAGTTTATACATATATATATATATATATATATATATGTGTGTGTGTGTGTATTTTATTTATAGATATATTTATTTTCCTAGTCTCAGGGCGTATTTACACTTACCCATATTGTGCATCTTCAAGGCGAATATAATTCTGATTTCCACACCCATTTGCCAATAAAACTATAGAAAGAGTTTACTGCGATTTATACCAGGTGTAGAAATATTCTGTTGAACACTCTATTCATCTCATATCAATTGAGTTTTTGATTTTCACGGTCTCATCCAAGTTTCTTCTTTTATGAGTCTCACACGACCCGAGGTGATTACTCCTGTAATACTTACTTTTAATGAGTATTTGAGGGTGACCAGCTGTCAAATTTGCTAAATTTTATATAATTTCTAGTCCAATATAATTTCTTTATGTCAGGTTCGCTATTTAATGATTTGTAATGAAACTTGCAAAAAATGTAAGGGAATGTTAATGAATATCTGTGTGGATGGACAAACAGACAGACAGATAGATAGAGAGACAGACAGACAGACTGATAGAGAGACAGACAGACAGATAGAGAGACAGACAGATAGAGAGACACAGACAGACTGATAGACAGAGACAGACAGAGACAGACAGACAGATAGAGAGACAGACAGACAGACAGACAGAGACAGACAGACAGACATACTGATAGACAGACAGACAGAGAGAGACAGACAAACAGAATAGAAGTTGACAAAGGATGTGTTTATTATCTTTATTTGAACAAAAAATCCTACTGCAAGCAAGGATATATCAGGATTTTGCAAATAAAAAGGAGTGCACACCTTCAGAATGGATCTAGGTTTTGGCGTTTAGATAAAGCCCTATTGTACACATAAACAAAGGGTTTAATCAAGGCATTCTGCATGCACCCCAACTAAAAGAAACTGTTCTTGCAATTTACTTGCTCAAAAGCGTATAACTATTTATACTTGAAAGCAACGATGAGAGCCATCTACTAAAACGTGAAAATTATTTTCTCATTAGCTTTAGTTATTAGTAGGCTAGGCTACCAAACTAAAATACAGTAGTATTCGATTTCATTTTAGTCACAGTTGCAACCTTTCGTTAAAGACAAACAGAAAGTTTAATCTGTTAAAAAAAAAATCTGGGCTCTCAATTAAGACATCCTGAGCAGCTTAAAATATAGGCTTTGACTTAAAGGGTAGAAGAAAGTACATTTCTAACAAATTAGCAGCATTTCAATCCATAGTTGATTAGAGATGTGATCACATGGCAGGAAAATATGAAGCAGAGTGAGATTAATTAATCTACTTATGAATATTTAACATTAGTTAGACATGCTGTATATATATACAGAGTGACCTCCGATATCTGTCCATTTATGAAACATTCTTTGTGTTTTTTTAAACTGTCGGAGGGAATACAAAAAAAGAGTGGTATAATCCGTTTACAAATTAATCAAAATTCATTTGAAAGTTGTTTTACTTTGTCAATCAGTCAAAACAATTTGAAGATCAATCTCCTTTTGGAGGGTGGATACCAATTCGTTATCATCAACGCCCTCCAGTGTAAAAAGCTGGAACAACATTTTTGGTGCACTTAGTTTTTTTTTTGACTCATTCAACACCTTGATGCAAAGGTTATTCTGTTTTCAACCCACAAGTCTGTCCATATCGCTTCCTCTTCTTTCGCATGGAGATAAACCCATCCATGGAATTCAGTGCAAATGTGCTACGTCAGAGTAAAAACGTCTAGATGGAGAGAAAGAAAGAAAAAGTGAGAGAGAATCAAACATCAATCATCATTAAATATAAAACAACTTACTGTAGTCAATAGCAGGAATGATTTAAAGGAAAAAAGTGTGTGTACTTGCTATAAGTTTGAAGATGTTAATACCAATGAATTAATGTTCTGACATCACGCTCAAAACCTTTATGACTTGATTTCCTTCAGCATTCTTCAGAAAAAATCCTTTATTAAGATTAAAGGTTTGGAATAACAAGAGTGAGCAAATACAGCAATTTCTTAAAGTGAACTGTCACTTTAAGGAAATGGGCATTTGGAAAAAATCTCAATCATCATTATTCTGTGGGCAAAATGACTGGAGGCTGCCAAAAGTTTAAAAGGTCAGGCCAAAATGTGTAAAAGGTTCACCACATCTACATATCTATTACAGAAAGCAGACGATGGGGAATCCCTCTCAGATACTATCTGTACCCATGCATTTAAATTAGAGAGTAATTCCTATTACAGTGACCTTAGAGACTTTTGTCTGAGCATGTGATGAGAAAAATAAGCACTGCAGCAACACTGGCTTGGATAACTAATTAATAACTGAAACCAAATGTGCCCAATTTGGATCCCTAGAAACCACTTAAAAGTTTAAGAAATGAAACAACCAAATCTCTACGTTTTCTGAAGAAAACGTCAGTACTGCTTGCCCATGCAAAAACTGCCACAACAATGCTAGGGTGATTCTGGACGGTTGGTTACTGGCCCAACTTGATCTTAATACTTTAGATTAAAGCAGACTTCCTCAAATCTTTGAGGGAACACCAGCAATGACACCTGAGCAAGTTAATAAAGTGCAGTTACTAGAAAATTACTGGTAGGTGAATCTCTGCAAGGCAACGGATCTGAATAGATATGATAAATATGAGGAACAGTAATAGTGATCCTCGCCTAAGAAAGCACCTTTAACAAAGACAAACTCTATGCAGTCTTGGAAAAAAATCTTGTGAAATGGCCGATTGTTTGATTCTGTGGTGCATCTCATCCATTATAGTCTGTAGGAATGCTGCAAGCATATTAAGGCATGAAAGCTCACATCAGTTTGAAACCTTGCATCCAATTATAAGGGATTGTACCTTCATAGACATAGTCTAAGGAAGTCTTTCATCATATTTAACAGTTCAAGATCACTATTATTGGAACACTTAGTAGTGCTTTCTTAGGAGTACTTAAGATGACTGGATACAGTGTTATTTACAAGCACTGTAACTCTGTACCAACAGCATTTTGAACAAGATTTTCACATTTTCTGGAGATATTGTGAGTGGTGCTTCACAGTACAAAACTCACTACAATTACGCCATGGCAGAGATGTCCAAACCTTCTCCTGGAGGGCCACTGTCCTGTAGAGTTTAGCTCCAATCCTAATTAAACTGAACCAGAAGCAGCTGATCCAAGACCTTCTGGATTACTAGAAACTTAAGCAAGTGTGTTGGGGCAGGCTGGAGCTAAACTCTGCAGGACACTGGCCCTCCAGATTGGACACCCCTATGCTAAGGCGTCCTGGGTTTTTACCAGGTTGTTGTTTTGTAGTTGCTGGAGTGATCTGGGTGCTCACTGAGAATTTGCTATGTGGTTAACTACTGGTCCAAGTCAAAAGACTCCAACCCCAAGTATCTATGATATTCTGGTCCCTATACAGCTCAGGTTCCTTTGTCAATGCTACGCCTTTTACACACTGCACGATTTTAACAATGCTAGAAGTTCATTGCAGATCACACCGTGTGACATGCATTTAATAAACTTGGGTACGACATGCATGTAGACTGTACAATGATGACACCTATGTACTCGTATACTTTAATGCACGTTACAATAGAATAATAAAATATCATCATGCACTAGTAGTAAACAAAATGAGCATGGTGAAGCACACTTTGGCAGTTGGAGTTTTTATTTGAGCTGAAAAATGGGGAAGAGGCGAAAGAGGAAGGGATAAGAGCTTGAGGTAAGCAGTTAAGTTTTAGCGACATGTCACGTTGATTTGATGTCGCATTTTTATTGGCTGGTCAGTAAATGTGGATTGTAGCAGTAAACACACTGTCACAGATGATCGTGCTGAATTTCTGACACTGTCAGAAAATGATCGTAGGCTATCTCTGGTCGCAAGACTGTGACAACGGCCCTCTTTGAACCTCTCTCACCGTACAACACAGGACCAGTGATTAGGAGCCATGATCACAGAAATTACTACGATTGTTTCACGATTCCAGACTTTCATCTGGGACAATCGAAAATTGTGCAGTGTGTTTAGGGCTTAAGTCTAAAGGAAATTTCCCGCCTTTTTTATAAGTCTACGTAAAGTAATAACACATTTTACCTCAAAACACCACATAATGTGGGGTACCATTAATGTCCATAATGCAAACAGAGCGAGACAAGTTACAATGAAAAGTTTAAGGGGCTGTTCAGATGTCCCGCCTAAAAAACACGTGGAAAAAGCTAGACGCACCAATTTCTCCTTTCTAAAGCACTCGCGAGCTTGAGCTTTCGTGGCATCTGCCGTTGCTAAGCAACCATGACATGTGACCTCCATTACAGTGAGAAAATGGTAAGAAAATTATGATAAAAAAATAAGATCATAGAAAAGCCATGGTAAAAAAAGATGTCTTAAGACAGAATTTGAAAATATGCACTAATCCAAATTTCAAGAGGGAGAGAGTTCATGGCTGAAGGTTCTAGCTCCCATGGTATTTAAGCGTATGTGTGGTGACATCAGAGTGCGTGGATGGGTGTAGATATGAAGAAGATCAGTAAGGTATGGGGGAGCAAGATTTTGAAGTGGCTTAAATGCGAGAAGCAGAATTTTTAATCAATGCGTTACTTAACTGGAAGCCAGTGCAGTCGCTGGAGAACTGGTGAAATGTGCATGATAGAAGGAGTTCTAGTAAGAACACGAGCCGCAGAGTTCTGAACCAACTGAAGTTTATGAAGAAGTTTAGAAGGGAGACCAGTAAGTAAAGCGTAACAATAAACACGTGAAGTGACCAGTGCTTGGATGAGAGTTGCACTGTTGTTCATTGTGAGGGAAGGACAGAGATGATTAATGTTGCGCATATGAAAATATGCAGTACGCGTAATATTAATATGGGCTTCAAACGAAAAGTGTGCTATCTAGAATAACACCCAAAATCTTAAACTGTGGAGAAGGACAAATTACATGATTATCAATATCCACAGAAAATCAATCAGATTTGGTTAAAGTGGATCTTGTGCCTGCAAGTAAAACCTGTTTTATTGCTATTAAGTTTTAGAAAATAAGCTGAAAACCAGCCTTTGATTTCAGCTAAGCAGCTGGTCAAAGGCGGAGGAAAAGTGACAGAGGGTTTAGAAGACATGTAGAGCTGGGTGTCATCAGCTTAACAGTGAAACTGAATACCATGTTTCCTAAAAATATGACGAAGTGGGAGTAAAAAGATCATAAATAAAAGCGGGCCCAAGACAGAACCCTGAGTAACACCGGCAGTGACTGTGGATGATCTCGATCACAAATTCTTGAACGGACTGAGATAATGGGCATCTCTGTACAGCTATGATCAGCTGTTCCCCCTCATCTTGGCTCAGCTGTCAATGTTGTTACGGAAAAGGTGAAGTTTATTGATTAGTCCTTGTCTTATGACCCTCGGTGTGCTTGCGGCATTCTGAAAAGTTTTGATATTTTCATCTCGCTTGCCGCGCATCTACATTTGAAATAACGAACCTGAGCACACAAAAGACGCGATATGAGAACAGCCCCCAACACTTAAGAGTTACTGCAGGGGATTCCAACACTGCTCCCGGGGAGCTACCGTCCTGCAAATTTTCCGTCTTGCTCCAACCCCAATCAAACACACCTGTACCAACTAATCAAGGTGCTCAGGCAGGTGTGTTGGAGCAGGGTTGGAACTAAACTCTGCAGGGCAGTAGTTCTCCAGGAGCAAGGTTTGGAGATCCCTGGATTAGGGAATTATTATTTAAGCTCACTTTAGCAAGCCATGCTAATTATCTTAAGATGCTTTTTGAATGGCAGCAACCTACCAAATGAGGGCCTTTGATCGAGTGCTTCTTCCTTGTAACTTGTCCCCACTTGCGATGGCAGCCCTGTGTCTCCGCCTGTGCGTCTCCAGGAAGACCTTTTTGGCAAACGCCCGGCCACACATATCGCAGGCATGAAGGGAAAAGTTTTTCGTTACTCTAACCTCTGTGCAGGTCTCCTGACTTCTGGTAATGGGTGACCCCTTGATAACATTATGACTGCGAGTGACATGTGGGTTCTTGGACACGTGAAGGTTCTTGTCTTGTCTATTTGGTGTAAGCGGAGACTCGAGTTTGCCTGTGTTGAGCGACGTTAGAGCGGAATGCTTTCGAGTGTTTGGAGATGTTGGGGATTCTTGTTTCTTTGCTTTGGAAGATACAAGAGGATCTTGTTGACAGCTTTTGGGACAAGCTGGTGTGTCTTGCGTTTTATGCTTCCCGCTATCCTCTTCGTTTGAAATTGTTTTCTTGGTTGCACTACTCAAGACTGCATCAGCTGGTTTCTTCACTGCATGGTTCTCTAAGGCAGGCATAACCTTAGCCAGATAGCGTGATGACTTCTTGTGCACGACTGTGATATGGCGGATTACATCACGCTTTCGGCGTGACTCGTATCTGCAGATGGGACATCGGTAAAACTTGATGTAGATGCTGTCGTTTCCATCGGTGTGCAGCTCGGCAATGTGCTTGTCCAGGTTCTGACTGGTACTGAACTGACGTTTACACAACCAGCAGTAGATCCTCCTAAAATCAAAACTCACACTGTGGTTTCTATCATCTTCGGAAGCTTTCGAGAGAGACTCTTTCTTTGGGTAAACCTTATCTCTTTTCCCATGCTTTGATTTGGCCTTCTGAGAGCCGTTTTCTAGAACGGGCATCTTATGAACGATTCGCATGTGCCGCCTAAGCATTATTTGGGAGCTGTACTTGCGTTTGCACAGCTTGCAGCGACAATTTGTCAGGTTGTACTGGGTCTTATCTTGCTTCAGATGAGAGCTTGGTGCTTTCACTGGAGAAGGAGGACGAGCATCAAGTAAAAGAGGCTGGCCTGGTCTTGTGGCAATGTCCGGCGTGATCAAATCCCGCTTTAAACCACGATGGACCTCGTCAAAGTGACGACGAACATTGGCCTTGGTGGCAAAGCATTTTTTGCACACTGGGCAACTCTTCCCAGGAGATGGTGGTGGTTCAACAGGATGCTTGTCCTTCACCATAGAAAGCAGGCTGGTAGGCACTGTGCGCGTCTCTGTAAATTTGCGTAACTCCTCCATCCTCTGCCAGTGCATCTTCCGGCAGTGGCGTCGTACGCTGCGTCTGGAGCTAAAGTCTTTTCCACAGAGGCAGCAAGAGATCCTCATCTCCTTAACCTCAGAGGGGGAACTCTCCTCTTCTTCTTCCTCCCCTTCAGCAGGCTCCATCTTTATTTGCTCTTCGCAGCTCTGACCTTCATTAACAGGAGGTTCTTCAGGTTCAGGTTCCATGTCATCTTCAAAATCTGACTGTTGGAACTTTTTGGGTGCCAAAATAGATTTGCGACGATTTTTCTTCTCTGGTACCAGGATCACAGTCTGGGGTGTAGGGGCTGGGTTTTCTGGCATGTCGGGAATTTCCACTAGTGCCACTTGTTGGAACACGGCATTAGAGTTCGTCTCAATGGCCTCTAGCTGAATTACATGTTTTTCTTGGTCTTTCTGTGGATAGATGGCTTGAAGAAGTTCTTTGATAACTTGGCTCTGTCCATCTTGGGAAGGCTCTGTAGAAAGTAATAACATCAAAAAATTATAATCATATTAATAGCACTACTAATCATGGGGCCAACGGTGTACAAATTTAGACTATATTTGCACTACAGAAAATTTGAGTGAGTGCTTATCTAATGCAAAGCTACAGTGTAGTGCGGTTTCAAGGGTATTGCTATTTTCTGCATTTTTGACTACAAAGCTGAATAAATAAGCTTTCAATTGATGTATGGTTTGTTAGGATCGGACAACATTAGGCCGAGATACAACTATTTGAAAAACTGGAATCTGAGGGTGCAAAAAAAATCTAAATATTGAGAAAATCGCCTTTAAAGTTGTCCAAATGAAGTTCTTAGCAATGCTTATGCTTACTAATAAAAAATAATTTTGTATATATTTACAGTAGGAAATGTACTAAATATCTTCATGGAACATGATCTTTACTTAATGTCCTAATGATTTTTGGCATTAAAAAAAATCTATAATTTTGACCCAGACAATGTATTTTTTGGCTATTGCTACAAATATACCCCAGCTACTTAAGACTTTGTGGTCCATGGTCACAAATGACTTTGAACAGCTGATACATTCTTCAAAATATCTTTCTTTTGTGTTCTGCATGAAAAATGTAATTATTTCAAGCTTCAAACAACATCAAGGTAAGCAAAGACAGAAATTGTATTTATATGCCTAGGTTTTGTTGTTCACTGGGAAAATGTCATAAGTCTGCTACTTCATAAGTCTGATAACTTCATAAGTCAGAACTCTTAAATTGATGTACAAACCATCTGACTGAGGTTGTCGAGAAAAGCAGTAGAGCTCCTTGTGAGTGACCAGATTTGGTAGACCACGGAACAGGCTTCGACAGATTTTGCACTCAAATATGGTGTCAACCTCCTTCAGCAGCATGTGTTTGAGTTGAGCTGTACCTGCAATAACAGCACATATTGAAAGCAAACAGTTATTAAGCGACAACAAACATATTATGTAAGAAAAATATAATGGGGGGGAATTTCATTGGTCCAAAATCTTACTCATCATAGTTTTCGTCTTTTCAGTAAGAACAGAAAATGCTTTGACACTGGCAAAATGTCATACCCAGTGAATAAAAGAAGTCTACTGATTGATCAAAGCTCTGAGATTGAAGTACCTGAGCGAAAACACTCAATGATTTGATGAATTCCCGACTTGGAGGTCTGGAGCTGCTGCTGAAGCAGGGGTGGATCACCAGGCTCAATCGAATGGACTAAAACAGAAAACAACACTTTAGATCATGCTATATGTAAAGCAGGTTTTCACATCAATCTTCTGTTGAAGTTCCACCATTCAGGTATGAGGACAGCAAATGGTTTCAATCTGTTGTATCCACCTTATTCCTAAATGCGGAAGTAAGCCTATGGGCGAAAGTTCTGGTTCATTACATTAGCCGCTATAAAATAACGAGAGGAATAACAATGTGCAGTAAACGGTAAAACCATTTGCACTACAAACCACTGTGTTTCTAATTAAGATAATACACTAAAATAATACTGTAAGACACAACACTTTGCAGTATTAAGCAGCAAAATGAGCGGTTTTGTACAGCCTGAACCAGATGAGAATGGAAAAACATAACATTTACAAATGACCACGCCCATTGAATAAGGTGGATAAGATAAGGGGTAAAAGTAGGGAGAATAACGCCAACAAAAATGGGGTGACTGCACATCCTGACCTTCACTTCCTCCATTACAAAGAATACACCACATGTCCTTTTGGTTTCAAACCCAAAAACTTCATCATTCCAACTGGGGTGCTATTCTACCTTTTATTTACATTTTAATTTGAATTAAAGCCACATGTAACTCTACTCTTTGCTCACCTAAACATGATAACAACTTTAGTGCATGACAGCAAGATGGATTACACATATACAGACCCTGGATAATAACTATAGGAATAACCTCAATGCTTGAATAATTGCATTTTGAATGTGATTCATGCAAATGTACAAGAAAATGTTGAATCTTGAGAAAATCTTTTAAGAAAATCTAAATTTTTTAAATCTTAAATTCGAGTTCCTATTATCTTTTTCTAAAATAATTATAATTCCAATGATGAATGAATGCATAAATGAGTAAATAATGCATTCATCACTGGAACATAACAGCAATGAATCTGTTCTTGCCTTAAGGCTTTCAAATAAACCAGCAGAATGTAAATCTTTCGAAAAAACATCTTTGTCTAGATGAAACTACTCAGTGTTTAGTTATCAGAGACGTGTCCAACAAAGACTGGAGGGAAGGGAGGCCAGAACCGAGGCCAGGAAAAATAAAAACGTAGATCTGTTTCCCCACGGACACAAGCATCTTTTGGTTTGCTACACTCCATCATTCTTTTGGACACCTGCGAGACTCTAGCATTGTTCCTGAAGTCAACTCTATAGTACACTGATAGTGGTGATCTCAACTTTCTGTTATTTCTTTCCATGGATATCTACCAACTGAGAGTCACGTGGTAAAACCGTTTAATCGAAGGGGACTTCTGAGGATGTGTAAGTTGCACCGTCTCATCTGACACCAGGTGTCTGAAAGATGTGGAGCATTTTACATTAACTATGAGAATATTACAAAGTAAACTAAAATTAAACAGGCTATTTAATACAATCTGTGTCCACAGTTCTCTAACTTATTACATTATTTATATATATTCTTCCCCAATTTGAACAAACTTTACCTTTAAATATTTAAATAATTTCTACTTTTCACATTAGTGGGGAAATTCTACTGTAATAAATTAGTTTTGTTAAAGTGGAAACTATAAAAGTTAGTAAATGCAGGTTTGAATTAAAGAAAATGTTAAAATTATTGACAGCATTTGCTTCTAGAATATTTGACATTTTTTAAACATCACAAATAACTGTTCGTTAATTTATTTCCACTTGCGTTTACACCTCAAATCAACAACTCTATTCATCCAGCGTGAATAATAAATAGGGGTAATTGTGTATTAAATATTTTGTACAAGCTAAAACAATACAATGCTGCCCTAACAAATCTTTCTGCATTAAAAGCCCATCCGGATTCTTTTCAACAAGAAAGATTCTCTTGCATTCAACTTTTATCTGGTCTGCATCTCGCTATCAGCCAGTATATGTGATCCTCTCTGCTTCAGAACAGCATGTCTTTATTTATGGCCATAAATTACTATAAAGACAAACAACTCCAGGTCACTGAAAATAGCAGTACTGTAGAACACAAATAACAACCCGCTGAGCTAGAAATCTTATTCCAGCATTGATAATTATGGAAATATGTGGTAAACACATTGGAATGTGATTGTCCAACATTAACAACCAAGTCGCCACAAGACATTGCATTTAAATCAAACTACATTGATAGATCTCTGCAATAAGTGCGTAGAGAACTTAGAGAAGACATTAATCTTAATTTCACAATGGCAACTACTTATGATTATGCACAACACAGCATCGGATTATCATTAAAATACACCTAAAGCATGAAAGTCCAACCTTCTCAATTCATTTTACTTCTGTAATGGGATGTATTTCTTAGTGCAACAGGATTTTCAACAAGAACAAATGTAGGCAGGAGTTATATCCATTTAGAATTGATTGGATATTGAAAAGCAGGCGTTGCATACCAAAAAAATCAGCCCAAAAATAGAGCAATTCGTAACGTCAGCCTAAAAGGAAAGTTTTTTTTCTCTTAACTTGCTCTGACAAATCATGCACAATAAGACTAGGAATGTGTATTTAAAGAGGAAACGGGTCAGATTTGATTTCATGTTGACTTTAAGGTGCTGAGTTCCTACCTGGATTTTTGCCACAAGGCTCTTGAGAGGTTTCTGTTGTTTGGCAACAGGTGGCCTGAAGTGTCTCAGTCTGGCAGGATTTGTCACTAGTCCGGCTTCCCTGATCTTCACTGTTAGTAGTCTCCATCTCATGGGCCTCTTTTATGAACTTAAAATACAAATCACAAAGTTGATCAGCGGAGCTGTTTCTTCTCAAAGCGTTTGATGGAGGAATGATTTTTATTCCCGCATGCCTCCCGAAATGGCAACAAGTTCTCCATCAGCACAAGCAGAAATTAAAAAAATTGTACACAGAACTAGAAATATTTGCTTGTAATAAGTCGACGATTGTGGTTTATGCAGGTATTGACAAATGCAAACAGACATTACTGTCACTGTGATGATTGTGGGATGATGAAGACATTTCACTGCACATTTACCAAGGAAATAAACGTCAAGATGAGGCATAACGGCTATGTGCTAAAAAGGACAAAACAATATGAATTATGGAAATGTCTGTCATGCATCAAACGAACATCATAATTGCCCAGATGTAATGAAAATGAGAATGCCTGACAACAGGAGAAACTGAAATGAAATTGCATCAGAGGTTTTAAGTATTAAAGGGATAGTTTACCCAAAAATTAAAATTCATGTTGCTGCAAACACGTGAGACTACTGTCACTTTTACAAACTCTTTGGATTCCAACAAGCACATTTTAGTGGAAATAAACAAATAATCTACATTTACTTACAAAAAAGTACAATGGTCACTATTGCTTGTGCCAAAACATCATAGTAACTTACTACAGTTATTATGCCACTACAGTAAAACTGTGGTAAATTGGTTAAAATGCCACTAAAAATGTGCCTCAAAAAACGTAAGACTGCATAAAAAATTCCAAATAACAGAAAAATCATAACAGCTACAACATACGTTATTTAACAGATTGTAGCTTAACATATGTATACACTTCATAGTAATATATAATATATTTCAAAATCTAAATTTTAGATTTTTAGCTTTTGCATTCATTTAAATAGTATTGTGTTGCGACTAAGGCTTGACTTTACTCAATCGTCTGTCTCTTAATAGTCTCTTTATAGTCGTAGCTGTAAAGGCGCAGCTGTAAGTGTGGTATTTTGGCGGTAGTTAACTGGTAAAAGGTATTCATTGATGTGCTTCGGCGTGTAGCGTTGTTTTAACGTAACCTGTTTACTCATAAAAGCGCAAATGGAATCTATAACACGTTGTGATTGTGAAGGACATAACGTTACACCTGACTATCGTGCCCAAACATTCGCGAGGCAGGAAGTCGCAAGCGGTGCAAGAAAGAGCACGTGTCCGTGGCCAACCGTACAAATGAACATTAATTATGCTTCACAATACCACCTTTATACTTTTATATGACGCGATTCAGCCGATGGCAGGCACATGTGTTCGATACGAGTCGTATTGTGTTTGACAATCAATACGTCGCGGTACATCTGACTATCGGTGTGGTCTCGTGCCCGAACAAGCACTTTCTTTACAAACTTCATAACAATTGAAGAAATCCCAATAACACCAAGACATGATATCTGTGTGCGAGCACGGGCATAACAACCGAGAACATCTTGAAATGACCATCGCCACCCAAAAGCATCAGAGACATTTGGCCACGTGACCGGAAAAATAATAATTTAAAATAATAGACACGCTATCTGTGCTAATCCCTCCTCAAGCTTTGGGATTAAACGCGTTATAGCCATTAAAATCTTTATTAAATTATGTTTTCAATAATCATACACTAAACATCTAGATCTTACGGTTGTTTAGAAATGCGTGGTCACGCGAGCACATTTACCAGAGAAAAACATCATCATCATATATCACGCTTTTACAAATAGAGAAGTTAACATACAGTTAGAGAATAAATTCACACGTTTAAAGTACAAACACGCACCTAACTTGTTTAAAAACACTCACATTCGCGAGCCCCCATCAAAACACATTAGGACCACAAGGGGCCAAATGTGAGAGAACACCGTAAAAAGTTCATACCCAAACCCAGCACTGACAGTCTCCAAATTGAAGCGAATACATCCAACTGGAACGTCTGGGTGACAAGAATGGCCATTTTAACACCAGTTTACACGTTTGACTGACTTACGATGGAAGATTGTGGATGCATGTGTGCGGGAACGCGCGAAGCCACAGCACGAGCATCACCAAGTCCAGAGTTAAAAAGAGGCATCTGACCACGAATGACAGACTGTGTCCTAGCCTATCCCTTGGATAACACCGAAAACTGTGCGTTTGCGTTATCCGTGGCTATTACTGTGGTATAAAACCTGTTGGAAAAGCAGTGGTTTGCGTTCTCCCCTATGCGCAATTTAGACACGCCGTGGCGCATACACAGTTCATTTAACCAAACTGTTTTAAAATGTAAGCGCAGGTTACATCGCCGGGTTTTTTAGGATATTCAGGCTATTTAGCGTTTTCGTGAAGCAATTTGCATCGCTCTATTATTCTGTAAATCTCTTTTACACGGTTACATTGTCAGGCCAAATCTCCTCTATTGCGGACCACAATGGGCCAGATTAACTTGACGGAGAAGGAGAGCCGATGAGCAGAATGGAGCTTTAAAGCGGCATAAGAGGGACTGGTGCTTACCAGGGAGCGAGTGCGGCGTAAAGGCGGGCTGAGGCGAGAGCCTGAAACAAAAGACGACGTTACCACTAACTTGCAGTGCTTTCCGAGCCCAAACCCAGCAAAATATAAAATCGCGTCCTCAAAGAGTCACAAACCGAGCACGCTCGAGAGGATTTGCGCGATTATAGGGCACGTCCGAATGATAAAGTGCTGCGCTTTGCGGCGCTGTGCCATCTTCCCGAAGCCGCTTTGGCGCACAGGTCTGGTGACCCTTCCGCCTTTACGCGTCCTCTCCTCTTCGATGTTTTGTTATGAAGTGCAATATTCACTCCCAAGTAGGCCCGTGGACTCGCTCTATCTCCGCGGACGGTCGTGGCGAGTCCGAGTCAACTCTAGCTCGGATTTAAGCGCTCGGAACAAGTGCGTTTCCCCGGTTGCACAGCCAGAACGAACGGTGACGCCATTTTCTGTTGAGAACAACCACGCTCGCGCAGGATAGGAAACGACACTGGTCCGCTGCACGATTCCGGGCCCGAGTGGGCAACTCCCGCGGTTGAAATCAGCCGAGATGTGTTCTTACCTTTTGGAAAAACAACGCTGGCTTTCGAGTTGAGACGGTCGGACGCGGTCCGGAGCTGGTTTCTCTCGCCTCTCGCGCTGACGCTGCCCTCTCGGAAGCTGCCTTTGTGCACAGCGAGGACCTCTCGGCGGAGCACGAGAAGCGGCTGTTGCGTAAAGGTGCAATGGATGTTCAAGACCACCGAAATGTGGCACCCGATGTTGTCGCCGGGTTGGTGCTTCACATCTGACCCCCGAAACCCGTGCCGTGAAACTAAGTGAAGAAATTAACGAGCCGTTTTAATTTCGCACGCCCAAATGAAACCGTTGCGAATGCACCGATTCCAAATCCAAATTTGTCTTTACTTTGACGAGTAGGACGGTGACTCAATTTATGGAAGATAGGCTATATATAATAATACTGTATACATATATATTTACCAAGTCATAGTATAATGATATTTAACTATATTTGGATTCATTTATGAGGTATTTGTTTAATTACAGAAACTTTTAACTGCTTGAAATCTTGAGAAACTTCTTCAACGTATGTTTGTTAAAAAAAAATTTGAAGCCTGCTTTTGTTGATTTTTGCTATTGTTGTGATGTAATGACGTCGAAAATTTGAATAAAAGTTGGACTCGCTAGCACAGTAAGTGAGTTAGCAGCTAATTATCTTTGGATTTTTGAATAAATAAATAAATTGATTGTTTCTGAATCAAATAGCCTACTGAAATGATAATAATACGTTTTGGTAAGGACACCTACATCTCTCAGATCATTTGGTCAAAGTAAAAAAAAGAAGAAAAAACTAGAACGACATTTCCGTTTTTCAAACTCTCACTTATTTACATTAGCATCTATGTCTAGGTTTATTTTTTTCACTTTCTTTAATAATTATACAAATGCCAAATTAGTTTTTAATAAAAACAACAACAACAATTTAGAAGACAATTTACAAAGTCTGGGTGAGAGACATGCCCAAAACCGAGGAACGGTGGCAAAAGTATTTCAACTTTCTTAAGATTAGGAAAAACGTAACAAGCAGAATATAGTACAATGTAAAGTAGGTAACATTCTATTGAAATCATTTAAATATATATATATATATATGTTTCATTAAAATCATCATGGGGACAATATTTCTCCTAATTGAAGAATCATCTTAGATTTTATCATCATCATCAGTATTATTTATTTTATGCCATGACGGTTTACGATTATAGCATTTACAAGAAATAAATCCTAAACATAGCATAGTAGTGCTTGGCCTTGTAACTCTGTACAAAGTTACACTGAAAGGACAACTCTTCGTAAGGGAGTAAACACGCCTACATATGTTCACAACTTTCAACTGTTGCCACCAGAATTAGCATCTCATTGTTCCTCCCATTGAATTGTTAATGTAAGCAGTTCTGTGTCATTCTCTCCACTGAGTGTCTGCATTTTGTATAAGTGCAATTACCTACAGGTGTGTTTAAACTGGTGATAAATATAGCCTACTACTCATGTAATTAATATTTATCCATAACAGTAAAATATTCTCATGCATGATTTGCATTAAATAGAAAGTATCAAACCAGGCAACATTTAATAGTACATTTTTAACCCCTCCTTGTGATTTTTTGTGGATTTGTGAAATCAGTTTACACAGCTGTTTATCACATTAATCATCAACATGATCCAATTTGTTTTCAATAAATATTCCAAAAGTGAGTTTTCACAGCAAAGCTGTTTTGGTTCTCCACAGAACCTGTCAGAGAACAGTTTAAAAACATGTATTAGTGTTCAAAATGTTTTAATGATCTAAAGAACCCATTTGATTGCAGCGTTTTATACAGTTGGTCATTCTATTTTAATTAATAATACACTGAGGACATAGGTTGGGGTTTGTGGACGGCGTTGGATTGGTTTTTGTTTTATTTTTCAAACAGAACATTTGTAATGTCAGTTGGAGATGAAGTATCTTAACTTCCTGAGTTCCACAGGGATGCCTTTTAGGACCAATTTAGTTATCAATTTACACGCTTCCAATGGGTGATGTAATCGGAAAACATAATATCAATTTTCACTGTTATGCAGATGACTTACATATCATTGCGTTCCAAAGATCTGAATGGTTTGGATGTCCATCAAGCATGTTTAACTGATTTAAAAACATTTGGATGGCTCTAAACTTGATGTTATAATTGGTCAGAGTTCGAGTAATCAGATAGGGCTTGGCTTGCTCTGAATAGTGATTTTCCAAATAATAAACAGGTCGTGGTCGTAAGAAATTTGGGTGTTTATTTTGATACTATTTAAATTTCATGTCAAGAAGTTGGTTCAGTCTTGTTTTTATCAGTTAATAAATATTTCTAAGATGAGATGGTGTTTGAATTTTAAGGATATGAGAAGCTTATTCATGCGTTTATTTCTTCCCGTCTTGACTAAGCCTTGTTTTCTTCTTTGAATCATCGTCATTTATCACGTTAACAAGTAGTGCAGAATGCTGCAGCCAGATTATGACACGAACAAAGTTGTTTGATCATATTACACCTATTTTAGCTTTTCTATATTGGTTACCTCTTTATTATTGGATTTTATTATTGACATATAAAGCGTTAAATGGCTTGGCACCTGAGCTTCTGAGATCGTATGAAAAAGGGAGTTGTCTTAGATCTTCTTTTAAAGAATTGCTGGCAGTTCCAAGGACTAGATATAAAACCAAAGAGGTGACATACGGCCACATAAGTAGCGCACACACACACACACACACACACACACACACACACACACACACACACACACACACACACACACACACACAGCAGTGAACACACACACCATGAACACACACCCAGAGCAGTGGGCAGCCAATTATGCTGTGGTGCCCGGGGAGCAGTTGGGGGTTCATTCGTGGTATTGAAGGATAGAGAGGTGCTGTACATTCACTCCCCCCACCTACAATCCCTGCCGACCCGAGACTCAAACTCGTAACCTTTCGATTATGAGTCCGACTCTCTGACCATTAGGCCACAACTTCACCTATATATATATAGATAGAGATAGAGCAGTGAGGTTTTCCAAATTCTGGAATAGTTTGCCGCATAGATTGTCAGAGCATCTGAATGTCTGTCTTTTTAATTGTTGACTGAAAACGTACTTGTATAGATGTGCCTTTAGTGTTTTGTGATGTCTTTTGTGTATTTTGGACGTGATATTTTTGTTCCCTCGTATATTGTGTTGTGTGTAGCTCTTCATGAATGTATTTTCAATGATTGTGTTCTTATAATGTGTAAAGTACTTTGTGCGTTGTAGCTTTAAACGTCCTACATAAATAAAAGTGTACTTACTTCATGGAACCAGATGACAATAAAGAACCTTTATCTTTTAGGAGTGAGCTGGTGTCCACAACAACCACAAAGTATACACAATACTTTTTCTTAACTTTGCACCATATATTTATTGATTTATCTTTTTAAACCTACACATTTTTTGTTCATTAAAATAAATAAATAATAGAATAAATGTGACTTTATTTTAACTCTTATTTTTATTTTATTCAAACTATCTATTTTAATATTTCATCCAATGGTCACATCTCATTTTGGCAGTAATAAAAGTTCTAGATTCTCACTGAATCTCACTCAAGGTTTGTGGCTTAAAAAATATCTTGGAAATATCAGAAATATAATGTGGAAATATCATGGCCTTGGTATTTATAACTGAACTATAAAGTAAATCAACATACAACTTCATTTCAAATGAATCATTTTCAGGTTGGAATGTCATGTGACATATGCTTATTCATTTTCTATAATTGTATAGACACAGAAAGTAGGGTAAAGGAGAAGAAAAAATGTTTTCTAGTTCAGTTCAGGTAATAAGGTGTCTCTGACATCATTAATGGTCTATTCCGTGTGTTTCTGTCACTGTGGTGGAAGGATAAGTGACTCGGGTAACTAGGACCTCCATTGTATGGGCAAAAGCAGTTGATGGTCACAGAATGTTGATGTTGGGGTGAGCGATTCCTTTAAATGTCACCTTCACTTGTATATACTGTAGTACCAGAATTACCTTGCCCACCCAGTATCCAAATATCTTTACACTACACCCCTACAACCTAGGGCCATATGTTTGTTTTGTATTGCATAGTTATCACCTATCAGAAATGTTTAAATAATTTTTATATAAAGAAATACGTCATTTCCGTTCTGTAAATGTTAAAACACTTGCATAAAAGCTCATGTAAAAATAAAACCCATGTTCATAATGTATGAAATAAGGCACAAGGTCAATAACGGGATCAAGTGTATATTGCATCAAGAGCGTTAGCTGCTATTAAATTCAAAAACAAACACTTTCAAAGTGAGGTCATGGTTACAACACACTCAAACTGTAATATTGAGGCTGTCATGAATTATTCAGCATCACTGCAATAATACGGAGGCCTACTGTATGTGTTATAAAATATATTTATGATTTGTTGATTTGTTGACATTTTCATTTGATCTGCTGTTTTCTGGTATTTTGATGTTGTTAAGACATAATTTTACTCTTATAATTAAATAAAATTAAATAAGTTGAATATTTGTAAAATAAATACATACACAATTATTAAAATATATTTATTATAAATAATAATAAATATACATTTATAATGCTGTATTCTATGGAATATCACATTTAAAACAACAACAACAACAACAAACACTTATTATTATTATTATTATTAGTAGTAGTAGTAGTAGTGATATTTTATACTTACACTTTCATTAAAATGTGATTATTAAGTAATGTTGTCAGGTCTGCACTGTAGGTAATTCAAGGGGAAAGTTCACCCAAAAATGAAAACGAACATCCCATTGATTTCTGTGGTATGGATAAAATACTATGGAAGTCAGTTGGAAGTCAAATATATTTTTTATTTATATATGCATGCATACAGCATGTACTGTTTTCTATATAAAAAGCAATTGTAAAGATACGTAGGACAGAGTTCTCCTATAGCTGGAATGTTTGCACTTCCGACAAGCCCTTCTGTCCTAAACAGAGAATTAGTCTGGATAAAAAAATAAAATAACAAAATGCACAGACACTAATCTGTCCCATTTAAAGGTCTCAAAACATGAAAGACATAGCATACTGCTGATATAATCAAGTATATAGCCTACACAACAATGGGCATAGTGAATGCATTAGATATTAGGTCTGAATTCAGATCCTTTGAATCTTCAAATGAAGCACTTCACTCCAGCAGTGGTTATACTTACGCCTCTCTTGTGAACGTCTCTTGTGATATTCTGTCATCACTGGCTCCATCTGGGAGCTCATTGAAATTCTTGATGCCAAGTGTCTTCAGTGCTGTTGGGAAGCCATGTTGTGCGTATACAGAGTCAGACCATTAGTAATTCTTATTATCATGAACTGTAAACAAAATATCTTAAGTTTACATGGAAGCATTCGGTGAAATGTATTGTAAAAGTAGCAGTGAATTCAGGTCATTATCAGGGTCAGTTGTTTCCGCATGACTTAGTTCTTATGCAATAAACCAGATGGATACTGAACACGGTCACACTAATTGATCGATTTAATAAAATAAATATTTCACCCAAAAAATTTTATTAGCTGAAAATTCAGAGAACCTCAGGCCATTCAATATGTAGATGTGTTTGTTTCTTTATCAGGACAGATTCGTAGAAATATAGCATTACATCACTTGCTCACCAACGGATCCTCTGCAGTGAATGGGTGCCGTCAGAATGAGATAAACAAATCCATGAAGACGTTTTTAGATTCAAACCATTGCTTTCGGATAAAATATAACTTCGCTATCCATAATATTGCTTTCTCCAGTGAAAAAGTTGTCTCGTCTGAATCAGGAGATAAATATGCACAGATCAAGAACTGTTTATGAGTGAAACAGTTCTAAACAAATATGTCTGTGGATTTTGATGTGAGAGGAAAACAGGATTTTTCACTAAAGGAAGTGTTATTATGGATTACTTACTGGAATTTTGGCCAGAAGTAACAGGTTTTCATTAAAATGCCTTAATTATGGATTTGAAACATGCTATTTGGACTCTCATTCTGACGGCACCCATTCACTGCAGAGGGATTGGTGAGAATAATGTAGTGCTACATTTCTCCAAATCTGTTCTGATGAAGAAACAAATTCATCTACACCTCGGATGGGCTGAGGGGGATTACATTTTCATTGTTGGGTCAACTGTTCTTTAATTTTATATAAGTAAGTAATGAACAAAAACCTTTTATTTTTAAATAGTCATTCATCTGAGTATCCACCGATGTTCAAGTCCCTATTTGATGCCATACATTTAAATTTGTAGAAACTATTGCTATTTTTAAAATGGAAATATCATGTTTTCACGGCCTGTTGAGATGATGTACAGATTATTTATGCATGTGCCACTCTGTAAACATTTAATTTAAGAAAGATAAATCTTTAATAAAATGTGTTTAAAAAAACTAAGTAATTTACATGAATAATTGGCATAATTTGTCGTAATTGTGCTGGTATTTAAGCACTGGTATCTTGCTCAATTAGCAACAGTAAAGCCTATTTAAATTTATAATGTAATATATAATGAGTGAAATTCTCAATTCAAAAATTTTTGTTGATAGTTTTTTACATGTTTTTACATGCATTTGACAATTCAAATGCCTTCATTCACAGTTTACTGACCACGATTATTTATGTTTTAGGTGTTACAGCACAGCTTTTCCTTTCACAACCTCTGCAACATTGTGGCAGTTTTACCTTCTTTGTATTGACTATAAGTGATAAAGCCTTGATGGGAAGGATCCAGGATTCCAAACAGCGCATCTAAGTTGGACTCGTTAAAGAGGCACGGAGGGTTTCCTGGGTGAACTTTGGAAACGTTCAGCTGTTCGAGTTGGTCGATCAGAAATTCTTTAGGACGATCTGTAACGGCAGGATTCATGAGATTGGGCATTACGTTTGAAATTATTTTTCAAGTAATCTACCAAATCTACTCGCGTCAAAAGTCTCACCTGGTCTGTAGAAGAAGAGCATGCTAGTTAAATTATCCATTAGCTCAATGATTTTGTGTTTTTCGAGGTATTCTGCTGCCTCTAGCTCCCGCGGCGATGACATCTCGGCCACCGGCTCACTGTTTATCACTGTTGCTATGATACCGCGCATGCGCAGTGGAGGGAGCAAACGTCTGCGCCCTGCTGTAGCAAGTTACAGAGGGATTTTATTCATTATCATGAATTATTAATAATATCCGTATGAAACTGAAGTTGTAATAAAGTAAATCGTCGTATAAGACTGAAGTGAATTATTATTGAATTTAATACCAAGTTACTTTTAACGGAATCGTTCGACCAAAAGCCTAAACGTTAACGTTACTCCCCCTCATGTTATCCCAAACCCGTGTAACGTTATATTATTTATTTTGCGGATGTTATTGTTTATTTTGAGATGTTAGATTATTAACAGGTTCAGGCACCATTTGGGAAAAGATGCAATAAAAGTGAATGATCTCTCTTTTTGCTCTATTTGAGTGAAATTCCGGTCCAATTCTTTTCAATCGTATTATGTAGCTTTGGTCAACCGTGATATATGATCATGTTTTGTGAATTGTGTTACCGGCTTCCTCGTAATTTACATTATATTTACTTAACTTTGCATTTTTTTTGTAATACCAGTGTTTTATTTTGTATTATTAAATACAATAAAAACGAAATAGCCAACAAGAAATGAGCAGCTCAAATAGTCAGCTGGGAAAACGAACCATATGACAAAGATCCTTTTCAATTTTTAGCATGGTATGTTTCTTTTAATTCCCACGCATATGAAAATGAGTCTAGAACAGTAGTAGTCCATTGCTTGTGGAAAAACAAATTCTGAGTATAATTATCCTTGTTTAACCACTAGAGGGAAGTGTTTCTTGAGGGATGAGTTCCAGAGCTTGTTAAGGGGAAGTGGGCTACACGAAAATCAACATTGCAGAAGCTGAGCCTTTCTCCCTTTATTCAAAGGTATTCATATATTATATCAGTATTATTTACTTATATATTTTCTGCATGCTTTATGTTTTGCACTTTCAGGGTGTAAGAGGCACTGAGCAAGGGGGGGGGCTAACCCTTAGTAAATCACTATAAAATGTATTTTATTCACCTACACATACATTTACATTGATAAACATGTTACATACAAATCTGTGTATAAAATCAATGTGCATTAAAACAACATTATTGTTAAAACATTTCGTTCAGTAAGTGACTTTTTAAATGTTTAACAAAACAAGATTTGAGAAGTGGGTCTGATTAGGGTTCAAGTGCAAAGACCACTTGGTAGCGCTCTAACAATAAAAAAACGTGTAACTACTGGTTAAGGCCAGAAGGGTTACAGCTGTGGCTATTAGCAGTGCTGGGGGGGTAACGCAAGTAACGTGAGTTACTATCCGTAATCAGATTACTTTTTTCAAGTAACTAGTAAAGTAACGCATTAATTTTTAATCTACAAGAAAATATATTGTAAATTAAGTTACTTTTTCAACAAAGTACCGCCAGGTACTTGTTTTCCCATTTATTGACCCAAGTCTCCTGTCCCCATATTGAGAGAAATCTGAAATACAGAGGCATTGTGTGCGCTGTGAGAACATGCATTAATTCATCTCACTCGCAAAAAAAACAACAGATTTAGCATTCATCAAAATAAATTGAAACGGTGAAATGCAAACTCAGAATATGACTCAAAGCTTCAATAGTTAAATAACACAAATATATATAATCCCATTTTATTAAACAACGCCTTTTCTGCTGACCTTTGATAATCCAGTCCAACTATACTAATAAGCAAAACGACTTTAGATAAACTAACAATTGTGCTTCAATGTTTTTTTATTGCTGAAGAGTGTTGAACCTTCTTTTTCTGCATTCTGTACAGACGTGAATTTAATCTTCCTTCAGCCTGAGGTTTATTCATTGCACTTTTTGGTGTGAAAGGGCTTTTACATTTGCTATAAATAGAACTTTTGTATTAAAAACAAACAATCAAGCCCTGCTCATGTTTAAAAAGTAACGCAAAAGTAACGTAATGCATTACTTTCCATTAAAAGTAACTAAGTAATGTAATTAGTTGCTTTTTTAGGGAGTAACCGTATAATGCATTATTTTAAAACTTTCCTATAGCATATTTTTGTCATACTGTACAACAATAATTTGCAGTATTTTAAGGTGTAGGTGTAGACATTAATAAAAAACAATCTAATAGCTAGAAAATTTAATTTATTGTTGGTTTCCAGCCGTAGCTGTATCCCTGCTAGTCTTATAACTATGCACACAACATCTATAGGTGCTTTTACGTCATATCGTAATTACCGAGTCTAAGCGCTTGACTCTTGATCTGAGAAATTTGAAAGAAATGGGCCACTAGGTGGTGCTATCGTGTTTTACGCCTCATATTTCACCTAGTGTTTCACACATACACACAATATTCATTTCATATGTTAGATCTCTTCATTCTGAATAACCTTGCCTCTAGAGCCACTACTGTAAAGCAGCAATAAAGATTTGACAATATGTAAAAAAAGCTACTTTTTCGAACTCGTCCAAAACTGATCGTCCAGTTTTCACCAACATTGATACAAACTAAAAGTTATCAAAAGCTATCTGATAGACCCAACCGTTCTCAAATAGCACACAAATTAATATGACAAGAGCTCGCAAAAGTGGACATGAGGCTTTATCTTCTCAACGCTTTATCATGTTCAGACCGTAGACTGAAAAACAAATGGACGTAGTGTCCGTGACGTCACCCGTAGGTTTCTGAAGTGCGTTTTTAAAGCTCAAAATGCACGGAGCCGGCTGTCGCCATCTTGGCAGCACGTCACTCCCAGATAATCGAAAATGGGCAAAAAGGCGGGATCTGGGTGGAGCTGGTTTCTGAAACTACGCCGCCTAGCGCGACGGTGTTGACAGCAGCGGCAATCCACCTGTAACTCAATTGGCCACGCACTTAATTATGCAGAATTTTAAAGCTAAATCATTTAAATATGATTTAAACGGATGACTTATATAAATAAAAATCACCCCCCTCACACTTGTCATGATAGGCTAAATTAGCTACATAGATAAAAATATTTTTTGAACCGGGCTGTAAACATGTTTTTTCTGCTGTAAATTTTGGCATTTTAACATGAGGAGTATCGGTGCGTTCCAAACGGAATATATCGCCCTCTGAGGTGAAAACAATCATGGCCGCCATATTGAAGGGTGGTACCAAACCGAAGTGCTCAAAACTAGCCACTTCAAAGGGCCCTTTGGAATTAAGGATTTCGAAGGGTACAACTGATTGTCACTTCGGGCCCCCATGATCCTTTGCGCAGATTTTTTGCATGATGACAGTGCCTCTGTGTGGCCACGGGATGATGACACAGAAGGGCACTTCAAGAAACAGTTGTTTGGTCCCTTACACCCTTCGAAGCTCTCACTCCAGAGGGTAAACCCATTGAAGGGATTAGGGCACAGGGATGAGCCCTTCCGAATGGAACGCAGGGTATGGGATTGACTCCTTTTTCAATTAGTCTTTAGCGGCCAGTTGACGAATTGCAGTTTAAGTCACTTCAGTGTTGGTTTCACGAGAGAGACTGGAAGGTTGCCGCTTGGTTCAGACCAAACTTGGCATTTATGACAACCATGACCTGAGGTTACCCAGTACCCTGAGGTGCACAGTTTTGACACAGTGTCACCAAGTGCTCAGGGGATAAGAAAAATCTTGTGGATATTGGGGTAAAGGCTAGAAGGCATACAGCAAAAACTGCTGGGCATGCGCACATCAATATATAGCGTAATTGTTCTCACACTGTACAACAATAATTACTATTTTTGCATTATTGCAAGGGGTAGGTTTAGGGTTGGGGGTAGGTGTAGACATTAATAAAACACAATCAACTTGGTAGAAAATTAAGTGTATTGTTAGCTTCCGGTTTTTGCTGTGTCCCTTCTAGCTACAATCCCATATTGGCACCAAACTGTCTTCGCCACCCCTAGTTGACCACTCTACGTTAATTTGTGAGAAGCACCACTTAATTGTCAAAAGTAATAAATAATAAAAATAGCCCTTTTGGATAAAATCATCTTAAAATATCTATATATGCTCAAAGGTCTTAAAACACTGTCTTGAACCCCAATAATTGCAGCTATATTTGTCAATGATTTCTTAACAGGGGAAACCAGTTAATATACAGTTAACAGTTTAACAGCTAACAACACTTTTTAACAGTGCAAACAGTACGCATACACAATACATACATCCATAATACATATTTTAACAAAAATATGTAAAATAATTAGTAGCCAACATCAATAATATTTTTGCACAAGAGATGGGTTTACTGTTGTTCTTTATAGAAGTGACAAATGCTCTTAAATAGTCTAATTCTGGGCACAACTGACATATTTTACTATATGTACGGGATAACTTGTATCACAAACATTGTAACAGATATTTGAATATTTTGTGGACAAACCTCGAAAACAATTAATGAAATTTGAGACCAAGATTATTTATCATGCTTTAAACCAAAGTTAAAACACTAAAAACTGTTTCTGACTTCTCTTTACAGATGATTTTTAAGTTTATCCAGGTTGAGTAACAAGCTGGATGACTGACATCATCGGGCAGCGACTCCGTACTGCGCATGCGTAAAGCGACGAGTCCTTGGACACAGCGATCGCTGTAGGTGAAGCGGTCTCGGAAGGGACATACTGTCAAAATGCAGACCTGGAACCATTTATACCGCTCAGTCGCCACGGTAAGGACTGTGTATTTGACTCAGGACATTTTACTTTGGATATATCCAAACTACGTTAGAATGAAAAGAAAACACTAGACAGAGATGCGATGTTATTACTGCGTAGGCCCAACATACTCTCATGTCATCGTGCAAAATTCATAAACCCAAATGAAGCGGACTGAGTTTATGCGTTTAGCTAAATTAATTTACTTGTATTTATATTTAATTTATCGAAATGCATATTTGTACAAATACGAATTTGATCTGTGCTCGCTGGTTGAACTTTCAGGGCGTGTAGTTTACTAAAACTGTGGAGATTTTTGATAACATGCTAATATAGGTCACATTATTTTGATCCGGGTAACTTACAGACCAAGAATTGTGGCGTTTTAGATATAACGTTAAGCCTGTTCAAATACAATGTCAAAAGTGCAGTCTGGGTAGATGGAACACTTGTTTGTCAATTGTAATCATTACAATAGAGTATGGAAAAGCAATATCTGTATAATAAATATACAATTCTGTGGTACAATACAGCGAGGTCAGCACCTCCCCACCAAGCTGCATGGAGCCACAGTCTTGTCGTTGAGAACGTATGCTGATAAAGCACCAAGTAAGATGACTTATCATATATGTACTGTTATATTTATAAACATTCAGTTCTAAGTAATGACCTTTAAAAATAGACAAGCTAAATGATATGAAATGCACTAATATGTAAATCCATATTGAAACAATCATTTGTTCTGTCAAAGTTGATGCTGATGTCACAGTTGTGGGCTCTGGGCCTGGAGGATACGTCGCCGCCATCAAAGCAGCTCAGCTGGGCTTCAAGGTATGATTTTGACACCTGGATCGCATATACCATCAGCTTTTCTTTGACTGCGTTGGTAAAATGCAGACTTCTTTCACAGACAGTATGTGTGGAAAAGAACGCGACCCTCGGAGGAACGTGCTTGAACGTGGGCTGCATCCCGTCGAAGGTTTGTGAAATTAAAAATGCTTTTCCAAAATGCTTTTAACTTTTCTTAACTTAATTTTTTTTTGTGCTTATTTAAGGCTCTGCTAAACAACTCGTACCTGTATCACTTGGCACACGGGAAAGATTTCGAAAGCAGAGGCATTGAAAGTAAGTTCAAGTGTAAACATGTGATATGGGTCCACATATCGCATGTTATTTTGTCAAGGATATGCAGAAGCCAACGGATTTGAATGAGGCCATTTAATAAATTAACAAGTATTTGGTGGTATTTTTATTTTAAGTCTGTTAGTAAATCCGCTTCATCATGATTTCATTGACATTAGTTCAGGGGATCTCGTTGAACCTGGAGAAGATGATGGCACAGAAGAGCGGGGCTGTCAGCGCTCTGACCGGAGGAATCGCACACTTATTCAAACAGAACAAAGTGAGATTCATTATTAACTTTTCTATTTGTTTTAGCTGTTTATCCAATGGTAACGTGGTTGTAGATCAATACATTTTAAGAGCTGTACTAAATTATCTTTGCAATCCCTAGGTAACTCACGTCAATGGTTTTGGAGCGATAACTGGCAAGAATCAAGTGACCGCAAAGACTGCTGATGGAGAACAGGTCATAAACAGCAAGAACATCCTCATCGCTACTGGATCAGAGGTCACCCTTCCCAGGCATTGAGGTACATCAGCGATAAACAAGAACATAAGCCACTGATTATTCACAGGGCAACCTTTTGAGCAATTTTGCCAGGCAACTTAAACCATGTTAGTTAGGGGTGTTTGATTAGGGTTGGAGCTGAATTCAGCAGGAAAGTGGGCCAGAGTTGAGGACCCCTGCTCTACATGTCACCCACAGAAACCTCAAATCACATGATTTTCTAGGGATGTGCCGAAAAAAATTCTTGGCTGAAACCGAACAAAATTAAACACTGGAGGAAAAAAAATTCGCCATTGCATATATTAATTAGCCAAAATGTGCTTTTTATTGTTTTGACTCGCTTTTCAAAGAAAATATCAATTACAAAACAACAGATTAAAAATATTTACTTAACATTTTTTAACATTCTAGCTAGGGCTGCACGAAATATTGCATGCGATAGTCATGCTCCATTTTCAAATGGAGCGGCATTTAATACACAGAGCCGTAGATCGCTGACAAGCTACGCGATCTCACGTTCACTATCGCATGCTATTCATCTGCGACTCTGAGCACGAATTGCGTAGCTTGTCTATGAACTACGGCTCAGTGTATTAAATGCCGCTCCATCTGAAAACAGCTGATGGAGATTTACAGCTAATCACAGAACCGTCTTTACTGACGAGATGCGCATGACTATCGCATGCAAAATATCGTGAAGCCCTAATTCTAGCAGACCAAAAAAGAACAATTTAACTTAAAATGAATTAATAATATTTTTTGGGCCATTTTTTAGACTCTCTTCTTGAATCTGGCATGTATTTTTTACTGTACAAATAAATGCAGCCTTGCTGAGCAGAATATAATTATTTTAAAACATTATAAAATATTACAGATCCCAATTTGAACACTGTGTAGCCTAAATGTTATAATAAATGAAGTAATAGAGCTGTTGTAATTAGTATTATTATTTGTATCATTATTATTGTCCTTTTTTATTTTATAGAACTACAGTAAAATTACAATACTAACATTTCTGAATGTTGAAGATGAGTAACAGCGTTTCAGCGCAGATTTTCCTCGTGCTTTGGACTTTGATTCCTGGCGCAGCTGACGCTGTTTGAATACATGCAATTTGTGTGTGTGTTACAAAACATAACGTTCTGCATTTTAATTGTTTCTGGCCATTTTGTGATTTCAATCATCATGCAGTAACCAGTAATAACCACCCCTTCCTCTTCTCATTGAAGACATGCGATGCAGCGCTACAGTCTCTCGCTGTCTGTGCTTGTCTTTCTCTGACAGTTTTAAATGACGACATGTTTACTGCATTAGTGCATGCCTCTATTTGATCACGTAACGCCATTGCTCGGTACAATTTATTCAGTCTTTTCGCTTGTTTGGCTGAACACAAAGAGCAATTTTTGGACAAATTTCATTTGCCGAAAATTCGGTGCATCCCTAGTGATTTCAGATGTCAAATTGGATGTGTCGATAAGCTCATCTCCGATTGTCCGTCCTGCGTTGCATCATGCGAATTTCCCACTCTAGTTGAAAGATGCGAACAAGGCAAATATCGCATGTTCGTGGCAATCGCATCGCTCAATTCACATTTCACAAATAATACAATTTTATTTTGGTGTGCACACAGACTTTTAAAGGGTTAATTCAACGAAAAAAGGAAATTCTGTCATTTAATTACTCACCCTCATGTTGTTCCAAACCCATAAGACCTTTGTTCATCTTCGGAACACAAATTAAGATATTTTTGATGAAATCTGAGCACTCTCTGTCCCTCTGTAGACAGCAATGCAACTGTAAAGTTCCCAGGTCCAGAAATGTAGCAAAGACATCGGTAAAATATTTCGAGAATATTTTTGTGTCCAAAGAAAACAATAATATCATAATTTATTCAACAATTCTCCTCCCGAGTTACCATCTTCCGCCACGTAATCAACATAATCAGCGTGGTTTACGTTCAGTAGACAGCATGCGCATGCTGGACGTAAACAACGCTGTTTATGTTGTTACGTTCTGCGATACTCTCCAAAATGATGGTAACTCGGGGAGAAAAATTGAGGATGGCCAAAGATCACCTGGCGGCAAACGGTGGAACAAGAACTAAAAAGCCACCATCACACCTGGGGAACAATAGGCACTGTGGCCCGCGACCGGCAGAAGTGGAAGGATTTCGTTGCTGCCCTTTGCACCTTTGGCGCATCATATGGGCCAAATGATGATTGCTTTCTTGCGCACAAAAAGTATTCTCGTAGCTTCGTAAAATTACGGTTAAACCACTCTGATGTTATTTTACCGATGTCTTTGCTACGTTTCTGTACATGGGAACTTTTCATTTTTGGACAAACTAACACTTTAAAGCTTCTCTTTTATTGACAACAGTCGGTTTATAAGCGCTTCTTCTCATTAATTAAAATTGTGTCTTGGTAATTGCAATAAGCCATTGTGATTTCAGGTTTTTACTTCATGCTAAAGATTATTTGTAGCCAACAGTTTTCTTGCTTGGTCTGCTGTCTTGTATAATTATGATCCTCTTTTGATAGGTTGATGAAGACACCATTGTCTCGTCCACCGGCGCTTTGTCCCTTAAGAAGGTTCCAGAGGAGCTCATTGTGATTGGAGCTGGAGTCATTGGCGTAGAGTTGGTAAGTCGATGATTGAGGTGTTTCATTCCATAATCATCATAACACTGATCTAAATTGTTCATTTTGGTACTGAAACTCCTTCTTTGTAACATTTGCAGTCCGATGATGCTTCTGAATTGGTTTTGATAATGGAGATCCACTCTGTTTGTTTCCAGGGGTCCGTATGGCAGAGGCTTGGTGCCAAAGTCACAGCAGTGGAGTTCCTCGGCCACGTCGGCGGAATGGGAATCGACATGGAGATGTCCAAGAACTTCCAGCGAATTCTCCAGAAGCAGGGGTTGAATTTCAAACTGAGCACCAAGGTCATGGGTGCCACCAAGAGACCTGACGGCAAGATCGATGTGGCGTGAGTGCAGCGTTTATTCATCTGCTGTGCAGGAACTGATTAATCTAGTTATTTTGCCCATATTGACGTTTCCGTTGGTTAGTGTGGAAGCTGCAGCTGGTGGCAAGAGCGAGACGCTCACCTGTGACGTTCTGCTGGTGTGCGTTGGCCGCCGTCCCTTCACCAGTAACCTCGGCCTTGAGGCTGTCGGTATTGAACTGGATAACCGCGGGAGAATCCCTATCAATGGTCGTTTCCAAACCAAAGTGCCCAAGTATGGAGGTTTGAAAATGAGTTTTCTTGTATGCATTGCAACCGACAAATCCTAATATGCTTTGCAAATATCTTCTAGTATCCATGCCATTGGAGATGTTGTAGCTGGACCCATGTTGGCCCATAAAGCAGAAGATGAAGGTATCATTTGTGTCGAGGGAATGGCAGGAGGAGCCGTCCATATCGACTACAACTGTGTGCCCTCCGTTATATACACACACCCTGAGGTCGCCTGGATCGGCAAGACCGAGGAACAGCTCAAAGATGAAGTGAGTAGACTCGTTTTTATTTTAGCACACCTTTATATTTAAATTGCATTTCATATCAAACATTTTCTTCTAATATGCTTCAAATGATTGCCTATTTTCCAGGGCGTGCCGTATAAGGTGGGCAAATTCCCCTTCGCAGCCAACAGCAGAGCCAAGACGAATGCTGATACAGATGGACTGGTGAAGATCCTCGGCCACAAGGACACGGACAGGATGCTGGGAGCACACATTGTGGGAACGGTAATGATGCTTTTGATTTTCCTCTGTAGGAGGTCATTTTTATTTTAAAGTACATCATTAATGTATTAAATGTTGTTTTACAGGGGGCCGGAGAGATTATCAATGAGGCTGCATTAGCTATGGAATATGGAGCATCATGTGAGGATGTTGCAAGAGTGTGTCACGCTCATCCCGTAAGTGTCCTGAATATAGTCTACTGATTTAATTCTACTTCTTTTTCTTTCTTTCTCAGATTCCTCTAATTAATAGACATTCTGAGGAAAGAGCATATTAAACTTGGCCAATGTTTTTATTTTATTGTAAAATATTTAAAATAAAATATTGTTTTGCATAATATATTAAAAAATTATAAGAATATTTATTATTACTATTATTAGATATGTATTTAGAGACACATGCTAAAGCAATGCACAAAAATGATCATTATTATTAATTGTAACATTATTCTTTTTTCCATGTTAACCAAACTTTCTCTTTTGCCCAATCACTAAGTGTCACTGAATGTTATCTACCTATTTGTCCTACTTTTTTCTCAACTGTTAAGTTCCTATTACTAATAGTACGGTGGCCGAGAAGTCCAAAACAAATCACGATTCTGAAAACAAAATAACAAATTACAAATGCAAAAAAAAAAAAAGAAGCAATTAAGAAAACATTATAACAAGTCAGAAAACACAACGACAAATCAGACAAACCAGAAGAGAGGTTTGGGAATAGATTACTCACCGCTGACTGGACGAGACATCTGTCAATCAAGATGTTCAGGAGGAACCTGAAGAAGAACAGCAGAGTCAACTTATACATCAGCTTCAGTGGCGCAGATGATAAATCACGTGACATTCCGTCTATTTGACGCGATCGACCCGGGTTCTTTTGCCAAACTTTTTCTCCCTTTTCAAATATCGCATCGTAAAGGCATTTATTTTCAATAGAAATCAAGGAAATAATCAAAAAGCTGAAAATAAAGCATCGGTTAGTGTAGGTGTATGGAGGGCTTTATTATTTATTGTAGGTGGCATCAATTTAATAATTTGAATTAAAATGATAATTTACACTCAATTCGTTATTATTGCATACTGTTTTATAATGTAATACAATACTGAAGTGCAGATAATTGCCACTGTTTGCAACAAGTAGCATACATAGCAGAAAATAATGCTATTTTAACAGTGTAAATAGGTATTTGTCAAATAGCTGCTATCACTATTTGACAGAACTAAGTCAAATTTACAGTCACTCCCATAGACACCGTATTAGAAACACCCTCACATTAGCGTTAACAAGTTTTTTTGTATTCTGATTAAAAGGTAATATAATACTCAGTGTTGTAAATACGTGCATATTTTTAGGAAGCAGCTATCTGCACTGTGTAAATAGATGCTATTTACACTAATTGCAAATGACTATTTTCACTGTTTCCTTGATTTCTATTGAAAATAAATGCCTTTACGATGCGATACGAGATTTGAAAAGGGAGCAAAAAAAAGTTTGGCAAAGGCGGGATTGAACCCGGGTCGATCGCGTCAAATAGACGGAATGTCACGTGATTTATCATCTGCGCCACTGAAGCCGATGTATAAGTTGACTCTGCTGTTCTTCTTCTGGTTCTTCCTGTACATCTTGATTGACAGATGTCTCGTCCAGTCAGCGGTGAGTAATCTATTCCGCTGTCTCAGACTATACCTACCTATTCAGGTTTGTCTGATTTGTCATTGTGTTTTCTGAATTATTTAGTTTTCAGATTTGTTTTTTAAATTTGCTGATGACTATTATACGGTGGCCGAGAAGTGCAAAACAAATCACGATTCTGAAAACAAAATAAATTAATATCTTCTGAATAATGAGCTCACTAATCTTTTTTTACTTACTAACCCATTTTTTAACTTCCATTTTTATTTAAACTTTTAAATAAGTATTATTGTTAATTATATAATAATTATTGTTTATTATAATAATTTCAGCATTGATGTTTATTTTTATTATTATTATTTTACATTAATATTAATCAAGCTTGTCCTCTTTTCCCAGACTGTATCAGAGGCCTTCAGAGAAGCTAACATTGCTGCTTCGTTTGGAAAAGCTATCAACTTCTAGATTCTCTCAATATACACCTGTATATAAATAAAGTATCTTCTGCATTGTTTTCCAAACAGTCCGCTCAATCTAGAGTTCTTCCGTCTCTGGGCATACATCCACAATAACCCTGTAAATCACTTCGTCTGTTATTTAAATCCTAATAAAGGAGTTTGTGTCTTATGTTGTACTTCGCCTGACTGAGAAGAACATGATTTGGATTTGATAAAGCGGTGTTGTTCACTGTTGGGTTATGTGGAGCACATTTCATGCTGGTGGTCATAAATAGTCTCCTGAGCTCCAAAGCAATCATTTTGATGGTTGGAAAATTGACTTTGGCTGTACTGAAACAAACAGGAGATGAATAAAGAGGAACATCATTATGCAGTGTTAATTCTGCTTTCATTAGGGTGATATGCTTTGCAAACGGATTAAGATATGAGGATTTGAAAAGATAATTTAATACAGTTTGTGGTGGGTTGTTGAATGGTCCGGGTTCAAAATACCTATCTAAAGAATTTGTGGCATGTTGTCGGTTTACCACTGAAAATAAATTTGACTCGTTCATCAGTTTTATAAAGCCAAAACATAATTCCCTTACAGTGACTGCAAGTACATAGAATTAAGAAATAGAATTTACTTTCCACAATGTATGAAGAGCTGAACTTTTAAGATCATTAAATGCAGAAGTAATTGTTTATAGGGAAGTAAACATCTTAAAGTGTTATCTTCGGTTTTACAGTAGGCCTACATGTGATTTTTTTTTTGCAGCGTTCCCGTAAAAAAGTACTTAGTTTTTTTGCATTTTAACATTTGCATCAGCCAGTGTTGGGAAATAATAACATATAGTTCACTTTCTGTGATAATTTAGTCTAGTATAACTTCATAAGCTCAACTGCAGTTCCTCCTTGAAGCCACCCGAGGTCAATGCTGCTATTCACTCCCTCATTTCCATTATTGGAGTAACCAAAATAGTCTTTCACGTTGAACACATTTCTTTGAGTGTGACAACCAGTTCGTGCCCAAAAACTTTTGTCTTCTTTTTCGACAGTTAACTATTGTATAATTTTAAACCTAACAAACTTGTTAAAATGTTTTGCATGCATTTTGCTTGTACAATATTTGCTAATGCAAAAAATAAATGCTAATGCGTTTGTCATTTCCCCTGCCTAATTTCAAATTTGTTTTAAATGTATAAATACATTCTAGGGACAATGAGTATGTGTCTACTTCAGATAAGTCATAATAAATGAAAGAAGGAGGGTTCAAAAGTGCTCACTAATGCCTTCAATCAGTTTGTGTGAATACACTAAATAACGTCTGCTGAGACCTTTGTGTGTCACAAAGTGGAAGGATGGGAGGATTTCGGATGTATAGCCTGCTGTACTTGTTATTCCTGAAAACTGCTATCTTTGTTCCTTTTGTGTTCTAAAAAAAATAAACCGATTAGGTTAAAAACTGAAGTTATCCTCAAAGGAATAGTTCACCTGAAAACAAAAATCTGCGGACAATATCCTCCTCCTCAGGCCTTTCAAAATGCAGATGAGTTTATTTCTTCATAGGAACAGATTTGGGGAAATTCATCATTACATAACTTGCTCATCAATGAATCCTCTGCAGTGAATGGGTGCCGTCAGAATGAGAGTCCAAACAGCTAATAAAAACACAACAGTAACCCACATAACTTCAGTCTATCAATTAAATGTCTTGTGAAGTGAAAAGCTGCATGTTTGTAAGAAACAAATCCATCAGCAAGACTTTTGAAACCATTCTGGCTAAAATACGAGTCCTCTTGTTGCTTTCTCCAGTGAAACATGGATTATTGAAACTAGTGGATTTTCATGATTTTTTTCATCAGCTGTTTGGACTCTCATTCTGACGGCACCCATTCACTGCAGAGGATACATTGGTGAGCAAGTGATGTCATGTTAAATTTCTCCAAATCTGATCTGATGGAGAAACAAACTCATCTACATCTTGGATGGGCTAAGGGTGAGAACATTTTCAGCAAATATGAATTTTTAATTGAACTATTTCATTATATTAGTGCAGGAGTTGAAAAATACTAACTGAATAGCTTACAACACAGCAAGTATGTCTCGCGTTCATAGCTGAGAGATACTCAGCAGTCTGGCTTCTAAATGTACTAGATTCTGGATGGTTGTTATTGCTGGTGTTACTGCTGTTAGACATGTTAACCCTTCGTTTGACACATTTCAGTGGCCATCCTTTCGGTTTCATTTTATTCACTATATCCTGAGTTCACTTATTTTAGATTTCTGCAGGGGCTCATCAGCTGGTAAAAAGCACATAATTATACTTAATATAAAATAAAAAATAATAAACAGGGTTGCATAAAAATCACGATGAAGCTTAGCAAAATTATCAAATCAAACACTGCAATTTAATGAAATGCATATGTTGTTGCTCTGCGTGTTTCAGAGTGAAGCGTCGCACCGATGTTCCGGTGTTTTCAGCATCTCAGAGCATCTCGGTTCTCAGTAAATGCAGCGAAATTCCTCTCAAATTCATCATGCAATGTGCGTTTGTGGACCCAACTTGAGCTGTTTTTACTTTATTTTATTTACACACTTGCATCACTTCCAACATTTTTCGACAACATTTTACAGCATTTCGTCAGGATTCTGTCAAAACAAAAGCTTGATCATTCAAATTGTTGAAAGGTTGAGAGTTTGTCATTTTGAACACGTTTGAAAGTGTAGAATTTAGGACATAAATATATCTATTATTTATCATAAACATCTTGATTGATTGATTGATATCTAGACTACCTTTACATCACATTGTGTAAACAGCTTATAACTATTAATCCATAGATATATATTATTTTAATGTGATTCAGAATATGCATAAAACACCAGAATAAACACACATGTAAAACACCTTTTTTATTCATTTATAATCCTCTAAATATGCATCTTTTTGTATTTGCTTCGGAAAATACATGTTTATGTGAATATAAATTATTGCTGGGGGTGTACAGTTAGACACTGAAATGCAGAAAGGATTGGAAAATGAAATGTAATTTTTCCATCCCACTAATGCGGTTCGATTTCTATTTCAAGCGTCCACACAAAGCTATAAAAGGCTTTTCAAGAAGTGATCTACTTAGTGGTCTTCATGTAGCCTGCATAATGCTCTGTGGTCCGATTTCGTTTCTGAAAATAATCATGAGCAAACCTTCAATGTAGTGAAGCATTATGTGCTATAGTGTACAAGTGTACATCTATGTAATGGCACCACAATGGTATCTGAGAGCTTTAAAGCTCACTCACTACTTTCAGATGATGGGAGGGTATTAAACTCTTAAGAAGCTCAAGTCAATCAGCTAATTGCAGATGGACTGACGGTAAACATAGGGTGAGAGAAATGTGTCTCTTTAATTCAGCTGTTTTTAGCTACCCTATTTTGCATGTTGGTATATTTTAAACCAGTTTCAGTTTCCTAAATAATGATGATTTTCCAGTCACACAAAATAGGTTAATTTTAGTGTTTTCCACATACATGACCATTCAGTTGCAGAATTAGAGTTTTATTCATGGCAAAGCTTCTTCATAGGGTACATAGGGAAATTTATCTCATTTGTGTGTGCATACAATCACTTGGGGTTTCAGAATATACAATTGTTTCCACATTCATTTCACATGTCTTGTTTCATTAATACAGTGTGTAGCTGAGTAGGCCTACTTTATTTCACCCTGAAAGAATGGAAATGCAACAACATGGCGCATATGAACACGCTGTAACGGGTTGTAACGTGAGGGACACGTTATAACATGATCAAAACATCTATAAATAACAATGTGAACAAATATAAACAAATATTAGTCAGAAAAATGCACAGACACACACACTTCCTCCATGCACACTCGCAGCTCTCCCAGAACAGGCGATACAAGCCAGCAAACTTCTTGAAATAATAATTTATGATTATTCAAGGTCTAAATGTTGTCCTCTATGGTGTTTAGCAACTAGTGAAATAATAATATTAAAAATGTATATCGTTTACCTCTGCACACCGTTTGCGCGGACATGATACGTCATGTACGGCTTTATTACTGTAATATTATGGACTTCGTACTGTACTGTTTTCTCACTGGCGAATGAAACGTGAGGTAATCTGACCCCGTTGCATTCAATCCTCCATCAACGGCGTTTTTTAAGGTCGCGACTCGCGTCCGTGTGTTTTGGAGAGTGATTTACAGGAGGGTGAGATTATACTTTCAAAGTTGGCTTGCTAGCCTCTCTGAAATGAACACGAAGCATTGTGCTAACACACTTCTCATTATGTGTGTTTGACTTCATGCTGCGCTGCACAGATCGATCGGCCAGAGCTGAATTGAAAGTGGAGATGTTAAGTCGGACACTTTATGCTTCCTCTATTGGTATTTAAATAGCATACAGTAGACAAATGTTGAACTTTATTCCTGTAAAGATGGTGTTATTGCTTTATGAAAATGTCTCTGAAACGTGTTTAATTAACCTCATGTGTGATAAAGTATGCAAACACAGCGCAAGCATAAAGCAGGATCCACAATTCAGTTCAGCAACGCATGACGTCACCTATTCAAACTAAATGAGAAGCGTTAACGTATTTAGGTATTCGTTTGTATATATTTTGTTGTATGAATATCTGACCATACAAAACATCAAAAGAAAGAACAGGGTATGCTTGTAAACAGAAACATTTAATTCTAGCTTCAGGTATTTTAAGCACTTGAATGTGAGTATGTTTCATAAATAAAAAATTAAGAAATGAGCAACATTTTAAACAAAAAGCTGAAAAAAGACAATGAATTGGATTCAGAATGATAATCAAAACCCCCCAAAGAGTCGATCAACACCCCAAATCTTGACAGTCATTATTATCTCTTCATAAGTCGACATTTTATTCCATAACGTTACAGTTTTGATGCCGTTTTAACATGTGGAAGCATTTATTGTATTGGTTTCTTCTTCACTTGTTTTAATTTTTTTATTCTGTACAGAAGATGTGTACTAGCACATGAAAACACAGATTCTTGGAGCTCAAATATATTTGGAATTGTTCTAAGTGTAAGTCAAGCATACTTAAATGTGAAGTATATTTATGAGAAGTACATAGAAAGTAGACAAAGTATATTTTCCTATTTCTACTTTAAAATAAGTACTAATAGCACACTTGAATAAACTTCGTAAGGGGATGCAGTGATACTTCACGTTAAGTTTAATGTGGTGTACTGTATACTGCGTGTATTACTAGCACAGAAGTGTTAGGCTAAATTTGGAACGATCTTGTCTCTCTAATCTGATTAACTGAAATTAAGCAAAATGTTTATACAGTGACTTAACTTTCAGAAGTTGTTCAGAAAACCTAAACCACTTACTTAAAATATGATGCATAACAGATGAAACGCCATCAAGGTCTCACGTTGGGCAAGAGTCCAACATCTAATCATTTTACAGGCAAAAAGTTCGCTTTAAGAATGAAAATAAGAATGCTCTTCCAGCCTAGTCATTATGTGCATTAACAATGATGTGAACAGTGTTGGGGAAAGTTACTTTTAAAAGTAATGCATTACAATATTGCGTTACTCCCTAAAAAGCTACTAATTACGTTACTTAGTTACTTTTTATGGAAAGTAATGCGTTACATTACTTTTGCGTTACTTTCGCGTTACTTTTTAAACATGAGCAGGGCTTGATTGTTTGTTTTTAATACAAGAAGTTCTATTTATAGCAAATGTAAAAGCCCTTTCACAACAAAAAGTGTAATGAATAAACCTCAGGCTGAAGGAAGAGTAAATTCACGTCTGTACAGAATGCAGAAAAAGAAGGTTCAACACTCTTCAGCAATAAAAAAACATTGAAGCACAATTGTTAGTTTATCTAAAGTCATTTTTGCTTATTATTATGGTTGAACTGGATAATCAAAGGTCAGCAGCAAACACATCGGTTAATAAAATGAGATTAGATATATTTGTGTTGTTTAACATATTTAATTATTGCAGGTTTGCGTCATATTCTGAGTTATAATTAATTTTGATGAATACAGAATCAGTTTTTTGCGAGTGGTATGAATTAATAAACGTTCACATTTAGTCTAGATTAAAACTACAGTAACATCATGTTCACACAGCGTACTGTCGTCAATAAATGGGAAAAAAGTAACTCAGATATTTTCTAGTAAATTAAAAAGTAATGCGATACTTTACTAGTTACTTGAAAAAAGTAATATTATTACGTAACTCGCATTACTTGTAATGCGTTACCCCAAAACTGTATGTGAAACAAATGATGCGCTTCTCATGCAATGTATGACCACCTTTGGACTTATTCTTCTGTATCTTGGTAATATTTATCAAATGGAGAACATGTCAAAACAAATACTTCTTTCTCAAGAGCTGAAATTAAATGTCAATCATCAAATTGCCAGCAGCGAATGAAAATTTGGGGTGACACCCGGGGTGGCCAATCAGATGTCAGGGGTGTCAAGTGCCACCCAGGACACCCCTCTGGCTCTGCCACTGTGACCATTTGTAACTATGTAAAAACTCAAACGTTTAGGTTTTAGACATAGCTGCTAAATTTACAGAAGTTAAATCCTAAAGAGGTATAAAATACCAAAACAATGTGGAAATGAATAATATCTGGAACAAAATGCTTAAACTGCATTACGCAATAGAGCAGACACCAAAAACTAAAATAGTACACCACTGTCTAGACATATTAAATAAAAATATATGACCCCCCCCCTTTTTTTTACAAGTCACATGAAACGAGTCACGGCCACAAACAATGGTAATATAAATTTTCCAGAGTGCCTCAATTTACAAGTTTTTTTTGTTTTTATGTGTTTTGTTTTATGTGAGTCTTGAAACAAGTGACTACATGTGACATTAAAGGACATTTTTGTGGTTTAAAAATAACCTCAAGAGTATTTTTGTTTTCTGTGGGAACTCGAAGCAGCATGTAAACACAAGGCACGATGAGTCATGCAAATGCAAGATTTGGGAGGGTCGTCTTTTCAAGAACTTGTGTCTAAACTTAAACAATACAAAGATCACTAATGAATAATATTTTCTTAATAACCAGTAATAGCTCACCTGCTGCAATAATCTTTCCCCCCCAAAAAAACCTTTACAATAGCCCCGCCCACAATGCACACCATTGGTCGAATCAGACGGCTAGTTTTATGTAGATGCTTGTCATTTAATTAGTAATATTAATGTATATTATTATTGTAATTATTATAACATTATGGAAGTTTTTCTTTTACTAAATATTTGTTTACTGATTCACATTTTCAGCTAATGGACAACCGGTGGTTTGCAGGAGTTTAAACGACTATGTGTCTCCCTGTGTCTTTCTGTTACTAAAACCCTTTTCAGAACATTTATAAATGGAATAATTGGTAAAGTCTATAAATGATGGTGCTTTTTTGCAAATCTTTCACTGTTTGTATTGTTACCAGTGAACCATTCAATTTAGGTGTCTTCCAAGTGTGCTTAGCGGTGTTTGTGCATAAAAATAACAGAGATTTCAAGTGCCATAAAATATAATTATATTCGTTTTGCTTATTTAAAGGAAATACATGTGCACAAAAATAAATATAAAGTACAACATAAAAGAGCATTTCGTATCTAAAGGCTTAAAAGTCACATACTGGGAGGTATTTAGCTGTAGGTGAACATGATTCAGAGAGTGCACAAAAACATTAATCATAAAATATTACGTAAAGCAACAAAGTGTCCCTTGTATAATATGATAATGAATTCAATTTTACATTGACATGAACCAGACTACACTAGAACCAAAGCAGTCGGTTCACATCTGCGGCTCTTTTGTCATGGTCCTCTAACCTCTCAATAATTCATGTGTTAGGCATTAAATACAAAAAATAACAAGACCACTGTATTACAACCAATATTTTCATGCTATCAATGGCAATATTAAATGTCTGCAAGACAAATACGTGGTTTTTCATTAAATTAAATGAATGACATGGCTGCAGAAACACATTTGAGTGAACATGTCAAGAATATATATATTAAAAATTCCCTTAATTTTCATAACATTCAGTTGTCTACAGCCTAATGGACTTCTTTTTCTGTAAAAGATCCATTGCATATTTATTTTGGAGTCAGATAATAGAAAAATGCTCCAACTTTTGACACAGAGCCTATTTTCTTTAAACAATATGCAGCAGCCAAAAGCACTGAAATCCAATAGTGACCTTGTGTTTGCCCACCACACCCAGAATTCAAGCCTTATTACTAAACTCTCATATCCTCTTCTGACCCATTTCAGGTCGGACCCATTTCAGTCTCCACTAGTGAGCTGACGAGTTGAATCGGGTGTGTTAGATGAGGGAGACAGTGCTGGGATGCTCCAGGACAATTTTGAAAGCCATTTCAGATACATGTAACTCATACTGTATATAACATATTACATGTACGCATAGTTTTAAGGCATGCAGTTTTAATCGCCTTTTTGGTAACTTTGTGCCTTAACAGACCATGACACTGCATGCACATAGTATATTTTGCGCTTTGATATGAATTGATAGACTATAGCACGCGCCGGTTTCCGTGCTTGTTTGAATCGCGCCTGCCGTATCGTAAAGACGTTCTGCGACTGAATAAATGCAGAAACAGCAGTTATGAGTGGGGTAGCCAATCCTAGGCTCCACCCCTGCGTTAAATAATTGTATAAATTTTTACAAATTTAAAATTACAAATTTAATTTAAAATTAATTAAATGTAATTAATTTAATTAATCTTTAAAAATTAAAGTTAACGCACTAATTTGGACAGCACTAGATTTGATACAACAATCCGTTAAAACAAGTTTAAGCTTTTTTTTAAAGTTATATTTATGGGGAGTTTGTGCCTTTATTGAGACAAGACAGTAGAGAGCTGACAGGACTGGGTAGAGAGAGGGGATGGGATCGGGAAAGTACCTCGAGACGGGAATTGAACTCGGGTCGTCGTGAGCACAGTTGCGCTGTATGCTGGCGCACTAATCACGAAGCTATTGGCACCGACAAGTTTAAGCATTTTTGCTCCACAAATGAAATCGAAGTCTGACATGAAGTTCCAAATGAAGCCACTGTTGCTCAGAGATGCAACTATTTTACACATTATTGCCGTTTCATTTCTCAATATAGAAAATGTTTGAATCAGCGTTTTTGAAAAAAATCGGTTGAGTGAATAATTCAATGACTCAAAAAGACTGTTCTGTTTCTGAAAGAATAAAGATTTTTTACAAATTGGTTGAATGACTGATTAAACAGCTCACTCGTGAAAGCAGACACTTGTTGCCATCTACTAGCATATAATATTATATAACAATATTGGGGAATGTTTTAAAAAAGCATCTTGTGACCTAGAAATAGTGCAACATCTGACATATGTCATCTTCATTTTACATCACAAGATTTTGTTTTATTACAATTCTAAATCCTAAAACTGTCAGTGTGTTCGACCCAAATCCAAATTTGGATTTTCATTGTGATCTCAGACTTTAGACCGCACTGTATACTTTCAACAGCCACTCAACAGATGGCAAGCTTATAATTGCGAATTGTCTGCTAGGACGGATGCTTTCTTTTACTTCAGTGTTTACTAGCCTATAAACTTCACTTGATAAGACCACCCACTGGAGCCTGGCAACGTGTGACTGATGGTTGTAATCAGCTTACAGGTCATCAGAAAAGCTTGAAGACAGAAGCACTGACTTTTACATAACTACCTTGACCTTAAAGTAAGCGCAGATAGAAGGCGCTAGTGACAAATGCGGCCATTAACCAGTCCTGGGCTCTCAGCTTGAAAGCACCATTAGAAGCATAGAAGAGGTTGTATTCTCTCACAGTTTTGGTGTAATCGAGTTCGTGGGATCTACATCTGTAATCGCCATACATGCCATTCGTCATGGCTGGAATGAGGAGGAGACATTCTGATTGGGTCTGCTGGCATGGGATGCTCTTTTGATTATGTTCCCATTTGTAAGTGGCATGATTGGAATCGACAGGACAAGAGAGGTAGAAGGGATCGCCAGTGTGCACAGAGTGTTGAATCCTTATTGAGCGGCCAATGATTGTTTCACTTCTCTTGTGAATCTTCCCCCTGAAAAGACATTCGTTAAAGATACATGAGACAGTTTTGTCTTACAAATCAAGCAAAAAATGATACACAAACCAATTGGATTGATCTTATACCTGATTTTTGGTGACATACTTTAGTGAGTCCATCAGCAATGTTTTGTATTCCTCCTCTGAAACACAGTCCAAACACAAACATCAATTAAAAAAATTATAATGTACACAATGCCCCCAAAAACAGAATTACAAAGCCACAATATGTACAAATTATATAATATTCCTGAACTAAAACACATAAAACCCTACCTAGTTTGTGATGTGCAGCCTTGTTCAGTCCAAGCGCAGTATGGGTCACGGGAAAGGACACATTCCTCACAGGAAGCACTGTAGTCTTGACATCTCTGCAGGTCTAACATAGAAATTTGACCAGGATATCCTACAAACAGCTTCCTCTGCAGACAAAATCAACAGTATTTGAACTTGCAACAGAAACTGCAGACACTATACATGTGATGCACAAGGCTGCTTGATTACCTTCTCAGAGTCGAGTTTCATCGAATGTACGGGTGCTGAACCATTGCAAAGATGCGTTTCTGAGATGATGAATGCTTTGGAGCCATCCTCCAGTATCTTAAGGATCACTCCAGTGTCTAAGAAGGACCAAGACATCAAACGGCTAAGTAAGACTAAGGCGTCTGAAAGAGCTAACGGGAGCATTTGCAGTACAATACTAAGTGCAAATAATGGAAAACATTAACTCACATTGTGTATGATAGACTGTTTCCTTCAAACATGTTTGATATGTTTGTACTGTAGTTATACAATTTAGAAACATTTCAGCATAGGTTGCTTAAACAGCAGCAATTCAGTAGCTTTTAGTTGAATTTTAAGGGTCAGAAATGTTTTGGAAAATGGTTAAAATTGAATTATGTTTTTTCATTTTTATGTAAAAAACCTTCAGTGAGAAAACAAAACAGAACAGCCGGTAGCAAGGGAAGGGTTTCTTTTATCAGGGGTATTGTTATTGTCTCTGGCATGAAGGAAGTCACAAAGTGAGCATCGATATGTAGACATTTGAACCAATACATCACACACACACACACAACAAGTATACCTGTTGCAAGCAGAAGCACATTGTGCATGCTGTCATCCGAAACTCGGACTCGGTCAACGGCAATCTTGGTGAAGTTCTTATTACTTGTGAAGAAAGGTGTTTCGTTTTCAATGGGATTAATCCAGTTGTTCATCTCTGGATGGTCTTTAATGAATTGAAGGGTAGAAATAGGAATGGAATTGCTTTGTTTGTCACACTGGAAAAGAGTGAAATATATCGGTTATAATATCATTTCAGTCAGTATTGTTTAAGGTCACAAGTTACAACACAACACAAGTGAGGTTACAAACATCCCATTGTTATCAAGGCCATGGCAAAAATAACTGTTCATTTCCTCAGCTATAAGAGGGGATATAAAATAGCTATTGTGAGGAAACAATAGCCTTGGTTCACAACAATGGCTATAGCAAGGCTGAGGAATTCACCTTTGGGTCAAGAGTAAAACGATTGAGGAAGTTGTTGGGCATAAACAACATACAAAAATAAAGTAAAATTTTCCTACATACAAAAATGTGTAATTTTGAATTGAATAGGCTTTATTGTGTTATTTTACTTTATAGTATGTTATTTACTCAATATAGTGTTATTTTACTCAAAATATGATGTATGTTCAAGAATGTGATCCACAAACTGATCAATATGTTGAAGTATTCCAGTCTATTGGGCAGTAATGGAGTGTATTAGTAAACTTGAATAACCCTATGAACTTTAGGAGAATGCCCAGAATATGACAAAAACATATTCATATAAACAGGTTTTGAAGTGTCTCATGAGACTGCTGCTCAAGGTTTTTCTCATGAGACTGCTGCCCAAGGTTATTTAAACAAAGGGCTGATTTAGCCAAAAATGCCACCCTTAAAGATGGACCAGGTGCGCTAATAGATTAACTGTAGCAAACCAGAAAAGCATAGCTGATAAAAAAAAACGGAACTCCCATGTTTGGGCAGTGCAACAGGTATAAAATGACTGAGTGGACAGACAGGGATTCAGATGTTGCAGGGCCTGCCATCTCGGCTTTGTTATTCTGATAATAAAGTCTAATTTTGATATCTGGAACTCCTGCTTCTTGAGCCTCAATGACTACATTGAAGAAATTCATCCTTTGCTCTTTTGGCCACAACAGCTTCAGCTGAAGCAGATGTTACTCAGTTTTTTGTTTTGTTTTACATTTTAATAAAAAATATTATTATTATTATTATTTAATTTAGCCATTATCATTTTTATTTACGTTTTATTTATATTAAATAAATTATTTACTTAATTTAAAATTAAGAATTAATTAATTTATTGAAATTCTTTTTTGAGTTAAGTTTTTCTCTGAACTTCACAACAGACCCCAGTTTGACGCAGAACATAGTTATTTTAAAAATGGTACCACAGCACCAGTGGAGCTACTCGACACAAATCTGGAAACAATGCATGGTATTACAGTCATGCTCATGGAAAAGTCTTTTGTGATGTTTGTCAATACTAGGAAACCCAGAAAACTTCCGTACACATTATTTTACCACAGTGGTCAACCTATAAGCATAATGGTCAATGGAGCATAGTATAAAACAAAAAGATGCCAAACAATGAGAACAGTGAAATTTTTTTCTACCAAAACAAACTGAATATTTGATAAGACAAGGTGTTTATTTGGATTATTCTGTGTATGTTTTTTGCTCACAGTTCCTGGTCTTGGGGTGGGAACGGCCTCAGAACCTTTGAAGAAGGAATTCTCAAAAACATAATCAATCTCTGCCAACGAGTAAACGCACACAGCAGTAGAGTTCCTATAACAACAAAAAAAAAATAACGGTGATATAATGTATTTCATTTCTGAGCAATCAGTGGCACCAAAGGAATAAAAAAAACAATATTAAGTAACTAGATGAGTAAAGTTTGCGAACAAACTTAAGCTTCAAGTTTGAAAGTTTAGATAGATAGATTACATAGATGTTGATAGCATGTTGCTATCATGATTTAACATGTCGCTAACATGTTTTAACATGATTAGCTAGCATGTTTCTTGCATAATTTCATTGTTGCTAGCACATTGCTAACATGTTTTTGCATGTTGCTACCATGATTAAATTTTACAAGCATGATTAGTATGCTGTTAATATTGTTATTAATGTTGCTAGCATTGATTGGAACAATTAGCATGTTGCTAGTATGTTTCTAACATGATCTAGCATATTGTCAAGATGTTTTAGCATTATTTAACATGTTGTCAGTGTGTTTTAACATGTTGCTATCATATCTAACACATTGCTCATGATAAAAACCGGGATGCTTGTGACTGTCCCAGTGGTTCAAATCTGAATTTTATGAAGCGACGAGAATACTTTTTGTATGCAAAGAAAATAGAAAATAACTACTTTTTTTCAACAATTCGTCTCATCTGTGAATCCAGATTGAACCACTGATGGCAGATGGACTACCCTGACCCTTTTTAAATATCAGAACAACCTAATTATTTCCTTTTTTAGATATCAGAAGATAATGCAGTGTTTACCAGCTGCTGGAGAAAAGCGCATACACTCGCGAATGCTTCCAGTCATCAGCATGCTGGATGAAAACGTCCTGTAGGCGGTTGAAGTACAGCGACTCTCTAGGAAACCCGCACACAAGTCGTGCCTTCAGAAAGGAGGTCCAGATGTTCTGGAGCAAATGCTTGGGACCACCCTCGTCGACCTACGAGAGAATGTTTTTACAGGTGGACAGTGTTCTACATTAACAGCAGCTTGATGTTCATCAACAGGCCCTGGAAGGTAGGTTACTTTATTTCATGGCACACCAAGAGCACAACTTCTGTGATTCAAGCTTTGTTTTTAAATCTGATCTCTTTCCTGCAGTCATGTTTTCCGCTGTAGATGCTTTCATCTAAATTTGCTGATAACAGTGGTGCTGACAGAACTGTGATAACTTGTTATCGAGTTGGATTCCAGGAAAGCTCGAAAGTGCTAAATTTGAACCTCTACGCGATTGCTCACATTTCCACCTCCTGAATAATTAATTCATGGAAACCAATCCGTGACTATCCCATGACTTTATAAGATAGATCCATTCATTTTCTTTGAAATGTGTAGAATGATAAAATCAATGTTGAATGTCACTTTTCCACAATAATGGTTCTCTCAGACTTGGTGGGTTCGTGTAGGAAGTCTCACAAAGAACCGTCACATCTTTCACACTTAAGTGAGGAACATACCTTACATACTCTGGCCACTCTAGATATCCAAGGATCAGCCTCTGGACTCGTATCTGAGTTTTTCTCACGAAATAAGACGTATATCTTCTCATTCATGGAGTCATTCTTGCGCTGGGCCAGAAAACTGGAAATAAAAGTGGGTTCTGTGGGGGAGTATGAATAAGTCATGAATTATTTCCTTACTCATTCCACATTTTTATTCATATCACTGAACGCTAACTTTATTTTCAAACGGGAAGCCTAATTTACAAAAGAAACAAGGACTAGGCTGTATTTTGATAGCTGCAGCTTGGGAGAGGCAAATGGCTGATTGGTAAACAACTGAGGAACTTGCTAACTCATCCCACTCTGTCCACAAACATACTTTACAGTCACTAAAGTGCATACTAAAGTGAGTTTACTACTTACAGCATTAGAGAGAAGATGTCGATTAAGCAAAGCAAGATCCAGGTGATAATTCACCCAAAATGAAAAACTGGTCATCACTGGCCACTGGTTTATTTACTCTCAATTTGTTTCTTGAACAGAAAAGAAGTTATCTTGAAGAATGTTGCTATCCAAACAGTTTCTGACAGCCACTGACTGAAAAAGTATTTTTTCCAAACTATGGAAGTCAATGGGGACCCGCAACTGTACCAAAATTTGTATTCTTATATTTAGCAGAAGAAAGAAACTCATACAGGTTTGGAAAAACTTAATGATGACCAAATGTTCATTTTTGGGTCAACTGTTCATTTAAAGGGATAGTTCACCCGAAACTAACAGCGTATGCTGCTCTGTGTCAGCTGCGCCACACGGCGCTAAGGTGATGCGGACGAGATGAATTGTTGAATAAAGTTTTTTTTCTTGTGCACAAAAAGTAATCTCATAGCTTTGTAAAATTATGGTTGAACACCTGATGTCACATGGATTATTTTAACGATTTCCTTGCTAGGTATTTGTAGGTCATACACACCTAGGATGGCTTAAGGGTGAGAATGTTTGGGTGAACTATCCTTTTAAATATTTGGGAATATTTGGAAATGTTCTCAATTAAGAAAAAAAATATATACATAAAATAAGTATTCATATATATTAATAAAAAAGTTCTCTTCAATCAATATTAGTGAAAATTGTGTGATTCAACCAACCTGAGACCCATTGATCATACATCCATACGCTGTTTCGTTTTCCAGCTTTTCTGCGAAACTGCAGCAGGGTTCCATCACTGTACAGAGGAGCTGCCGTATAGAGATCTCCATCTGTATATAACCAAAGAAAGCCTTGGCGATAAGCAACTACAATCCTCCAGCTGATTCACAAAGCCTAAGCAGATCAAAACATTAAGCTGCTTGTGCTCCCACATACCTGCCACCAGCGACAAGGAGTTTTGTGAACTTGTATGAGGTGAGATTCCCATGCCGTCTTCAACCTCGCTGGAATGATTGCTTTCTCTGGGAAACTTCAGGAAAGAGACATTATTAGAGATTAGAAATATGGCAAGACATTTGAACATTTATTCATTCGCAGGATATGAATTCTAGATAATACAGATTCTACACTATAAAGTGCATTTACAGACATCAAGAATAAATTGCTTTGATGAGCTGAAACTGATTTTGTTTCTATCAAGAATTGTTATATCTGTGAGTAACTATGCAATTGTTTCTATCAAGAATTCCTTTTTACTAAAGTAAATGTAATTACAGATATCAAAAAGGGTTTTTAATATCAAAAAAGGTGTTTTGATTAGAGATCGACCGATATATCGGTTTACCGATATTTCCCCCGATATTTAAGCATTTTACCATAATTGGATATCGGTTTAGAACCGCTTATTGTTAATATCAGTGTTGCTGATGATGCTTTTTATTGTTGTAATTTAATGATACAATTTTACATGAAAATGTTAATTTTCAACAGTTTTTTGTTGTTGTTAAGATGACTGAAAGGAGGAAAACCCAAAGCGAAGAATGGACTTACTTCACTCCGTTATTTATTTACTTTATAACAGTAAATAAATATCGGTTCTGCATATCGGTTATCGGGTACATAAACGTACAAATAATCGGTATCGGTTATAAAAAAATCTATATCGGTCGATCACTAGTTTTGATATAACTGAAAATCGAACTGTTAATATACAAAATTCATATCCTGGGAATGATTAAAAGTACAATTTGCTTGCCATGCAGTGTAAATTAGTAAGACATTGATTCTTATTCGCATATTTTTGCATACAAATGTGAATCGTCACACATAAATGATTATTTATCACTGTTTTCACTCAATTTCGTTCTAAACGTACAGAAAATGTACAATATCAGAGACCACACATCAGCAAAAATGCAACTTGTAAAGTTGCAAATGCGAGGTCTCAAACATGATATAGTCTAAGCATGTATAAAAACTGTTTTCTATGGTTAATTTGTTTTGAGAAAATGCTAATTTTCGAGAATTTTCTATATTGAATTTTCTCAGGTGTTTTACCCATATTTAGAATTTTGCATTGCATTTTTTTGTGTTGTTGGGTTAAAAGAAATGTCTGTAAACCAAATAACGTCATGGCAGAACAGTATCAATACCTTTTCAGTGTTTTCTTATTACATTGTGAGTTTCGTATGAAATGTATTAGAAAATAAGGCATGTTGTGAGCAATAACAAAACTGCACATGAAGTTATGTCATTCAAAATTAAACAAGCAAGTTAAAACTCAAATAGAGAACTACACTTTATTCTCAGTATTCTCTTATTAAAAATAGTACACCACAAGGCAAAACAGTTGCTCTGTATATTTATATCTTACCAGTTTCCAACACAGTGGCCGTTCTCCATTCGTCCCACATACAAATGTGTAGTCTTCAAATCTTTCAATTACTGTCACTACATATTCACAGGAGCCCTGTATAGATGGAGCAATATCAGTAAGACTGTCCAACTACAAAACTCAACAAAAAAGATTCCACAATTATAAAAACTCACCCCACCACACCTTGTATTCAGAGTAAAGTTCTAAAAAAAACAAAAATACATACATTTTATAAAAATGTCAATATTTTATTATGAACTTGGCCACAAAATCTACAGAACAAAATCTCAAAAGTCTTTTAAAAAGACTATGCATACTCAATTATGTACTTAAATGTGTACAAAGCAACCATGGGGATTATTTTTGCACTAATCCATCACACAATTAACATTTACATTATAAATTGCAACCATAGCAACCGATTGGACTTGTTGTTTGTGGAAATAAATCTTTCATGAACACCGCCTTTTCAGTCGCTGACACGTTAAATATGGACAGAGCTGTCTGAGTGTGTCATTGAGTACTGTTGAAATCTATCCACTATATATAATTTAAAGGTTAGACTTACTAATTACACCCACTGCCAAAATTCAAAACTATAATTTAATATTCAATTTAACTTTGAGTTACTTCTCCGACTTATGATATTCAACCATGCATTATATTCCAACTTCAGATTTAAAATACAATTATTTTATATACATTTTTGAATAAATAATTTTTACAAATATCTAAATTCTACAGTGATTATAAATACATTGTAAAATGTCACATATAATTTACATATTAACGACCAGTTCCAGTTTAGTAATTACCTCCACAATCTGACAACTGTCTACATCAAAATATAGAATATGATTTATTCCTCCTACAATCAGACTCTTTGAACCTTCCCGATGGAACAAGACTGTATGACTGTAATTTGTGTTGTATACAAGATGAGCACCATCTGGGGAAAAATAAACAAATCTGGGTAAAACGATGTTCTCTAGTAAGATATGATATGTTTAGATATTATCTCAGTTGATTATTTAAAACAATTAGTCTGATTACAGAGAAAAGATTTAGGCTATTTTATCTTACCTTGTTTTAGAGTTAATCTGGGATTATAAGAGCAAAACACGCAATGAAGGCACGCTCCATAAATAAGCCAAGGAAACGCCAAATTCCTCTTAATGTGGACAGAGAAATATTGTCGTTTTAGGATCATGTTCCAACACAGTCCATCCGCTCAGAATCGAGCACGTCTCATCGCGTAGCCTCAGAGTGAACTCTGGACGATGCGACTGAGCGACACGCTCCGCCCACCCCCAATCTCATTGGTTTATATTACAGCAGAGCTTATTGGTGTAGACGTTTATGCGTATGAGCATTCTTTTATATACGTTTTTATGAATTATTTAAGCTGTTTGGCTGTACTACAGAAATATTAACTGCTAACAACAGCGATTTTAGTAAGAATCAATTAGCAAATGTTTATTTTTATTTATTTATGACGAATTAGTTAGATTAAGTTTCTATCAAACGCTTAGTGACGGCATCTCTGAGTACTTCAGGCAGAACAGTATGGCAAGCCGTTTTAGCCTAAAATATACTAAGTGTTACTCATCGTAATTGCATTTTTACTAGTAACAATTCAATTAGAGAGCTCTACAATTCAATTATTACTAGTAACAATTACAATTAGAGAGCTCTCTAAATCAATATTTACTAGTTACAATTACAATTAGAGAGCTCTACAATTCAATTCTTACTAGTAACAATGCCAATTCGAGAGCTCTCTAATCATATTCTTACTAGTAACAATTATAATTAGAGAGCTCTATAATTAAATTCTTACTAGTAACAATGCCAATTACAGAGCTCTCTAATTAAATTCTTACTAGTAACAATTCCAGTTAGAGAGCTCTACAAATGAATATTTACTAGTCATATGTCTCCATTGACTTCCATTCATTTTTCTATGGCAGGCCCTTTTAACATTTAATAACTTTTTCTGACTATCCATAAATATCATTTCGGATAGTCACAATTATAATTCGGATAGTCATAATTATAATTCGACTAGTCGTAATTGATTTGAAGATATCTACAATCCAATTATGACTAGTCGTAATTGCTTTGAAGATATCTACAATTCAATTACGACTAGTCATAATCTTCCATTGACTTCCATTGAAAAATATTTGCAGATATCTTCAAATACGATTCGCCTAGTCAAAATACAATTAGAGATATCTCCAATTACAATTCGACTAGTCGTAATTCAATTAGAGATATCTTCAAATGAGTTAGAGATATCTACAAATAAATTGCAGATATCTACAAATGTATTAGAGATATCTTTAAAAAAATGCAATTAGAGATATCTCTAATTGTATTTTGACTAGTCGAATCGTATTTGAAGATATCTCTAATTCATTTGAAGATATCTCTAACTCATTTGAAGATATCTCTAATTCATTTAGAGATATCTCTAATTCAATTGAAGATATCTCTAATTGTATTTTGACTAGGCGAATCGTATTTGAAGATATCTGCAAATATTTTTCAATGGAAGTCAATGGAAGATTATGACTAGTCGTAATTGAATTGTAGATATCTTCAAATGAGTTAGAGATATCTACAAATGAATTGCAGATATCTTCAAATCAATTACGACTAGTCGAATTATAATTATGACTATCCGAATTATAATTGTGACTATCCGCAATTATATTTATGGATAGTCAGAAAAACGTTGTAAATGTTAAAAGGGCTTGCCATATTTTTCATTACAGAGCTCTACAACTGAATTTTTACTAGTAAGAATTCCAATTAGAGAGCTCTCTAAATACATATTTACTAGTAAGTATTCTAATTAAAGAGCTCTCTAATTCAGTTTTTACTAGTAACAATCCCAATTAGAGAGCTCTCTAAATACATTTTTACTAGTAAGTATTCTAATTAAAGAGCTCTCTAATTCAATTTTTACTAGTAACAATTCCGATTAGAGAGCTCTCTTATTTAATTATTACAAGTACAAATGCAATTATAGAGCTCTATAATTACAATTTTACTAGTAAAAATACACATTAGAGATATGTTTAATTGCAGAGCTCTGTAATTTAATTAAAGAGCTCTCTAATTCAGTTCTTACTAGTAACAACTGAATTAGAGAGCTCTCTAAATGGAATTCTTACTAGTAACAACTGAATTAGAGAGCTCTCTAATTGGAATTCTTACTAGTAAAAACTGAATTAGAGAGCTCTCTAATTGAATTAAAGAGCTCTCTAATTCAGTTTTTACTTGTAAGAATTGCATTGAAGAGCTCTCTAATTGGCATTGTTACTAGTAAGAATTGAATTGTAGAGCTCTCTAATTTAATTGTTACTAGTAAGAATGCAATTGCAGAGCTCTCTAATTCAGTTAGAGAGCTCTCTAATACAATTGTTACTAGTAAGAATTGCATTAAAGAGCTCTCTAATTGTAATTATTACTAGTAATAATTTAATTGTAGAGCTCTCTAATTGAATTGTTACTAGTAAAAATGCAATTGCAGAGCTCTCTAATTCAGTTACAGAGCTCTCTATTCGAATTGTTACTAGTAAGAATTGTATTAGAGAGCTCTCTAATTGGCATTGTTACTAGTAAGAATTGAATTGTAGAGCTCTCTAATTAAATTGTTACTAGTAAAAATGTAATTGTAGAGCTCTCTATTTAAAGCGACCTCATTATGATAATTAGCCTCATGCATATTCATCTGGCTGAGAATGTGAAGCTGACCTCATGCCGTGTTGAGTTCTGGGAAGCTGTTTTGGGTTTTTTCGCCTTACTGGGAAAATCGCGACACCTCTCCACTGTTGAATTCAGGGCAGTATTTGATTTTCTGTCGTGATTGTGGAAAATGTCACCATATTATGTCATTCATGCCGCAACGAAAATTGCAAAAGTAACTCCAGTACTCGTCCAGAGAAACCTGGACAGTGCATTATTTTTTTTCGCCCTTTCTCTGTAAAAACCCCAAGGGAAGCAGGTCGAGGAGATGAGAAGAAGATACTGGAGAGTAAATCTATTAATAATGTCACTGATTAAACCCACCATCTGTCACTTAATAAAATAATCGTATTGCTGCATGTTTTTGAAAGTTTTGATTTTGTTTGGTTTAATAATTAACATTATTTTGCGAGTATGATTCTCACTCGGCTTGTGAATTAGCGAACTTGAACAGGGATATAAGGCTTAATACAAATGTTGCTTAAGGTACCAATAGTGATTAGACAAAATTATAAAGCATACTATGTGCAGATTCACATAAACCCAAAACAAAACAACACGCAGCGCGTTTCCCTCTCATGCACCGATACAGTATTAAAGCTTACATTCTGTACACAGCTTACTAATAAGGCTAAAAAACTGACTAACCCAAAATATGAACTTTAACTGTCTGTCTTAATTTAGTCTATAAACTGTTTATTGCCATTTTCGAAAGGGAGGAAAACATTATTGTGTTAATATTCTGGTCTCGTACGTTTGTCTTTTATCATCACTTAGTAGGCTACAGTAAACCAGCATTTTAAAATGCTACAAAACTTGGTCTTTAAATGCTTACTTAAAATGCTAAAAATGCCTTTACGGCTTTATTGCGTGTATTTGAAAGCAGAACTCTTCAGCTGCGCTGACGGCACTCGCTGCTGCGGGACTCTAAACACCGTCGAGCCACTCTCACGCCGGTTTCACGCCGGTTTCACACTGCAAGCGTGAGCAGCGCGTGAGCGGCGCAGAAGCGGTGCGTGCAGAGCAGGAGCAGCGCGCGCCCATTGCCCTTTCACACCTGTAGCGTTTGCAGCGCGCGGCTGAACAGCGTCTTCTGTACAGAATGGGTAAATTCGAATCTAATTTTAAATACAATTGGTCTTGATTTATTATTAGAATAGTTTATTTTACTGTATTTGTTTTATTTACACTGTACATGTGCATCTGTGTTTATGTGCAGTACGGATTGTAGATAGAAGAAAGGCAATTGCGCTGTATTTGTTACTACGGAGATTACGAAGAAAGATACGACGTAGATTTTGGGTGCCCCCATGCAAGGGAACAGCACAAAACAATAACTGACCATAGCAGAAATGTTATAGTTATTTTATACATTGTGTTTATATTGAATATGGTCAATATTTTAAAGGTTTGTACATATATACTGTAAGCTGCTGTTCTTTATGTTTGTTTGTATTGATTGTTATTTACAGATTGTAAAAAGTTGTAGCCTACTGATTGGACAGATTGTACTTTTTGTCTTTAAATAAAAAAATTAAAAAAACATTAAAAATGACGTACCATCTGCCAACGCAAAATGACAAAAAAAAACACATTAATTATAGGAGAATGACATGCCTTTGAAGTTTTGGTGAAAAGATTACATCTACAATATTGACATATTTTGCATCTTTATTCAACATTTATTAGCAAACCTCTTCATAATGCCTGCTGACGAACGCTTCTTTAATAATGAAGCAATATCTGATAAACATACTCATAAACAGCAGATTTACAAGCAATCTCCATGCTAACATCTTGCATCGTAAATGTCTTTATTAACACTGTGTAAACGTTTTAATAGGGATATTAGCAAAAACACGAAAAACACACTTTCTCAAAAATGTTAACCAGATTTATGAATAAAAAAACCGGGGACACTTCCTAGTTCAGTGGTCAAAATATTATTGAAATCTCACTTGTAATTAGGCCGTAGTTATCTGCAAATTAAAAAAACGGGGACATGTTTTTGTTTGTTTTATAATTGTTGTGGTTTCCATATTAATATCATAACTGTATGACCAAATAAATAAATAAATATATAAAAAGAAAGAAAGAAAGCAAGAAATTCTAAAACTCATTTTGTCAGGAGTGACCACTGGCCAATTAGCCAATAGATGTTAATTCTTCCTGCATGTTACAGTGCATAATAAACACCAAAATGAGATGATGTCATTATTACCAGACATTTTGACAAAGACTAGCATTTTTTTAAAGAAACATGTGTGTGTCTTCTTCACTTGTAAGCAGACCATAAAGATGTAAATTAATTTAATGATTAAATTTTTTTTTTTTAAACAAAACATATCCAAGCTGTCATCTCACTTTAAAGGTCATTCTGACACAATGAAAATGCTATTAATTCATGGGGCTTTTATTTTGAAGTATATCACCACAGGCGGGATTTGGTAAGGCAATGGGTGTAATCGAAAATCCGTTTTGCATCTAATTAATACAGGTTTTTACTAGTAAGAATGCAATTGTGGAGCTCTGTAACTGGATTTCTTACTAGTAAGAATTGAATTAGAGAGCTCTGTAATTACATTTTTGCTAGTGAGAACTGAATTAGAGAGCTCTCTAATTGGCATTGTTACTAGTAAGAATTGAATTGTAGAGCTCTCTAATTCAATTGTTACTAGTAAGAATGCAATTGCAGAGCTCTCTAATTCAGTTAGAGAGCTCTCTACTAATTGTTACTAGTAAGAATTGCATTAAAGAGCTCTCTAATTGTAATTATTACTAGTAAGAATCGAATTGTAGAGCTCTCTAATTCAGTTCTTACTAGTAACAATTGTATTAGAGAGCTCTCTAACTGAATTAGAGAGCTCTGCAATTGCATTCTTACTAGTAACAATTGAATTAGAGAGCTCTCTAATTGGCATTGTTACTAGTAAGAATTGAATTGTAGAGCTCTCTAATTAAATTGTTACTAGTAAGAATGCAATTGCAGAGCTCTCTAATTCGGTTAGAGAGCTCTCTAATTGTAATTGTAACTAGTAAATATTGATTTAGAGAGCTCTCTAATTGTAATTGTTACTAGTAATAATTGAATTGTAGAGCTCTCTAATTGAATTGTTACTAGTAAAAATGCAATTACGACGAGTAACACTTAGTATATTTTAGGCTAAAACGGCTTGCCATAGAACAGAGCTGTGTGCTATGAGCGGCTCACAAATTAAGTCTGGGGAACAAATTCTTAATTAGTGGCCATGATGTAGTCTTACCTATGCTATAAATAGCCTCACCTATGAGAAATATTAATTATGTTTCTGTGTGATGAACGTAAATAGAGGTCCTCCTCAATCTCAACAGTTGGGTTGCACTTTTCACAGAACACGAAGCAGACAGACTTTAACATTGAGCAGTTTTAGATGTGCGATGTTGATCAATCTGATCCACTGTTTGAGATTTAGCTGTTTTGTATAATGTATATTTATATATAGCTTTATTTTAGGATCGGTGAATAAGCAAAAACACGATGATAATATATACACTGTAGTTCAGTAAGACAGGACAAACCTGCAAATGGGTTTATTTTAAAGAACACATTTTTTTGGCACATATGCCTATTTTAAATGTTTTTGTTTACTAAAACATATCAAATCTGACCTACACCAAATAATATTATTAATGTGGTTTAGTGCATATTTAATCAGTTCATTTTCTCTGCAAAATGTTATTCATAGTTGTATATAGTCTATGCACAAATTAAATTACTGGTTTTGTGGCTCAGTCCTTTAAAAAAGACAGGAATCATTGTACTATATTAGGCCTACTGATTTTAGATTTTTAGTAGTTAGTCTTTAATAAATACAAAATATTAATCACAGAGAAGGCCTCTTTTACTCATTAAAAGTGCTCACATACCTATTGCACACATTTACAGCTCTGAGTGTTTTAATATTTGATAGTTATGCAGGTCTATATGGCTACAAAGATCGAGTGTTTAATAACTGAATAAATTCATCCCGTACACAGATTAGAACACGCACACACAATGAGGGTGTGGAAACAGAAATAACTGGATTTTTAATATCTGATGTCACGGACACTTATTTACTATAGGAACCTTTACAAATGGCAAGAGAATCAATATAGGCTCAAATATTTTATTAAGATATAAACAAGGAAACACGGAGCTTGCTATGAAAACATTTTATTAGCACTTTATAACTTACAAGTTTGTGATGCATTGAGCAACATATCTTAAAAAAAAAAAACATATGTGCTTTAAATCGTAAAATCAGCCGCTTATGTTTGTGTTTGTCCATCTCTAAAATACAGTGAATTATCATAATTTGCATATAAAATCCCAATTTAGTGCTGATCCGCAGCCTGACGATCCTCAAGGAAATATGAATGAAGCGCTATAGAATTACCATGGTTACTAAACAGATAATAATTAAGATAGGCCTATGATTCTAGAGTTAGCGCACAATATTTATGTAATATGGCCAAATCAATTACAAAATCGTACACAAAGGAATGCGCATGCGGGTCTATACTAATAAGATTTGCCATGTTATAAACCAATGGAATTGGGGGTGGGCGGAGCAAAACATGTCGCCCCGCCCCAACTGTCCAGATTGAATCAGCGGAAAAGATCGATTGAATAAATGATTCAGTGACAAAAACAGTGACTTGCTGCCACCTACTGGCGGTTTCAGTTAAAAACATTTTATGTATAAATTGAGTCATACTTCTATTGTTGAATGTTTATATTTATATTTAACTAGTATGTAGCACCGTAGTCTTGCGAGACACAACATTTTGTTCCACTATATGTCCAAACATGTAGCAGAAAGCCAATAAAGCTCCATTTGACTTGAATTGACTAAATTAAATATAATCGACAATCATGCAATAAACACTAAACAGTGAATAGTCAATACTAAATAGTCACTAATCATTTTTTATTAAACACAAGGTGTCATTAATGATGCTTAAGCTACATTATACAAGACTGAGAATGACAATGAGCTTTATTGGCCAGGAATGTTTACAAGGAATTTTTTATAGTAACAGTAGTCTCAGCCTCAGATGTCACGCCCACGGACCGTTGGCGGAACGTCTGATGTATATGGTACACTTATCTGGAAACACTTCAAGGTTCAAGGTTCTTTTATTCGTTACATACAATTATACAGGATATAATCAGTAGTGAAATGTAAATCAGGACAGGTCCGCTCAATGGACAGTGCAAACAAAAATGAAACATAACACAAGAGAATATATATAAATATAGGTAAGAATAAAATAAAAATAAGAAAAAAATAAGGAGTAAAATGTGCAATGAAATAAAATGTACAATACAGTATACTGTGGACTTAATAGATAATAATAGAAACACTTCGGGAGTGTCGAAGTCGTCGTCAGATTGGTTGAATTATACAAGATTTCCGGGAGACGTGTGTGTCCCTTTCTTTAATGCCAAACCCCCTCACGAAAGAAGAAAGCCGTCGTGTTTACAAATGTGACGGCGAACGCGTATCAGGTTAGACTGAATGCTGGATTTCAAAAGTATGTGAAATATTTCAAGTTCATGGCATAGAACCTTTAAAATACATCTGAAAGTTTCACACATCAGTTTGTTATTGTGGCGACATTTCCACGCCCCGAAACGTGACGCTGAACGAAACGAACTGCGATTGGTTGTTTGACATGTTAGTCAAACGGCCTCATGGGCGGGCCTTGGCCAATGATTGCGGCCATCTATTCCAGAACTTCAGCCGTCAGTCGTTTTCAATAAAAGAACAATATACAAATAGACAATGTACAAAATGGCAAAAACACAATATACAATACAGACAATTATGTGTGAGGTCTGACGTGCAAATTTGAAATGAAAAATAAGTATGAGTGATGAATAAGTAATGTATAATAGGGTGTTACATTACTGTACGTGTTCCACGTTTAATGTCAAGTGAACATGAGATGGATTGCCTGAGGGAAAAAACTGTTCTTGTGTCTGGTTGTTCTGGTGCTCAGAGCTCTGTGGCGTCGACCAGACGGTAACAGTTCAAAGAGGGAGTGTGCTGGATGTGAGGGGTCAGAGGGATTTTACCAGCCCTTTTGCTCACTCTGGATGAGTACAGTTCTTGGAGAGTGGGGAGGGTTGTACCAATGATTCGCTCAGCAGTCCGGACTACCCACTGGAGACTTCTGAGGTCAGATTTGATAGCTGAGCTGAACCAGACAGTTACTGATGAGCAGTGGACAGATTCAATGACAGCTGAGTAGTACTGTATCAGCAGCTCCTGTGGAATTTTCTCAGCTGGTGGAAAAAAGTACAACCTCTGCTGGGCCTTTTTCACAATGTGAGTGTCCCACTTCAGGTCCTGGGAGATGGAGGTGCTCAGGAATCTGAATGACAGTTAATTGCAATCACAGTGCTTTTCGTGATGGTGAGTGGGGGGAGAGTGGGGGGGGGGTAAGCGGTTCTCCTGAAGTCCACGATAATGTAATGGACAGATTCACACACAACTCAATTAATCTGGCCATAACTGCAGGTGCCTTGTCACAAGACGGTTTAGAGATATATATCCACCAAAAGCACACGTGCTGTGATGATGTGACAATAAAAGTGATTTATTTATTTACATCCGAAAGGTCGTCTAAAATGACCATTATTACCCCCAGTCCAGTAGATGGCAGAAATGTGCCAAAAAGCAGGTTTGCCACTGCTAGTTACCAGAAGAAGAGGAAGATCAGCTGACAGCCTGAATATATGTCAGAATGGTATTATTTAATTTCTTATTGAACAGTAGCTCGGTTTATTATTTGTTTTCAACCAGTAACGTTACAGTTATAACATGCGTCCGCTGTGTTTGGATATTTATTTATGGATAGCAAACACTAATCGCTTAAAGTTAGAGTACGTCTTAAAGCCTAAGCAATAGACGTAAACATTTGTAATAAACTCATTTTGATGATTTGTTTTATTTCAGAGGTTCCGATTTTGTGGAGATCTGGACTGTCCAGACTGGGTCCTTGCGGAAATGAGCACCTTAGCTCGAATAGTAAGTCTAAGTTTAATATGTGTTATGTTGTCTGTCTTCGCAATCTCTGCACAAAACTTACTGCATGTGATGTTCTTCACAGTCGAGCGTCAAGATGAAGCTTCTGTGTGTGCAAGTCATTAAAGACCTGCTCGATGAAGACATCGATGTAAGACAGCACTGGACACAGCAGTCATGTTAGAATGTCTACTACACGGATATTCCTCTAACTACTATATAATTATCTGTTTGCAGTATGACAAAGTTTCCAAACTAACCTCAGACGCCAAGTTTGGTGAGTAAAGCCTGTTTTTGTGATCTCAGCAATAGTAAAGTGATTTCAAATCAAGTTAGGTGTACTTAATATAATTCTGGCCAGTACTGAATGCTTATAATTCTTTCCCACGTTATGGCTGATATTAAAATAATGTAATATTATATATTAGGCCAAATATAAAAACTAAAACGAGTAGTTTTAAACTTTGCTTAAACATTTTAGCAAAGTGTCCTGCTTTAAATTATTCTAGAAAACATTTATACCCCGAAAGTATATTAATAGACATTTGTTTTAAAGAAATTGTTTCCTGGGAAAATATATATATTTTTTATTAAATATAATTTTGAAAGATTGTATATGGTTGTTATTTTTATAGTTATTTGCTAAAATAATATTGTTCAATTTATTTTATAACATTCATCTAAGTATTGTTATTAAATCTTATTATTCTTGAGTTTGCCATTGATTATTTGATGCTGATATGGCAAGTAAATAAATTATAGTTTGAAATTATAGCCTACACGTGAATTTAGGCTTCACAATATTATAATGTATTAATCTGTAGAAAATTATTATTTGAGATTTGCTAAAGATACATTTAACACTGCAAATGTTTAGTGTTTTTAAAAATGAATTGTAAGTGAACGTTAGATAATGTCAGCGGTAATCTAAATGTAAAATACTGAAGAAATGAGCAGCACAATGAAATATCCATTATATGCCTTTTTAAATGAAATAGATGAATTCATATTTACTGATTATTATTGTAACTTATTCATTATTGGCTGATAAATTACAACGGTACTGATATTTTATGCAACCTATAAATGCCTTGTCTGTTTATATTTCATACCATATCTCTTATTTTGATGTTGTTCCCCAGAAAGTGGAGACATTAAAGCCAGTATAGCAGTGCTGAGTTTCATTCTGTCTAGTGCTGCGAAGCATGACGTGGACAGTGAATCTCTCTCCAGTGAACTACAGCAGCTTGGCCTGCCTAAGGGTAAGGATCTCTGCTTTATCAACTTTGTCAAAGTTATACTTAAAATTCAAAACACTTACATGTGCGTTTATAGAGCACACCACCGGCTTGTGTAAATCATATGAGGATAAACACATCGCTCTTCAGGAAAAGCTGAGGGAGAGCAGCCTGCGCTGTGAGTATTACCAAAGAATAGAAGAAAAATAGAAATACAGTCCAGATCATGTAATATCCTGATGCGTGTCATGTGTCAGTGGGTCGCCTGGAAGCGGTGAACTGGCGGGTCGATTACACCCTGAGCTCCAGTGAACTGAAGCAAGTGAATGAACCCACAGTCCAGCTCAGACTTCAGGCTCAGGACCCCGAGACAGACTCCACACAGACCACCACTGTCTCCATCACTGCGGACAAGTTCAGAGTACTGCTAACAGGTGACTGCACCATCAGCACCATTTATGTATTTGAATTGCATATAACATTAGGTTTAAAGTAATAAATGCAATGTGATGGATATTTATCAGTCATACACACATGAAACTGGCAACAGTTCTGTTAATAGTAGTAATAAACTGAATGTGTTGTAAAGCAATAGTTCGCTAAGAAATGAAAGTTAGCTGAAAATTTTCTCACTCTCGGGCCTTCCAAGATTTTGGTAAGATTATTTGCTCACCAATGGATCCTCTGCAGTGAATGGGTGCCGTCAGAATGAGAGTCCAAACACCTTTTAAATACATCACAATAATCTATAGTTAATCAACATGACTCCAGTCCATCAGTTAACATCTTGTGACGTGAATAGCTGCTTGTTTGGATGGAAATTTGATGCAATTCAAATGCATCTTTAATTTAGACTTAAGCAATTTTAAGTGTATATTGTATTATGGAATTAATGCAGATTTCCCTGTTTTTCTTTTCCAGAACTCAAACAAGCACAGACTATGATGAATGCACTACAGTGAAGCAGTCAGCGTTTGTTGAATCACATCTCTGAAATGTGCACAGGAATCTGTGTATTCTGAGAAAGAAAATTAATTTTGTTTTCTAACAATGCATTTTGTATAGCTTTTCGTGTCCTGGTTAGTCAAATGTGGACTAATGTTGCTCAAATTGAGCTCCAACTTCAAAAAGCGTCTCAATCATATTTAGCATTTTTGTTCATTGTTTTTGGACCAAACGTCACTTGGAAACTTTGTCACTTGTTGATCAGTGTTATCAGAGAATCAACAGCCCTTAGTTATGTATCTCACCTCATGTATTTGTCTGTGGTAATGTCATGTGTATTTTGTTAATGTTTTGTTTCTTTTTCATTAAAAAGGAGAGAATAAATAAGATAACACCACAGTTCAGTCTCACTGCGGCATATTCAGAGCCCTTAAAAGGGGAGGATGAGTCATTTTCCTGGTTCTCCTGTAATCTACAATGATCTCCTTTGTTTTAGTGGTATTCAGGACCAAGTCGTGATCCGAACACCACTTGATCAGATATTGAACCTCTTCATTATAGTGTGTCTCGTCGTTTCCCGATATCAAACCCACTACAGTAGTGTCGGCAAACTTCACCATATAATTAGAGGAGTCTATGGGTGTACAGTCATGTGTAAATAGTGTGAAAAGGGCTGGGCTGAGGACGCAACCCTGCGGTACTCCTGTATTCAGGGTAAGAGTAGAAGAAATATAATCACCCACCCTGACATTCTGTGGTCTGTTTGTGAGAAGGTCCAGAATCCATGAACAGAGTTTGGTGGTCAATGCATGCCATTTAGAGTTTATTCCAGTTTAATTCTTAAATATTCATTTTTACAGATATCTTATGTTTTTTTTATCTCTTGGCATTGAGACTATATATTCAGACTAGTTGGAAATCTTTTCTTCTGAGAATTCCTCAGGGAGGAAATTGTAGATAAACTGATTTAACTGTTTGGCTTTAAAGTAAATATTCAGACTGCCAACAAGTTAAGACAAAAAAATCTAGAAATAAACTACAACTCCCATGATGCTGCCTTGTCCGTTTCATAAACAGTAGCATACCGCGCGAGTTTCCCTGATTATATAACACGCTTGACGATCAAAGGTGGGTTGATGCACGATTCGCTTCAATTCATTTAATAATCGATTTGCTGAATATGATCCGACTTTGTGTTTGCGCACGTAGCTAATTCAAACTTTGAATGTAAGTTAAGTTGCTTAGCACCAATAGCTCACTTTCATAATCTCGAGCATCGTTCAGCATGAGGGAAAGATTTCCTCAACACTTGCAGAGAACGCTGTCAGATGCTTTTTCCACATTCGTGTACATATACATATAGGAGTATGAATGCTATTATTGTCAACGTGTTATTTGCCGTTTACTTTGGCGTGTCTTAATACGTTAAATCATTGGAGGATCAAACACGGTTACTAAAGTAGTTCCACCTAAAGTTATTTGGAAAAAAATAAAATTGTGACATGTGGCGGTAAATACAGAATAAAAATGTTATAAATAAGGTTGTAGAGGTGACTGAATTTGGCGAGCAATTTTCAGTCATGTTACTCGAGTTATAAGAAAACAAATTATCCCATTAATTTGTTTAATAAAAAATTACTCTTTTCTGCCAAACTAGCAAACTCTTAACGATTGACGGTTTAAGTTAGGCTAAATGTTCAACTCCGTTACCTTGGTCATAAAAGTATTCATTTTGTCTTAAAAAAATGTCTATTCATTTTGGATGTCCATCTAAAGATTATTACAAGAAAACTGCAAAAAAAATGAACTGTTTAGATGTTTTAGTCTAACTGTAGTTACAGAGTTGCTAAAATCACAAGATATTTAGTTCAAACTTAGATTGAAAACAATTTAGTTTGACTTCCTGAGGTTTACAATCTGAAGGTTAAGCACCTCTTATTTCTCACGTATCACAGTTTTTAAGGAACCAGTCTTTAGGCCTTATTGTGTTCTCTGTAACAACATCTGAACCCCTGCGGTCTCGCGTTTAGGTTTCTGACACCCTATCTTGATTTCCTGCTCAAGAATGCCGGAAGGCCCTGAACTCCATCTGGCCAGCCAATATGTCAACAAGATGTGTGGAGGGCTTGTGTTTAGTGGAGCCGTAGAGAAATCTGAAGTGAATAAAAACCAAGAGGTCCCATTCTGCTGCGATGCCTACTGCATCAAAGCCCAGTCCAGAGGAAAAGAAGTCATACTCACCCTCACGCCCATTAAAAACGATGACGACGGTAAACGCAAGGTCACCAAGCATCAGTCCCAGCAGCCGATGGATGTGGTTTTCCGCTTTGGGATGTCAGGGTTTTTCCGCTTCACCTCAGTCGATGATCTTCCAAAACATGCCCACCTGCGCTTCTACACTAATGAAAACCCACGCAGGGTGTTGAGTTTTGAGGACACCCGCCGGTTTGGCAGCTGGCATCCAAATGGGATCTGGCAAAAAGACAGAGGGCCTTGTGTCATGTTTGAATACGAGAGCTTTAGGTAAGAGAGACAAATTAACTGTGACAGCGTTTCACGATGCATTAAACTGTAAAGGTGCGGTCATATTTACCATCGTTAGGTCAATCCAATAGGGATTGGGAGATTCCCGTCAGTGCAAAAAGGCTCCCCTCCTTTTTCCCATGTTCACTTGAGTTCACCACCCTGACCAACAAAACCCTACTTTGTTCGAAAGTGAATTCTTCATGTGTTGTGCTATATACATTGCTACACTGCTGAGACAATGGACCTTTTTTCCATGCTAAATTTTGCTTAAATATTACTTATGTGATCGCAGTTAATAGTCATATTATACATATTAAATATTCAATAGAAATTAGTTTAAAAATAGTTACATGTTTTGACATTGTGCTGCACAATTCGATTAGTCTCCTGTTCTGGTTTGACCAGCACAGCTCGTATGATGTTACATCATGGAAATTGTTAAGGTCAATGCTGATATTGGGCAAAATGCGACACTGGTTTCATATTGTTATGCTGTTAACGGCATAGTTGCAATTCATATGAAAAGGTCAGTTTACAGCGTTGTCAGCTTAAGCTGTGTATTTAAATATTTCAGGGAGAATGTTCTTTCACATCTGTCTGACAAGACATTTGACAAACCCATCTGTGAGGTGCTCTTAAATCAGAAGTATTTCAACGGGATTGGGAACTATCTTCGAGCAGAGATTTTGTTCAGGTAACACACTTTCTAATGTTTCCCAGATTTGAATCCCAGATTTCCCAGCTGGCCCTCAGTGGGAACCAACCGTTTTTGCTCCTAACATTGCATTCAACAATATGTTTTTTGGGCCAATCTATGTCATTTCCCAAAATTGTAAGCGGTCATGTCTGAAAAGTGAAAGTTAATTGCGAAGGAAGTATTAATACATTTAGCACAACAAATTTCATTTGGTTTAGGATTGTCATTTAATTTGATCTTAAAATAAAACAGCTGCCATAGAATGGAGGACCAAACCTGCAGAAATAAATAAATATATGCAATGACAGAAAAATAAATAAATGACTTCTTAGAAACAAATATAGTGATCATTTAATCCTGAATGTATTTCTTAGAAAGTTTTCCCTTTGTATAATTTTCTGAATGTTTACATTTATCTTTATTCATTTTAACTTTTATTTACTTATTCTTTCATATATTTTAATATTTGATTTGTTTAGTTCCGTCAAAAGATTCATCACGATTTATTAAACGATTAATAAAAGTTTTAGTTTAGATAAGTGTGTATACTGTGTATATGTATTATGTAAATACACACACGCATGTATATATATATAAGAAAAATATGTTATGTTTATATATTAAATATATTTATATAAAATATAAGAATATGAATATATAAATTTATAAACATGTAAATATAAAAAAAATGTAAACTATGTTAACACTAATTTGTTGTTTATTTTACTTTGGTCCTCCATATTATAACACCTTAATATTTTACATAAATTGATTGCATAAGATATTTTAAAGGAGAAAAAATGATACAGTGCCTTGAAAAAGTATTCATACCCCATCATTTTTTTCATGTTGCTGCCTTATGTTAAACCACTTTAAATTATTCTTATTTCCACATCAATCTACACTCCATACATCATATTGACAAAGCAAAAACAGAATTGTCACAACTTCCTAAATTTATAAAAAAATTAAACACTGAAATAAGTACATTGCATAAGTATTCATTAATTAAATATTTTTCTGAAGCACCTTTACAGTCTCAAGTCTTTTTGTTTGATGAGACAAGCTTTTCTGATCAGCATTTGGCAATTATCTGCTATTCTTCTCCTCTTCACCTCTCAAGGTCTGTCAGGTTAGATGTGGGCAGACACACATTTTCAGGTTTCTCCAGAAATATTTGATTGGGTTCAAGTCCAGGCTGTGGCTGGGCCACTCAAGGACATCCACAGAGTTGTCTGTAAGCCACTCTTGCTGTGTGCTTTGAAAGGTGAACCTTCTGCCCAGTCTGAGGTTCTGAATGGTCTGGACTGGGTTTTTATTAAGGTTATTATTAATATTTTATTCTCAATATTTTGGTGCATTGAGCTTTTCTTCTACTCTGATGAGTCCCTCGGTGCCTGCTGCTGAAAAACAGCCCCACGGCATGAGGCTGCTACCAGCACACTTTACTTTTGGGATGCTACTGTGCAGGAGATGAGCAGCGCCGGTTTCCTTCAAACATGATGCCTAGAATTGAGGTTCATCAAAACAGATAATATTATTTCTCACAGTCTGAGTGTGCTTTAGGTGCTTTTTTGTAAATTCTAAGTGTGTTTTCATGTGTCTTCACCGAGGAGAGGATTGAGTTTGGCCACGCTGCCGTAAAGCCCAGATCGATGGCGTGTTGCAGTGATGTTTGTCCTTATGTAGATTTCTCCAATCTCCACATATGATCATAGAACTCAAAGAGTGACCATCAGGTTCTTCGTCACCACTCTAACCAAAACCCTTCTCCATCAATTGCTTAGTTTGGCCAGGAGGTCTGCTCTAGGAAGAATCCTGGTTGTTTCAAACTTCTTCTATTAAGGTGTAACAGAGATTACATGCTTCTGTGAACCTTCAATAAAGCAGAATTTTTTTCTGAACTCTCCTGCAGATGTGTGGCTTGACACAAACCTGTTTCTGAGCTCTACGGGCAGTTCTTTTGACCTCAGGGCTTGTTTTTTGTACTGATATGCATTATCAGCTATTAGACCTTTTATTAAAACGTGTGCCTTTCCAAATAATACCCATTCAATTGTGTCACAGGTTAACTTCACTCAAAGTGTAGTAGCATTTATAAGCAATATGCTCGAACTAATTATCAGTAGTCCAAATGAGGGTATGAATACTTACGCAATGGAATTATTTAGGTTTTAAATTTTTTATAAATTTGCAAAGATGTTACAAACCTGTTTTTTTGCTGCACCATTGTGGTGTATGGAGTGTAGATTGATGTGGAGAAAAAGAAAAGAAATTTAAAGCACTTTAACATAAGGCAGCAATATAACGTGAAAAAATTAAGGGGTATGAATACTTTTGCAAGGCACTGTATACCTAGATTTGATGTAATATTACAAAGCTGAATTCAAACCATTGTTTTTGCTCAATTTTAAAACAACAAAAACAACTTCTGATTCTATATTGCATTTCTTGTTCATTTACGCTTTCATTCTTTCTTGTCTGTTACTTGAAGAAAAAAGTCGCTATCGCAATCAGCCCAATTTGCTTGTTAAATGTGAACGCAATCAGAATCTACCATGTAAAAATGATGAAAAGAGCATTTCTAAATCTCAACTTTAAGAATACAACCACATTGTTTAGTTGAAAAATCTGCCATTGTTTTTGAACTTTTCATCTTTTTGATGGTCTACTATCATGTCAATCTAAATCTAATTATGAGGAAAAGTAACGATTTTATCCCCCCATTCTTTTCAGATTACAAATCCCTCCATTTGTGAAGGCACGGACAGTTCTAGAGGGACTTGTGCCAAAAGACGAGGATAAAAAGAAGATTAAAGTTGTAGAGGTGAAGGAATTTGACCTTCTTGTCTGTGACAGTGTATTAATTGGCACTTTGTTCGGCATAAATCATCACTTTGTTCGGTTTCTTTCAGTCAACAGATAAAACCGGGAAGAAAGCGGTGAAGGCTGAGACCCCAGACCTTCTTTCTTTGTGTCACACTGTTCCCTTGGAGGTGGTGCAATTGGGTGGGCTTACACTGCAACCAATTGTGATTTATTACATGATTTTGCACAGTTTCATGCAAAGATTTGTATATCATGACACTTGCATACGTTTTACAAAATCCCAGTGTCAGAGACATTTCATTTTTAGTTTTAGATCAGTATCCATGCATCTGCTTCTTTACTTCATTTTTTATACCTTAAGGTGAAAATGGTTACACTCCAGTAAAGGGGAAGTATTCTGTGTTTCAAGCCTGGTTGCGATGCTACTGTGTGGATGGAATGAACTCATTAGGTGACCACAATGGACGGACCATTTGGTTCAAAGTATGTGTGTGTAATTCTCTGCAAATTTTAATACTAATCCTGGAGACAATTCTGAAACCCATTTAGAGTTCAATCTGATTTTGATTCATTGCTTGCTTTGTTTTTAGGGGGATCCTGGTCCTATGGTGCCCAAAGGTAAAATCCCTCCACAATATAAACAGATGATTGAATGTTAAAGTCTCATGTAACTAATAATATTCCTCCATTAGGTGCCAAATCTCGCAAAAGTATATGGAAAAGGCAGATAGATGATCACGATTACACTGATTCAAAAGTGAGATGTCATTACTTTGCATTTCTGATACTTGAGTTCATGAACAGATGCAAGCTCTTTAAACAACACCTGCTTCACTCTAGAAAGCCAAAAAGACACGTACTGACAGCACTGCTAAAGCAAAACCTGCTAAGAAAAAGGACAACATAAAGGTAAAGAAAGAAAATGAAACCTCCAAAACACTAAATGCTTCAAAAAGACAGAAAAAACCCACCAAAAAGGTCAACGCAGCACCTGCAGATGAGAAGAAACCAAAAACAAGAGGAAAGAGAAGCCCAAAAGGTCAGAATCTCACATTCACTATTTATTTGCCTACTTTCAGTATTAGTATTCAGATCCAGATTATACTGCAAGGTTGTCCTTTCTTAAGAACTAATACAATCAAAAGCCAACGTGTGGAGGAAGTGATTAAAACTAAAAGCAATTCTGTAACTTCTGCGATTGTTAATCATTCTCTGGACTTTATTTTAGCAAAGCCACAGCGGAAAGGAATTGGCACACGAGGAGGCCGTTCCAAATGATGTCACTCAGACTAAACCATCAGAATGCTTTTGAGCAAGAGGTGAAGTCAGCAAGCTACTGTAAAGGACCACCCAGACCTTTTATATTAAGTAATGATTTCATAATGCTTCAAGGTAAACAAGAAATATATGCATGTAATCAAATATATATATAAAATATATATTTTTGTTGTGAAAATGTCTGCTTGGGGCCATATCATATTTTACTTCTAGTGTTTATTCAACCATATTGAAAAAAGAACCAAGTAATCCATTTTAAATCTTACACTGAAATGTATTTATTTTGTTTACAAAAAAATAAAGATTGTGTCAAAAAACTTAATTGACTGATTCAAGTACCATCATAATCGATATGCAATTAAATGGATTACTGTATAATTAAGAGGAGAGATCGGATCTGAAAGGGTTTGAATGTTAAGGATATTCCAGAGGACATAAGAATACTGGAATCAGGACGCTCCAGGAGATCACAACTGTAAAGACAATAACCTATGAGAATAGTGTTCTTAACAATACAACAATGTTAGAAGTCATTGTTTACTCACTGCCATGCTTCTTGGATTGGAAGGGAAGTTGACAAAGTCGTAGTCACGCTGCTTCCGTGAGACTCATAGAGGCGAACAAGTAGGGCATTCTCTCTGCTTTCCGCCTGCATGTGATAAAAAGGAAACGGCGTTTGTGCTGAACACAGTGGGCAAAATCTGTAAGGATAGGTCACCGACGGGACATTTCATGAAAGGGCACCTGTTTTACGGTCTCCAGGATGACAGCAGGAGAGTTTACAGAGAATGCACTCCAGGGATCAGCAATGACGCCATGAAAGGCGTGGAGCGGGAAGTTCAGGTTGTAGGCGTACTGGATAACGAAGCATCCTGAAAGAGACCTTTTCACATGCATTGGTGTTATTCATGGTTGTCTGAAAATGATTCATGGTTTTAGATTCAAGATGATCAACCAACCTGTGTGTGGCATCAAGGCGTAGGTAAAATTATGACTACCCATATCTGCATTGGCATCTGGTGCTTTTGGAGCACGCAATCTGTCGAACAAAATTGTGATATTAGTCAAAACATAACATTTTATTGGCCTGTCTGTACTTGTGTTTGAAAGATACTGCTGTGCTTGTTCATTCTGTGCGGGTAGCTTACAGGGACAAGGTCATGATGTTTTCATGGATCGAGTATCCATATTTGGAGTCATTAAGAAGAGCCACGCCAAAGCCATGCTCAGACAGATCCGCCCATTTGTGTCCCCACACCTATAAATTAAAACATAAAACTCATTTATTATGTAAAGTTTTCCAAAAGAACATAAAACCACAGATGTTATAAGGAGGAGACATGGCTGAGAAACTGCAGTGTTCACCACACGGGGGTGTTGGGAAGTACAGTCTATTGAAACAAAAGAGACAATTGTCCTATTGGCGAGGACATTGTCTGGTGTTTTTGGCCTAGAACGTGCATGGGCATTCATTGGACCAAAAAAATAAAAAATCTGATTTGAACTAAAGAATCAAGGTTTACCATGTGTTTTTATCAGTGGACAAATTACTGAAATGTACACTTGGCAAAAAGTGTCACAAACATAGTACTTGTGGACTTAAGCTTTAGCTACACTAAGTCCATCAAGTTTTCAGACCATAAAGCAAAGCTGGGCAACTCTGGCTCTACGAGTTCACTGTCCTGCAGACTCAATTGTGGTTGGAGCTGCAGTGCCAGAGTGGCCCAACCCTGCCAAAGGGTGTCCCATTTATAAATTAATGTTTTTCCCATTTATAAATTAATCTTTGTGGCCACCATGTTCCAATCCGAGCCCACAGTATGCCCACACCTAGTCCGCAGTGTAGACACACTAGGGCTTACACACCGCATAGTTCTAGGAACTAGCCAGCAGTTTTCCTGGTTGCATTCACAGCAGCAGCAGGAACTCTGAAGTTGCTGACAGTGACGTCTTTTTTAGTGCCATTTACAAACATTAACAACTAGAGAACCATTGGGGGCCCACACAAACCAGAGTGGGCCCCCAATGGTTCACTGGATGTTGATGTTTGTAAATGACACACTCAGCCCCCACTTTAGGCTGTCCCACCCAGACTCTACAGTGTGGGCCCCACACCTGCCCTATATTTCATGCCGGTACCAGGGCCCACAGCGGGCTGCCCACATGTGGCTCAATTGAACTATCGGTAAGCCCCTCCCCTCAAACGCAGACTAGCCAATGGCAGTCGAGTATCAGTTGCACAGCGAGTGGAACTCGGACATCTTTAGGTTTCAGCGCCATAGAAAAACATTGGAAGATCCGAAGCTCGCATCGGATTTATGGGGTGTATGTTTCAAAAATAGTAAAACGATGTGCCTTGGGTACTTGTAACACTGATTCCATGTATCCTGAGAGGATGGGCAATATAAATAATTGTATTACATTTCCTGAATCCAAACAAAACAGCAAAATTTCCCTAAGTATTCAACCCCAATACAAATAGATGAAGGTTTACATTTCAGTGCCTCTCCATATTAAATTGGTTAAATGTACAAAAAATTTAATCGTACCCTGCGATACATGAACAGTGTTGATCCTGTATGTTGTCATCCGCGATCATGATGACCGACTGTAATATGAGACTTCTACCGATGCATTGAGATCTGTAAACCCTCGCTTCGAGTTACTCACCGTATTTCTTTAAAAATATTTTATAAATCCCTCCATGGAATATTTAATCCCATTTGGTGGCCTTCTGTGTCCCAAAAGGCCCAAAATTTCTGCATGCAGTGGGCCCCACACAGGCCTCAAAGGGGCATGTTTGCTAGGTTGTTGTGCCCTTTGCCACGCCCACAGTGAGGACACGGTACACTATAACTCGACTACTACTACGATGACAAGAACTGCAAGGATTAAGGGTAACATTTTTATAAAAAGGATTAAACCAAGTACACACTACCTCAAAGCGAGCCCAGTCCCAAGATGTGTTTCTATGAGTGGGCCTCTGCAAGTGTCCAAACTGGATCTCATAAGTAGCATTTGGGCTGCGCACCTGCACAGGGAACTCCACCTTCAGAAACTTATGTGACTCTTCCCAGTCCACCTGGAAACAAGATATCCGTTATGCTTCACCAAGTGTCTTGAGCAATTGGTTGATTAAATATCAAGCATAAGATGACAATCTTTGCTACCTGCGTGTTGAATTTGATACAGGGGCAGCAAGCATCCAGAATAATCTCCTGTCTAATAGTGCTTTTTCCGCTAATTCTTAGCGAGAAAGCGACGCAGCCCTGAAGTCCCCCTGATCTCACCACTTTGGCAGGCTCAATGACCTCCATTACAGGCTTCCTAGGAAAGTAGTATTATTGCCATCAAGATTATTACATTCATTTGGGTTCATACGGAGTTCATACACACGTAATCAGAATTGTTGGTACCCTTGATGAATATGATCAAAGAAGGCTGTGGAAATAAATCTGCATTGTAAATTATTTTGATCTATTATTAAAAAAAATCCATCCTTTCATTGAAGAATAAGAATTTGCAATGGGGAGGAATATCATTATGAAATAAATGTTTTTTCTCTAATACACATTGGACACAATTAACAGTACCCTTTTATTCAACACAAGACACATGCTCACCTTGTCTGAAGATGGTAGTCCATCACATCCCAGGCATCCCAATACAGAGGCACATCATCAAACAATGCAAACTGGTTCCCGTGGCAACCTTCAGAAATGGTTTCCCTGGAGTCATAACATAGTTTCTTGCAGCAAGTACTGTAAACAACCTTATAAGATGTTGCACTTTTCTTGAAGGCCCTACATTATGACTCACCTGTTTGCTTGAAGCAAAAGCAGAGACATCAAACGACCTGTTTGGTCTATTGTGGCCTTCAAAAGACCATTCTCCATAATAATAGTCCCATCGACCTGTATCACACAGAGAACCCACAGAATGACGAATGTGTGTGGGTTGAAGAAAAACATGAAATGATGGAATATTTGATGGAAGGGAATCAAGTACCATCATTGTGACAGAAACAGAGTCCTTAGGCTCCGCCATCTCTGTGACTTGAGCTACGCCCATGCTAGGTACTTTCACCAAGGCTGCAGGAAACAAGTAGGGACAATAATTGTGGATGTGAATCAAAGAGCCTTTCTCTACTTTAATGAAATCTTACCCTATTATTAGATAAGTAGGAAATGTCTTTGAGGTTGACCCAAAATAAGGTCATTTGAACAATGTCTATGTTTTGTCTGTGGGAAGTACCTAATCTTGGTTGAGTGTCCTCCGTTGGCAGTGATATGACTTCAGTTCTTTCCCAAGGTAAAGTATTCATCACAGCTATGCTGAGTCCTGCACCCTTCCCAGGAGAGGATCCCAGTGATTCACAAGCAGCAAGAAGAAGTCTTGACCCTGTGGTGCGTATCTCTGAAAATATGAAGTTCATTAGATCATCTGATGATGCAGTTCATTGGGCATACCACAGGCACAGGAAGTGGCGGTGATCTTATGAATCATCAAGATCCAATACAACTCATGTTTGATTCATACTTTGTGGTCTTTCAGCATATTATAAGTCTTTTGTCATCCTTTACTCATCCTCATGTCGTTCCAAACCCAACATGAAGGAATGGGATAACAAGCAGAATGTTTACACATCTGTTTTCCATTTGAACTATATTCAAAGTCTTTTCAAGCCGTACAACTTTAGTTATGCTTCCTTCCAAAGTTGCATATGTGCAAAGTATCAATAATAAAAATAGAAGTTGTTGCAACCGGGGAAGCCATTGTCACTATTTTTCCTTCATAATAAATGACTTTCACCTCAGAGCATGCAGACAAAATGCAATAATTATTGGTCCGCTGGTTAGTCGAGTGATTTGAGGCAAATTAAAGGGGTAGTTCACTCAAAAATGAAAATGTTGTCATTAATTACCACCCTCATGTTGTTCCAAATTTGTAAGACCTTCGTTCATCTTTTAAACACAAATGAAGATGTTTTCTGACCCTGCATAGACAGCAATGCAACGGACACATTCAAGGCCCAGAAAAGTAGCAAACAAATCATTAAGAATAGTCCACGTGGTTTAATCATAATTTAATAAAGCTATGAGAATACCTTTTGTGTGCAAAAACACAAAAATAATGACTTTATTCAACAATTTATTCTCTTCTGTGTCAGTCTTCAGTTCTGATGTTGAATCAGATGCGCTGTGGCTTGTTTGCAAGCAGAGGAATGCACACGTATGCGTCGTGGTACTGTTGTGAACGTGTGTCAAAAACGAATGCGGGAGTAATTTTTGTTTTCTTTGCATACAAAAAGTATTCTCATAGCTTCATAACATTACAGTTGAACCACGGTTTGGAACGACACGAGGGCGAGTAATTAATGACAAAAAAAAATCATTTTTGAGTGAAATATCACTTTAATACAAGTTTTTTTATTTTGAACATCAAGAAATTTATTCAGTAAATGTGTTTCCATTGAAGTTTATGTGCATGTATTATTGGATAAAAAAAAAATACATTGCCTCATTTGAGGGCATGTTTTTTTATGTTTTTGTATTAATGTGCATTTGAAAATGTTATGCACAGATAGAAAAATCTGCTAGTGTTGTGAGATGAACAGTTCATACTTAAAGTTCTTATTCCTCCACCATAGCTCTCAAATATGCCATATGAGTATACATTACACTCGTTTCGCTCTCAGCAATACTGAGTGCCACTGGTTCTCATGAGTCTCAAATTTGAGTTTGCCAAAGGAAACACTTTTAATAGCTTAAATTTAAATATACTGCCCACAGGAAGCCATCAAATTACACCAGAAGACCAGGGGCCTGTTCTTCGTACTTCATTAACTCAGTTAGCTGGATTTGATTGTTGACGATTTCACTTGATCTTGGATCATTTGGTTCTTTCGAAGCTCATCCTGGACTTGCTGTCATAGCAACAGGTCTGTAAGCTTAAACCTGCGCTGGAACAGTCTTATTTCATTTAAACAGGATTATATTGCATCTTTTTAAGAAGAATTGATACTTAATATCTGCCCCAGCCACCACTACTTTATTACAAGTGTACCCTACTGGTCCAGGGACAATATTTTTTTCTATAATACTAATAGGCAGTTGTACTAACTGAAAGATATTTTTGTCATAAAATAATTACTTCATAATTGTATTAGAGTCTTGCACACATGCTATACAGTTAATGTGGAGTCGTGCATTAATTGGAGTGGTGAGATATTATGGGAGTGGTTTGATGGAGCGCAGGAGATGCAGATCTTGAAACTTTAATTAATGCTGTCACATAACAAATCTGTTTCAAAGATCAAATGAAATTAATTGCTAATTACAACAATGAAGAAAAATTGAAAGCTTGTACAAATGCTAGAAATCGTGGATCTAAATAATTGGGAATCATGTAAACAAAAATTACAAATAAATAAAAAACAGTGCACATTTCATTTATCTATAATAACATTTATGTAGTATGTTTGCTTGGCTGTTTCCTAATAAAAGTCCAGACATTTGTCAAGTTTTTCATCAGATGTCTTTTTTAATGATGTCATTACGTTGCTGTCTTGCCAATCGCTGCCTTGCTTCGTGGTTTCGAGTATCGATACATAGCGCCTTATAAACCAACCAATGAACACGCAAATATCTCAGATAACTCAATTCAGCCATACTAATCATCAACAGCAGGTGCGTTCAAAGAACCGAATTAGCCAGATCCTGATTAGCGTGATATCGTCTTGCATGTGTCATTTGATCTCGGATTTAATAAGTGACGTACGAAGAACAGGCCCCTGGAATACAACGCATGAATCGTATGGACTATTTTTTGGGATTTTATGATACTGATCCCCCTCTCACCTATATTAAAAGCTAGACATAGACAGTCTCCATTCACTTTGATTTGTATGAAAAAGAAAATATATTTTCCACTAAAGAATGAAAATAACGAAAAGTTGGAACAACATAAAGGTGAATAATAAAATAACTGGATTTTAAACTACTAATTTTATACTACGACTTATTCTTCTAAAATCAATGGTTAGAAGAAAATATACAGACAGACGACTTACCGTCATAGTACTGTAAAGCATCCTCAACAACCATCTCAATACAGCTGCCAGGAATCACATCATGGAACTGATTGAGTAGAAGCAATCTAAAAAACACCAGAGAGTCACTTGAGATCTCAGCTATGTGATTATCACCAGGATCTTTTATGCATTAGCACTTGCCTCCACAGCTCTTGAAGTTTGCATGCTGGGTATTTGAAGCTCTCTCTTTTACACAATGCCAGACAGCTAGCCACCTCAATGTCGTGAAGCAACGCTTCACATTGGCGGTTTCCCAATTTGATCTACAGAAAAATAATTAAATGGAGGCATGGTCATTCAGACATTTACAGTGTTTATATTGGAACACTAGGCATATTAATAAATAATCCCTCCCTTTTTATATCTGGGCTGGGTTTCTCAAAACCATCATGACTCACGTTGATTGTAGAGACCATAGAGGGCAATGGTTGTTACGAAGAAATTAGGTTCACAATGCTTTTGGGAAACCAAACCCCGATGAATAATGTTGTGAACTACACTTTCAAGAGGAGGTTAGCCAATCATAACTGAGGTAATCTAAACACACTTAAAGATACAGTAAACAAACAAAAAAAACATGTTATGTCAGAGAAACGGAAAATGGTCATGTGAAACAAAAGTAAATATTTTAAATGCAAAATATTGATTTTTTATTTTAAAAAGTGTATTATATGCCCCTTTATCAAATCATGCACTGGACAATGAAAATGAATGCAGGTGCAATTTCACTAATTTGATCAATCTGGCACCATTGGGTTTTAAGAGATGGAAACACACCTTTGCTTGCGTGGTGTAAGTGCCATTATGTAGCTCAAGGAAGAGCTCGCCAACCCACGTACACAGGAGGGATGAGTCTGCTTCCAGCTGAGAGAACAGGACATCAGGAGTTGACATCTGGACCCTTGATGACACAATCAGGACCATCTCAAATGGTTACTAAATAAAGACCACTGATTCTGGTAATCATTCCTCACTGACGTCATGCTTTTGTGTCACAGGCTAAGTGCATTTAAATGTTAGTTTTATTATATTATCTAATGTAAACAGCAGGAAATGAGTGTTTTGAGTTACACCCTCAGACAGATTTAAAGGGAACTGACTTTGGCAGACAATCAGTGTCACGAACACGTTGTAGACGGTCCAGCATTAGCTGTGTGGGTCCACCTCCGCCGTCTCCGAAACCAAACAATACCGCGCTGTGATTGGCTCGTCCCTTGTCTTTATTGTTCTTCACTGTATTAATCAGCTGTGTTGAGCCAAAGTAAGGAGAAATGAGATGTGCGCTCAAAGAAAGCACTCAAATAATACATCACATGATGACAGACTTACATCTTCCACCTTTCCCTTCATCTCATAGGAGTTCCCCGGAGGAAAATGAGTGAGAACCTGTGACCCATCAATACCTTCCCAGAAGAACGTGTTATGCTGGTGGAAAGAGGAACGGTTTATGTGCTTTTAAACATCAAATCAACCATAATAAGGGGGTTTCAGGTGTACAGATGTGGTAGTAGGTACATACCGGGAATGTGTTAACAAGGTTCCAACTTAGCTTTTGAGTAAGAAAACGGGAAATCCCACTTCCTTTCATGATTTGAGGCAGCTGTGCTGAGTAACCAAACGTGTCTGGCAGCCAGAACTGTGTGAGATACAGTAGACGGTGATTTAATACAGGAAGCGTGTGCGTTTTAGAATAATACATGAATCTGTGTAATAATATGCAATCAGATTCTACTAATGAAATCACTGTAATTAGATTACAATTTAAAATACTCATCAGATTACTGTTACTATTACGTGTTATTCACACAGTGGCAATAGAGTATTCCTTAGTTTTAAATTCTCCTTAATTATACTTTTTATATGTTAGGAAAATCTTTCATTTGTGTGGAATTGCACATGCTGGCCACTAGTCAGGTGGTTATAATTACACTCATACATCACAATTAATGATATATTACTTTGTCTTTTGGTTAAAATACACAAATTACTAATAAAATACATTTACAAGAAATACCTCCTGAGATTTTAAGTTAATATTTCAATAAATTAACAACACATTTGCATGGTCGGGTTCTCTTATGTCAGTTATTTATCACTTGACATGCAGGTAAACTAAATATTTCATCTTAATTTTAATTAATTAATTAATTTCTTTATTTATATGTAACATTTTCATAATGGAATTATTAGTCTTTCCAATGTAGGGGAATCCCGACAACGTAATGTTTAATGCACTTCATGTTATGGGTAAGAAAGAATGGAATATATTGTATTTCTCTTTTACATCGATACAGTTCAAGATGATCAATGTAATAAACCAGACGGAAGTAATCTAAAAGTAATCAATAACGGTTTTGTTTCATTATCTCTTCTCAAGGCCCATGTGTGGGTTGTGTCTGACAGATATACAGCCTCATGTGCCCTCCTTTCAGCTTCTCAAAACCTCCTCAGCCTTGGCAGAGAAAAGATGTGCACTGTTTTTCTTTCTTAATCTGTACTTTCCCAGTGAACTTCAGATTTATTTAAAAAAGATATCGAGACCTGCTCATCCGTGCACGCACCTGCAGCAACACTGATAACGAAGTAGAGCAGATATATCAACTGTTTTGAGTCATAGGAGGTGAATGTATTTTTTTTTGACAAATAGAAGTACCTCTTTACAATATTGTCCAAATTCCTCCTTGAAGAAGTTCTGTCCGTGTAGAAACTGTCTGACCATAGATTCCCCAGACGGCAAGTTGCCATCCTGATATAAAGACATTTGAAAGATATTTTAAGAACAGAACGAGGTGAAGAAACGTGCACAAATATTTTCATCCTACCATTTCCACCCACGCGCCTCCGACCGGAATAAACTGGCCTTTCTGCACAAATGTCTTTATCTCTGAGAACAGGCTCGGGTACCAGCTCTTCACCCACTGGAACTGCTGAGCCTGAACATACACGTTTGTTTTTGATGAGGGCGTTTTATTGATGTATATTGTTTTGTACCCTACAAGTACAAACCTTTTTACATGTGAATTAACACAATATTTAGTAAGTTTAAGCATTTTCCATTGGCTCATGGTGAAGGGGATCTTTCTCACTGTGCCTGAACAAAATTAAATCTGTAGGCATGGCCAGAAACATACTTGTGAGCATGCAAAGACGAACTCTGGGTTCTTCTCCATCAGTCTGATCACAGTGACCCAGCTGCGTGCACACTTCCTGATGGTCTCTTCATATGGCCACAGCCAAGCTGAGGAAGGGGTTGAAAACATTCAACATGACCTAACATTTGTAAAGTTTCGCTACCATTGAAGTGAGTTAGTAAGACTTAAGAGTTAAAAAAGGATCTTAGACTTACAAAGGATGCACATATAACAAATAATTAAAGAAATATATATATGAATTCTTTGATGAATAAAAAGTAAGTTAATGCATCCTTGCTTGAACATAATCATATTAATAGAAGGCTAGTGTACATTTTAACATACCAACAGCTGTATAAATGAAACATAAAACTACTTTTTGTGTCTTAAATAGTCAAGTGATCTAATATTTATTAAATATTACCTGAGTCAATATGGCAGTGACCCATGGCATGTGCCACGTGTTGACTCTCCCCATTTTTCTGGGTAAAAAACTTCTGGGCTAGACTCCGAGCAGCAGCAAATGAACCAGGATTGGCTGGATCGCACAGATTCACCATCTCATTGGCTGTAAACAAGGCCTGGAATCCGCGCTGCTCTCCTTCTCCTAGTATCTGTCCAAACACATTGTAAAACAGACCAGGAACATGTACTTAGTGCATATATTTTTGATTCCCGGCCAACTTTACCATCACAGTGTGACAATACCTTGGCAATATCCACAAGCATCTCAAAGTCAGTGAGAAGCTCTCTGACGTCTCGATTGAAAACAACAAGCTCGGCCTTGTGAAGACTGAACTTCCTGTTTGGGTCGGGGGCGGCGATCATGGAACCTTGTCCGGCTCCAAAAAGTCCATTACATGCAAGTTCCACATATAGGGCAATGCTGAAAATTAAGATTAAAACATGAAGATTGAACTAAATGCATATCAATTCAGGCTATTCTGTTAGATTTCTTCTTACCCATGAGGTTCACTGTCCTCCAAGCACTCGGCCAGAACATAACTGGTCTTCTCACCTTCTTTAGTCAAACCCTAAAAAATAATTAGCATTGAATGCACTCGTAAACATTCTGCAAGTCATTCATGAGATCCTGATGTGGGCTTTGGTCTCCAGACCTGGACTGGTTGTTGATCCCTCCAAACCATTCCCTCTCCATCGCTCTCCCATCTCAGGTGCACCTCCTTCCCTCTCCAGGTCTCTGGGATCTTCAAGACCACTTTAAACCAGCACGTCCACCATCTGTGAAACATTTACAGGCACTATACTACTATAAACTGTTTTTTAGACAGTAAACCTTTCATGAAACTTACGTGGGCCCGAATGCGTCACCAACTTTACACGGCTGGAAGTTTTGCCGGATGGCTTGTGAATAAGGAATACGCTTCTCTGACAGGAACACAGAGATGGATTCAAGCGGATGAGTGTCTCCAAACAGTCTGCAGGGAATGAGTGTTTAAATCACTGCTCATAACAAACCATCAACCACAGCAAACAAGCTCAAAGGTCTTTTATTAACCTCCAAGGAACAGTTCACAAGAAATAACTACTAAATTATAATTATTTAACGATATATTGAGTAAAATGTATAAGTTTAACCTGAAAAATAACTAGTGAATTTGTATAAACATAAATAATTAAATAACCAAGCAGTGGTATGCATAAAAAGAAACATTGTGCGTATAAGTGCACTGGCTTACCTTCCTCTAAGATTGCAGTCTGTGAAATATATATCTGAGATGAACTTCTCCGCTCGCTCCAGTAGAGTCCGTCTGTTTTTCAGCACAGGTTGGTGGTACATGATTAAAAACTAAAGTGGTTATGAATGAAGAGATTAGCTGCAGACGCGTCTCTGCACTTGTACCCGGAAGTACATAGACAATAACAATCCGCTGTAAATCCGAGTGCTTCGGTCAATGAACGCTAGAGTACGCCATTGCATCGTGTTTTGCACAAACACCACAGCACCACGATATTCAGTCACTTAAGTGTCATGCTCTGTTCAGTTTTATTGTCAAAAATACAATGCATTGTATGTATTTATTTTCAGCTTCCGGTAGTAGTTTTTTCTCTCTCTCTTTTTGTTATTACATCATCTCATTAATCTCATTATTTATCTTGGAAACAATTCATGCCTTTATGGTTTGTTTTTACAACTTTTTAAATGCATTTTATTTAGGCTATATAATTATACTATGTTATGCTTGCGTTGTTTTACCCAATCCAGATTTTAAAATGCATAATCACAAATTAAATTTATCAAAATTGTGATGATCAAAACGGTAAATCACCAAACACATCATTAAAATGTTATTTAGTTATAAGTATGTGTCTCATAAATACTATGAAATTAAATGTATATTGTATTTAATTTCTTATATATCATCGGATAATCTCATGTACTCTGTACATTTAAGATTATGTAAACTAAACAAATATATTATAGTATATTAAATTATATAATTAGTAAACTTGTTTAAAATGACTATTTAGTAAACATATAGGCCTATAATAATAGTATATATAATATTTATGATTATTTTAGACTTCAAGAATGATTTTTTTTAGTTTTTGTGATGTAATAAATTCATTTCGGACATAATCATGATCTGATCATCAGATGTTTTGGAGATTAACTCCTAACCAGGAAATGTTAACAATTTGTGTCTTGTTTGTCCTTCCTGCTTCTAGACTGTTTACATGACAATAGACTACTTAGATTTGAACAGAAAGTTTGAAAACATTAATTATTGACTTGTGAAATCTTTAATAAATTCATTTACATAATCATGATCTGATCATCAGATGTTTTGGAGATTAACTCAGAGGAAATGTTAAATTTGTGTTTGTTTAGTCTATAAACTAAACTAAACTAATATCATGTAAACTTTACACACATTTTTATTCAAAATTTTGAAAATTATATTTCATACTGTAAACTAAACTAAACTAATATCAGCGTTAAAGTAGTACACATTTTTATTCAAAATTTAGAAAATTATATTTCATACATTATTAATATGAAGATTTAAGTTTGTGCACCACAATTCCCATTATAAAACATATCATACAAAAATAAATAACACTACTAATAAATATTATATTAAATACAAATATTACATGAAATATTATAAAAAAATATATATTTTTTGCTTCATCATGTCCAATTTAATGTCAGCACACACACAAAAAAACATCACAACACAAATATTTACTTCACCAAAACAATTATTAAGACACAAAATGAGGAAAATTCACAGTGTTCATCACAAATATATGCAGTGCACAAGCAGAATAAATCAAAATCACATTCTGTTTGCCTTTTATTATCAGTCTATTTCAAGATTCAGCAACTGCTGGGTTGAAATCGAGGGCTCTTAACTAGCTTAAACACCAAGGCTCTTCAGTCAATCATCTTCAGCAGAGATGGTTTACCAGCTTTACCAGAAAAAACAGCCTGGAACATCATGGAAACTGGTCTTTTGAGCATGATCTCCCAAAACTGACCTATAGTGTAATTCAGAATTCACAGCTTCAAGATCTCCAAAGTCAATCATAATCATTATGATCGTTGCACACACTCGTGATTTTTATCATTATTTTGCCATTAGCTCTAACGCTAGAACTCAAACCCCAGGAAATCAACTTCCTGTGGAGTCGACTCAAATCAAGCAGCTAATCAAGATCGTTCATCTCTTGAAAATGACAGGCAGGTGAAGGTGGATGTTGAAAATCAGGAGCGAGCCCTCCGTTCATCAAGCTAATCACTCAAGTCATTATGCAGTCTGGGAAAGCCTGAGCATTCATGGTTGTATGGGTTACAGGGTTTGCGTAGGCGTTTAGTCTCATGATTGCTCAGGCAACGAGAGGTCAAAGGTCAACCTACATGCAAGCTGGGGAACAATAGGCCAGTTCAGTGGGAACCCAGAGCACGGCTATGCACGTACCCTTTCATTACTCTAATCGGTCCAACAGCACAATAGTAAATACAGGGTGGGGACATCATAACTACCCATCTCAGGCCGCCACATATCCACGCTGACCCAGAACGTCCTCGTTGCCTCGGGCAGGAGCTGCGTTTTCCCACCACGTGGCACTGCGCAGAGAGATGTCACATGCCGGCGGACAGCAAAGGAAGGCCACCCTGGCATTGTATGATGGTTCCTGCTTCACAAAGCACCGGGTTTGATGTCGACTGGTGGGTTATACAAATGCGGTGAATTACATACTGTATGAAAACGACATATTTTTACTCTCCTCTCGTGTCATCATGGCTTTTCGGGTCATGTTGGATTAGAATGTGTTTGAAGAAGAACAAACCTCAAATAGACAGAGTTCCTTGAACATTTTTGAGCTAAATATTGCATGCAACCAGATGGTTTCTTAGCGACTAGGTCCGTGAGTCAAGGACAGATACGTGAATGATGGGAAAACGGATTGACTGTAAGTGTAATTTGCTCAGGTTTCAGCAGATGGTGAGAGGTTATACTTTGGAGATGTTTTCTTCTTTCTCAGCCAGCTTGTGCCCATTGGTTTTCTCTTTTTGTTCTTCGGTGTTAGATCTAGTGAACAGAACAGAAGATGAGCAGTTTAATGTGCAACAATAAAATAATTGTATTATTCATTTTTAATAATTAAGATGTAATTTTATAATTCATTGATTATTAATTTGTGGAGCAATAAAATGGGTAAACTTGCAATAAGGTGTGGCCACATCAGCAAAATTTCACAGACAAAAATATTGTCAATAGTGTAGGAATTGACACTTAAAGGGATAGTTCACCCAAAAATGAAAATGTCCCCATAATTTACTCACCCTCAAGCCATCATAGGTGTATGTGATTTCCTTTTTTCAGGGGAATACAGAGTTATATAAAAAAATGTAAGAATGTAAAGTCCAAAAAACTGCATTCATCCATCCTAAAAAGTGCTCCACACGGATCCAGGGGGTTAATAAAGGCATTCTGAAGTGAATCGATGCGTATGTGTAAGAAAAAAGGTCACCCGCTGGAACGCCACTCTCGTGAACAGTAAGTGGAAGCTAGAGATTATGGCTTATAAGGTGTTAAATATGGATATTTTCTTATAAAAATGCATCAATTTGTTTTAGAAGGTCTTTATTAACCCCTAGGAGCCGTGTGGAGCACTTTTATAATGGATGGATGCACTTTTATAGGACTTCTTAACATCTTAAAACCCTTTCACTGCCATTATAAAGCTTGGTAGAGTCGGAACATTTTTAATATAACTCTGATTGTATTCGTCTGAAAGAAGAAAGTCATATACACCTATAGGATGGCCAAAGGGTGAGTAAATCATGGTAGATACTAATAAATCAATTTGGGAATACAGCTGTCAGATTATGTACAGATCATGTTAAAACCATGTAGTTGGATGTCAACCATCTTCCTGTACTGAAGAGGACTTATCCAACTGGCATGAGGCTGAAGTTCCCTAAAGTAATGTTGGTTCATTCTGATGGGATTTTTACAGCGCCGTTACATTACATTGAACTCTTTTATGGCATGTGATGTTCACAAATAGTGAATAAGTTATTTATTATTCACTCAATTTGTATGGCTTCAACAGAGATCAACATATAAATTCATAGAAGAGGCACGACTTTCCTTAGACATAGTTGACAATTCATTATAGGTGGCAAGGAGTTCATGGCAATGCTTTCCAAAGTGTTTTAAAATAACTCACAAGAGATAAAGTATGTGGTAGACAGACTTGTTTGCAAGGAAAATGAGTTCTTGTCTTTGTGCAAAAGACACTGTTTGGTCCAGTCGCATTAGCCAACACATTTAGCAGGGAAAGGGGTCTATTGTGAATAGTGTTGGAATGTATGAAGCACATCTCTCACAAAATTCACAGCAAATGTGCATGACTAAAATAAGGTGCTGTCATATATTGACATTTTGTGGCACAGTCACTTTCAAACCAAGCAGTGTTCTGATGGTCAATCCGGCAGAATCTAGAGACCAGCTTTAACCTGTTGTGACGCATGGGGAAATCTTTTGCCCTTAAGTAAAATTCCTCATTGCACTGATTCCTATTAAAATGATTGTGATCTTTCTGATAAATGTGACCACATCTTTATTTAATTTTGGGGTGAATTTAACACTTACCTTTTTCTCAAAAGACACCAAACCAGTGTAATGATCAGTAGCAGTCCTAGCATAGAGGCCACTATTATTGTTGCTAGAATACCTGAAAGGAGAATTAACCTCACAAGTATCAGTATGTTTAATTGTATGTTTAATGCAGCATGCCTTGTATTTGTTTTGTATGACTTTGTAAATGTAAGTTTACAATGTGCTATTTTCATGTAATATATAAAGAATATGATCACAACCTGGTTTAAAATTAATTTTGTGCATCAAATGAAAGTCAGTGACATTAAAGTCAACATGAAATGGCATTTGCAACCCATTTTTCCATAACATGCTGATTTCAGAGTGAAACATGATATTCAATAAGACAAAAATACAGGACTTGATTTTATCCATTAATGTTCACTTATGAATCACGCATAGGAATGTGAATGCATGAAGAAAGTTTTGGGTAAATTCTGATTTCACGTTGACTCAACAGAAGTCCAAAATAAATAGTAACTCCTCAAAAAAGCCCAGATTAGCTGCTTTGGTTAGCAGTTCTCAATATGATTAGCAGTCATCACACACAACTGACATAATGCACACAAATACACAAATGTGGCTACGATTACACATGTGGTGACAAAACCAATGGTGTCAAACGAGACACGCATGCACATGTGTAGGGCACAGTGGTTTAAAATAAAGATATCTGTCAGGCACTGCAACACTACAATTAGAACTAAACCATAGATACGTCAATGATAAAGTCCTAAAGTCGTGCGAAGTGCACAAACATTCCCTCTCCATATGTTCTATCTTATGTCAACAGCAATTATGTTGTGGCCAAAGACAGTGGTGACGCAACACATCACTGCATGGCCACCAGCTCATCGCCTCGCATGAGTGTCATAACATAAGTCTGTTAGCCAGGGGTGAGGAAGCGTCTGACATCACAAACACACATGCACACACAAGTTTGTTTAATTGTAACATACCCCAGCTCATCCAAGTAAAGTCTCCTTGAAGGAAATAAAAGAAAACTATGAATTGAGAGGAAAGCTTTGTGTGTATATTGCACATACAAATGATGTAGGATTATTCAAGAGAAAAAAACACACACACAAGATATATTAATAGATATATTAGAGTTTTAACAGTTTTTGTTCATACAATGAAAGTCAATGAGGTCCAAAACAAAATTGGACACCATTGACTTCCATTGTTGGGACAAAAAATATATATTCTATGCTCAGTAGAAGAAAAAGACAAACTTTTTTGAATGACATGATGGTAAGTAAATGATGGCAGAATTTGTGGATAAAATCTGAAAATGTACTAATGCGGATCATATAAGCTCCAAAGATTCTTTTAACTCAATACAAATATAAACTTACGCCATTGCACTTTATACTATTCAGACATTACTTCAGAACACCATTTAGAATATAAACGGGGACATGTTTGTTCTTTACAAGTGGGAAAAGTGATACATTTTTAATTGACGTTATGCTTTATTTTACAATCCATGATCTAGACATTTCACAAAGAATCCATGTCAAAAAAAAAAGGTCACGCTGTCTGCTGTCTCTCTGGGTTCAGATCACACCCAAAAAACAGTACCATACAGCGTTTGAGAACTTGAGAATGTTAAAATAATTTAAGTGCTTTGTCCCTTTTAATTTGCGCTTGACTCTTTTCAACCACAGAATACAATTACTGCTCAATTTTTCCCAATAAAATGTAAAAATGTGCCCTCGCCCTGATGTCTTCTGTCTTTTTGTGCATTGCATATCATAATTAAAATAGTTTGAGCCGTATTGAGCTCCCACAAAAACCTCCCTAATGCTTAAATCAGACCAGCTTTTAGTCTAGACTAATCATTAGATAGTTAATCTGGATCCTGAAGGCTGGACATTTTGTGGTCCTGTCGACATCCATCTAGCAAAGGCATACTGTCCAGTTCATTGGAAAGTAACTACAAAGTTTTCATAACCAGCGGCTTAACATGTCATGAACACTATTTGCTCAACAAGTCATTTCATCTATTGCAAAAGCAAAACTAGTTTGAGACAAAGACTTTCTGAGTCTCAGAGACAGTGTTATAGGGGTACTATCCAACTAAATAAATATTACTCAAATGACATGCTAGCCTTAGGAGCTGACTTGACTACATGAATATTGTGCGTGACAGCGTACTGCAGAAATGTAGGCCCTCGGGGAGGTCCGTGGCCCTCGCTGAGTCTAATCTTCCCATTCAACACGTTGAGGTCTATGGTAAGTCAGGGCTGAGTTGATGTCCTTTGGGATTGTGGCTTGAGGATGCCCTATGGTGGTTTTCATGTTTGGGTTTCTATGTTGGTTGATTTGCCTCCTCATCTTCTTTAGCATGGCTTCAGCCAGTGATTGTTCGAGCTCGGCAGCTTCGTCCCGAGATCTTCCTTGTATGAGTTTTCTTATGGTCTGAAGGTCTATATCAGACCGGCAGTGCAAGTAACTCCTGAGGTTCAACTCCGGGAAGACAACCTCTCTCAGTGCTTCAACCATCAGACCCTTTGCATGGTATCTCTCGAGTTTGTGCACCACGTTCTCCTCCAGGGATACAAAGCATATCTCTTTATCCGTATCAAATGCTCCCATATACCATGGTGTTGGTGTGTTCTTCCCAACGGAAAAGGAGTAGCCAGTATTGCTTTGCACCTTGTTCTTTGACCATTGCTCTTTCTGAGTTGCTTGGCTCCAGTGTCCCTGCTTCTTGGTCTTCTTCAACTTCTTATCCTTTCCCGGTTGGGGACTCAACTTTGGCAGAAGTCGGTAGAGTCCTTCGTCGGCCAAATCCGCAAGGTCACCCACTAGAAGTTTCTGGATGACTTGTTTCCTCTGAATGGGGGACGCTGCTGAAAGAATACCATGCAGTCCTGCACCAGACACAATGTAGAGAGGTGTTCAAGCGTAGCATTGCAACAGAGGACTGCTAGGGTACAACTTTGCTAGTGCAGAGGCTGGAAGGAAAAATTAAGGACCAAGCTTTCTTCTCCATAATTTAGTTTCTTAAGAAACACTGCCATGCAGTAAAGAACGCAGCAAGTGGTATTGATGAATTTAGACTTCATGCAAGGATGTTAGCAAACAGCAAGACTGAAGCAGATCACAAGCCTCCAGTAATGACAGCAAACCCAGACTTCTCTCATAGCAACAAAATGCCTGACATTTAGAAGTAAACTCTGTGGTGCACCAACTCTAAAACCAGGTTCAGAGGGAAAGATTTATGCCAGTTGAAGCATCTAATTTAAAACCCAGCATTTGTTTCGAAGGAGCCTGCAGCAAAGGTCTTTCATTCAGGAAAAAAGGTAACAGTGCATTTGTGCAGATGTTAAAAGAGAGACAAAGCCAACTTGAAAGTTTATATTCCTATCAGTTCTTTGATAGGAAACCATGGCACTCATATAAAGCTTCTCTTCAAGCATTGCAGCTGATATTTTAACACTTAGGTTTCCTGGCCGTATGATGCAAAATCAAATGGCAATCTAGACACTACTTACCATTCTTGAAGGAAACCAGTACCACTCTGTTGTCTGCGAGTTGTGGTTTCCGATAATTTCCTTGAAGTGGCACAGTAGTAGATTCTTGAGCATGAGAAGCATACAGAGCTGTGGCCAATGCCAAAAACTGTAAAGACACAACAGTAACATGACTACACACAATATAGACATCTGAGACTATTGCCTCATAGTTGCAAGTAACACACAAAGAGTCCAGGTTTGGCTAGTAAGGTGTTTACAGTTATGCTATAACCACATGGATTACATCTATTGACAACCATCCAAAAGTAGCTATGTATTCTGACGAAATAAACTTTTTTCCAAGCAACATGTGAATCATGTCTGCTGCTAATGGATAGCTTTGGCCCAGGTATTATAGACCTACTTGATCATAACTAGCTGAATAGCTTGCAGTGCAGATGAAGTGTATATTTAATAACAATTGCCCAATTTGATTTCTACTAAACCACTTTTTCTCGAAAGCAAAGAGTAACTGTTGACATATCAAGTACCTATTTTGTGAAATACCTGTTTTCTTGAAATGGTGACCGGTCTCCTAAACACAGTCCATAGTACACTGGGATAGCAAGGCGGTGTGGTCAGAGAACCATCATAGCGGTAATACTCATCCAAATGGGCTGGTAGCAGCGCATGGATGTTAAATGCTGGGACCTGTATTTTCTGATCTGTTAGTTCACAGGTTAGCAATAGGAGAGTGTTAGCATACTTGTGTTGTGCACATCCCAATCACAGATATTTGAAACTATATGAAAGTAACGTACCTCTGTACTTTATCCCATTCATGTATTTGAAGAATTTGTCGAAATTAGGGTTGAACTCCCCGATCTAAATAATATTAAACACTGACTCATTAGACAATAAGAGTTATGCTGGAAAATGTGTTGATGTGACTTTTAAGCACTTATTACAGGGACAATCACCCTAAATTATCGAGAGTTAAAGGCCTTGTGTGGATGGCTCATTGCTCAGTTCTTGCGGGAATAAAACCAGCAAACGTCCCAGCATCAACTCTGAGCATTAACCACTGCACCACATCAGTCGCAGTGGTTTGAGGCCTGGACTCACCTCAATGAAAACTCCCAGCACAGCCAGTCCATCATGCTTGTCCACTGCCATTGAGATGTTGGGGTATTTGTCTGAATTGAAGTGTACTACATGCATCTGGATACAACAGAATACACTTGGCTTTAAAGAGGAATCTTAAGTCAATCAATCAATCAATCAATCTATCTATCTATCTATCTATCTATCTATCTATCTATCTATCTATCTATCTATCTATCTATCTATCTATCTATCTATCTATCTATCTATCTATCTATCTATCTATCTATCTATCTATCTATCTATCTGCCAAGGTCATGACCTAGTGCTGCATCTAAAACAGAAAACTTTTGCAGTGGAATAGCCATATATTGCAATGGCACTTGTCGACTCATTTGGACATGCCATTTGATTGGCTAAAGAATTTTATAAGAAAGCCACAAATTACATTCTATTTAGGGCAATTCACAGCATGTGCCCTCTGGCCTCTGGAAGGAGAGGAAACAGGCAAATATTACAGGGCAGAGGTCTGAACTACAGCGCCACAATGACCACAAAGCCTATCTTTGGGAGCACATTTACGTGTGTCTTTGTTCTATGGACACAAACTGTGCAGGCATCCCTGTCCTAAAGTGATAAACAGAGATAGAGTGATTATTATTTGAGACACCTCCATACTGTTACTGAACATTGCATCATTCACTGTTGACTTCAGGTTTCTTTTCAATCGAAAGCAGTTTGATCCTGCACTAAAGGTGTTCACAGTAATGGAAGAGGTCTCCTCTTTGGGGTGTGCGTGTACATATTTACTTTACCTCTCCAGCAAACCGTTTGCCATTAACAGTGTGTTCTGATCCAGTAAGCAGATTGGAAGAGCCCCAGTGGAAGTGGAGCTGAGCTGCTGAATATCTGTGAGGGAGGCTGGAGATGTACATGTGAGACGGCAAAGAAAACTGCACTGTGGGTACAAAGGAAAGAAATCACGTATTTCATTTTTAAAGTCACTTGCAAGACAAAAAAGGTCTATTGTGGTGAATGCATCGATGCAACTGATGCGAAATCTGCATGGGGCAATGTTTCGCTGAGTCAAAAGAGACAATGCCCCAGGTCAGGTCCATCTTTCAATGTAAAACTATGTTTTTTCCTGGTTTAGTTTGTCAGGTATACAAATCTTAAATCTGGCAACTGCTACAAGTAGGGGCGTCACTAGTGGGGGAAAGAGGTGACAGAGTGCATAGGGCCCAGAGGTCTGGGGGGCCCGCAATTGCCTGGCCATCGGGAGCACCGGGACATTCCATTCGAGTAGTGGGTAGATCGCCGAAACGAGGGAGACCTCCCCGATATTAGGTGCTGTTTTGGGCTCTGAAGCCCCAAACACAGTGGTACAACTGTCAGGAAACCTCATCAGTATTCATCCTTGTGGCAGGACCTCTGTGGCAGCAATCCACTCTTGCTAGTTAACTACATTTCCTCTCTTTCGGACCAGACATGGCTCTTTGAAGAGAGAGTGGATAAAATAAAAGAATGTCTTAAGTAAACAATCACAGTTGAGAAATGGTAGATGGAACAACTTCAGTCTGTTTAATGCACCTTTGACCAAAAATATAGCCGAAAATACCTAGAAAATTAGCACTTGTGATGTTGTTTATGAAATTATCTCGAATCACAACTTTGCCATATTTTCCAGACTAAACTACAAACAGGTTTGTTTTATCATAATAGGCGGGTGATTATGGGAAATTGCTATGGCAGACATGCAAAATAGATCCTTCCATCATTTTCTCCACATTGACCTAGAAATTAAGCTTGAGAAGAAAGCCTATTTTACCTTTATGTGTGACTCACGGTCTCATTAGTTTAACAACCACAAATCCTTTAATCTATTGTAGTGAAAGAAAGGTCTATGTTTTCGCTCAGACATTACAATATGAAATGTAATATCTAAAAATGTACGTTTAAAAGGTACGCAATGTAACAATAGTTATTAGTCGTCTTTAAAATACAAAAGGCTCTATAATCATACTGCACCAACCAGAGTGTCCGTTGTTGCTGAGAGTGAGCTGTTCATTGGTCGACAGGTTGTAGTTCTGGACCTGGATTGGTGGTAAGTTTGGATCATATCTCAGCAGCTGTGTTTGGAAGTCGATGGGCGACTGGAATGCTCCTCCACAAAATGGGTAGTTGCTGGACCAGTTATGTTCTCCATCAGGTCCTGAATGCAAAAGTAAAAAAAAAAGCTGTGGTTAACGAAGTGACAGTTTCTTATCTGGCGGTGAACGTTTCAACATTTGATGTGGCCAGAATTGGACTACATTAAAGTTTTGCTAAGACGCAGGCTAAGGTCAGCGGTCACAGAACACTGCCTTACAAAATGAATGCCCTTCATGAATACCACACCCAACAATAAAATATAATGTTTTGCTTTGGGGGAGGCTTCGAAGTCATTCCAAGAGTGTATAAATTTGTCTAAGATACATTTCTAGTGCATTGTAGAGAAGAAGGCACAGAAAATGGTAATTTTTGAATCATATGGCAAAGGTTTGAATTCTAATAATAATTACTAGGCTTTTTAAATGCAATTGTCATTGTGTTCTGCTATTAAAACAGTGGCAGTAAAAGTGGTTTCCTGTCGCTGTGGGCTTAAAGCATCACATTAAGGGCTTGTGTATTATTTGTCAATGATGATCATGGTTTTGTGGACAGCTTTTGATTTCTGGACTGCCGCAACTGTGAGACTTCAACACAGTGTTTCTTTTAGTAGCTTAACATGTTCCTCCCTTGCGGTTGTAATTACTCACTGCTCAGTTCATTTCTTATCTGGACTAGCCTCTCCATCATAATCACATCAGATGCCTGTGGCCGGCCCTAAGAGGTTCATAAACCTAAATCATAACTGTGCTTCAGTCATAATGAGCAGACCTCTACAGTAAAACATCTGCAGCTCTCTGGTCTGGATGTGTTGGACATTAACACAATCAACTGTTTGAAGCTGAGGTCATGCAGATATTTGCAATAAAAAAAACTTAAGTTAAAGGGTTAGTTCACCCAAAAATGAAAATTTTGTCATTAATTACTCACCCTCATGTTGTTCCAATCCCGTAAGAGCTTTCAGACCGTGCATAGACAGCAACGGAACTGATACATACGTTGCATAAATGACGGTTGAACCACTGAAGTCACATGGACTATTTTAACGAAGTCCTAACAACCTTTCTGAGCTTTGAACATGTCAGTTGCATTGCTGTCTGGGTCAGAAAGCTCCCGAAATTCATAAAACATATCTTATTTTGTGTTCGAAGATGAACAAAGATATTACGCGTTTGGAACCATAATTAATGACAGAATTTTCCTTTTTGGGTGAACTATTGTCAGACTTTGTCTTCCTCTGCCTTCGTCTCCTCACCCATATTTGATCCGTCCTGTTCCCCATTATTAGTTGATTAGTCTTCGTCTGTATCTTGATTATGTCCCAGGTGTTTCCAGTCATGTCTCCCTATATCTAGTCTGTTCTGCCCCATGTTACTTGTGGATTATTGTTAATGTCATGTGTCTAAGTCGTAGATGTCCTTACCTGTGTTCCTGTCTCTCCTCCGTTTGTCTCTCATTAAATACCTCGTTTGTCAGAATCCTCGCCTCCTCGCTCCTGGATCCCCGTGTACCGTGACAGAATAATCCACCGCAAACAACGATGGAGTTCGCCGCCTCGCCTCCGCCTTAGCGGAATCTCTCTCCTTTGTGGAGTTCGCCGGAGGATTCTGCAAGCTCGCCGCGGTGACGGAGGTCCACGACGCGGCAATCCTCCATCTGTTTCGGCTCGGGCAAATTACCAGCGCCCTATGGATCTCCCAGACACCACAGGATTGTGTTGGAGAGAGGATCTACCGGTGTCTGGGAAGTTACCGGTCCCAGTCGAAACCAGCTCTTCTTCGCTTCGCTGGTTCTGCTAAGCTCTTCTTCGCTGGTCCCGCCCAGCTCGTCTTCGCCCTGCTGGTTCCCGAGCGCCGCGAGCGCTCGGCGCCGCGCGAGCCCGCGCTTCCCAGCGCCGCCGAGCCAGCGCTTCCCGAGCGCCGCCGAGAACCGCGCTTCCAGCGCCGCCGAGCTCGCGCTTCCCGAGCGCCGCCGAGATCCAGTGGCTGCTCCCGACAGCGCTCCGGTGCCTGCTCCGAGACTGCGCCTCCAGTGCCTGCTCCGAGGCTGCGCCCAGTGCCTGCACCTCGCCAGTGCCCTCCAGTGCCTGCACCGCCAGCGCCTCCAGTGCCTGCACCTCGCCAGCGCCCTCCAGTGCCTGCTCCGAGGCTGCGCCTCCAGTGCCTGCACCCGCCAGTGCCCTCCAGTGCCCGCACCTCGCCAGTGCCCTCCAGTGCCCGCACCTCGCCAGTGCCCTCCAGTGCCCGCACCACGCCAGTGCCCTCCAGTGCCTGCACCTCGCCAGTGCCCTCCAGTGCCTGCACCACGCCAGTGCCCTCCAGTGCCTGCACCACGCCAGTGCCCTCCAGTGCCTGCACCACGCCAGTGCCCTCCAGTGCCTGCACCACGCCAGTGCCCTCCAGTGCCTGCACCACGCCAGTGCCCTCCAGTGCCTGCACCACGCCAGTGCCCTCCAGTGCCTGCACCTCGACAGCGCCCTCCAGTGCCGGCTCCTCGTAAGTGCGCTTCAATTTCCCCGCTGGTTCCGTCCAGCTTTTCCGAGCGCCCCCGAGAGTCAGCGGCACCCGAGCGCCCACGCTGGCCCACGCTGGTCCCGTCCAGCTCTCCAGAGCCCCTGCTGGCCCCGTCCAGCTCTCCATTGCCTCCGCTGGTCCCGTCCAGCTCACCTTGGCCCACGCTGGTTCCGTCCAGCTCACCTGGGCCTCCGCTGGTCCCGTCCAGCTCCATTGCCTCCGCTGGTCCCGTCCAGCTCACCTTGGCCCACGCTGGTTCCGTCCAGCTCTCCAGGGCCTCCGCTGGTCCCGTCCAGCTCACCATTGCCTCCGCTGGTCCCGTCCAGCTCACCTTGGCCCACGCTGGTCCCGTCCAGCTCACCTGGGCCTCCGCTGGTCCCGTCCAGCTCACTTTTCCCTCCGCTGGCCCTGTCCAGCTCGCCTTCCACGGCTCCTGAGCGCCCCCCTGGGATGGGGAGCTTCCCCATGAAAATTTTGGGGGGGGGCTACCCTCCATGGCCGCCCGAGCACCCCGCTCCTCCATGGCCGCCCGAGCACCCCGCTCCGCCATGGCCTCCTCAGTTCCCGGACCCTCCGTGGCCGCCTGATCCGCCATGGCCGCCAGAATCCCCGGATCCGCCATGGCCGCCTGATCCGCCGTGGCCGCCGGAATCCCCGGATCCGCCATGGCCGCCTGATCCGCCTGCGCCTGAGTCCCGGATCCGCCCGTGGGTCCCGGAACGGGCACCGCCTGGAGGTCACCTGTCCGGTCTCCAGGTCCTGAGGCCTCCAGAGTGCCCACCCCTCCCTTTCGATGTCAGACGCGCGGGACGCGCCTATTGGAAGGGGGGGGTAATGTCAGACTTTGTCTTCCTCTGCCTTCGTCTCCTCACCCATATTTGATCCGTCCTGTTCCCCATTATTAGTTGATTAGTCTTCGTCTGTATCTTGATTATGTCCCAGGTGTTTCCAGTCATGTCTCCCTATATCTAGTCTGTTCTGCCCCATGTTACTTGTGGATTATTGTTAATGTCATGTGTCTAAGTCGTAGATGTCCTTACCTGTGTTCCTGTCTCTCCTCCGTTTGTCTCTCATTAAATACCTCGTTTGTCAGAATCCTCGTCTCCTCGTTCCTGGATCCCCGTGTACCGTGACAACTATCCCTTAACGAAATTCTAATTCAAATTATAATTAAATAAAAACTATTAAAGATAATAGGGCTTGTTACAACTTGTCATTTTTGATCAATTAAATGTCCTTGCTTAATAAAAGTTTGAATTTCTTTAAAACAATCTTACAATCCCCAAACAGTTACCAATTTTATTAAATATGTTACTATATAAAAAATGCCACACAGAGTCCTAGTTTTTAACCATTTGTGCTTGAGGTGGAGACTTATTACTTATTAACTTGGAATCATCTATACTCTGGAAAATTTCTGTCCAAAATATCGGAATCCAAATCTGAGTGCGACTCCAAGTAACCCAACTCCAGTTGTTAGGGTGTTGTGTATGTTCGTTACTGACTCAAGTCAAAAAAGCCTCATCGTAAGATATGTTCTGCTCAACAAGCCGCATGATTGAAGTATCATTCATGACTGTCTGGGATTAATTATGCTAAAATAATAATCTCATCTAACTTTTTTGAGCATTTGTGCATCAGTGTTCATCTTAGACCTCAGGCAGAGATGTGTTTGATGTCATTATGTCCCTGTACATGATTGAAAACGGCCTTGACTCAGCGGAATGAATTCAGACTCAGAATGTCAAGAGCTCTCAGTGTTAGCCGGCACAAAGGACAACACTCATCTGAGTTCTGTCTGATGGGCATGATAACATCTACACAACAGCACAAGCACTGCAGTGTTTCTCGTTGAGCTATTCATCATGGTATTTCAAACAGTGGTCAGTTGGACACTTCACTCAATTGTCACATTGTCCGCATCTCAAAATATATACATTAACATTTGAATGGGCAAAACTTACATTTTGGGCCACTCAGGCCATTATTCAACTATACTTAGAACGCTTAAAACACTTTGGCATCATATCTCTGACTTCTGCATGAGTACCACTCATGTTTTCTTCAGAAAATGCAAAGATCTAGTTTTAGTAGCAACTAAACTTAGCAATTTGCTGAATGAGGGTGGTTGGTTTGATGATCACATTGTCTAACATTTTTAGTCTACGAGCCTAAATACAGCACATTACAAGGTAGTCTGATTTTGTAGGCACTGTAAATTTGCACGCAGAAGTGAAAATTATTTCACAAGTTTAACTGAAGGGACAGAAGAGATTTAGCTTGTAAATTGCAATGTGCCACACACAAAGACAGAATAATATTATGCATTGTTCTTTCCTAAGTATAGGGAGCTATGACATTTCACAGTCAAGCAATTAGACGAACAATCTCCTCCCAAAATAAAGCCATTATAACAGCTCTGTTTTGAAGTCGAGGTACTTTAAGTCGCCTTATATCTTCAAAGCAGCCATAAAATAAAGCAAAACATAAAAGTGTGTAATTAAATTCTGTGTTACTCAATGATTCAACAAGTCTCCTTGCAAAGTCAGTGAGAACACGTGAGTGACAGCGGCATGAGGAGAGAGCTGGGTGGGATGACAGAGCCGTGAGAGCCAACAAGGGTCGAAACAGGGTCACCTTTGCACCACGAGATCCCATTTTCCAGGAGCAACATGTTCTTTGATACCTCCATCATGGCTGCCAGAGGGGTCTATGTGCACACTGGTATGGCATACTGGGTTTGTTAGAGATAACGGGGAAAAAGCCTGCCCAGGAATAGTCTTGACTCATGAGGATGGTAACCAGAAGCCTGTTTGGTTCCCTAGGTGCAGGTAATAGAGCAGAACACTGCCACAGCGGCCGTGATTAAGCATATTTATTTAAAGCTCTTCAGCGTGTAAAGAGCACGTTTTGCTGGTCTCTGTAGCAGATGACTGGATGACCTTTTCTACTGAGGTGAAAACGACTCCATCTGGTCATTGTAAGAGAAGGCATTACAACTCAATTACTTACGGTTAGGTGATAACCTACATTAAGCTAAAAGTTTCATGATTACTGCATCTTGCATTTGATGGGATGAAATAAACACGATAAACATTTCATATACATTTTTTGTCAACTATTTTGATTTAAAGGAGTCTCTAAGTGGTAAAAATGGCGTCAGATTTGGTTCGATTAATTTCAGCGTGTCAGTTTGAATTGTTTGTTTGAATGAATGAAATAAAAAAACGATTTGATGATTTCTTTGCTTCATTAAAACAGAAAGCTTCACAGAAGTCTATGTGTGGCATTTTTAATGTATTCAAATGTTTTAATAAAAATATTCAAAAGTTCACAGATATCTTTTTTTTTAAGAAATGAAAGTTTCTATTAAGCAAGGACACAGCAAATTACAGTAAGGTTATTATTCATCTAATTTGAATAATTTAAAATCTAATTCAAAATGCAGTTCTACATTTGTCCAAAAATAAATAATAAAACAAAAATCCTGAAAAATACATTACAGTTTCCTCGAAAATATTAAGCAGCCCAACTGTTATCAACATTAATAATAATGAGAAATGCTTCTTGAGCAGTAAATCAACATATTTGTATAATTTTGAAGGGTCATGTGACATTTTGTAAAATATAATAACATAGAAAACGTATTTAAATTGTAATAATATTTCACAATATTACTGTTTATACTATATTTTTGATATTTTATATTATATTTTTGAACAAAGTTCAATAGTTGAACAAAGTAGTAATAGTTACTACTGTTTATATATTGATACATTGGTGCATATATTTAACTATATATATATATATATATATATATATATATATAGTTAAATATATATACATCCATCAATCCATCTACCATTTATCTATCTATCTATCTATCTATCTATCTATCTATCTATCTATCTATCTATCTATCTATCTATCTATCTTTTTTGTCTTCATTTAGTATGGAAAGCCCGCCATTCTTATATTAAAGTAAATATTTTTTATATATATAAATAAATAAATGAAGGGTTTACTTACCATTATAGGTCCATTTTGCCCCTGAAAAAGAGACCGAAACAAATATTAAATGCTTTTAAAGTTTCACTCAATGCAGTCATAAATCAGTCAGATAATGCATTCCACTGCTGGACTTTATTCTGGAGGCAGCCTGCTGCTCTGGTCATTGCTGGCTACTCTCAGTCAATCTGACTGGCAGGCTGAGCCAGACTCTTGCTGGTCTTTCCCAGAGATTCCTGGTTGACAATGAGATTCCCCCGGAGCATGTATAATCCGTCACTGCTTAAAATTCTAAAGACTAAGTCATTGGAAATCAAGACATTCCTCTGATTAAAGTTCATAAGTTTCATTTAAATTGATGTTGACACAGAGTCTATAATGAAACACAAAGCACTATTTTTAATGCATCATGCATTAACGGTACAGTAATTTACATTTTTACCAAATGACACAGGACATTATGATATTTTCTCAATATGAGATTTAGAGTCCAAACAGGAAGCCGCAAAAATGTACTGAGCAATTTGGTCATTGCTTTTATTCACAAAAGTTAATCTACCTTGCTACTGTAGGACCACAGATTTTTCCTGAACTGACCTTTTGGAGAAGATCGACAGAAAAGATATTAACAGCGCAGTTAAGTCAACACCTGAGCACTAATTTAGCACGACAAATGTTTCACCTGTGGTTTTCAATACACTGAGGTCATTCGAGGTCATCTGTCAGATCTGCAGACACAGACTTACTAATTCAAAGCATGTTGGGGTTGTGTAAATTTATAATTACACATTATGATTTTACATGTTCTTAATTTACTCCTAAGGTTGTTCATTTATGGAAACAGCATTCACCCACTCATTATGTTAACAACTTAAATTAACTTCCAGGAATCTATATTTGATGTTCAATTTTCTTCTAAATTGCTGCTTATAGGCCAATATGAGACCATATCGTCCATTTAAAGCGATGCAAAATGTTGCAAGTTTTTTTTATGAGTACTTTGAAAAAATACAAACATTCAAAAATATGAATACATTTTTTGAAAGTGTTTAAAAAGAAATACTAACCTAAAACATAACTAACCAACATTTCCACATCATATAATGTTAAACATGTTATTAATAACCTAATTAGCATTTTTCTAAATTATTTCATATGTAGGCTACAATTTTGAACGCACATGTAGTATACAGACATGTTAAGTGATAGGTTATCATGTTTCTGACCAATCAACGGAAGTTATGTTATTAACGTGAGTTCTGCGAGACTTACCTGTGGACTCGAGGGGACACGCGATCAAAATGATGAATATGAGTGTAAGTGTCATCGCAGAGAGGTACCGGCTGCTTCTCAAGTGCCCTCAGAAGTCGCCTCAGAAGAGAGTAACGTTGACATAGCTGTCGGAACCGGCTCTTATATCAAGCACGCTGCGCTCGCGAGTTAAACAAACTGACGTCACGGCGATGACAGAATATCTGTCGCTCTTTTACAAATCTGCGGCTGTGCCTCGAGCGAGTGTGCTGCCTACGCAGACAGCATCAGAGGAGCACAGCTTTGTCTTAACTCTGATAAATAGCTATTAGCCACACGCTCTCAAACCGGCAATTTTAAAACTCCGCAAACAAGGTACAATAGAGCGTCATCTGATATGAGAAAAAAATAACAGCTTATATGACAGTGATTATATCTCCATATGCAGCATTTGCTCGGTGTTTACTGTGCCCGCAAATAACACAGTGCGTTATTATAGGTGTCTAGCCTATGTATATTGTGGGCATCGTGTTTATTGTGCAACTGTATAGGCCTATACATTCTCTTTGACTGGTTTTGCTACTATTGTACCATCATTTATCATCTATATCTATAGGATATTTATTTATCAGTCCATGCGCACGAAACGCAGCTCAGCCAATCAGATTAACTGTTGCAGGCCTATATCATCATCATTATGATTATTTTTAAGCTTATTATTATTATTATGAGCCTATAGATATAATATTATACAGAAGCACAACAATAATTTAGTTTATATATGAACAGTAGGCTAATTTAAATTAATAGGCTACATCATAAAAACTTGCAGTTAATAATAGGAAAAAATTGGACTGAACTAATGTTGGGTTAAAGCAAAGACTATAGATTCGACTCTGGTTAAAGTCAGTAAGGCAAATGTGTGTGTGTGTGTGTATATATATATATATATATATATTGTGGCGGGCTGAAGAATCACACGACATGTTGCTGTGAAAACAGGTCCCCGGAGGGTGTATTTATTGAACAATAAATTAAGTGATGGTGCCAACGTGTTCAGGATGGTTCTTCCGCGCGCCGTGATCCTGTTCGCCGCCGGCCGCCGCAGTGGGTTCGTGTCCTGTGCTCGTGGCGGGCTGATCGGTCAACTGCTTTCTGGAAGGAAATAGGACAAACATTAGTCGGCTGCCTTCTGGAGTCGCTGCTCTAGACTCTGTGTTGTTGAGGCTTTGTAGCCCTCTCCTGAGCAGCCTCAGCTGGGACTGATCAGTCCGCGGTGATTGCGTGCAGGTGAATTTTCTCCGTTGCCAGGGCGACGCTGATAGGTGCCCGGGACACGTGTCACACTCCCCCCCCCTAAGCGTCCTCCTGGTCCCCCGAGCGAGGGAGGTGGGGCTGGAGGAGGAAAACCCCTGACAGACCTAGCTGCCCACAGGCGGGAGAGTCCGTCCGCGTTGGCGTTGGCGGTCCCTGCCCGATGTCGTACGTCAAAGTGGAAGTCCTGGAGCGCCAGGAACCATTGGGTCACACAAGCGTTAGTGTCCTTCGCTCGGGCCATCCACTGTAGCGGGGCATGATCGGTGATCAGTGTGAACTTTCGGCCCAGGAGGTAGTACTTCAGCTCCAGGACTGCCCACTTGACCGACTCCTTCTCCACCGCTGCATACCGCTGTTCAGTGGTGGACAGCTTCCGGCTGATGTAGACCACCGGGTGTTCCTCGCCGCCCTGCATCTGGGACAACACGGCTCCCACCCCGGTGTCGGATGCGTCCGTCTGCACCAAGAAGGAACTGTTGAAGTCAGGTGCGCAGCACTGGCTCAGACGTGAGCACCGCCTTCACCCTGTTGAATGCCTCCTCTTCTTGGGTCCCCACTTCACCATCTCCGGCTGTCCCTTCTTGGTCAGGTCTGTCAGGGCCGCCGCTAAGGAGGAGAAGTTAGGATAAAGCATCTATAGTAACCAGCCAACCCCAAAAAGGCCCGTGACTTGTTTCTTGGACGGGCCTGGGCCGAGAGGATCGCTGCCACCTTCATCTCCTGCGGGCGGATCAGGCCCCGGCCCACCTGGAACCCGAGGTATTTTGCTTCCGGCAGGGCGAGGTGGCATTTCTTGGGGTTGGCGGTAAGCCCGGCCTGCCGCAGCTCGAGGAGTACCCTCCGGAGCCGCTCCAGGTGGTCTTCCCAGTTCTCCGAGTGGATGACGACATCATCGATGTAGGCTGCTGCGTACGTCTGATGGGGCCTCAGCAGGATGTCCATCATCCGCTGGAAGGTCGCCGGAGCCCCGTGCAGCCCGAAGGGGAGAACCCGGTATTGCCAGTGGCCACTGGGGGTGGAGAAGGTGGTCTTCGGCTTGGCAGTCACTGATAATGGCACCTGCCAGTAGCCCTTGGTGAGGTCGAGTGTGGATATGAACCGGGCTCTCCCCAGCCGTTCCAGCAACTCGTCGACCCGCGGCATCGGGTACCCATCAAACTCGGAGACCTCGTTTAGGCGGCGGAAGTCGTTACAGAACCGGAGGATACCGTCGGATACCGCCGGGCCTCGGGGATCCTGTAGGGCCGCTGTCGCACATTAGTCCCTGGCGGTGTGTGGACGTCATGTTGGAGGACCCGAGTCCGCCCGGGGAGCGGGGAGAACACATCAGAGAATTGACCGACCAGATGTTGGAGCTCCGTCTTCTGGGTGGCCGACATGTGGGGACTGATGTCGACAACCACGGGAGATACGGTGGCCAAGGCTGCCACCTGGGTTCTCGTCCCCTCCCAACGCTTCAACAGGTTGATGTGATATAGTTGAGTCTCTTTCCTTCGTCCGGGTTGGCGTACTCGATAGGTTACGGGGCCCACTTTCTCAGTGATGACGTAGGGGCCCTGCCACTTGGCCAGGAATTTGCAGGCGGCTGTGGGGACGAGAACCAAGACATAATCACCCGGTTGAAACTCCCATGGCTGGGCCGCCCGATCGTAGTGACGACGTTGCGCTTCTTGGGCCTGGGGCACCTCTCGCGGTGGCTCCTGATGAACAACACAGCCTGCCAGCCAGGCACGAGTTGGCGAGCGTGGTGGTTCCGTTGGCATCGGTTCGTCCTATATATATATATATTGACCAGGAAAAAAGTTTCAGTTATTTTGACTCACATTGACCTTTTGTGAGAACATGCCCCAATAGCCTAAACTATGTACAGCCTATTGGGTAATTTGACACAAATCAATTCATAAAACACCAAAAATATTAAATATATAATTCGTAAATTAAAGGTTTGTGTTTGTTTCTTGTCTTTGTATTTTTTAAATTTGGTTGAAAAGTCATTTTAAATTATTGTAAAAACACATGTTGCAAATTATGCTGTTTCTTTATACAGTATAACAAATAAATCTGTGTAAATAAACAGCATGTTCTTATTTTAACAACGTAATATGTCCTGCTATAGAGGCATGTTAGCGCAAATACATATTCACTTGAGTAAAAAAACATGATAAGAAGATTTTCTACTTTTTAATTTGTTTTAATATTATGTCAAAAATGGTCTTAGCCAATACCTGCATAATTTGAAGGAAACAAATCCAAGCTGTAAATAAGGTTCTTTAGTTTTTTATTCACACTGATATACTTTATAATGTCACTATGAGCTAAATCTATCACATACGTGTGTCACACACAATGTGAATCACCCACTGGAGACACATGGACGAAGTTCAAATGAGGAGAATCCCTCAGTAATTTACCACCTGAGCCTCTCAATATATCCAACATTTTTAAAAGCTTACTTATATAAATGATGAGACTGAAAAATAATAGAGTTAAATTCTGTTTTAATTTATGTTATATAAGAGACTGTTGTATGAATGCTGAAACCTGAATCTCTGCGCACATCATTTGTGGGGCCTCTTACTGGCACCGTGCTGGAAACTATTTTCATCTGTAACCTGTGTAGAATTCTCCCATAGTAAAGTGCACAGAAATGGTCATATTACATTACATCTGCTATATCTATACACTTTGAACTTAACTTATTTTTAATTCTGCGCTAGACCAATGCTAATTGTGTTTAAAGTAAGTTAAACCAACAATTTAAATTTGCTGAAAATGTACTCACCCTCAGGCCATGAAGATGTAGATGAGATTGTTTCTTCATCAGAACAAATTTGATGAAATGTAGCATTAAATATAGCATTAAATTACTTGTGGATTATTGTGAGCTGTTTGGACTCTCATTCTGACGGCACCCATTCACTGCAGAGGATCCATTGGTGAGCAAGTGATGGAATGTTAAACTTTCCAAATCTGATGAAGAAACAAACTTATCAACATCTCAACATCTTCAATAAATAATTTTTTTTTGGTGAACTGTCATTTTACTGATTACTGCTTGTGAAGAAAGAATGCAGAATAAAACTGTATTTGACTGCTGTCTCTTGGAATAACAGTCTCTGTCAAGTTATTTGTAACAACACCGTGAATCTACAGTAACATAGGTCTGTTGTGTTTGTGTCTTTTTCTGTCAAAATATAGGTAACGTAAAAGTATATTGCTTTTTAAATTCAAATTCCTAAATTAATTGAGGTAGTTAACAGAAATCAGAAATCCAACGCAAATTTGAATGTAGGAAGTAGAATTAAAATGAACTAGAGTTCAAAGATGTACAGTAAGTTTATTTTTAATTATAAAGAAAGATTAATCAAGACATTGGCAACTAAATGGTTGCATTTAAGTAGCATATGAATTTTTTACTTGAGGTAGTACATCTTTTCCAAAATAACAATTTCTAAATACAGATCGGAAACAGTACAAACAAGTGAATGAAACCAATGACTCATGATTTTGTTGGCTACAATTAATCACCAGGGTTGGTAAAATTATAAAAACTGTTTTAACAGTTATAAAAACAGACCTAAGCCAACAACAGCCTTTAAAATGACAAGAAATGCATTATATAAAAACAATGAGGCAAACCTGCTGGAAAAAGTTATAGAACCATCACAGAAAATTCTAACACCATCACAAATACATTACAAATACATTACAAACCATCACATTTTAACCATTAAAAAAACATACAAAAATGGTTTTCTGTAGTGTGTTTTGGGACATATTTCATTAGGATGTATTGGTTTTAACAAGCCACCAATAGAAGGTGACCAATTACCAGTAGAGATCCACAGGGCACCAAAGGCCTGGTAATTTCTGCTGTTACACTTACAGGACGATTATATCCTTGTTTAATAGGCTATTGACCAAAGATTTAATTCAAATATCCACTTAATTATTCATTTTTGGCCACCTTTTTGCTATAGATGACACAGCCTCTATAATTTCTTCAACAAAAAACATGTGGACATCACAACTCTTACAAAATAAACCATGTAGTAAAACTGCTTAGTTTTCTTTTGTGTGATTTCTGAATGGTTGAGACCATAAAATCAATCCGTCAACTGTATTACTGCCATAGGTAACCGTCTAGAGCTACAATTTTGTAAATAATACAATTTAATAAAAAATAATTATTTAATTTACTTTTATATTTTATTAAAGTTCTATTTTGACCCCTATGGTATTTTTTATTATTTTTTTTTACTTTCATAACATTTGAGGGAGGGGGCACAACAATAAAGTCCTGCTTAGGGCACATTTGGCCAGCAGCGGCCCTGATAAAGATGTCTCCATGATCTGCTTTTGAAGAAATATCGTTGTATCGTGCCACAGCACATTCTATCAGCTGCAGTTCTGCTGCCGCCGTATCAATATACTGTACAGTGCCACAGACATTCACATCAGTTAGAAGATATTTTGAAGAATGTGGCGAACCAAACAGTTGCTGTCCACATGGACTTTGGCAGCATAGGGAACACTGTGGACCAGCAACTGTTTGGTTTCCTACCTTCTTCAAAATAGCGTTTATGTTTAGCAGAAGACGGAAACTCAGGTTTAAAACAACTTTTGAGTGAGTAAATGAAGGTATAAATATAAAACAATAGTCTAGTTTAATTATTGGGTGAATTATTCCTTTATGTTAATAAAACATCAAACACAAATAGAAAAATCTAAAAAAAAAAAATTTTAATTACAAAAAACTTTTTACGGTTTCTTTAATAGGAGTCCAATCTATATAGTGTATTTTATTTTTATATTTGTTAATTCAGTTTCTTGAATTCTTCTACTAAATACATATAGCCTACCTCAAAATAAAACACTGTTTATGTTATTTGTATATTATGTATATTTGTAATGTGTTTCTTTGTTCTTATTTTTTTTTTTATATAACAAAGCCACAGCCATGTCACCTTGCAGCCCAAGACCGGTTGCCTACTGAAGCTAAACAGGGTTGAACTGGTCAGTACCTGGATGGGAGACCTCCTGGGAAACTAGGTGGCTGCTGGAAGAGGTGTTAGTGAGACCAGCAGGGGGTGCTCTCCTTGTGGTCTGTGTGGGTCTTCCCGCTCCAGGATAGTGACGGGGACACTATACTTTAAAAAAGTACTGTCTTTCGGATGAGATGTTAAACCTAGGTCCTGACTCTCTGTGGTCATTACGGCACTTCTCGTAAAGAGTAGAGGTGTAACCTCGGTGTCCTGACCAAATTCCCACCACTGGCCCTTGTCAATCATGGCCTCCCAATAATCCCCTTCCACTTGATTGGCTCTATGACTCTCTCTCCTCTCCACCTGTAGCTGGTGTGTGGTGAGTGCATACACTTGATTGGCTCTATGACTCTCTCTCCTCTCCACCTGCAGCTGGTGTGTGGTGAGAGCATACACTTGATTGTCTCTATGACTCTCTCTCCTCTCCACCTGTAGCTGGTGTGTGGTGAGCACATACACTTGATTGTCTCTATGACTCTCTCTCCTCTCCACCTGTAGCTGGTGTGTGGTGAGCGCATACACTTGATTGGCTCTATGACTCTCTCCTCTCCACCTGTAGCTGGTGTGTGGTGAGTGCATACACTTGATTGGCTCTATGACTCTCTCTCCTCTCCACCTGTAGCTGGTGAGTGGTGAGAGCATACACTTGATTGGCTCTATGACTCTCTCTTCTCTCCACCTGTAGCTGGTGTGTGGTGAGCGCACTGGCGCCGTTGTCCTGTGGCAGCCGTCGCATCATCCAAGTGGATGCTGCACACTGGTGGTGGTTGAGGAGAGACCCCCCCCCCTCATATGATTATAAGTGCTTTGGGTGTACAATAAAGCACTATATAAATGCATAATTCATTCATTCATATAATAATGACAAAGATTTTTATCTTCATCCACTTTGGCCTAAATATCTGCCATCCTTTTTTTTTTTTTTTTTGTTACCTTGAAAGGCTTTGTCTTTATAATAGTGAAATTAGTTTGGCTGTAATGCTCAAACAACTTGCAAAATAGAAAAACCAACATTACAAAGAATCGTGATAAAATCGCGAATCGTGATACCCCTAGCCGAGGGGGAAAAACATCCCCCCCCGGTTCACGATTGTGCCCTCCTAGCGCCATTTCGCCCCAGCCCCCCTGGAGGCCTGTGCACGCCACTGATGAAATGAACACCCGCCAAACCGTGTTAGCTCTGTGCAGAGGCGAGCGACCTGTTCTAGACACAATATTCATATTTTGTACAATATTTACGCTTGCAAAAAATATAGGCTACATTTGTTTACATTTTGCAGAACAGAAGATCCATCAATGTGCATTTGTTTCGTTATGTTCAGATGTCGTTAGCAGTCATGTGAGGAGTTGTCAGAGGATATAGAAATGTACATTTATAATACTTCATTTATTTTAAAATATAATTTTATTCAGTGATGCAAATGAGAATTTTCATCAGCTGTTACTCCTTAAATTTTTCTGCTTAATATTTTTTGGAACCTGTGACATTTTGTTCAGGATTCTTTGATGAACAAAAAGCTAAAAATTACATCATTGATAATAAATTAACATACTGGGATTATTTCTGAAGGATTATGTCACAAAGACTGGTGTAAATGCTGATAAAAATTCTGATTTGCATCACTGAAATAAATTACATTAAAAATAATAATAAATATTTTGAACGGCTGTGTGTGTGTGTGTCACACACACACACACACACACACACACACACACACAAGTTACATAAATGTAATCTATATATCTAAATAAAAATAGACTATGTACAGTATATGATCCAAAGTAACTAGTAACTAACTACTTGAGTAATTTCTTTATTATCCGATTTTTTTAAACTCTTTTTCTTCAATTTTTTTGAAGTTCTTCTATCTTTGGAATTGTAAACAGCTGTAGTTATATTTTCAGCTTTTAAGGGATTTACAGCTTCAGGAATTCGTCTCAATGAAAACTACTTAACAGCATTAATGAGAAAAAAAGATCCCAACTTGATATTAGAAGATGACGAATGATATATAGAACTTAAGAAGTTTTAAACCTGTAAAATCCTGTTAGTTTTACAGTAAAACACTGGCAGCTGTGGTTGCCGGAATAATTCGGTAAAATACACACGAAGCAACCTTACAAAATAAACTGTACATTTTATTTTAAAACTGTTGCAATTTACAAAACAATTTTAAACCAGTAAATCCAACCATCACTTTCTGCTGAATAAGCACAACCACGCTGCTACCAAAATCTGTTTTGATCCTTTAACATATACTGACAACGACCATAATAACACAGGTGGTAAAGAGAAAGACACGCAGAGAATCCAAGTTCATCATAAGCTTTTCCACAAGCTGAGGTAAATCCTAATATATAGAAGAAGAACCGTGTCATACACACAACCACAAAACACCAGGGTAACACACAACACTACAACAATACAATAAACATTCATTTAACAACAAAAGAGATATCAACCGTAATGAACAAAACCTAAAACACAAGTATTTACATGACATACTATCAAATGTGAAATGTTATACAGGGAATTTCAATTATACGTTGACTTGTTCTTTGTAGTTATCTAAACCTGTAAATTTCAATATTTTATTGTATGTATTTGATGTTCTGATAGATCAGTTTTTCACCATATATATTAAGTGAAGCAAATAACAGGCTTTTACTGAAGCATTTTTATTAAAAATGTTTTACCATTATAGTTCAATCATCTTTAAAGGGGTCAGGACATGGATTTTTGTATTATTATTATGATGTTCCTTGAGGTTTAGGTAAAAGGTTAATAAAGTTAAAAAGTGAGAATTATTATACTCAACTCTGATTCTGACCCTCTCTTTAAAATGACCTGTTTTTAAGGGGCGGGTCCTTTAAGGCTTGTCAGTAATCGGCAACTGTTATGATTGGCTAACATCATTGCATAGGAAACACTATCTGCACCCCCTTGCTGTTGCATGTAAGTGTTTTGACAACATGAGTGTTCCTGTGGCTCAGTGGTAGAGCATTGCGTTAGCAGCGCAAAGGTTGTGGGTTCAATTCCCAGGAAACACACATACTGAAAAGTGTATAGCTTGAATGCACTTTAAGTCGCTTTGGATAAAATCGTCTGCTATATGCATTAATGAATAATCAAAATAAAATGGTAATTTCCTATCAAATATTATGAAATCATTTACTTACGGTTTGTGATGCGGCTGAGGTCAGATCTAGCCCCGTTCGCACCGCCACCGCTAGACTCTGTACTGTGAAGACGCTTGTGGGCCCTACTGCTGTTGCTCTAATGTTATTGGTAGACCGCACATCTGGACACTTATTTTTACAAAATGCAATCACAAACTAAATATATCGCCAGTAAAACTAAGATATCATTCTAATCTGACTAGGTATTAGACTTAGAAGAAATAAAAGTAGCATTCTGCTGTTGGAGAGTGTTGTTAAATAAACTACAGCAGTAATCAGAGCATTAAATCATTAACCGGTGCTGAACTTCTCACTGCATCGTATAATTAACAACATGAACCATCAATGCATGACTCAAACTCACTTTAGACTGCCAACAGTTTATTATCCATGCATCATTTTTATGTCAAATCGTATAAAATAGTGATGTCCGATTCACGAACGAATCGTTTGATTTAACCGGCTCTTCTTAGTGAAGCGGTCGAATCAGTTCCAATATGCAATATTTCCAATATGCCTTTCTTGCTGTTTATGGTCAGATCAATGCAAATCTCAACCCATGTTTTAAAGCAGCAAATGTATAGATTTCTAAATGAGAAATAAGTTAATGTGCCTTCTAAAAATAAAAAACATTAGACCGTAATATTTATTCATTTTAATTTAATATAATAGTTTAATTTATATCCTTGAATTATCCCTTTTCATAAAAACGGTCTGAAGGCAGAAATGCTGTTGTATAAGGTTTTTGTGAAAACGTATCTGAACTGTAATGGCTTGATACTATAGTTACCATAGATATTGTCCAACCCAACAAATACTGTGCAGCTCTTTAAGTGGGTCATAAATTGCCTTCTGCAATTCTTAAATATTCTGCAGATACCTTGAAAATAGTGAAATAAAATTACTCCTTTAATATTTGTGTATCGAAAATATTTTTGATTGACATTTAGACTCCTGTCTTTTTTTTGGGGGGGGGGGCTAGTTAAATTAATTTTCGGGCACCCTGAAGAGTACCTGCCCAAAGGGCTACCAGGGATTTAGAAATTGAGCAAGCCCTGATCCATTGTTCCCTCCGCACAGTTTATTACTCTTATCTTGAAGTACAAAGTGCAAATACTCCTCCCCTTTCTGATCATAATTTGCAAACGTTCATCTACACCAGTGTTCACATGACTATGTGGTTCACTATGAGGGAACTTGGCATAATTTTGTTAATTTTTGCTCTAAACCACAACATTCAGGCCCAAACAACAAAACCAGGTAAGATTTAAAATGATTTGGTTATGAGTGATAAAGGGGTTTATATCTGGTTTGGTCTTTCTTTAAATGTTGAATGTAGAACATGATATTCTCAAGGTCAAAGAAATCACCAAATCACACAAAACACAATCATATTTTATACGATGAAATGAGGTAAAGTGAAAAAATATATAAGAATGAGCAAAGGTTCTTAGACGTTTCTATGGACAGTCACACCTTGGAAAGTCATTTTCATTGGCAGTGAATGGGAGGAAATGTGTGTGTGTGTGTGTGTGTGTGTGTGTGTGTGTGTGTGTGTGTGTGTGTGTGTGTGTATATGTATATATATATATATATATTTCTTCTAGCAAATGTACTTAATGGCACTTAAAATATTTCACTTAAACCTATTCAAAGCCATTAGAGTGGGATTACTGAACCTACACATGAGAGCCTGAGAAAACTTAGAGGCTTTTGCATCTGAACTCTTCATATATATATATATATATATATATATGAGTGAGAAGTATAGTATAGATCTGTTTAAAATGTTACCTATAGAAATATGTACTTCATTTGCTTGAACATCTTCATATTTAATCAATTAACTAATATTTTATAGACTAGGGCATAATCATACTCCATTTGAAATAGTTTGAATTAAATGTCAGTCAATTCCACTTCCTGTCATTCCAAGTCAACTTCCTGTGGGGCGTGGCCAGTTTACTTCAAATTCACACTCATGATTCAAGAGAGCCAATTATAAATTCAGAATTTTGCTCAACCCTGTTGTATTTACTGCATACAACCCTTTTTATGAAAGTTTTTGTTTTTTAGCAAAATTGTGATGACAAATAAGACTTTAAATGAATCTGAATTTACATAATATTTACTGGAAGTGAAACCTGTAACATAAACAGTGGAGAAAGAAGTAGTGGAGCAAGTTTAATAGAGCTACTAACAGAAGTAGAACACACTACGGATGGAGATGGACGAGTCTGAATAGATTTCACTCAGAAAAACTAAAACCGTACAACATTGGCCAGTGAGTCGACACCTTTCATGACACTCGGCATTGCAATTAATGTTATTACTGCGAATCAGGCAACTGGTGTCTCTGCTTGTTTACAATTGCACATTTACTCGGATTTAGCACTTCATATGTCTTCAAAAGAGAATATTTTTAACTGTACAAATGTAACTAGTGTCTTGAAATTGCATAGGACACAATTAGGACACATAGGCTGTCCAGGTGTAACAACCTAGAAATCATTAACATACTGTAAATAAAAAAAATTACAATATTTACAATCATCATAAAAACTAGGTGTGGACTGTGCCAGATTAGTTACACATTACTCATTCAAGATACAAAGATCGCTCCCATTTCCATGGTTGTTTCTATCATTGTAGCAAATGTAAGGTTTTTTGTTTGTTTGTTTATTTTAATTGCAATTCTATAAATACCATACACAGATCTAATGCAGTACAAATCACTTCCTGTCTTTTTTTTCTCAAATCTAGCGGCCTGCAGTCTGAAGCCAGATGAAGGGACGGAGTCTGAGGCCGAGGTTAGCGTTTATATGTTCTACGATGAAGAAAAAGACAACTGTTTTCCGTTCCGATACTCTGGGATTGGGGGAAATGCAAACCGTTTCATTATAGAGAGGCAGTGCATGAGAAACTGTTCACACAGAGCTGATGAACTCTTTCCTATGGACGGTAATAACAACTTATATATGAAATACACATTATTATGGACTGATTCATTCATTTGTTAATTCAATCCTGTCCAAACAACGCTCAAGAAACAATGCATGCCTTAAGATAATACTGCCACCCTGTGGTGGTAGACACAATTGTTGATATATACTTTTGTTTATTCACTGTTTTTAACAGAAAGACAAGCTTGCTATCTTCCAAAAAAGACTGGGGAATGTTTCGGTCACTATCTCCGTTATCACTACAGTCCTGAACATCACAAATGCAAGTCTTTCTACTGGACCGGCTGTGTGGGCAATGGAAACCGATTCCTCACAATGGACTGGTGCAATGCCACGTGTTACCATGCAGAAGGTATGGATATGATTTTACCCAGAGATATATATGTAAAGGTGCATTTTAATGTGTATTTGTTTGAATAGATGAAGGCCTTGAAGACCATTCTGGTGAATCAGATGTACCAATCGGTGAGTGAAACTGAAATATGTTTCCAACTCATTAAAAATGTTTTATTCAATTTATATTAACGTGTCCTTATCCCATCAGGGATTATCTTGGGCGTTGTGTTTGGTCTTATTGGTGCCATTATTCTCATTGTGGTGATTGTCTTTGCTGTCAAGCATAAGTATGTCATTACAGTATATTTATTTGGGTGTTCGGCTTTATTGGTTTTTACTGCCATATATTTTGTTTTTTTGTAGTAACATGTTAACATGGAATTTTCTAGGCCTAGCTCGAAGAAACGTGGGAAAAAAGATGGAAAGTCTGTAGAGAAACCGCTGAAAGAGCAGTCCATTGAGATGGGAGGAGGAGAAGCACGGCCAGACACTCTCGAAGTCACTACAATCCAATCCTAAAATTTTAACCACAAATACACATCGAAACTTTTGGCCAATAATTGTTTGCATTTTTTTTAAGATGTACATAAAAATGTTTAACTGTAATAAAAAGGACCAAGGTACATACATAATATTCCTGTTGCTTATTTACTTGTACTTTATACTTGTGTCTATATATTTAGAGGTCCGTTTCCAATTTGCATTGTTTTATATGTCCGCTAAACTGGTCATATCACAATAAACATATAAAGTAGAAATGTGTGTATGGTCTTAAATGCCTTGAAGTGTGGCACTGTTTGCATGTCGGTGCTTGGAAAATTAATCATGAGCCATGTTACTTTATTTATAATTTCATAACGACACAACATCAGAGCATGATGATAAAGCAGGTTTTCAAAGAAAATAATAGCATTAAAATTGTGAAAATAATAAAATAACGTATTATATTGTTTTAGTTTTATGTTTCTCTATAAAATGAATAAATAATTGCAATAATAAACCTAAAATAAGTGAACATTTACAGAAATTATTATGTTAGTCATAGTTTTAGGGGTTCACTTCAGAAATAAATTTAAATAAAAATAAGCTGATTAATTATTATATTATATATTTTTAGCTAAATAAATACAAGTTAATATTTACAGAACATATTTTGTTATTGTATTGCTATCCATAGTTTTATTCACAGCATCACAACGTTTCAGAACTCCTCCAATATAATATTGACTTGGAAAATAGTTTCACAATGAATAATCTCATCCAGAAGCGTCAACATTTGCTCATATTTCCACTTCCTCTCTCAGTGTTTATCGTTGCTCTGCCTACAAAGGCTTATTCGCCATATATAGCCCTTGTTCTGAATGAATTATGTCGTTTTGTCGATTAATACACATGCTTGTGTAAACATCCCATTAAAGGAAAAGTTAAGCAAACTCAAGACAGACAATGATCTGAGTGAAGACTGTTTAGTACGCTCTCTATTTCGCTGTCTAGGCAGGGCTCAGCCTCTCAGTAGGTTTTGAGACAGCCCTAATGTGTGCATGCATGTCTGCTCTGTTAAACAATAACAAGTTAACTGACTCCACTTAGCAGAGCAACATCACTCCTCACGCATTTAAACGTGTAAGAATCCACCAACTGGAAAGCGAAAACACATTTTGTGCCTATAAACACACTTTTAGAGTTTAAACTAACGTTACCACAGAAATCATTCTGAAGAGGATAGACTGTGTTAGCTAGTGCTATAGCTAGCACACAGACTCATGGAGTGCCCTCATCTCAACTCCAGTGTCTGTATAACGGTGGATCCGACCCGGTTCCCCAACGGTTTCCCTTCCTCATGGTGCTGCTCTGGTGAGTTACATGCGAATCATAATTCACTAATAACGAGTAATAATTCAGTCAGTTTCCTGTGAGAGCTAACTTAGCTCGTGCTAGCCCAACCGGCTAAGTGCCTCATTGCTCACAGCAGCTCGCGCTAGGATACTTTTGTGTTGTTGTACTAATAAAACTGAATATATAAACATCTAAAATGACGAGAATTGATATTATTCATTAATTGTTCTTTATTGAATATTAAACCTACAAACCGTGTAGTTTAACTTCACACAGCAGTCAAAATTGCTAATTTGAGCGTGAAAGGTGGAAAGCTTATTGTTCTATGAAGGCATTTCAAGGAAATGTTTTGTTTTAAAATAATATTAAACGAGTGTCACCCATTTCCTTTCGCCTGTTTATTTCACCCTTTCAGAGACTTTAGTGAGGTTTTCTTTTCATAGTGACTTGTCATTTTATTGTGGTTGGCTCTTTGTCGTCATTTGCTTTGTATTGAACTATTCATTTAAGATACAAACCGATTTACAGTAACCGATTAATATTGATATTCATATGCAATGCAGACAAAAGCAGTCTAAACAGACAGAGCTCAAAATAAACCGGAAATAATGTCTGCCAACGTTTTTACATTACACAACATTAGTTGTATCAGGACTTTGCACATGTAAGAAAGCACTGAAATACAAAGGATCTGAAAGCGTTTTGTAACTTTTTCTCTCATTTTTGGATTTGGACATTTGCTGTTGGTAGGAAAGTAGTATGAGTGGCAATTTAAAAGCAAGCTATTTTAGATGGTTATTATTGGCTTAGTGTGGGTCTGCTTTTAAAGGGGCTGGTTTGCTGGAAAGAAATGTTCCAGAGAACATTCGAGGAAGCCATTAAAGGTGCGAGAGAGAGACATTTAATGTAACCAATTAGATCTCATGGCAACAAACTTATGGAAAAAGAGCAGGATCTAGTGTTTGTTTGTATTATTATCATCATCAGAATCTCATTGAAATGCACGGATTTCATCTATGAATAAAAATAAAATGTTGGAAGTTTATTAGAGATATTATTTATTAGGGTGCATACTATCGAATTGTATTTTTATGTTATGGCTAATATTCCACATCGTGACAGACAAATATATAAGAACCAAATATATAAGCTACAATATAAATGTTTTCTATTTTAATATATTCAAAAATCAAATGTATTCCTGTGATGTCAAGCTGAATTTTCAACATAACTCCAGACTTCATTGTCATGCGATCCTTCAGAAATCATTCTAATATGCTGATTTGCTGCTAAAGAAACGTATATTATCATTAACAAAAAGTTTGAAAGAACAGCGTTTAAGTTCATTTTTAAATAAACCTTTGTAACTTTGTAAATGTCTTTACTGTCACATTTGATCAACTGTGTGCATCCTTACTGGATACATTTATTTATTTATTTAAATTAATTAATTTAGTTTATTGTTATTTTTTTGTATCTTTCAGACACCACATTGTGTATTTGGCTAAAATGTGGTTATTTCTGAATTTGTCGAAATTGATACATTCTGGTAAATATCAAACATTTCCTGTTTTTACATTTTTATAGTGAATATAAACAACTAGTTAAATAAGTGTTTATTTAAATGTAACCATTTTGTGTACATCTTGTTTGATGTCGTAAATATTTCAGGCATTCCACTCTGTAGATATTGCCGTTATATTTCAGACGACTGGTTATAAATATTTATTGCTTTCATACTAACTGACATACATTAAATGAATACAAAAACATGCTAGTTATACTTTTATACCAGTAACATTACCAACATATCATGCATCCATAAGTATTACATAATAGGTTATGAAAATGTGTATTTTTGACCAGACCAAAGTGAAGATGAATTGACATTTAAGATTACACTGAAAACCCATGAACATTTAGGGTGTGACACCCAGTAGACTCTCAGCACACCCACAGGGCATGAGAAATGCCCCATATCTCTTGTTTAACACATTTCACACTTATGAAATATGAATTACTTAAATGACTGAACTAGTAAAACAGAGCTATGACCCACCGTCAATACCATATAAATGAATACAACTACACTTTACGGCAGGTTCTTTGGGAAAATCATACACGAGTCATGTTTAGATGGCTTTGTTCCTCATAACAGCGTGATTTTGTTAGAACGTCGCTTCTTTTGTGTGAAGCACATTATATAAAGCAGGTTATAATAGCACAGCATTGGTGCTTTCTTAATCAGTGCACAGGCGGTCAGCAGGTACGAGGAGACGGATGGGGTCTATTGACTTTTTCCACATTTGTTGGGTCGTGCACAGACCAGCATTCACGAGAATTGACCGTTCCTTAGCAACGGCTAATTCAGATGCTTGTTGTGCGCTCAAAGGGAAGATGATCAAGGCAATTAGAACAAAGCGCTCTCTCCCAGCAGGCCACAGCCAGAGATTACGGTCACATGAGGTTAACATGCCACCTTATCTCTGCACATTACAGAGGTCGTTATTATACGCTAGGTATCCTGTCTTGAGGATGTTGGTCTAGTTTCATACATCTGTAAAATACAAAATTATGTTTGTAAAATGATATATTTTTTTTTTAAGAATTTAAAACATGACATGATACAGAAAGATGTATGGTGTAAAATATTTATTTATTTAGTATTATTTTTAATCCCAAGATTGCTTGTGGGGTCTAGTATAGAGCTTGAAAAAAATATGCTTATACTTTTATTTTATTTTATTATATGTATGTAATATAAGGCTGTGCAATTAATCGGATTCGATTAACATGCGTATCTCGTCAGTAAAGCCGGTTCCGTGATTAGCAGTAAATCTCCATCTGAAAGATGGAGCGGCAGTTAATACACAGAGCCTTAGTTCACTGACAAGCTACGCAATCTTTAAGAGTAGCTGACTATTTTACGTGTAGGGAAACTAATTAATAATGTTTTCAAATGGTCTTGTTTTATATATTTGTAAAATACCAAATCATATCATGGATGTTACTCATATGCTGTATATTTTGATATTTTGTAGTTTGCCGGTCAAACAAAAGCCCGTGGGTTTGCCTGACGTGTTTGAATGTACATTGTGGAAGGTGAGTGCTTAAATTTGATATTTTAAGTCTTGAGTGGTTTTGTTTCTTTATATATGACTTACAGTAAATATTACATGTAAATTCATAGTTCTTTGGTTGTTTAGAATTATATTTAAGCTGTATTCAAATATTAAAACTTACAAAATATAAAACATATTTTAGTAGATAACAGTGAATTTAAATTAAATACATTCTAATGATTAAAATATAAAATTTCACACATGAAATGCCCTTGCATCTGTTTCCTGTGGCAGGTATGTAAACGGCCATGCAAAAAAGCATTTTGAGGAGATTCAGGCACCAGGAGGCGGTCAAAGGAAGCCAGAGCGAGAAAAGGCGAGCGAGAAGAGTCAGCAGCACTCTGTGTGTATGGACTGTAACAGTTATAGCACATTCTGGTTAGTTTCTTCCCAGAAATATTTCTAAATGGAGTAGTTAGATGAGGGTGTCTTAAAGGGACAGTACTTACAGTATTTTTCTGTGAACAGTGTTGTGTTAATCTTTCATGTTTTTTAGTTTTTAACCTTCATGCCATCTTATTTTCTGTAGTTACAGATGTGATGAATTTGTGGTGAACGACACAAAACTAGGGCATGTGCAGAGGGTCAGAGAACATCTGCAGAGTTTGGAAAAGTACGTCTGGTCTTTGCCAATGTGTATCTATCCGTTATCAATCATCATCACTTAAATACATTGATTGTATTATTGTTTTTGAACTGATTTATTCTCTTTTGTTAGCTCCGTGTCTAATACCGACAGACAGAGGAAGAGAAAACTGTCAGACAGTTCCTCTCCTGACAGCAAGCTGAAGAAAGACAGCGTGAGTTTAATTTAATTTTATATAAGTGTGTAAAAGAGCCTGGTGTGCTAAGATATGGTTCAGAAGAACTTGATATGTTCATCCACATATTTAAATGTTAATAATTACTGGATGGTAAAAACTTACCCATGCAGTGCAGATGACTCCGGTTTCATAATTCTTAAGATTGTTGTCACGTTGTAATTAATACGGTGGCCGAGAGAGCTCAACGCACTGCAACTTCAGAAAACACATGCAAATACAAAAAGCACCCGCAAATCAAGAAAATATCTTCATCAGTTTGACAGCAGGTGCTGCAAATGCTCACAACACAAACAAATAAAGATTTGTATTCGCAGTGCGTTTCTTTGTTTGGTTGTGTTGTGAGCATTTGCACCATGTGTGTTATAAAATTGAATTGTCTTAATTTGCAGGTGTTTTTTCTATTTGCAGCGCGTTGAGCTCTCTCGGCCACCGTACATTAAGCCCAAGAGAAGCTGCAGGTTTTACTTGCTTATTAATTTGTCAATTTTTTTTATTTATATAAACATATATTCTTTTTAAATATTTTGTAATTTTACGCCCAAGCAAAATATTGAATGAAGTTAAAATAGTTATATATATATATATATATATATATATATATATAGAAAGAATGAAAAAAAAACATTTTTATATATATATATATATATATATATACATCCATGCATTCATATACACACACACACACATATATTTATTTATTTTTGTTTGGTATCATTTTAAGCCCCAAATACAGTATAATGCTTTTGAGGGAAAAATAATTGTATATATATAAAAAAATACATATACAAATAATTATCTATCTATCTATCTAAGGATAGTGTATAACATTTTAGTATTAAATATTGACACATTCAGTATGTTACAGTTGCAGTATAAGGTGACAACACTGTTAAGAATCTGGATTTTTGCTTTGTAAATTTAATTAGTGAAAAGTGCATACTTATTAATAAAAAAAATTATGCATTATTTGTCTAATGTGTTCTGCATCCATAATTGTACTTTAATGTCACCACACAGGATGGCACCATAGCACAGTGTGCCACGGGCCTCCGAAACCTGGGCAACACCTGCTTCATGAACGCCATTCTCCAGTCCCTACGGTAAGACCCCGAGCCAAGGGCAGCCGGCGATGCGTAGCCTGGCAGGGTGTGGGTGGCCCGGCTGAAAGTCTCCCTGTGCTATGCTGGAGCCTCTAGTATGTGCTGGCAGGTAACAGAGCCTCTGTGGTCCGTGAGCTGGCTGGAGGAGATCTTGGTGGGGAGCCAGGGGATCGATTAGGCCGTCTGCCTGCTCACCGCAGCCAACCTTACGCTGGCCGGGCTGATGGTTAAACCACAGCAAGCAGCTCGTGCCAAATATCACATAAACCGTTCAGCCTGCACTATCACGAACTACTGAGGGAAACAATAATTTCACTGAAGTTACACTACCATTCTAACGTTTGTCGGCAGTAGGATTAAACAAAATAATATATTTATTTAGCAAATATTAATTAAATAGATTTCACATCTACAAAAAATATATTTATATCAAATTCTGTCATTCTGCACCTTACATTTATCAAAAAATCCTGAACAAAATGTACGGTTTCCACAAAAATATTACAGTAGCACAACTGTAATAGCAATTAAAAAGTAATACTAAGAAATGTTTATTGTGCTAAATCATGCTATTGTTGATTCGTGTTAGAATATACTAGCACTGCATTAAATCATACTAGCACTGTTTAAACATATAATGCCAAATAATAATGCCATTAGTTGTAAATAATGCCAGAAACATGCAAAGAAAATAATGGCATCGACATGATAAACATGTTAAACAGTGTGCTAAATCGTATTAGAAACATTATAGCAATGTATTGTTAACAATGTTAGTCAATGTTGTTAACAAGACATGTTAACAGTGTATTGATTTTTAATTAGTTTTAATTAGTATGCATAATTATTTAACATGCTGGCAACATGTTAATGTGCTAAATCATGCTAGCAACATTCTAGTAATGTGTTAATCTTATTAGCAACATGTTAAAACGTTAGCAATGTGCTAACTCATATTAGTATGCTAAATCATGCTAGCAATGTGAGTAATCATGCCAGTAACATGTTAGCAATGTGCTAAATCATGCTATCAACATTCTTAAACATTCTAGTAATGTTAAATCATGTTAACGTGTTAAAACGGTAGCATACAAGTATGTTGTTAACAAAATGCTAAATCATGCTAGTGACATGTTAAAAAGGCTAGAAACATGCTAGCAACATGTTAATCAAGCTAGATATGTTACCAACATACTAGCAGTATGTAAAATGTGTTGCAACATGTTATTGACTTTGTCTGACTAATAAAATCCTTCAAAATGTAAGCTTTTCTAAGTTATTTAAAACTTTCAGACAAGGCTTTGACAAGTCAACATCAAAGTTTGTCATCAAACTGCACTAATGAGGTGTACAATTTTAATTACTTGTAATCTTTTATTGCTGAGCTGAGCTGGCCTGGATAAAACACTAAATCTACCTTAAAACATTTCTATTTGCGCACTTTTGCTGGCCATGATCCATGGAAAAGGAAGCCTTGGCAAGGTTACCACAGTATTCTGGCATACTGTCGACGTTTAATTTGCGTTTGGAAAGATATACCAAACGGTCGTAACTCAGAAGGATCTTGAGTCATGTTTAAGACATCTTTGTTTGGTTAAACACTGTTTTTTGTTTCCTGTCTCCAGAAACATCCAGGTGTTCAGCTGTTATTTTAAGGAGCTGCCCTCGGTGGCCTTACGAAGCGGGAAAACAGCAGGAAGGAGAATGTACCACACCAGAAGTCAGGGGGGCAGCAGTGTGTAAGGTCCTCTCCACTAAATGGGAAAAGGGGGGGGGTAGATATTGTATATGCCATATCATATACAATACCATACTAGTCTAAATGTTTATGGAATGGTTATAGTTTTTGTTTCTTAAATAATTATTATACCTTGACAAACATCTAATGTGGAAATGGTCTTAAAAATTCTGGTTTCTACTTTTTTGGTTTCCAAAAATTCAGCTCTCAAAATACACTGTGGTTGACCGTTGACACAATCCATGTTTAACCTTACCACGACCCGTATTTAATAGGCTGGGTGTTTTTGTTGTTGTTGTTACCTTGTTTTGTAGTTTGTTTATAGTTTTTGAGGATGAGGGAAGCCTGATTATTTAGTTATCTAAACACAAAATGATATGATGAGTTACATTGTGTCATTTGGTTTAAGCATAGTTTTTTCTCTGCAAGAACAGGCCTGATCTATCAGTTTATAAGCACTGTCCTGTGTCTCTGATATACTAGATTAACAGCCTCTATTTCTCTGCTCTGTTGTGCAGGTCTCTGGTTGAGGAGTTCAGGAAAACACTCTGTTCGCTTTGGCAGGGGAGTCAGACTGGCTTCAGCCCAGACGCTCTCTTTTATGTCATCTGGAAAATCATGCCAAGTTTCAGGTATCATACAAATCACACAGTTAAATAATGTGTAGCAGTTTTTCCTTGGATTTGTCATCCTGAGCATTTAAAAGATATACTGCAAATTACACCAAAATTCAGTTGAATTCGTTTCATTATTCAAGCATTTAGAAAAATATTTTGTATGTTTTTAGTGGATATTGGTCTGCCGATATGGATTTTTTTGATGGCTGAAATTCATGCTTTTATTTTTTTTATTAGAGATGGGTGGCTGATAGATAGATGTCAGACTGTTTAATTTAAAGATATATGTAAACACATATGTACACATGCATACAACATTTTACCTAAGCAAATATTACAATTAGAAAATGAATACTGTACTTTTGAAGAAGAAATTTTAACCCGAAAATAAACCGATTTATATTTTAGGTAGGACCTTCATGATTTTGTAATCTTATTTTAGCATTTAGACCTTTCTCATATTTTATATGAGCAATATAAATTTTTGTCATCAAATAGAAGGCTTAGAGTTGCATATACCAGATTGATCAGAACACTCATTTTTTTATCAGTCTGTAAAATTAATAAATCAGAATTCTAAGTAGGCCTCTGATTTCTGTAAAATCGAAAGACCTGCTATATTATTGCACTCTATATATTGTATTATATATTTATGTTTTTTTATATATATATAAAATTTTATTTTTTTGTATTAAGGTGTGTTTATTGTTTGTTTGTTGTCTAAATTGGTGTAAATGTATTGATTTGAGACAAGGTTTGAGATGCAAGACAAATTTCCGAAGAAATTCCAAAAATAAAGTAATTGAATTTTTATTGAATTCACACAAAAAAAGCATGACAATAAAAAGTGCAGCAGTGCACTCAATAATCTGGTACGTTTGTGCACACAGAGTCATATTTTCTCAAATAAGGACCAGTTATCAGCACTGTTTCCCAGCTTCCCACTTATTGTCCAAAAACAAAAACTGGGCAAATGTATCGATAATTTTAAATGCTTAAAATTCCCAGATATATCAGCCTTAGCAATATATATCGGTCGATAACAATTTTTTGCTGTTTTCTGTACTAAATGTATTTAATATTACAATATTAAAGGTAAATATTTTAAATGTTACTACTATTATTATCTGTAATAATATTAAACAATTAAACAAGCAATGTAAAGTGTAAAATTGAATCCTTGATTGGAAATTATACTGTTAATGTTTCCATGAATATAGCCATTGTGGCTGATATGGTGTTAAAATATGGACGGATGGATGGAAAGACAGATACACTATATTGCCAAAAGTATTAGGTAATTAAAGTATTAAAGTATTAGGTAAGTAATTTCCAAGAGTACAAATCATAATGTTTAAGCATATAATGATATTCTAGGGAATTGTGTGCTTCTAATTTTATAGCAACAGTTTGGACAGATCCCTTTTCTATTCTAACATGACAGTGTCTCTGTATAAGACAAGGATCAAAGATAAATGATGATTCTGTCAGTGTGGAAGAACTTGACTGGTCTGCAGAAAGCCAAGTCCCAATCCCAGCTGAACACCTCTGGTGTGACTTTAAATGCAGACCTTGAGCCCAAAACTCATCACCAAACACCAATGACTTGTACATCTCACTACATTCATTTTAGACACTTCCAAAACTGTTGCAACAGAGATGGAAATACAATTTTTAAATACATGAATTATGTTTCTATCTTTGTTTCCACAGTTTTGGAAGTTCCTTTTTTCTGTCCATAAAGTGTAGATAGATAGATCAAACAATAGATGGATCAATCAAACCTTTTTTTTCGTTAAAGTAACGTGCTGACGAATCATTCAAAATAATCCCAGCAATCTCTTTAAGAAGTGCATTTTGACTGTCTGATGTATTTTGCAGGGGTTACCAGCAACATGATGCTCACGAGTTCCTGCGTTACCTTCTGGATCATCTCCACCGAGAGATGCAGGGGAGCAACAACGGGTCGCCCAGTCCCACCCTGTCCCCGGACCGAGCCAAGCACGCCTCCGAGAGCAAATGCTGCATGTACGATCACATATATTCATCATTTGTACCCCCAATCCACCTTTGTTTGAACAAACAAACAGGTCATGCTTTTCAAAACGTACGCCACTCGATGAGCAGGCAACCTTTCAAACACAAACCAGGCGCCACAATATTTTAATATGAAAAAAAGAGCACAACTTGTCTTCAGTGAACTACACAGATGGTTCGGGGCAAATGTCTAATTCGAGGTAGGTCTATCTCAGCAGGCTGCCCCTCGTTCCATATCTTCCCTGCTAGTTTAGCGAGTGCGTGGGCAGCAGTGATAAAGATAACTCTTTACACCACACAGAGGGAAGACTTTTGCTTACACAGACACGGCTGTTCCCACATTTGCCTGCTGCTAGAGCCAGAGCCACCCTGTTGTGTTTGTATTAATAGCTGCAGACAAGTGAGGAAGCCCTCGGCCAAGAGCTGCGAGGGTGACCTGAGTGGATTTGCTGGGGTTATTGAAAAGGAAGTGCAGTGTTGTGGCGTGCTCAGTGGATTGTGCTGAACAAAATGGCAGGTTAATCCTGCTGTGAATAGATGGGACTAGCTGTGCTTTCACAAAGTCCTGATTCCGTCGAACGCTCTTTGGATCGGACTTGTGTGGGTTTATTTAATAATGAGCGGTTCTGCTTTTTTTTCAGAAATGGGACCTCCACTATCGTTACATCGGTGTTTGGTGGCATCCTGCAGAACGAGGTGTACTGCTTGATATGTGGCACGGAGTCACGAAAATTTGATCCATTCCTAGGTGAGCTGTCAGTTCGGTCTATAAAAGCTTTAAAGGCCTCTGTCGCTATGGTGACACTAAATCTCGCTCTCCTCCAGATCTCTCATTGGACATTCCCAGCCAATTTCGAATTAAGACCACAAAAGACCAAGAGCCAAGGCCGACATGTACTTTAAATGGTAAGAGATGTTATTAGAGACTATTATATGGCTGCAGTTCGGTTGATTTTGTTGACGATAAGTGCTGTCTCTCAGATTGCCTTCGGAGTTTCACAGACCTCGAGGAACTGGATGAAACGGAGCTCTACATGTGTCACAAGTGCAAAAAGCGACAAAAGTCCACCAAGAAATTCTGGATCCAGAAACTGCCCAAGGTGACGGAAGTGTAGAAATCTCCGATTTTTAAATCAATGCTGTTTTATGTCGTTTGTAATAGACATTGTCTAATGCATTGTGTAGGTGCTTTGTTTGCATCTGAAGAGGTTTCACTGGACAGCGTTTCTCAGGAATAAGATTGACACCTATGTAGAGTTTCCAATGCATGGCCTTGACATGAAAAGCTACTTGCTAGAGGTGAGAGCTAACCATTCGTTTATACGTTTTGTAATTCAGTTTTCAGGGTTCAGTTTATTATTTAATTCTTAAATAACTATAATATTGAATTATTTAATATAAAGTAGTAAAATAATATTCATATTACTCTTAATTTAATAGCTATATATTAATTTAAGAATGAATAGTCATTTTTAAAGGTAATATGAACTAATAATACAATAATAATGTACTGTGTGTTTATTTATATATCGCTTCTTATTATTAAATTGAATATAATTAAATAATATAATACAATATAATTTTTTATTGATTTGTATTTAAATAAATAACTAATATTTTATACTATTACAATCAATTGAATAACTACATATTCATTTAATATTTAATAATATTGTTAAATAATGCAATGTGTTTTTTTATGTATCACTTTTAACTAATATTAAATTAAATATAATTACACACATATAAAATAAATGCACAGATGGCAGACACTCTTCATGAAAGAATATTTAAATGTTAATAATAAATAAATAATACATATTAAGTAATCAGAAATGATTTAAATATACAACATACATACATATATATATATATATATATATATATATATATATAGCATAATAATACAATATATAATATCAATTTTATTTCAATATAGCAATTATTTTAACTGTAACATAAAATTTGATCCATTATTAATTATTTAATTTAATAATAATTTAGATTTTAATGAAAATATTAGGTAGTTATATACCTTTTATATAAAGGATATGATTATCATTACAATATTATATAATTTATTATATATTTTGTGTTATATGATGTCTTGTTTTATGTAATATTGATTTCATAACAATTATGTAATTCTGCTCAGCCTGAAAACAGCTTGCCAGAGAGATGCCTGTATGATCTTGCTGCAGTGGTGGTGCATCATGGATCTGGGTAAGTAAACGCTTGCCTTGTTCTGGTAATACCAGTATAACACTGTTTCACACTTCCCATAACTGTAAAAGAGAAATGTTTCGTTTGTCGCACACGTCTCATTTACTGCACCAGCCTGAAGTTGGGTTTCTTTGTCGTCCACTAGGGGGCGATGTTATATCAGTAGCTCTGCTGAACTTTCCTGTTTAATCAATTCACACTCTGTACAGATAATCAGATCTCTATCCTCTCCCACAGCATCGGCTCAGGACATTACACGGCATACGGGCGTCACGAGGGCCGATGGTACCACTTCAACGACAGCACGGTCACTCTGGTCAGTGAGGAGGCTGTGCTGAAAGCCAAGGCCTACATTCTGTTCTACACAGAGCACACCGAGCAAGAGAGTCCAGCCAAGCTTTAAGACTTCCTCCAGATCAGTTATCTGACGTGCGCCGTCATCTGTCTCTTGTCTCATGCTATCCAGTTATGATTTTTTGCGTCACGAAACCTCAATACAAACCGAATTGCTGCTTGCGTTTCGACTTGATGACTTCTCGTTTAATAGACTGTCCCAGTTTTTTGTCTTCATAAGCCAACTGTGTGAAATGAGATTCCAAAGGCGATTCTTCACCGAATGAACTCAAATTGACTGTAGAAACAAAATAGATTTTTTCCTCTCCTCACTGAGTGTTTTTCCGTCGTCTGAAATGATGACAGCTGTCAAGTTTTTCTATCAGACACTGACGACTGCTACTCAAGCCAACAATCTGCTCGCTGCTCCAGGAAAAACTGTTTCTGTTCGGTTCGGAAATTCATTCTTGTCTCCTGAGCCTGCTTGTTCATTGATCCAGGTTGATGTGGAGGTTGTTTCCGAACTAAAACTTGAATTTTTCGATTTTACGTAACAAAACAAGATGTCGTCTGTATCACAAAGCAGTAGTTGACTTCGATCACCTCACTAATGTGAAAATGACTTTTGAAGGGTCCAGTAGCTCACATGTCTCGTTTCCTTTACGCTTGAAAGTGTTTGACCAGATGTACACTTTCTGTTCTTTCAGAATTAAAGCGATGCAGATTGTGCAAAAGTTGCTTTGTTTGTTGATTTATATTATTCTCAATATTTAAACGTATGCAATAAATTGTATTTACTGGTCCATTTTTCATCTTATGTTAGCCAAGACCTCACTTCACAAGTTCTCACCAGTATTATTTTAGTAAGTAAGTATAGTTTTTAATGAATATTTGTTGAATTAGTTTGTTCTTTGATAATTTTTGTTTTAGTTATTTTAGCACAAAAGGTTAAATGAGAAATATTGCCTGCACAAATAGCAGAATTAAAATAAGACTATTTTTTATTTTTTTACATAACATTTAGGACCAGTTGAAATCCAGTGATTTTCATCTTCACAATTGTTAATACTGGCAATCTCGTACATTTTAAACTTGATATTGTTTCCAAAAGTTGAGCAAAATGAGCCAATCAGATTATAGCTTGCCAAATGGAGGAAATGCATGCCATTTGAGTGTGTGTGTGTGTGTGTGTGTGCGCGTGCACAAATATGCATCAGATGGTCCGTGGGTGTGGCGTCTGAGGCTGAGACTAGCCGTGCCCCACTTCTGTATCACACAATGCAAATAGGGTAGAAAATTATTACATTATCTCTGTTCAGCAAAAAAGAAAAAAAAGGTAGAGGAAGTAAAACAAAAAATGTGCCCGTTTGAATATATTAGTTGTCAGTTATATGTCTTGCATTGCATATATCATGCATTTTCTGTTATCAATTCTATGACAAAAAATCAAGACAAATAGATTGATTTGTATATTATATTACATTTACACATTTTATTTGTGTCTGTGTGTGTGTATAATATATATAAACAATATATACACACACATATATATATATATATATAAACACATATATTATGAGCACTGTCAAATGATTAATCACATCCAAAATAAGTTTTTGTTTACATAATGTGTGTGTGTGTGTGCTGTGTATATTTATTACGTATATATAAATACACACATATATTTTGAAAATATTTACATGTACTTACATTAGGGCTGCACTATATTTTGCATGCGATAGTCGTGCGCATCTCATCAGTAAAGACGGTTCTGTGATTAGCCGTAAATCTCCATCAGCTGTTTTCAGATGGAGCGGCATTTAATACACAGAGCCGTAGATCATAGACAAGCTACGCAATCCCACGTTCACTATCGCATGCGATTAATCTGCGATTCTGTGCGCGAATAGTGTAGCAACTACAGTTCTGTGTATTAAATGTTGGATGCGATTAATCGTTTGATAGCATTCATACATACACATACACATGTATATGTATGTGTATATATGTAGTATGTGTATATACAGGTGCATCTCAAATTTGAATGTCGTGGAAAGATTCTCTATGGGGTTCAGGTCTGGTGAGTTTGCTGGCCAGTCAAGCTCATCAACACCATGGTCATTTAACAAACCTTTGGTGCTTTTGGCAGTGTGGGCAAGTGTCAAATCCTGCTGGAAAATAAAATCAGCATCTTTAAAAAGCTGGAAGGAAGCATGAAGTGCTCCAAAATTCCTTGGTAAACGGGTGCAGTGACGCGTTGGTTTTCAAAAAACACAATGGACCAACACCAGCAGATGACATTGCACCCCAAATCATCACAGACTGTGGAAACTTAACACTGGACTTCAAGCTACTTGGGTTATGAGCTTCTCCACCCTTCCTCCAGACTCTAGGACCTTGGTTTCCAAATGAAATACAAAACTTGCTCTCATCTGAAAAGAGGACTTTGGACCACTGGGCAACAGTCCAGTTCTTCTTCTTCTTAGCCCAGTTAAGATGCCTCTGACGACAACTGTAGCCAAATTCCTTGACACGTCTGTGTGTGGTGGCTCTTGATACCTTGACCCCAGCCTCAGTTCATTCCTTGTGAAGTTCACCCAAATTCTTGAATCGATTTTGCTTGACAATCCTCACAAGGCTGTGGTTCTCTCGGTTGGTTGTGCATCTTTTTCTTTCACACTTTTTCCTTCCAATCAACTTTCTGTTAACATGCTTGGATAAAGGACTCTGTGAACAGCCAGCTTCTTTGGCAAAGAATGTTTGTGGCTTACTCTCCTTGTGAAGGGTGTCAATGATTGTCTTCTGGACAACTGTCAGATCAGCAGTCTTCCCCATGATTGTGTGGCCTAGTGAACCAAACTGAGAGACCATTTTGAAGGCTCAGGAAACCTTTGCAGGTGTTTTGAGTTGATTAGCTGATTGGCATGTCACCATATTCTAATTTGTTGAGATAGTGAATTGGTGTTTTTTTGTTAAATGTGAGCCAAAATCATCACAATTAAAATAACCAACGACTTAAACTACTTCAGTCTGTGTGCAATGAATTTATTTAATACACAAGTTTACAATTTGAGTTGAATTACTGAAATAAATGAACTTTTCCACGACATTCTAATTTATTGAGATGCACCTGTATATATGTATTTATATATACATGTATATGTATACGTGTGTGTACATTATATATATATATATATATATATATATATAAACATACATATACACATACATACATACATACATACATACACACACACACACACACACACACACACACATACATATATATACAAGCTTTATTGTTTTAACAGAAATAGACTAGTTTTAAATGATTTGAATTAATAATTATATTAGGTGTGTTCTATTAAACACCTTGGATTTTGCACAATGTACAGTGATCGCATTGCTAACTTGGGTGTAGTTTGTATAGCCTACTAAATAAAACGCTGTTGCTCAATTTGAAATGCTGACACTGAATTTAATGTTTCTGTACGCACTGTTCTCAAACACGGGTGTGGGTTCAGTCAGAGTGTGTCACAACCACGCACACAACTGCATGCATTTCCTCTGTTCTCCCTATGTGATTGCTGCAGGTGGAGTAGCGTTCTCTTCCACCTCGCTCGAAACAGTGGCAAGTACCCTCGGTCTCTAATCTTTTTCAAAGGACTACTTCCAGTGTCACCCCATGTGAAATGTAAATGCTGAATGGTTTTTAATGACGTAAACCTCTCCAAAACAAGAGCGTAAGAGGGTGTGCTTTGTTCCCATTGTGAGTTTTTGCTGCCACCCACACGCTCACTCTTGCACAAGCTCCCAGGGGTAAAACAAACACCGGGGCTCCCCACACGCCACGTGCCAGAGGTAACCTCCCTGACAGAGAGGAGAGGAGGAACAGCTGATCGACTTGCTCACAGGTGTCTGTCTGAACCCGCCATACTTAACAAAGGACAACAAAGTTCTTTTTTTCTCTCTCTCTCTCTCTCTCTCTCTCTCTCTCTCTCTCTCTCTCTCTCTCTCTCTCTCTCTCCTGATAGCTCTCTCTCTCTCTCTCTCTCTCTCTCTCTCTCTCTCTCTCTGTCCCGATAGGTCACAGCTGCCAGTAAGATCACGTTGCTTGTGATATCAAGTGCCACTGCGTCAATCGCGGTTGTGACTCAATGAGTCTGACTCAAACAGTACAAGCTGCAAACACACTTGACTCGAGAAAGATTCGCAGGTCTGCTGTGAGTCATCGGGTGGTGTTGTCAGGTGCCATATCAAGAGTAGATATTGTACAGAGTAATTCCAGTAAGGTGGCAGGAATGCTAGCCTAGCTAATTTAGAAGTACACTTTGTTCGGTGAGCACAAGTCGTGCAAAATTGCAGCTCACTCTGTTCCTTCACAATTGAACAGGCTGCCCAAACGAATGCTTTCCTTATTGCCAAAAAAATGCTCTGTTTGTTTGAGGGTCCTCCTGACTTGCTTGACACAGCAATGTTAGCTCAACCAATGTGTGAGATTGGGGCATGGCTATATGAGCAAATGTGTCATAATTTTGTAATTCCTTTTTGGTGCTTATAATGGCGCAAAATTACTCTACCAGTAATCATTGTTGGGGAAAGTTACTTTTAAAAGTAATGCATTACAATATTGTGTTACTCCATATAAAAGTAAGTAATTGTGATAGTTACTTTTTATGAAAAGTAATGCATTACTTTTGCATTACTTTTTGTCCGTGGGTTGGGCTTGTCTGTTTGTTTCTAAATAACAAAAAAATAAAAATTGGCAGCTGTAAAGACTCTCACACCAAAAGTGTAATTAATAAGCCTTCGGCTGAAGCAAGTGCCTTTGCGCTTACTCCCAGTTTCTCTCGACATTGGACAGGAGAGCTGTCAGAAAAATTGGAAAACAAAGCAAGTTACTTGTTTGAAAAAGTTATTTTTTTATTTAAAAGTATTGCATTACTTTACTAGTTACTTGAAAAAGTTATCTGATTACGCAACTTGCGTAACTTGTATTGCGTTAACCCCAACACTGCCAAACTGCAAAGCAATTTACTACAAGGAATACATTACTCAATTCGTAAAACCTGAACAGATTTTAAAACACAAGGCATCGTACACTTGTCAACTTTGTAAATGTTACAGACAAAAACCCAGAATGGCTGAGGATCAAGTCATTCCCAATATAATAAACTCATGCAGAAACAATATTTTAAAGTAATTATAAAATATAAAAATGCTTGATATCCTCTGACTGGATTGAATCATAAGCTGCACCAGAGAAAAACAAGCTCGAAAACATCTCCTGAGATCGCATATGTCTGTTGCATATATAATCAAGATGTATTTTTTTAAAGCAACATAGTCAAATCTGACTCTTATTCCTTGTGAGGAATAATTAATGTAATTATTATGCATTTTCTGGAGGGCACAGTCTTCGAAATGAGACACTCTAAATTATTTTAATCTGTGCCCATCATACACATTATTTTCCATGAAACCCCAACTCTCTAAAATCTGCAGACTGACAATGGATTTGATTGTGGAAAATTTCTGGCAAATTGGCAAAGAGCCTTTTGTGTAAATGCAAGGTGGAAACATAAAGCAGGAAAACTAGATCGCAGATGGAGCCATAATCTTGTGGGCTGCACTCCGTCATTAGTTGCAACAATCTAGCAATCAAACTCCTTTTCTGATCCCATTACCCTCTCTTATAACTTCTTGTCTATACTTAGCTATGGCAAAAACGTCCCCAAAAAGTATGTATAAAACATTATCCCAGCATCAGACCATAGTAACATTAGTACTATCCCAGCAGGCACAGGACGTCAATATAAAGTCAGGTTGACACTGGACATGACGTCGGACAGACAGACGTCAGTATTTGATGCCAATTTAACATTGAATTAGTGATGGATTTTGGTTACACAACCTAAAACAACAAACATCAATATCAGCTGACGTCGGTATTGGACATCAAATTAACATTGACATTAGACATTGAATTTTGGTCACCCGGCGTCGCAACTGAAATGTAACCAAATATCAACATCTTATGATGTTGTGTGCCTGCTGAGATAAGATCCGATCCTTTGAAACGTGTGCCGTAACAAAAAGCTCCCCTCGAGAAGCCCCGCTCTTTATTTATTGTGTTATCGTCTTTTAAACATTTGCATATGGTACCACTAAACTGATGGACAATTTGGTTTGCATGGATGGCGAGTAGCTTATCATTCCAATTAGAAGCCAGTGATATCATCTTGTTTGCATTTTTATCTGGATACAAATGTTCTTCTTTGCTAATTGGCTATGTTGACCTTTATGTAAATCTCCATTAAATATGAATTCAGGTAATCTCTGGCAGTCCAAACAAGCAAAATTCAACTATTTTGAGTCTCAATTGGCAGAAAAATCGGAATCTCTGGCCCATATATACCTGGTATTAAGATACATTTTGGTTGATCCAATCCCAAGCCAGCAGCAGGCTAAATACAGGGGTAAACCAAGTCCTAACTGATTTGCCCATGTCCACTTTCAAGTGCATTTGAAGGTGGTTAAAAAATTCAAGTGTCCACACTGCATTTGTAGTACCACATTTTAGCAGAGAACAACCACTAAAATAAGAGTTTAAACTTTTATGTCCAGTTTAAATAAGTATCCAATTGAATGCACTGTATCCCCCCCTCCCCTTTTTTATTGTATGCTTTACCAACACACAGTAACACAGTGAAATAGTCTGCAGATCAGAGACCCTGCCCTCAACATCCAATCACAAATGGTCAGAAGAGATGCATTTGAGGTGCATTTACTACCAGGTTTAAATGGAGATGTGTCTCCCTTGACCACTTGTGATCAGATCAACTAAACGCAAACAAAACCAGGTGTAAAGGGGCCTCAGTGTGGAAGACCGTCTCGCTATTCCCCATCCCCCAAGATGCAGGGCGCTGAGGCCTCCTACAAGTGATAAACAGAAGTCGCCACACTCTAAACGTCGCTCACACTGCCTCCTGTCCAGGCGTCAGAGACAGATGGACTGGGAGAGTCCATGTGCCTCACACATTTCCATTTTTGACCATGCCTGTAGCGGTCCTCCCAAAATAACCCCCATTCCTCACGTCCTTATATGTGCAAGGTCTCAGCGAGGCTACAGTCTGGGGGAGAACCACAAATCCAGGCCACACGAGACACGCCGTTGTCCTATCGTTGCTTTGTGGTTGTTGTGGTTGTCTCCCATCTTGCTATGCATCTCACAGAACTAGATCAGGAGTGTTTGCTACACCTTTTTTCGTACCTAGACAAGGACAGTCGCCGCAGCCTGTCCCTGACCTGCGTACGACTAAGACAGGTCTTCCTGGACCCACAGCTGTGGACGCTACTTCACTTCAGGTCTCCGTGCGAGCTGAGGAGAGACAACTATGTTCTAGGCTGTTCGTTAAGGTACCTGGCTGTATGCTGGCACTCGAGCAGGGTCAAAGTGTGCAACATTGAGGACTGGATGAAGACTACATTCCAGAAGGACCTCTGCAGGAAGCACGAGAGCCTTGTCAGTGACTTCCTGGAGCGTGTTTGCCACATGTGAGTGTTTCTGTTTGTCTTGGCCTCAACATTCATTTTGTCATTGGTTTGATCTTGGACAAGTAGATGTTGCTACCCTGATATATTTAGACAGATGAAGTAATCTTAATGCATTCCATCTCCACTTTATTTTTAAAAGTATAGTAATGGCACCAATATTAAGTTTCCATGATCGTTTACTGACCCTTGCGTCTTCCAAACGGTCAAAGAATAATGTTTGCACAGATCTGTCCAAATGTAAACGACAGAATCCAATGGCTTTCAAATGGTACAAAATACAAACTATTATTAGAATAAACTCTGTCCAAAAGCAATATGACCAATTTATGACAAATTCAAAGTTGAGTCGTTTTTGCCATAATGCTTGAATCTCATTTGCGCCTGCATATTTTCTAACTTAGTGCCTAAAGCTGTGTTGACCCTAGGTTTTACATCAGCGACACCAAATCACATTCGATTTTTATTTCATAACTGATCATGACCCGTCGAGTTTGATATGGACAAGAGCAAATGATATTTGAAAGCTGTGATGGAGGGAATGATTTATTTTGTTGTATGGAAAAGAGCAGCTTGAACATTCTTTGAAATATCAGCTTTTGTGTTCCCCATTTGAAAAGTCAGACAGATTTGGAACAACATGAGGGTGATTAAATAATGACATTTTTGTAAGAACTTACTCTTCAAGTCACAAAATCATCAAAATATTATAAACACATGGTAAAACAAGTCACAATTTAATGTTTATTAACTCTATTTGGCTTAGGAAGGAAATAAATAAATCAATAAATATAATCTCTATATGAAAGTTTACATGAGTACAGAACGTTCAGCAATTAGAAATGTCTGTTTTCGAGGAACACGGATACTTTAGGACGTAGTATGATATTTTTTTAAGGCACAGACGTCAGTGGTGGGAAGCTTAAAAGTACTTTAGCATGAGCGTTCCTCATGTAGCCATTTAACTCTGCCAGTGTTAGACTAAAAGGGATCTGCTCAAACCTCCATTCCTTAAACGTTCATCAGAAACACATTTTAGCTTCAAGCAAGCACGTCATCACAGTCTTCCACCGATAGATGCGGGTTGTGTTCGAAGCGTGTTGAGGCTGGGAATGCAGTTTGCCTCAAGTTTTGAGTGACACGAGGTCTGTGGAGAAGCACGCAGTGCACAGCTGAATTACCCTCTGGAGTTTTAAGAGAAGATCTGTACAGCCTCTTCCAGGCAGCCAATAATAACGGGAGACATGATGGAGCTCTGCGGTCTCTCCCGGTGCTGTTTTGCACAGTAAATTCACTTATGAGGAAAAATGAAAGTTTGTGATTTGGCAAAACACTCTTAAAATAATAATACAAAAGTTTTCTTCAGGTTCTTTGCATTATCCTCATAAGAGCCAAACTTTACAGTTCTTGATCCGAGTAATGTAGTATGAAACATTAAGAACTTTTTAATCTCTAAAGAACCATTTAGATTTGAAGGTTATGAATTTTTTTAATGTTATATTATAGGCTCGTCAGGTCAGTGTTGTGGTTGTTTCTTTAAGGTTTCCTCAAGAACAAGATGATAAATGTTTATAGAACACAACATATGTTTGGCAATTGGTACCAATTTAAACCTTTAATTTTAAGTATGAAGGAAGAGTGTGCAGACGGAGGTTTTTTGGACCAGAGATATGGAACAACTCATGATGAAATCAGTAAGCTTCTTGAGGTTGTTACATTGTAAACTTTTAAAAATAATGGTTCCAAAAATGGGTTTTCACAGCAATGACATAAGAGAACCATTTTGGTTCCCTTAAAACCTTTCAGAGAATTTTTGCTTTACATTTTTTCAAAGAATATTTTACATTACAAAGAATATTTGATTAATCTGAAGAACCTTTTTTTTCCACAATTGAAGAACCTTTTGTGTAATTGAAAGATTCCATGGATGTTAGAAGTTCTTAATGGAACAACAGAACCTTTATTTTATAGAGTATATGGATGTTTTTGAAGAATAAAGTTCTTTATGTTCATTAGAGGCTCTTCAGATCAGCGTGCCAGTTTCTGATCTGCCTTCAGAATCAGTAGACAAGATCTGAAGCATACAAAGATCTTTGAAAAGGTTCTCACACCAGGGTGCAAAATTCCCCAAAGAACCAAAGCCAAATCAAGATGGTTATTGAGGGTTCTTAAAGGGGTTCATTTGAGGTTAAGAAGTTTGTGATGTAACATTGTGGGTTCATCGGTGCAGTGCCAGTTGTTCTTTGACCAGAGATAATTGGAGCCACACATGATGAAATTGGAGACGTTCCTCTGAGTGAAGTCCCTCCCTTGTGAGCTCTCCTCTCGTGATTTGCATTGGCAGGTGGAGCCTACAATCAGTTCTTTGTTGATAAGGGTGGAATGCACATGTGCGTCGCAGTCACTGTGAGCTGTGTGTGTCTGTGTCTCGCGCACTTACACACAATTTGCTGATGCCATTGTGGCAATACATTTCAGCTGCAGGAAAATGTGTACAACACTAAGCGCCTGGGGAAGAGACAGTCTCAGATGGTGTCATTAAGTTTAAGTAGGGATCTAGTTTTATACTTCAAATCAAACTTTTATTTTCTTTCTCTTTCTTGAACGCCTTTTTCTAAATTACTTTTGGCATCGATTAAAATTCAGAACTAAATGAAATTGTCACAGCCAAAAATGAACACGCACTAAAACCAAACTAATGGTTTCCAACATAGAATATCTGGTAACACTTTAATAAAGGGACCAGTTCTCACTATCAACTAGTTTCTTATAACCATGTCCATTGTTAACATATTGGCTGTTTATTAGTACCTATAAAGCACATATCCTGCATGACCATAAACTACATCCTTAATCCTACCCAATACATGAACTTAACAACTATACTAACTATTGATAACCAGCAAATTAGGAGTTTGAGGCTAAATTTGTGGTTAACAGGTTAGCGAAAAATTACCGTAAAATAAAGTGTGATGAATATTTTTCAGAATGTCTAATATCTAAACATCCTTAAAATGGTAAATTTACCCAAGAATTATATTAATATAGTAAGAGTTAGAATAACCTTTCTTGAATTAGTAGGAAATGCTGATGATCACAATATGCCATAAGTCTAAATGGCCTGTAACTCTCAAAAAGACAACAATTTGACTGCTTTGATCTCCTTTAGACCTTTGGCTCCAAAACAAGAAACTGAATGCATTTGTAATGGATATTGCGCATGATGAATAATACCATTTCTCAAAACAGGCTTTTAGAAACCAAAAGAAAATACATCTGCTGTGTGGGACTTTTCTGTTGACGTTCCTGGCATAGACCGTTCATTAGGGCCGCTTAAGGGAAAATAAGTCTCTAGCCTCAGTCCTAGACACACCCTCCACAGCATCCCGAGAGTGACATTAGTCTCTTGAAAGATTAGCATCACTGTGATGACTCTATGAGTTCAAAGAAAAAGCGCTGAATTGAATTCCTGGTAAATTACCGTCATGCCACGTGTGGGATGTCTACAGAGTCTGTATCCACATGGGGAAAGTTCATGGTTTGTGATATGGAAAATACTAGTAGGGTCTTGGCCCCCACACCCAGCTTCGTTCTCAGAAGTAAAATAAGACTTAGTTAAGTCTTTATTAGTTTTTCATTAAACCTGTTTGATGGAAATGTCTTAAAAACAAACTAAGCAAACAAAACATCTGCACAAGAGAAGGGCGGAGCTACCAGATGAAGGCATGCTTATGTAACCGGGGATGATGCAACGCATATATCTGGCGTGTTTACTTCATCTGGCTAGCTTTGAAAGCTCCTCCCATTCAAACACAATAGCTGAAAGCTGCTCCAGCAGAAACTAACCAACCAATCCCCGAGGCTTTGAATTCTTGCGAGCCTCTCTCATCCTTCCTCTCCTGCTGATCCCTTTATCAGACCGTCTGTGTCACCGATGACCGTCTGCGATAATAAAAGCAATGGCACGTGTAGTTTGAGATCCGCCCCATGGGCAGGGTTATTGGGACAGTGCTCATAACACTTACAGGCAGCTGGAATGTGCCGGTCTCACATGTGGTTAAGGGGTAAGATTATGTAAGAGTTTATATAATCTGCATCAGTAAACGTGAATGACATCTCAAAGCTACAGCCATTAGCTCGCTCCGTGTGAGCATGTGTGACCCTGTGTAAGGAAAATCACGGATACGCAGAAGGGGGACTCGCCAGTAGCCGGTGCAGAAGGTTCCTGCTGCTCGAGCTCGCTGGTGTGGGCATGAGAAACGGCTCGGCTTTCAGCTGGTGCTATTTAGCAAGAGCACCAGCTGTGTTTATGTGGCAAAAACAGCTGATACAGCAAACACTGACTTAGGGAATGGTTTTTGTTATGCTATGCTTAGTATAATACCATGCAAATAAATGATGGGCTACATAAATTATCTCCTAAAGTTTTGGGTAACCGTTACTATATTGCAATATGTGTCAATTACTGTCTATTGACAACTCGTTTATTATACAGTCTACCATTGTATGTGTCCCCCGAGGAGTGAAAAGCATTTGTAATGCAGTAAGCTAGTGTGTTTTCCATCCAGTTAATTTCTGGTGGCCTTTTTCTTACAAGAAATCATTACATATGTGAAATTCATATCCTATTTTTACACTGTCTAATCACTTAAAGGTGTCTGTATTGATGAAAATACTTTATTTGATACTAGATTAATATAATGAGACAAGTATATCTAAGCAGTTTGTGAATGATTTTCCAAAAAAGAAACGAAAAATAAAGTCTTAATACAATATATTTTAATTTAATAATTACATTTTTTATTTACGTGAAGTAAGAATGTGCAGTGTTCATGTTCAAACTGTGTATTTACTATATTTTTAAGAGGCTGACAATAATAAATATCCTTATAAGGATTAAAACTGACTTGGTTTTTTTTTTTTTACTGTGTATAGTGCTACTGAAAGTGAAAGTGACGTGACATACTTGGAATTTGTGCTCTGCATTTAACCCATCAAAGCACAAAAGAGTGCACACACAAAGTGAACACACACCGGAGCAGTGGGCAGCCATTTATACTGCATTTTAATGTTGGTCATAATGGTGGTACTTGGAAAGCCAAATATTTTCTGAGGTGGTACTTGGTGTAAAAAGTTTGAGAACCACTGTATTAGTGTGTTTTAATAAAATATAAAATTATTTAATCATTTTCTTAAGTTTGTAAGTGCGTGTTTTTGGTTAAAGCAAATAATTTTTCTTCGATACAAATGTAATATGCAGAGACACGTCTAAGTCATTATGGATTCCAAACACTTTCTCTGTGGCATTTTCAAAACATTGCTCTATTGTTTAAGAATTCTGATGAGCATTACACAGCAACACAGCTCAACCAATGGGGTGAGTTGGGGGCAGAGCTTTGTTTTTTTTTACCAAAAGCAGACAGAAGAGCATTCGGGAAACCTGTTTGAATGGTTTTGATTGTATTGCCACATTTAATATGATCTTTACAAATTAAATGAACAATTCAATTAAGTTCTATGTCACTTAATATAGTTTTGAATGTGTGTATTTTTTTTAATTACATTATTCTATTCAAGTCTAAAATGCAAAGACAACGGTGAAGTATGTGCTTGTAAAATGAATCCCACAATGTGTAAACACTGTCTTTTAAAACATTGTTCTTTATTTGAAAATCCTGACAAGCCTGCATAGCTAAACTTACTCAACCAATGGCATGAGTTTGGGGGTGTGGCTATCAATATAATCGACCAGTGACATACAGGGGACGTATGAAAGGAAACCTGTTTGAAAAAAATCACTACAGAAATGACTCACTTCAGCTTTAAAGGTGATGTATGTAAGTTTTTGACTCTACTAAAGCATACAAATTCAATATGTTTGCAGATATTTAAGAAAAATGCTAAGTTAAGATGTTTATCTGAAAAAAAAAAAAACTATGCTGCAGTCAGTTATTCTCCTTTTAAAATGTGCATTCCGAGCCGGAATGTCGGTCTCTGTTTTGGTTTGTGAAACCCGCCCACTGCCAGTTTACCCAATTGTGCTTCGGCACCCTGGGTTGCCAGTTGGTGGAAAACACAGTGTATTTCATGTCATTCATCATCATGTGCGCTCGTTCCTGTTGGTGTCGTTAATCTGGCAACCTGCATGTGCATCAAGTCTGAGGAGGAGGTGCCTGGTGAAAAAAATATATTATTTTCCAATATTTTTAATTTGGACTGCAATACCTAGTTCAACCCTACATCCTCAATCCTACATACAGCACCTTTAACAGACTGGTGTTTGTTATTAATTCACTTGTCCAATCTACACAAATAGTTAACCAACATGTATGCACTGCATATTGCACTTTTCAATTATTATTCCTGTCCATCAGCATGACAAAATTCTTTTTTTGTGTTGTTGATTTAGGTGTCCGAATCTACTCTCGCTGACCCTGTCTGGATGTGGGCACATTACGGACCGTGATGTTATTAACATGCTAAAAAGCTGCAGGATGCTACGCAGCCTTAGTCTAGAAAACTGCGCTCGAATGACTGACTCTGTCCTCCAGGCTGTTGTGGACCACGGCCACAGTCTCACAGACGTGAGGGTGGACTTCTGTCGCAACGTGACCCAGGCAGGGCTTCAAGAGGTCAGGGACAAGAGACCAGAAGTGCACCTGAGCGCCTTACACAGTGCCGATATGATTCCAGACAGCAAGCCTGAGGAGAAAACACAGATCAGGAGAGCTCTGCAGAAGTTCTTGATGTTCTCCTGACAGCTAGAGGCTACCGAGAGACCTTATGTCAAACTGAGGTTCACAGCACTGTCCAGTGCAATTGTGGTCCAGTTTACTTTTGTAATTTCAAAAGTTTCCATGAGAGTCAGTCTTCATCTCTGAAGTTTTCATCCATTTTCATTTCATTTTCCTTGTTTACATTCAGTCTTCCAAACTTTCTACTATTGTACACAATATATTCAGGTCAGTCTAAAGTTTCAACCAAATCTTAGGTTTTGATAATAAAACATTTGCAAACTCTGTGAAAGACAGTATTTATTAAAAGCACAGCATATTTTGGTTGCATAATCTTGGTTAGTTCTGGAACAACTCATAGCTGGTTATCCTAATTGCGGGTTTTGGACTTCCTCCTAGTAAAGCAAAAACAATATTTGACAGAGCACGGGTTTACATACGGCCTTTCTGCATGACATTTATTAAGCAATACGGTACAAGAGGCCATACTACATTGCGAATATAATATACAGTACATAGGAATAACACACCAGAGGTACAATATTCACAAAATACCCCATTGTATTGAGTGCCTTATTGCATTTATGCATTTAATAATTATGCATTTAGCAGATGCTTTTATTCAAAAGAATAACAAAGCATTGTTACCACTTCCTTAAAACCATATTTCATTAAGCAAATTCATCTTGTATTACAAAACAGTTGGTTGCTGATTCATCAAAACAGCATTTCATCCATACTAAAAAGCACAGTATAAGAAAGCCTAGCTACCCATTTAGACCAAATATTAACCTTCATTATACCACGGAATATATTTTCTAGCAGAATTATGAGAATCTATTGTATTTGCAATGTGCACTTCTTTTTAAGATATGAAATATACAGTTTATACATTTTAAGATATGCAATATAAATACATTTCAGTATAAATATTACATATTTTACACGGCACATTAGCATTGACATTTGCCCATATATTCAACTCTGTGAATACATAAGGTAATTTGGGTATTTTTCTACAATCATGCATTTTTAGACATCCGACTTTATTTAAAATACTTTAGATGAAACCGGTTGCAAGGAAATACATATTTTTGGACACAGAATATTTGTTCACCAATTTGCTAAATTGCTTGGCAACAAAAAAGCTATTAAGACTTATTAACTGTATTACTTGCAGGTTATTCCAGCTATTAATAAATTAAACATTGGTGCCGTTTATCATATTGCTGTTTAATAACAGCAATAATCTTTTATAGCTATATTTTATCACAGCAGCAGGACAGGAACTATCTGTTTTATAACATTATTAGCAGGCTTTGTGCAGAGGTTTGGATATAAATTAAACAGCTAATGTCATTTTCATTTTAGAGGACGCAAGTAGACGAGCTTTAGCTATCTTGTCTTAACGGAGAGTTATGACCTAAAGCCTGCACAGTTATTTGAGGCCATGTTGGACGTCTTCCAGCGTTGTGATTAGAAACATGTTATGTAAGAGCTGTGGAGTGTAGAAGTAGGTTGGCCAGTGTCTGCGTTGTCCACGTGACCACACTATTTTGCATCATAATTGCAGTGAAAATAGATGTTCTTGCCTCTTGGAGTCACAGAATTTGTTCTTCCTCCATTATGCCTGTTTGAGCTTTTTCAAGTGTAATCCAGTCAAACACACAAGTACAGTTTCCTCAACCCCCTTAGGGCATCATCAAGGCTGCATGAAGAACAATCGCACATTCTGTCCCTAAATAGTCCAAAGTATTATTGGAGATAAATTTAGAAAAACAAAATCATTTGTAATGAGTCTTAACAGAAAGTCCCTTGTTTTAAAGCCAACGTTCTCCACAGGATGTTCCTCGCGATGGATTGAAGGCTGGAGGGTGAAATAATATTGTGATATTTTATTCTTTCTCTCTCACTCTTGTTATCTGTATCTCTTTCCAACTCTCACTCGCTTTCTTTTGCTCAAGGCTCACTTGTCAAGTTACATAAGTAAGGAAAAAACCCTCAAGTAATGCCTTTAATTATGTAATGTCAGTTATCGTTGTAAAAAAGCATGTTATTGTGTACTTGAAATGAAGACGGTTAGATAACATCCGTCTAATCAATGCCTTATAAAATTCCATGACCAGGACAACAAGGAGGGCCTGTGACTCGTGGTCCACCCATAAAACTCTCATTTCGGTCCTGTGAAGTCAAGAAATGGTACTGAAGATTCGAGAGGTCAAATGAGTGGCAAAACATGATCAGCATGCTGTGATTGCCTAAATCTACTCAATCAGTTATTTCTTTGTTGTGGATGCCATTCCATTCCAAGTGGTTATGTAATCTGGTTAATGTTTCTCAAGCGTTTGATAATGTCAGGGGTCCAGCAAACAGATTTAGAAAGGTGGAAAACTTTAGACACTATTTATGTGCACGACCACGTGTAAGCAATTAGGCAATGGAGCCAAGAAACTGCAGTGGCCTTTCAAAGAAAAAAGATTTCACGCTAAACCAAAGCCAGAGTGAAGCCCTTGTATTTGATCAAAACAGAGAACTAGTTAACACCCAAGGGCAACGGTAAGGTTAGTGTTGATTGGCTGTAGACAGCATTGGGCCTCTAATGTGTGCGATCAGCCTGAAGCTACACTGGTTGCAGTTGTAAACCGTCAGATCTGTGTAGTCTACTATGGGCAAACACAATCTCTGAGGAGGTCATAAAGCACATTGCAATGTCTATTTCTTCTGTTTTGTTTTTTAAAAGCTTTCAGACAATGATCAGTATCAAAAACATCATTTAAAAAGCTATTTTTACTTTGATAGAAAACAATCAAACACATATCACCCATTAAAAATGTTGTATAACAAACAGTTGCCAGGTCTTGCAAAATATTCATTGTTTTTACTGAGTAAAAAAACTTACTTAAAAACAGCTAATTCTTGAGCAATCAATGTTTAGGCCTGTTTTTGCAAACTTTTTCAGTATTCGTAACAAAGTTGTATGAGATGGCAACATATTGTGATGTTTGGGTCTTGCACACTTTCTCAGGTATTTTTTAAAAGGTCGTAAAAGCCACCATTTAAATTCAGCAATGTTACAAACTTATGAACTTCTGGCATTTGTAATAAACTAAAACATTTTTTTTTTAAATAAAAGATGGTAACTTATTGAGACATCAACCTTTTGCCTTTGCAAACTTTGTCAGGCATTTTCTAGAAGGTTTCAAAAGGAGGCAACACATAAATACAGCAATGTTATAAACTTTAAGGTATTTGTACAAAGATGGCGACGTATTAAAATGTCAATATTTTTGCCTTACCGACTTCATCAGGCATTCAGACAAAGGGCCTTAGATGCAGACTTCCAGTTTTGAGAAAGCAAGATTTTGGTATTCTGATGAATGATCAGGCATTCATACAATAAAAATGGTGTAAGAGACAGCAATATATTGAGACAGAAACTTCCAGCCTCTCAATCTTCACCAGGCATTCGCAATAATGTCACATAAGACAGTAACATATTGAGACAGCTACAATCTGAAGGTCTTAAGACTTTAAAAATGTGTGACAAAGCTCAAAAGACAATAACACTGTCTCTATATATTTTTTGCAACCTTCGTCAGGCATTTGTAAGAGTAAGGAAGGTTAATTTCAAATAATGTAATTCTTGCAGATTTTGTCATGCATTTATAAGAAGCTCATCTAAATATTATACATTGTCAAACCTTTTTACAACTGTAAGACCGGCATGTTGCCATTTTTATTCAAATTCCTTACAAATTCTTTAGAAATGCTCAAATAATCTCAATCATTTTAGGACTTCTTAGCTGTATGTAGAGCTTTCTCTTGTTTCTTTGTACTTGTTCATTCTTATGATGCAATCAATTGCAAAAATTGCTTTAAGTTGTTAAAGAATATACTTTATTTTTATTGTGGCATCTAACGCACCTTTTCCCCCCCAAGGATGTCAAAATAGATAGGAGTTCATCAAACAAAAGTCCAAACCAGAATTTGCTCTCAGATCAATAACTTCAATGCCTTACAGCAATTTAGATAAACTTCAAAGCAAATTGCTTGAAATGCATCACAGCCGTTTTTTCCAGGTGCAGTCATTCACGTGGGATTATGAGGTAGCGCCAGATGCTTATAAAACCATATAAAAGCCAGTTTCCTCCAGGCGGCCTATAGAAATGAATTATTAGCCTGCATCAACCTGTAAGGGTCTCCACGTGCGGGTTCTCAATATCTAATCCAGTTCTTGACCAACAGCTGTGTATATATATATAAGCCAGAAACAGGCATCTGATAGGAAACCAGAAAGACTGGTTGCTGCAAATAGTGGCATTGATGTATATACAAAGTCTCGAGTGACTTCCGTTCCCTCACGTTTTGGTCTGTAATGTATGCTTGCGTTTAAACCCATGGAACATCTCCTCATTGCCAGGAGAAAATCACATGTTGTGCATATGCCTGTCCTCACATGCTATATAAACCAAACATAAGATTATAAGGAAAGCTATAAAACAAGCTGCAGGAGGTAATAAATTATATTGAGGATGTTTATTGGTTAGACATGGGCAAGTTGTGACATAAGATCTGCACATACATGTACAACATGCAGACTCTTTCTCCTTCTCTTTCTCTCCCTCTGGGTGGAGGAATGCAAAGGCAGCTCAGGCCACGAGCTGTTTCATAAAAACTGTGGGAGGGAAGTCACGTTGTAGTGAAATTCACAGGCTGAGCGGAAAAGAAGGGGAGGGGTTGCTGGTGCGCTGGCTTCTCTTTTCGACCCCAGCACACATCATACTGCATCTCTCATGTCCTGCAATGGATTTTTGAAGGTCTTTTGGGATTCATACAATTTTAAAAGCATTTTCAACTGCCATGCCTATAGAGGATCTTCAATGAAGTATTCAAATTGTACATTATAATTTACATTTAATTTGAAAGTTTTTGTCACTGTCGTTCACCTTTGTTAAGCTGCAGTCACATTTATCATTGTTTGCCGAATTCTTGAGGGAAAAATTTGAGTCATTTCAATAGTTATTTCTCATACATTGCTGCACTATGGACAACATGTTTTATATTTTTTTATAAAGCGAGAGGGCATTACACAAGGATGCTTTTGAGACTTGTAAAACAAACAGAGCTTTTTAATTTCACTTCATTTTCAAGTGGAGCAGATGCTTGAGTTCAATGCAAGTTTACTTCACGGTGTTATACATTGTCTGCTGAGTGGCTTTGCTATTTGTAGTGTTAGCCTACAAATGTCTTTTAGTTGTTTAGTCAGCACATTTTTTAAAGTGTGACAATTAAGTGACAGACTGTGTTATTTCATGCGTTATGTCTGCAGCCTGGATGCAGTGGGTTGGTGTTGAGCGTTTTAGTACCACATGAACTGAGACGGCCTTCTCAGAAAGCTACAGTGTTGAGAAAGGTGTTTAATGTGCAACATTCAGGTTCGAAGGAATCTCATTTATTTGAAAACATCAAGGATCATCATGGTGCCAGCTGTTATTTTCCACTAGTGCTTGCTCTGCCTTCTTTTCCATTTCAGTTGAGGAAAACTGATGTAAATCAAATGGCCATCTATCTGTTCTTAAAGACGCTGATTCGTTGGCCAACACAAACATAACAAGAGATCCACAGACACTTCCCCTTTGTCCGGTGGAACTTCAGAGGACATTTATATGCTACGGAGTAATCTATATGGATTAAGATATTTACATAGTAATTTTTATCATTTTCTGTTAAAGCAACTAATAATAAAAACTAATGAGAGAACCGTTATTACCGTTAAAAAGTCTTCATGAACTGGCATCACAACCCAATTTACCACCATAAGCTGATATATTTCCATGTGAAACATTATGTTTGTGGAAAAAATTGGTTCAGGAATTAATTTTATTCAGTGAGAGTTGATTGGATGCTGAAAAGTGATTGTTATGATGCGTTTAGCATTTGTAATTCAGAAGTAATTACTGTATGAAGTCAGGTGACTACTTCTATAAAACAGTGAATAAAGACTGGGTGTGTTTTTGGTTTTTTATATTTTTACTCAACTTATAAGGTGCTGTAAATTGAACTATTATAAATCCAACATAAATAATTTGTCTTGAGAATGCCAACTTACTAAAACTACATTAAACTCAATTCACAAAGTCATTAAACATATCAATTGTACTTTTTAACCATAAATGTCATTTCCATCACAGAGGCAAGGTGGTGGAAATGGCTGGTGGAAATAAAATTTCTGTATTTTTTTGTGAAAAAAGGAAGATAGATTATATGTAGAAGATTTTGGAAGATCCAAAATTACATGTATTTTTACAAATATGACCAAAGAACATAAAGTGCCCATAGTCTAAGAATCACCCTTAAAGGATTCGTTAACTTTCAAATTAAAATTTCCTGATAATTTACTCAATGTCATCCAAGATGTTTATGTATTTCTTTCTTCAGTTGAAAATAAATTGCGTTTTGATGAAAACATTCCAGGATTTGTATCCATATAGTTAGCTTCAATGGACTCAACGGTTGAAGGTCACAGTTTCAGTGCAGCTTCGCAATAAATGATACCAACGATGAATAAGGGTCTTATCTAGCAAAACGATCGGTCATAAAAAAAAAAATTATATGCTTTATAAACACAAATGCTCGCGTGTTCTGCAATGAGCGTAGACTTCACGTTTTTGTAAACTGGCTGAAAAGTTCGCGCTTGACGTAAACACCGACTTTGTACTTCCGTCTATGTCAAGTGTGACCTTTTCAATGTTATTACGTATTACGTGAAGTCTGGGATGGGATTCTGGAATTTTTTTTTTTTTTTTTTAAATGACTGATCGTTTTGATAAGACCCTTACTCATCGTCTGGTATCGTTTATTGCCCTTTGAAGCTGCACTGAAACTGTCATTTTGACCTTCAACCGTTTGGAGTCCATTGAAGCTAACTATATGGATACAAATCATGGAATGTTTTCATTTTCGACTGATGAAATGAATAAATAAACATCTTGGATGACATGTTGGTGAGTAAATTATAAGGAAATTTTAATTGAAAGTGAACTAATTCTTTAAGTGCATTCAACATGCAAATGCAATCTTTCCAACATCACTTGAACACATCATTACATGCTGTTAGCTATCCGTTAGCATTTACATTCATCTTAAAGGTAGTTCCTTGGCAGGCCTGTGGCATGAGAATATAATAAAATATGAAATAATATATTTGGGATTTATCATGTTGCTTGCAAGATTTGTGTCTCCGATGTTGTAGTTACACCATGTGCCAACAGGCGCTAATGTGGCTATGCTAACCAGCCAAATAAACACTTTTTGACCAGCAGGGAGGCAGGTGGCTAGCGAGGAGCACTTGAGAAATAGGATGGATTGGTAATGTCAACTGAAGTCGTTTCAGAGATGGAGCAAGTTAATGTGTTTTGATGAAAAATGCGAAGATAACATTTTTCTTTCGAATAACATACAGTGGTGAATCATTCACAATAAGACCAGGAATGTGTATTAAGAAAATAAATCAAAGTAAATACATTTTCATGTCATGTCAAGCACAGATCAGCAAAACACAATAAAGCAAAAGCAGTCATATCCACAGCAGCTGTAGAACGAGGTAAATGGTTTTACCCTATTGGAGTTTATGCATGTACATCAACTTGTCAGTTTTAAGAGCAGCACGCTGGAAGAAAGCAAACAAAATGGATGCACTTCCACAGATGGCTGAAACGGTTACCTCTTGTTATTTGCATATTAATTGAAGCAAACAAGAGTTGACAACAGCCAGTCGTTATCCAATTTACTTAGATTTTCATGGACGTAATTTTACCATGGCAGCCACATTTTTCACAAAGTACATTTCCCTCTTGGATTTCCTCTGTGTGAAAATGACAGTTCAAGACTCCTGGCCGTGTTCATGGCTGCTCATTTTACAGAACGTATTTCCAGCAATGGGCTCTTCATTTGAAAATCAAATTGAGCAGGATCAAGCCTCCAGGCGCGAGGAAATTATAAACATGCTAATCGCTCTAAATCAGTTGTTATACAGTATGCAAAGAAGACTGCATAATGATTATGACTCTGATTCATTTGAGTTCAAATGCTGGTTTCTGAGGCTTTGACTGGCTTTTAAAGCAAGTAAGTTTAAAAACTTTGGTCTGCTTGCAAAAACAATACCTTTTGACTGTATTTTTTTCACAATGAAGTACATAACAAGAGGTTATGAATAGGACTATCAATTTAATGACAGTAATATATTTAGTGTGACTTAAAAATATGATAAATTAACATTAGACTTGTAAACGTCTATTCAATTATTGCATTAAAACAAAACTGTTGAGGTTTGTTTTGTGAAATGCACATTTGGCGCAACTAACACGATTTGCTGTAATTGATCTAAATGTTCAAGCAAAATAATGTTGCTATTGTTACTTTTTTGGGAGAAAACAACTTCTATTAGCATCTGTTTGGCTTGAAGTGAAAATATGCACTCTGTAATGTAATTGTTATTATTACTAAAACCTCCCAAAATGCTGCTGAAACCTGCTTAGAAAATAAAAAATTATACATTTTAACTCTTCAAGCTATTGTTTATCCATTAAGTGTTGAATGTTGAAAAGTGGGTGTTACGTGCATGTTAGCTATGCGTTAGCATCTCAAAGACAGTTCTTCAGCAGGACTGTGAGACAAAACATCTACCATATAATGACATTTTGGGATTTATATGTTGCTTGCAAAAAAAACTGTTCAATGATACATGCTTTTTTGGGTCCCAGGTGGTGTAGTTACACATTGATCTAGCAGGTGCTAATAGAGCTATGCTAACCAGCCTTTTGGGAGCTTCAAACCGTACCAAGGGGGTCTAAACTTTACTAACTAAAACTTTTCTTTTTACACTTCCATTTTTGTATCACTACTCCTTTTTATATTAAATGCCTTGTATAAAATACCACATGGTCTATTCAAAGATTGACTCATATGCTACAATAATGTCTTCAAAATGATCTGGATTTTGAGGGTTCTTAGAAAGTATTGATATTTTAATGAAAATTGTGGTTGGTTTGAAAAATGAATCAGCATATTATGTGATTAATTCAGATGATGAGTAATATATATATATATAAAACACAATTGTTGAGCTAGGTCAGGTATCTAGGCCAGCAGTTTTGCCTTCCTCTATAGTAGTTAAGTCTATACACGCACAACACAAAGCGGTGCCAATCTTACCAAGATCTGGTTTCAAATGATCTCACTTGCCTGCCACTATATGAGAGCTTTTCTTCTTTTGCTCGAAGGGTTTGATGTCTTGTAGATATAAATGCATTAATATACTCGTATGATAGCACTGTGCAGGTTTAAATACATTTCCATTCATTACGACCAGCATGTAGTGAATATAGTTTATTTTTCTTAGTTGAAGCATAACAGCTTCTCTCCTTCAGTGGATAATGATAAAAAACAGGATGTTGATGGTAACAGAGAAATGAAGCGTGTATATGTCTAGATGTGTGTTTATGCAATGTTGTCTGGGTCTTTGGGAAAGTATGACGATAAAAACTGTCTGAGGCATTAAGATATGAGCCACCTCCTGCTTTATTCATAAGGTCTCATTGTCGAAGTATACAAGCATCCGCTATAGATTTTCTTAATGGGGGAGTGAGATTGGATGTGAGCTACCCTCTTTTTTTGCTCTGCTTCTATTCCTGCAGTGCTGGGTTTCAATGTGCTGATTTGTGTGGCAACATGAGAGAAATACAGAGAGATTGCTGGATGGAGATAGGTGGAGGTTGGACAGTCTTTTTATATTACTCGGCCCAGAATGGAGGATGGAGTGAGGGCGTGTTATCTGATCTTTCTGTAATCTCATATGTCCACAGAGAGAGTGCATCAATAACAGGCCTGTTTTTTAAATATTTTTTCTTTGCGTCTGAACAGGATGGTCCACATATAATCTGATAGCCCACTTGAATGCATAATGTCATGTTGTCTAGACTGCCAGACTGAAATACAGTCTTATATACAGATCAATAATTATAATAGATATTCTTTATTATTATTATTAGTTACTTCACTGAAGGTAAGAGATATTGAATACAGAATGTCAATTCTAAAATAATGCCAAAAACAGTGTAGCATTTTGCAACAAACCAGAACACCCTTGCAACCATAGCAACACCCTGGCAACCAAAGAGAAGAACCTAGCGATCAAATAGCAACTAGAGGTGTGCGATATTGACCAAAAATGGAATGTTGACATCTATAGTGATTTTCTTCTGATAACGATAATGAAACAATATTTTGCGGAGTGTGTTTTTGTGTTGTACCTTGGCAAAGAGACCCGTCATGGATCAATTCAACTAAAACTGCCAGTAGGTGGCGACAAGTCCCTGTCTTGATGAGTGATTCATTGAATGATTAATTCAAAGGATTCATTCAAAACAGCTGACTTGTTTAGAAATGAAGCAGGCAAATGTTTTTATGAAAGGATTATTGAATCACTGACTCAAATGATTTGATCAAAACACTGCAGTGTAGCACTGAGACGCACAAATGTTAGAACTATTTTCACTTGTGTCTAAAATGTACCTTCCTCAATATTATCTTGTTTTTTTTCATCTGTTTTATAAAATTATCACATTTGTGATTGCGCTCATGCACCGATATTCAAGAAAACGATACTCTTATTTGTGTGATATTGCTTAACTGTATAATATTATACAACACAACTCATACGGGGTATTTTTTGCTTTCAAAAATGACAATTCTGTCATAAAACTCTAGATGGCGCAGGTTTATGGGTCTTTAATGCAAACTGATGGTATTCACAGCATTAAACTACTCGGCACAAGCTGATTGGTTCATGTTGTATAAGCAGCCAATAACCTTGCTTTAAATAGCTTTATAGCATTGACTAGAGCAGTTTGCAGCATGCTTTAAGGGTTCATCTAAAACCATCCACCTTCCCCAGCTCCTCCTGTATAGATCTGCTAAGAGTTATTTTATATGCTATTTGTGCAGCAGCCGTAAGTCTTAAATACTCACAGCACCACATCGGCAAATCTTTTGGGAGTAGCAGTTTCCTATACTTGATTGCAGCAGCAATAATCATCATATCATTACCATGCTAAAATCTTCCAAGAGTGGTCATGATAGAACTTCAATATTATGGGCATTTTAACAGGTTTCATCATGTAGTGAATCCTTTTAGACTCTAAAGTTTTTTTGCATATACTCATACATACTCTATTGCATATCTTTAAAACAACAATTACGATATTATCGTAGAAGATAAATATTGCACACCCCTAATTGCAACACTCTGGCAACCAAGCAGAACACCCAAAGAACGATATAGCAATGCTCTGGCAACCAACCAGAACAATGACAAATGTAGTTGGATAACACAAGAGTGAACTTAACTTTACCTCTCTTCTTTTGCTTTCAGTAGACTACATTCATCAGGCTGAGTTTGGACACCCTCACGTCTAGACTACAAAATCCTAATGTAACATAATTCCCCATAATTCTTTGCAGTATAAACATGTGCTTCATTTAGACGTCTATTGCAAAATATAGTAATTATGTGATATAGCCAATTATATGACATTGGCCAGTGTCATAGGTCGTGTCTGCATACTAAATTAGCATATCTGTCTACCTCCGACTGCATCTGCACTTCTATTTTAGCCACATCTTTATCTCGCACCTGCACAGTGTGTGTTACTCACTCGGCTGTGAATGTATGTGTGTGTGCATGCTGGTATGGATTTATACGTTCATGCATTCGCCCACACGAGAGTGTTTCTGCCCTCGCCGCACGTCTGATGTGTCTCCTGCCGACTGTGCAGGTGTCGAGGAGGCTTTTAATAATGCACAGTAAGCCTGCTTTGAAGCCGGCTACTATTGGTGCACAATATTCCTTGACTCCCCGTGGATTTCCCTGTCAGTTTCTCTGCCTGGGGCCGTGTTGCCTCAGACATCAGCTCTCCTGTCAATCACTCTCCTGATGAAGCAATACTCAGACACCGTGGGGTGTGAATTAAGGCGCAGGGCATTCAGTGCACTTTATATCGCTCAAATACCATAAAAAACCTGCACAGCCATGAGATCTGGTTTGAGAAATGTTTATTTGCAATAGATATATATTGCATCAAATTGTAATAAACTGATCTGATTAGTCGCTTCCAACATAGGGGTGCAACTTAAAAATAAAACAACGAAAACCCTTTTTAAATTACAAACAAAGCATTTTGTGTCTGTTTGTTTGTACATTTTTGCTCAGAAATTGCTAGTAAATTTAACATACAGTTACAGAGAAACATCAAGTACTATAACTATGGAATCTGTTTCTGACATATATATATATATATATATATATATATATATATATATATATATATATATATAAACAGTAATTACAACTTTTTCTCACAATTATGAACTATTTCTCAGAATTGCAAGATATATGCTCAGAGCTGCAAGAAAGCTGCGATTACCTTTTTTATTCTTTGTTCCATGTTGAAACAGGCTTCCGTAAGTAACACATTCAATTAAATGTGAACTTTTGAAGTAGAGTAACTGATAGTAGTTTTATAGTGTACACAGAAAGCCAGAGCACTAAACTAATAATGTCTAAAAGTATTAGCACTAGATTAAGTCAGTCACTGTTCCACAGTATCATTGCAGACTTTCTTAAGGATGCTTTGTCATCTTTGCCAAAGTCTGTGTCCCCTGAAAGAGCATCTGGCTCGAGTTCATGCAGTGTTTATTTTTTAATCTGCTCGTGGTAAGCTGAGACGCGACCCTCGATGCACTTTATCCTCTCTTGTATGGCAGATTCTGCTTCGTGGAAGTCTGACACTAACTAGGGGCCGCATTCAAACAAAGCCTGCGCACTTAAGCAAGCATAGTCACATGGTGGGTGAGGAGTGGAGAAAGCACACACAGGTATGTGTGTGTGTGAGTGAGTACAAGGTCGTCTCAAGCACAGGCCAGCTGTGTCGTCTAGGCAGAAAAGCCCGTTTGCCACAACGTGATCCGCCTGCCAAACAAAACGGCCAGGTGATTCACACTCACAAACACCCACATATGACCATAACAGCAACAGACACAGACGCACACACCTTTTATTTTTTTGAAAGCTAGTGTTACATTTCAAGACCAAATCTAATTTATAATAATACTCCTAAACAGAGCAACGTCAGAGGACCTTAAAGGGATAGTTCACTCAAAAATGGTAATTCTGTCATCATTTATGTTTAAACAGTGTTAGGGATTAACTTAAACTAATAAAAATAGTTATTGGTTATTGAAATAAAGCTGAAATCAAATAAAGTATCATTTTAGATGATAAAATTGAGTTCTCACATGAAGAAAAAAAATTCCTTAGCAACTAAAAGTTTTAGTTTAACTAAAATTACTATAAGATAATAATACTATAATTATATATAAAGCTAAAATAAAAAATAAATAAAAGGAAAGTTAATTTTATTCTTATTGGAAATAAGAAATAGGTCTATCCAGAGCAGTGTTATCCCCTGGGAGAATAAGGTATTATAGTTTTTATTCTCTTGCACAAAGCAGCAAACTTCAATTTGATTCAAGCTCAAAGTAGCACACAGCACTGAAATCCAATCTCTTTTGTTGCCATTCACAACCAGTCTTCCACATCTATATGAAGAAAGCTTCAGTTGGATTCTTAGAACTAGGAAACCTGCACTAATCCCTACTTGTGTGGTGACCTGAGCTGTGTTTTGTGTGAGATTGCAGATTTAGGTTAGGAAAAGTTCAGCCTATATCAGTGTGACGCATGATGCTTCCTGTGAGGAACTGAGGGAAGTCATGTGATCTCAGTGCTGTCTGTTATCTGAAGCCTGGAGGAGTCAGAGGCATCATCTTTGTATGCGGCTCAATCTCTGCTCTTTGTAACACATGAGGACTTTGTTCTTGCACCTATATAAGTTGGCGTAATTGTGCACCTGATATACTGTGCCAAACTAAAATCTGAGTAAGAACATTAATTTTGATTCCTGAGCGAAAGATGGATTAGAAACCTTTGTTTTTTTCACCTGTGGTATTTTTGTTATACAAAGATATAATTTAAAGAGATAGTGCACCTAAAAGTGAAAATTGGTTTCCATGAAAATTATTCAAAATAAAATTGACTCACTCTCATGTAATTCCAAACCCATTAGATTTTGTTGTTTCTGTGGAATTTGAAGAAATTTTGAGTGTCGTGTTTGCTTTTTTTTGATATAACAGATGTAAACGGAGACTGGTGCTGTCGAGCTCCAAAGTTGCACTCCAAAAGAACCCTTCTGTAAAACTTGTTTGCTATATTTCCACATGTTTGAAGTCTGAAAAGGCTGAAATTGAAATCAATCTCAGCTTTTAAATCTCATTAATGTTTGTTTACATTTGTCAGAGGTTTTGGTGTCATTTTTATTGCATGATGGACCGGGTTTGAGATCAAACTATCCATAATATTGTTATATCCAGTGAAAAAGTCATCTCATCTGAATCAGGAGAGAAATATGCACAGATCAAGCAGTGTTTACGAGCACAAACAGATCAGAACAGTTCTAAACAGTTATGTTGGTGGATTTTGATGTGAGGGAACAAAAGGGGATTTACTGATGTGTTATTATTGATTATGGATTATTATTTGACCAGAAGACGATTTATAGTAAAAACACCTTAATGGATTTGTTTCTTACAAACAGGCAGATGTTAATTGATGGACTGGAGTGTGTGGATTATTGTGAAGTTTTAGCAGCTGTTTGGACTCTCATTCTGACGGCACCCATTCACTGCAGAGGATCCATCATTGAACAAATTATGGAATGCTTTTTCCTTATTGTACGGCTTAAAAATACTTGTGCACTTTTATGCTACTTAAATATTTTTTTGCTTTTTTGGAGCTCAACAACAGAAAAGAGCAGCCAGGACAATCTGCTAAACATCTGCTTTCGTGTTTCACTGAAGATAGTAAGTCATATGGGTTTAAAACAACATGAGGAGTCCTGTAACTTTACAAATAACTTGTCTCTATCTTGCTATTGAAGTTTATGAATAAATTCCCAGACGTCTTACCTGAAATGACCCTATTTTTGTCACTTTTTTGAACAATATGTATTTATTCATGTGGCTTTTTCATTTTTACATTGCGTGTGCTAGTAGGTGATCTAATAATTCCTGTTTTAATTTCCCAGTGGTTCTTTTGGCTTGGGGCACAAGCAAAATGAGAGGCGCTTGTGGTAAAGTGGGGCTAGAATTCTCCTGTGGATCCAAAAATGGGTCTATTTGTGGACCTGTTTCTTTCTCAAACTGTCTGTCATTGCATCCGTCATAATGTCTGCCTAGATGCAGTTCAGACATACGCAAGAGAAGCTAAAGCGTCTGAAGCTAAAAATAGCAAAAAGCCACTCAAGGCCATACATAACAGTGATTTCATAAAACCATGGCAAGAACAACATGCTAAAAGACACAAATTTTCAATGAACCGAATAACAAAATTCATCTTAGGATTTCAAAGCCTAAAGCCTTTTAGCACAGAAACAGGGTGGTTGCAGGAGCTTGCGGAGGAAAGAGGAGGGTGAAAGGGGGTTTTGGTGTACTCTGTGACCGCCTCCAGTGCTTCATGCCGGTCGGATGACTGAGCGCTGCTGACGCGATCGGTGCGGGAGGAGGACAGAGCAGATGCCATGTGAAAAAGAGAGTGGGAGGATAAGTACAAAGTGCACATGGCCAAGACACCACAAGCACATGGGATCCTGAACGTAATGAGAAGCAATGACAAGGGCCTCATCAACAAACACTGCGCTACTGGGGGACGGAGTGTGTGTGTGTGGGGGGGCATCTCAATTGCTCATTGAGCAATCTCAATGCTGAGATTGAACACAATTATTCTTCTCAAGAAATTGTTATGAGACATAACCCTTTACAGGAAATTCATTTTCATTAAAATATTTACTGAGTGAAATATACATTATTGCAAACTTTCATGATTTAAAATTAAAACACCTGTATCACATAAAAGAATATATTCTGAGAAATACATGTTTTTTTAAATTAAATTTTCTTTTTGTCCGTTCAAACTGTTTGGTTACCAAGATTCTTCAATATATATATATATATATATAAGTTATTTTTAATTTAAAGAGGAAAGAAGAAAGTAAGCCTTACAGGTTGGGAACAATATGATGGTGAGTAAATGATTACAGACTTTAAACGAATTAATTTACTTACCCCAATGCCATTTGACACCTGCATGATTTTATTCTAAAGAAGACAAATGAGATAAATGTGGGTCGCTGGTGTCTATTGTTTTGTTTGGACCTCATTGACTGTCATTGTATGGACAAAAACAGTTTGTGAAAATATTTTCTTTTGGAAGAAAGTCATACAGGTTTGGAACAACATGAAGGTGAGAAATTTTGACTAGCTGTAAAAAGTCATTTTTTTCCTCACAGAAACTATGGTTGCAAGTTCCATTGTTACCAACATAGTAGTCTCAGCCTCAAACGTTACGCCCACGGACCGCTGGCTGAATATCTGATGCATATGGCACACAAGAAGTGGAAACACTTCAGGAGCTTAATTCAAACGGATTGGTTGAATTATACAGGATTTCCGGAAGAAGTGTGTGTCGCGTTCTTTAACATTCCACCTGGAAGCAAAGATGCCGTGGCGCCAAACCCCCTCACGAAAGAAAAAGGCCGCCGTGTTTACAACGGACGGCGAGCACTTAACAGGGTCAACTAAATGCTGGATTTTCAAAAGTATGTGAAATATTTCAAATTCGCAACATTGAATCTTTCAAATATGACCGAGAGTTTCACACACGGGTCTGTTATTGTGGCATCTTTCCACGCTGAATGACGCTGAATGAAACGAACTGTGATTGGTTGTTTGTCATGTCGGTCAACCGCCTCATGGGCGGGCCTTGGCCAATGAAAGCTGCCATGGATTCCAGAACTTCAGCTGTCAGTCTGAAGGTTTGGCTACGAGAGACTACCAACAAAGTACAACAAATCGATGTTTCAATCGATGTTTCCCAAAACCATAATTCCAACAAACATCCGTAAACAGCATCGCAAACTTGGTTGGAGCTATAGCTCTCGACCTGTGGTTATTGTTTCTTATTAGTTTCTCATTAGTATGACGTGGAATTTTGAAAACACTGTATTTTTTTGTCCAAACAGTTAAAGATAATGGGGTCTAATGTTTTGTTTAGGACCCCATTTACCTTTGTTGTGTGGAGTTTGTCAGAATATATTATTTTTTATTAGCAGAAGACTTCAGTCTTCAAAAAATCTGTTTATTGTAATATTTTCATTGTAAAAAAGAGGCAAAATTAAGGTAAAAGGTAAACTAAAATATGTTCATAACCTTATAGTGCTCAATTCATCAGCACATACTATTCCAAAGTAAAAACAAATGAAGTGTTCATAATCTGTCATCAAAATCGAATAACTTGCTCTGCCTCTTAAAATTACTTTCCTTTGATGCAACCCCTTTACTCCAACCAATTGACCCACAATCCAATAAATCCTCGAGAGCTAAAATCAAGTGCCGCCCTACAGACACAACCGTCAGCCTATTCCAATGTAAAGCTGCTTTGTGCCGATGTGGTTTGCAGGGGTGGATTCTGCATCTGACTCTGTTGCCTAAGGCTGAACATGATGGATGATTGTTTCTGTTAGTCGTAAGGGAGGAGAGCTAGGAATCTGTATGTGACATACATTAGGCTGGCTGATACTCAAGCAATGAGTCGCTAAATCATTTAGCACTGCTCTATTTAGTCTTGCCTCACTCTCTTCCTGTAAGCTTGTGGCTGACGGGAAAGGAAGTGGCCGAGCAGAGGAAGTGGGGCACCAGCTAAATCAATGTCATTTTAGAGAGGCCTGCAAACTGAACTAGAATAAACCAGTAGAACCGTTCTGGTCCAGTTAGTTGGTCAGTGAAACATTACCTTGATCTTTACACGCCCAGAACATGTCCTTCATAGAAGTAACCTCGAAAACCTGCAACAGCTCAGAGTTCAAACACGATCTTGTTACTAGGGATAGTCAGAGGTGTCGAAGGTCAGGTCAAGAGATGCTAAAATAGATATTGCTTGAACAGGCAAACTGTCAGGTTTAATGTTGCTTTAATGCATACCAGTCTTTAAAAGGAGCCTGATTGCTAACACCATAATAAACCTGACTGTCTACATAGGGAGCTCACTTATAAGGCAGCATCTCAGAACCTCATAAATCTCTTTATAGGCAGCAACACATGCCATGCAAATAGCCCTTGCTATTACTTGCTATTGATTACAATACAGTTAGCATGTAGCTAAGGTAGTGACAAGATACTACTATACGTTTCCACTGTATAATTCTTAAAGCTGGATTACACAAGAATATTTTGTCTCGATTTTCCAACAGTTTACAGTTTGGAGAAGTTGACAATAGTATAGCCAAACGTCAGAGCCAGTCTGCAGATTTACTTGATAGATTCATAGAAAATCATGTAGTTTATGTTAGTCACACTCTGATTTTTAGCTTCAGATTATAATTTCAGGATCTCAAACACGTTTGATATTTTGAGCCAATTTTAGAACACACTTTGTTTTCACTTGTCATGCGTCTGCTAGCAACAAGGAGCACGTTTTTGCATGAGTTTGTTGTGATTAGAATGAATTTAATGTCTGGTAGTGTGTTTAGTGTACAATTACCAGTTTTTCCTCTGTGACTATGTACAAAGTCGTACAAAGTGATGTCCAGTGTTTTAAAATCTGTGAAGTTTTTAAAAAGTTGTGTAGTGAATTGTAGAATTTAGGGTACGTTTTCAAGACAACGAAAACAGAAAAGTTTTTTGCTTTGCGTTTGTGAAAAGTTCCTATCGATTAATCGATTAATACATGCTCTGATCGCGTCATCATAAATAAGCGCACAAGAAACAGCATACGAGTCTGTCATCAGTTAAGTCATGAAATTACCAAAAAAAGGCGATTAAAGCTGCAAACTGTGCATGCATTACATTTCAGAACATCTCTCAAATGCATACTAAAATATAGGCTATCGTGCAATGGTTTGCTAAAAGAGACACGGGATAAATGTTTGATATCATTATCTAATCACATTGGAATCGAAAAGAATCGGAATCGAAATCGATCAAATTCAAACGATACCCAACCCTACATTTGACCCCAGGTTGATTCTGAGGAGCTGTCTGAGCGTTCTTTTAAATGTCATCAATTATTAATGTCATGGTAAAAACAGTTTTTCTGTCAATTTTCCTTCAATTGTGATTAAAACAATTGTGGATTCTGAGTATTATGACACAGATGCTGTAGGCAAGTCATGATTCACAAGTGCTTTCCTGTCACACAAGCGCTACTTTCATGTTGTTTGAAGGCTGAATGGACACATTAGTCTTGCATGTGGTAAGATTTGCAGGTCCTCGACCTTTGACCTCCAGATCATAACTCCCATGAAATACATGAACTTCCATTTAAGAGAGCTAATAGTCAGCTTTCTCATCTTTATCTACCAAATGCATTTAGTAGAGTCTTTAGCTGCTTTTGTACATTTTGTATTTGGCAGAGTTAACAAACACAAAAGCACGGTTCCAATGCATGAAAGACCCAGCAGTCAGATTGGTTTAAATTCTTTACTTCTTTGTTCTTTGTGTGAATGCACAGATCCTTTCACAAATAGCCTCCACACATTTCCTCTGGAAATGAGACACTCCTTATCTCCATGTAATTAGCCGTCCTCGCTTCCTGTGCTTTTTCCCACACTAATCTGTGATTCTGGAAATAATAACAAAGGTTTTAACACTTAGAATTGTAACATTATATTTAGCATCTTAAATGTCCATGCAATTATGTATTGATATACTTTATTTAGTTAAAATACTATATAAATAATATAATTTATATAAAAAACATTATAAAAATGAATAATATCACATATTTATATATTTGTCCATATGAATGTCCAGGCAATTATGTATTCATATAATTTATTTAGCTAAAATAGTATCAAAATAAACATTTAAATGTAAGAATGTTATAAAAATGTTCAATATTATTATTATAAAAGAATTATATTCAAATGTTTTACAATTAAAGATTGTTTTTTATTTTTATTATGCATTTTAGCAGACGCTTGTATCCAAAGCGACTTACAGTGCATTCAGGCTATACATATTTTTGTCAGTACATGTGCTCCCTGGGAATCGAACCCACAACCTTTGCGCTGCTAACGCAATGCTCTACCACTGAGCCACAGGAACAGATAAATATTAAATATATGTTTAAAGAATATACTGCCAAGCGAGATGTAACTCACTGTGCGATTGCCTTGCCATAAAGTAGCTTATGCAATATAATTCTGACATAATAAAGATATTTTATAAAAACAAATAAAAGCTTAAGATACATAATATAAAAAACTCTATAAAATAAATACAAATATAATAACATTATATAAAGTATATGTGTGTGTGTGTGTATATATATATATATATGTATAATACGATATTTAAATAAAATGTAAAATTAATTACATAATGTTTTATATACATTTAGTTTAATTTAAATATAAACATAGATTATTATTATTAATTATTTAATTTACATTAAAAATTGATAAATAATAACTCTTTTATAATATAAATACATTATATAACTTTAGAATGTCGTATATTTTAAATAATGTTTTAAAAATAAAGTTTTTGTATAATTTCAAGTTAAAATGTTTTTTAAAATATGTGTCACTTTGGAGGTGATGTTTACAGAAGAAATGTTGTGTGCGTTTGCTATCAGACGATTGCGCGATTGTATCACGCAGTTATACAGGTTAAAGTGGTCTACAATCACAATTAAGCTTATGATGAAATGCTAGCACATCTAGTCTAACAACAATCCATCTGAACAATTGAATTTTCCAATGGTGTCTCATGTAATCCTGCGTCATGCAGGTTTTGTTTAGAACAGGAAAAATGTGCTTTGTCTACTCAAATTCCAGTAGGGTGTACTTAAATTTGACCGTGTTCCCTGCTGAGACTGCAGCTTCTAGAGCAAATACACACACAGAGTCACAGAATGGTTCATTTGTGTGTTATCTCTCCCAGACACTCGTGGAAACAGTGCATACACTCAGACGTTTATGCCTACACACACCCACGTACACACACTTGCACACACATGCACAAGCACATTTCTGGCACAGGCTCATTGAAGACAGAAAACCCATCCCCCATCACTCCTCCAGTATTTACCGTTCTTTACAAAGCAATGCTGGCTATTTGGGTCAACTGCAGTTTTAGGTGTTGATTTAAATCTAGTGACCCTGACCCAGCTGAACTGGCCCCCAAAATTAGGCTAAAAGAATCAGATTACAAAGTCAAAGTTTAGCCTCTCTCTCACAATTCATTTCTTATATTTAGTGAACTTAAGCGAGGAATTTCCACTGCAAGTGATTTATGATTTCACCTCAGCCCTTTGCCATCTCAAGATAACTGACAGAGACAAGATACAAAGTACTCAGCAGTTTGCATGAAGTAAATGTTTCGCAATAACTTATTTTAATCATCAAAGTGGCCAAATAATCTCACGTTATTTGCTAAGCTCATGTCTTTCTACACCCGTATGACTCTGCTTCTTGTGCAAGATTAACACACTCCGCCTTTAAGAACTGAAAATCTTATCAGTCCACTTTGTAAATATAAATGATTATATGGAGGTGAGCTTCTTCGTTTGAATAAAAATAAAAAGGTAAATGTAAGATATTGTTTAAAATAAGAAGTAAAGTCACAGTTGGGAGATGAAACATACTTTCACATTGTGAAATGTAAAGTTGCCATTACGAGATACAAAGACACTTTGTAAGATACAGGCTATGGTCGTAATTTACGAGAAACAAAGTCACGATTGTGAAATTTAAAGTTATTATAAAGTAATTACCAGAACAATTATTGCCATGAGATATAAAGATACATTGTAAGAAATATAGCTGCAATTTACAAGAAGTTGCCATTTTAAAATTTTAAGTCACATGACGAAAAAAAGTTGCCACTATGAGATATAAAGACACACTGTAAAATATACAGACGCAATTTACAAGAAACAAATGAGCAAATGGGAGATTTTAAGTCACGGTGTGTGAATTCACACGGTGTGTGAATTGAATTTTCAATTAAAATAAAAATGATTGCCATAATAAGATATAAAGACATTGTAAGAGATACAGTCGCAATTGTGAGAAAAACAGTCGCCATAATAAAATATAAAGACATATGTTTGCAATTTACAAAAAACTCACAATTCAAGTCACAAATGCAACATTTAAAGTCACTTTGTGAAATTTCAAACATTGTGAAATTGGTCAATTGTGAGAAAAAGATATTAAGTTAAGAAAATTGTGAAAACAGTCACAACAGTGAGATTATGGGCCCTATTTTAATGATCTTAAACAGGTGCGCTCAGGGCGTGTCCGAATCCACTTTAGCTAGTTTAACGACGGGAACGTGGTCAGTGCGCCCGGTCCGCATGCGCATGGTCTAAGCGGGTTGTCCCTATTTTCTTAATGAGTAATGGGTGTTTTTTTGGGCGTAACGGACTTTTCGAGCAGACTTTAGCTACTTTCCATTGAAAATAGTTGGCAACACTGAACCAGAGTCTTACCTCGCATTCTCTTTAAAAGCAAGTTCGCACTCTCGCCAGGTCGGATTCGGATTCGCTATTTACACGGCGGAATTTTAAGGCGCACAGACTGAACGCGTCTCCAGAGAGCAAACGGATCTGCTCATGCTCAAGCACATAGGTAGGCTAATTCTTATTCACACAATGACTATCTATTATGACATGTATGACATTTTTATATTTATGTAGCCTACACAATAATATTCTTTTACAATGTAATCCTTTAATCTTTTTATATTTGGCATGTTTGTGTGCTGCTGCACGTCGCTGTGTGTAATAAGCAAAGTGAACACGTTGTGGACCCGCCAGAGGCACATTTTCTACTAATGCTCTCTTTAAATAAAAAAATATTGGACCAGGTTTTGAGTTGGTCAACTATGCGCCTGAACACACCTCTTTTTTTGACCAGCACACCCATGAACGCACAAATGGGCGCAAATGAATTTAATATTTAAACAACGTGACGCAGGATGTGAAACTAGCAAAAACACTTGCATCACGCTTTGCGCCGTATTGCACCGAGTGTATGAAAGGGCCCTTAGAGTCACACAGTATGATAGATAAAGATATAAAATCACAGTTACAAAAAACATTATTGCAACTACGAAATATATATTTTTTTATTAGATGAAAAGACGCTTTGGAATGATTCCTCATTATGTAAGTGTATTGTAGTTAAAAATATATATTATTTGAGGATTAAAATGGTGCTTTAAAACTTTTACATTTTTGTGGTGCAATTAATTCAGCCCACCAAAGCTTTTACTGGCTTGAATACGTCTGTCTTACTCTGAAGACAGATGCGTCCTAATCCAAATGACTGATTCTCACATTCTCCTGGTGCAGCGCTTCTCCAGAAATGAGGCTTGACTAGGGCCAGACTGAACCGCAGTCCATCAAAAACCAACCCGGTCATCATCCTCCCCACAGCAAACCTCAATAGGATATACAGACTCATGCACAACAAACTTAAGCAGATCCTGAACTTTATAAGGATGGAAAACCAAAGCTTTGTTAACGGCTGAAGTCCTCTATGATTAACTGTTGGCTCAAACATTCCTGCTTGGTCTGTGGATGCCTAATTGGTAGCGTAAAACCACTTGCACGGCAAGTTTCGGCTGTTGAGGAATGCTAACTTTAACGGAAGGGTTAATGAAAGGAGGGCGCAGGGTGAGGATAAAATTAGGGAAGCACAGAAGGGAGTTTGTCCTCACCTTGGGCAGCGAGATCAGACCCCAGAACCGGCATCCCCTCCCCTCTTCAACTCCTGGGTCAGCTTGACCTAGTTGGTTAGTATTTCGGGAAGAGCTGGGCCGGTAATCTGAAAATGTCCAAACAGAGTCCAAAATAAACACTCCAGCTGACAGATAAATTTATTAGGAACAACTTTACATCAGATCAGATAGATTTCACACACACGCACGCACGCACGCACACATAAATATACAGATTTCTATATAAATAAACTTTGAAAGAACTGTTAATGAATAGATGAATAGAATATAAATGTGTAAAGGAAAGAATGAATAGCCTACATATACACACACACACATATATATATATATATATATATATATATATATATATATATTTGCATAAAATATTGATAAATCTACATAAAAATGATAAAGTGGATTCACATGTTTAAATGTTGTAAATCTTTATTATCTGCACTATTTAAAAGACTGGCAAAGCAAAGCCAGGCGTATCAGGCCGGTAAAGTACATGTGGTATACATTAAGTGAACTAATTTCTTCCAAGCTGCACAAGTTTAACATTACCTGGCTTCACTCAAGCCTCTGATGTAGTTGGGCACCAGTAATGCTAGTTTTACTTGTGCTAGCGTAGCGTGTGTGTTTATATGCATGTGTGCACTGATTTCAGTCAGAGGAAAGACAGAGAGAATAAGATAAGAAATTCTGAGAGACAGCCAGGGTAAGTAGAAGGAGAGAGCAGGGGGAGGAAGAGAGGGGGAATGACGGAGACAGGGACAAAATGTCACATGTATCTGGAGAAAGAGCATAACCCCTTGCAGGGCCGTCCCTAGACACAGCAATCACATGAGCAGAGACAGAACCTCTCAGACACGTCTGTCACGTCTCTCTGTGTGCGTTTCAGGCTCATGCTGCCCTAACACCTCCCCCTGTCCCGTTTTGTTTCATTCAAATCCCTTCCTGAAGCAAATAACTGTGGAATCAGACTTTGTCTCAGAAGTTTCTCCTAAAATAATGCTCTTTTCTATAAAGTGAAAGTAAAAGAGAAGATGGGATCCAAAAAACCATAAAAGTAGTTCAAATGATTTGTGTGCAAGGTCATTAAGTTGTAATTCCCTAATAAACACCTCCTCTGCTGTTACTCATTTACATTCGTACATTTTTTTTTTTTTTACACAAATGCTAGCATATGTGTACAGCCCAATGCGTAGACTCCATTTGAGTAAGTACATTCCACTTAAGAAGATTCACAAACACAGGTGCGTAATACATGCACACTAGAAAGCTTCATGCTTATCCTATGGAAGTTCATTTCTGTCATAGGATTTTTAAAAAATTAATTAGGTAATTGTGACGTTTCATCTCACAAAAATCTGAATTTAAGTTAATTTTGAAGTTACTGAGAATACACAGAATATAAATTTGACTTTTTATCTCACAATTAGAAGTTTTTATCAAAGTTTGCATGAATTACTGAAAAAAGTTAGATATTTTTTATTTTGTGGCAGAAAAAAAAGAACTGTGAGATTTAAACAATTAATAAAAACAAATCTCAATGCGAGATGTAAACTCAAAATTCTGATGTAAATTCAATAGCGATTGCATTGTTCATTATAAGTGCGCTGCAATTATGAGGGGAAAAAAGACAGAATTCTGATGTAAACTTGAAATTGCGAGAAAATAAGTCAGAATTCTGAGTTCATATCTCAAAGTTCTGAATGTTATTCTAAGAATTAAGAAAATGGTTGGAAGTGTGCGATAAAAACTTGCAATTGCAGATAAAACTTTGAAAAACTAAAACTTCGGAATTGCAGGATGTAAACAAGAAATTGCGAGGAAAAAGTCAGAATTCTGAATTTATATCTTGCAGTTCCATTTTTTCTCAGAATTGCGAGAGCATTTGAAATGATAGAAACCCACGATTGCAGAAAAAAAGTCAGATGTAAACTCAGAATTGTAAGAACAAAAACAGAATTTTGAGTTTATAGCTCACATTTCTGACTTATTACATTTCTGAGTTATATCTCGCAGTTCTGAAATAGTTTTTCTAAGAATTGTGAAAACATTTGGAATTCTGAGATAAAAATTCGTAATTGCAGAAAAAGGTGTTATTTTTTATTCCGAAAAAATAGAGATGTAAAAAAAAGTAAGAATTGTAAAATGTCAATTCGGAATTCTTATTGAAACTTGGAATTGCGAGAAAAAAGTCGGAATTCAGAGTTTATATCTTGTAGTTCCGATTCACAAATCACAATGTGCCAAATTTAAATACGCGTCTATTCACATCACATAAATGAGATTTCAATGCTATCACAGCAAGGAAAGAGACATCAGGAGACCTACAGTTAACATGAGTCTACATTTGCTGTCTACGAGAAATCAAAGAGATCTCATTTTTTCCTACAGTAAACTTCACAACTACTTCAGTACAACTAGCTATTCTTAAATGTGTAAAACAGGATCTGAAGATCTAATGCGTGAAGCATGGACAGCAAAGGTTGATAGTCTTGAGGGTTTTGTAAACAAAGCCGGGTCACATTCCTTTATGAAATGTGTGATTTTTTTTCGCTCAGCAGGACGTAGATTTGAAAGAAAACTCCGGTTTGGTTTCTCTGCCACCTAGTCTCAAGGCTATCCCACAGAACCCAGGACTGGATCTGAGCCAGGTCATTTTTAATGTTTAAAATTTGGGACGAAATCCAAACAAAAGAAATACAGTCCTGGTGAAGGCCTCCCAAAGTTATGCAAGTCTATGAGAGTAACAGCCCCCCCAAAAAACCACTAAATAAGTAGTATAAACTTATGTAAAGCTCTCATTGCTGTCGCTGTGGAGGAGGGGATGTGGAGCTATTTAACTAGGGCTGAATGACTGTGTGTCATTCCAAGAAAGGAGGGCCATTTGTGTCCACAACTTTTAATGCAAGGCACTAAACATTAAAATAAGCAATTCAATATTTTACCAGATCAAATTCACAATGTAACGAAGTACTGACAGATCCTTTCTTCTGTATTATGCTGCACAGCCAATTGATTGTCTGACTAATATATATATATATATATATATATATATAAGAGAATATATATGAGAATCTGTCATTTTACTGGAAGACTCAAGTTGAAATTTTGCTTAAAACTGACAAATTGAAAAATGTTAATAAATAGTTGAATTGATGAATCTTTCATAATAAGATCATCAACATGCATTTAAACAATATATTTTTGTATTAATGCCCAATTTAAATGTATTCATTCTACATTATTATATAAACTACTTATTTAAAATTAAATATATACAAAACTATTGAAATATTATCATCATTTTATAAATATTTTAATGAATAATTAATTTTTTTCATTAATAATTTGTATATTTGTATATTATATCAGGGTTATAGTTAACCAAAATTACAAAAAAATGTATGTTAACAAAATAAATAAAACTAAAAACTAAAAGTCTTTTCATTTCATGCCCACTTTAAATATGAAGAGTTAATTTGCAGAAACAGGTAAATCCATTTTTACCAAATTTCAAAAATCTTGTTTTTTCATTGTGCATTCCAATTAATCTCAATAACAGAGCAGTTGGGTTATTTCGATAAGGTGAAAATAACTAACAAATACAGCTAACTAACACATAGAAATACTACTAATTAAACTGATTCACCAAGCGTACATATTTAAGTTAAAATAAATAGAAAACCTTTCATTAAATTGATACTAAAACGTAATTTGTTGACACTTGAATGCTAGCAATTGAAGGTCATATGTTAAAATAGCCTGATATAAAAATATAATTGTATTACAACGTTTAAATAAAAATACAAAATTACTTAAGAAAATGTCACACTCTTCTCTGTTACGCGCAATGACCGTCTCCAGTTCAGACAGCATGGCACATTATGGCTGCAGCCATATTTCTTTTCTGAACATGCTTTTTATGGAAAGTTTTGTAAAGTCTGCAGGCTGCTCTGGCTCTCGTTCTCTCTGCCTGTAAACCCAAGTAACATCATGAACATGAGCCCTTAATGTCTACTCTGCATCCTACAGAGACAGCTGAAGCTCAGGGTGCCACCTTATGCCAGTCCACACGGGCACGTCTGCCTGCTGCTCGTGTCAGATAAACCCATGCGGCTTGGCTCTCTGATCAGAGTCGAGGAAGAACCGGTCTGCTACTGACAGATCCTGTTTCATAATGGAATTTATAAACAGGTCTGTGATGTTCAGATCAGATGACCTGCCTGAGGGAACTGAGGAACATCCTCAAACGGACTCTTATATAATATAAAACATTTTCCATTTGACTGGATGTCGTGTGAGAATATTAGTATTGTGTTGACGCCGGTGAAAATAATGAAATGATAATGGATATGTTCGGTATAGCATACTAGTATACTATGTTTACTGCTGTATTTTTCACAATGCGTGAAACAATGTATCCCACAATGCAATCAATTTCCATTTCCAGTCAGATTTCAGCCACAGTTTTAACTTCTCTTTCTTAAAAATTAAATTTTTACACAAATACAATTATTTTTTACAAATATAATGTAATTTAATTAAAAATAAATTGTGACATAAAAAGTCATAATGAACTTTTTATTTTTCATTCCATGGCAGAAACAAAAAACAGAACTGCAATACGTAAACTTAGAAAAAAATCATAGAATTGTGATAAATTACACAATTATGTGTTTTTATTTTTCAAATCTAACAGAATTGTGACGGAAAAATTAATTGTTTGCTAAAAAGTCGAAATCAAAAAATTATCCCCTGGCGGAAACAAACTTCCATAGAAAATACATTTGTATTTTTACTAGAGGTGGGCATAGATTAATTTTTTTAATCTAGATTAATCTAGATTAAAATGGCTCATTTGAATTCTGCCGAAGGCATTCAGAATATGTGTGCTACCCAAATAATGAGTAAAAGTAAGTCTTTGAGAACGGGTTTCTCAAGCCAGGTGGCGCGATTAGACCAGGGCTCATCTCCTGTTTCCAAAATGCATCACAAACTTTAATCTCTTCCCATCCCAATCCCACAAAAAACTGGAGGAAAATCCCGTTCCACTCCCGGAAGAATGACTCCCATTCCCTCCCACTCCGTGTTGTTTTTTTTTTTTTTGGATAACTGTCAATTACAGTAAAAATATAGTACAGATCACAGCGTGCCCACCTTATTAGTTGAATAAAAACCCAAAATGTCGTTTTTTGTTATTATATTGAACTGAAAGCCATCTTATTATGCACAGTGTTGCACAGATTCAATTTCATGTAAATCATCCATGCTACCACACACGTCTTCTATTTTTATTTTTTAGACATTTCACTCTCTATAGATATATTTTTCTATGTACTGTATTTTTAGATATATTCGAGTTTCGAAGTTTCTCGCTCAAGTTCACATGAGACATAAAGCGCATCCTGTTTGCTTAAAAGCGCAACGTTTCGTTGTTATTCTGAGTGCACACAAATAAACGTAGAGTCTTTACAGATTCGAAAGATGTATTAGGCTACTTTTATCTGTATGACCAAAAATGACGGAGATTTTAGGAGCAAGTGAGCGCACGGAGCCTGTCTTGCAGCAAACGCTTCCACACAAACACTTCAATAGCGCACATTTCTCTAGGTTAACATCATATTGAGCGCCATGTAAAGTTGCTACTACATACATCTTTCAGATGAAAAGCCATATTTGAGGTTGATGAATGATAGGTGAGCGTTTGGATGTCCTGCCCGATTGTATTACCACATAGACCAGCCGTTAACAATCTGTCCATCACGGACTGCGAGCCTCTAGTTCAAGACTCGTTCGCCCCTACAGTGCAATTCGCCTAGGTATACATCCGCGCTAAAATATCAGGGTGAAAGTCATCATAGCTTGCGTAGTATAGACCCAGCTCCCAACCCAACATTGAGAATAGATTAACGGCGATATTTTTTTTATCACCGATAAGAGTCTCACGTTAACGCAGCACGTTAACGCCGATAACGGCCCACCACTAATTTTTACACAAATAAAATGAAAAATAACTATGTAATTTCATTTCATTTCATTTAAACGGTAAAACCCGTGAGTTAAAAAAATCACAATTACCCTTTTTATTCCATGGCGGAAAAAACTAAAACAAAACTGCAAGGTCAGAATTCTGAGGAAAAATAAAGCCAGACTTTTAAGAATAAAAATCTGAATTCTGAGTTTATTTCTCGCAGTTATGATTTTTTTTGTTCCGTGGTGATAATAACCTTCAATAGAAATGGGCTTCCATGGCCAAGACATTTTTACACAAATGAAATTAAATTTTAAATTGCCCAATTTACATTTGATATTTTACTTTAACCTGTGTGCCACTTTCTACTTGACACTGAATTGTCATGCAACATAATAATATGTGAAAACAACATAGGAACTATATAGTATTACTCTTTAGTAGTATCTACTTTACATTGTATATTGTTTAGTATTCAGAAAAATAATATTCCATTCTGAACGTTTGTTTATTCATCCTTACATGGAACCAGGAGTGTTGTTGTTAATATGTGCTATACAGAATAAATGCATGTTTAACAGTGACATTCTATTCTATTAAAATAATGAATAATTTTGCCCCTGCCAAGTGGCAATCATAATATCAGAAGTTATCACTAAATAAAAAAAAAAATAACTGGGAAAAAGACTGTATGCATGTTAGTGTCCACAGCAGCTCCTGACATCAGTCCAGCAGACTCTGAATGAGGCCTTTGGCTCAGGCCGGTGTCACTGTGACTGAATTACAGGGTGCAGAAGGATTGTGGGTGATCAGCTTGGTGCTGTGCACTGATAGCATTAAATCAGCCCTTCTACATGGCGACACAGAGCCAAACGCTCTAGCTATCTTTCTCCCTGCCTGTAAAACCTAAGCATCATGAGCATGTGCAGTCAAGCAGAAACACGTCTAATTGACCTGAGCTCATTTCACTTGACTCTGCAGTTTTCACACAAGAGTTCACAACCTTCTCACCACAGGACAAGCCCTGCTCTGCCTTGCCTTATAACGGGCAGTCGTGGCTCTCTAGAGCGTTGGACTTGTAACCCAAGGTTGGGGGTTCTTGTGACTGTGACTGTGAATTGTGACTGAGGTGAGACTCTTGAGCAAGGCACCGAACTGCTCCCCGGGTGTCGCAGTGTCGGCTGCCCACTGCTCCGAGTGTGTGTGCACTTGGATGGGTTAAATGTAGAGAACACATTTCACTGCTGGTTATACTCTGTATAATTGTGTATGTGACAAATAAAACATTATTTGATTTATAGATTTTCTAATTATCGGGGTACGACGCCTAAAAATAAAAACACAAATGTCATGTGTGTGTGTGTGTGTGTGTGTGTGTGTGTATTAAATTATTAATATGTAAATTAAATGAGTTTATATATTATTATCTTATTAATACTCTATAATAACTTATTATATTAAATGAATGCAATTAAATGCAATGAATGTTTGAATTATTACATTATAAATATTTAAATTAAATGTAACATATACTAAAATTACTTAAACTAAAATAAAAAGAAAGTCATATAAATATAAAAACACTATTAAAACAACAAAAGCACATACAAAACTAAAATAACATTATTAATAATATAATAATAATTAATAAAAATGGAAATATAAAACTAAAAGCTATTTCAAAATATGAATAAATGCTAAATAATACTAATACATGTTTTAGTTTTGGTCAGTAAATATCAAAAGAAAATGAAACAATACAATTTGAATACATTTTTTTAATAAAATAATAAAATAAATATTTAATATAAATGATATTAAACTTATTTACTGATATTACTAAAACTAAAATATAAAAAATGTAAAACAATCATTTCAAATGTAGGTTTTTTTTGGTATGTTAAAATATTTTCTTCAACTCCAATTTGATGTCTAACCATAAGTAAGCCATTTCTAGGCTGATTTCCCTAAAAAGCATAAACACTTAAAATACTACCACCCCCCCAAAAAAGTGCACATGCACAAGGACACGTGTACAAACACAAGAGCCGAAGTTTGTCGTAACTGACTGCTCTCTACAGGAATGACTTAATCTGTTTGGAAATGAGCACCGGTAAGAGAGCATGCAGCCTGTGAATCATGTACAGCTGATTTATCCGTGCGCAGTGTACAGACTCAGCCAGAACGCTTACATAATCCAGTTAAAATACACCCCCAGTCACATGTAGCATTCAGCCCTGTGGAGAGATATCCTACCGCCGCTAGGGCTGTGCTGTCAGCACACACACGCGCACAAAGCCATTAAAGATTCAACTGTGATTCGCTGCCAGAGTTTCAGTGCCCGGCCTGCCTGCATGTGAACTGTCTGTGGAAAAATGAGCCAAGAGCTCTCCCTCCGAGCACATGTGACTGTGTGGAGTCTTCGGCAAGGAGCGTTACGAGAAAACACGCACGCACGCACGCACACACACTGCAAGAGGGAAAAAGAGGTACAAGATGGGCAGGACGTCCAGCCCTTTAAAGACACAGCGCAGGCTTCCTGACAGCGTGTCGGGTTTCAGTTCTTTCTGAACACGTGACTCGTGCCCTCCAAATGCAAGCGAAAGCCACGGCCATGTGTGTTTTTGAGGGCGCTAATGGGCGGCGAGCGCCTCACACATCATTTCGACATAACTTCAACAGATCGGTGAAAGACAACCATGACTGATCTCTTTAAGGAGCCGAGTTGATGTGAAAAACGTCATAATCCTGGGTACATCTGGCCTGTTTGAAAAGACGCAAGCTTGCCATCTGGGGCGTGATACAAACCGTCGCATAATATGAGCTTGACCACCAATGCAGCTGCATTATAGCACCTGGTCAATCTATGGTCAGATCAGATCAATTCATTATGCAAGCGTCTTTAATATTTAATTAAGGGTTGTTTATGGGTGCTGTGTATTCGGCCTTGTGTGTTTCAGCATCTGATAATGAATTGAATATACAGTAGCCTACATGGTTCACAGAAGAAAGCTGTTCCTTTGTTCCGGAAATGATGAAATGATGGTGCTGAAAATATTTCAGGAATAAAATGGCTTTTGTTGTTGTTGTTGGTATAGCTAAGTTCATGGATGGCATTTTATGTATCTTAAAGTCCCCATGAAATGAAAATGAATGTTTTTGGCTTTTAGTTTGAATTAGTGATGTCAAACGATTAATCGTGATTAATGTACAATCGTGATTAATCGAATCCAAAATAAAAGTTTTTGTGTACTGTGTATATTTGTTATGTATATATAAATACACACAAATAGCCTACTGTATAGATTTCGAAAATATATACATGTATTTACATTTCTATTAATATAACTTATGTTATATAAATATATAAACATAACATTTTTCTTAAATATATACATGAATTGTGTGTATTTATATATACATAAATATACACAATGCACACAGATATATTACGTAAACAAAAACTTTTATTTGGATGCGATTAATCACAATTAATCATTTGACAGAACTAATGTGAATATGTTAGTCTTAAGGTTACCTGTAAGCTAATGTGCTCCAAACAATGACAAAATTCGCATTTAGAAGATATAAACATTCAAAACTTAGTCTTTCTCTTCCGCCAATATGGATCAACGATTTTGATGACATCACCCCGCACTTCAGCTTCTCATCCAATCAAATGCTCTCTAGAATCTGAAGCACCCTGCCCCCCTACACTATAAATAGACGCTGAAGCCCTGGCTGAAATCGGTCACTTGTTTAAAGAATTTGTATTTTCTCTATGGAGAATAGGGAATGATTCAGGAAGTGTAAAAGAGCTTTCAATTGGGTCAAATGAAGTTTGTCACGTGGCACAGTCTGCTGCGGTCCAGAGACATGATAACATGGAGCAGATCATATGCACTGAGACCACTAAACGTATTGGACACATTTGAATTCTAGACAAAATGTTGAAATTTACACAAATGCTATTGGCTATTTTACAAAAGGGGGCGGGACTCATGATATGCCCCGCCCTGACTTCCTGTTTCATATTAAATTGCATCAACACATAACGTTTCAAGCCATTTCAATGGACCTTTAAATATGTACAACTTTATTAGAGGCAAAACCAACACGTAACTATTTAATCTTATTCATACATTTTTTTACGCCCCATTGATGGTTAGGTTTAAAGGTTGACCTTCATACTTAATGTTTTCTAAAAAAAGAAAAGCACTTTTGTATGAATTAAAATGTATTGTATTTAATAGAATTGTGTGGTCATTTTTGGAATAATTTGGCTCATTTGTTTTCTAAAGCTAATGTAATTTGAACGTTTTCACATGATTCATCTCTAAAATATGTCTGAGAGATTTACACATCGGTCTGTTATTGTGACCACATTTCCACACCCCGAAACACGACGCAGAACAAAACGAAACGTGATCGGTTGTTATACCTGTCAGTCATACAGGTAAATTGGGTGGCCTTTGGCCAGACATTCAGCCGTCAGTCTGAAGGTCTGGCTAAGCGATATAATTGTAATGTGACCTTCATATAGAAATCCACATAAAGGAGCCTAAAGCTGAATAAAATAAAATATATAGAAGGAGTGAAAGCAGAAGAGCAGAACATCTCAGAGCCTGTACAGCTGACTTAGTTACATAATCAATAAACACCACACATGGATTTCCACCCCAAACAATGTCTGTCTCTGGAATAATCCTGTTAGATTTAGAACGGGCCTGTTGCTAACCACAAAACTCTGCTCGGAGTGTCATGTTCTCTTACCCTTCAACATGATTTCAGCTTCTCACACTATTTCTATGAAGGTGTGGACTGAATGTGCTTTATGATTGCTTGTAATGTGGGGAATAGACTGTGTCCTCATCTGCCATCACTCACTCACACACGCACGCACGCACGCACGCAAGCATGCACGCACACACACACGTCTTGATCAGTGTGAAACACATGAAACTCAATGAAGCGTTACTGAGATACACGCGCCACACTTAATTTAGTCCTCCACACTCTGCCAATGCAGTCTAAACATAATTTTGTCTGCTATAAAGGCACGTTGTTACATCAAATGCACAATTGAAAACCAAAAACATTCAGAATATTTAAAATCCATGTGCTGCAACAGTGTTATTTTCCAACCTCCCTCTAACAAATGAAGTGAGGTCACCAACCATAGATGATGCTAAACATATCTACACAAAAGGTCTACAAGATGTCCAATTCACCCCCAAATAAATACAAATAATGTATTTTATTTATATATATATACAGTGGGGCAAAAAAGTATTTAGTCAGCCACCAATTGTGCAAGTTCTCCCACTTAAAAAGATGAGAGAGGCCTGCAATTTTCATCATAGGTATACCTCAACTATGAGAGACAAAATAAGAAAAAATATCCAGAAAATCACATTGTAGGATTTTTAAAGAATTTATTTGCAAATTATGGTGGAAAATAAGTATTTGGTCACCCTCAAACAAGCGAGATTGCTGGCTCTCACAGACCTGTAACTTCTTCTTTAAGAGGCTCCTCTGTCCTCCACTCGTTACCTGTATTAATGACATCTGTTTGAACTCGTTATCAGTATAAAAGACACCCGTCCACAACCTCAAACAGTCACACTCCAAACTCCACTATGGCCAAGACCAAAGAGCTGTCAAAGGACACCAGAAACAAAATTGTAGACCTGCACCAGGCTGGGAAGACTGAATCTGCAATAGGTAAGCAGCTTGGTGTGAAGAAATCAACTGTGGGAGCAATTATTAGAAAATGGAAGACATACAAGACCACTGATAATCTCCCTCGATCTGGGGCTCCACACAAGATCTCACCCGTGGGGTCAAAATGATCACAAGAACTGTGAGCAAAATCCCAGAACCACACGGGGGACCTAGTGAATGACCTGCAGAGAGCTGGGACCAAAGTAACAAAGGCTACCATCAGTAACACACTGCGCCGCCAGGGACTCAAATCCTGCAGTGCCAGACGTGTCCCCCTGCTTAAGCCAGTACATGTCCAGGCCCGTCTGAAGTTTGCTAGAGAGCATTTGGATGATCCAGAAGAGGATTGGGAGAATGTCAGATGAAACCAAAATATAACTTTTTGGTAAAAACTCTACTTGTCGTGTTTGGAGGAGAAAGAATGCTGAGTTGCATCCAAAGAACGCCATACCTACTGTGAAGCATGGGGGTGGAAACATCATGCTTTGGGGCTGTTTTTCTGCGAAGGGACCAGGACGACTGATCTGTGTAAAGGAAAGAATGAATGGGGCCATGTATCGTGAGATTTTGAGTGAAAACCTCCTTCCATCAGCAAGGGCATTGAAGATGAAACGTGGCTGGGTCTTTCAGCATGACAATGATCCCAAACACACCGCCTGGCAACGAAGGAGTGGCTTCGTAGAAGCATTTCAAGGTCCTGGAGTGGCCTAGCCAGTCTCCAGATCTCAACCCCATAGAAAATCTTTGGAGGGAGTTGAAAGTCCGTGTTGCCCAGCGACAGCCCCAAAACATCACTGCTCTAGAGGAGATCTGCATGGAGGAATGGGCCAAAATACCAGCAACAGTGTGTGAAAACCTTGTGAAGACTTACAGAAACGTTTGACCTCTGTCATTGCCAACAAAGGGTATATAACAAAGTATTGAGATGAAATTTTGTTATTGACCAAATACTTATTTTCCACCCTAATTTGCAAATAAATTCTTTAAAAGTCCTACAATGTGATTTTCTGGATTTTCTTTTCTTATTTTGTCTCTCATAGTTGAGGTATACCTATGATGAAAATGACAGGCCTCTCTCATCTTTTTAAGTGGGAGAACTTGCACAATTGGTGGCTGACTAAATACTTTTTTGCCCCACTGTATTTACTGTGTGTGTGTGTAAATATTTAGCATTATTTTTCTAATTATTTAATATAATGTTCAGATATTTCCTTTTTTTCCATTGTCATCACCGTCATCAACTAATTTTTAATTTTAAAATAATTAAACAAAGTATTATAAATAATAGTTTAAGTAAATTTTAAATAATAGTATATATTTACTGAATTATAAAGGATGATAAATTAAAGCCATGGCAAAAACTGATACATTAATACATATGCAAATTCAATATAATTGTATATTGTGTATATATATATGTATATATATAATGTATGTTTTTATTTTGATTTACATAATATGCATATTATGGAAATTACATTTGGGGTGATGAAAATAATTATGAAATTGATGCAAATATATAAGCATAGTTAAATAAATATGTTTAAATATAATTAGTTAATTATTAGATTTTTTGGGGGGTAATGCAACCTGGATATGTTTTTGATGGGAGGATCTTTTATTATTACCCTCAAAGCCACTCTTTTCTACAGAGAGAGGCCAGCGATTCATTTCTAGACACCAGTCTGAGTGTTTGTTCTCTTTATGAATGGGATAAAGAAAGGCAGTGAGAAATCCAGCATTCCCCCGCAACCCTCCATCCTACTGAATCATCAGTGTCTGTCAGACAGTGCTTCTAAATCACCAAACCAATTTCACCTGTGACTCATCGCAGGCCTGCCACAAGGATGAGGGGCTGAGAATTATTGAGAGACCTGTGAAAACGTGCAGCTGAGAGACTTGTGAAAACGTGCTAGAACACACGCAAGTGTGAGGGACCTTGTAATCGCCGACTGAGAAAGCAGTCACATTATGACAACGTTTTGAAACAACTTCAAGGAGTGAAGAATGTAGCTACTGTTGACATCTCACACTTACACATCTTCTCAATGGAATGTGAGAGGTATACAAAGATTAATTATACAAAAACATATGGGTCATATTTCAAGCCAAACAAAAGCAATAAATAAATAATATTTTGCATAAAACCATCAAAAACCAGCTATCTTTATGATCATTAATTTTGATTAATGAACTTGGGTATTTAATTATAGATTTTTTTATTTTTAAATGTAATTTTTTTATTACTGTAAGGTATATTTTGTTTTAAAATCAAAACCAAAAAGTTACTTAAAATTATTAATAAATAATATAAATTATAATATACACAGTTTTTTGTTTGCATTAAATACACGAGAATAAGATTTAGTTTTGGCATTTTTATGGTAATCAGACTTTTAACAATGGTTTGTTTCTTCAATATTCATTCACTCAAAACTCGTTATTATTATTATAAGCACAATATATCACAAGAAACTATTTCTTATCGTTTTATTTTCATTATGGAGCAAACCAAGGCCTTGACATATTTTCTTCAGTTTCACCCAAAAACACTTTTAATTGTAACTTTGCTGTAAAATCTTAAATATGTAACATCTGAGGTGACTGTAGATATTCACGGTCTGTGATTAAATGCCTTAAATCAGTTATTTTCTTACAATGTTACCACCATAAGTTTTTGTATATTTTAATAAGGTCACTTAGAAACTAGAATATATCTTCAATAAATACTTCAGAGAAACATATAATCGCTGATTACCTAACAGTGGGAGAGAAATAACAGAGAACAGGAATCAGTTTCAGCTTTTCTTTTTTTAGACTTGTATTCCCAGAAGTTGCAAGCTTAACTGCTGTGTCATTTGTTTAGCCTGTGATGATGGTTCAGCTTAGGACTAAATGGGCTCATCATATTGCACATTGTAAAGCAGCTAAGCTAAGCAATCTGAAATCCCCCCCACCCCCCGTAAACAGCATCCAGTTGTTTGCTCTCCATTCTTTCATGTGATGTTTTGCACAGAGGTTTGGACACGTAAATGGGTAAAGAATGCATATACAAACTTATTGTGAAAATTGTGTTTTTGTGTACACAAACGTTAAGAGTAAAGTATGATAAGTTAGTGAAGATTGTACCGACCAATAGTGTGGAGGTTATCAGTTTTGTTGTCTTCTGGCCCAAAGGGAGGGTCATGGCTGCTTTTTTTAGCAGCATGTGTTTGCGACACACCTTCTTCGCAACCGAAAGCGATGATGGTGAGAAATAGAGTTGTTCTTCCTTGCTTCTCGCTCTAACCTCAAATAGAAGCAACACAGATGAAACACACCCATGGCTTCGCTTGCACCTCCCCCTTGCAATGACAGTTAGACATAAAACAAAAGTCACTGTCTGTGACATGCGCATAATAAACCCTATGAATGGCTATGAATTCACAACAAGAGCAATAATTATAAAGATACTGATACCAAAGGATGATGATGTTCTGTTTATTATAACTGTGCACTTCAGTTTTGTCATCTGTTGTTCCTCTCTGTCGGTGTCGTTAGTTGGTGAGCGTCACTATTCTCATAGAATTGGAAAGTTGATTAAAACTGTGTGGCTCAGTGGTAGAGCATTGCGTTAGCCGCACAAATGGTTGTGGGTTCGATTCCCAGGGAACACACATACTAATGAAAATGTATAACCTGAATGCAATAGTAAGTCGCTTTGGATAAAAGTGTCTGCTAAATGCATAAATGTAAAACTGTATAGCTGTCATAAGCTATGTTTCCATCCAAAGATTTGAATTTAACTTATGTGCAAAACTGGAATATCGCATAAAACATATGCGAATAAAGCACTGTTTTCACCCAACGAGTCAGAGAGAACAAAATCGTCACTTCCTGTTAAACTGGCACAAAATATCACTAAGAATATAGGAGAAGCCACTGATTATAATAATTTTCATATATGATATAAATGATTTGCGTCTCAGAGAGAGCAGATGTAACAATAATTGCTGTCACTACACTAGTCGTGTAAGACAATAATACAGAAATACTTTGACGACAGACATTCTTCAGGCTTTTCAGAATGACCATAACAACATATAGATGCTGTGAACGAGATCAGTCTGCTGCTAGTCAAGTCTATCTCCGTCTCATAGCGCAAAGTCACATGACTTTTATGATGCACATGGAGAAATTTATTCGGTAAATGTGTTTCCATCGTAGTTTATGCACATTTTTTCTTACCGGATAAAAAGTTTATCCTACTCAAATGTGCTCATACGTTTTTTACCGTTTATATCCAGAGTTTTTTTATGCGATATTCTAAAATGCGCATAAAAATAGGTGGATGGAAACGCAGCTATTAATGTTATCGAATGGGCCTTAAGAGTGATACATATTAGTTAACTATAATGACAACTATATTAGATGATAACTTTGTTTTTTATAAGATTGCATTGGAATTATGTCTTGACGCTTTACATGCTTGAACTCGTAAAAGTGGATTCTGATTGGCTTAGTTTAACAAAAGTTGTTTTTCAGTTGGAAAAAAAATATTTCAAAACTGACTCCAACGTTATCGTTCCTCTTTGTCGTTACTGTTAGTTGTAATGTGAACGTCACTATTGTCGTATAATTAGAAAAGATGATTCAAAATATATAGTTGTCATTACCGAATGGCCTTTCGTGCAACAATTATATGATAACTATAACAATAACAAGATTAGTGTCCACACCAATGGATAATAACGTCTGCTGATTTAAATGTTCAAGCTCTTCAAAGTTGAGTGGATTCTGATTGGCTGTCAATGTTTTTAAACACTCATCAGCTGAATTTAGTTTTTTTTTTAAAGTGAATTGTGGTGTGGACGTCCACATTCTCATAGAATGAGTACTAAAACGTTATAGTTACTGTTATAGTAATCGGCCTTATTGTTCATCAGTCGGAACAAAAAGTTCTGTAAGACTACATTCACATTTTGTTAAGTTCCATTGCCTATTGTCAATAGTTCAACAATGTGCAACATTTCAGCACAATTTTGCAGAGCCATGGTAAGTGTTACCAAACCAAATTGATTACAATGATAACGTTCTTATCATTACAATGTTTTCATACAATTAGAACGATTAATAAAACTTTATAGTTATAGCTGTCGTTATCGCCCTTGATGTGAATAGACCTTTATCGAGGAACGGTCACAGCAAGGCCTTACAAATTGCCCTAAACATGTCATTAATGGCCATAAAATGTAATATTGTAAAATTCCAAGAAGATAGTCTGATTTTAAAACCAGACCGGTTTGTACCCAGTCGCTAATACATCTGGGTGGCGTCTTTGGCTCAGTTCAAAACGAACAATGTTTTGTTAATGTTCTCCTGGAACAGAGAGGGAGAGAGATGGAAGAAACATTCTGTTCACATCAATTATGATTTTCAATTGTGCAAAGCCGAAAGGAGAGGCAGAAGATGTTTTTTTTCACATGTGCTCACGTTTTCCGGGGAGGAGGACTATGAGTCATTGGCTTCAGGCCTTCTTTGTCTGGACCTCAACCAGAGATCCCACCCCCCAGAGAGATGCAGCAACTGTGAGTCCTTATTTGCTCTTCACCGTCACAGCCACCAAAGCATGAGCTTTTAAATACCAGTGGACGCAGACCACCTGGCGAGTCATTCGTGCTGTTTGAAAGGACCAAAGTGCACTGTCGGAATATAGCCGCTCAACCTCACCTGCTGTGGGGCTTTTAGAGAAGGTGCAACATTCTTAACGCAGCAGTGAACTACTTTGGAATGTGTTTCCGCCCTGCCCCCCCACCATGGAAACTCCACTGGCTGTGCAAAAGCAGTGCTAGTGTAAAGGCAGCACGTGTGCAACTCAACACGAAACAGCACATGGTGGCCTATCACGTTCAGACTCATTCATTCGACTTCATTCACAAAGGACCGGCTGTGCACATTGCAGTCTGTCAGGGGCAGGTAAGGATAACAGGGCTCCTGGGTATCCAGTGATACGGAAAGCGACAGCAGTAATGTGCACACTGAACTGCTCCTTAGACACATGTGCTGTTGGCTCGTGGTACATGCATACGTTTCCACACTGGTCTGTTTACAGTTGCGAAACAATCAATAGACCTAAAAGTGGGCTAAAAGTCCCAAATGTCCGGTCCATGGGTCATTATCATGAAAAAACGTATATACAGATATATCTATCTATATAATTTTATATATAATTTTTATGTCTTTTTTTGTATTGTGACAACTATGGTACACCTTCATCCCAAAATGTTCATGTGTAATTATAATTTCCAGAATTCAAATAATGTACATGAATAAATTTAAAAATTATAATATATAATAATTAATAAATATAACATCTCAAAAAACATAACAGTTGTGCGTGTTCATGTATATTTTTCTGTTTTAGCAGTAGTTTAGTGTATGAATGATCAGAGGCTTCAACTATTTTAAATGAATTTAATCACTGTTTAATGTCTCTCAAAATGATTAAATGTAAATACAATTACAATCTGAGGTTTATTCATTACACTTTTTAGTGTGAAAGGCTTTTACATTTGCTATAAAGATAACTTATTGTATTAAAACCAAACAATCAAGCACTGATCATATTTAAAAGTAACAAAAGTAATGTAACGCATTACTTTCCATAAAAGTAACGAGTAACGTAATTAGTTACTTTTTTAGGGAGTAACGCAATATTGTAATGCATTACTTTAAAAGTAACTTTCCCCAACACTGCAAGTGATACTTTTTCCAACATACCTCATAAAACAGATCCTAATGGAAAGAGCACCAGCAGCATAGCTGTTATTGTGGTTCCCCATTGTAGCTAATATTAATTCTGCTAGCATCTATTTATAGACAGGTAAAAATATATGCCCTCTAACCTGTATGAAACCTTTTAAAACTATGTTAAAGCAATTATACGTGTAAAAGTATATGAACTTTTACTTTCTCTAGGGCGTGGGGTGGCCCCTTTAATTAGGGGGGTCAGATCCTCCCAAACTCCCCTATTATTAACACCAGACCTCAAACATCACATTTTAAAAGCGACCTAACCCTAACACATGAGAGGGAGGCGCATCTGTGACGTCATCCCACCCGTGCTAATGAGCTATAAAAAGTTACTGTGAACAACAACAACAAAAAAGCGCTCGGAGTTGACATTCTGTCCGCCTGTTGGAATGAAACCGATCCGCGTGTCCACGTGTTTTGTCAATTTACATATCATTTTAATATGTAAGCTCGTCTCCCCTATCAGCCGAAGCTGGCTTCCAACGCAAACTCTATTTGTCAGATTCGGGTCTGGACGCACAAATCGGAAAGCCCTGCGTTTTTGTACCCGCCCTCTCAGACACGTTGCCTTGGGAGAAGTAACACGGGGCCACACAACTGCAGGTCTACATCACTGAAACCACGCACGCCTCACAACAGAGGCTCGATCGGCGCTCCGCGTGTCTTTGGATATAACTGTTACTGCTAAAACAAAGGACAGTGACACCATTCGTCCCATCCGGCTTGAGGTAGGACCCGCGTTTTCAATAGCAGCGATCGCTTCTGAATGTGTGCTTTGTGGAGTAAAAATGACAGACAAAGCAAAACCATTGCGTTTATATAAAGCCTAACGTATAAGAGATGTTGAAAGATGCCACTGCGTGAGGCATCCGCATATTGTAAAACGGAGTAAATCATTTTTTAATTATAACCTAAATATCACTTTTAAAACTCATTAATGCATTTAGTGTTAAATGTAGCTTATATGATAGCACGATTTGGTCTATATTGTGTTTTTGGAAATAGTTGTTATTTTTTGGCGTTTTTTCGTATCCGTTTCATGCGACTATTCGTATTTATGTTACATATAAATTATGTTTGAAAGAGCCAAAATTGCGGTGGTCTTGGTAGGCTGTATTAAGGTGTTAGTCATCATGAGGGCCCCACCCTGATCAGTAATCAGACAGGTACATTAATTCATACGGCTTTTGTTTGATTTCATAGCCGTTTTAATTTTAAAATAAGCGTTGCCCATAGCAACCGATATTACCGGCAGGCGTACAAGAAACACGTCTCGGTTACACGACTTCCTACATTTGTACGTTAGATGCGCTAAATGTCGCTATTAAATAATAGTCACGTGCCCGCTTTGTCTACGTTTATTCTGGTAGCTAAATGTAAACACGCTAGCTTTCAATGCTTTTCTTTGTTTTGTCAAATTACCGGTTCGCGCAAACCAATAAAGGTCCTTTTCATCCGCGTCCCCAGCTGTCGACAAAACTTGTAAAAGTATCATATGTAGGCAGTTTTTCGATATGAAAGAGGAGTTTGTTCGCTAACGGCAGTCGTGCTAAACGCGGCGGGTTGTTTGAGTAAACTTTTGGCGAAACTGGTACTGACAGGAAAAGGCTGGTCAGCATTTAGGTCCATTTGGAAAGGCGGATTTTTGTGACCGTTATAAAGCCAATCAGTCGCGTGCTTGAGGTAGAGCTATTACATAATGTGGCTTTATTGGCAGGGCAGAACTCTGCCTCAGCAGTCCATTTGTTTGCAATGATACTGAGCAGCTGATGGACGGATTCAATGCCCAAATTAAGTGAATGTGCTTAGGCAGTCTGAAAATCTTTTGACATTGTTGATGTATATAGTAGTACATTGTACATTTAGATATATTGTCTATCTATATTTAGGCTAAGTTTAATGTAACTACTTTATACTAAATATCTCTTTGTGCTGTGTGCAGTGTCAATTTAGGAATTGATAAAGTTGTAAGTACATATACTGTATTATAAGTTATGGTCGTGCAAAACTTGTGTAGTATGCATTTAAATGTTTTTGGAAAAACAACTGAAAGTAAATGTTATACTGTAAAAAGACAATATTGTTCTTTACTTGTTCAGACTAATGTAACCAGGATGATTCAGTATAAGTATCAAATATAACCTATTTTTAGTATTTAAAAACATACAATTTAGATGTTACAACATGAATCACGTTTTAGGTCACCTGACTATAAAGTGTGTGGGCAGTTTCCATTTTTAGTTTACTATTCATTTAGTCATAAATATGTAATTTTACGAACATGCATCATGTACACGTCCTGTTGATTCACGAGAAGCCCTCAACCTTAAAAAATGAGTGGTCAGCACCCTTAGAGACAGCAAAACGCATTTGCTTCTGTACAACATGTGCCTTTAGCAAAGATTCATGGCTTGCTTCATTAAACACGACATTGTAAACACTCCTTTATATGTATTCCTCAAGGCCTGTCTATTATGAATGACTAAGAACTGATGGAATTGATAATACAAACGTAATTTTTTACTGGTAATGCTCAAGGCCGCAGATCTGGTCCCAGCTGTGTGTTCCTGGACTATTTTCAAATCACTCCCTTTTAAAAGCAAGCCACAAAATAATTAAATTTGACATGTAACCAGCAAACACTACGTGCATTTAGGCACAAACTAGTAATGCATGAATCTTAGTAATAAATTAATAAAAGGCCACAAGGAATGGTACTATAAAAATGGCTTATTTCTAGATCCTTTGTCAAATGGTGGTCACCATGGCTGCGGTGTTCGGATCTCATTGAATAAACAAACAGGGCTTTGAATGTGTGCTCTTTTTTGTCACCTGCTCCATCATAGCCTTGTAGATCTGTAAGGCTGCATTTTCAAGTGTTTTTCAATTAGGTGCAATCAGAACAAACAAATGCATGTGCTGCACAGGACACACTGTTCCGAACAGACTAACTAAATCTTCTTTCAAACATCTCGGTTTTGAATAAATAAAGGCAGTCTCCCCCTATTGCAACCATATTATGCATGTCTAATTTTTACAAAAACATGTATAAACAAACATGAAGAACAGAAGAATTGGTGTTGTTATTAACAACATAAGTATTAACCTTAAAAGTTCTCATCACTGTGAAACGGCAGTAAGTCATTTTAATTGCCGCTGTTTTTTTTTAGTGTCTTTGTGAGACTTGGGTGGTGTGTCTGAAAAACACACTGGTCTGAGCCTACGTGAATTCAGGGTTTGATAGAAGATCCGTGCTAACGTTGCCATTTTGGTCCACTAGTATCTGCAAGACTTTGAATCTCACAAATAGGTATAAAAATACTTTTTTATTCATGCCAAACCAATACAGTGAAAGATAGAACATTCTATCTCCATTAGGCACATTGTACTGTATGATGGTGTTTATTATTAATGTTTATGGAAATTGGAGATTAAAGTACTCCCTTTTTCCCCCACAGGTCAGTGATGGTCCGTGTTGCATAGACCCTGCTTCTTAAGATGTCAGCTTCAGATTCTGACTATTCCATTGACTGGCTGGCTAGTGACGATGAGGACCATGATAGTGAGTTAGAACCAGACTGTACCAAAGCGCAGGGACAAACCACCTTGCCAAAATCCCCCTCCTCAGGGGTCATCCAGGGGACCCAGACTTGCCAGTCGCTCTCAAAGAGGAATGGAGATAAAGGGGAGGTAATGGACAAAGAGAACATGAGCTCTCGGGGAAGTTCTCCTTCCAGCTGCAATAGTTCCGACTACAGCGAAGATGGTGGCCATTGTCACCTGGGACAAGAGGCACTGACCAATTACAGCCGGTGCCCCGAGAGCCCTGTAGGCAAAATGAGGCAGGCGCTGAAGAGAACATGCAGCTCCATGATCGCGGAGCAATGGGAGAGGCAGCTCACACCTGAACAAATGGAGAAAGACAGGCTGTTCGCTTGCAAGGTGAGACGTGCCAATTTTTGACTTGTTGGCATGCCAGGGAAGGGACATGGTGTTCTTAAAAGCAGGCTTATCTCCTACATGATCTATCTTCACCCGAGCTGAATAAATGTAAAAAAAAATATCATCAATATTTGAAGCAGAACCACTTCCAGGAAGACCCCTCCTCCGTGTGTTCCTACTAGGTGAAATGTGAATGAGTCACACAAGGCCACTGAATGAAGAAACTCAATGTTTTCCTTTACCTTGTAGAATTGCAATGATAACTCAATTACATTTGCATAAATGTGTGAGAGTAGATGAGTCACTTTGTTTTGTAACAGTGTCGTCGCTGTTCTTCTGGAAATGATGAGCCGTACAAAGCAATGTCCTCACTTGATTTTTTTGTAAAAGTCAAAACTCTGGAAGTGTTCGAAATGCTAAATGTAAAAAAACTCAACATTAAATAACTGAAGGAAATACTGAATTATGCTCTTTGTTTTGCAGTGCTTGGAGCTGCAGTGTTACATTCACCCACTGTCCTCGATCCTTAATGGCCTCCGCTCAGGCAGATACCGAGAACGTGAGTAATCCTTCATTCGTTTGTATTAGTCTTCTGCATATCCAAAATCTTGCCTAGTTAGCAACGTATACAAGGAGAACAGCCAAACTAGAGGCAGCAGGCCATGGTACGAGAAGTGTATCATGAGATTTGGGACTGAGATGCGTCATGAATATACATGAAATGAGGCTCTCGTTTCAACCACAGTCATTTCCTTGTGGAACATGCTAACTCGCTTAGTCATAATAAAACGTGCATGGTTGGTTGAAAGAGGCACGTCTAAAGCAGTGCAAACCGCATGCCTCCAAAAATACCCAAGGACCTCGACTGAAATACCAAAGGCACTAGAGATAAGCTCAAGGGTTTGGATTGGCTGACGCCTTTGTTTCCCTGACTAGTGAGATAAAATATTCTAACATTTGACTCAATGTTTTATGTGGCTATTGTAACTGTCAAAACAAATACTGTAAAATCTGCACCGTCGCACTGTGTCCTAACCAGGTGACAAAGTGTAGTTAAAAGCTGTCCGTTTTTGTCCCAACTAGCCAAGTGACACTGTTTTGTAGGCTACTTAATTTCCCATTTACACCGCATTAAAACCACACTCCTCATGCATATTAAACATCAAACCTAGACAGGGAGATCCTAATTGTAAAAGTTAAGATACATCTCAAAGTTCCCTCAAGTCAAATGTAAAACCATGAAAATGGTGCCATCTAAAAAAGCATGGTAGTACTGTTCTTAGTGTTACACGTTCAAACAGAGAACCACCCACGCTATATTCTGGCTGACTGTTACATTGCACAGCGTTTTCACTTTCAGTGCGGACAGAAAAAGTGTCTGGTTGAGACACAAATTACTGTAAATTGCCAACAGATGGTATAAGCAATATTGGGTACTTAAAAGTTATATTGGATAGAACCCACTTGTGCTAGAAAACAGGTTGCACACAAGGTGGACCTGCTTATAGGGGCTCTGTCTGGGACCACTGTCAATGCAATGGCTATGGATGACACCGGACTTCCTGGCTACAGAGACAGCAAGTCTGTCCTCCCACATGCTTCACAAGAACCCATCTGTCTTGCAGACATAGCGTGGCCTGTCAGAGATAATAAACTGGCTTGTAAAAGAAAGTGTTTAAGCTGTATGTTCTTCTTTTCAGGCCTCAGCACTTTTCAAGAGAGTGTGGCCATGGACCGCATCCAGAGGATAATGGGGGTCCTGCAGAATCCCTGCATGGGGTGAGTTTCCTGCTGTTTCTCTTCACCTCACTCACCGGTGACTTGAGGATGGGCTTTAGTCAGCACAGCACTCCATCACGGATCGATCGGTTGGATGTTGTGTCCATTTACTTAATCTACCTCAATCCACTTTCACCTTCTTGTGAGGGAATCTTGTTTCAGTGCTTTGTGTTTACGCACATTAGTGGCAAGGTTGAATTCTCCCACATCACTTGCGAATGACTTTTACGCCCTTGGTACTAGCTCTGACGCTATAAGTGAACGAGTCAAGGAAATGTGAAAACACATGGCCTCGCAGCATGATGCAGCTAAGGGGGGCCGCAGGGCCAGTAGGGACCTGCCACCACAAATCTAAAAGCGGCTGGACAAGAATAGAACTCAAACGCAGGTCGTTAAAAATGTCCCAGCTCCCTTGCGGGAGTAGCCTGTCATCCGATTGATTAGTCTTCCTCTGGCTAGACAGTGCAAAGACTACGATGTCATCTTTGGGAGGAGTCAGTGTTCTCTTGCACCAAATGACCTCATAATGGATCGGCCTGGGCTTAGGTGCGTTGTTTACTTTTCGTCTTTACCCCATCTGGCACGCAGCCCAGGTCTGCTCTTATTGTATTGCAGGGGTCGGCATGTAAGTTAGGCATCGGGCCAAAAAAGATTTTCACCACTAGATGGCGGGCCAGAACATAGTCAAAGGATAATTTAAGAAAGTAATTATGAAAAATGCAACTAGAATTGCCTGTGACAGACTGTTACATTTTCTTTTGTAACTGGTAATGAGCTATTACTCTGTGCTTAATTCTGTAGGAGAACAGTCATTAACAAAACGCCACATTTGTGTGGTGGTGTCAGGCAGAGCATGTGAGCAGAGTGGAGCATCAACAATTTCCCCTCCGCGCTCCGAGCATTTAATAATCACTCCGCTCCGGGTTCACTGATACCAGAAACATCGCTCCACGTCTAAAGTATTTCCGTATGTTTGAAATATCACCGTTCTGTTCATAACGTACATTAAAAAATTAAATAAAACAACTTTTTCCTTACCACTTGACAAGCTAATAACATGGTTGTCAGCATTAAAATTTATAATTGCTGCTTTTGGTGCAAATTTAGTTTGTAATGAAAATAACAGTATGTTTTCGTCAGTTATTTAACCTACGGATCGATGCATTTCTTACAGATTTCTGCTCCTCATTCGAAATCAGATACAGATGAAGTAGCACTGTTAAGATTACATTTGATTGAATGCTTTATTGAGAGGGCGATTGCATGCGAAAAAGTATTGTTGTACTTGTTAAATCATGCTTTCAGCTGAAAGGAACAAATAAATTCCTTGAGAACTATCCTATAACTTTCCGCTCATGTCCATTGCCGTCATCATTATCGCCTTCACATTCTTTCTGATTTGAGTGATCCTTCTCCATCAAGCTAGCTAAATATGTTTAACGTGAATTCTTGCTAAATACGCAGTTATATTACGGCATGAATTGTACTCGGGATGGAGCGGTGGTGGTGCGCTCTTGGAGCGAGTGAAAATCAAGACGCTCCGACTTTTAAAAAATCCTCTTGTCCCTGCATTCAAAATCACACCGCTCATACTCTGTGAGTAACTGTTGCCGTCATGACAGATCTATTTCAGAACTAGCCGCTATCAAAATAATCTGGCTGTGGGCATGGGCCAGATATTATTGCTGGTGGGCCAGTTATGGCCCGTGGGCCGCCTGTTGCCGACCACTGTTGTATTGGATTGTGCTGCTTCACGAAGTCTAATATTCACGTGTGAGTGCAGAGTCTAGAACATCTAGTCCATTGATGTACTTTGGGCCGCATCCAACAGTGTTGCAACCTGCGCGGCATGAAAACACGCCTGGCAGAAAATACACCTGAAACGGGCCACTGAAAACATAGATGATGGGGTTTTGGGTGGGGTCTTAATTCAGGCCATCTGATCGAGGCAGTGAGCCAAGTTGCTGTCTCCCCACCACCTGACCCCTGTCATCCTTACATTGTGCCAGCTGGCAAATCCCCCAATGCAAAGACACATCAGAAGAGGGAATGTAAATGTAACTTTTATGGCAGCAGCCGTTTAAATGTAAAATACTGAGAATGGGGACATAGCAGATTCTTTCGTCACGTGACTTGGACTAATCCCCATTAACCATCTGTCGGGGGCTTGTGTGAGTCAATGGGCACCATGTGCGTGTGTCTGCATCATTGCTTCTTAGCGCAACTATTTATTTTCCCTGTGACGTGGATTTCAGTGCCCTGCTGCAGGCTTATGTCTATATTTAGAGGCGAGGGAAACGGTTGCTCTCCATGCCACGTGTGTGTACAAACATGTGTGAATAAACACAGGAGCTGTTGTCATTTTGAGAAACACGTTTGTGGGTCGGTATGTACTTGATGCTGCGTACTTGCGGTTAAGTGCTCTTTTTTTAACAGGCCTGACACCAAATAAGGTGTTACAGAACAGTACAGACTTTCACTTTCAGTCACGTCAATTCTTTAAACAGTTTTTTAGTACATCGGTGGGTTACCAGACTTAAAATTGTTTCCTTCCTGTGCCATGCAGAGAGAGATATGTCAATATCATCCTGAAAATGGAGGAAATGTTGAAGAACTGGTTCCCTCACATAAAACCTCAACGAAGCGACCAAGCCAACACTGCAGCACTGATGGAGGAGACCACTCCATCTAAGAAACCCAAGGTAAGGCACTTGGATGAGCTGTCACGAACATGTGTAAGTTAAGACGACAGGCTAATAGAAAAGGAGATACTGAAATGCCCATTATACTAGATTCATTATACATTATACTTTAATCACTGGACCAGAGAGGAACTGGATAGACAAGAAGGGATTAAAATCTATTTTTACACTTGAACAGGTATAAAATGCACATCTCATGTTCGCTAAGAACAATGGCGGAACAGGTAATTTTGGAAAGCTTTCACAGGACAGATAAATGTCATTCTTAAGGTGCGTTCACACCAGACGCAAATGAAGCCTTACGCGTGAATGATTTACATGTTAAGTCAATGCAAAGACGCGATAGACAATCCTGCGGCGCTATTCGCGCGAGTTGAAAAATCTGAACTTTGGCGGATATTCGCGCCGCATTAACCAATCAGGAGCTTGCTCTAGCAGTGACGACATTACGAGCGGAGGCAGAAAATCCGAAACAACAATGGAGGACAAAGTAATTGTGGTTGTATGTGGGTACCCGGACCTGTATATACATCTTCGGACTTTTACAAAAACAGGAATAAATTTTGCAACGAGACTGGAGCTGCCTGGCAGAAGCTCCTCCCATGACGCGTATTCGCGTCTGTTGTGTAGTGAATTTCACGCGCGAATGAAGTGACTAAACTCAAAATGTTCAAGCGTCCAACTAGGCGCGAATAGCGCGATTTATTCGCTTCATTCGCGTCTGGTGTGAACGCACCCCTTTAGGCTGAGAACATGGGACATGCATTCTAAATTAGATTTTTCAGTCTCTTTTAAACTTAGTCTTAAAACCATAGAAAACGTGTGCAAATATTTGCATTTAAATCTTAAGTAATTCTCTCTTTCAATACTTTACAGTTGTTTCCAGCTACATCTCCCCTGCTCATTGGCATTGCAAACCCTGCCACCACAAGTGCCCTTTCCATGGGTAACAAGGCAATGAGAGTCAGCGACCTCACTCCCCCAGGGCCCTACTCTGCAACCAACCTAAAATGGCTCCACACATCACCCATCTGCTCCCCGACGGCCGAACAGGCTCAAGGGACAGTTCGGAACTTTCTAACATCCCACAGGGACAGGCACACGACACAGGACAACTCCGTGTCCTCCAGCACGGACCATCTATGTAAGACAGAGTCTGCTCCCAGTCGACCACCTCCGGCCAAGATTAACGCGCCATGCCTTGAGAGACTTCTTAAATCCACAGATAGTATCATCACCCAGAAAGCCCCGGTGGGCTTGGGTGGCATGGCAGCCGGTGGATGGTCCTAGTCCTTCGAAAAGACTCTGGGAGATCCGAGGCTAGCTAGAGCGTGACTGCCCCCAGCTGGCCGGGCGTCATCCGACTCAGTGCAATCCCTGCCTACATTCTAGCCTTGCGGAGAGGCACAGAACGCAGCAGAGGGAGTTCAGCGCAGCCCATTAAAACAGCGACACATTCAGTCACGAACTGAAAAGTGTTGGAGTGTGATCTTTATTGCGTGTATGCTGTGTATGTCTGCATGTATTCCCTTTCTGTTGGACTGCAGAGTGAGTTGTAGCAGTGTATGTGAGTGGGGGGGATAGGAAGGTTTTGTGATCTTGGCTCGCCTTCGTACTTTGTACCATTTGAGATGGTTTCCTCTTAAAACAAAGAAAGAGGAAAAATCTAAGGTGGCGGCAGCATCCGATGAGGCAGAATATTGGTATCTGTGAAAAAGCGAATCTCTAGACAAAACAAAACAGCCTTTTTTTCCAGATAGGGAAGGGAAAAGAGGGAGGAGTTTATTCTGGGATCACTTCAGAATTTCCAGTGTGCTAGTGAAATCTATAGTAGGTGTGGTTGAATGTGAATTTATTGCTTTAGTTTGCTCTTTGAATCCACTCTATAGAGTTGATTTGATGTGACTGTTACTTCATAGGTTTAAACTTCTAGCAAATTTTTTTTTGGTACAACGGTTCTACCTCAATCTGGCACCATGTCTCCGGTAGTGTACGGATACAATAAGTATGTAGACTCTGAGTGAGGAAACTACATAAAGCGCATTAATACAGTGAGCTTAACACGCCGAACTAATACGGGAGTCTCACTTCACAAGAGAGCTCTGGAGGCTTAACTGGTGCCATTGTAAAGAATGTGAACTGCAAATTTTCGCTTTTTTTCTTTCTCTCTCAAGCCTCCCAGTTCAAGGGCATTTAGTGCCTGTCAATTCGATGTCAAACTGTGCCTCTTCACTGGTTTTGAAGAAAGAGCGTGAACTATCCAGAATACCTGACGCTTCTAAAGGATGTACAAAAGAAAATCAGGAACCTTCAAAACTCCTGCCATTCATTTTCTGCTATCAACAAGTAAATTATTTGAAACTCTTGCCAACTACTTCCTGTGGTCATGTGACACAATGAGATTTCGGATTGCCACAGAGCTGGACAATATCTAAGAGGGAATTGGTATTAACTGTGTACATATTTGGAAAAGTTGTTAATTTACCCTTGCAAAGTGGCCTTTATAGTGTAATATTTTATACTTTCAGAAATAAATGTGGTTATATTTGTTTGCTGGATTCCATTTGTCTGAAATAAATTTGTTTCAACTAATCACATACATAATAGTCGGCTGTAAAGGGGTTTTTAATTGGACAATGTAAATATCTAGACAGCAGGGTAGCTGAAATAATGCAGAATGTAGAATATTTAAAATATGTGGGTTTTAGAGATGGATAAAAAAATATATTTTATATTGTGTTATATTCCATCAATGGCATAAAAAATCGAATGCTATGCAAGTCTGACATATTTCTCAAAGATGAATAATGTTACACCACATCTAATTTGGCAGCCCTTGTGTGTATTGTTTTCAGTATGGCTTTGATATTGCACCAGGAGACAGTTGATCACAGACCTTTTTGTTTGCTACACTCATTGACATTCTGATATGAAGACGTCTATTCAAATATCAAAGCCTTCAAGTCACTCTAAAAACAACCCTCCCAAACAAGGCTAACCTGTGAAGCAGATCTTAAATATAGCTTTCGCTAAATCACAACTTGACCTTAAAAACTGAATCTATTATCTGTCAGAGAATATAGGAATAAAACAGGATTGGTCTCGGGTGATTAACCACTGTGTCATTTCTGGGAAGAAGGTTGAACAGGGAATGGAGAAATGCAGAATAAAACCCACATCCTCTGGAGAATAGAAAAGCAAATGTTTTTATGGACCGTGAGTAATTCAGATGTCCTCCTCCTTGATCCCCCTTCTTTCCATTTCTCTATTGTGGACACTTATACAATCAACCAGGCGCATTTCTCATTTTAGGTATACTGGGAAGAGAGTTCATTTTGGTATCCAGTCCACTGAACATTTGTAAAGAGAAGTGCAAATGTTCTGTGAGCAGATTAACAAATTACACTTCTCTTTTACTAAGAAGACTGTGGAAGTTACCCAAAATAGCAATGACCCTAACCATTTTGACTGCAAAGACGAGATTCATGTGCCAGAAGGTCATGCAGTGGTAAACTCCAAAATGAGTTGCAAGATTTGAGATATTAGTAATGTTAGAAGAATAACAGTGCTACTAATACACAGGTAAGTAGTCTTATTATTTGGATGGCAGAAACTTACAACCGATGGATACAACCGTACAATCACAGTAAGTCACTTCTTCTTGGAAAGAACTATAACTGTGGGCTGCTTTATCTGTGCAAGCCAACAATTTTTGCCAAACTTGAGGCATTATTCGGATTACTTAGTACTATTTATTATTAACACTATTACTACTACTATTACTTATTATAAAAACTAAACAAGTGTTGCTTGTTCTTCAGAGACTTTAAAGGAAATGTAAGTATAAACATGAGTAATAGGGATGTATGACAGTGATAGTGACATTTAGTGATATATTTATATAATATATACAATATTATATATTTATATAATATACAATATTTAATAGGGTATGGTAATTTCCACCTGTTTTTACATATAATGATCTAGAGTTGTTAATCCAGTAGTGTTTATTAATGCTACTAGTTTAATAACACTGTTAATCTTTAGAAGATCTTAAAATGAATGAGTCTGTTATGTGATAATTACCAAAATAATTAATGGCTCATCAGTATGAACCAGAATTCATACCTACTGGGTATGTTTTAAGAGTCACTATGTCCAAGTTAGGAAGAAAATCAGATTTACCTTTGTAGGTTTTTAATTAGTAAAATGTGTAAAATGCCTAAATCTTGTGGTACAATGTTTCTTTTAGCATGGGGGCAGGCACACTTGATGATTTTAAGTCCGTTTTTAAGCCCAATTTGCACCCCTGAATGATCAGGTGGCGTGGACCGATTCGAGGCTAGTCGCAAATGTTTTTTCACTGTATAACAGACCGCGTGCCAGGAGAGCTAGGAAACCATTCCTACAATCAATAAGTGTGTGGTCTCATGGTCTGGTCGAATCATCTAGTGTGCGCGTTTAGAAGATTATAAGGCTAAAATTGGTTTAAACTATCTTCATGTCTGTGGTCTCCCAAAGTTTTAAAATCGGTTAAGATTTGAAAATCATCTAGTGTGTGCCAGGACTTCGTTGTATTACTGAAGGCACCTCAGTGTGAACGGGGATGACTCTTGAGAATAAATAATGGCTTGCAAGCTTGTGGGGTGCTTTGTGCATGCTGAGTGTTGAAAGACTATGTTCCACCAGGGTAAGATTAATTTCAAGGATTTTAATGAAACACTGAAATTAATTAAACAGACACGCTTTCTCTGTTCTTCAGGATTTACCATTTGTACTCCGAGGAGATTTTGGTGGACTGGTATCAAATGCAAACTGACTAAGCAGAAGGTCTTGGCAATTAAAATGGATCAAAACTGTAAAAGGCCACTACTGTTTGACTGTTAGGCTCAGTGGTATCACACAGTTGGTCACAAGATGTCAAGCCCAGATTAACAGTGGAAGGTGGGGAGTTCTGGTCCAGCCCAAATGGATTCAGTTTCTGTCATGTGAGGGATGTGGTCTCCTTCTCTTGCTATTTCCATACACATTTAATCCAAACTAAGGAAAAAGGGGGAAGTTCATTTAAATAGGAGGAAGAACGACATGCTCAAGTTGAGAGGTTTGCATAAACCGAGTATTGGAAGTAAAATGTAAAAGCTTAAAAAAAAGTACAAACTTTGTGCCTTGTTTTTTGTGAAAAGTCTTTGAATAGATTGCCTCTGCTATTTAACAACAGTGTGGCTCATTGGCTTTGGCCACTCGTCCATTTAAGTAACTACAGTTGCATTTATATTTCAGCAGGGTAGATGGGAAAAGCTCTACTCATTCATAAGAATATGTGAAAGTCATCATTTAACATCGAGCCAAAAGTAACATTAAAATTGAAAGACCACAGGACCTAAAGTCAAGATTCTGTTGGGTTTTATGCCAGAGAAGGACAAGCCCAAAGCTCATATATCAATCCACATCAAAGAAAAATGATGAAAAAGAAGCAATATGATGGTTTATACTGTACCATGTGTAAACTGGTCAAGATTCACTGTTATTGTGTTTATTCCATGGCAGATACATCTCTGCTGCTAGTGGAAGGGCCGGCCCATGGCATAGGCGGAATAGGCAAATGCTAGGGGCGCCACCGATCCATAGGGGCGCCAAAATGAGTGAAGATTTTTTTTTTATTACCAATTCTTTAAAATGTTCCACAAAAAGCGGTCGTCCTACAAAAACAACTATTTTATTGCTCTCCTCAGTTCGACTCATGATCTTCCTCACAGCCGCACTTCCTCATACATCAGTTACCTGATTATAAAAGATGTTCACCTATAAATTATCACTGGTGCCCAGGGAAGGAAAAAAATAAGAGAAGAAGACAAACGGGACAAAGACAGAGGTAATGTGATGTAATGAATGATGATGATCAAATAAAACTAGCCCTTAAATGCATGAATGTTTCACTAATCATGATGTTCGTGTCTTTAGATATCCGTATACATATCCAGCAGGGGCAAATCTCTTGATATTTTGAGGACAATTACAAAAAAATTAAATAAAGCATATTCCGTTACCTTTAGAAACTTGGTGGGGTTCAATTTGAGCAGATGTTTTACCATCGCTGTCATCGTTATAGGCACTTCCACAGGCTCATATTCTACCATATTCTCAAAACGATTGCTTTCAATAACTTCAAAATCAATATTTTGATCACTGGCTGCATATTCACCACATCCACCATCAAATGACGGTGATATTTATATTTCGCTGCATACAGTATTTGCTCTGCAGTAAAGCCATTCAAACCAGTAAAATTTTTGGTGATGATATTCTTTTGTTTTATTAGGACCATCTCGTAATTTTGAGTGAAACATCACGTCGTCATTGTGTATCAAACAGTGCCACCTCGAGGAATAAATAATCAGTGAGCAGGAAAAATATATTTACACATTAACATGCCTCGTGTCTATAGCGACCCAATACACTTTTTACAAAAAAAAGTAATCAGAAAACAGCCGTTCTTTTATATTTTATTATTGTTTTCGTTATATCGTTTTTATTGCATATATCGAGGAATAGCCAACTAAGAAGGTTGGTGTCTAACTTTAAAAAATGAATGATTCTCCCAGTTCGCTAAAGACATGAGGTAGATATGCATTTAAGGGCTCTAGATGTGGTAAACGTTTGTGAACAAACTATGTTAGCCTAGTCTAGAAAGCATAGACTAAAAGTTTAAAATATGATAATAACAATCTCTGGAGTTCCAGAGACCCAAGATTTTGTAATAAAAGTGCCATTTTACATGACAAGATGTTTCAATCATATTTTTACACGACAGTTGTGTAGTTTTTGGGGATTTATTGTATTTTTAATTTGAATTGGCAAATTTAGTAATGTTTGTATAGGACTATAACTAGGCTTATTAAACTAGTAAAATTAAAGTAAAATTCACTTTAAAGATGCACGTTTCTCAGTAGGCTATAATTCGTGGTGAAAACATTACGGGCTAGTAGAACTTTGCTGCATCTACTGGAAATACAACACTTAGATTAAACAGTAGCCTACTGTGTGCTAATACAGTTTTACAATAATACCAGGATGTAATTATTCTTGTTGTTTAATTGTGTTTAATTTATAATGTGACTTAGGCAACACCTATATTTTTATAGTTTCACTGGAAACAATTTAAAATAAGGTTAATTGTCAATAACTAACACTAATAAAAATAATAAATAGGTACAGTTATAAATGTATTGTTCATTGTTAGTTCAAGTTAGTTAATATTCACTAATCTGAGGCAAGGGGCACCGGGTAAAATCTTGCCTAGGGCAGCAAATTGGCCCGGGCCGGCCCTGACTGTCACTCACTGCTTTTCACGTTTTTTACATTGAATTTTCAGCATAATCGTGATATATACCATTCCCATGGTATGCAATTTATCATATCATTGTGATGGATAGATTTCAGTCATCTTCCTTGCCCACTGTTAATGATAACTGACAGTAAAAGTGACCCTGTAATTGACATTAATAAAAAACTCAGCTAATTATACTAAAACAGATTTGAATGTCAGTTTATTTAAAAAACCTCAGTGAACCCATTTGTCCTTTCTGAATGTCAGCCATTCGTTGTGTAATAACGCCTATTTGTTCTCATATCTGTGGGGCGAGAAGCATCATGCCCACGCACTTAGAAAATTGCTCATTAACTTGTTAAGTAATTCAACAGGTAATTCATCCCCACCGCAGAGATAATGATCTCATTTGTCACAGAGGGGCTCTAAATAACTGAACCATCAGATCCCAAAATAACCATCGCCATTGTAATGATCAAACCTTGCAATCAGAACATTATAACTGCTCCCTCTTTCTTTTCATATGATTCTGCCACTGTTACCTGCACAGTAGTACCTGGTGTTCTTTTAAACTCTAAAAACATATTGCACTGTGGTAATAAGATGGGATTTTTCTGATTCATTTTTCACAGGTGTTGTTTTACCTGTATATTAAATTACGCATACGTGTGGTGTTGTGCTGAAGGGTTTAAGGAAATGTCCATAAAACTAAAGGTTAATGTCTTGGCAGAAAATGACCTTTAATGTTTTTTTTACTTCTGTTTTGTTAAAGTACATGTATAAAAGTACTTTAATAGCTTTTATGAACTATCTTTTTTTATTAAATTCTTTATTATAAACATTTAAACAACACAATTTTAATTGTACATTTTTTTAATAATACATTTATTAGTTTATGTAAGGATGTTTATATTTTCTGAAGAAATGTGAGTCATGCTTGCCTGACTCATCTTTCATAAATTCTTATGTATGAGCCAAAGTAATTGGAAGCATGACTAATAATAGTCATTTTGCAATGCGGTATTTTAATTCGGATTCAAAGAGCAATCCATTGATGTGCAAAGAGAATGAAAGAGAATGGAAATATTGGCACAAGAGTTCATCCATGAGACTTCAAAAGGGGACATTTTCTCTTTGCAGGAAGGTCTATCAAATGCAGCCTCATTGTAAATGCCTCAAATCCTCCTTTGAAAGTCTTTTGATTATAATTTATGACTTCACATGATTCATTTTTAGTATACAAGATTTGTATCTTTCAAATTAAATAGAGAATTCAAGTAGATAATAAATTAAGATTTTTTTTCCGACTTGGACTTTCGAGATTTAGATGTTTAATTATCTAGCCAAGGTGCTTTTTTATGCACGGGTTGAATGTATTCAAAGTACTGAATGTCACCGGAGACCAATTAACAGAGCACACAACCAACAACTCATCCCTAATGACATCAGCACAGCCCATGTCAGTCATCTCAGGTCTTCGGATAGAGCACAACGACACAAAGTCATCTCCCAAAGAAGCCTGAGTGAGGACAGGACATGGTTGAGAATTTGAGCTCTTCCTCCCTCGTGGGAATATCCTGATTGGACTGAAGTTGTTTTCCCAAAAGATTTGAATATTTAGGGGTTACCTATACTGTATTAGCTAGCTACAGCTATCACTGATAAACAAGTCACAAAAACTGCAGTATCTGGCATTAAATAATAATTTCATGGTTCGCCTGCACATCCAGTCCTGCTGGTTAATGGTAAACGAACTTGGCTTGCTGACCTTAATGGAGGCTCGAACCCGAGGTTCGGCTTGAGCGCTGAGTTCAACCCCCTATTTCGGTACTACCTGGGAGAAAAAGAGGAGGAGATGGGGAGGTGGAGGGATGCCGGAGGAATTGATGCTGGGATGGTGCAATCAATGAGAGCTGCTTATATAGGCTCGTAATGATGATTGACAGGCCTGAATGATTAGGCTCCTCCCAATGGATTCCCTGCATTTACAGCCAGCAAATTAACACAGTAAAATTCGTGTTTAACAAAAACAAAAAAAAGTGTTTTTATTGTTTGAATAATAATTACAGACCGAATATTCGACTATTCGTGCACACCCCTACTTTGAACATATCACTATGACGTTTTATTAAGTGTGTTACGAGCCGTTTCTCAAGGATTTTTTCTCAGAATTTGCTGTTAGGGTTAGAAACGGCAAGTAACACAAACCAAAAGACTGAAATAGTATTTTCTTGTAAAACCTACTTTGATAATCTTGTTTTATATAAAACTTCAAAATGTTTTTTTTTTTACAGTGAACGAGAGCTCACTATTGGAAGCAAACACTATCCGTTTTACCTTTCTAGGGCATGTTTTGGTGTCTTCACCACTCCGGCCCAAGATTCACAGTCATGCCTTTAACCCAGATAAAACCAAAAGGCCTAATGGTCCCCCAGAGATCTAATGCCCTAGATAAGCCTTCCGCCCCATTTCTGCCAGAGCAAGAACCCTAAATCAATGCTATTGAGAAACCAATGAATCACTTTTCCAGCAGGGTCAATCATTTTAATCTAATACGATTAGGGAAGGAAGACGGCAGTGTCCTGAGACTGACCTTCGGGACAAGTGTCCAGGGGTTGTTTATCAATAAAGTAGGCTGTAGCTTGATGCTTTCTGGGCTCATTTATTTAATTTATCAGCTAATCTAAATCCCTGTTTGAGCCCGTACAAGACAAACAAAACTGATCTCAGACTTGCACATTTAGTCCACCAATATGTGACGCATAAACAGGTAGGGAACAGAGCGACCTGAGCGGACATGTCCATTAAGCATCTATTCTAAGAATAGGATACACACACGGATCCTGAATGAATAATGGAGAGGGCCCTCCAGAAACTCATCTCTTCAATGCTGTCATCTGACCAGAAACCAACCTAATATTCACACACACTGATGTCATGCATGATTAATGACGAGCAGCTCCTCATCTTCATATATTTCAGCAGCACTCAACCGTCTACAAATCCAATTCTGATATCAATTAAAATAGAACATGTCAAATGTAGATGATGTCAAACACATAACTGTATTTAATAGGAATTGCGGTCCAGTTGTTGTTCAACTACTAATTGGCTTTTGAGGTTGGACTAGTTGTTGTTGTTTTTTTATTATTATTTAATTTTATTTTTGGTGAAGCTCTAAAGGAAGAAAATGATTTGCCATCAGTAATAAATCAAAACAAAATTATATTTTTATTTGATATATTACACATTATTCATGTAGTTTTCAATAATGCATTGTCCTAGAATAAAATATGCGCTGTTTTCAGAAATCTGTTTACCTTATAACATATATGGCATATTAAATATATATGGTCGATTTAAACGGACTTACTAATCACAAACAAATATGAAATAGGGTAATTTGTTTCGCATTTGTCGTAACTGGCTGTTCAGTACATCGGTGGGATTTCCATGATATCCAAATGTAACATTTGTTAACTAGCCTGCTGCCCACGTCCAGATGGTAAGAGTTTGCAGAGCGGCCCAATAAGATCTGGATCACACAAGTGTTTCCCTGAGATCCGGTGTACTCATGAGTGTCTCCCCATGTTCATGTTCTGTTCTTAAATAAACACTCTGTTCCATTTTATTTGAAATGAACATTTCTGAATCAACAGTTTAACTGACAGGCACTCTAAAATGTCACCTTGGCTTTCCATAAGTACATCATAAAATAACCGAAATAATGGGTAAGGAGAATGTGAGGCACCTGTGAAATCTTAACAAACACATCACATTTGTTTGGGATTGTCACTTAAGAACGAAACAGCTTCACTTAAACTATAAAATAGCCTATAGCTAAATATAAAACAAGCCATAACTGTTTTGCTGTTGATTTTTAAGCCACTTGCCAATTTGATATTACCTGTGTAGTACTACTGCTACACACGACGAGAATGAAGTGTTAAAAGCTGAAGTCGTCTCCCACGATGAGTGTCCTCGTAGAAACCCGCTCGTCTCGTGACCTGCAGAAATTGGCGCTTTTAAGAACGGCGGGAAACCCTTCGGTGATTTAATCACGCGCATCCTGTTTTAGCCAACAGAGGGAGACATTTGTGATGTTTCAGTGATAAGTTATCGAACAGAATGTCTTCTGGCACATGGATTTCCCCCAAGATGGAAATGTATTTTCAAAACGAGCTAATATATCTTAATGTGTCTTTACTAGAAGTATTTTAGCACGAATATTTGATTTCTTTCTTATTTGGCATACATTATCACTAAGTAGTCCACCAACTATCTTCAAATTAATCACATTATATGGGCTGGATATAAAATTAAACTTAATATATATATATATATATATATATATATATATATTTCAAACAAACATTTTAATATTTAATCTGATAAAACATCAGATTTTCTGTCTGGCTCAGTCTGGGGACAACCAATAGGAACAGAAAATCAGTTAAAAATCATTATCTAATAATTCATGCATTAATAGCAATGATTGCTAGATTTGCAGATATGTTTAATATAAATTTGACACCAGTGTTTGATTGAGAGGCCAAGAGAAAAACACATATTTTGTTAGAACATGCAAGAGTAGGCCTATGCGATTGCACCCAAACATAAACAAAAACATGGGCTGCAATTAATTAATTAGTCTTTTTTTTTTTTCTAGCACTCAAACATCAGTGTACTGAAATATGGGAGATAATGTCTAACCACTAGGTGGCACTGTTATTACAATTATCACACTAGGTGTGTTGCTGATGTTTGGGTATGATCGTGACTTACATGTTATGAATCACTTTAGTAATAATACCTGATGCATTCACTGAAAGCTCAGATAGGCTATAAAATATGTGTATTAGGAATTATTAGTGTAGGCCTAAGGCAATTTGGCTTTTATCTTGGTAGGTTAGCATTTCGCTTCACACCTTATGTTAACATAATTTCACAGTTAACGTTAGTTAGCCGGACTGCGTTTCAATCGAAATATAGGTAGGCCTATGTCTGTTTTTATGGTGTTTTTATCGAAATTAAAAGGCCATTTTAAGTAATTAGGTGTGTTTGATAGGCTACAAGGACACATGCAAATAATTGGTGGAAATATGTACAAGTTCTTATGTAAACAGTAACTCGTGGTTTTAGGACTATAGGTTTTGCTAAAGACAATACGCCCAGGCCTAGGGCGAAAAAGATAGACTATCATATGTTAACATTTCCACAGAAGCAATGCAATCTTGATCCACCCACATTAAGCTCACGCAACATTTCAGCAACTACAATTCATCTTTTGTTTTTAAGAAATAGCAGTTACACTGGCCCCTATAAATTGATCCGAGGCCAGTTAATAGTTTCTTTAATGATGCTATCATTCTTCAAAACAGCACATTGGAAACAGATCTAAGATAAGCTTGCAAGCTGTCATCACAATAACTGATTTGTTTCCATAATTCGACAGAAATATGATAAGTTGAAGGCCAAAACGTAGCTCAAAGTTTGTGGGAAAGATTTCAGCAATAAGACGAAGAAAGACTTCTATGGAAATGTACAGTATGCATGCACACCAACGGTGTTCTTAAAACTATAGCATGAAGAATCATTGTCGAAATGTCTGAATGAAAATAAAAGAACTCTTATGAAACCAAACTTGAAATGATACACTCACAATGCAGAAATGCTCCACCCCAAAGCTCTTATCATATAATAATCATTGATAACATGCCAGGCGAATTACAGGCTATTCTTCAGGCAAGAACTCATTCAGTATATTCAATGAAACCAAAGTCACCAACCCAATGTGAGTCATTGTTGATGTTAATGACATTACGACATTCACAACTTCTGGAATCTCATTGAATAACATGTTGGCCGGGCACAACGGTACATTATTAGGACAAACTGGATGGGATAATGAAGGATTACTGAATATTTAGGCCAATGGACTGAAAATGGGACACTGTCGACACACTTGGCATTATTCAGCTCATTATTAGGAGTGAAATGAGCGAAAATCCATTGCCACACGTAACAAAAACATTCTTCACATAAATAGCAAGGCAAGAATAAGGAAACACTTGTTCAGTTTCTAGAGTACTCCTTTCTCTGTCCAGCCTGATTAGGCAGGTGAGATAAAAACTGGTTCACTTCTTCCACCGGATACCGTCTATTACCCCTGGCCTACTTCTCGAATGGCAGTTTATTTAGTTCAGGTCAAGTTTTACCCATAACTGCATCCAGCCTATTCGAGCCCAAATAACACTGCTGATGTGAGACGTGGACAAAATTCTCTCACCAACAGAATGATTGATGATGCATTTATATAGACTGATTTAGACACACAAGATATGATTGCAGTCAGACTATGAATGATAGAAGACCAACCCAGTCAATTCATGTACGATTTAACAGAATTTGTGTTACACGATCAAATGAAATGTTTTAAAACTGTGTAGACAAAAACATTCTTTACAAAAAAGCATTTTATTATCAATAAATTAAAGTGTATGTATCAAACATGTAATACTTAATGTATTATTATTATTATTATTATAGAAAAGGTTATTAATATATCTTACTATATATTGTACAATTATTAGGCAATAATTCATGTATTAATTATTAAAGTTTTAATGTAAGGATTGTTCAAACATTTACAATTTGAGTCAAACATTTAATATTTTATTATATAATATTAAAATGATGAATATATAACTAAGAGTATCTAGTCAGCACACATAAACCCTGCAACACTCTTTTAAAAGCATCCCAGGATGCACTTCATGAAGATTTAATGACATTCTTATTAAATTACAATTGCCTGACCTCATTAGTGGATCATAAATAACCAAAACAAGAACATCAATAAATATATGAATAATTTATTACTTGCACTACTTGAACAAAAGGGGCATTTTTATGCTTATTAAACTTGTTTCATTTCACATTATGTGTGAATAACACAAGTACAGAGTCATATCAAGAGGTATACATATCAATAAATGGTTGAGGGGTGTTTTTCTTGAGGCACATTTTCTGATTAATTTCCCCTTCTGGTATAAATCTGGCAGATTTAAAACAATGGTAAACAATACAGTTTTGTTCCCGAACACCTGTAATCATGTGACTGGTGCGCAGGAAGTGATGTTATTGTAACTTAACATGCATTGTACATAGTCCTGTTTATACACATAAACAAATGTATTTAAACACATGTATGTAATGTATAAATCGATTACGGTTTAATACTTTAGCAGAAAAAATTACACCATTTTCTAACAATGTTTTAATGACATAAAATGAGAACATTTATAATCCCATTGTACAGAATACATTCATGAATACAACCTCTTCTGATGGTGAGGTATGTGAAGCATACTAACAATCACATTCAGGCTCAAGGCACTGTATTACAAACAATTTACATAGAAGCAACTATCATTTTATTTAAACTTTTGACCAATAGGTGGCGCAGTCCTGAAACATCTCAAGTTGCCTACCATAATGTCCCAATGATCCAGCGTTTCATTTCACAATCCAACAGAACTGCCAACAGTTCCTGCTTGTCCCACTCTGACAAAGGGTAAGACTTTTCAATGCACCAAAAAAACACAAAGATGTAGCATTATATCTGCCCTGATTTCAATAAACATAATGTTTTAAATCAAAATGAATGGCATTTAATACATTATTAATATCTCAAGACCTTTACAAGTCATTGTCAGGCTTGATAAATGATCTAATTTGAATACACTTAAGCATAAATGCACTGAGTATAACACTGGATTTCAAATCCAGCCCATTCGCACAGACTTGCTTCGTTAAATGCAAATTTAAAAAGTGCAGTCACATTAGTGACATTTTTCAATTAAAAAATCACTTTTAGTTTAGTTTTCACTGCAGTGATTTGTGCGACCAACTTGAACCCGATGCAGGGAATCTTTCATCCGCACACAAAAGTGCTGATCACAGTAGGGAAATTTCCCAAGTCCATTGTGAACTGTCACTAGTAGCGCCAAATAAAGCTCGGCTCATAAATCATTTTCAAACCACGTATTTTACTTAATTTGCGAGAAACTTGAATCTGTTGTGAAATCTGAAAATCTTTCGCCAAACAACAGTAAATGTGACGGCACCTTGAGACAAAAATCTGCACAATAAACATCAAATTAACAAATATCATACAGAATAATGAAGTTGGCTATATCACTCATGTACTTTTGAAAGGTAATACAATCTGAAGACATTTTAATAAAGGAATGCAAATATGCTGTGGCACATATTACACAGCGAAGGCTCAAGGCAAAGTGGCGCGAGTGACGTTAAACATACGTATTTTAACATTATACAAGTAAACTTTACGCACTTAGACTTGTAATATATCCAGTAAACTCTTCCTTGTCCCATTATGTACATTAATACATTTATACACAGCTTTAAACAACATGAACAAATGTTTTATTTCTATATTATACATGTTTACAGACAAGCTGACGAATAATAATAGCATCTCCATGAAGACAAACAAGCCACATTCAGACAAAACGCTTGCTAAAGCAGCTCAGTTTGTGTGCGTTTAGAAACGGCAAACATGCGTCTGGTTCACCTCAAAACTAGCATGCGGCTGGGATGTTTATATTGTTTATATTTCAGGAAGTGTTACTTCTCTTCCTGGTTCGAGGTCTCCTCAGCATCACCTCCTCCTCTTGATCGCTCTCACACTCTCTTTCGAACCTGGCCACCGTCGCCTACGTAGCCCATCTTGGGTTTGTCCTGTAAACGATATTGAGATGCATTCCTGAAATGGGATTCGATTGATACCAACATGATCAGAAGCACTCTAATGGTTTTACTGGTCCTATTATTTGAGGATTTGCCTGGATGTAATACAGCCAGACAGTTATCTTTTGGAAATGGTTAATGGAGTATAATTGAGCAGGGTCCATGAAATACCTGTGCTTTGGTGTGATCTTTCTTCATCATGCGTGTCAAGTGGTTGCAGAGGGCCACGATTCTAAAAGAGAGCTATTGGAGAGCAGGGAGAGAGCTTAAGTTTGGAACTTTTAGACTAAACACAACAAAGGTTCTATAGCCAGTAAGATGTTTCCAAATTTTTGGGAAGGAATTAAAATTTTAGTTCATCAAAGATCCATTAAATTGGACAAAATTGACGTAAGGACATTTATAATGTTTCAAAAATGCATATTTCAAATAAAAGTTATTTTGAACTTTGGCAATCAAAGAATCATGAAAAGTGTCACTCTAATAAAAATATTAAGCAGCACAATGGTTTTCATCATTGATAATAATAAGAAATGTTTTTGAGCAGCAAATCAGAATGTCAGAATGATTTCTGAAAGATCATGTGACTCTGAAAACAGCACTGAAATTATAGCTTTGCATCACAGGAATGAATTACATTATAAAATATACTGAAATAGGTATATTAAATATTTTTACTGTATTTTTAATAAAGTAAATACAGCCTTGGTGAGCATAAGAGACTTATAAAAAATAAAAAACATACAAAAAATTCTTACAGACCCTGATGTGGTTCTGAATTGCTGATAATGACCCTAAAATGCCACATTATTCAGCCCCATCATAGTAAGACTGAAACGCATGTGCTTATCATTGAAACAAATACCGAAGTAAATTCTAGTAGTATCACAGTTACCATGTGCCTTATAAATAAATTAACACATTCAAATCCTCAAGTAACATTTCTGTTAAATTATAAATGTTTTCGAAACACAGCAGGGTTGAATCGTAAAATATCTAATAACAGCTTCAGCGATAAAATATCATTGCGTCTAGCCATATTTAGAGTCAGTATTTTGTTCGCATCCAAAAATGCAACAGTAAGAGAAACATCAAAAAGGACACTGTCTTACTCCCCATGTCCCAACAGAGTTGAACAGAAAATGCAGGAAAACATATAAAAAGTATTTGTACGAAATCATTGGGGACACATATAGTAATATTTCCATTGGCATTTAGCATTTTGATGGCAAAGTGATGAGCAAGTCCTACCTGCCACCTCCTCCGGGCATATTGTCTCCTGAAGTTCTCAATGTTCACCACAGATAGTCGTCGCACCAGGGCTTGTTTGGGGTTTACGGGCTAAAGGAAAACAATTAGAGTGTCATATCCGTTCAATACAAGTCTTTGGATTTCCCCAGTTTATCAACTACCAGGTGAAGTCTGATTGTTTATGAAATGAATAGCACACTTACATTTCACTACTGATTATATTCTGTATAATTGAGTATGTGACAAAAAAACAACCTTGAACACATTTCCTCAATAAACCACATGATTTGAGGTATCATATCTGTAGCACAAACAGTGTTCACAATAGAGCCCTAGCCCTATACGAGCAATAAAAGTGATGCATTAACACATAATTACACAGGTTCCAAGAAACACCCCCCTGAGGGACTGAGTACAGTTCATCTCTTTCCATCCCACAATGCACCACAATCAGTGTGAGGTATGTACTGTAATCATCATTCCAGTGCTTTATTCAGTATGGAAAGAAATAACATCACTGTTTACGTCAAGCAGCATGCTGGCATGACGCGCTGAATAAATCAATACACAAATCAATACGCATATAACAAATTTGACAACATGACAAAGTTAAAGTATAAAGTAATGAATATATACTAAATTACAAGTGCAAGAAAGAAAAGTCAGTTTAAATGTTAAATTAAAACCGGCAATGAGCATGTACATTCATAAGTACATTCACAAATAAAAAATAGAAAGAAAAAATAAATAAAGTTACACTTTATGGCCAAAATCATATTTATGGCATTTGTAAACAAAAGAAAAACAACCCATCCATAAAGACGGAATTAAATCATAAAGGCTGACATCATTTCAACTTATCACTATTCGAAGAAAGAATGTTTTGTAGATGTTTGGTCAGTATTTTACCTGAAATGAAAGAAACACTGACAAGAACAAGCATATTGATGAATATGGTGAATGCAAAATAATGCATCAGCATGTGCATAATATCTAGTGGTGGGCCGTTATCGGCGTTAACGTGCTGCGTTAACGTGAGACTCTTATCGGCGATAAAAAAAATATCGCCGTTAATCTATTCTCAAAGTTGGGTTGGGAGCTGGGTCTATACTACGCAAGCTATGATGACTTTCACCCTGATATTTTAGCGGATGTATACCTAGCCGAATTGCACTGTAGGGGCGAGAGCAGGTCTTGAACTAGAGGCTCGCAGTCCATGATGGACAGATTGTTAACGGCTGGTCTATGTGGTAATACAATCGGACAGGACATCCAAACGCTCACCTATCATTCATCAACCTCAAATATGGCTTTTCATCTGAAAGATGTATGTAGTAGCAACTTTACATGGCCGCTCAATATGATGTTAACCTAGAGAAGCGTGCGCTATTGAAGTGTTTGTGTGGAAGCGCGTTTGCTGCAGGACAGGCTCCGTGCGCTCACTTGCTCTTACATCTCCGTCATTCTTCGTCATACAGATAAAAGTAGCCTAATACATCTTTCGAATCTGTAAAGACTCTACGTTTATTTGTGTGCACTCAGAATAACAACGAAACGTTAAGCTTTTAAGCAAACAGGATGCGCTTTAGGTCTCATGTGAACTTGAGAATTCACTCCCGTGTCACCCTCTGCTTGAACCTGTGTGTATGCCTAACGTTACTGTGAAATTACCACATCAGGCGTGGCGTGCTAACATGGATGCAGCTATGAAGCCGCGGGTTTGCTTCAGGAAAATTTATTTTTAAGAAGCTTCCCAATGGAAACTGTAAACAGTTCATCACGACCTCTTATGTAGGCCTACAGTTCAAAATTCATGTTTAACTGAATAAACAGTTAGTAAACACAAGTACATCTTATTGAACATAGTTTATTTTCATCACCAATTATCATAGTAGAACAGCTTTCTCAAGCAGTTTGTGATGCATTTTGGAAACAGGAGATGAGCCCTGGTCTAATCGCCACCTGGCTTGAGAAACCCGTTCTCAAAGACTTACTTTTAGCCATTATTTGGGTAGCACACATATTCTGAATGCCTTCGGCAGAATTCAAATGAGCCATTTTAATCTAGATTAATCTAGATTAATTCCAAAATTAATCTAGATTAATCTAGATTAAAAAAATTAATCTATGCCCACCCCTAATAATATCATTATTTTGGTATAAAGTATATATACAAAAACACAATTTTAAACTTTGACTTTTGCAGGTACAGTAAATTAAATTACAAACATTTCTCAAGTGTCTCAAACTAATGTTCTGTTGAGCTAATAATCTTTAAACAATAATTTAAGGTATAAATATTAATAAGGTGGCAATGTTTGGTGCATTATTTGGATTTGCTGTTTGCACATTCTTCTATTACAAATGCTGCTTTGTCTTAAATCATTGGTTCTTCATTTGTGTTGTTTTTTTTGTCTGTTTTTTTGTCTCTTTTCAGAAAAACTAAACTCTTAAAACATAAAAGTGCATTGATGACCTCAAGCATGTCTTAAAGTAGACCAGACATGTATCCAGTTATAATGGTTGCCATAAGCATTTTATTTAAAGATTTATTTTTACCTTTATAGGACAGAATATGAGACAGAAAGCAAAGTAGGAGAGGGGTGGGGGGGATTGGGAAAGGTCAGTGAGCCAGGATTATATCTTGGCGAGCTGCCCACGAGGCTATTGACTCCAAGGCCATAGGCATTTTTAACCTTATCAGCCTAGCTTATGAATATTCATTAGGCTTCAGTAAACGTCTTTAGAATTTAAAGAGAAAGTTCACCAAACAAATGAAAATTCTGACATTATTTACTTACCATCATGCCATTTTAGACCTGTAAAGCTTTATTTCTTCTGTAGAACACAAAATAAGATATTTGAAAGAATGTTCAAACATTCTGTTACGACTGGACAAAAAACACTGTGACATTTCTCAAAATATCTTCTTTTGTATTCCTATACAGGCTTGGAATGACATGAGGATGAGTAAATGGGAGATATATTATTTTAAATAGATCTTTAAAGCTTTTGAAATATTACTATTGCCCAAAATGTTAAGGGACAAACTGAGATTTTTTATACAGTGGTTAATATTGCTACTCTATCAGCTATGCCTCTGAATTCACATCCTGTTTCTAATTCATTGCTTTACAACTGAAGTATAATCTCCGCTAGCTAGACTCAAGAGATGTCTGGCTGCGCTTGAGGACGTAGTTCACCATCACAGGCCCTGCTCAGCAGCTCCTTCAGTCCTCGTTCACCTCATTGTTCAGAGCTGAGATGGATCCCAACCCCTTGTTCCCAGCCTCTTCATTTAGTGACCCCATAACCTCCTGCATCCATTTGAGTTCTGCATTCAGCTCCTGTCTGAGGGAGCTCAGGTGAGCTTCTCTAGTCAGGTAGCGACTGTCCATGCTAGCTAAGCTGGCGTCAGTTGTCCTCAAGTCCTCCTGGATGTCTTTCCTCAACGCCTCCGACTTTGCGAAACTCATAGCGCACCTGCGAGAGCTCCTGCCGAATGCTTTCACTTTCCTCTTTATACCAAGCTTCCTTCTCAATGTAGATGGAGAGAAGAGCCTCAACGTCATCCTGAAGGCATTCACGCTTCTGAGACACATTTTTAAGACCCGTTTCCACCAACGAGATGTCCTCCAGAACGTTGGCAAAACGCTCAAAGTTGACATAGGTGTTGTTGGGTAGCATGCTGGAGTGGGATTGAATGGTGTTCTTTCAGACGTTTGGTCTTCAGCTGCTGAGATTCCTCGTTTGTTTGCACCTCTACGGTGGCGCTGTAGTCCTCAGTCTGTTCGTGGGTCTTTGCATAGAGAAATTAGGAGGAAGAACGAGTAAGAAGGTAGTTCGCTTTTTCACCAGGATGACAAAGCACTCAACTCACGCAACAGGTTAAGCAGCAGATCCAGGCAGGAGAAGTTAATGCTGGTCTCGGGATGTTAGGATGAGGAGAACAGCATGGTACACACAGGATTCAGTCATCGATTAGAAGAATTCATCAACATGCGATTGCTTCCATGATGAAGACTTGCATGCATATGTGCATCTAGTAGTTGTCCAACAAGGTAATACCAGGATTTGCTGTTTAGATTTGTGATAGTTCACCCAAAAATTATAATTTTGGCATCATTTACTCACCCTTGTGTCCTTTTTAGGGATGTTTAACTCTTTTTAGGGATGTTTCAAATGCTCCTTACTATTAAATGAAAGTTAACAATGTCCAAGACATCACTGGACCCCATTGTATGGACATAAATAAAACACCTCTTAAAATTTCTTCACCTGTGTTCCACCCCTTTTGAAAAAAAACAGCATATACTGGTTAGGTATGTTTTGAAGCATGGCAGCTGGTTTAAGCTGGTCCTGACCTGGTATATAAGCTTGTTATGAGCTGATCATGTGCTGGTTATGAGCTGGTTTAAACTGGTCATGTGCTGGTCCTAAGCAACTAGATTCTGCTCAGGACCAGCTCATAAACAACCTATAACCAGCTCAGGGCCAGCTTTAAACCAACTCATGATCAACTAAGGACCAGCTTAAACCAACTGCCAAGATTTAAAACATACCTAACCAGCATATGCTGTTTTCAACAGGAACAGAAGAAATAAACAAAGTCAAGTTGAAAGTACAAGTTTGAAACACATAAGGGTGAGTAATTTTCACTTTTGGGTGAACTTTGCTTTTAATTGTACAATTCAATTAGAGTAGAGAAAGCAATACATAATATTACAGCAAGTTTTCCTGCCATTTGTGTGTAAACCCTGAGGTCAGTTCATTCTGTACACACCAGCAGAGTAAAGTTCAACACTCGTGTATGTTATAATGGCAGTAAGAAGCATTCATTTAAAAAAGCCACATAAGAGTAGATAAACATGCTTTCAACTGCATATGTTTCCAATTGAATCCAAGTGGTTACCTTAATCCAGGGGTGGTTGAGTGCGTCTTGTATCTTAAGCCTCTTTCTGCAAAGAAACCAAAAACAAAGCAAACTGAAGGTAAATGCAAAAGAAGTTCAAAACAGAAAAAGGTCAAGGAAACAGACAATCTCAGAGAAATGTAAGGTAGAAACTTAATTTGGACATATACGTAGCAAGTCTATGCATGCCTTAATACACACTTGATCTGTGAGACATCATCATAGAACATGACGGATACAGAACTGGCCTGAGACATTATTTAACATTTTAAACATGACTGTAATTAAAATTGCATGCTTATACCTGCCCAGTATTGTCAATAAAAAAAATATTTTTTGAAGATCAGTGACAGAATCCTATTTTTTTGATGTGTGTGCTTATAAGAAAACTACATAAAACTGTGATTTCCTGCAGTGAAAGAATAACACATTCCACTTAGACATACTCATTTTCCCCAAAAAGGCCTCAAAGATTTGTTGAACACTGCTGTTTCTCATTTCGGCTGAACCCTGATTTGACCTCTCACCTCGTATCTTTCACCAGCAGCTGTCTGATGAAGCTTTTGGCCAGTTCACTTGTGCTGCCGAAGAACTCTTCATCAAATTCGAAGTTCACGGCTGAGATGTTTGCAAGAGTTTCCTGTTTAGAGTCGCCCAGGAATGGAGATGCCCCACTTAATCTGAAACAGAAAGACAAATACTTGACCTATGTGGAAGCACATTGGAAATTCCTGTTAATTAATTCCTGAAACTGATCTCACAGTGGAATCCAAACACGTAGTTCATGTATCAGACAGCTGTTAAGTCCCATAATTATATTCATAATGGCGATGGGTGGAACAGAATGGGTGCCGCTGTCTGACAGCCCAAGGCTCAACCTGTCACTCATTATTCACTTTTATGGTTTATTGCTATATTTATTTACCTTTACAATTCTCTATGAACTGTAAATTCCATATTTATTTAATATCTGTTGTTCATATATATTAATTCATCTGCTCAATATTTATTTAAAAAGTAATTATTTAATACTTATTCAGGTTTTATTTAATATTACGTATTTATGTAATAATTCGTAGTTATTTGTTAATAATACTTTTTAATAATTACATTTAAAATTAAAATAGTTATTTATTTAATTATTAATATAATAATTAATTATAAACAACTATTGTCATTTTAAACTGCAAACTACTGCATAAACCACTGACTAATGACTATATGACTAACTAATGTAATAATTTAATTTTGTTTATTCTACTTTATTAAACACTTAGGTGATCTATATTTCAAATAAGAGAAAATTCAATTTTACAAAATGATTGTAAGATTTATTAATCTAAACTACTACGCCCTACAAACTGAGCATAAACTGAGTATCATGGGGGTGATTAATCTCATTAATAAAAAACAATGTTACACCCTTTATGGAAATGAACATTATTAGGAGGACTAATACAATAATCCTGATCATATTCACTTTGGCAATGGGTGTAGCATTATGGGTGTAATTGTTTCCCATTATGAGAACCTCTCATTCATTATTCACCAGTGTGCTTCATCAATACATTTGTTCAGCATGTGACCTGTGTATGGAACTCAATGGAATCTATAAATCACGCTGTGGAACGTCTATGAATGTCTGGATGTCCTGTCAGAGAGAAAAAAGGAATCCACATTCCTCCATTCACACTCACAGGATGTATGTAATGACTCCGATGGTCCTGGAGGAAACAAAGGGGCAGAAGAGAGCACATGGTTAAGCCATAGCCGAGTATTGACGCTTGCTGTATGTAAAGTAAAAAGCTAGATTTAGCTTTTTTTTTGCTTAAGAGTCCTTACCACATGTCTGCCTCTAATCCCAGCTGCTCATAGTTGACTATCTCTGGAGCTGAAAATAAACCAGGTTAGAGGCATCAGCTGCATTTCATGTGGGATGTCCAAAGATGGCAGAGATTTTCAGCAGCATCTGACACATCAGTAATATGAAAATGAATCACTTACTTTGCATTTTACATCATGGAATTTTGAACTTACCAACAAATTCTGGAGTCCCAAAAATGTTTTTGAAGTCCACTCCGTCCTTAATCCTATGCGCCAAACCAAAGTCGATAATTTTGATCCGCGGCAGTTGGATATTGTTATCCAGCAGCATGATATTTTCGGGCTGAAAACCAAATAAATGACCAATTAAAAGCCTGAGAAATTAAAATGTAATCAATTTACTTTCCATTGACATTATTGGTGTCACTATATGACGGCATTGAACTGGTCATTCTTTATTCACAAATCTTGTTTATTCCTACATTTGATTACATTTCAAATGATTATGTGAACATGTGTACTGTTATGTTTATTTGTTTATCTGATTCATATTTTCAATTATTTGCCTGATATTTTATTTAAAATTCAATTTAATTTCTGAATTAAACATTTCTGGAATGTTTGGTATTTTTATAATTGGATATTGTTTGTTCTACATTTACATGATCTATAGTTCTAAATAAAAAAATTCTACACTCAAGTGGGAAACACTTCAGTTTGATGCGAAGAAAATGTTACTGAAATGAGAAAAAGTGAAACAAACATTTTGAGTTCACAAAACACACTGTAGCCTTGTAAACCATTTTTGTATTGTTCGTGACAATGAAAACAGCGATGGAAATACAAGCTTTCTATTTTCAAGTCCATCTCAACAAATGCTACTTGTCATATGTGTGTCTGGCTAATCAATGCTAACCTCCACCTCAGCAGTTTGCATGCTGATGAAGTGGCTGAAGGTTTCGTGTAATTCTGAGGGACGTTGCGTGGGACTAAACACCTGTTATGTTCCGATATTAATGCCTCTACGTACTCAAGAGGTGAAAAGAGGCATCTAGCTGACCTCAAGTGTGGAGGAGGACGCACACCATGATCCTGTAGGAATTGTGCCATGGCTAGGATGTACAAGTACAGATTTGCCTCTAATCAATGTGAAAAGAAAGGCGAGAAAACTATATTTATATATATATATATATATATATATGTTAGCACCCTAAACATTTACTGGCTACTTGCAAAGTCTCTGAATTTAGCTGAGCATAATATGGCGCGTTTTGTCAAACTATCAGTAAACATGTATTTAGTAAGAAAGTTATGCAATGCTAATATTTTTTTGAGTTTGAGACATAGTTGCGTCTCATCTTGAGGGCCCTCCAGAGGTCACATTTGAAGGCTGCATACGTCATCGGGGTAGTCTCATTTAAGAAAAGTAACCGTTAAATTTCAAAGTAAAAATAATTACTGTATTACACCTCATGGAATAACAGTCAATTTTATGACGGTTACTTTTCTTAAATAAGACATCCTTGATGATGTATGTCTACAAAAAAAATATAATGCAGCCTACAAAGGACGCAGCCTCTGAAATGAGATGCAGCTTTTGAGTATTATGCTAAGCTAAGCTAATCCAGTGAGCTATATTAATATAGTAGCTATAATTAATTCTCAGAATTTAGCTGTTAGCTAAAATAGATATTTTCTTTTGTGAGGAAGGACATGTTTTGTTTACATAGGCTATCAGTTAGCATGTGTTATTTTGAACATGAGACTGTTATGCTAAGCTAAGCTAATATCCAATGAGCTGGCTACTTTCTAAATCACTGAATTTAACTTTTAGCTAAAATGACTTCTTTCGTGAGCATAGAATGACAAGTTCTAGCAGTTAGCATATGTTGTTTTGAGCAAGAGTGGGAGTTATGTTACGCTAAAATATCCAGTTACCTAGCTAGTCAATAGCTACTTTCTAAATCTCTGTTAGCAAAATTTGCTATTTTAGGAATGTTAATTGAAGTAAGTGAAATATAGTTATGAAAGTAATATCATTGAGTGAGCATATTCACAGATAAAGATAAACACTAAGATAAACGTATTAATTTGAATGAACAGCTGTTTATGTTTACCTAGCAGTTAGCATATAAATAAATTTTGCGCTAAACATTCGTATTTGTGTAAAAAGGCCTTCATGCTAAGCAGATATCCAGTGATATACTGCAATTAGTCACTGTTGTGTCTTGACTAATAGGCTACTAATTATTTCAGCATGGTACATTTTGTTTACATAGCAGTTAGCATGTGCTGACTGGAGCAAGAGAAGGAGTAAGCTAAAGTAATATCTTTTGAGTGTCTCCGGCTGGCCTTGTAGAGCTCAAGCGTGCGCTAGCGACTATGGAGATGCAGCACTTATGAAAACAGGATGCAGATTATGGCAAAGAACAGCGTGGGTGACATGTCTCATCATGTGCCATTGATAACCTCATGTTAGAGTGTCTGGACCCGGGACAGACGGGACGAAAAACACATGGGAATGGGGTGTAAACACACGTACAATCTCAGCCCATGATGGGACGGTGATCGACACTGTGATTAGTTAGAGCTGTCATTAGCAGAGGAAGGGCTGAAAAGAGTGAAAGGAAGGAATTTCCTGACGGTTGACAGAAACAGGGTCATGTGCATTCCCAAGAAACAGTACAATGGCAGGTCTTAGAAAAGTGAATAGCTATTTTGTCATGCAAAGTTTCAGGTGTTGCCATGCAACAGACCCGATTGTTCTTCAGAAAAGGCCAATTCACCGCTGCTTGAGGAAGAGCTAAACTGTTGCCATGGTGACCATTATATCCGTTTCTCGCCTCCACAACCAAGCCGTTTTTAGGAAGCTATATGACTGACTCCGGATCTCTTGTTTTGTACCTTCAGGTCAAAGTGTGCAATTTTCTTGGAGTGCAGGTACTGAACTCCGTTGAGGATCTGTTTGATGAATTCTGTGGCTTCCTCTTCACTCAGCGACTCCTTCTGAGCCAGGAAGTCGAAGAGCTCGCCTCCTAAAACACTGAAAAAGGACATTTCCATTGGTTAGAGGTGGTTTACCTGTCTAACACGCAAACCAACAGACATATGCAAAGAGTAAACGCAAGATATAATAAAGCATTACATTTCTTTTTTTCTACAAATTTTTGTTTGTTTAATAAATAAATAAATACTTATCTATTTAATATTTATGTAACTAATATTTACTTATTTATCTGATTAATATTAATTTAGCTGCTTAATATTTATTATGTTGTTATTATTATTTATAATACTTATTATATTTCCCGTTGACATTTTCACTTTTTTATAATTGGATATTGTATTGTATTAAATTATGTATATTTCTAATAAAAAAAATTAAAAGCATAACAATAGCTTAAAATATTTTAGTTTGAAGAAAAATGATTTATTTACTTATTTATCAGTGTAATTTTTTATAATATATTATGTATACAATATGGATAATATTATATATTATGTATACAATATGGATTTAATTTGTGTTTAATTCTGTAGAAACTTATTGACTTTAATTTATATAATTATTATTTTATCCATCCATTCATCACTGTGGCTTCCTTTTTTAATAATTGGATATCAGACTATATATTGTAATTTAATTATGTATGTGATGTATATTTCTAATAAAGTTGGTTGAGGAAAAAAACATTACATCTTTGAAGCTTTAATAAAATATTTATGTTTGACGAACTGATTTATTTATTGACTTATTTATCAATATAATATTTTCTATACAATATGCATTTAATTCATATTTATTTTACTTAACTTGACTGATTATTTAATTTAATATTTATTTTTTTATACTATTACATTTACAAATGTACTATACTATTAATAATACAAATGTATCTGTTTAATATGTTTATCCCAGTGGCATCTTTGCTATTTTTATAATTGGACATCATTTGCATATTGTAAGTTAAGTATTTGAATATTTCTAATAAAGCACATTTCTAATAAAAAGATAATCTCAATCCTACAATCATTGTTAAAATCTATTCATTAGTCTAAACTAAAATGGCCTCCTGACAGAGCGAACCCAGTTTATCTCACACATACAGAGATGTTCATCTTAATAAAAGGAGACTAGTAAACTTCCTCTGTGACATGTAACCACAGCAGCTCTTAAAAATGGCTTAGTACAGCTCTTTTTATCATCAACATCAAACCACTTTATCTTAGCTCTGCAGAAATCTCATTCCCATACACTCACAGGCATTTCAGTACAGTCACATATCAGCTCAGCTGAACAAGCACACTATGTCTCCATTTTGAAGCCCGAGTATTTGAGCCAGAAAGATCACTTAAAATGCAGAGCAGCTGACAGTCACAGACAGTCCATTCTGTCACAGTTCTGATTGGATTCAGGCCACAATTAGTCCTAATTGAGCTTCTACGCTCTCATGCACTTATTACAGGCATGGTAAACCTGAGCCGGGCCTCCCAGCAACTCTAGAGCACTGACATTTACCACAGCTTCCTACACATTCAGAGAATGACAAACACACAGGCCGTGGACGTTTAAACTGCTCCCACAGCACAAGGGGTCATGGGCAGGGATGGCCATCCTTTCAAATACATGTATTTGAAATACTATTTTGTGTTTAGTATTTTTGTATACTTGTTGATACAGGAAACCGGCAGTCTAATAAAGAGGTTGATTGGCAAAAAGTATTTAATGCATTTTGAAAATACAAAAATACTAAGATTAAATTTATTTAAATACAAAACACAAAATAGTAGTATGGGCAGTATTTAATGTACATGTATTTATGTATATGAAATACTGCCCATCCCTGGTCAAGGGTAACATTCAGTGTAAGTAATATGTCATATTGGCACCTTTGGCATAATATTTACAATGTACAATGATTTTGGATGCACTAATCTTGATGTCACATACTATTTAGGATGGAGAATATGTGAAATGGGAGGCAGACTGCACCATGCAGCCATTTTTGTCCTTTAACACACCTGATCTCATGAATAAGATGTTTGTTAATGGTAGCTGAAAAAGCTGTTATAGTTCAGGACTAGATGTAACCTTCTTTCGAGAAGGTCTTAAGAGACTGAAGTATAGAACTACTGGTTCAAACAGCAGTGAGTAAGGACGAGGACGAGGATGAGGGCGGCAGGCGTTAGTCAACTAAAGCGTAATGTCATTTGAGGACTCGCACACATTAAATAAAACTGTAGCTTGCATTGATTTGAAGATACAACCTAGTATGTTATAGTTTTAATGGATTTCCTATTACATTTCTGAAAATGGCCTTCAAATCCAGCGAATATTTTGACTTTTTTTACTTTCACTGTACATTAAGAAATCTTAAAGTTGCGGTAACAAAAACAGCATTTTCTAGTTTTCAGGGTCAGAGATATATGGATGTTTTTTTTAGTCACTGAATAAGAAATAAAAAGGTAATTGCAACATTTTATCTCTAATTTCTCACTTACAATTTATTTTAGCCAAAATTGTGAGATAAAAACTAGCAGTTGTAAGGAAATGCCTGAATTGTGAGCTGACTTTTTTTTCAGAATTAGACTATATAACTAAAATGTGACATAAATTGCAAGACATAAACTCACAAATGTGAGAAAAAATCCATAAATGCAATTCTGACTTTATTTCTGACAATTGCGAGTTTATATCCTGCAATTATGGCTTTACAACTCGCAATTTATATCACCATTTTGACATTATGACTCACAAATTCAAGTTTATATCTCGCAGTTCTATGTTCATATATTTCTCAGAATTGCAAGGAAAAAATTTAAAATTGCATTTTGAGATATAAATTGCAATTGTGAGAAAAAAGAATTATGAAACTTAAACTTACAATTACAAGAAATACATTTCGAATTGCAATTCTGACTATTTCTGATGAGTACGAGTTTATATTTCACAATTTTGACATTATAACTTACAAATTCAATTACAAGTTTATATCTCGCAATTCTACGTTTATATATTTCTCAGATATATATTTCTTTATATCTAGATATATTTCTCAGAATTGCTAGTAAAAAGTCCGAATTTTGAGATATAAACTTGCAACAGCAAGAGAAAAGCCAATTACATGACAAACTCACAGTTGCGAAAAAAATTCAGAATTACTATTCAGACTTTATTTCTGACAATTGCGAGTTTATAATACACAATTTTGGCTTTACGACTCACAATTGCAAGAATTCTGACTTTATTTCTTGCAGTTCTATGTTTATATATTTCTCAGATATAGGTTTTTATATCTAAATATATTTCTCAGAATTGTGAAAAAAAAGTCAGAATTGTGAGATGAGTCACTATTATCTTATCTTTATTTTCTTATGTCATGTTGGAAACAGGCTTCCATAGAGATAAAATGGAAGTGGTTGAGTTAAAACTAAATGAAATTGTGTTTTTTTGACAAAGCCTTGAATTTGGCTTAGGAAAGCAGATGAAAAGGTTTAGGATACGGCCCCTACAGAGTGAGTGGGTAATTGTAGCTCTCAGAAACGGCGTGGGAGGACGTGTTCTCACTCACAGCTCCAGGATGAGCACCACGTCAGTGCGGTTCTCGTAAACATCATGCAACGTGATGATGTTGGGATGCTGGAGCTCCTGTAGGATGTCCACCTCTCTCTCGATCTCCTCTCGCCGAACGCCTCTCCGGCTCGCCCGATTCTGACGCTTCTTGATGAACTTTGCAGCATATTCCACACCGGTACTCTTCTCCGTACAACGCTTCACGATGGCAAACTGCCCACTGAGTGAAAGAGAGAGAGTCACAGAAAAACATTCAGTTCGTCATTCTAAAAAGCCAGATGATGAATGATTTGAGAAATCACATTTAACATTCATCTCCCCAGGATATGGTTAATAACACAATAGCAGAAAAAGCTGCCACATCGTATCTGTCAGTTTTGTAGGATTAAAACATTCCAGGGGATTTAACCATTTTCTAGTTTCTTCAAACAAACTTGGTTGAGAAAATAATCGACTGCACAAGAATAAAACAAAACGAACATTCGGAACAATGTATAAACCATTCATGTATATAAAGTGACTTTAAAGTGAATTTAGTTTCAGTAGAAGCCAGTGTGTTCTTTATCCTCCCTTGAACTCACTGTGCGCTCATTTAGATCTTTATATGTGATGTAAATGTTAATGTAACAAACAAAATGCATGAATTGTGAAGGAAGGTAGTGCCTCCACATCACTATAACAGGCTAATATCTGAAAGAATAAATTAATAGATATTAACTTGTAAATGGATCAAACCGGTGGAAATTTGGCACTAATATTTTAGTTTTTGTTTCGCTTTTGGGTATATCTGAATCTAAATCAAACTGAAACATATCTTTATCTTATCTGTAAGCAAGGTGGTTTTTATGCCCCGCAAAATTTGCCATTGATTAAAAATGACTACAATAAAAAAAAAATTTTTTTAAATGTATAAATTAAATTTTGATGTGACTTGTTTTTTTAATAAATAGCATGTTAATATAAACATACAAAATATTCTAATATTTGTTTATTGTTAATAGTCCCAAGACTATTAAAATGCAAGGCTTTAATAAACAATAAACAATATATGCCTGATAATGAAATTATACTGGACTAAAAAACACAGACCCACAGATTGCACTTCTTCATTGCACAAGTTGACCACATTTCACTGAGACATAGTTTCTTTAAAAGAATTAGCTGCTTAGTTAATTTCATAAAAATGTAAACAGAAATGCTTGAAATCCTACAACACCAACTGGCAGTAACATTAGAAACAAGAGAAAATACTTAACTGGAGCCAAATGAGTCTAAGTATAGTCTCTATTCGCTCAATTTAGCTCTATCGTGTGCTACATAAATCACCACATTACAGTTTAATTACAGAGACTCTTTTACAATATTACATACATCTAACATCCCAAGTAAATTAACATATGAACGCCCACGTTCACATATCAATGCATATTCAGTAACTTGGCATAGCTTTGCTTTTAGCCTGTGAAACCCATCGGGTTTGCGCTGTTGAACTGAACAATCAATTATGTGTTGGATCTTTAATGCTGCAATATGTCTCCCTTTAGAATCTCGGAACAGAATGTTTCTTGCATAGCGAGAGCCTGAGAGGAAATCCTGCCGCAGGGAAGCGCGCACCAACTGGGGTCACAGTGTGGGAGGAGAACGCTCTCAGAGAGGAGAGAGAGAGAGAAGAGGAATGCTTCTGTGTCAAAGACGCTTTTGCTTCCTCACACATACTTTGAACATTTCAAACAATATCTCCGAGACATGCTGCTCGTGTTATTTGTTGGTTTGTGTAGACAGCGGGTAGAAAGGATACATTAAAGTAGGAATGCACAGATACTGGTTCATGATCAGATTCCAGTCCGGAAAGAAGTTTTAAGATGTTTTAAAGGGGGTCATACAACAGAAAAAATGCAATTGCTCTTTTAAAATAAAAGTGTTCATTTTATCAAGTACTGTAGACGTATTCCAATCAATCATCAATATAATCTATCCTTCATTCCATTCATTCAGTCATTCTAACATTGGGCAATAAATCGCCATGATCTTGGCTTACAACCATATTATCATTAAGTATAATGACAGACTTGTTAACATTTTCAGTGAACTAAAACCTTAAACGCTAAATCAAACTTCTGCTAAAACAATATGGAATTGAAACAATATGGAATTTAAAAACCTCAGAAAGCCAAAGCAAAGGTACTACCATTCAAAATATTGATTCTGTATTTTTTAAGACTTTTTAAAGTCTCTTATGCTCATCAAGGCTGCATTTATTGATCAAAAATACAATAAAAACAGGAATATTGTGAAATATTATTACAATTTATAATAACTGTTTTCTATTTTAATACATTTCATACTTGTGACGCAAAGCTGAATTTTCAGCATCATTACTCCTGTCTTTAGTGTCACATGATCCTTCATAACTTAATTTAAATATGCTAATTTGATTATTATCAATATTTTTTTTACATTCTGTTGAAACAGTAATACTGTACATTTTGTTTCAGTTTTTTTATTACCAGAAAGTTAAAAAAAACAGTTTGAAATGGAAATCTATTTAACATCTGAAAATTATAAATGCATTAAATGTATCAAAAATGACAGTAAAGACAATTAAATTGCAAATAATTGACAATTATTTTCTTACCAATTCTGAATAAAAACTGAATTGTGAGATAACTTAAAATTAAACTTGCAATTCTGTTCAATTCAATTGTGAGATATGAACTTGATGAAAATTCACAATTATCTTTATGCATGCATGTATGTATGTATGTATTAATTTACTGTATATATATTCTTGGTGGAAATACATTGAATAATTATAGGTATTCATTTATTATTTTTTTAAAGTAATGACCCCAAACTTTTCTACAGGATTATATAATGGCCTTCTCATCATTCAGCAACTTGGCTACTCACAACAGAGATCATGTACATATAGAAACAAAGTCTTAAAAGTACAGCAACACAAACAACATTTGCTTTTAAATATAATAGATAGGGTGGTCAGTGTCTTCTAAGTTTAAACTCCTTTATTTGTCTTAATACAGAAATGTATTCCTGATGCACATGGACAGGCAGCACATGAAGTCAACAGATTTAGGAAGTGTCTCTGAGTCACGACTATATGCGACTAACAAGCCTGCAGATCTAGACGGACTGCATGCAAACTGCATGACTAAGCGAGCCGCTCTTGATATCATGCCTCATGTCAGCGGATGTACATTTGGCCCGGCTCATTATCAGCTGTGACCAGAAAAAAACTGCCTCTATAAACTCCATAGTGCTTGTGGCAGACGAACTGTACCATCACAGAGAGGAGGGATTAGACAGAAACAGACAGCAGGATGAGGGGGAAAAAACGAGGGATGATGCCTCCACTGTGAAATGCACGGGATGTTTATCAAGGTTTTTAAACATCGTCATCTGTAGGAATGTCTTTTAGCAGACCACAGACTTATAATAGATGACTGTGTTTTAGTCTTATGTCACTTATTAAATGTTACATTAAACATTTCATGTTGACTGTTAGTTCAGTTTTAGATAAGAATATCATGCAACAACTTTATGGGTCTTTGATTCTTCAAAGTACTGTGCTTCTGTGTTCCTGTTCCCCTTTCTCAGATTTCACATGGGAAGTATATAAAAATACGATGCTGCAGACTAAACTTCTGTTTGTCACCTGCTGTTCTTGTTCATGCATCGAGTTCTGAATGCGCTGTGAAAATAGGCTGTGTGGATTATGCACAGTGAGCAGATGATTAGACCATGACTGGCCAGTGAAGCCCCACTGAGAGCTTCCATAAGGCTGTGATAGGATGTGTCTGTGTTATCATTGGAAACACGCCACCCTTTTCCTCTTCTACATGTTAGTGCTACAGAGTAATAAATAAATGTATTTCACATGATTCATCGCATCCAAAATAAAAGTTTTTGTTTACATAATATATGTATGTGTACTGTGTATATTTATTATAAATACAAACAAATATGAAAATATTTACATGTATATACATTTATATTCTTATATTTAATATTATATATAAGTATATTGAATATATAAACATAACATTTTTCTTAAATATATACAAAACATATTTTGAATGCGATTAATCGTTTGACAGCACTAATAAATGTATGTATTTATTTAATTGTTAATTATATATTATATTATATATATATTAGGGCTCTCAAATCAATTATATATATATATATATATATATATATATATATATACTGTTTATTTGTACATGTATATAAATACACACACACATATATATTTAAGACATATTTACATTTATATCATACAAATATTTATTGATGCAATATGATGTTCATGTATATATATACACATATATTTACATTTATGCATTTAGCAGGTTCTACATTTTTTTTGTCAGTATGTGTGTTCCCTGGGAATCAAACCCACAACCTTTGTGTGCTAACGCAATTTTTTTTTATCCACTGAGCCACAGGAACACCACACACACACACACACACACACACACACACACACACACACACACACACACACACACACACACACACACACACACACACACACACACACACACAATACACACACACACACACACACACACACACACACACACACACACACACACACACACACACACACACACACACACACACACACACACACACACACACACACACACACACACACACACACACACACACACACACACACACACACACACACACACACACACACACACACACACACACACACACACACACACACACACACACACACACACACACACACACACACACACACACACACACACACACACACACACACACACACACACACACACACACACACACACACACACAACAAAACATTGAATGAGGAAAATAGAAGGAATGGCTTGTTTTTTCTACTGCGAATTGATTGGATGTAGTGAAGTAGGCGTTTAATTCAGAAATTAATACTGACAGTTGGAGGGGTGTGGTTAAGGATGTCATGCTCATGCCCAAGCCGTCAAACTGAGGTCATCAGAGAAGGCCCGTCATTTTAGAGGCGAGGAGCATTTTCAGATTTGGATTAAAGAATATAAAGGCAAACTACATTTTTTGGTGGATTGACTAGCACGGATTAATTGTTCACCACCATAAAAATAACAATGTGTGCTAATAAAATAAATATAGTCCCTTTAATTCTCATTATCATAATGGATTAAAATCTCATTCTCATTATTCTGAGAATTAAAAATATATATATTTATAGGGTACTATTTAGTGTACTATATTAAATTATGCTGAATTAATTAAAAAGTATAATAGCATAAAATACTAAATAAGAACTAACTGAAAAATCATCACTATCAATAATGAGAATGAAAAAGTACTCAAAAGTAAAATGTCCAGACATATTACGGTGATGAAAATCTGAGAGGAAAATGTGCTTGACTGTCATGAAAATTTCACAATTCAAATAATTTTAATAGTTTCAAAAAGGTGCAGAAAAAACAATGTCTTGTTTATTTTTATTTTCATTTTATTTTGGGGTGAATTATGACCCAAATTTAAGTAGCCACAGAAATGTTTTTTATTTTGTTTGTTTCTAACAAACGGCCTCAAGGCCAAGGGCAATTTGCCTGACCTTTCTGCTTGTTTTATTGCAAAAACACTGACATAATGAAGACAGAGAGATGTGTCTGCTAGAACAAGAAACACTGATTTAAAGAAAACAACATTTATTCCACTCAAAGGACCTTTTTCTCACTGTGTCTAATGCTGTTTTCTGTTCACATAACGCAATAAAATCAAGAGAATAATTGCATTAGAGTTCAGTGTCTTTGGCAAGCAGAACCTAAAATGTTTGATTGCTAAATCAGTAGAGACTATTGGCCACATCGATAACTATGTTTGTTTAACAACCCATAACCCACAGAGATATGAGAACGCCAAACACTGCTAGGTCTCTGCCTGGAAAAAAGGGTCGGGTTGTCCGCAGAGAGCTCAGAGGGGCCTACATGATAAGAGGTTTTCCCCCATACACATATACACAGTTACACACACAGCGCAAAGGTATGGAAAACCAAAACAGTCTGAACTGGAATGTGTAGCCGGAGGGACCCGGTCTCTTCCAGATACACAGGAGAACGCAAGCCTCGACCTGTGTTGACCAAAACAACTCAGCGTCTCAAATTTTCTTTCCATTTATTACATTAGTGGCATATTTCACCTTCACAGGTCACAATAATGTCATGTCAGTTTACAACACATGACAGTGCAGGCAACATATGTGATGAAGCGAATCTGTGTATAGCAATTTACTTAAAGCATATTATTTTCTGATTAAGATCTATTCTATTTATGTCTATCCTGGTTAAGTATTACTGCAAATCTCAACTTTTTGAGCTGTAATGTCCTAAAATTACCATTGCTTGGACATACACAGTTGTAAATTACTGTGGACATTCTGAATAAGGTGTTTTTGTCCCAAAAATCTGATTAAAACAGAAATATTCCAGTTGTTTTATGCAGATTTTCAAGAAACTATAAACACAGTTAAATCTGGTTGTTGTTGTAAATTTACTTGCATAACGCTTATAAAATCGGAATAGGACCATATTCTGATTAATATCAGAATATTTTTGTAAACAGAAATATTTCAACCTTCACATGAAATTCCCAAAGGCATTGATTTCAATTGAAATGACTGGATATCACATGCAAAAATTTACTGAATAACAGTAAATCTGGCCGCACTTAAACACTTCCTGCTTCACAAACGGACCTTGCATTCAAATGCCTTCGAGAAGGTTTGTTTTAAAGATGTATTACATGCTTTGTTTGTCAGAGGTGTGATTTACAGAAAATCTGAGGGAGGACAGAGGCATCCCATTGAAGGCGTGCCACTAGTCTCTGTTCTAAGCCCGCTTGTGTTTCTGACGGCTGAAGGTCTCAGTGGATTTCCACTCCCAACAGCTGCTGGTTATTAGCCGGATGGCCTTACTGGCCGTGCGCTTGACTAAACGGCGCCAGTCCAATATTCAAATGCAGGTCCAGAGGGGACATTATGACACTGAGTTTCATTATGTCCATATGTGTATACATGAAAAAGTGTGTCTTTGCTGTGACAACAGGATGGAACAGATGTTAATGCATTCTTTATCTGGGCTAGGTCTCAGTTAAATAGCGAGTTTAAAACAACAGAGCGTGTTTTATTTCCACCACAACGGAACATAATATGCATATTTCATTGACCAATCAGCTTTCAGGACCGAAAGTATCCATTTGTGTAAAAACAATAAAACATTATTGCATTACGGATGTCATTTCTTAGAAATTCTACCAGTGATTTCCTCTCAAACTGAACACACACTGTCATTCCTCCCACACAATCTATCATAACAGCTTTTCAACTCCTTCACTTCACAGCTGCAGAATACTTGCTTTTCAGCACTTTGGACAGATGATTGTTTGTGAATAAAACATTAACAGACGCTTCATTAAAGCATCTTGTTTGGGCAGTATTCGGAAAACAGCAGTGGGGGGAAGAATGCGAGGAATGTGCGTTGATGTTTCGACAGATCCCTGTCCCTCCAACTCTTTTGCTAAAAATAACTTATTTTGTTTTTATTCAAACTTGTTGACATGCACAAAGAATTGCTATTATTGCACTGGGAGTTTAGTGAGGACTACAACAGGATGCTTAAAATAGCCAACTTTACCCAGATACCCCTGGATCAGCTCATTGTGGGGATCAATAGCATCTGTCATTGACTTCAGTTGTCAGACACCTACATATCTGTCTTTGAGCTTTGAAAGAAATGGATTCTTGAAAATATTAAATCAAAACGTTTTAATGGGAATAGACTAGTAGTAAAAATTGTATGCAAATAAAAACATTAATTGAATAAACACAAGCAGGACCAATTTCTGCAAACATTATTTATACATTTGAACATTGCAACAATTTAGATACTGTTGCATTTTTTGGTAGTTTTTATTAGCTGCTACTGATATCTAGATATAATGTATACAATACTGTTCAAAGGTTTGGAGTTGATAAGATTTTTTGAAAAAATAACACTTTTATTCATCAAGGATGCATTCATAGTGCTACAAAAAAAAGGGACAACATTTTTCACATAAAATCTATCGAAAATTTAAAGGACATTACATTTTAATCGGTTGATTAACGGCCAGTGTGGTCCAACCTAGCTATCGGTATCGGTAAAATACACTATCGGTCGACCTCTAGCCACTACTGCCAAATATTGGACAGTTAATTGGTCCAGATGATGCGTTTATATTGGTTATAAAGTCTTAAGGTCACATGTGTCATTAAAATAATCATAAAGTATTTACAATTTGTTTGCCAACTGAAAATATAAACAATCTTCTTTAATCAAGTCTCATTATGACATATTGAACGGACTGTACTTTTGTGCTCACTTCAAATGATATATGACGTCCACTCTGACTAAAGTCCACAGGCAGCTGTCTCTTCTTACTTGACTTGCTGAAATATGAGTCAAAAATGTCTTGACAAGTGTGTTATCAATGTGCGGGCTGATTACTTAGATTATTAGTCATCGCAGTGTTCACTCTATGACTCATGAAGTTACTTTCACTCTCTTATGGCAGAAAAGTTTGAAATGATTCTCCATTAATATCATAATCAAATTATCGTGGGCCTGGAATAACAGATTTATGGGTGGGGACATTATTGACATTAATGAGTCCCTCTTGTCCCCTGGTTTTCCCATGACAACAGCCCTGTATATAGAGTATACGATGACTCACAGATAAGCGAACAGCCAATAAAGATACAGACCAGAAACATATCGTAAGCTGTTATGGAAAAAAACCTTGAAAACCAACAGCTGTGTGTACAGTCTGTTGCTATGTGGATGATTTGCACAATCTCTTAAAAAAGATACACATGCAGTACATATATTTATAAAATACTATCTATCATATTGTATCAAGAATCATGTCAAAATGTACACAAACACATCAACTCTAAACAATGCACAAATTCTCTCATCTTCTAAAGCTTTCATCACTTCCTCCTATTGCTTAACCTCAAGTGAAGGGGAACATGGCATGAGTTGCTTTTTCTCTCGTAAAACAAGCAGAATTGAACATTTTTAAATGCTGTTCGTGAAGGGCTATCCAGCATCATCCGTCTGAGTAGCACATGTCAGATCTATATAAACTAAATGTTTTAGCCAAATACAAGCTTGCTCATGAAAGAGACAGGCTTGCCAAAGCGGCTGACTCAAAAGCACAGTTTAGCAATGTAACAAGGATCACTATGTATAATGTGTTACATAAGAGCTCTTCCTCTATCTTACCTGTCGACTAACAAACTAGCTGGAACTGGTATCTGTGACATTACTGCACAACATATACTGACTGGATCTTATAGACCTTTAGACTCCATACTTAATTTGAAGTGAAAGATGAAAGTGAGGCTGTGCAAGACAGAGGTACGATCCGACCAATGTGATTGATTCACAGAATACACTGGAAAAAAAATCTGTAAGAAATTGCAAGTAAATTAATTACAAAGAAATGGCAAATAACACATTTAATTAAACATGACATTTTGAAGTACAAAGACTGAAACATCTGTGTTTTATTTACAACTTAAAAATATATATTTTTACAGTGTACAAAACAATTTTTTCTATAAATCATTCGTATTCGTAAATTGGTTTATGTATTGAGGTTATTAAAGCTGTTTGCGTAGCTTCTCAGTGAACTACAGCTCTGTGTATTACCAAATGCAGCACCATTTGAAAACATGTGAAAAAATAATACCACGTTTAATAACATGTTTTTACTCCAAACTCACTTCATTACGTCAGTCGAGTGTTTGAAAAATCCTTCTGTGAGATGACGTGGCTTCTTACACAGAATAAGGCATGCAACATATTTCATGGTATTCTAAGGAGTGATAAAGTCTATGATTAGCATTGAATTATTATATACTTTATTATAATTAAAATAATAATAATAATAATAATATGAACTCAGATAAACCATATATTGCCGTAGTCATGCGTTTATTAGTCATGTTGAATCAATGAAAGCAGTTAAATCTTCTGTTTATTCAGCTGCAGCGGGACTTCTTCTGCGGGGCGTATTTGTAGTTTCAGCAGGAGACCGCCCACTGTCCTCCGGATGGAGATTTACTGCTGATCACAGAACCAAGCTTCACTTATGCGCATGACAATCGCAGCTTTTGCCCAATCGCGATTGCGATTTCATTTCGAGTAATCGAGCAGCCCTAGCTTGTAGGTATTTACAGAGATTTAATGAGGCTCAGAGGTGGTATGAGTGCAGATATATTCTCAATGCATACATATTTTATAAGTTAAAGTGGTTAATAATGCCAACAATGAAAAACTATGTAAACATTATTTTTGAAAAGTTGTCAATTTAACAAAGATTATTATATTGTTGTACAAGCAAATACTATTTCAATTTGTCTACTTCAAAGTTGTATAATTCAATGTGCAACTTGCCGTTTCTTTGTTTAAAATGCTTATCTTAGTAATTATTTGTGAGATCAATTTCTGAATGAAAATTATGGATAACATCTTCCTGTAACAAACATGTACAATGACAAATATAGCCAACTTGTACACTGTCATCAGTCCATTATAGAGATTCCAATCATCTCTGAATAAAGCTTCTGTCAGCAACAAGCCCCCACCTCCAGGGAACAAAATGGTTGCATAGAGGGTCTCATTTGTCCCACACTGTATGTCAACCTTTGAAGCAGGTGATTCATGCAGTGGTATGACAGCCAGTCCCTCCGATTCGCACACGGAACATGAACGCTGGTGGGAGTTTATGAGTGTGAACAATTCTTTGCATTTAAGTCTCTTCATTCTTTCCTTCATTCTTTCTTCTGATAGACATGTTTGCAGCTGCTAATGAGTTACAAATCATCACACACAGCTCTGTGAAACCACATTTGAGCTATTTCCTCTTTCACACGCAAGATACGTGTCAGTGTGCGTGAGCATTTCCACCTCAAACGCATCTGATACTCCATGAGGTCTGTGGGGACGTAAGCATCATTTTGAAACAAGAAAACCAAAAATTACCAAAAGAACTTCTGGGCTTTTTGAGTGTGCAGAGGACATGATTGCTTTTAACACACATAGCTAAGCTAACAACCTTTAGCTTTTGTACTTTGTGCTGTAGTGGCCTGTATGTTCTCTGTTGCAACAATTACTATTGGCTCACATGTAGGCTATTAAATGTATACTAAGTGTATATGTTAAACCTAACACTAAAGCTGTGTTCTAAACCCGAGTGAGCTGCAATGCTGTCTACTGCCTACATAGGCAACTGCATTCCAAGACAGCATGCTTACATTCCCAGAACCACATAGACATCAACTGAACACACAAAAAGAGCTCTGCGCAGAAGCTTAGCATGTTGCTAACAACACAATACTCAAAAAATATATAACGCATAGGGTAGAATACTACAAAAATGTTTAAAACTAAAAAAACAAAAACGAATGAAATACACATATATTATCAATATTTCTCCTGCTTTCTCCACCATCTTGGATTCAGTTTGACTTTATTTTGGCCAAAATGGGGTATGATGAGATGACCTGTTGTCAAATTACAAATTTTGAGTGATAAAATGGGATTGTTTGTCCAATTTTACCAATCAAAATTTGTAATTCGACAGACTTACACTGAAGCAGGAAACCAAGCAATTTCTAGAGACAAGAACTTTACAGAGAATTAGTGATTGGTTATTTTGCCTTACAGGGATAGTTCACCCAAAAATGAAAATTTCCACATGATTTACTCACCATCAAGCATCCCAGGTGTATATAACGTTCTTCTTTCAGATGAATATAATTGGAGCTTTATTAAAAATGTCCTTGGCCCTTCCAAGCTTTGATGTTTTGAAGCATGGCAGCTGGTTTGAGTTGGTTATAAGCTGGCTATGAACTGATCCTGAGCAGGAGCTAGTTGCTTAGGACTAGCACATGACCAGCTTAAACATGCTCAAACCATGCTTCAAAACAAACCTAACCAACATATGCTGTTTCTTTTTTCAACAAGCCTTTAGTAATCCCCAGAGCTGTGTGGAGTGCTTTTTATAATGGATGGATGCACTGCCATTACAAAGCTCGGAAGAGCCAGGGTATTTCTAATTTAACTCTGATTTTATTCGCCTGATAGATTAAAACTCATATAGACCTAAGATGGCTTGAGGGAAATTAAATCAGGGGGGAATTTTCATTTTGGGTATCCCTTTAAGTCCCGTTTACAAATGACAATAACTATAAATATTCTATGAGAAGTCCACTCCACAACTATAATGATAATGACACCGAGGAACAGCATCATTGGGATCACTTACAGAACACTTTTTTTTCCTCTCTTGATGTTGAACAACAAAAACACTGACATCAATCAGAAACACCTTTAAAAAAAATTGACAGATGGCAAAACTGCAGCGCATGCTCAATATGAACACAACATTATCGTCTATTGATGTGGACACTGATATAGTTATCATCTGCCACCGTGGCTCAGTGGTAGAGCATTGCATTAGCAGTGCAAAGGTTGTGGGTTCAATTCCCAGGAAACACACATACTGAAAAAATTTATAGCCTGAATACTAAGTCACTTTGGATAAAAGCGTCTGCTAAATGCATCAATGTCATTATAGTTACCGCTATAGTTATCATTTTTGGTTTGAACAGGCCTTTAGACCAGTAAAGATCCAACTATCATCAACTCCCTAAGCATGTTTTGCCAACTTCTGTGCAGGCAAACACCACTTATATTTTCTTCAAAAATTGTTCAGTGCCTTTGAAGAAAATAAAATCAACATGTTACCCAGTGTTTGTGCTATTTAAGATCATTACAGTACTGTATAGTTAGCTTAGCAACATGCTAACTTCAAACTCTTCAAATAAAGTTTGTAAAATGTCGAGTTCTTTAGAAAATTCTAGTTACAGTTAAACAAAGCTGGTCCTTCATTAATATAAAGTAACTGCCCATGAACGTATAGCGGTGCTATCAACCCCGTTTTCAGTTACAGTCCTGCAAGAGAGGTCAGGTATCTCATCTAATCCAGGGTGTGTCATAGAAACTGTGCCTTTGAGTGGGACACAAAGCCATCCAGGCAGATGGCTGAGCCTGTTACATATTGCAAACAATAACAAACATCTGTCTTTAGCCAATAGTACCTCAACTAGGAGGTGTCCATGACAAAAGGGAACAACATTTCCCAACTACAGGAGGAAGCTCGCCTGAAAACAGTTGTATGGCCTTTTTTGTACATATTCAAGTTTTTATATGACAGATGAGCGCCAAAGGGTGACTTTCACCTGCAACCTCTAACAAGGGGAGAAACACGAAAGTAACCTGGGTGTGAGACTATACAACTTTCCTGAATGTTCACGCAGTTTAGCCCTTCCTGTCTGGATGGATTTGTAACTTCCTTCTGCTGAAATGGTAGAAATGCTGTTATTATAACAGTTTTTTTGTGCATTAGTAAGTGTTAAGCTTGCCTGTTGTGGCAGCTTTTAAGGGGAGTGTGCTTTGTCAGAGAGAACAAAATATGGCTCAAGAATGAGAACCGGTGCCAAGGGAAAAGAGGGTGGGGGCCTCACGTTTTTGTTCAGTGTAATCTAGATCCTTCCTAATATTCCGAACTAATGTCATTTTTATGATTATTGTAACAATATGATATGCTAAAGCGATTGAAAAAATAGCCTTTGTTTTGTTTGTCCGCAAAATGAAAATCAGTAGTGTCTAAAACACTTGACAGCCCTAAAAAAAAAAAATCCAAAAGAGGGTTTTGCACCATGCCATAGAAGAACCATCTTTGGTTCCTCAGATAACCTTTCAGTGAACAGTTCATAAAAGAACCACTTTTTAGTGTGAAGAACCTTTTTCTCCATAAAGAACCTTTTGTATTGAAAGGTTCCATGTTAAAGGTTATTCATGTAACCATAAATGACAAAAAAGAAAATGTCTTTGTTCTTCTGAAGAACAAAATCATACAATTTTAAACAACATAAATTTTCATTATAGGTTGAACAATATTCTCCATAACAGTTTTGATCTACTGCAATACATTGGATGCATTTTGTTATTGTCCAGTAACATACACAATCAGATAAGCTTGTCAGGTATCAAGTAAAACCCTTTTGTTCCCAAACTCTAGCTCCCCAGCTGTTAACCTATCCCATAAATACCCTCGGGGGACGGTCCATACCTTAACCGGCAAGTCAACAACCCAGAAAAGCTGGAAGCGATAACAAAACATCATCAGGCAACTCATCATATCACTTACCTTCCAAGTTCTTCACCAATATCATAGAAATCCTCCACTTTTTGTTGCTTGAACACAGCCATTCCGAATGTCCTCATTGATGATGATTGTATCTCAGTAAACAGGGGAAAGCAGCAGATCAAATTTGTCTTTAGGTGTCCATCGAGAAGCACACAGGCTTAGGGAAGTTCTGCAGGTTTGTAGGGTGCAGCTCTGAAAGTCACAGACACTCACATAAGCACATGTTCCTGCATGCTGTACAACATTCCTTCACTTCCAGAAGGTGTAAGAGCAAGTTTCACATCTGTCTCACTTGGACGTAGAAGGTAATGTGAGAATGTCACAAAACAAGCAATTTTGCTTACTGGTGATGTAAGGTATATATTTTGTCTGCTGTAACTAGACAAAAAGAGTCGTATGTAGGATATAATTGATGTATCAAGTCATTAAAAGTGATCAAATGACTCTCTTTAGAAGAAAATGAGGGTTCAATGTCATGAACTATCCGGTGAAATTGAGACTGCATTTGGTTCATCACATACTGACTTACTGTTTCATGGTTAAATAAGCAAAGAATATGAGTATATTGATAATATCATGATAAATAACTACCGTACAGTTGTAAGAAAACACTGTAGGCTGCTGTAGTTTGTTGTACTCGATAACTAAGCGCAACATAACCATGTTTCTCATGTTGCGCTTAGTTCTCGATGTGAATTCACACCATGACATCTCTTCCTTTATCATTGCTCACAAGTTTTACAGGACACTGAGCTACAAGCAGAAGTAGCTTTGACACTTTAAATGAATAAGAAAATGTGGGTTGTCTTACCTTTTCTTTTGAGAAATAACAACAATTTGACTGTATTCCGCTGAAAAGAGCATATCCCCGGGTTTGAGCGCGTCTCTCGCGCGAATCGCGCTGTTGAACTGATGCGACTGGAGCAGCGCACGCGCTTATGTTGTCAATCTCGCGCCACCTTGTTGAGCGGTGGTGATGTCAGATTGGCGATTCTTTCCAGTGAATCAGTTGATCCAGTTCAAACCAACAAAGTCTCGTTCAAACACACCGGTGTAAATGAGTCGTTTAGGAAATAGGCATAGTTGAACTGTTTTCAAATTAAAATTCACTTATGTTTTTAGTAGAATTAGTAGGCCTAATTCATATTTTTTTTAATCTAATGAACATTTTATTCTGACTGAAAACGTATCGACTCGATTGTATCTAGGCATGTTTAATACTATCGAATGAATAGAGAACCAAGCGAATTGATGTATTTGGAGAGAACCAAGAGTTTGACTTGTGCGGTACAAAAGTTATTATAATAGCGAAGATTTTACAAATAATATGAGACAAGCTGTTCAAACTGTTCGAAAGAACCGAATTGAGGAAAGACTCGGACTTTATTCCATATTTTTGAACACGTTAGTCCGATTCGCGAATGAGTCGTTCATGTGATTCGGTTCCTTTACGGTGATTCAGTCAAACCCGGTTATCACCTTTTGGAATTGGTAGAACACGCTGTGAATGTTGGGGTCTGGGATATACATTAAAAAGTTACTCGCTATCATTTACTCTATTGTTTGTATTTGATCCGTTATGCTTGCACTATTATCGTCATCTGCTGGACATGGTAAGCAACAACAGAGGTTGCATATCTGTGTGAGACAGACCAAAATAATATGGGTGTTGTATTTTTTACACGAAAATTACATACAGCCTGTGTATTAACAGTACATTTTAGTGCTGTAATCCTAATGCTGTAGGATTTAATATTATATAACCATCACAAAAACAGGAAGGATTTAAGATATGGATTACCCCTCTCTATTGTTGTGCTTATGCACTATTTCCTGTAGAAAAATGTAGAAAGACCTTTGCAGCTGTTGTTTTGTTTATGGAGGATGCTATGTTTAATTACTACACAAACAAAATTAAAACCATTGTATGCAATAGAAATTTATTGGATGATCATGCATAAGTAAGAAATATATATAAATCATAATTGGAGGATTATAATGTCATAAGACAAGTTTCAGAAACATTACAAATAATTCAATAATTTTGTATACACATAAAGGCCTGTGCAATTCATTGCATCGAGCAACAGCATCAAAGACGGTTTGAAATCATAGCTTACTGGCTGAAGACATAAGAAAACTGCTATATTCTATATAACATGGAACATATGAAAGATTATCTGGACAACTAATGTCCCAACAAGTCTGAGACTGCAATTTGTAAAAATTGTATATGCGATCATGGGCTTAGTTTGACTTAAAATAACAAGGAATACCATTTATATTATAAGGAATTGTGGGTGACAAAATCTACATGCAAAAACATGGCCATTATGAGAGACCGGCTCTCACAGTAAAACCAAAGATTTTACATTTGCAGTCATACTAGCAGGTGATAAAATGTATAATATGTGTATTCAATACTATAATGAAATGGTGTAAAATATATATAAACTGCACTAAATGTACTTGCACTGATATTTAAAAGGGTGCACAGCTTTTCCAAGCATACATGTTTGTAACAAATGACAGAAGCAAAATTGTACACAAAGTTATGAAAAGTGCTAGTAATTAAGACATACATTCCCTCATTAAACAGGCCCTTATGGATTATTACTCCATTTTAAATTTTAAGTGAATTTCAGTAACAATAACATAAACACTTTCTCAGAACCTTTGAGAAAAACAAACAAGCAAAACCTCAAATTTTCCACATTATCTTATTTTGAGCAGCTTTAGGATTCACTGTGGATTTTAGACGGACAGCAAACCGACAGCAAATGTGCATTTTGCATCTAGAACCTAAATACACAAGCCCCGATGCTTGTGTAAGTCATGTGATATGGCAGGGTCTGGAAACCACGTCCTGAGCAGACAGGAAGTACTGTTAGGTAGATCTTACACATGTGCATTTTTCATTCCTTGACTGGACAGTGAATTTAGTTAAACTAAGTTAAAGTACCGAATGTTTAGAAAGCGGCAGGCCTCGTAAACTTGAATTTGATTTATATCAAATTATCATTCAATATAATACAAGTACTGATATGATTATTACAAGTAAATAAACAAATGAAGTTTAATAAAGAAAAAGTGGTGTTCAGGATTGTACATCCTAATATGTCCAGCATAATGTAAGTATACGAATTTTTACACTTGTCCAATCCACACCAATCATTACTACCTAAAGGCAAAGTATTTTAGTTACTTTAATACTGATTTTGGTCAATGTACAAATGGATGAAATACTGGACAAGACAATGAAAATTAAATCAAAATCTAATTTGATTAATCAAAAGGAATACTGTTCTTTGGTCTCTCGAAGTCACAGTTTGTCGAGTGAAATACACTTTAAGAAAAGAATAAGACACAATGTGATTGGCTAATCAGCTTGGCAGGCCTGGTCCCTTATTGGCTGTGGTTCAGCTGTCCTCCTCGTCGTCACTGATGAGCGTGCGGTCGTTCAGGCTGGTGTCTCTCTCCCGCAGGAAGGTCTGACGGATGGCTTCCAGCTCGGTGAGCTCCAGACGGACCTTCTCCAGGTGGAATGTGCGACGGTTCTGGATCTGCCTCAGTGGGAAAGGGTTCATGTCCCCAAAGGCCATGCTCATCAACTTCCTGTGAGAACCGTAAGATCATATATAACATAGGGTAATAAATAATTACAAATATAATAAATAATAGACAATGTTCCTGTAAAATGGTAGCTGACATGAAACAAGTTGCTTTCCCAACCCTGAAGAATCAAAAAGCAAAGTACTATAAAAAAGGTAATCATAAACAATAACTGAAACTACAAATAATATGTTTCCAAAATATTTCAAAGCATTAAAGGAAAATAAATATTATAATAAATATTTACAACAACAATAATAATAAATTATTAATTATTATCAATGACAATGATTAACTATTATTATGATTATTACTAAAAATATTTTATAATATAAATACTAATGTAATTTATTATTTATAGTCGATAGATAGATAACTTTCCTGCAAAAAATACATACAATTTATTATATTAATAATAATAATAATTAACAACAATTATTATTATTATTATAAAACAAAATTAATAATAATAATATAAATTAATTAATAATAATAATATATTATTCAATTTATTATTTTTGATAGATAGAATTCCTGCAAAAATACATAACATGTATTATATCTAATAAATATTTACAATAATAATGATAATAACATGAATAACAATTATTAGTATTATTATTACAAATATAGAGACTATTTAATATGTATAATAATAATAATAATAAAAATATTATTTGTTATTATTATTATTATTATAAAAAGAAAAAATATAGCCACTATAAATTGTATAGTAAAATAAGTGAAATATATGATTATGTGAAAATAATATATATATTTAAAAAGTCTCTAAAAAGTGTATTTCATGATCATTGCTATCCCTTACACCAGAAGCACAAACCTTGCATCCAAGATCGTATGTGTGAAGTACCGAAGGAACTTGAAAATAGTCATGGTATCCTGGAGCTTTAGAAACTCCTCTTCTTTGTATTTGAAGAGTGCAAGAGCAAATCTAAAAATGATCTAAAAAGAGATATCAAAACATATCAGCACACAGGGAGTACTGCCAGCCTGAAACAACCAGACTAATATGACTCATTATTAATCATAAGAAAGGCAAGTACTCAAATATTATATAAGTGAACGTGGATTTATAATGCTCATTTTAGATTTGTCCGTAATCTCATGTCATCTGTATTGTGGTTATATAAACTATTAATTAGACAAAAATGAATAACTACCAGGATTCAAGGGAAAGTATGCATGAATTATTGGCATACTCCCAGGCTTCAAGGGAAAGGTGTGCATGAATTATTGGTATACTCCCAGGCTTCAAGGGAAAGGTGTGCATGAATTATTGGTATACTCCCAGGCTTCAAGGGAAAGGTGTGCATGAATTATTGGCATACTCCCAGGCTTCAAGGGAAAGGTGTGCATGAATTATTGGCATACTCCCAGGCTTCAAGGGAAAAGTATGCATGAATGATTGGCATACAGTCAGCACACAGCTGTTTGATTTATACGTTCAGCAGTATTCTATTTTGAAGAATGGCTACATAATTCTCCATACCTTGGGTCCCTCGTAGAGAAAAGCGTCCCAGATCTTGAAGAGGATGTCACTGACCAAGCTGTCCACAAACACAACCAGGAACCAGTTGAAGGTGATGAGAGAGGTGTCCACCTTATAATGCTCAAAATGAGCATGAAGCCTGGGTAACTTCTCGCACATCAGGTCCTTCAACACGCGCTGATCTACCTACATCAAAAACAATCAATTCAGTCACCATTAGCAGGTCTGGCAAAAGCTAATGTTGGACTCTGCTGCAGTCACGTCAGCAATGAAAAGCTGTAACTAGCAGCGTGCCAATAATGTGGTTTCAATTGAAAAGCACTTGGCTAGTTACTCTGCATACAAACATGCGATTAGTAACCGGAAACTAAGGTAAAACATTACATCGTTCTTGTTGCATAAGGCAAAAATGTGGTAAAGTTTGTCTTGTCGATGGAAAGGAGCCTGAAAACTCAAACATCATTGTGACAAATAACAGAATAGAAAAGAGATGTGCTGTTAGCCTGCTGCTAATTAGTCATATCCAGCAAACAAAGACATTGTCAAAGCCTCGTGCTCCAATCGTCAGAGTTTCTTGACTGTGAAAGAGAGAACAATCTTGAAACAGTACCTGCGAGCCTAGCAGTGTTTTAGTGTAATAGTCACGTGGCATGAAAACCTCCACAATAGCTACGAGACACCAGAAAGCATCTTCTTGGTCCAAATACAGAAGAGCAATAGCTGCCAGCCTGAAGGAATTAGAAATCTTTGTCAGATCTATAGATTTTAAGATGTTGATGTAACTATAGACATGAGGAAACACAAACACCCCACCAATGAACTTGAGAGCTGATGGAATCGCTTGGATGTAATACCTGTTGAGGCCTTGGCAGTAGCCAATATCTGGATTCCTCCAGGAGAAAGCCAGCAGCACGTTCCTGAGTTTCTGGATGCCATCCAAGTCAGGAGAAGCATAGTGCTTGTTGTTAGGAAGCGTCCGGAGAAGATCCAGCTCTATCTGCTTACAGGCCGGGTTTGGTTTATCGTTCACTGTGGACAGAAGGTTCTGGTAATAGTCTTTTGGCACGTCGTCTCGCATCTTCTTCACATGGAAGTTAACGCACCAGCTCCACACCTTGGAACGGTGGTTATGGGGAACTCCACTTCGCATCAGCGCCTTAAGCTCTGGAGATCGAACCATTTCTCTGTTCATGGTGATGGCCAGGTAGTTGTCCCACTTTACTCTAACTGAGGTCTCCTGGTCTGTCAGGGAAAGGGACTTCAGGTCGAGCGCTCTCTTTTTTGCTTCAAGTTTTTCCTCATCATCATCCTCCTCTGGGAAAGTTTTGAAGCCGTAAATATCATACTCACTAAATGAGAAAGTAAACAGTATCACTGGTTATATGGTTTACAAGCAATTTGTAACAAAAGAGCCAACAATCTTTTAAGTAACAAAGCCAAATTTCATAGTAATAAGCAACTAGTTGGCATAATAGAAGCTAAAAAAACTATAGAAGCATCACAGAGATTCCAATGGTTTCCATTAAAATACCAATATCTGTTTCCAGCAAAACCATTACAAAATTCATTTTTGTAGAGTGTTTTGGGCATTTTCAAATAGGATTTAACATCCCACAAATATAATCCATCACATATCAGTAGACACCATTATAGTTTCCATTAAAACCAATACAATTCCCATTATAACCATTACATTTTCTATTGTGTTTTGGGCAGCGTTTTGGGCATACACCAGGAAAACATCCTGCTCCTGTAGTCAAGACGCATTTGAAGAACACTAACAAGATCAAGCATAATTGAAGATGGGATCTTTAGAAGGGTGGAAGCACAAAAATGAAAGTAAAGAAAAGAAAAGTCAAACTGGATGGTGACCGAGCTATTTTTACTGTTATTTTGGTAACAGAAAGTTTGAAGTGGCCATATTCTACAATTCTGTATAATTTTTACCTACAAGTACCTACACATGTAATGTTATAAGGTTTCTGGTACCAGCAATCAAAATGTTCCATGTACATGACCATGTCTACCTTCTCTCTGGCTCTTACAATTAAACCTGTATTTGTTTTGCTACTGTACCTAGATTAAATTACTAATAATTCCTGAATACTGAAAACATGTTTAATTAAAAGGATGTTTAAAATTTTCATGGTTGTGACTTCATTATCTTGTCAACTTCTGTATAACAAATTTTTGCAGCTAGATTTGCATAATCTAGATTGCAATAGGGAGGTATACACTGAGGAGCTGTACATATAAAAGCAAGAAAAATACTATTTTCCGCAACATGGTACCTGACAACGTTGGGTTTGAGGATGGGGTGTTCTTGTTGGTCTGCGCTCTCCACCTGTAATGCATCTTGTAGTAAGCGGGTGATGACCTCTCCACTATGGGTCTGCTCTGAAGAGGAGCAAACGGGAGACTTCAATTCCTGTAGTAGAACCAGGTACTTACTCTCCACCTGACACACCTTGGCCTCCAAACTGGTGCACTGTTGAGTACACAACAAAGGAAAAAAGAACATGTTAAGAACAAAAAATATTCTTCAGAAATCAAAAACACGCACAGGCAACCTTGCAAAAGTTGGAATGCTAGGGAAAAGGAAATGCTAACATAACATCCAGGGTGGTTTGCATGCAGTGCGTTGCTAAAGTCACAGACCTTTGCCTCCAGTGCTTTCTCTCTGGATTCAGCATTTCTTCTTAAGACCGTCAACTCCAGAATTTCTTTGTTTAAGAAGTTATTTTGGGATTTGTAGCCCTGAAGGCTGTCCTGGAAAAGTGTGAAAACACAAAAAGTTATATATGAGACACCAAGGATAATATACAAAACAGTCATGAAGCGTTTATAAATCTAACTTTCAATATATAGAAAACTACTACCAAAAGTATCCAAGACTTTAATTGTTCTTGTGATAAAAGACTCAAAGAGTTGACTTGAACTCTACGTCAACAACTTCTAACATGCCTTAGTCTTGCATGCAGCTCTCGCCTAAGTCAGATATATTTCACCCTATGCTCCCACTGATTTACAATCTCACAAACATTTATATAAATATTCAGATAGTAAATACAATATCTCACAGAAGTGAGTACACCCCTCACATTTTTTGTAAATATTTTATTACATCTTTTCATGTGACAACACTGAAGAAATGAGACTTTGCTACAATGTAAAGTAGTGAGTGTACAGATTGTACAAGAGTGTAAATTTGCTATCCCCTCAATAAATAATTCCACACATAGCCATTAACGTCTAAACCGCTGGTCACAAAAGTGAGTACACCCCTAAGTGAAAATGTCCAAATTGAGTCCAATTAGCCATTTTTCTCTCCCCGGTGTCATGTGACTCGTTAGTGTTACAAGGTCCAAGGTGTGAATGGGGAGCAGGTGTGTTAAATTTGGTGTTATCGCTCTCAATATCTCATACAGGTCACTGGAAATTTAACATGGCACCTCATGGCAAATAACTCTCTGAGGATCTGAAAAAAGAATTGTTGCTCTACATAAAGTTGGCGTAGGCTATAATAAGATTGCTAAGTCCCTGAAACTGAGCAGCAGCATGGGGGCCAAGACCATACAGCGGTTTAACAGGACAGGTTCCACTCAGAACAGGCCTCGCCATGGTCGACCAAAGAAGTTGAGTGCATGTGCTCAGCGTCATATCCAGAGGTTGTGTTTGGGAAATAAATGTATGAGTGATGTGGGGCATCCTCAAACGGAGGGTGGAGGAGCGCAAGGTCTCAAACATCCACCAGTTACGTGATGTCGTCATGGAGAAGTGGAAGAGGACTCCAGTGGCAACCTGTGAAGCTCTGGTGAACTCCATGCCCAAGAGGGTTAAGGCAGTGCTGGAAAATAATGGTGGCCACACACAAAATATCGACACTTTGGGCCACATTTGGACATTTTCACTTAGGGGTGTACTCACTTTTGTGGCCAGCGGTTTAGACATTAATGGCTGTGTTTTGAGTTATTTTGAGGGGATAGCTAATTTAAGTGACAAAGTGAGAGTGACGTGACATACGACCAAGTATGGTGACCCATACTCGGAATTTGTGCTCTGCGTTTAACCCATCCAAAGTGCACACACACACAGCTGTCAACACACACACACACACCGTGAACACACACCCGGAGCAGTGGGCAGCCATTTTATTCTGCGGCGCACGGGGAGCAGTGGGGGGTTCGGTGCCTTGTTCAAGGGCACCTCAGTCGTGGTATTGAAGATGGAGAGAGTGCTGTACATTTACTCCCCCCACCTACAATTCCTGCCGGCCCGAGATTCGAACCCGCAACCTTTCGATTATGAGTCCGACTCTCTAACCCTTAGGTCACAACCTCCCCAAACTGGGGAATCACCCACACAATTTACACTGTTATACAATCTGTACACTCACTACTTTACATTGTAGCAAAGCGTAATTTCTTCAGTGTTGTCACATGAAAGTATATAATAAAATATTAAAAAAATGTGAGGGGTGTACTCACTTTTTGAGATACTGTATATTAGGATGTTCTTGTACTACCTTCAGGATGTCCAACTCTTGTTGTTCCCTAGTTGCACTAGGTGAGTTGCATTCAGCCGACTGGGTTTCTTCATCACCACTCTGCTGGGAAAGTTTAATGATGACTTCGTCCTTGGCCTGGATGGTCTCCATGAGCATGCCCAGCTGTTCATTTATCTCCCCAACTTTGATCTTCAAACTCTTCAACTCCTGTTGAAGACTCTCCTTCTCCAAGGCAAGCTTCTCCATGTGCCCACAAAGGTCTTTGATCTGAGTGTCCCGCTCTGCCAGGGCTTTATCCACCTCATTCTCAGGTTGGTTATGATTGTGATGCCCCATGTTCTCAGGAGACACTGTAGAACGCCAATCACATTGGGAGCTACGTAGTGTTTGTTGGAGAAGACGAACCAACTCCTGGTAGAACAGAATACTGTGTGAAGCTCAAGCCTCTCAGATAGTTCAGCAGATGAACAGTGGACTATCAATTACTCGGATAAACTACTCAAAAACAACAAATGATCAAGCAAAATGGGGATCCTTTAAAGTCATTGATTAGTCTTTAAATCCTGAGGTAAAATTTTGCAATGGTAGACAACTCTGCTCCTGATGGCCTACTACCTAAAGTCCAAAACACACTGCACAATTTTAACAATCCTATATGATCAGTGCATGTCACACTTTGAGACACGGATCTAATAAACTTGGCTACGATCTGTTTGTAGACTGTACGATGATGACACCTATTGACTTGTATGCTACAATGCACGTTACTATAAAAGAATAAAACGTCATCAGCATGCGCTAGTGGTAAACAAAAAGAGAATGATAAATCACACTTTATCAGTTGTATTTTTTATGTGTGCTGAAAAAAAGTGGAAGCGGTGAAAGGGGAAGGGATAGGAGCTTGAGGTAAGAACTTTTATGTTTTAGCACCATGTCACGTTGATTTCATCTCACATTTGTATTGGTGGTTCAGTAAAAGTGGATCGTACTAGCAAACACAGTGTGATGATCATGCTGTGTAACGTAGGCTATCTTTGATCGCAAGACCATGAACCTCTCTCACTGTAAGACACAGGACCACTGATTAGAAGATCAGAGAAATCGCCACGATTGCTTCACGATGCCAATCTTTCGCCTGGGACAGCTGAAAATCTTGCAGTGTGTTTAGGGCTTTAATATCCAGTCAAGCAGGGATGGGTAACTTTGGTCCTGGAGGGTCCAACCCTAATCAAACACACCTGCCTGTAGCTTTCTAGTGATCTTGAAGACATTAAATAGCTTTTTCAGGTTGGGGCTAAACTCTGCAGGACAGTGGCCCTCCAGGACGGAAGTTGCCCAGCCCTGCTGTAGAGATTAGCTCCAGCCCTAATTGAACACACCTGCCAACTAATCAATGTGTTCTGAATTACTTAACAGGCAGGGGTGTTGGAGCAGAACTGGAACTAAAATCCACAGAAACATAGCCTCCAGGAGCAGGGTTTGCTACCCCTGCATTAGAACCAGCTGGTACTAAGTCTTTACATAAGATCGACAAAATTACTCATTTATTGTTTTTTACTTTGCTTGGCACAATACATATCACAAAGTTATACAACGACTCAGAACACTTGCTTTGGTAGCTTAACTGGGGTAAAAATTAGTAAGGGATTTGTCCGGGATGTGTTACATTCTGACTCTAGAATAGTTTGGTTTTGTATCAGATATTGTTTTCCAAATAAGATTTTCCAAAATGTAACTTATCGTCATAGACTGGTGAATTATCGAGAAGGGTCTGGCTGCAGACATGCACTTGCATTTTCAGACTTGCACTCTCAGACACCCACACTTGTTTTTTTTTTTTTTTTTTTTTACTTTTTTTGAATTTTACATTTTACACAAATAGGTGATGAAGTCAAGAAAAAATAAACTAAATTACAATGTCACTTGCAATCGCTACTTGCACTCTTCGCTGCCTGCGACGTCATTTTCAATCCACACAAATCATGCGTGTTGCCATGGAGACGAGACGCTATGGTGGTTAAATGATTAAAACTAATTTATTATCATAACATACAGGGTCCTGCAAGTAATCTGTAAGAGAACAAGACAAGACCTGCAAATCAATGGCCACAGAACAGCAGATTATGAACGCAATGCTCTCGTTTTTAAACCTCTCGTAGAAAACCATTAACACTTAATACTGCTTAATGTTTTAAAAGACCAAATTCGATATATAATTTATTAATTGAATGTGCTACAAGGCAAGCATATGGCCATGAACACATCGAGCAAACATTCACTTTTCCTTCCATACAGGAAAACGCTTAAGGTGGCATAATAACGGACCTAGATAATAAAGACCAAATTCAGTATTTCTTATTGTTAATGCAAACTATACAGACCGTATGAACACACATTAAGTGATATTAAAGGACCAACTCCATGCAGGCAAGCAGACGAGCCCAGAACGCAATGTGTTAAGTTGCACATTAAACATTTTCCTCCCGTAGAAAATCATTATAAATAAAACATGTAATAATGGACAAAGACAATGATTCAAAAGGGCTGTAGAGATTTATTGAAAATGGGAAAATGCTAAACTTTGCACGTAGCGTTTATTCTAGGATCACCTGCTTATCTGTAGATATTAATTATGTTTTAATAATGAAGAGGAGCATATGGAGTTTGGTCCTTATAATCTCAGTCCATTATGCCACGTTTTGCGTTATAGGAGGAAAACACTATACACGTTATATTAATAAGCTGTAGGCTTATATTGAATTTGATCTTTTAAAAGCAAATCTTAACACATTAAGCCATATTAAGTGTTTATGATTTTATACAGGAGGTTTAAAAGCGCTTCATGAGAGCATTGCGTTCATTCAAAAAGAGACCTGGAGATCAAATAAAGTTAACCATTATTCTGTACAAACATTGAGTTTAGTAGTTTCAAAAGTCTGCACATGATGCAACCTAAACTATGATAAGGAAATGCAAAAGACCCATTGCTCAGTTTGTTGTCTTTGGATTAAGTTTTGGTTTTTATTTTTGACAAATACTTTTCTCAGCATGTTTTACTTTTCTCAGCATGTTTTAACAAAACAACAGTATAATATAAGCCAATAGGTCTCATCGCACCTAATTCAGTGAGTAATTGAACAGATTTTTGGCGAATTAGCAAATCGTAATGAAAACATGTTAATAAAATATTATCAATAATGCTGTAATTATGAATAAACATAGTATTGTTTATATGTTATACAGAATCATTATCTAGAGTTGTTAGAATGTTAAAAGCACAACCAGGCGCCAAAGGGGAACTTTAAAGGGAAAAGCACAACAACAGTACCCATTTTGTGGTTCTCAAGGCCCTTGCTTAAGATGTGCCGACACCTTTATAGAAAAGCACACAGAAATATACGGCTGATGTAAGAAATGGCTTACTGCACCAAAACTTGAAGCTACTGTAAATATAAGAAAAGTCTTTGAATTATAAATGTATAGGATCAATAGAATAATCAGACATGGTATAAACATTCCCTTGCATATGGGAAATCCCCGTGTATGAGTATTACAAGAAATGAGGAACTATTAGAAAACAGCCATGAAATTCCTATTAAAAATCTGTTTTGAATACTGCCTGCCTTTGCAGTAAGTCTATGTCAGCATGGTATAATATCTGGGAAAAAATGTAACTCGAAATAAAATAACTGTAAACACAAATTTACAGGCTGCCATCCCACAAGCAAATACTGTACTTACAGAACATGTCGAGAATTAGGATGGCATTGCATATTAACATTTTATTCTAACACCAGCTTGCTTAAACACCACAAAAATAAAACACAGTTTATGACCTTCGAGGATGAAACTTAAGAGTGTCTTAAAGTGCCCCTATTATGCAATTTTTAAGGTTGCTAATATTGTTTATGAGTGTCCTAAAACAGGTTTACGTGCATCCAAGGTAAAAAAAAACACTTTAGTTTTCTCAAAAAATAGCTTTAGTTTTACCTAATTTCTAAACGACTCGTGCGAAGCAGTTCGAAGAATCAGTCTCTCTAAACCCCGCCTTTCACTGCTGTGATTGGTCGGATTGCGCAGTCCTTTGTGATTGGTCTGCCGTGTACAGCGCGAATGACAGCCATGAGCGGACGTTATGCAAATGCGTGACGCACAGCCGTAACAGAATAAGATTACAATTCCTGACGATTCGTTTAGGCAATTGTGAACCAACTTTTTTGTTTTGATAGACAATAACTTTATTTATCGTGCACTGTCGGCTTCACAACTTTGCTGAAAGTTTATGTTCACATACTGCTTCATGACACACTGCATGAAAGGTAATATTCAAAAAGGCATAATAGTGGCACTTTAATGGCTTTTAAAAAAAACATTGGTCCTACTAGGGCTGGGCGATGTGACCAAAATCTTATATCATGAAGGGAGTAATTTTATTTTATGGTAACAATATATATCACAATATAGTTACCTTTGTTTAAATGAAGGTCTTTATGATATCCGCATTTTGATAGTATAGACATTTCATAATTTTTGTCTCCAGTGTCAATATAAAAAAACTAATACTAGCCTAGATTAAAATACCTAAACTCAAGCTCACTGACGACAAGTAAACAGTCAGCAATGAAATAGGAATAAAAAAATATTTACAAGCAATAGGACAAAAAAATGACAGTATAACAAATAAATAAGAAATGCTACATACATTGTATAACATAATCAAATGTATAAAACACTGCATTCTTCACTGTGTACATTAAATCTGAGTGCATCGTCTTATTAAAGTTACAAAATGTATTTAGTCAAGAGCAGTGAGATTTTCTCCCTTTTTGTCATTTGATAAACATGATTGACAGACAGCAGGAATTTTAGGCTGCTGTCACTTTAAGAGCTGCCCGGATCAATATCCTGTCACACGTGTTTTCTTTCTCAGCTGTTTGTTTTCACTGAAGACCTAAATTACTGCGTTACAACGATAAACGGCCATTTTGACACATAGAAGTGTGTGTATTTAACCTTTCAAGGCTGACAAAAATAACACCATTCAATACTCCCTCGCCTCTCTGACAGCGGTCAGAAATAGTCTCTTAAACAGCGTGCACATTTAGAAAAATTTGATCTTTTTCACTGCTGATTGCATTTAAACTGCTTAAAATCAATTATTTTTAAAACGCAATGGTCAAGAACGAATTGCAAACAATAAGTTTAAACATGTTACTGCGATAGAGATGATAGTCCAAAATCTCTACCGGTTAACACATTTCTACTGGTTAATCGTGTCTACCGGTGTATTGACCACCCCTAGTCCCTACCTGATTTATTCATATCATACCTTCTGACCGGCGAGCTCTTCTCTGAGCTGGTTTTCCTGCTCCTGCAGGTGGCTGATCTCCTCCTGCTGGCTCTGAATGCGGAGCTGCAGTTCGGACGTCTTGGTCCCGTTATATTCAACCGGCGAGCTCTCTGCACTGCGGCTGGGTTTCCCAGAGCCCATGTGAAAGGGCCGTTTCATTCTCGAGGGGTTGCGGAAGTCAAACGTGAACGCTGAGCCAATGGAGTCTGTGGGCAGTCAGGAGTGACCAAACAGAGTTTCAGAGGCCTTCAGGTTAACTGAATCATTTGTTTGTCATTCAAATTTCTAAACAATCAGCTTACATCGTTGGAGGTGAGATGGGCTTTCCCGGCGCTGGCCGTCAGATGGTGGGTCTTTGGTTGGAGGATCCACCATCTCCCAGTCCTCACTGTTGGCTGTGTAAAACACACTGCGCCTATTTTCTCCTCCTCGGCCGGCCCGCAGGTGAGACATGCTATTTCTGATAGATGGTGGGAGAAACAAGGAAATGTTATCATGCAACATAGGTACAGAGTAGCTAAATTCATGTAATGTGTAACAGTATTAACCACAGTATATTGCCAAAGACTGAACAACAACTACTGTTGTCAAATGTTGTCAGAGTTCAATCGAAACTTGGAGATGGTAAAGAACTTCCACTCAAACACGTAATAATATGGCATGCGTGTTACATTTGTCTTGCGGTCATCATGTTCTACGATTACTGTTTATTAACCTCTCTCAGATGACATTTATAAGTCTTCTTTTATTTGCATAAAGGGTCAAAGTATTCTATTGGCAGCCTCTTAAACACTAACATGAAGCTGCTGTAAAATGTCCAGTTATTTTAGTTTGTTTATCTTTGCTGAAACCCAGATTCAGTCCTCTGGCCGGCTTCAGCATTACGTCATCCAAACAGATGCGTCCAAAGTCTTTTGGAAAGTTTGAAAGAGTTCACAAATGGCAACGGTTGGGAAAGTAGTTAAATATGAATAATTCTAAGTTAAGATACAGATGTACCTGTAATTGTGTCTATTTATAATCAGATGTGAATAAATAAAGAGTATTAAAAGTGACAAATTCTCAACCAAAATACTTAACCATACTGACTAATTGGGATTTACAGTATAACTTGTCAGTCATCAGACTATAGTTGATTCCATCTACCAAAATTATTATTATTATTATTATTTATAGGTTTCAATCTGATTTGGCTAAAGTTGAAAGCAGATAATTCCATGAATTGTATTATATTAATATAATATTATGACAATATTTTGAAAGAGCATATTCTTTTCTCATTACAACGTGCTTAAGCTACAATTAGCACTTATTTTGATAATCAATCTGTTGATTTTTCTAACATTTCTAATATTAGGTTTCTAATATTGTTTTAAATTACAAACCATAAAGAGAGATTTTCACATTATCAGACCAAACAACATCAGCTTTTCTCCACAGTATTTAAAGCATTAGGACAGGTAAATCATGAATAAGTAAATATATTGATGCCACATGATGCCCATTAGCTGTCCATCCTAGCGTGAGTTTCCCATCCTCCTACCTGATCCCAGAGCCCCAGTGACGGAGGGAGTTGAGAGCTGCGTTGGGTTGTGCCACAGGGTTACGCAGCGACTGGAGCCCGACCAGCCCGTCACTGTCCATCTCCACAGCAAAATCACTCCGAACACTTTCCATGCTCTCGTTGGGCTTCTCACAGAACATTGCTTCTAAAACACCGCAGTCACAGTTTGAGTTATCAGTGTTCGTTTGCATATCTCAACAGTCACAGTTAGAAAATCTGCACTAAAAAGAAACAAGTAATTTCATCCTACAAAAGGCCTTCTGTATCCCTAAATGTTTGTTCATCAACACTCAATGTTTCTTGATGGGTTTGTACAACTAACAGCAGTAACAGGGTTGAACGTTTGTTGTATGAATAAATACTGTATGTAGATTCCGATTAAAACACATTTAAAATTATGATTTTTACATAGATTACATAATGCATTTAAAAAAGGTGGTTCCCAGGTTATGCAACCCCGTTACAATTAATTATCCCTTATTAAATTAAACTACAATTGCTTATACCTGTCAAAATTGCATCCTTTTAGGAAGTGAACTGTGCAAAGACAAATGTCTTCTTTGTTTAATCTAGTTGATCATCTCTGTGTTTTTATATTTTTGTCCATAGTGGACAATCTTAACTGATCAACCCTGTTACTGTGATTTTGTACAGTAAAGACTAGATTATAGTAAAGCATATATTTATAGAAACATCAGCAATAAACTATTTATAATAAACACCATGCAGTTCCATGCACACGGTTAGAAATGTCTAAATAAACTCTAAAATTGTCAACCCTGTTATCCTGGTTAGTTATCTTGCAGCATACATTTGTATTAATATGCCGTCAATTCTAAACAAACAAGTTGGTGAATTTAGATGTGAGAGGATAAGAGAGACTTTTTCACCTAGAGGAAGAGTTATGGACTTGTATTTTAGCCGTAAGTCAAGTTTTAAAGTTAAAACCCTTAATGATACATTTGTTTATGACAAACACGAAGCATTTCACTTCACTAGACGTTAACCGATGGACTGCAGTGGTGTGGATTATTGTGATGTTTTTATCAGCTGTTTGAACTCTCATTCTGACGGCACCCATTCACTGCAGAGAATCCACTGGTGAGCAAGTGCTACATTTCTCATAAATCTGTTCTCAAACTCATCTACATCTTGGATGGCCTTAGGGCGAGTAATTTCTCAGCAAATTTAGATTTAGAGTTAACTATTTGACTAAAACACCCCACTAAATCAGTCTGTTTATGCCGAGCATATAAGTGAAAATTAGTATTTTGGAAGTATCAGAAACCACTACATAAATTACTCTCTGACTATGGTGCAATAATAATGTTGCTGACTCATATCTATATTTTAAATATAGCTGTACTACCATGGGACAAACATTAATGTGATACCAAGAAAGTTTACTATAATTTAGCTTCACTTTACTATTGTTATCATTATAAAGGTCAGTAACAACTATGTTAATTATTTTAATTAAATGACTGCTGCATAGAGGTTCACAGGTGCATTTGTTTTCTGGTAATTAAAAAAAGGCTTGCTAAGTGATAGTAGTAAGGAGGAAGCACACTGGCTTTTTGTTTTGGTTCTGCCTTTTCAACGTCGAGAATAATACTAAATGCTACAGCTATTCTCATACAGCAGAAACCACAAAACTGTCTGGGGGTTAAAAGAACCTTTATAGTCTCTCATTAAAAGGAAACGGAAATCAAGAAAAAAACTTGAGCATACATGTGTATACAAAACTAATATTCATGCAATTTGAGAAAGACCAAAAAATATTTTTTAAGGTTATCAGAAACATCAATTTAATAGTGTATATTCACGGATACAAAATAACCTTCTACTTGTATATTAGTAACCTGGAAACTATGTAAAACAGTGTCACATGACCTGAGGAATCATGCACATATTTAGGATCTTTGACTCACCTCACATGACAAGTAGCAACAAACTACAGGTTGACAATACGACAACATCAAAAAATCCACATATGAATAGCGGCCATGACCAACAGCTGATTTTTATCGTGCTTTATTTTAGTGCTTTGTGTGTTCCTCACAGTCTGTTTTTTTCTCCATATATCTCACCTGCATCTTTGGCCACCAGGCCCGTATGTGGAAAAAAAGGGGTGGGGGAGCACCAGCTGTCTCGGTGGCCGACCATGTTGCAGAAATCCCATCGTTTCTGCTGTAACTGCTGCAGCCAATAATGCATCACCTGCCTGCTGGGCGCCTGCACGCAGAAAGGGAAATAAAAGTAGTGTGAAACCTAAGCTCTATTTTTGTTTTGTGGTATAAAAGTAGTCAAGGGAGGAACAAGGTCAGGTGTGAATGTGACTGTCCCCTTTGAGAATCATCATGCGTTTCATTCTCAGTTCCAGTTTACGGTTCGGTGATGAAGCTGTTCTTTAACTGCGAGAAATAAAATATATTTAAAAATATCAAAGCTAATAAATAGCCAATGACCTTTATTATTATTATCCACAATAAAGAAAAACAAGTTTAAAATACAAGGTTTTAGAAACATACTCAGAGGATAAAAACATGCTTTTTACATGCATTTTAAACCCAACTGTTGAAACCCATAATGCATTTAGTTAAAGGGCACCCATGGCTCATCTTCAGTCAGTACAGGCATGCTGGGAACTGTGCCAGTCTCACTGACGACCTGTTTGAAGTCATTCCCTTCAACCTAGATCCTGATCACAAACAGTTACACCACAGTATCCTGAGGGCCGAAACTACATGCAGTATGAAATACATTTTATAGAAAATGAACTTGAAGTTGAGAAAGCGACATCCTGTTACATTACTAAATAGATTCAGATCTGATACACCACTTTCTGTGTCCAGCGAGAAGACCAAAGTAACTACTGCAAAGCTTGCACAATTGCAACAGCAATCTTGTGTTATAGTCCGACATTCTCTCCAGTCATGAGGCAGGATGTTTCGAGCATTGATGAGTCCAGTACGTTATATTGTATCCTGACAACAGCTGAATGACTGAGCCAGTGTGCTTTGTGTAAAGAAACATTCCCTTCTCAGTGCATGCTTCCTTAAATAAATATAATCAAATCTGGCATCCACAATTATATATTGTAATTGTAAGGGCTACATTTTACATATTCATGTACAATTTACATTAAACAACAAAATTAAAATAATTAAAATGCAATATTTAAAATATCATTTTCATTTTTCGTTTTAGTTACAATTTTGTTGTTTACATTTATGCATTTAGCAGATGCTTTTATCCAAAGCGACTTACAGTGCATTCAGGTTATACATTTTTTATCAGTATATGTGTTCCCTGGGAATCGAACCCACAACCTTTGCGCTTTGCGGATTTGTTTAATACGTCTTAAATATTTTTAATTTGATTTATTTAGTCATTTAGCAGACGCTTTTATTATTTAATTTGAACTATAATAACCCCGGTCATTGAAAAAAGGAGTGAAATTATGCATACATGAACAATTGTGCACGCATACGTTAAAATGGAAAATATTAATTTATGCTCAAACATTAAAATACACTTTTTATGGTCTGTAACCACTTGTTGCAAGTACAGTCAGTTCACAATATTAAATTGCACTAATCATCTTTCAAAATCAAGGCAATAAATTCAGTGCCTTTAATCTTTATATGGAAAACTGTCTCGTGCATGTGGTTTTTATTAGCATAGGCAGATCTATAATATTGATATACCTTCAGCAGGAACTCCTTCCCCTCGGTGTGGATCTCAAAAAGCCCCTCGTCCACCTCCAGATCATAGTTGAAACAAGCGTCCGCTATTTCAATGTGTCCCAGTGGAAGGGCGTCTTGAGGAGTCTTAAAATAATACAAGTAACAATTCCTGGGGTCGTACACAAACCAGCGCGTTTTGAAGCCTCTCAGGGGCCCTTTCCCTGTCAGTTTGTTCAGGTAGCCGCATAATTTGGCGCTCTGCTCCTTCGTGCCGTCGCAGTCGGACACATCGAAGGACCTGGCCGCCTGGTATCCGGGAGTTCCTGCTGGGATTGGCAGCGCTGTCATCCTCCCCATGCATCTTTCTCTGGACTTTCTTCTCCTCTGTCAGCGGCTACAAACTTCCCATCCGCATGACGTCACGTGACTTGCATTCTCGTGCTGCTGCCGCAGAGGACGATGGGACATGTGGTTTTATTGTAGTTAGTGGGTGAAATATTGTGCCAACACTAATGTATCTATTTGAAATATGGCTTAATATGGTATATTAGCTCGAGATCCGGCCAAAAATGAATTTGTATTTTAGTTTTTGGTTCATAGCTGAAAAATATAATTAAAATGATATAGTAGCCTATATGGAATACATAACAAAATTATGATAATTCATATAACTAAACTTGTAAAAACAATATAATATAATACAATATAAATTTTGTAAATAGTTTTGAAAATGGATGGAAGCATTATCACACAAGGCTGTAACCTTCTGAGAATTAGACTACTACTTAATATTACTGTGCAAATATAATTGGCAATACATATAAGCATATATTTACTTACCATATTTGAGCATTGTTCAATATATAATATCCTCCCTATGTTTAAAAGATATATATATATATTTATTTATTTAGTTTATTTATTTAGTAATTTAGCAGACGCTTTTATCCAAAGCGACTTACAAATGAGGACATTATAGAAGTAATCAAAACCAACAAGAGCAACAACATGCAAGTGCTATTACAAGTCCTGGTTAGCCAAACGCAGTACACGTAGGAAGGTTGTTTTTTTTTTGAAAACGAGTATATAAAATATAGAAAAAAGAAACTTAGTGTTAGTTTTACAAGAAAAGCTAGCAGTTAGAGAATAAATATGCAATTGATAGAGGGTCAAATGTCTGTGTGTTTTTAAATAAAAAGAAGACAGATTAGATAAAATACATTTAGAATAGAGAGTGCTAGAGTTAGAGGGTCAAGTAAAGATGGAAGAGATGTGTTTTTAGCCGTTTCTTGAAGATGGGTAAGGATTCAGCTGCTCGGATTGAGTTGGGCAGGTCATTCCACCAGATGGGAACAGTTAATGAAAAAGTCAGTGAAAGGGATTCTGTGCCTTTTTGGGATGTACACTAATGCGTCTTTTACTTGCAGAACGCAAGCTTCTAGAGGGCATATAATTCTGAAGTAATGAATTTAGGTAAAGGGGTGCAGAGCCAGAGGTGGTTAGGCAAACATTAATGCCTTGAATACATAAATAATATATATAAACAAATAATTACATAAAAACAGCAATGCTTTTAACATATTAAAATAAACAAAAACATAATATAACAACATTAATAATTATAATATATTAAAATAAAATATGATTTCACAAAACCCAGTATGTCTTATTTAATAAACACCAGGTTTTAGCAAGTTTCAGAGACATTACCACAAAATATGCCCAGATATATATCACATTAACATTTAACATATTTGGGCATTGTTCTATTTTTAATATACTCTCTGGGGGTAAAATTAAATAACAGAGGTAAAATATAATAATTATGATTATTATATTGAACTGCTGGGAACACAAACGTCACTTGGGCATATTTGTCCACCATTAGGCGGCGCAAAAGAGTCGTACATTTCCTTAATTCGACTGTGTGTCTTTACCGTTTTACCATATGCTTGTGTTACATATTATGATTATATTGAGATATGTATGTTTAATGTTCCTAAGCCTGAGTTCAATGTCATTTTCGTTTGTGTAACGTTTATAGCCAAAGTGATTAGCCTAATTACAGCAACATCAAAAATGATTTGATTCCAGTAAAACTGACTTTGGGCGATCCTACATCATTTCATGATTACTGGACACATAGAGAATAGGCATACCCCTAAAATACTAAAACAGAGATTGGTCCTATCCGGAGAATGAAAGAGATGCAAGTGTGAAGAGAGGGCAGTCTGATTCAGCTCACGTGCCTGCAACCATTTCATGGTTTTGACGGTTGGCAGAAAGTCTGACATACTTTACTTACAGCATGCTCTTACTTACAGCAGACGTTTCTCCGTATCTGGTGTCAGAGTGATGAAACATTAACTTTAACCGGTTAAACTGTGTGTTTCCACGTCGACGAAATGTCTGCGGTTGCCATGGCTGCCGCTCTAACAGTCTATGAGAGATGAAAGAGAGAGAGAGACAGAGAGAGAGAGAGGGAAACACTTTGGTTTCCTGCAACCGCACGCCGTTCTCTGAGCTTTCCTCTAGGCGACATCTGTCATATTGACGCAAGTCACGTTACAAACTGGGTTATTCACGCTCGGAAAACCATAATAGAAACTCATATTAAAAGGGGCACCAATTTAAACGTTGTTTATTTTGCATAAACAGTCAATTCACGGTATAAAGTACCGTTCAGACCAGGAACGAACTATTAGAACAACACGCGAGAACTTCCCAGCTCTTTAAAGTCAGTAGATGATTGACTGTTTTTTATCGTTCATTATCTGGAAAATAAATTAATAAATGAGCAAGCCATGCATAATAGCCTATAACAAAATTTGACCATGGACCACAAAAAGGGTCAATTTTATGGAAATTGAGATTCATACGTCATCTGAGATTTGAATAAATAAGCTTTCCATTGATGTATGGTGTTATGATAGGACAATATTTGGCTGAGATACAACTATTTGAAAATCTGGAATCTGATGGTGCAAATAAATCTAAATACTGAGAAAATTGCATTTAAAGTAGTCCAAATGAAGTTCTTGGCGATGCAAATTACTAATCAAATATTATACTTTGATATAGGAAATTTACAAATCTTCATGAAACATGATCTTTACTTAATATCCTAATGATTTGTGTAATAATTATGACCCATAATATGTATTGTTGGCTATTGCCACAAACAGGCCATACCTGTGCTACTTATGACTGGTTTTGTGGTCCAGGGTCACAAATATTAAAATATAACCTAGCATGTTGTATTTATTTATTTACTTGTTGTTGTTAAAGTGCATGATTGAAATGCTATGTCTAATGCTGAATTATTTTGAGCTTGTTTTTCCTTTTCTTGTGGTGGTTGTCTTTAAAAGATTGAGATGGCACACAAATCTGCAGCATACAGACATAACCGTCACTGACATTCTCCGCTGTAAACAGACGTCTGTCTGACCTTTCTGAAATGTCACTCTGTCTGACTTGTATTCCTCCACAGAGTCTCAAAGATAAGGGTGTTTCCTTTTACCTTCATGTTCAACTTCTGGCCTCTATCTGCCGAGGTTCAAGTGGGTCACTCAACAACATGTATGTCATTTGTGTCGCTTAGAAGGTACACGGGACCCTTATGACTTCAACAATAAATAGCTGATGCTTTTTTTTACATAATTTTCACTCAGAAAATGTGTCAGTTTTCAAGTAAAACACTAGCTAATTGGACAAATAATTACAGAGAAATGGCAAGTAACATGAACTTTTTAAATAGAAAACTGAAATGGTAATTTCTTGTAAAAAGTACTCCAAATTATCTTTGTTTCACATACAATGTTGACTTTTTCTTAAATTTTCAATTTTTCTTCAATTTTCATCATTCTTTCAGCAAGTAAAATCTTTTAGTTTAATTTGTTTATTATATATTTTATTCAGCAAGGATACATTCAATTGATAAAAGTAAAGACATTTATATTTGATTCTTTTTACTTTCTATTCATCAAAGAATCCTGAAAATGAATAAGATCATAAATCTGAATTGAGGAGCAAATCAGCATATCAAAATGATTTCTGTAATTGAATTGAATGATGAGAGTAATGATGCTGAAAATTCAGCTTTGCATCACAGGAATACATTACATCTTAAAATAAATGCAAATAGAGCACATGCTATTTAGAAATAATCTTTCACAATATTACTGTTTTTACTGTATTTTTTATTATTATTAAATAGTGACCATAAACTTCTTTAAAAAATCTTACCAACCCCAAACTTTTCAAATGGAAGTGTATCAGCATTAGTCTTTTTTTTAACTATCAACCACATTATTAATTTAAAGTTCAAAGCCGGGATGATTCACTAAACTGATTCGGCTGAAGATTATAATGCATGTAGAAATGATTGTGTCACAGTTAACAGAAAAATGGTTCAAAGCAACTCCTCCACAGCACAACCGGTGAAGGTTTTTGAGACAGGGCTTGTTAGTCACGAGAACAATTCCATGTTTTCAACATTACAGGAAGTTAAGAAGACTGTAGGTGTCTACCATCACACAAACTAGAGTCTTAAAGCTAAAAACGAAAGGCCTTTTTCTCCTTTTGCCTCATGGAAGAATGAGAATTGGGGTTGAAATGATACAAGGGTGAGTAAATGACCGAACTGTTGTTGTAAGTGATTCACAAACACCAAACAAGGAAAATGAGTCCAGTCCCTAAACTATGCCAGATCAGACAGCTGATATACAGTAGAGCTCAGTGAGACACTGGAAGGAAGGACTGAGGAAAACCCTGTCCCTCAGCGACACACATTATTTCTGAGGAGGCTGCTGTCCCACGTGTGAGGGGTGGAGAGAACAGATCAGACCAGAAACCACAGCGCTACAGTACACACTTTAACCCCGATGACTCAGTTATTGATCCTGTGCTGCCACACTGACCACCTCTGTAACATGACAGCACGGGTGACAACTGATCTCAAAAACAGATTTGAAGATTTAACGTAGTACTTTCAGCCAGAGCTGGTGTAATAACCTGAGTTCATCTGTTGATACTTAAACCACACAACAATGTATAAAATAAGTAAAATATAGACAAGTAAAATTATATTGGCATTTTATTATAAATAATTTTGTATATACATTTATTCATATCTATAAAAAATATTTTATACACATTTATTTTATTACACATAAATGTTACACATAATTATTTCATTAGTTTTATTATATTATTATTCATTGTGTACATTTTAAATGTGGCTTTAATTTCCAAATTATTATGAATATAAATCAATTATTTATTTTATAATTTATTATTAACAAACTCTTCAATAATTCATGCATTGTATATTATATTAATTTTGTTCATTTGATGTGAAGCATTATGTAGTATCAAAATAATTAATATTCACATCAATATTTATGTGATATATTTAAAAATGTAAAGAATAAAGTAAATATAAATAAATACATCTGAATTATATAACAATTATATTATTTTGTTTCAAATGTTGCTTAAGGTTCTGAATTTCTTTATATTCATTATAAATATTGATTTGATAGATTATAGATAATAAACTGTTGTAATAACTAATAAATCATTCTTAAATCATATGCATATTGAATATTATAGAAATGTTCTGAATTCTCAAGCATCATGTAGTATCAAACTGTGTATATATTTACAAAAATATAATTATATTAGTACATTTTAAGTTTGCTTAAGTGTCCAAATGTATTAATGTTTGTTGTAATATATATATTAAATGCCACTTGTTTTAACACTTTGTGTGTAATGTAATGATATTCAGACATTAAGCATGGCTTAAGTATGCAAATATGTTTCATGCTCACTGTATATGTACGTTTTTTAAAACATTTGCCACTATGCAGCTTCTTGAAGTTATGACTTCCTGCAAGTACATAGCCCACCAATACAAACAGAAAGTGAGTGTGTGTGTCTCTGTGTTTGTGTTTGTGTCTGTGTGTGTGTGTGTGTCTGTGTGTGTGTGTGTGCAGCGAGACCACATTTCTTTCCTCCGTGTGTTCCATTTCTCTTCAGGAAACTGTAAGCTGTGATCTGAGTGAGAATGTTTGTGTTTTTTCCTTCCCTCCCTCGCGCTGGCATTCATTCGCGAGCTGATATCTTACCCTCTCTATAACACTGTTTTTCCAAACCCTGCGTGGAACAATGTGTGAGGTGAATGTCAGCGAGGCATAACAGTCAACACACCTTCAGAACGTCCTCCTGCTCTTCAGAACTATATCAGACGCGTGACAGGCTGAGGACATGTTTAATCTTGAGCAACATGACACTGAAATCACACTGCACACATCAGCGCACAGCAACAGGTACGTGTGGCTTCCACTGGCGCAGACCGTGTGTTTGAAAGATTTCTGATCTCCATGCTTTAATGACTTATTTAGATATGATACTACGTGCAATATTTGTTCACCTTTTGCTTGTGAATATAGCAATAAATAGTGTGGTAGTGTGAAATTAAAGATACTAAAAATGCTAAAAACAATTCTATGTAACTTTTGGGTTTTAATTTAATTTAACAATTTAACTTAATTTAATTAATAAATAAATCAAAAGTAAAAGCCACTGAAAATTCTAAAATAATTCATATAACTTAATGTACATACAAATGTATTGTTTGATTCAAGTTAAGCATTAATAAATAAAGAGACTAAAATTCCACAAAAAAAAATCCAAGTAACTTTAGGTCTTTAATTTGATTTAATTTGTAAATAAATAAAACGTAAGTCACAAAAAAATCCTAAAATGATTAATATAACTTTACATACAAATGTACATACAAATGTATTATTTAATTCAATTTATTTTAAGCATTAATACGTATACTAAAAAATTATTCATATAACTTTAAGTGCATAAACATTAATTTAACTTAATGAATGAATGAAGTTAAAGGCTAAAATAAAAAAATACTTTGCCCATAGATATAAAAGTACATAAAATGTAACCTAAGCATTGAATTCATTAATAAACAAAAATAATTAACATACTGGAAAACACTTTAAAAATACTTTCCACATAACTTTAAGTACATAAACAATTTTTAATGTATGTACACATATGTTTTTATTTTGTGTACATTTTATTTGAATATTTATTTGTATATATTTTAATGTAGTATTTTAACATATACATATAAATAAATACAAAAGAAAAAATAACCTATTCTGTCATTGAGTTATTTTCTGTGGATGTTTTAACAATCTATTAAATGATTAAAAAGCATAAATCAATAACTCAGTCAGTTAGTCAATAAATAAATAAATCAATAAGAAGAAAATGTAAAAAGAAAAAGAAAAGAAAAAATGAAACCTATCCTGTTAACAATAAACTTTACGACATCAGAAAAGAAACTGGTTATAACTAACTTACTAACAAAATTAATAAATATGCCTGCTGTTATTCCCTGATATATAAGACATTTCTATTATTTTTGAATATTTTATAAATATGAATTCTGAATTAAAAACAAAAAAAAGGAACCAACAAAAAAAAGAAGTGAACTGACGTTTTACATGTTGTCCATTTGTAGGCTCTCTATGGACCAGTGGACACTGCAAAAGACAGTCCAGCTCTAAATCACAACACAACTACCTCACAAGAACACATCCGATGGAGCAGAGGAGGCCCAAACCTCACAGGTTCCACTCCTGCCTGATGCTTCGCTTAAAGGTACACGGAATTCAGACACTTAAATACTGTGGAAACCAACAGTCAGGGTGACTTCTGCTGGATGCATGAAGTCATTTCCCATCAGGTTCACACAGACCGTCTATTTTTACACAGCTGTAATATGATCTAATTGAAACTTCCCAGATTATCTAAAATGACAGTAAAAGTGAGTTGGCGAGCGCAGATATATCGCTACACAAAATTCACAGGAAATTTACATGACCTCAGGCCGTTTTGCTTACCCCAAGAAAGGTACCTGGTGCGGTAAAAACTGACTCGGCTCTGGCATGATAAACACACGAACAATGGCTCTGTTGAAACAGCCGCGGGCGTTTTATGACGTCGACGGGAAAATAGGCAAATGAGACTGTTGGTGTGGACCTGCAGTGTCTAAGCTGGTGGCGGTGTCTCATCTGCCTTTCTATATTGACACAGGAGCGTGTGAGAATGGACCACAGCCAGCCTGAAGGAGACGTCCAGGAAAACACTGAGAGCAGACTGAGGGAACTGGCCCTCAAATGGTTTACAGAGACCCAGGCACCTCTGATTCTCCACAACGGCAACTTCCCAGAATGGTTCCAAGGATTTATCAGCAGAAAGTAAGAAAATCCACACATAGAAGAGGCCATAGATGTTTCTTTGAAGCGATACTATCTGTTACGATTGCTGTCTCTTCTGAGAAAAACTCTTGTTGTGTCTTGCTGATGGGGTTATTTGAATCTATGGACTCTTAAAAACAAAGGTTTGTTATTGGCATCGGTTCCACGAAGAACTTTTAACATCCGTGAAATCTAGAAAGAAGTTCTTTAGATTTTTCAAATGTTCTTCACATTAAGAAAAAATGAAAAGTTCTTTGGGGAACCAAAATGTTTTCGAAATCTTGGTTTTTAAGAGTGGATCACACGTTTTAAAAGCGTTATGTTTGTACTCTTCGGTTTCATAAACTTGTTGTGTAAGCAATATTCAAAGTTGGACATGCTTTCATTATTCCCTGTGGTTTTGTGTTTCACAGGGATGCAGAGGAGCATCTGAAAGACAAGGAACTGGGCCGTTTCCTCATCCGGCTCAGTGATAAAGCCACTGGATACATTCTGTCATACAAGTACGTGTGTCTTCACACTTGGAAACAAAATAAGGGCTATAAGGGTCATTGGTAATTTGCTGGTGTACCATTTTGCATTGTTTTTAATTTCTCACAAATAACCCAGATATTTGCATTTCCTTTAAGCCCAGGAGGAAGCTTTTCAAATGCAAATTTTTCTTGTGATATTAATGAGTCTTAAAATTTTGAATGCATTTTAACAGTCTAAATCATTGTTTTTCAGAGGTCGTGATCGATGTCGGCACTTTGTCATCAACCAGAATAAAGACGGACGTTTTATTGTGACGGGCGACACAGAGATGCATGATACTCTCACCAGCCTCATCGAATATTACCAGACCAGACCCATTGAGCCCTTCAGAGAATATCTGACACTCTCGTGTTTTGAGGTGAATTTATAAAATATATAATTGTTTATGGTATACACTACCATTTTATTCAGCAAGGATGCCTAAAATTGATCAAAAGTGACAATAAAGATATTTATAATGTTACAATTTTTTTTTTTTTAAATGCTGCTATTTTGAACTTTTTACTCATCAATGAATCCTGAAAAAGATATCACAGTTTGCACAAAATGTTAGGCAGCAACTGTTTTAATGACAATAATAATGTTTCTTGAGCAGCAAATCAGCATATTAGAATGATTTCTGAAGGATCATGTGACACTGAAGACTGGAGTCATAAAAATGTTAAAATATATAATTAAATGGAAAACAATTACTTTAAATTATAAAAATATATGTCACAATATTTATGTTTTTACTATATTTTTGTTTAAATAAATGCATCCTTGGTTTGCATAAGAGATTAATTTCAAAACTTTTATAGAGCAGTCAATTTATTAACCTAATAGCATGCTTATATTCATTATATACCATATACTTGCTAAGGCAATATTATTATTATTATTATTATTTATTTAATTATTTTTGTCTGTGCATATCTGATCTCACATGTGTTGTGTTACAGTCCACAAGCGAGCTCTATGATGAGATTCATTTTGAGCTGAAGGAGAAGCCAGGAGTGAGTGTTAAAGCTGCGAAGGATATTTGGGACGATCAGAGTAAAAAAACCCACGAGACACTGCAACCTCCTGCCCTGCCGCCTAAAGGACACAGAAACACACCCGTATGTCACATTTATTAATCGATTTGATTTAATTTAAGTATTTATTGTTTTTGTTTTTTCTATGCATACTTCATTTATTTAACCATTTAGGGGCCAGTTTTACTAAACAGGGCAAATTAGCGCGAGAGCACAATTCCAAAACAGCGCCGCAGGCGTGGAAATTTCTGCGGGTGATTTACAAACAACGTGCAAATTAAATTGTATTATTATTAAGCTCAGATGAGCTTTATTTGTCTCATACACAATTATACAGAGTATAACCAGCAGTGAAATGTGTTCTCTGCATTTAACCCATCCAAGTGTACACACACGGAGCAGTGGGCAGCAGACACTGCGGTGCCCGGGGAGCAGTTGGGGTTCGGTGTCTTGCTCAAGGGTCTCACCTCAGTCACAATTCCTGTCGGAGCCGAGATTCAAACCCACAACCTTGGGTTACAAGTCCGACGCTCTATCCATTAGAGCCACGACTGCCCCCAAATAACACAGATGCAACATTTACATATCGACCAACGCAATATACCAAGTACAGCGCAAATTAGCATAGTCGCGAATAAAGAAATAATGAAGCCACAGTATGTTGAAAAGAACTGGAGGCCAAAAAGTGAAGGGTTGGAAGAAGTTTTGATAGAGCAGGTATTGTGTGACTGCTAGTTGATGGTTCGAAGTCATTTTTTATTTCCTGAAGCAAATTAAAAATAGCATGGCTTGGCAACCCATATGTTCAGATAATGTGTTCTTCTTTCCAAACAAATTAAAATGTGTGGATAAAATCGTCTCCCTTCTACCACATGCTCTCTGTTCTCTGCAGTGCCTTCTCCTAGCAACAATAATTGCAGCCATTTAAAGCGCAAACATTTTAAGACATGCTTTTTTGGGCATTAAATAATGGCGCAAATGCCAGTCATTTGACGAGCTAAAACGTTAGTAAAACGAGTTGCGTGATTCATTTGAATTCTGTTTAGTAAAACCTGACAGTACTATTTTAACCCCAAAAGACAGTTTGCGCTGGTCCAAGCTGTTCGTAAAACTGGCCTCTTGTGTTTAAACATCTGACCATGGCCTAACATCTGCATAATTATGATTGCTTTTCACAGGCAGTGCCGCCAGTGCCAAGAAAAGGCCCTCCTCCAAAAGCCCCCTCCTTAGAAGCAAAGCACAGCCCAGAATACGTGCTGTACACATCGATAGACCTGCAGAAGCTCAAAGAAAGAGCCAGAACGCCCACAGAGGGCAAAGACATTTCACTTACAGCTTCCCAAAGTGAACTCAGAGCAGCCACTCGACTACAGAAAGGTCCTGCCGCAAACCAAGGAACTATTTACTCTGAGCTCTTAGTGTCGAACAGCAGAAGCCAATCTCTGCCCTTCCTGGATGATGACAAAGAAGAAGAAGAACACTTTAAGAGAAGAAGCCAACCGCAAATCTCTTCCCACGTACAGAGAGAACAACTCAGCAAACCAGGTTTTAGCAACAGCCTGGAAACACTGTGTAATTCATCAGTTTATCAATTAGCCGGAACACATGGCAACCAAAACACAAGAATGTCAAAGGTCAACGCACAGGAAAACGATGTTACGTATGCCGAGGTGCCTCTTGAACCCGTTCCAAATCACTTCCTGGTTGACGACACTTACGAGCAGATTCCCGATTCACGGCCTACAGCGAGAGCAGAGGAGACATCGCACACTAATACTTACGAAACGCTATCAGACTTAAAACCCAAGCAGATTTTATCTGCCCGCCCCCTTAAGGTGAGTGTTGATGTGACATGGAAAATTGCCATTTCACATGCTTAATGGAACATAATGTTTAATATTAAGAAACACTGAGATGATTATGATAACTTTAGTAACATGCCTGTTGTTTCATGTAGACTGAGAAATGGAAATGGCTCTCCCCTGAATACTGGAGAAAATAACCTCTTCAGACGAACATCATCGCTGATGTGAATCATAACATTACACTAACGAAGAACAGTTGTTAACAAACGTACTTCCATCCACTGAAGCTACTTCTGATTATTGAATACTAGAATAGTACAGCTTTATTTTTTCACTGGATTTTTTTCATGTCTATTTGTGATATACTTTTATGTGTTACTTTTAAAATACTTTCATGTGTTACAAGAATATTTATTAACTTAATAAAAATATATATTGTGTCTTGATGTCAACAACAAGCTAGAATCACAGTAGTTTATTGGAAATTTTCTTTTTTAAGAAAATGAATTTCATGTATATGATGTTATAAAATATGTCAGCCTGTGCCACTTTTAGGGTTTTTGAGGATCTGTAAATTCTCATATTTTCTACTGCACAACAATTCTTGTTTCATCTCAACTTTATTGACCATGAATTAATTAATACACAGAGTGGGAATTAAGCTGTTAAACTTTACAGTCTTCAGAATGACCTAACCTGCCAGTAACAGAGACAATCTGTGAAGAAGCACATTCTATCTTTCGAGATTCAGTACAACTTTTGGAACCATTAAAACAAATGATGTCATTGTGTCCTGCTTTCATGGTCTTTCACTAAATATTAATAGCCAAACAAAAGATTTCCAGTAAAAACACTTCAAACAAATGAATACTACTTTAAACAGAATTCAACATTAAAAACAAACAAACTGAAAATATAACTGACTTTCGAGTAATTAAGATTATTGTGTAGGCTAAGCTACCACAAGCAGCTGACAACACAACAATTAACTATGGTTTTATTATAGTAAAAGTGTATTAACCATGTTTTCTTTTTCTTTCTTTTTTTTGATATACGGATTAGAATTTTACTACAAATAGCATGGTTAAACTATGGTAAGCATTGCAAAATAGTTAAGTTGTGGTTACCAATTATATTATTATAATATATGTTTTTGTAGTAAAACCATGATTAATTATACAGCAGGCGTTACAACAAATATAAGCCATAATTACTATAGTTAAACTATGGTAACTACAAATAAACCATGGTTTTGCAACACTAACCTAGCCATGTGGTCACACAAATGGTAATCAGTTCACCAAAAATCATGGTTACTAAACACTTTTACTATAATGGTTAATTTTCGTAAGGGTTGCTAAGCTATTAGCTAAACTATTAGCAACCAACAAATACTCATGGCTGAGGTCACATTATCTGCAAACTAGCTTTCTTATTAATTGACTTCGCTTGCTAAGCTATTAGCAACCAGCTAATACTCATTTACATGACTGAGGTAAGTATCTGTAAACTAACTTACTGTATTTGTTTTGCTCACTAAGCTATTTGAAATAATCTCATATCACAATATGACTGGTAAGTGTCATGTCACTGCATAGCTTTCTGTTTATGCATTAATGATGCTTGCATATTTTATCAGCAACCAGCTATTGAACAGCTAAGACCAGAGCTACCATCTTAAACTGTTTTCGGACTCAAATTAGCTGGTCTCGAAAACATATATGTCACATCCTGTAGAAAAATAAGATTAGGTAACATAAAACAACCATGACTGGTCAATTAAAGACAAACAAAAAACATTCTAGTTCTAATTCAGCTGGCTCAGAAAAATTATTTAAAAAAATATAAACATATAAACATACTATAAAATATAGTTTATAGTCTATATGGGTAACTAACTACATGTGGATTTAAATTATAGGACTATTCCTAGAAACTTACACACATCACAAAGAATCTCCCTGACTCCCTACAGAGAGTAGAGGTGATATCCTCACATCTGATTTGTGTCTAGAGGAAATTTATAGTGGCCTTTTGACTCTTTGGAGAAGCAAGGCTGTGATTTGCATGCTTACGCACAAACTCGAGGGACCAAATGGTGTCGGACAAGACTTTCATGTAAAAGGGGACAATAAAGCTGTCAGCAGTGACTGATCTGGTTTTTGTGGGCAGCAGAAATCGTAAATAAGAGAGTCATCACACAGACAGCAGAACTTCAGGCAGATTTAAGCAAAGAAGTGCGACGGCCTACAAAATGGGTGATAAATGGCATACTAGCAGAGCTAATGTGGCTAAGCTAACCATTTAAACCTTGTAGTCAAATATGCATACTTCCTTACTATATAGCAAGTGAAAACCAGTATATGAAAGATTAGTATGTCTGAAATAGTATTCATAAAACAGTTGCTGTAAATTCACATCCAGTGGACACTTACAGTGCTCAGCATAAATGAGTACACCTCCTTTGAAAAGTACAATTTTAAACAATATCTCAGTGAACACAAAAACCATTTCCAAAATGTTGACAAGACTAAGTTTAATATAACATCTGTTTAACTTATAAACATGAAAGTAAGGTTAATAATATAACTTAGATTACACATTTTTCAGTTTTACTCAAATTAGGGTGATGCAAAAATGAGTACACCCCACAACAAAAACTACTAAATCTAGTACTTTGTATGGCCTCCATGATTTTTAATCACAGCACCAAGTCTTCTAGGCATGGAATGAACAAGTTGGCGACATTTTGCCAGATCTATCTTTTTCCATTCTTCAAGAATGACCTCTTTTAGAGATTGGATGCTGGATGGAGAATGATGCTCAACTTGTCTCTTCAGAATTCTCCATAGGTGTTCGATTGGGTTCAGATCAGGAGACATACTTGGCCACTGAATCACTTTCACCCTGTTCTTCTTCAGAAATCCAACAGTGGCCTTAGATCATTGTCATGTTGGAAAAGTGCACGACGACCAAGGGCACGGAGTGATGGTAGCATCTTCTCTTTCAGTATAGAGCAGTACATTTGTGAATTCATGATGCCATCAATGAAATGCAGCTCCCCGACACCAGTAGCACTCATGCAGCCCCACATAAGGACACTGCCACCACCATGTTTCACTGAAAGGCACCATGCATTTTTCTTTGTATTCCTCACCTTTGCGACGCCATACAGTTTTGAAGCCATCAGTTCCAAAAACATTTATCTTGGTCTCATCACTCCAGAGTATAGAGTCCCAGTAGTCTTCATCTTTGTCAGCATGGGCCCTGGCAAACTCTAGGCGGGCTTTTTTGTGCCTGGGCTTTAGGAGAGGCTTCTTTTGTGGACACACCCATGCATGCCATTCCTCTGCAGTGTACGCCGTATTGTGTCACAGGAAATAGTCACCCCAGTTTGGCTTTCTATTTCTTTAGATAACTGCAGTGAACCTGCATGTTGATTTTCTTCAACCCTTCTCATCAGAAGACGCTCCTGACGAGGTGTTAACTTCCGTGGACGACCTGAACGTCTCTCTGAGATGGTTGCAGTTCCATCTTTTTTAAATGTTTGTACCACTTTTGCTACAGTATTCTGACTGATAAGTAAAGCTTTGCTGATCTTCTTGTAGCCTTCACCTTTCTTGTGTAAAGAAATTATTTTCTTTCTCAGGTCTTGTGACATTTCTCTTCCATGTGGTGCCATTGCTGACAGCATGAAATGGGAAGGGGTTTTCTTTAAGTAACACCCTTTTATAGTCAACTGTCACCTGTGTAATGAATAATTAGACTCACCTGTGGTTGAATTCTTGTTAAATTAGACATTTGTAGTCTAAAATTTAGCTTTGTTCCAGAGACTTTCAGTGGGGTGTACTCGTTTTTTGCATCACCCTAATTTGAGTAAAACTGAAAATGTTGTTCTCTAAGTTATATTATTAACCTTACTTTCATGTTATAAGTTAAATAGATGTTATATAAAACTTAGTCTTGTCAACATTTTGGAAAATGTTTTTGTGTTCATTGAGATATTGTTTAAAATGTTACTTTCAAAGGGGGTGTACTCATTTACGCTGAGCACTGTATATACACATCCAATGTTCCTTAAGACTTTGGGATGTGGTGGAACGAGAGATTGGCATCATGGATGTGCAGCCGACCAATCGGCAGCAACTGCGTGATGCTATCATGTCAATATGGACCAAAAACTCTGAGGAATGTTTGAATCTATGCTGTGAAGAATTAAGGAAGCTCTGAAGGCAAAAGGGGGTCCAACCCAGTACTAGCAAGGTGTACCTAATAAAGTGGCCAGTGAGTGTATATATCAGAACACCGTGCCACCGGTGGTAGTTGGTCCATTACCGTCACAGCCCTACGATAATTCACCATTAGGGTTGCGCTGAATGAATTCACACATATCGGCAGTAGATGGCATCCATGGAATCATACAGATGTATAGTAAAGGCCTGTTCAAATTAAAGCAATAACTATATAGATAACAATAACCAATGAACACCAATGTTCTGTTTCATTATTAAGTGCACACTATACAGTTTTTTCATCTGCCACTTTAAATGCTTGAGCTTTTTAAAGTCATGTGGATTCTGATTAGCTGCCAATGTTTTTATCGTCAGTTGGAAAAAAGTGATTCCAATGATGTTGTTCCTCTGTCATTAACATTTAAAACAAAATCTTTATTGTTACATCATTGGTGTAAACAGGCCCTGATTTCTTTTTAATTGATTATCAATTGTTTAATTAAGGCTTATACAAGTCATTTTCAGAATTTGCGCACTCATTTTCATTTCCTTCAAGGGAATAGGTAATGAGAGGGCGATTTCGGATGAAACATTTATACAGAATCGCACACTACTATGATAAATCAAGTTATCATGTGGCTACAGTGTAAAATTAACATTTAATGCTAATGGTGAAACTCCAAAATAGGATGTAAAAGCTTTGTGTAAAACCTAGGATGATGTGTTTGCAGCCTCAAACAAAGGTATTGTGTTTCCTTGTTTATCGTTATTGATCAGGAGATTAGCGTACCGTGTTTTCCTGACATAAAAGCCATTACTTGAACACATCCAGTAATACTGATATATACCTTGCTTTGTTATCGAACTGGCTCCTAAAAAACACTAAAATGGATTGTTTTGAAACTCTTTGGATGCCATATTGGCAAACATCACTGGGCTAATAAGATTAGAGGGCAGCCAAGGCCAGCACAGCGAGTGTGTGCGCGAACCGCCGCTCAAGTTTGAGTCACTGACGTCCCATTTTATGCCCTGCGTCCAGAAGAATCAATGCTCTAATGCCTACATTACTGTCAGCAGCCTGAGTGGATGTATCAGACTGGAGCAGAAGCACATCTAAATCAGCAGATGCTCAGGGTGAGAGGCGTAATTAACAGAGGCGCATCATCAGCACTTACATCCCACTGGAGTTTTTAATACAGTCCTCATAAAGGGAGTTGGAGGTAACGGGATGAGGAATTAACTGGATATTAGCGCAGGCGGTGTTATCCCTAATGACTGCACACCACCGTGATCTTGCCAAAACGATCTCTCACCAATTCATCCAGGCATGCCTTGTTTTATGTCTGAGAAGCATTTTCATGGCTTACGTAAGCCCTGCTAATGGGATCTTTTGACCATTAACAAAGGTCTAAATGCATTTGTATTTATTTTAAAGTCCATTTTAGTTGTTTCTGGTATGTGTATGTCAAAATACTTGTCTAATGATGAAAACATTGTGAGAAACCATAACTATTTCAGATAATGAATGCTTTTTTACCATTTAAAGGGACTGTTTACCCCAAGATGAAAATTCAGATTTTTTCACCCTGACTCTATTGACTTTCATTGTAAGGACAGTTTTGGAATAACATAAGGGTGTGTAAATTATCTTAAATTTTTAAGTGAATTATCACTTTAAGATGATTTTGTTGCTGTATGGGTGCTTATATTAAAGTTTGTGCTATAGACATGAATTATACCTCTACATTTTGCGGTTTGCTGAAGAGAGATGATCTATAACTTTTCTAAGCATTCAGATGTCCCTTCAGCAGATGATAAAATGGGTTCAATACGTTAGACTTATGTTATGAGATGTTTTCAATTTCATGAAAAAAACAAAACAATTATGAGATCGTCATAATTATGATAAAATAAGTATTAAAGGGGTCATATGATGTGATTTCATGTTTTCCTTTGTCTTTGGAATGTTACAAGCTGTTTGTTCATATATACGATCTGTAAAGTTGCAAAGACTAAAGTCTCAAACCCAGAGAGATATTCGTTATAAAAGTTAAGACTCTGCCACACCCTCCTAAAACGGTTTATTCAAACACGGCCCCACAATTCCAACATCGCAAGGGCAATCTGGCACTTCTGGCTCACAGCTTGCAAGTATGTTTCAATATTTAAAGAATTTGCTTCTGACTATTCAAACGCGAGTTTTGAGCAGTGTAGAGAAGTGCTTGTTTGGCATTTCTCTGATCACACATGCAAACATGGTGTTATGTTTACATGGCGTGGCGCAAACGTGTAAAAATACCGTACGAGTTATTATAATCAGTAATTATATCCTCATTGAATGTTTATAATGGGTTTTATTGTTTTAGTCTCGTCGTGCTGGGACACGGCATCACAACATGGTAAGGGGCGTAACATTTCCATCTCACACTTGAGGTATTCGGTCAATCTTTTTTTTACACTTTTATCCACTAAATGAGCTCATTTCAAATTTGATGCCTGCTACAGATATAAAAAAATTGGCATTGGGGCAACAAAGGGCTGAAAACGCAAGACGTTTAGAAAAGATTCAGCTGGGAGGACATCTAGCAACTATTAAGTTAATTGATATCAGGTCTGTAACATGATAAGCTATAAAAGGGATGTCTTAGAGAGGTAGAGTCTCTCAGAAGTAAAGATGGGCAGAGGCTCAGCAATCTATGAAAGAGTACATATAAAGATTGTGGAATACTTTAAAAACAACGTTCCTGAACATCAAATTGCAAAGGCGTTGCAAATCTCATCATCTACAGTGCATAATATCATCAAAATATTCAGAGAAACTGGAGAAATCTCTGTGCGTAAGGGACAAGCCCGAAGACCTTTGTTGAATGCCCGTGTTCTTCGGGCCCTCAGACAACACTGCATCACTCATCGGCATGATTCTGTCATTGACATTACTAAATGGGCCCAGGAATACTTCCAGAAACCACTGTTGGTAAACACAATCCGCTGTGCCATCTGCAGATGCCAACTAAAGCTCTAGCATGCAAAAAGGAAGCCATATTTGAACATGGTCCAAAAGCACCGTCATGCAAAGGTGTAGGTTTGATTATGATGTTGGTGGGAACATAAACCCAACCCAAACACCCCCCACCCCTGCGCTCAACAACCCAATCATTTTTGCATTTTTGATAGACCTTTGACAACAGTTCATGTCACCTAAAATCTTTATTTATAGCCTATGTTAGCCAACATATTCAGAATTACAACATCAGCATCAGAGCATTGGTTGTCTTTATCACGCACCACTTTATTTTAATATTAATTGACCCAGGATGATTCTGAAAGAAAACTCTGCTGTTGCTGTGGGGAACTTTCATGAACATTTGATTGACAGATAAACCGCACGATCTTATTTCAGTGTTGTTTTTTATTATGAGGATATTTCAGCTATTAGTCTGATTTGTACATTCAGTTGAACAACATTAATTTAAAGTTAAAGCCTTTCTGCAGTGACACAGGACGCATATTCCAAATCCTGCTGTACCACAGAGTGCCATTTACATAGTTTACCATAAAATCCACTTTACCTTTTGTCCCAAATTATTGTTAAAGTTCATAATGACTTTATACTAGGCTGGAAGATTGTGTATCTTCGTTTGTTTTCTGTCTGTTTCTAATAATAGCCATAGGTTGTGCTTTCTCTTTTCATTTGCTCTGTTTTGTCAAACACCGTACTTCAAACTCATTGATGCACTTTTGTTAATTCCTGAAGTGAACTTTACTGTTTATTTACTGTTTTAGACTGCTGTCTTGGATTGGGTGCAATCCCTGTGAGTTGTTCTAAATGCAGCGCTGCATGTCCAGTGTGCGACTAATTCCTCTTGTGTATTAAGTGCATGTTCTTGAAAGCGAACAGTTTTCTAACGTATTTACTTTAACTTCTTAGGTATATGTCAATGATATGACCTTTCAGATGAGTCTGAATTTACAAAACCATATACATATATTTAATAGTTTGATCAAAATTATTGCTAGGAACAGTTTGGTAGTCGCTGGATATTGGTAAGGACATGTCCCTTGCGTCCCCCCCTAATCCTACACCCCTGCCGTCATGTCCAAGGCTCATTTGACTGTTTCAAAGACCTTCCAGTGTTATCAGCGCTCAGTTCAAAAGCCAGCATCTCTGATGCTATGGGGGTGCATAAGTGCATATGGTATGGGCAGCTTGCATGTTTTGAAAGGCACAATGCATGCTGAAAGGTATATAAAGTGCAAATTTGCTAATTATTGCAAGAACACAATTCCAAAACACTGCTGATGGGCGTGAACATTTCTGCTGGTAATTTAATGACAATGCACAAACTAAAGAACACTGATGCAACATCTAATTTCCATAATGATCAATGCAATCTACCAAGTGCAGCGCAAATTAGCATAAGAATATGTTCGGATTTAGATGTGTTCTTCTGGCATTACAAATTAATCATTATAAATGCAGTATTAGAAATTAATATGTGTGGAGAAAATCCTCTACCCTTCTACCACGTGCTCTCTGTCCTCTGCAGTGCCTCCTCCTAACAACAAAAAATGCAGCCATTGTGAGAGCAATATAGTTTAAGAAATGCTTTTTTGGGACGTTAAATAATGTTGCGCAAATATTGCGCAAATAGCAGTAATTTGATGTTGCATGATACAATTTAATACTCTCCTCCTGTAAATTTTGCAACTGAAAGGGAAACTTTCAGAGGTAAAAACACATTCAATAAGGTCTTCAGTAAATCTTGACAGTACTATTTTAACACGGTTAGTAAATCTGGCCCAAAAATAAGTCAAAATTTGTATAGGTAAAATGCAGAGCACGAATTCCGAGTATGGGTTACCATACTTGGCTGTATGTCACGTCACTTTCATTAAACACCAATTTTTAATCTCATAATTATGACATAGATCATCATGATTTCTTTTTTATGTTATAATTAGGATTTACCAAAGCATTTTTTTTTCATAAGTGGTGCGAAAAATTTAACTACCATGCAAACTTTTATTATACAAGCATAATAGATATCAACTATGTCTATTGACTTGAAGTGGAACTCTGACCTAGCAACCACCAAAACAGCCTAGCAGCGCCATAGAAAACTCCCAGAATATCACTGCAACCATCTAGCAATCCACTGGCAACTCAATATATAAAAAATAATTAACATAAAACAAAATTCATTATAAAACTTAGCCATGTCAGTGTATGACTTGACATATATAACAAGTTCCTCGTATGTGTAAACATACCTGGCCAATAAAGCTCATTCTGATTCTGACATCATGCATTGTTCTCAAGACATTACAAGATAAACAGGATCACAAACTCACCCTGTTGTCCCCAAAAATGAACAACAACCTATACATTTACATCTTAAACAACATTTCCTTGAAAAACAATCTAAAGCATTTGAATCAATGTTGGACTCTTTTAAAAGGACATAAGCGTCTGACCCAGTAAATCATCAGCTGAACTAATATGGGCAAGGACAGCTCTGTGCGTCTCTGGGTGGAGATTTACCGGGAGCAAAGCGCGCTGTGTATTATCATACGAGTGCTGAGGCAGCACTGCTCCTAACGATCTCATTCAGCTTAAATAGTCATTAAAGTGGAATACGACAGGATAGGCTGAAGAATCATTGTTGGCCCATCTTTATTGTTAAAGGGATAGTTCACCCTCAAGTAGTTCCAAACCTGTACGAATGTCTTTGTTCTGCGGAACACAAAAGAAGATATTCTGAAGAATGTGGGAAGCAGAGCAGTTCTGGCACACCATTGACTTCCATAGTATTATTTTTGTTCCTACTATGGAAGTCAGTGGTGCTCCAAAACAACCTGGTTACAAACTGTCTTCAAAATATCTTCCTTTGTGTTCGACAGAACAAAGATATTCATACAGGTTTGGAACTACTTGAGGATGGCTAAATTATGACATAATTTTCATTTTTGGGTGAACTCTCCCTTTAAATCTGGTTGGCTCGCAGTTGCATAGGGCTTTGAACTAGAACGAGAAGAGGACAAAGAAACAGCCAGGGCAATGACTGGGGTAACAAAAATCCAGCTAAAATTATATTAAAATATGCAACAATGTACAATTCAAATAGTTATAATAAAAAAACAAAAAGCATCTCTTACAGTATTAGGGATGGTCTGGTAACTAGAAAACTCCTCCACCATGATCTAGTCACAATGTGCTCAATATGGACAGTCACGATAATAAGTTCAGTGCTGTTCTATGTGTATATATATATATATATATAATATATAATTTTGTTGTTGTTCAGAATAAAACATTTTATTCTGTGGAACATGAAAGAAGACTTGAGAAATGTCTCTGTGTGTCTCTGTGTCCATTTTTGATGAAATCCAAGAGCATGTTTACAGCAATGGAATTGACATGTTCAAGGCCCAGTGAGGTTGTAAGGACATAGTTAAAATCAGTGGTTCAACCATAATGCTATGAGAATACTTTTTGTGCATAAATGAAACAAACATAACAACTTTATTCAACAATTTATTATCTTGTGTCAGTGTTTGACAATTTTTTTGTCACATGGACTATTTTAATGATCTCCTTACTACCTTTCTGGGCTTTGAACATGTCGTTGTCTATGGAGGGTCAGAAAGCTCTAGAACTTCATCAAAAAATATCTTAATTTGTGTTTTGAAGATGAATGAAAACAGTTTTGGGTTTGGAACAACATGAAAGTGAGTAATCAATGACAACTATCCCTACAGCAGAGGTCAACATTTTCAGGAATAGCGTCATAAATTGATCTTTCCCTCAAAAACCCCCCACAAAAAACCTTTTACAATATAGCGCACGAGTCACCTGGACTACGGTTTGTGGTGATTTTTATCCTTTTTGGAAAAGAGTGACGTGAACATTCCTTGTAATTTCTCTTTTGTGTTCTATGGAAGATAAATACAGGTTTGGAACAACATGAGAATGAATAAAGAATGATGGACTTTTAATTTTAGTGAAAATTATCCCTTCACATAATACATTTAGTCTCAAAATCAAACCTAACCCCAAATATCAATAGATGCACTCAGTCAAAAATCAACAGAAAACCTTTATTAAAAGTTAAGTCAAATGCCCTCTATCACATCAAATACTGAAAAAAGGTAAGAGACAGTTTGACACTAACACCTCAAGTTAGGACAGAAGGGATCGAGGGATCTGCGGAACAAATACATGGAGAGTGAATGACAGAGAAGACAATTAGAGAATATATGATGACAGAGCCCTTCATTCAACTGGAGAACATTTAGATATGATTGTCGTCATGCTCCAGTTCTATAAGCAATTAGATTGTGAAATGGCAAAGCTGTAGGGACATTAGGGAATTGGAAAAGGTAGGGAACGTAATCTAATTCATGCATTTTATGGAGAAAGATTGCATAGCTGTAGAAAACACTGTCTCGGTGGCGCTGATGCCAATAATGTGCTTATAGCCCTCTCTCTCACTCTCTTGTCCAGTTTGCTTGTCCCTTCCCGAATTAAAACTGTCCCATGATTTATTTGATTCCAAATAAGAGTCTTTAGAAGTGAGAGAGTGAGTTAAATTTGTGTCCAATGAGCCACGGACATTGGTAGAAGCCCATAAAAGTGGTTTACATCCACATTAGTTTTACTCCAGGACAAGGTGTGTGGGTCAAACCCACAAAAGGCCTCAACTTTCCATTTACTTTCTCTGAAAACACAAGGGATTTCTGATCCAAACTTCTCATTGGTAATGAAACAGCCATGCATTGGTCAGTAATCCTGTTAAGTGTGAAAACAACAGTAGACATGTATCCTCCGATATGGACTTGTCTGTTCAAGGAACATCAGCATTGGTGTCTTCCACTGAAGCCATTTTAGATTCGTATATGGAAGGTGCTGCAGTACAGAAAGATGACAGACAGAAAAGCATTTTAGATTAAAGATAAAAACATAAGGACCAGACAAAATCTAATTATGCCCTTTCATCTCCCTAAAGCGATGGCATAATTTCGAAGTCTAAAAAAAAATTGACAAACCCAGGATATATATTTTAGGATTCACATTAAATATTCTTAACCCCTCGAGTCAATTTTTGCTGTCTCACTGGTAACTGATGAACATTGTTCACAATATGATATAAAAAAGTATTCGAGAAGAACCAGGATGAGGAGCAGATGGGATCTGATGGCATTTGGATACTAAAATAGATTCTAAAATTAATTTGTAATTCCACCAGAAATAGCAGAAAGAATTGAGTTCCAAACCTTTGTCATAAATCTTCAACAGTAGACATTAACCACCTGTGCACACGTCACTTGGGAAAAGTGCTGTCATTCTCTTAAAAGGACAGTTTTTAGCATGCCACCCTTTATTATCATTTGAACAAATGTTTAAAACAGTGAAGAATAGGGTTGGGTATCGTTTTTTTTTTTCTATACCGGTGCCAAATCGATACTTTTAAAATGGTACCGGTGCCTAAACGGTGCCTGAACCGATACTTATAAAAATGGTTTCACAGATAGGGCTTAGACTAAACCAGGATTAGATCATAGTTAAATTAGGACATTTAAGTAATTTTTATAAACATGCTTAGAAAAAACATTACTGGGGTGCATCTTGAGACAAAACAAAGGCACTGATATATTTTAGGATCAGTCAGTGCAAGTTTATTTCAGTTAAAAAGCTAAGAGTTACATTTTAGTCTAGCACTAGGTTCAAGCCTCGCCTTTGAAACCGGAGGATGATGTCTTTTTCGTTCATACTGGACACTAGAGGGCACCCTCGCACAGAAAACCCACAGATCCAGTCACAGAAGTAGCGAACTCATGAAGCTCCAGTGATATGGATAGGTAAACTGAAGATATAAACGTTTTGAATGATAAAATAAATACAATAAACACTCGACTATGACTATGTATAGTTTATCTGTGCTATTATGTATAGTTTATCTGTGCTATTCAAGCCATCTCTGGTATTTTCATAATAATTAACTATATTTATAATCCATTGCTAATCGATGTATTAGTAGCCTATGGAGTAGTAGTAGCTTAGCTAGTTAATGACCTGCTGTCGTCAGAGTAAGTGTAATTACTGCATTCATGCGCTCCTCAGATGCTCTCATTTCCCGAGTTGTGCTTTTAAGTCGGAATGTGAAAACAGCACACTCGGGTTACTACAAAGATTTATTGGACTTGTATTATTAGAGCTTTCCGAATTGAGTTCACGTGCATTTTCTCAGTCGGAAATTATTTTTTCACGTGCGGTGCCGGTGATGATGCTTCTTACGTCCGTTTCGGAGAAACAAAGGACAAATATTTCAACCGATTGCTCGGGCATGGAACCGAAATGAGGCACCAAAATCTGCATTCTGATTCGGTATATAGGTATCGGTGCCTTATTGTTACCGGGTTTCGGTACCCAACCCCAGTGAAGAAGCAATTTACAAAGATTAAATTGTGCCTATTGCTTTCAATATGTTTCTATATTTTTTTTTCTTCCCATAACTGATTCGCTAAAGAAACTTGCATAATTAGGTAATGGCACAAAAAGTGTATTTATTTGAAAAATAATATTTTACTACCAGTTAAACATTTGAGGTTGTAAAGTTTTTACAAATATTTTTTAACAAAGTCTTACTGAATTAATTTTGTTCACTGAGGCTGCATTAATTTGATCAAAAATATAGTAAAATATGTACTTTTATTTTGTAAATTTTCTATTGTAATATATTTTAAAAATAAAATGTATTAATGTGATGTAAAACAGTCATTGCTCCCAAACTTGTGAATGGTATACAGAGTTTACAGCACTTTGCCTGTTTAAGATGATGAGTGTTCAATAAATAAGACACAGGTTTTGTGCTCAAATACCATATGCAAAGTGTTTAGTGGATTGGCCACTCAGTGATTATGCAACAGCACTTCAATTATTTTCAGTAAAGAGCACGACAGATTAAAACAACCTGAAACATAATTAAAAGTGTCTCTTGTAGCACTGTTTATCTTTAAACCCTATAATACATTTGTCTATGAGATCTGATTCAGGGGTACATGTTCCCATTTAAGTGTGAAATTGCGGAGTCATACAGTGTTGTTTTTTGTTTATTTTGTAATTTGTTAGTGCAGAAATTACACTTCACCTTTAAGTAACACAAAAGTAAAGTCAGCAGAATGCTAAGGGCATAGATCCCTTCTACGTTAACTTTCTATGAGTGTTCAATAAAGTAATTTTCTCTTTGACTGACAGCTGCTGACTCAACTTGCAATTTATTTAAATTGATTTCATTGAGTTTGATGTTAACATGTTGCTAAGCTAACACTCCAGAACACTAATAAGTATTAAATTGCCATCTTTGTGTTAGATTTGACTATTTAATTCAATCTATGTTAGGGATGAATGAAAAGATATAATGAGAATTGTGCCCGCATTCTCCACCATCTGAGATAGACTGAATTACCAAAACCATAACTTTAAATTACAATTTATAATAGGTACAACTCTGATTAGAATGCATCTGAGGAAATAAGTCACGTTATTACATCTATTGCTCTTACCTTAAAAAGTCAGGAGCCCTGGAGATCATGTTCTCAAAGTCGGCAAAGGAGAGCTTGCCGTCTCCGTCCAGGTCGGCCTCCTCAATGGCCTTCTCACACACCAGAACAACCTCCTCTGGTGTTAGCTCCTCCTTCGTTAACTTGTTTAGAGTCTTTTCCAAGTCCTCCTTGCAGATGTAATTATCCACATTGAAGTCTAAGGACAGAACAAAAAGATAAGAATTAACTACAAAAGGGTGTTCATTTTAAACTGCTTATTGCTGCAGCATTTATGAAAGTTGCAATATAAATGCTGATAACAACTAATAAAACTGTGCACTGTGACAATCAGATTGTAAAAAAAAAGATTGTTTTTTTTTGTTCTTGTGGACTATACGTGAGTTAATAACATATTAATTTTACCATATATTTTAAAAGCATAAATGGCTTTCAGTTCTCTGGGAGCCGTTTCGCTGAGAACTGAAAACATGTCCACAAAGTCGTTGAAGCTGAGGTTCCCCTGGCCATCTTCAGAGAACGCTTCCACAATCCGATCCCTGAATGGATTCTCCTAGAAAACACAAATTGAATATTTTATTAGATTTATTAGGATTACACTATAAAAAGTACTGGCGAGGATGCAATATCAGTGTAATTTTTGTATGAACTATCTATTTACTATTATATTGTTTCTGTCATGAGAGCTCTCTGTGAGTTTAACATGGTAATGTACATGGCAATGTTAATGTGTTTGGTCTTGTTGGAATAGATCTGCTACGTTTATGCTGCAACAGAGCAAGTACTAATTTATTACTGCCAATAAATCCTCAGACATGCTACTGTGAGCATGTAGAAAATAACAGACATTAAATAATCTCCATTTATAACATACATGAAATTACCCCGTAGCAGACCTATACAGGTGGAGCTGGGGAAGGTGGAGGGTTTCTGAAGTGCGCTGAAACTGCTACAGCAAGCACTAGCCAAGTTTTTGAATGTTGAGCAACAATCTGCTGATGCAAAAAGAAACCAATCAGCTGCATCATGTGAGTAATGATATGATTATATCAGATTGAGTTAGAACCTATCGGGCAGCGCCATGCAGAGTTTCATGACAGAACTTTGTATTTAGTAATATGTTGATGTTTTTTTTCTGAGTCAGTCTTAAGTTTTAGCAAATTTGTTATGGGATTTCTTTATTATTTTTTTATTTCAAGTCAACTTAAATGTTTTATTGTGATTGTAGTTTTAGTATTCTCAATACTTCAACTTCATTTTTTCCATCATTTCAATGACTAAAAGTTTCAGTTAACAGTAACAACAATGTGCAAAATGTATCTGGATATTCTTATGGAAACCTACGATTAAAGTTGTGATGGTGCAACAATAAATATACCATGGAAATAATATGATACCACACTTTCTTTGAAATATTTAACAAAAAATGTACAGTGACATGACGTGTGGCTATGGTGTCCCATACTCAGAATTTGGGCTCTGCAGTTCACCTATCCAAGTGCACACACACACACACACACACACACACACACACACACACACACACACACACACACACACACACACACACACACACACACACACACACACACACACACACACACACCGTGAACACACACCCAGAGCAGTATTAATTATTAAGTCAACGTATTTTCTCTTAAAAATCAATGTAGATGCAAAAAAATACGAATAAAACCTTCTGTAGATTGTATCTAGGCTTGGCTATAGAGTGCAAATGTATGGCTGTACATTCATGTGTTCAGCAGAGGGAGTTTTGCTGAGTGAGTCATGTATAAAATGTAGAAAGGCTGACTCTCCAAACTGGCACCCATATATTTCTTACTGGCTATTGGCTTAAAGGAATTTTTATGCCCTGTGCTACTAGCTGACTCAACAGCTCTGGGAACAGTAGCATGAACACATCAGAGCAAAATCAACCCTGATGTCTCTGCTCTGCTCTTCTTTAAACACTCAACACCCTGTGTATAATTATAACTACAACATCCCAGGTGATATTTTTGTACCAGTTTTACCATCTGCAAGGTAAAAAAAAGCAAGCTTTACATGTAGGATTTCAGGTATAATATGTTACTTCAGGTTAGGAGTTTGTTCAAGTAATGAGCATAAGCCATAGCAAGCACCACAGTTAATCTTGAAGGAACTTCAGGAACGATTTCAGATACATTTACATGCAACCAAATAATCTGTTAGTAACTCGATTGATGACTAACTGAGACTGAATAGCCTTCATCTAAACACTGCTATCAAATTAAACTTCAACAGCGGATTAGAAGTTGTAGACCAGAAAAATAATCTGGCACATAAGTGCTTGAATCTAATGATTTACTTCATTTGATTTCAAAATACCTTGCACCTTCCCCGGTTCATATTTACATGCTTTATATTCCAAACTGGTCAGTGGAGGAGACTGAATATTTGCAAAAAACTTCTTGTCTAAAATACATTTCATCTTATTAATTTATTTGTTTGATATGTCTGCAGGGCAAAACTGTGATTTTTGACATTATTGCACTAGTAGTTTCTGAACACATGTAAATGAACATGAAATCGGATTGCAAGGTTTAGGGTTCATATAAAGAGATCTTTCAGAATCTGAAATCAGATTGATTCATTCGAATTGAAGAAAATGAGGTTAGACTGCCTTACGGGCAACACCATAAAAAAACATCAATCAATGTGTAAGTCAAAACACTCAGAGGCATTTGTATTGGCAGATGTCAAGAAAACAGCCCTCTAATGCTCTGATGTGTTAAAACACTCTACTTCTGCATGAAAAGGCTAATTATCAGACTGAAGGGTCAGAGATTTATATTTGCGAAGGCTGAGAGGATCTTTGCAAACTGGAAGCTGTCGTAGCCCCATCAATCCCAGCTTGAGTGGTCTCCATCAGTATCATCCACCTCGTAGAGTTGGGTTTATAGCTCCTTCGTCCATCTGACGGCTTTAGGGGGACATAATGGGGCTCATTCTGGAGCTATAACATCCAGCAGATTTTGACTGACTGAAGGTTGGGTCTGAATCATTAAGGAAAGGTGAGACTGGATCAGCGATATGATCGTAATAATGAATCCTTACCTTGACTGAACTTTTTATTTATTTTTTATTATTAGATTGAAACTTTAGACATAATATTTCGAAAGAAGGTGCATGTCTTATTTGTTGACTTTCATGTTTAATACATCAGATTTTTATAGCTCTATTAATATGATACTTGAGTGAAAAAGCAGCTTCATTTTATTCAGAGGCCTAAACTGAGCAAAAATATGCAATTTGGTGCTGATGCTGATATTTATATGGCCAAAAGTAAGATACAAATCAAATAGCTTGTAATGTAAATGATATCTTTATAACTGTATAGCAGAATAATTGCATAAAATGCATATAAATATCAGATGTCACTCTTTATCTCCCAATAATAAGTAAGATAAAAAACAGTGTAATGATCAAAGCTCTAGTTTTTACTGTGGTTCAAACATATAATGCAATGGAATACAATGATGATTGAAAGATGAACAAATAAACATTCCCCAAAAACACTATGTATCATATTTCATATGTATATTTTAATGTGATATTACTAAGATTATAAGATTCTTTCACCGTGAAAAGACACTTGAACCACAACCTGAAGGATGTGTTTATAATTATATTAAAAGTCTCTTTACTTCCTAAAAAAGCATAATCTATAAATCAGATGACAGAGGGCATGTAGTAGATTGAAAAAACATTTTTTCAGCAAAGTTTTGATCATACTGATAATTTAGAAGCCTCTGATATTTGCATATCAAATATTATGCAGTTAAAAAAGTAAAGATTATATTTGAAAAGAGATAATCTGAAAGAGTTTTACTGTAATCAGTTCAGGAATAGTGCTAATAAAGTGTTACCTCTATAAAGTAATAGAATTATTACTTTAATACTACCATAATGGTAATGCTCTTATTGGCTAATCCTATAAATGATCTCTTGACGCTGTAGTCCGATTAAACGTATGCGTCTTTACAACCATGCAATATCTAAAGCGCTAACATAATTTGCTGAAACTGCATCATCTTATGGAGCGTTAATTTTCACAAGCATAGTGATGTTATATTCCTCGGTCTCACCGGTTGTGCTTTGTCATATAAACAGCCCAGCCAGCGTGGCCATTAAAAACCAATTTTGTCCTATAAAAACTAGTGTGTATTATATCTAATATAAACTAAAAGTGCAGAGAGGGTCATTGCACAAGCATCATGTTGCTTAAACAAGATAAAAGGAATATGTCTGCCCTCACTTATGCTGCTGTATGCAAACTGGAAGAGGAGTTCTATAGTGAAAAGTTAGCATTACCTTCAGTTCCGGCATGTTGACTATGAGAGCTAAAGGGATGTTAACATCAGGTTCGTTGGTGTAGTCCATTGGAACCAAATGTGGAGCCAGCTCATGGTATCTCCCATGCAAGCTGCAATGCAGAAAAAAAGTAAGAACTGGTTACTGCAGTTCATCGCTGTTCCAGTGACTTCTTCTTAGATCACCTTGTGAATCAGACCTCGTTAGTTTGTGTTTGTTTTTTTCACAAAAAATAGAATGCAACAAAATGGCTCATTTGAAATGAAACAGAGAAAACCACAGTCCTGAGTGAGGGTATTTTAAATTAACTGATTTACTGAGAAACAAGATATAAGATAGCATGAGTTAAGCAGAATGCTATTTTAGTATAGTTTTTAGTAATTATATACTATACTATAATACTATAATTAATTTGATAGTTTTAGTAATATTTTGAATTATGTATTATTATTTTTTATTTGTTGTGTTTTTGTCATTTTTGTAGTTTACAGTTTTAATTATTTTATGTATTAGTTTTAATTTATTTAGTGTTAGTTACTTTAGTACTTCAAGTAAAAATAGAAATGCCATCTTGGCAAATAGTTGTAAAAAAAGTTTTAAAATATATATTTTTTTTATTTCAGTTAACATTTATTTTTATTTTAAGTACAATTTTTATTAAGGTTTTAGTTTTAGTTAACTATGCTATCCCTTGTCAAATAACAAGTTAAAATTAAATATTTGGGGAGTAATTATAATCTGTTAACACAAATGAAAACAAAAACAAATGAAAACAAAAAAAACATGAAAAGAAAAGGTAAAACAAAGATACAACAATAGAAAAGGTTAATATTTTGTTTGGTGATTAAATGACAAAAACAAACAAACAAACAAACAAACAAACAAAAAAGAACAAAAACAAAACAACTAATTTATTGTTTTCTTTCTTTGTTGATGTAATGACAGAGAAATAAATAAACAAATAAATTAAAATAAATATATAATTAAAATAAAAACTAAAAGGCAAGATAATAAGTAGCAAGAAACAATGTTTAGTTTCCATCAGCATTGGTTTATTTAATATTGAAATTACCCCAATGGTTAAAACTAAATGCATTTCACTCATTAGGTGAAACTCAATTGTTAATTACACTAACTCATCATAATTAAGCACTCACTCAGTCTAAGAGGAATTAGTAATGCTCTTGACTAAGCAGGCAGAGTTCACAAAGATGCTTTGTCTATTTGTTCTGCACAAAGAGTTTTGGAGGCTTGCCAGCAAACAGTGAACTGATGACTCATTCTGATCATGGCAACAAGACAGAGGGAAGCGGACACTGTAATAGGCCTTTGCAGCAGTAATACAAAAATAAAAAACACTTGCTCAGAGATGATCGCAGATGTTCCGAAAAAATCAGGACTGCAGGGACGCAGGACGATATAGAAAGTGGATGAAGCTTTTTTGTAGAAAAATTAAAAATTAAAAAATAAAAATAAAAATTCCAACCTTGCTAATAAACAAATGAAACAAAAAGTTCAAAAAAATTGGCCTAAAAAAAACAACACAAAACACAAAAATAAACAGATGCAAACAAAAATGAAACACAATATGTAAGTAATTAATAATAAACTAACAAAACAATGTAATATTACAGTACACTGCCCCTTATCAAAAAATAGTATACCTCAAGTATATTTTATTACGTATACTTAAGTAAAATTCAAGTATATTTTATGTAGTAATAAAACAATTATTGTAGTATACTTGTGAGTGTACTATTTCAAAACTCCTTGGGACTAAATTAGCCCACTTTCATATAAAATATGAAGTATATAAAAGTATACCTTTAAGTTTAGTTTAAGTATAACAGTAGTAAACTTTGATTACACAACTAGCTTACATCAAAGTTTTTAGCTTGGACTGTAACTATACTAAAAGTGAACGTATAGGTACACTGATAGTTTACCAATTAAACACTTGTAGTAGCATTTTTAGTACACTTTGAAGTATAGTCTAGTTTAGTAGTTTTATACTGCAAGTATACTCATATTTTTTAAGTGAACTTTACGTCATACTCTATGTCCCTATTTAGTTATTAATTTTTATATTTTGTTCTTTGAATATCTGAACATGCAAAACATCAAAAGAAAGAACAGGGTATCTGTAAATAAAAACATTTTATTCTAGCTTCATGCAGTCACGGTCCTGCTGGTGTGCCCTGACCGGCCACCAGATGTCTATGTATGTTGAGCACATGGCTTGTTGTTTGTTGTTGGTTCCATGTGCTCTCCTGTCTATTGTCTGTCCCCTCCCATCTTGTTACCTAATCATTGTTTCAGTTGCTCCACCTGTGTCTCCCTCGTTACCCTTGTTTGTCTCCCTATTTAGCCTCCTGGTGTCTGTAGTCCTGTGCTGATCCGTAGTCTTTCATCGTGTGCGTGTTATGTTGACTGTGCAAACATTTCCCTGCCTGCCTTTGCCTGCCTATTTTAAAAAATCCCATTCTCCAGCACTGAGTCCTCATCTCTCTCCTAGACCCTGACACATGTATTCTTTTTTTAAACACTGAATGTGGGTAAGTTCAAAAAATAAACAACACAAAAAAGACTGAATTGGATTCAGAATCATAATCGAAACATAGATGGCCTCCATCACGTTTTGGGGATCAAAACCCCAAAGCTTGACAGTCATTATTTTATTACTGAACATTGTTTACCATATAATGATCTAGAGCACAAGTATATAATATCAATCATATATATTTAGATTTTTATATGTCAGGTTACTTAAAAGAAAGTATATTTCAGAAAGTACATATATACATAAGTACATTTACATTTACATTTATAGATTTTATCCAAAGCGACTACATTGCATTCAAGTTACAGTTTCTACATTTTTATAAGCTCAAGTAAACAACACGATAGGTTGTACATGCTCTTACCAGTTGAGAGAATGGAAAAATAAAGTACACACACAAAGTATACTTTCCAATTTTTTGTTTAATAGAAGTTTACTAATAGCACACTTGAATAAACTTCTTTTTCATAAGGGGCTACAAGAAACACAATCTATAAAGAGATAAAGGCTCTCCAATGTAAAGTTTAAGTAAACATAGACTGCTAAAGTGACCTATTGCAAGAAAAAAAGAAGCACATCTCCATTCATGACAATTTTTTTTTTAAATATACTGTACTGTAGTAAACTACACTGAGGTGATTAAACATGTGATTAGTGATTGCTTAAGCTTGCAGACTTTAATAACAAACACACACATTACAATAACTGCAGCCCATTGTCTTTATTATGACATATGCAAATTTGTTTTCTGACAAAAAGCTTTGCTAGACATGTTATTAGCCGAGGCTGTGGAAATATTCCTGGTATTGACAATTGTACAGTACATACTGTATCTTGTACCTGCCGTAGTTACAAGAAAAGAGACAAATCTCATGTTGCACCACAGGTATCCAATCAGGATGCAAGGAAATACAAGCCCATTCATAACGATTGCCGATAACTCTATGCTAACCTTGCATAACAGCCTGGCGGATTGTGCGGGTGCGTGTGGGGAACAGGAGAAGCTGAGTGTTTTATGAAGGTGATAAAGTACAAGACTCCATTAGGTTTGCCAGTGATTGTCCATTTTGTTTCTCGTGCTCCAGTGGCCCTGTTATCAAAACCAATCTCAGTGTCATTGCAGAGGGACAAGCCATCCACATGAATCAAACCGGGCTGACGCATCTTATGTAAGAGCTGGAAGTACTTACGAAACACTGGATGACAGCTCGTAACTATAGAAATGAAAAACAACACCCCTGAATGAGCCATCGGAAGTAGGAGTTCTTATGCAAATAAGGTTTGCAAGCTGTTTGAAAAAACAAAACTCAAGTGGTAGACATAATTCAGGTAAGCTGTGCATTATATACTTGAGTGCACCAAAAATAAAGTACATGACTGAAACCGCAAATAATGTAGAGGAGAGATTCATGCTGTAACGTTTATAATCCATCAGATGTACAATTTTGTCTGGTGAACAATAAAATAGCCAAAAATTCCCATAAATGAAGACTGAAGGAAGAACCCTATACCAGTGGTTCTCAAACCAAACTCTATAGCAAATTCTTTTTCAAAGAAACTATATCAAAACATCATAAATTTTACTTACAAATTTTAGATTGTAAAAACAAATTAATTTACAACAATGTTGGAATAATCAAGAATGTCCTGATGTTGAATATAAAACAATACATTTCAAAATAAAATAAATTGTTATAAAATAGTTTTGTTAACAATAATATTGTCTTTGAACAAAAGTATTAAATAATGAACAGTTATTTAGGATGTCCATAGAAGATCAATACTGAAAAGTTCATTTACATTTGATTTGTAAAGTGCATTAAACTTCATTTGAATGGAGTAAATGACAGTGGCTCAAGTTTGGTTTGCAATTTAAAACAAATCTGTTTGCAATCTGTTTCTGAAACATGAAAATGTCTGCTCTATCAAAAAGAAATCGTTTTTCAACTAGAAGACATACAATATTATACAAGTTTTAAAAAGAAATCTTGCAATGCAGATTTTGCTCTCCCCAGCATCACTGCACATCACCGCATTTTTAAAACCAGGGTAAATACGCTTGCTGTGCTTATGCACTTTTGCTTGATGTATTCTTCTTTCTTTCTCTGAAAAAATCCTTACTTTTATTCGCAATTAATTGTTGTGACATGTCTTGAGTTTCAGTGCTTCAACGGATCACATTTTCAAGCACAGTGTGCACTGTGCCGTCACTATATTCCATAACGCCATATTTGTACAAACACGCACTTCGGCCACGCTGGGCTCTTCATTTACCTTCAGCTGAGACACTGCATCATCTAAAACTTGTACATTTTAAATAGTCTTAGCATTTATCAGTGTTGCTCATGTGTTCACTGTCAGCTTATCGTAAACCACATATATGAACAAATATTTATTTTTTAAATACAGGTTCAGATAGAATCCACGCATTTAGTGCCACATAAAAATAAAAACCAAGATTATTATATTACGAATATTTGAGAAAAGTTAATACGAATAAAGTCAAACTACAGAAAGTGAAATGTTACGAGAATAAAACAATAAAGCAATACCAGAATAAAGTAACACGAGAATAAAGTACATTAGAATAAAGTCATATATTTCAGAATAAACTCTAGTAATCATTAAACTCCAATATTTTGAGAAACACAAATTAGAAACAATGGATGACTATTAAATCCTACTTTAGATTAGATTTAGCAAAGGAAATTCTTTGTCTTTTTACGCATAAATAGTTATAATTAGTAAAAGGACACTGCAGCTTATGAAACTTAATATATTGAAGAAAACTCAGACAGACATTGAGGAAATTGCCTCTTTGTGCAGTCTAGATTAACAGTGGTCGACTAGGATACCTTACATCGGTTCAAGAGGATATGTTGTTTCAAGAGACTGTGAGATGGTGATCAAAGAAATCGACATGAGTTGAACTTGACTCCGAATATGCCATAATGCCACAACATTGGGAAGATACACTCGTTATTAATAACCGCTGCAGTGTTTTACTAATTATAACTGATGCGCAAAAGAAAAGAATTTCCTTATTGCAACAATCTAAAGTGGATTTAACCAATCCTCCACATCCATAACCCTGTGATCTCAAAATATTAGAGTTTACTGTATTACTACGCACCGAACATTCGACTATTCAAATAACACTTTATTCTCAGTGATGAGCTCAAGATAATTTTATTCTCAAGTGTTTGAAGCTGTGACAACTCAAATATTAGACTTTTTAATGTAATCCAGATTTTTTATGTGGCACTAAAACAAATCCTGTTTGCATACAGGTAAAAAAAAAAAAGTAATATTCTAGAATTTCTTGCGTCCTAGATCTAGTGCTGGGGCATTATTTGAGAACCACTGCCCTATACTAATAGAATGCAACCAACTAGCAACCACCTTAGCAACCATATAGCAACACTAACTATTCAAAACACATAATACGCTAAAACACTCTAAACACCTTAGCAACCACATGGCAACAAACCTAAACACTCAAAAAACCTCAGCAACCACATGGTAACACACTCAAAACACTCAGAACACCTTAGCAACCACATATGGACACACTGTCATCAGAGAATGTTTTAGCGACCACACAACAACACTCAACCATTCAAAATATATTAGTAACCACATAGCAACACATTAACCCATTTAGAACACCTAAGATACTACATAAGAACACACTAAAAAAACAGAAAACCTTGGAGACCACATGGCAACATTCACACCATAAAAATCTACTTAACAACAACCACACAGCAAAACGATAAACCATTCAAAACACTTTGAAAACAACAAAGAAACACTCTAAACAACTCATGACACCTTAACAACCACTTAGCAACATGTTAAACCATTCAGAATACCCCAGCAACCACATAGCAACACACTAAATAATTCTGAACACCTAAGTAACCAAATACCAACATATCTAGCAACTAAGAACACCTTGGAAAACTATTAATACTCTAAACTATTCAGAACACCTTCAGTACAGCATAGCAAAACACCTAAACAGTCAGAACACCTTAGCAACGAAAAGCAACACACTAAAACACTTAGAACACCTTAGAAACCACATAGAAATACTATTAACAATTTCAAACACCTTAGATAGGTGGAAGACACTAAAACACCCAGAACAACTTAGTGAGCACACAGCAACACTCTAAATCATTCAAAACACTCATATTAACACCTTGCCAAGCACACAGTACCATGCTAAACCACTCAGAATACATCAACAACCACACAGTAACATACTAAATCACTCAGAACACCTTAGTAACCACAAAGCAACACTCTTAACCATTCAGAACCCAATGCACTAAAACACTTAGGACACCTTAGCAACCACACACCAACACTCAATTCAGAACACATGCTGCATAGCGACACTCGAAACCATTTACAACACCTTAGATACCACATACGGACACACTAAAACACCCAGAACACCTTAGATACCACATACATACACACTAAAACACCCAGAACACCTTAGATACCACATACATACACACTAAAACACCCAGAACACCTTAGATACCACATACATACACACTAAAACACCCAGAACACCTTAGATACCACATACATACATACACACCCAGAACACCTTAGATACATACATACACACTAAGAACACCTTAGATACCACATACATACACACTAAAACACCCAGAACACCTTAGCAACCACACAGCAACACTCTTAACCATTCAGAACCCATTACATACCGCATAGCAATGCACTAAAACATTTAGGACACCTTAGCGACCACACAGACAGCAACACTCAATTCAGAACACATACTGCATAGCAACACTCTAGACCATTTATAATACCTTAGATACCACATACGGATACACTAAAACACCCAGAACACCTTAGATACAGCATACAGAGACACTAAAACACCCAGAACACCTTATATACCACATACGGACGCACTAAAACACCCAGAACACCTTAGATACCACATACACACGCACTAAAACACCCAGAACACCTTAAATACCGCATACATACACACTAAAAAACCCAGAACACCTTAGATACCACATACAGAGACACTAAAACACCCAGAACATCTTATATACCACATACGGACGCACTAAAACACCCAGAACACCTTAGATACCACATACGGATGCACTACAACACCCAGAACACCTTAAATACCGCATATGGACACACTAAAACACCTAGAACTCCTAAATGATCACACAACAACACTCAAACCATTCAAAATATCTTAGCATCCACACAGCAACACTTTAAACCACTCAAAACGCTTTAGTGACCACATGGCAATGCCCTAGCAACCACCCACAGCACTCTAGCTGTTGCACAAGCAAGCGCTATAAGCACCAACAGTCCCATTCAGATAAATGTTGCATTGTCAGAGAGAGAAGGGAATACTATTTTATTTGACTTGATCAGCAGTAGCAGCTATAGTATGGTATCCAGAGACTCATGTGTTTAACACTATGAAGATAATTTTTATGTGGAATAAGTTGCAGTTCATTTCAAAGCATCCTGGTGCATTAAAGCACCCAGTGAATGGGTAATGGAAGCAGAGGGTTGCAAAGCGCTCTGGGGACATGAGATAAAAGCTAGTAATGGTTCACTGCTGAAGAATAAGCAGAGCCTATAATGGCCATTAGAAAGTAATGCATTAAACATCTCATTAACCCCTTTCATGGATGAAGCCTCTATTTCATGCTTCAGCCCAGTTAATAAACGCATAGATTTTTCAACCCACCACATGAAACACATACAAGATAAGTCAACATAGATACTGCGATTCAAGAGAATTCATTGAAGTTTCTCTAATTGCGGTTTAGAAGGGCAACAACTTGACAGTACCTCGGCTATGTGTGATAGTGATCAGTTCTCTTGATATGTTGATATGACAGGAGGATGTTTCTTCGCCTAAGTGCACCTACACATCACATTGAGGCTCATTCACTTTCACAGGAAAGTCCATGACCCATCATGAGTCACCAGGAGACCGTAGGATGGGTTTCATTATGATAACTGAGGCCTTTCATCAGATGGGTATTATACCCACAAAACAATACCAATCAGCACCGACTAACAGGAAGATTTTCACCGGCTGCTCATGTGATCTCAGCAAAATACCCTTAGAGAAGGAATTCTGGGTAATATCATAAGAGATTTTCCATTAACAGGGGACAAAAGAGGATCTAAAACACCGAAAAGTCCATTATTAAGATATCATTTAACTTTAAACTTTTTTATTTATTTATTTAACTTCTGGCCAAATTCCAGAGTCCATAATCATGCCTCTTCCTGTGAAAAAATCCATCTCCTGTAGTCCTCAAAATCCACCCACATATTTGAACTGATTTCAAGTTTTCACTTGTAAATGGTGACCTGATCTGTGAATATTTCTCTCCTGTTTCACTGGAGAAAGCAATATTATTAATATTGAGAAGAAAAATCTTAATGATGCATTATTTGTGTGGATCATAGTGGTGTTTTATCAGCTGTTTGGACTCTCATTCTGACAGTGTTGAATTAGAAACATTGTATAATTTTAAATGTTGGATACAGTTCAGGACATTGCGAAGTGTTAAGTGTTAATGTTGTTAATAGTTTATATAACATACAGAACTTAAAGCTGCAGTCCTTAACTTTGACCTATTTGTCGCCCTCTCTGTTTGAAAACCTGGAATTGCAGTTACTAGCTGAATTATCTAGCTTGCGTGGGTTGTGAGTTGGCACGGCTTCAGCGTGGATGAATCTAATGTTTTGAGGTGAATGTGTAGCTGTCAGATATGTACTGTACTTCGCAATCACAGATTCTAGCCTATTTCTTGGAATATATGACACAAATAAGACTTTTCATCATATATTGTCATCTGAACAAGTAAGTAACAAGTCTGCCACGTTTGTTCTGACCAACTGAGGACAAAAGCATTACCATAATAAATCGCGCTACCAATGGTGATTTAATCTAACAATTGGTTAGCTCATATCACATTAAAACATGCAAATTATTATTGTTGCTAAACTTTATTCTCAAATTATTAATGTTAACGGCATCAGCATTGCATGACTAGGAGTGTAGTGTGTATTAGCATGTAGATTTCAATTTCTGTACAGTTTAATATCTAATTTTCATGCAATTCAAATTTCAGATTAAGGAATTCTTTTAACCCAAAAAGCTAATTATGCTCCCTTCGAACTGCTTCTTTTTTTTATACAAATCTTGTGTAATCCCAGGCTATCTGTAATCAGAAGCATATTTAAAACTGGAATAATTTAACTCAATTCACATGTGTTTTGTAAACATATAATCCTTTCTGGATCACAATTCCCCATCAAAATGATACATTGAATTATTCTAGCTGCTGTGAGAAAAGACTATAAACGATCCATCACCTGCAGAAATCTCACATGCTTAAGCCTACTTGCCGAGACAACTTCTTTATGTTTACAGACGTGACGTAATGCTGCAGTGCCATGCTCGAATCTCCCGCGATAACCTTACCCATACCACTCAGATTAGAAAACATTATTATAAATTTACCGTTGTGAATCGGGCTTTAGTAAGGTGATAGTTTTGAACACTGGCTGGTTATGTACTTGCTCAAATGTTAATTTTGGATCATTTTTAATCAAAAAAAGTTACGGACTGCAGCTTTAAAAATGAGATTTGCACCTTAAAAAAAACAAGTCACCAAATGTCTCCTATTTATGAAAATCCACCTTTTGATTCATATTCATATTATTCTGTATAGGTTTATTTAAAGCCTGCAATGCGCATGTTTTAAAAGACTGCATTATAGAAGAGTATCCCCATAAATGTCTATCAGAATGGTAATAAAATCTAATTTAACTATCACTACGTCCACAACCAGGGACTCAGGACAGACACGGCCAAGAAAACAGCAGTAAATCATTCGTACATGATGCAGCGTGGCATCCTGAATCATATCTTATTATCCTTTCAAGCTTTACACACCAGAGCAATCATCATGAGGGGTCATCGGCCAATCTATCAATCTCACATCATACACAACGCCCCAAAACGGCCACTGGATTGAATACACTCTAAGTTGAAGTGAGAGCGATATATTTAGCGCAGCCTGACAGTTTGGTTAGAGATGGTGATGATAATGGAATAGAAGATTGATTAAATGCATTGGGTAACATGGAAGGAACATCAAGAGAAACCCTGTGGTAGGGACAAGTGAAGTAGAGTTGCTGATGATTAAAGAAAACCCATATTTCCCATAATCAATATGTCATAGCCAGTAATTTAAACATCAAAACACTGATACTTTCATACCAGCTCCATAAAATCTAAAGACTGAGTCACCGGTGAAAAACATAGCAAAGTAGGAAGCTACTGAATTTCCTACACAGTAATATGACAGACAGAAAATGTAAGTCGTATATAAAGCACTGGAAATGACCTGCCTGTGAGTCAGACTGGGGGAAGTACACTAGTTACAGCTCAGCCAATCAGAGCCTGTTGTTGGGCTTCTGTATTACCGTAATTGGGTCGTTTGACTGTAAACTGACACTGTACCCCTTTCTCCTGTATCTGCTTTTAATTTCTTAAAGTAGACACTTGATCTTCAAATGACAGCGATTAACAGCCTATCCTGAAACCCGAGAGCAATATGTCAATCCTATTAGAACAAAGCAGGCTATTTGTTTTATTTATACCTAATGCACATAGGGAATGGACAACAGCCAGGTCGATTTACAAACACAATTTCTTTATGTTATCGTGGACAGGAATGAACCAGACCTGATGTGACAATCTGCTAGTCTGTGCCTAATCAAGAGATTGGGTTCCAGGTCTTTCGTAAGGTTTGAAAAGCGGATGATCCTATGCTGTGAGAGACATGCAGGAAACAGTGTTTACACAGAAAGTCTCGGTTTTAAACATTCAAAGAACATTCTAGAAGCCTCTTAGGAACACAAAAGTTTGTTTTAAAAGTATTTTAAAGAACCAGTAATAGCAATGCAATTCAGATCTTGTTAGTGTTTGTGGGTATTTCAATGATCACGCCCTACGAGATAGATTTAGGGGTTAAGATTTAAGTAGAATTTTTATATAAATCATACATTTTTGTATTCATCTACTGGTACTAATTCATACAAAATTGCTAAAAAAATCATAAGATCACATTATGATTCCTTACGTCATGATCATCTCAATGCAAACACTTTCATATATGAACTTGAAACATTACTTCATAAGTAGTTTGTTTGAATATTAAGTTTTTATGAGATGGTGAAACTGTGGAAAAATGACCAAAACTTAACTTAACCATGATTGAAACACTATAAAATACTTTTAATGTATGCATTCAGGCTATAAATGTTTCTTTTGTCAGTATGTGTTCCTTGGGAATCAAACCCACAACCTTTTGCGCTACAAACGCAATGCTCTACCACTGAACCACAGGAACAGGATCTTAGCTGTACATTATAACATAACTTAGATATTTTGTACAAATATATAAAAATTGATGTTTATAGAATAGTGAATTTATGTAATAGGTTGACTTTCTTGTATTTATGATGAATGAGGTTAAGAGCCAGATTTACTAATAGCTTGCGCCAGCGCAAACTGTCTTTTGGCATTTAAATAGTACTGTCAGGATTTACTTAAGATGCGCAGTGAAGAATTAGTGCTGAAAAGGCGTGGACACAGTTGTTTTTGCACCTAACCTTATTGAATAGGAGTTCAATAAGGAGTTTCCCTTTCAGAATCAAAAATTATGGGAGGGGAGTATTTAAAATAATTTTCTAACATTTTGCTCGTCAAATTACTGGTATTTTAACCCATTATTTAACGCCCCCAAAAATATGTCTTAAAGCGGGCGGTCATTTGCGCTGCCCTTGGTAGATTGCGCTGGTCATTGTGGAAATGAACTGGCTACCTCTGTGTTCTTTAATGTGCACATTGTCAGTAAATCACCCGCAGAATTTCCTCTCCCATCGGTGCTTTTATGGAATTACTAATTTATTAACGCTAATTTGCCCTGTTAAGTAAATCTGGCCTAAGTGTTTAATGCCATCGCATTCATTTTACACAGTTTATGCATTTACCTAATTTGACATTATAACTAATTAAATCTGGAAAGTTTCTGGATCGGCGTATATGACAGCCTGTTACAGTTCCTGCCAATATCCAGCCACTTCGCACAGCCATTGAAGAGGAGTGGACCAACATTCCACAGGCCACAATCAACAACCTGATCAACTCTATGCGAAGGAGATGTGTTGCAATGCGTGAGGCGAATGGTGGTCACACCAGATACTGACTGGTTTTCGGACACCCCAATGGAGCAAAGGAGAAGTGCTCACTAACACAGATTTAGACAGATTTGTGAACAATATTTGAGAGAAATAGGCCTTTTGTGTACATAGAAAAAGTCTTAGATCTTTGAGTTAAGCTCATGACAAATGGAGGCAAAAACAAAAGTGTTGCGTTTATAATTTTGTTCAGTATTAACTATAAAAATAAAGAGATCTCTGTGGTTTTCTGTATATAATGTACCAAAGCAGCACTAGATAAAAGCAACATTGCAAGGATTTACGACTGAGTCAATAACTGTGACTGAGCCTATTTGTGTTTACAGAGCTACTAAAGAAAAAAGTAAATGCAAAAAATAGAAAAGCTCCAAACAGAAAAGAGTTTCTAGAATCCAGGCTAAACACATTTCAGATCATTTATATCAGATAATTTACTTCAGGTGCACAAGACGCAGGGAAGTGGGATAAAATCTTAAGAACAATGTTCAGTGCAAGATGCTGCAAAAGATGCGAGATGGATTAACTCACCCATCTAATGCATGTTTACATATAAAACCAATGGAAAACAAGAGCAATGGAAGACAAAACCATTTTCAGTGTAAACAGCCTCTAAATGTAATTCAGATCAAGATACAGTAACTGCAGTTGCTTTATGACCAATAATTCCATTCGAAACAACGTCTGCGGCCATGGTGACATAAAACCTGCCTCATAAAAAACATGATTAGACTATTTAATAGTAAAGTTACAAAATATTTAGATTTGATTGATCCACATTTTAACTACAGTGTGTGTACTCACTGAAGTCGCTGTGAAGCATTTTAATCTACTGCTTAACTACCCTGTTGCCATTGTTTATATTGTTAAATATTATATAATCATAATTATTAAGCATATAAACAAAGATTTATATATGCTATAAATTATTTTAAATAAAAAACTGACAGAACTTACAAGCTACATACAGAAAATTCTGGTTTTGCAGGGCAGCCACATTGTCTAATTGAGGCTGGCAGAGAAATTGAGTGATGGACTCTAGTTTTAGCCTGAAGCTTGTGCTGATTAATTGTAGGAACAATCCTTTCTGATTGAAAGCCGATTGGTACAGCTACACTGAGAGCTGCTGCATTGGGCCAACAGAACAGTGTTATATATGTATATACCAATGGCTTACAACCGAGGCAATGTCGTGTTGGTGGCTAAAGACAATTACACGCTTTGCTGCTTGCTGCATGGCCTGTCAGGGAGAGATTCTGATAGAGCCACAAAAAAGCAAGAACGAAATCACATTCTTGCAGACAGAGCGAGGCTGTAAATCTCAGCTGGATGGGATGTAATCTCTCTCTCCCTTGTTTAGCAGGATTAATGTTTCTCGCCTAAGAACACTTGCTTCTGATTCAAATATGCTTCCTGTGGGTTGGTTTGTTGGTAGAAGGAAGGATATCATATGCTAATAATCAAAGATGTAATTGGAGATTAGAACGCTGTAAAATAAATAAAGTTAAATTTAATTAAAAATGCTTTTATTTAATATGCGTATTATGTATTTTTATGCTTGCTATAACAAACTAAGTTTCCATCCATTTGTTATCGACAAAGTGAATGTGCGGGAAAAAACTTCTATTTATTTGCCGTCTCCAGCCTGTTTTATGCTGGCATGGAGGCTATTTAGACTGAACAGTGCACTGTAAAAAAATCATAATAATGTAAACGTGCTAAAGGAACATCAAATTAAGATTGAGATGTTTGAGAGGTAACTCGTCTTTTTCTTACCATGCATAAAATAATTTCAGATGCAATTGAATAATATGAATATGATTTAATGCGCTTTTTGAACTACAGGGAAATGGTGTTTTAACGTGAGCAACACCATGAACACGGATGCTGCCTATAGGCTAATTCTGTCATGTGACACCACATTTATTTGCGTTAAAGCCCCTTTTCTTGACAAAAAGTGTTTCCAAACAAATTTTTGCGACATTTTAAGTATCGATATGACATTTAAGCTGTGGCTAAAGAAATGGAAAATATAAAGCCCATTAAAATTTGTCCCAGATCTGATATTTCCATTGGCTATATTTTAAATATTTTTTTGCAAAAATATTTTATATTGAATATATTATATGCTTGTCAAAGAATCACATTGACAAAGAATCACATTGACACATTCACATTGATGTCAAACAGCTAAAATCAGTTTTGTGAGCCGAATCCATTTATATTTGGTCTATATATTATTCAATACTTAAAACTAGCAATAAAAAGTTAAATCTCATTAAAAATCTCATTAAAATCACAATGTTAGCATAGCCACATGCTAATTCAACCAGTTGAAATCAATCGTGAGTTGCTGCCTATGTAGAGCATTCCAAATGACAAAAGCTTAAAGAAAGAGACAAAAAATGAAAGAGACAAAAAGTTCAATCTGATAAAAAAATTGACAATTTTACTCAATATTTGCAGGTAAGATACTGTTAGCTTAGCTAATATCATATGTTTTACATTCATTTATGTAAAGTTTCTACATGCGTTCCAAATGACAAGCGAAGTTGAGAAAACAGTGGACTAGCCAAGTTTTACCCAATATTTGTCTTGCTGTCGATGTAAAGTCATCCAAATCAGTCACTTATGAGGTTCCTTAAAAGGCATCTGCCCATGCAAAGCAGGTTTTGGACCAGAGCTTTAGATTTGAGTTTAGGAATCGGCTGGTCCTATATTTGCATAAATGGTGGCTCATAAAGGACAATTCCCATAAAAAGAACCTTTATAATGGTCAGGTTCTCTTTATTAGATCTCAGGTCTCATCAGAGCAAGCGTATGAATTTCACTCAAACAAATGGTGCACAGCCTGTGAATGGAATACTAATGAAGCCAGCGGACTGTTAAATGCAGACTGGTCTGTATGAATGAGCATGGATGAATATCACTGGCGCTGAACTGCTGACAGGGGAAAAATGTGTTGTATGAATGGGGCGAGAGAGATTTATAGATCTTAGACATGGTTGGTAAGAGCCAGTGGAGTGCAGTAGAGTTGAATGAACTGTTAGAGCATGCAATACCATAAGACAATAGATGGAAAAGGGAGAGTTCACTTAAAAATTCTGCTCACAATGATCATGAAAGGGTTTTCATATTCATATTGGAATTTTTGAAAACAAATTACACCATGTTTACACCATTCCACTGAATTCTATAGTTATTTACCAAAATGAATCGGAAAATGCCAAAAAGGTTTATACTCACCGAAGAATTTCCTTGCGGGTAAAGAAGGTGCAGTCCTAAAATGAAACAAAAGAAACGTGATTTTCACTGAACACGCATATAAAAGATAATTGCAGTTTCATTATAAAACTTTCAAGAAATGAACTGTAAAACCACTTCAAGCATAAGTTTTTTGTGAGCAAAATTTGACCTATTTTAGTGATATCTGATGGGCATTAGGATGATTTGTGGACTAATGTTTAAAAAATATCACTTTCATTACTTTTTAAAAGTTTGGATTTGGTTTGATTTTTTTAAATGTCCATTAAAAGTAAAATTATTTTCCTATTTGCACTACCATTCAAAAGTTGAGTCTCTTATGGTCACCAATGCTGCATTTATTTGCTCAAAAATACAGCAATTTCTATTTTAATATATTTAATATTTTGTATTAATTTGTTCAGCATCATTGCTCCAGTCTTCAGTGCACATGACCCTTCAGAAATCTTTCTAATATGCGTATTTACTGCTCAGAAAATATTTATTATTATCAATGTTGAAAGCAGCAGTTTTTTTAGATTTCTTTGATAACTAGAAAATTCAAAGAAACAGCATTTATTTGAAATAATTTTTTGAAATATTTAATAACATTATAAATCTTTTTACTCTCACTTTTGATTAAATTAAAGTGTCCCTGTTGAATATAAGTATTAATTTACTATTTTTCATTTCCCCATGAAAGGTAGTGTATAGCACCTTTGAGGTCCTCTATTTTAAATGATAAAAATAATAAAAGCATATCAAATAATGTGTCGATAAGCCAAAGCATGTGCTCTGACACGTTAAACGGTTGAGCATTCACACTGGATGACTGCACGTGGATCAACACCTGAGCTCCTTGTCGGCTTTTTCAACACCTTTTTGTATTAGCACACAATGCCTCTTAGGTTTCACTGTGTTTGATAAGTGTTACCCGTCACAAAAAACAGCAAGCCAAATGAGGCCTGGCAATATGACCACAGGGAACGGCAACAGCTGTCGGCCCACTGTAGCAAGAAACGCCTAAAAGCCCATTATAAGACTCTTCCCAGATCTGTGGCTCCTTTCTTACCTCACCGCACTCACTGTAGCTGACAGATTTATTAGCTAATGATTAAGCTCTCTTTTATGATGTTTACCCAAACACCAGCCAGCTTTATGCTAGAAAAAAATCCATCCCCAAATCAGCGTAGCAGCTCGCAAGAGCGTCCTGTGATTTATGCGCATTAGTCTTTGAGTACTGTTAATTGCTCATTAATTTGAAATATTGAGGCTTGAATCTGTGAGATGTGAGGTAAGGCCACAGCTGCGAGTTATTAACACAGGATAGATGACCCGGTGTTAAATTATTACCAGAAACGTAAGCCCACATATCTAATAATGACATTACATGCTCAGAGAAAGAAATGGCTTCTTCATAACTTCTTATAATCACGGCATACAGACATAATATAAAGGTACGAGAGCAGCTGGCATTTACTAAAAATCATTCTCAATGCTTCCTTGCGTTGTTACAAATCAAATGTACTATATAGTCATGCACTCTACAAATATTTATATACTTAAAAATGGATCATTGAAACAATTTACCTCGTCATGATCCGATAAAAGACGTCTGGTAATATTTTATGGTATTTTTATGGTTTAATTTTTGGTAGGGCTGAAAAGAAATTACAGCATGTCGCCATTGAAATGATTTAATCTTCAGCCTAACAACAGAAATCATATTTTTCTTGAGTTATGAATGTGAATTTGCAGTCTGTATTGAAAGAGATGGAATAATAAGACTGTACAGTAAACATCCTTGTGTTGAGTTGTGCTGGAGGGCTGCATGCAAAAAGAAACATACAACGTGATCAGTGTAGTCTAATTAAAAAACAAATGACTCTAATTAATCCGTTCTTTTTAGTGAATCAGAAACATGCAACGCAACCAGTGTATTTTGATTCCTGAACAAACAACTCTCATGAACCAGTTCTTTTTTTTATAAATCAAAAACATCCAGAATGACCAGTGTATTCAATTCATGAACAAACAACTCCAATAAACCAGCTTATTTTTAGTCAATGAAATACTGCTACAACATAACCAGTGTAACCAATTTCTGAAATTAATTATTCTTATGAACTGTTTCTTTTAATGATTAATTCACAAAACGATGAGTTTGAATCCATTTGAAACACTGTCCTGTATCATTACAGAGTTGAGAGAACTTATTTTATATGTTAAAAAAACAGACATAACTGAAATATACCAAAATGAATCTGAACTGATTTATATTTAAATTGGAATTGAATTGATTCTGCAAAAGATCTCCTTTTGTGTTTTACATAAAAGTCTTACAGATTTGGAAACAAGAAGAAATGACAAAATCATAATTTTTACATGAACTACTGTATATATTATAGGATTCTTATGATGCAATTTCAAGTTTTCCGTTCTCTTTGGAGTGTTACAAGCTGTGTGTGCACAGATAAGATCCTTGAAGTTGCAAAGACTAAAGAATCGACCACGCCCTCCAAAAATGGCTCATTCAAACACGCCCGCACATATCTACGTCACGATGTGGGGAGATTTTCATAACACCACCCAAATGTATACTGTGAAAGGGGCATGATTTTATTCATCAGGTATTGTTCCTGCCTAATTAAACAATATACTGTACTTATACTGTATAGAAATTGCGGGCATCAGGGAACCGCTACTAATATGCAGAGCGCAAAACTGCTTTCGAATACGCGCTCTTATTTTGCTTTCACTTTCACTTTAAAGATTCGCAATCACGCAGACTCTATAGGCTACTACGGAGCAGCGGTACCATACATTTGACAAGATTAGATGTTTGTCAATGGTGCTCAGTAATGGTGCTCAATCCATTGTCCTATCAGTCACCTCTCCTTACTCTGTGTATGTGGTAAGTGAACTTTCATGTAACAGGCTGCTAGCAAGCGGCTAACCATGTCCCTTTGGTGCAGTGGTTCTCAACTCCAGTCCTCACGACTGCCCGCTCTGCACATATTGTACGTTTCTCTTATCGCTTCAGACGTTTTGTTCTATTCGACTGTAAGAGCCCTATGAAGTGGACATCACATCACAGGATATCCCGCCATGATTCCAGTTTGAAGTGAACGTATATGTTCCATTCAAAGGGCATTAAAGTGTGCGAGACATGAATTTAAATTGTATTTATTTACAGAGTTATATTATATCACACTTCGAGCTTCTCTAGTAAGTTTAGTCTGTGTGCGTGAAGACGCTGTGCAGCACAAATCCGTGAATGAATGTTCCGAAGTGAAGTAAACTTCAACGGATTTCCCTGCTCAGGGAGTAGGGAGTAATGGACACTGTGTAGGGACCATGTAATAACTTGAGGAGGCATGAAATCTGTTCAAGATTGCATTTATCTACAACAGACCATGTCAATCGGAACACAGTTCATGCACGGAGCTCACTTCTAAGGAGCTGGTATGTTAACAAAGAGAGACATGCAAAATATGGGTACGCGAGATATATACGCAATATCTAGATACGCATAGATACGCAAATATTGAGAACCGCCGATTTAGTGACAGAGAACAGTTTTTCTGCATACGGATTAACGCCAGTGGATCCCCCCTGATTCAATGTCATCGCCCATTACGACAGCCACTGTAGACATCGTCCGATGCCAATTTGGTAGACATCACCCAACCCTAAAGTGCAGCGTATTTTACGGAGGACTATTTCCTGAACCTGGAAGAGTAGCCTACAAGGCTGGCTTGCACAAAGGCTGCTTCTATAAAGTGGGTCAATTCCAACTTTGCAAGAACAGTCTGGCGCTTCTGACTCACAGCCTGTAAGCATGTTTTCTTATTTAAAGAATTTACCACTGCTAAATTCAAATTCAAATTATGTCCCCACTGGATGAAACAAATGCCTAGATTATAATGGGTTTTATTTTTTTATGTTTATAATGGGTTTTATTGTTTTTGTGTCGTCTCCGGGACACGTCATCACAATACGGTAAGGGGCGTAATATTTCCGTCTCATGCTTGAGGTATTCGGCCAATCACAATGCACTGAATAGCTGGCCAATCAGAGAACGCCTCGCTTCTCAGAACGATGAGCTTTGTAAAAATCAGAAAGGCGGGGCATAGAGGAGCAACAATAATGTACCGTATGTGGAAAATAATGTTTTTTTTTCTACTTTAAACCACAAACACATTGCATTATACCAAATACACAAAAATAATGTTCTTTTTAGCAATGTCACATGACCCCTTTAAGACACAAGTACATTTTTATGGCAAAGAAAATGTGTCTCAAAACAGGTATTTACTATAGGATTAGCCACTTTTTCTACAATATTCTCCCCATTAGCCTGATTCTGTTTTACAGCATGATGAATAACTTGATAAGACTTGGCTGCTGTAAGGAATGAGTCTATCAGCCAAATGGCCAAGCTCCACTGATCCAGGTAGTACAACCCAGTGATTAAAGAGCACAAGGAGCGGCAGCCGTTCTTGCTAACAGTCATCAATCTTCATGAAGCACTTTGTTGATTGGCAAGTGGGAAACTATGCCTACTATTCAAATGTCCTTAACAACTGACTCAATGAATCAGTTACATAGATAGATAGATAGATAGATAGATAGATAGATAGATAGATAGATAGATAGATAGATAGATAGATAGATAGATAGAAAACAGAAAAACAGACTATAAAGCTTTTGGCAGCAGAAACTATAAGAAAGTGCAACAACTGACTAATCAGAATGAGGTTTCTGGGTATCTTACACTGGTATTAATATTTACGCCTCTCTGAGTCCTTCTAGATTCAGTAGACTGAGATGATGTTTCAAGACTGCTGTCATGGAAGACAAAAGCAAGACCTTCTCAGATGTTCATGCACGAGGAGGATAAAGAACAATGTGATCAGATGTCCTCAGATATGCCTCAATGCTCAGACCTTAGGTTTCACACAAAGGACAAATAATATATGATAAAACTGAAATAGTGATTACGTCTGTGCCTTACTTCTGTGTGCATCATGAAGATTTATAGAATTAAATACCGACATTTGATATAAGTCTACCGTTTAAAAGCTCAAGCACAATATCGAAGATTAATATCATTATGTCAAATTCATTTTCTTTGCTATATCCTACAAACGTTGCACTGGGACAGACAATAAAGTCGATGGTATGCCGCAGACAATAAACTAAGAACAAGGTAAAGCCTCATAAAATCACACAGAACATCTCTGGGAATTTTGTATTGATCCAAAATAAGCTTTTTTTGTTCTTGTATATATATATATATATATATATGTGTGTGTGTGTGTGTGTGTGTGTGTGTGTAATTTAAGCAGTTTTTAATGTAGCCTACATGCATTTTAAGCAGTTTTCTCTAAGAATGCACATTAAAATGAACAAAATAAACAATGATTTGATTTAATTCACTTGACTATGAAAATGAAAGAGAGAAAGAAAGAGCGACATATCCGTTCATTCTTTAAAGCAAAACTTGTTTTTGTTGCTGCTTAATTCTCGCCTGTAACGATGAAAACTAGAGTCTCTTACCTGATAGGCGTCTAGCTGTTCATCAGTAAATATCGTTTGCTTATTACCCATCTTAGTCGCGTGATTTTCCTCTCGTGCAGATGCATCACATTGGTCTTTTCTGCTCTAGGCATTTATGTCCACGGTTTGGCCAGCCGAGAAAATTGGGAGGCAGCATGAAATTTCAGTCCTTCCTGAAGTAGCCTAAGCCTGTTGGTGGTAAAGGCGACACTCTCCATAAATACTTTAACAGCTGAAGAAACGTTAGACTTGTTTCCTGACGCTGTTCGCTCTCACTCTGACTGAACTGTCAATGAAAACGATTCTAGAACCAACGAACACTTCCCTCCAGCAGGGGGCAGCATTAAACACAGAACACTAGATAAACTGTATCATCTTAATGTATCCTAACGTCTAAATTACATTAATAGGCCTACTATACAAGTTACCACCCTTTATCTAATAATAACTGTAGCGTTATTAATTAAATTATTAGTTACTAATAAAACAGAACATTTTAATACAACTAAAATAGGCTTATATGAAATTAATCGAAGACTAAAACATCTAAGATATGGGCTAATCACATTATATTTTTAATAATCATAATCTAAATAACGTTTTTACACTCTAAAGAGGAATATAAAGAATATTTAAGATAATTTGTGACCCTGGACCACAAAACCAGTCATACGTAGAGCGGGTATATTTGAATCAATAACCAAAAATACATTGTATGGGTCAAAATTATAGATTTTTATATTATGCCAAAAATCATTAGGATATATTAAGTAAAGATCATATCCCATGAAGAGTTTTTATAAATGTCCTACCATAAATATATTAAAACGTATTTTTGTATTAGTAATATGCATTGCTAAGAACTTCATTTGGACTACTTTAAATGCAATTTTCTCAGTATTTTGATTTATTTGCACCCTTAGATTCCAGATTTTCAAATAGTTGTATCTCAGCCAAATATAGTCCTATCATAACAAACCATACATCAATAGAAAGCTTATTTAATCAAATCTCAGATGATGTATAAACCGAAATTTCACAAAATTGACCTTATGACTGGTATTGTGGTCCAGGGTCACATTTGTAAGATCGTTTAAGAATAGAGAGAGATAAACAGATAAATAGGCTATAAACAAAATTAAATTACGTTTTTTCCTTGCCTAATTTTTGTTTCTTTTTACTATTCTGTATAAACTATAATTATATGAATATGTACCATACATAAATATTTAATGAACGTTATAACGTTGAATCCTCGATGCTAATAACACAAAACATGTTTTTTTAACATCAAGTCACATATCTTTTCCACTTTTTAGTGAATTTGTTTACTTTATTTACTTAGTCCATTAACAAAACAAACTTTTATACAAACTTTACATCATGACAATAACTCGGCGTTCTGCATTCCTGTCACTGTTTCCATGACAACAGCCTAGTAACCACTGCAAGCACACAAAAACACTGTAAGGACAACTTCCGGCTGGGCTGAACTTGAAATAATGAATTTATCACGGCGTTAATTAAACCAAGAGTACGCTTGAAATGAATTAAAGTGAAACAGCAGAGGGGCAGATAATGCCCGCATTAAAACCGTGAGTACCCAGGGCAGACGCTACAGTGCGGCTAACCGCGGAGCTAACAGTCACACCTGCCGTGTACACGCATACTGCACATGCCCACCAGCGTGTATTAACAAAACATCCGTCCCATGCTGTAATCTGCGAATGACTGCGGAAATCTGAGAGACAATGGACTCGAAGAGGGAAAAGGACACCGGTGAGTTAGTTATTAAAGCAGTGTTTTGACGTTATGTTAGCCTGCTAGCAGCGGTAGCTGTCCACACACTGTGGTGCTGATTCACAAATATACTTCTGTCATTAAATCACATGCACTTTTGTTTTTAAGGATATTTGTTTTGTTTGGAAGCCTAATAAGCATCATAGTATGGGTAACACAGCTTGGCGTCTCCTTCAGGGCATCGCTCGCTTGTGCTCTTACTTTGGTTCATTAAACACATTCTTTATTGATTAAACCAACTGTTGGGTTGCGACCACTTTTAGTGTATCTGGGTCAATGACGTGACGCTACTTTTTTGTGTCCATATGGTTTAATTACATTTTTAAAGGGTTAAAATTTCCAAATAAATGTGCAAATAAATTGCATATTTTCTATTTGTTGTGGACCAAATCTAACATTTCTGGTTTCAATTAATTTTGAGGGAATATTTGGGGTATGATTGCAAACATTGAAATGTGATGTTACCGTAAAAAACTTTATACCAAATAATTGATCTTGTGTAAAAAAGGTGAAATTCTCAATGAAACACCAGATCAGCTAGTTTGCCATAATCTTACATTAGTACTATTTAATAATTTAATTATTAATAATACTATTTAGAACCTTTTTTATTTAAAAACAAAAAGTTGTTTTGCATTATTAATAATAATATAATTATTATTATTTAAGATCATAATAATTTTATGTATTTAAAAACAAAAACAAAAATAGTAGGTCTTCTACATTTTAAATACAATCTGCATTAATTAATTGATTAATTTATTTAGTTCATTTATTTTATTAAAGTAAAAAAATGAGAAGAAACTACAAAATATGGAAGGACAAAAAGATGTTTAATATAGTGATAAAAATGTTTGAGTAAAAATAAAATAATCCTTTTCCGGGCATTAAATTAAACCTATCTGTTTAATCTGCTGCTGTAATCCGGAGTTTGAGAGTTCACACATAACGTGAGATTAAACCTGTCATCACCATTTGAACCTTTGGCATCATGGAGAGCCACGCTGATAATCTCCCTCAGCTGCATGAAGTATAATCATAATCATTCTCCTCATATTCCAGACAGAGAATGTGCGAAGATCACCACTGTGCTGCTGAAGTCCCGCACCGGGGAGTTCGATTTGGAGTCCATTATGTTTCTAAAGCTTAGGAATTTAGGTAAGATGATAATGATTGTATTGTCTGCAGAATACATTCTCGATATACACAAAAACTCAGTCTTGTGTGTTTTGCAGGAATTTATGATCTTGGATGCACAGGAGAGTGTTTAAACCTGGAGAGGCTGGACCTCTCTGGAAATAACATCACAAATCTGGGGCCTATTTCACCTCTACGAAGACTTCTCGTTCTTAACTTGTCAGCCAACCGAATCTCTAATTTAGGTAATAGTTATTTCAATCTGAATGTAATAGCTCTAACAAAAAAGACCATTTGCTTCACCCTCAGGCCATTCGATGTGCAGATGTGTTTGTTTCTTCAAAACGCAGATTTGGAGAAATATAGCACTGCATCACTTGCTCAACAATTACTCGTGAATTAGGTGAATGGGTGCCGTCAGAATGAGAGTCCAAACAGCTGATAAAAACATCACAATAATCCACAAGCAATCCAGATGACACCAGTCCATCAATTTATATTTTGTTAAGTGAAAAGCTGCTTGCTGATTGTAAGATACAAATCCATTTTTAAGGCGTTTTAACTTTTAACCATTGCTTTTAGTCAGAATATGAGTCCATAATCCATGCATAATAAAGCTTAGTGCAAAACTCCATCTCTCCCAAAACATAAGGAATGTTATGGATAGAGGACTTTTGAAGGTCTAAATTTTACATCTTCATGGAATAGTTTCTTACAAACATGCAGCTTTTCACATCACAAGATGTCAACTGATTGACTGGTGTGGATGACTTGTGGATTATTGTGATGTTTTTATCAGCTGTTTGGACTCTCATTCTGACGGCACCCATTCACTGCAGAGGATCCATTGGTGAGCAAGTGATGTAATGTTACATTTCTGTTCCGATGGATATCTTGATATCCTGAGAATTAAATTTTTTACATTAACTATTGCTTTAATGTGATCATATATATATATTTAAAAAAAAAACAGTGATATTATATCTAACATTTGGAGTTGAATGTTTCTTCTCAGAACCTCTTTCCAGCTGTGAAAGTTTACAGAGTTTGAATGTTGCTGGCAATGTGATACCGAGGTAAGCAGTCTTTGTAGCTACTCATATGTATCTGCTTTCCGATCCACCTTTCTATGTAACACATGTTGCATTGCACCAACAGTGTTGATAATATTCATGCACTGAAGTCTTTACACAAGCTGGAGAGCATCAGACTGAAGGACAACACCTATAATTATACCAATCCAGGTTAGTGCTTTTCTGGCTTTATTTGATTCAATGTTTTTTTCTAAATCTGGTCCTTAATTCAAACTAATTTATTTTGCTACAGTGTGCAAGAATTCATCATACCGGACTCTAATTCTTGACATTTTCCCAAACATGAAAGTGTTGGATGGTGAGTTTTTAATAGGATTAGTTTTTTGTTATTTCACATGCAGTTTTGCATGAAATGTTATACTCAAGTTATCATATTCTCTTTTAACGTCATTTCAGGTGAAAGGGTGGTGGGACGTGGAAGTGACTTATACCAACTATGCAAAGATATTGATGATACTATTAAAGGTATTTGCTGGAATTTTAATCCTGTCATTTAAAGGCACATGTAAGATTTCCGTAATACAATATACAAATACGATTTGCACAGTGTGATATATTTCATGCAGTTGTGTACTTATGTTTTCCCAAAAGTTCCCAAGGATTCGTAAATCCAGAGAAATTCCAAAGATTTTAAGAGAAAATTCAATGCACTTGTGTATTATTTTGTCATGCAATTTTGTGTACATTACATGATAATATCACACTTAAACAACTGTAATGATATGAATATTTGCATCAAATGTTTGATTAATTAGTGCATGTTAACTTTGACAGCCCTAAAAATACACTTCCATTCAACAGTTTAGGTTTAGTACAATACAAATAATTATTAATTTTATTGAGAAAATATGCATTACATTGATCAAAAGTGACAGTAAAGACTTTTACATTGTTACTAACTATTTTATTTCATATAAATGTGGTTGTTTTGAACTATTTATTCATTGAATAAATCCTAAAACATATATAGCAGTTTCCACAAAATATAAAAAACTATATTTAACAGAGATAATTATAATAATAATAAGAAATGTTTCTTGAGCACCAAATCAGCATATTATAATTATTTCTGGAGAATCAAGTGATATCGAAGACTGGAGTTATGATATTGAAAATTCAGCTTTGCATCCCAGGAATAAATTACATTTTAAAATATGTTATTTTAATCTAATGTTTAAAAGCACTTTGCTTATTAAGTAATATATTTTATTAATAACATTATTTAATTGATTTTTAATATTATTTTTTCTGTTTGTTTGTTACTTATTATGTATTTACGTGTAGCAGGCATGTATAAAAATGGCCAGCTGCCTCAGCTGCCAGAGATCAAACCTTGGGTGGACGATGGTTTTTGGGAGATAAAGAGATCAAACAATGCCATAGTTGATGAAGCCTATAAACAATTCAGCGGTATGGACTAAAATCATCTTCATTCAATAATCAAAACCATTCTTTAAACACATCAGCAGTCACATTTCCAAAGCCCTAATTCAACATCTTTTTGGTAATCATCTCAACAGATGTTCTCCATGAATGCCGGCTGCTGAACAGTCGAGCAGCCCACGTGATCTCACAAAACGAACGGACCATCAGCTTCAAGAACCAACCAAAGCAGTACGCCGTTTAAATCTGAGTCTCTCAATCTCATTATGTTTCCATAAGAATGCATATGTCTTTTTAGAAGTCCATAAGCTTGATGCAGAGATCCCAAATGCTCCGTGTTGCCTGCAGTGTGAGGGTTTAGTTTTTGTAACTACACATGAGTTCTTTCTGATTTTCACAGTTTAGAGAGACCGGTACTGTAGTTTACCCCGATTTGATCAGTCTCAGGATGTTAACAATCAAGACAATTCCTCTTTGCACTCCTAACACGATGCTGTATTTAACATTATGCTTTCAATTATGCTTAAAATGCTGCTATTTGTATATTGCGTAATGGTGATGCACTTGTATCATTTTCAACCACTTCTGAAGCTTTCCCATGTTGCTCTTCTTGTTTACAATTTTTAGTGAATGCTTTTTGCCTTTTTATTGTATGCCTAATGTGGATGATTTATAAATCGCTTCGTTTCATACTATATTGTTTCTTTTATTCGCTCAAGCAGCTTTTTGTTTTAGAATACAAATAAATTGTATGATATTTGATCAGCGTTGCATCTTTGTATTTACATTTAGTTGGATAAAGTACATTCATGCCAGAAGATGTCCTTGTGTCTGTGTTTATTAATCCTCCAGATAATGTAAAAAGCTGCTTATTAAAAAGTGTCAGAGTGTTATGGTTAAAGTGCTAGTTTACCCAATAATAACCATTCTGTCCTCGTTTATTCACCCACATGTTGCTCCAAACAAAGACGTTCTTTCTTCCATTGAATATAGCAGGCAGAATGATCTAAATGGTGTAAGAATTTCAGTTTGGAGTGAATGCATCTAATATTGCACACAAGTAGGATATAAAATATTGTTCTGAACACATTCAAGAAAAACAACTCTATCTTCTGGTCTTTACATGAATTGAACTAGTCAATACAGGCAACAAATGTTAAACTTACTTACCCACCTCGTGAATTCTTTACTTTCCCCAAATTCACCCACTAAAACAAAAAAGATTTATTTTTGAACCTGAGAGGGGTAATTAACGTTCACAATCAAAAGGGGTCATTTGTTTACGTCGAAAATGTACTGTGGCATCCAGTGCAGTAGGGGGAGGTCAGCGTTCAGCATGTCTTCACAGCCGAATGCACAGAAGTGGGATAGTAGTTGCCAAGTTTAAGAAAACCCCCTTTTTGGAGTCTTGCAAATTGATAAAAAGCATATCTCAGTTGTAACTTGTTGGGAACGTTTGTGAATTAATAACAGCTGGGGGTCTGTGGATAAACATTGTAAAAAATAAATAAATAAATACTAAAATATTTTTGTTTAAATAAATAATTCGGAGAAATGAATTAATGTATTTTTTTTACATAAATACATAGTGATTAGGAAAATGTAATAATGTAACAATAACAATATCAAAATATAAATAACGTTTATTAACTCTTTTTATTAAATAAGTCTCATTTGGGGGTCCGTGAGATCAAAACGATTGAAAACCCCGGCGTAATGTAACGTACAGCTTCCTAGAAGTGCAGTTACAATCTGGCAACCCAAGATACTCTTAGTAGAGGATGAGACACCGGATAGCTGCAGTGCTGCACTGAGTTACTAGTCGCCAGAACACGATTAGCACAGGATGGCTGGAAACGCGTGGAGGTCAACGGTAAGGACGACATTATATGACAAACCTCAGATCATAGCAGTCTGGGCTGTGTTTGGCTTATTATGACTGTATAGTATGAATGTAAGTGTATGCTTAGCTTTCGCTGAAAACGTTGCGTTGCCACAGTTGAGATGCTACAGCGGCCCTGTACTGCATTGCCCTTCACAGAGGCACTTACACGCTTAACACATTTAACAGCTCTCAGTCAACTCATCTACTAGTATTTTAACAAATATAAATGAAGTTAAGAGAATGACACGATGCGTGTTAATCTCGTGAATGAATCACGCCTCAGGCAAACGCCACAGATGTTCAACCTCTGCATTCATCCTCACCACCATCCACACATCATTGTGCTTAATACCCCCAAATGGTATGCACACTCAAACAGGGGGGCAGTAAGGTCAGGTTGTGAAATTTAAAACGACACTTTTGCTTTTTCAGCTCATAAAACTTCTCGAGAGATGCGGCGTGCGGATAAGTGACTCGAGCTCGCCTCCGGAAGTAAGACGCGCAGCTTTAACGCGTTAGCGCGCAGTGGCTTATATTCATTAAAGATGGCAAATCTGACATGGACATTCAAATAGTCGAGGTGAAATATAGTTTAGAAATGAGTTGAGTTAAACGGCTGATTCAAATGTGCAAAGAGAACCATTAACGCTAACTAACCAACCAATCTGGTGGATGAAGGTCACATCGACAAGCGAACAAGAGTTGACCGATGTCAAGACTAAACTAGACCAGAGATTTAGTTTGACTTCCATTATTGACTGAATGTTCTTCTAGAAGAGGAAACAAATTATGAATATAAGTGATAAGACATGAGAAGATGCAGAAGAACCATTTGTGTCCTTCAGACTGCTGTTTACATATAATCTATGGGTTATGGTGCAGTTGAGATTCATTTTACTAGTCTTGGAGGGATGAAATATAAAATAGTTTGTAGCCTAAATGATGGGAGAAACCATATCAGAATTAATCATTTCCAGAGATTTACAGTGGCCACATATGTGTTTGGACACTTAAAGCCTCACATGCAATGTATGAATGTCATTGGGGGGAAAACAAATAAAGAAGAAATAGAAATTTCCTCAAAACTAAATTCATTTTTACCAACGAGGTCAGACGGTACCCGAGGTGACACACAAAAGATACTTACAAATGTCAAAATTTTGAATGTGCATGTATGTGTAAATGAAGTTAAAGCCTATTAAACCTCTTTTTGGGTTGAAAAGTGTGCTGGGTCTTAGATATTTGTATATTATTGGATATTTGGTTATCTATTGCAGACTCTCAGACACTTTTATTCTGAATTGACATTAATAAAAATAAAAAAATTGGGCAAAGTGTCTAAATGCTTTTTTAGGCCACATGTCTTGCATCACACTCAGAGTTTTATGGCACCACTCTCTCACAGTACACATTGATTTCTGCAATAAAGATAAAACAAACAAGTAATGTCCCCATCAGATCTGCTGTCTTCTTTGAGGGGTTTGTTTCAAACAATCTTTCTCAGTTGTGTGTGACCATCAGTGACCAGTAGCCTTAAAGCTCTAGGCTGATTTAAACTGAACTTTTTGTAGATTTGTGAAACTACGCCCCTCATTTTACACCAGGGATAAGTCCTTATCTTTTTAATTCCTCACATTTAATCACAAGTGGCCTAATTGATTCGCATTTGTTTAATCTTTTGACTTCAGGATGATCCCTGTTGTAATTCAATTAGCATGCTTGTTGGCCTAATTGCACTTTCCGCATTGTGTTCAAAAACACTTAAAGTTTGCATGCAGAGTTAATGGGATCATACTTAGTCTTTTAAGCCTGGCTCAGTCAATTAACTGCTTTAGCTGCTGTGTGCTTGTTTGCAAAGGGTCACGGTGAAGATCAACCATAGTGGCAGTCGAATAAAATGCAGTACTTTTTAATTTGCTTGCTTTATAATAAATGTTTTGGGCTTTGTGTATCAGGTAGTGTTAGCTTAAATTTGTCTTTCAGTGTTATTAATCTGTTTGTACCTTTGAAATTGTCTTTGCAGGTGTCCCGTGTAATGGGAGCCATAAAGACTCAGAGCCCACAGCCCAGAACCTTCTCCAGAGGGGTAAGTTCAAACCAACACGTACCGTGTACCACGGTAATTGTATGGTATTTTTTGCAAATACATTGAATGTAAATAGTGTTGTACACAAATATGGTTACAATTTAGTACCATGGTCAATATGAAAGTAGTTTGTGGTCCAGTTTGGTTCATTTATAATGTACAGTTTGGTTAATTTGTAAAGCTTAGCTTTTATATCACTTGTCCCAAAACATTTTTTAAATATTTTAATGTTGCAAATATTAAGAAAATGGAATTTGATTTAGAAATCAACTATAAAGTGACCTTAAATGTGAAAAATGCAGTTTGACAAGTAAAGCTGATTAAATTGTAAATAAAAGATATGTAAAAAAGAATCTTCTTTTCTTTAAATCCCATTTTTATAGTAGTTTTATGTGTTTAAGCCATACACTATATTGTTGGGGGAAACTGGGTTTGGTAAGTAAAAGGTCAGTTTTAGTTGCCCGAAAGGCAAGTTCTTGGAAGAGCTTAATGCCCAGCCTTGGGTATAAAGATTCAATCACAAAAGAAGTCTTTAGCATTGATTTTGCTGCCTGCAGAAACTATGTAGGTGTGCCAGTTGAGTAGTTACTCCAGTCAAGATTGTTCACTTGAAGGCGTTGGTTTTTTGGCACTAGTAAAAGCAGAAAGAGTCAGACCTACTCAAAACAAACAGCAAACCTTGAAATTGATGCCTTTGTTGTCCTTGCTATTCTGGAGACGTTGGTTATAGCAGCCTGCAGTGTTCAAACTTCATGACCTTTTGTAGTTTTGTTCTAGAATCCTCAAATTCCTTGTCTAAACTTTATGTAGAAAGCTTTAGGTTGCCAGATTGTGATACTTGTGATCAATTTCCAGATTCAGTCTGGTTTTCTCTGCTTTGTTTTGACAGATTCAAACTGTAACGTTAATTCCTGGAGATGGAATCGGTCCAGAGATCTCCACTGCAGTGATGAAGATATTTGAAGCAGCTAATGTAAGTATCTGTTGTTTTACTCTTCAGGAATGTAGCATAGGCTGCAAGTTCCAACAAGTGCATTATCCATTTTTCTGCATGTGCCAGGCTAAACATTAAGCTACTGTTATATTTGTTAACCCTTTTGTGCACTGTTTTAAATCTTAGTTGTGAACTCTTTCCTTAACCAGGCCCCTATCCAATGGGAGGAGAGAAATGTCACCGCCATCAAAGGGCCTGGAGGCAGGTGGATGATCCCTCCTGAGGCCAAAGAGTCGATGGACATAAACAAAATTGGATTAAAAGGTACATTTGTTGACTGTGTCTCATATCAGGCAGATTTTCATAGTATATTTGAAACTCACATGATCAAAACTGAATTCTATTTCAGGACCACTGAAAACACCAATTGCTGCTGGACACCCGTCCATGAACCTGCTGCTAAGGAAGACCTTCGACCTGTATGCTAATGTGCGTCCTTGTGTGTCACTTGAGGGCTATAAGACACCTTACACCGATGTGGATCTGGTCACCATCAGAGAAAATACAGAAGGAGAGTACAGTGGGATTGAACATGTGGTAAGTATGAGTGCTGATCTTTCTTTTAAACTATTTATCCAGTAACCCAACCAAACCAGTCCTAGTTGCTCTTATTCTTTTGATTTCTACATCAATTGGTCATCAAATTTGATCTGACTAGAAATAAGTACTTTTTTTAACTGGACCATTTATTGTTAAAAACTAGTCTAGTATTCTTAATGCCAAAGCATCGCAGTTAGTCTGACATCAGGATTTCACATACTTTTTCCTTGTATCAAATTTAGCACAATAGGATGACATTTGACTTTTGGAGCCCTCAGCAGCTGATTGGCTCCTTCACAAATGTCAAAGGTTGTGCTATTGTCATCTAATGCTGTCTTAACCAGTTTTTCACGCAGCGCTAGCAGGAATTCAGTGGCACAGCTCATATTTCAGTGCTGTTTATTCTTTAGGTAGGTGCCACTCGGCTGCTGTAAATGAGTTGTCTCTGGTCCCAGTCCATAGTGTGTCCAAGCGTCATGTGAAATGACCTGTGGGTCGTCACATTCCATTCATGTAATCTTCCCTTTGTCTGTTCACATTATGAACTTGTACTACGGTTCAAGAGTTTGGGGTCAGTGATTTTTTTCTAGGGTGGAGATTAATACTTTTATTCAGCAAGGATGCATTAAATTGATCAAAAGTGACAGTAAAGACATGTATAATGAAGATTTGTTTAAAATAAATTTCCACAAAAACATAAGGGAGCTCAACGCTTTCCAAAATTGTTCATAAGAAATGTTTCTTGAGCAGCAAATCAGCATATTAGAATGATTTCTGAGGGATCATGTGACACTGAAGACTGGAGTAATGATGCTGGAAATTTAGCTTTGCATCACATGAATAATTACATTTTAAAATGTATTGTAATAGAAAACAGTTGTATTGATATTTCACAGTATTACAGTTTTTACTGTGATTTTGACCAAATAGATGTAGTCTTTGTGAGAGACTTCTTTCAAAAACATTTAAAAATCACATGGACTCCAAACATTTGAACAGTAGTGTAAACTTTAAAAAATCGTTTACTTTTCTCAAATGTTCTGTAGACGTAAAAAAAAAATGTTCAGACCCCAAATTTTTAAATGGTAATTTACATGATGTGGTTCTATATATATATATATATATATATAAAGCATTAAGGGGACAGTCCACCCAAAAATGAAAATTGCTCTTAATTACTCGCCCTCATGTTGTTGCAAACCCATAAGACTTTTGTTCGTCTGACCCTGCATAGGCAGCAATGCAACTGACATGTTCAAGGTCAAGAAATGTAGTAAGGACATCGTTAAAATAAAATGCTTTTTGTGTGCAAAGAAAACAAAAATAACGTCTTATTTTATTTTTTTACCCAAAAAGTATTCTTGTAGCTTTGTTTATGTCACATGGACTATTGTATCAATGTCCTTACCACCTTTCTGGGTCTTGAACATGGTAGTTGCGTTGCTGTATATGCAGGATCAGAAAGCTCTCAGATTTATTTAAAAATATTTTAATTTGTGTTCCAAAGATAAACGAATGTCTCATGGGTTTGGAACGACACGAGGGTGAGTAATTTTCTTTTGGTGAATTATCCCTTTAAGCCAGGGGGTCTCCAACCCTGCTCCTGAAGAGCTATGTCCTACAGATTTCAGCTCCAACCCCAATCAAACACACCTGAACCAGCTAATCAAGGTCTTCAAGGCTACTTGTTAATTTCAGGCAGGTGTGTTGGAGCAGGGTTGGAACTGTAATCTGCAGGATGGTAGCTCTCCAGGAGCAGGGTTGGAGATCCCTGCTCTAAGCTGCCTTATAGATCAAGTCCACCATATGAAACTTGCTGTGCAAAATTTAAATCTGAGTCTAACAGTCATCATATCTTATCATATCCTGTTTTTTTAAACCTAAAAATAGTTTTGTCAAGATTTGGTTATCTCAATGTTATAATTGCACTATTTTCACTCTTAATCAGATTGTGGATGGAGTTGTGCAGAGTATTAAACTGATCACAGAGGATGCTAGCAGGCGCATCGCTGAGTATGCATTCGAGTACGCCAGGAATAACCAAAGAACCAGTGTCACGGCCGTTCACAAAGCCAACATCATGTGAGTCACAAATCACATAGTAACTTTGTAGCTATGAAGAATATCTGTGTAACAAGTTTTTTACTGACAACAATATCTTGTTGGATCTAATTACAAAATAATTGTAATGTATAAAGATGCTAAACTCAGTGATGTCTCCTAGGCGAATGTCCGACGGTCTGTTCCTGCAGAAGTGCAGAGAGGTTGCTGAGAATTTCAAGGACGTGAAATTCACTGAGATGTATCTGGATACAGTCTGTCTTAATGTATGATTACAAGAGAACTTTATTTCACTTTTAACACTTCAGCGTTGACTTGTTTCTAGTTTGTTCAAGTTTAAATGACTGTTTTCCTATGTAAAGTTTTTCTTGTATTATATTTTATTTCAATGTCTATATTAGTGACCCTCTCTGTGAAATCCAGGCTAAAGTCTCAAAATCTAATTATGAGATAACAAGCATCAAAGTTTGATTTCTAACATTACTTTCACTATAATTTTACTATAATCTTTGACATGACCTTACTCAGTCAATATTAAAGATATAAAGGTTAAACTTTCACAGAATGTTCTTTGCCATATGAAGGATGATGTTTTGGAGAAAACAGCAAATCACAAAAAAAATGACTTTAGCTGGGTTTTCACAGAGAGGGACACATTTTATTTTAATTACAGACACTTTTTCTTAAATGGCCATCTATTTAATGCATAATATATTTTATATATCTAGTTAACAATTACTACACTGCTCAGCATGCATATGTTTCAGATTGGCCTTTTTTACTTGTACTGTGAAATATGGAAAATACAGAATTGTGTTACATTGCATTCACACACACACAGCGAATACATTATTTGAAAGAAAATGTGGTCCCCATTTTAATGTTAATTAAATTTCATGATGATCAAGTTTTTAATAATTCTCAAACCGTTTTATAATTTATGTGAGTTAGAAGACCTCCACAATGTAGTGACTCAGAAATGATTTTACTTTTATACAGTCTTTACATTACTTTGTATTGTGATTATCCACTAGATGGTGCAAGATCCTTCTAATTTTGATGTACTTGTAATGCCTAATCTTTATGGCGACATCTTGAGGTGAGTCTGTATAAATCATCATATAATGATAATATGTGATATGATTATCTACAAAGTGTAAGTCTCACCAAGCTTTGATTTTGGGTTTCAGTGATCTGTGTGCCGGATTGATTGGGGGTCTTGGAGTCACTCCCAGTGGAAACATCGGAGCCAATGGTGTCGCCATATTTGAATCAGTATGTATTGGACTCAGGAGGCTCATGCAACAGCTTCACAATGGAGTGATTGATCAAATGGCATCATTCCATGTATCATAATCATTTTTTTTTGTGTTAGGTACACGGAACTGCCCCCGACATCGCAGGCAAAGACATGGCGAACCCCACCGCCCTTTTACTGAGTGCCGTCATGATGCTGCGCCACATGGGACTTCATGGGCACGCTAAAAAGATTGAGACCGCCTGCTTCGACACCATACGGGAAAAGAAGGTAGGATCAGTCATTGAATATGAATATGAATTTAGCTTCTACCATCAAGACAGAACGTATTTTTATGTCTATTATCCATCTAATATTTCAGGTTCTGACCAAAGACCTCGGTGGAAACTCTAAGTGCTCAGAGTTCACAGCTGACATCTGCCGAAGAGTGCAGGACATGGAATGAGGCTTTTATAGTCTCTGTTTGGATCTGATGTCTAAAGAACTGAGTCAAAAAGAAAATAAATTAATCTTCATATCATTCTGATATCTGTGCACAATTTTACTGTCTGCATTTTAGTTTCTCCAGAACTACAAAGCACTGTCTTTAATTCTTGTCCTTTGTGACTGTATTTGTGAGCTGTTTTAATCTGTCAAAAAGGAACTACATAATCAAAGATAAACTGTATTTATTGACTGGACACGCTCTCCTGTTTGATGTGTTTTGACAAATAGCCATTCTGTCGTATGACAGGAATAATCGTAAAGGGTATTTTGAATTAGTTTTTTTTTTTTTTTTTTTTTTTTTTTTTTTCACATTTGGTAAATCCATAAAAAATATGTTTCACATTTTTTATGCTTAAGCTTTTACACCAGCTATGAACTTTGCATTATGGTTAACAATTAATATAATTCAAACAGTTCTTGACCTTTGCTGTGTCAATTGTGAAATGAATGTACTATCAAGACATGACTGTGGATGGAATATATACATCTATTTTGATGGACAAAACAACCCATGTCTTTATTTTTTACAGAGTACTTATACAATCATTATAATACTGCATAAACTAACATTACCATAGACAGCAAATCCATAGACAAAGCACAAGTTTTATTTTAAAGATCTGGTCAAAACACAGGAATATTAAACATGTCAAATTTGTATGGAAGACAATTAACAGTATGTTTAATGATAGAAAAAAATAGGGCACTTAATTGTTAGATTAAAAATAATAATAATTAAAAATGTAATTTCTACAATATGATTGGTCAAAAAAGCAACAGTATCTTTAACAGAGATACAGCCAGTCTGGAGATTGTCTATTCTCTGTAAAAACTCTCTATTTCACCTTGATACATCTGCAACACCACTGGGCGACGTAGTTTCATTGTAGGACCTGAAAAGTAACCTAATGCTATTATCTTTTGGAAATAACTATTGTTCCAGTTTCAATAAAACTAAAGATCCATCAGAAAATATATAATTTTTATCCCCATTGGATAAAAGTAATGTGTGCACAGCACTCACCTAGTTCTCCTCCAACAATTGAGAAATCTTTCCCTAATATGGTCCATTTTTGAATGCGCTGGGCATTTGAGGTTGCTTTTGAGTTGACCGTGCAATACCCTCTTCAATGGACTGGTACACTATCTTGTCTTTTCCTCCAATGATGTCTGACACCTTTGTCGATGGGCTACCATGCCGCTGACAGAATTCCACAGCCTCCAAGCTAAGACTGTCAGTGGGTTCTGTAGTCTCTGAATTGATTGTGCACTATCCAAGGAAAGGAATAACAGATTAACCGAAATAGTATTAGAGTTGTTGAAGTCAGAGCCTTTCTCAAGGCATAGTTTACCTTTAGCGTTAGCAGCATGGACAGAAATTTCCTCTTGTCTCCAATCAGCATGGTATTGCTGATGATTGACAACTCCTGTTTTACAGCATCCTCTATGGGAAGTGGGGGAACGTTCTCTCCTCCAGCCGTGATGATAAGCTCTGAATGAAACGCGATTGAATGGAAATGCCATTTTAAGCTAAACTGAAACTAATTATAGCAAAACAGATAGTAAAATATGTGTCTGATTCAAAATAGCATCCTTTACCTTTTATTCGTCCAGTGATGTAAAGAAAGCCATCTTCATCTACCTTTCCCAAGTCTCCAGACTGGAGCCATCCATCTTCATCCAAAGCCTCCTTTGTTTTATCCTCCAGGTTGAGGAATCCCATGAAGACATTGCGGCCCCAGAAACACACCTCTCCAATGCCATCAGCATCTACGTTTACTAGTTTGTATCGGCAGCCCGGAACCACTTTACCACAGCTAGAAGAATTTGGGGAATTGTTACACAGTGAGCTTGTTGATTATTGGCTTTCAGATTGAAGGTATTCAACCTTTAAGTTAAGGTAAGAAGGCTTACCTTGACAATCGGTACACTTTTGGTCCAGACATAAAGTGGGGTCCCGAGCTTTCACTCATCCCGTAGGCTTCATACAGCCGAATGTTGAGGCCAAGGAAGAACTGAACAGTTTCACTTCCAATAGGTGCTGCTCCTGAGAAGAACTTCACACAATTGGAGAAGCCCAGCTCAGCACGAAGCTTCTGCAAGACCAAACTGTCTGCAAGAGTGAAGAGGAATGACTTCTCCTCATCCCTAATTTAAAGGAAATTATCATAAAAACATAAGAAAACATAAATAACTTCTATGTAATGTGAACAGTGATATACTGTAAAACAATTGACGTACTTGGTAAGCCTTTGATTAGCCTCCAGACTAACAGACATGGCCCACGCCACCAGTTTCCTTTTCATGTATCCACACTGTGAAATGCCTTCTTTGATCTTTCCCATAATTTTCTCCCAAACACGAGGAACGCCCATGTGGGCTGTAGGGGTTACCTCTCGAAGAGTGTCTACTAAAGTCCCCTAAAAGGTAGCATATAACTTCAAGTTAACAATGTAGAGTAGAATTTGATCCATTATAACATTTGACAGTGTCAAATGTCATCTGGTTTCAAGACTGAGTCCAAGATCATACGCTCATGAACCTTTACATTATGACCACCTATTTAATAACCATTAGGACCTTCATTAGCCCATATAACAGTGGCCACGCGGCGAGGTGTTAATTCAATGGGGTGGCGATAGTTCCCCTGGGGTATCTGATACTATAATCTCAACAGCAGGTCCTTCACTTTCCATACATTGAGGAGTGGTGATGATGAGGAGTGAATCTGCTTTTCCAAGTTGAATGACAAATGTTGGACTGGTTGAATTTGGAGGCCAAGGCATTAACAGAAATTTACCGTCATGTTCCTTGAACCACTCCTTGACAATTCTGGCGCATTATCCTGTTAGTAACGACCATCACCAGTAGGGTACACTTTTGCCATGAATGGGTGCACTTGGTCCGCAACGAAGTTCAGATACTTCATAGCTGTCAGAAATTGAGCTATTGGGATAATGGGCCTAAAGTGCCCCAACAAAACATTAGTTAACAAGTAGTTAATCTATTTAGGTCCTGTCCTGGTCTTTACTACAACACTGATATTTGATGATGACACCAGTTACAGCATCTAAAGCAGGGGTTCTATCGTGGAGTGTGTAAGATTGGTAGGAAGTGTGTAAGAAGGGCAGGCGTATTGGGGCTAAACTCTGCAGGAAGGTGGCTCTCCAGGTGTGGGACTGACTGGCCTAAAGCTAAATAAAAGTTAACCATTTAACTTAAACATTTACCTTTAGAGCATCTGGCTGAGCAAAGATAACTTGCTCCCCCCACTGGATCCCTGTCCAGAGATCAAATATCTGGGCAGCAATATGGCTGAGAGGAAGGTAGCTGACCAGAGACTCCTGCCTGATTTCAGCTGGCTGCATATCTCCAGTCCTGCTTGCATGGTGGGCTGTCCATGTGATCTATGAGTCCAGAGTTGAAAATTTTCATTAATCTGCAGCAAAACTTTGCTGCTATATTGGCATTTTCCATAGTAGCTCACGTTATCATGGCTTAACATCACTCCTTTTGGTGATCCGGTTGTCCCAGATGTGTAAATAAGTGCACAGCACTGATTGGCTTTCTGACTACTGATGACTTCATCTAGTTCTTGATCAGAGACCTCCAGTCCTAGTCCCATGAACTCTTCCCACTGTTCAAAGACAAACAGTAACGGTATCTCTTTGGGTAACTTTGGCCTACATGCTAACTCAGAGAGATCTTTATATCAGACACTCACCGAATAGAGATTGGGCAACTTCTCCTTCAAAGATCCAGAATACTGTACTATGGCTTTCAAGTGTGGAAGCTTATCTTTTACCTAACAAGACAAACAGGAGTTTTAATCAGCTTGCTCATTGAGTATGAGGAGGTCCAGGTTGAGAAAATAAAATAGACCAAATGTTACTTGTAAAATCTTATCCAGCTGCTTTTGGTTTTCCACAACAATGACATTGGCTCTTGAGTCTTTAGCAACATAGAGGCAGGCATCTGATGAGTTAGTGGTGTAGATACCCGCCATTATACCCCTAGAACAAACAAAAATATAGATGTAAGGGCAGTGATCCTAGACTTAATACTTTAAATTAACCCCACTACCGGCCCAAAGTCCCTAGTTCCTGGGTAAAGTTCCTGCGGTGGAAAAGGGGCTTAACAGACCAATTGGAATAATGCAACTGTAGCTTGGCTTCATCCAGCATGTACAGTACCAGGGGTCCTCAACTCTGGACCCGAGATCCACTTCCCTGCAGAGATCAGCTACAACCTGGATTAAACACACCTACCTGCACCTGTATTAATCCCGAAAACCTTGATTAGCTTGTTCAGGATTGTTTGATTAGGGTTGGAGCTAAACTCTGCAGGAAAGTGGATCTCGAGGTCCAGAGTTGATGACCCCTGGAATAAACAGTATGTTAATTAGAATCCAGTTGGTCTCTGCATTGTGTGTGTGATCCGAAAGACAAAGGTGATGCACATCACGTATTTAATAATATTTAATTGTATCTGCCATGTACTTGGACAGAGAAACTGATACTGTAGTTTGAAACCAGCTGCACCTTCATTAAGCAGTACAATTAAAATTTAAAATTACAAGTGTGACATTTTTAAGCTTAAAGTAAATAAAAACTATGGGTATTTCTCACCCTGCAAAGACAGTCCCAACAGCAGCAATGAACCACTCTGCAGAATTGAATCCCAGGATGGCTACACTGTGGAACCGCTCCAGACCAAGCTAGAATAATTTTCAAAAATGAATATTATATGAAATCCATTAATTACATGAGAATGTGCAAATTAACTTCGTAACATGAACATGTTATGCATGAATTAGTGTTTAAAAACTGCTCCATGATCACCTTTAAAAAGCTTTTGGCAGCCATTCGACTGAGGTGATAATATTCCGAAAAGGTCACTTTTTCCCATTTGTTTCCTCTTTTGCTTGCCAAAGCGGTCAGCTTCCCGTACTTCTGAACTGAGTTGGTAAACATCTGATGCACAGTGATGGGCTGTTCTGGACAAAGTTCATCCATTCTCAGCTGAACTGATTCGCTGGCCTCTGTAGTCCACAGGGATTGGGCTGGGGCCAATTCTGCACCTGCCAGAACCTCCTCAATGCTCTTTTTCTCTGCTGCATTGAATTAGAGAGCATCACAGTTCAATGACAACAAATTTGATGATGTGCACAACAGGATTAGAAGGTCAGAACATAATACTGATCTCCAAACTCTGAATATGTTAAACAAAATAATAGTTACTCTACTTACACAATCCATTCCCAACATCCTGCAGCAAAACCTCTGTCATGGGTGAACAGACCGAGCTGAAACACAGATTTCTGGTCTGTTAGATAGCAGTGGACTCTGGCTCTCTCTGTAGTCAGACCCGGCTCTTGCTGCTGTACCCATGAATAACATGTCGCAACCGCTCAACAGCATTGTAAGCACCCACAATGACACGTTTGGGTTACTAAGTACTAAAGCCCCAGCAGCTTTATTGACATACGGGAGCTCACAAAATGTGTTAATTTAGTTCCCATCGGTCATGGAAACTTCTATTCTCTCTTTCACTTCAGCTCTTGACGTAACAGCCACAAGTGAGAGGGCACATTAGGTTGCTTTAAAATTGGCATCCCTACACATTGACAGACTTGATGCTCTTTGTAAACATGAGTGGCAGAACTGGCAGCTGAATTGATTTCATTTCCGCTGCTCATTTTGATTCAGAGTGTGTTTGGTGAAAAGCACAAACACCAAAGTTTTTTCCAAGTAGTGTTCTGCCAAACTCTCTAGAAAATACATTTGACATCTTATTCTTATCTGTGGCAACCATAGCTGAACATAACTTCACACAAATTCTCACAATTCTTTTAAGAATCAACGGTGTCACACTGTTAAAGAAAAAAACACTTTTTATGTTTTTTTGAGAATGAAACAGCACAAACCCTAAAATAACTGAAAACATAACTAAATATGCTTTACACACTTTACTTTTTACATTTGTAAGCTTCACATTTCTGATTTTAAATCCTCAAATAAACAACCCATTTACTTACAATGTAAACACCTCACTGTAACCTGTGTTGATTAACATAAAATGACTGAAATATCAATGTGCAGGGTTGAAAAGTCACTGTCCAAGTTAATTCAAATGATATTAAACACATCCACATACCTTTTTCCAAGCTGGTTATTGGTTGGATCAGTTTGCTGGTGTATTTGAGTGCCGGTGCTCATGCTGACTGCAGGACTGGTATGAACTGTTCAAAGATTGCTGGTGCTTGCTTGGCATAATGACGACACAATGAAGCACCTTCACAATTCTCCAAATGAAAAAAAACTTCAGATATGTGTTTATTTTTATAGTGTCTGGGATATTATCGTAGTAAAGTGCTTTTCTTCGGTTAAGTTGGCAGAAAGTGTGTTCAGTGTGAAATGTCTTTGGATTAAATCACATAAAGCATATTAATGAGTTTGTGGGCTTTCATGTGCAATTTGTTACAGTCCTTTGAATTTGTGTAAAACAACCCACTCAGCTGAATTTATTTGAGGTTATTCTGACATATCGTCAATACAAATCATTTATTTTTAATAGGATTTATATTTTTCTATTTTAGTTTTATCATCTTCAGGAAAAGAGAGGAGGAGTCATATTTTTCCATACACAGAACTGCTCTTCTGTGAACTTTACATTTGTGTGCTTTGTTGTGCTCCAAACTCCAAAGTCTTTTACATTAAATCAAGTCCTTTCTGTTCAGTGCAACAAAGCAAACAAGCTTAAATGCATGGGTCAGTTACAAATACGAGTGTCCAGGATGAAGAAAAGAAAAATCGATTAAAACTATTTTAAAGTACACATCAAGTTCTCAGAAATGCTCTCTTTGGTGTGATTTTGAAAAACAGTTATACTTTTCTATTTAATAGTTAATTAAATGTATAATTCCCGTCAATAGTGAGACATTTGTCTATTTATTGTTTGTTTAAAATATATATTTTTAAAGGTGTTAATACTAATTACACACCTAAGATTTGGGGAATTGCATGGCATTTTTCAGCCTGAACTAATTTTGATAATTGTAGAATTATCTATTGGATCCTCTAATATTATTATCTAATATTATTCTTATATGCCCAACTGCTTAACAAGGTTTTCTTTTCTAAAACGTCGAATTAGTTTTTTCTTCATTATGATATCAGAATCAATTATGATTATTAATAATAATAGGATTTTTAATATCAATATGCAGAAGAAAGAGCAATTCAATACTGTTTTTGTTGTGTTAGTGTTTTCTCTTTTGAGAAAGAAGAAGTCTTACCTGTATTAAAGTTAGCCTACTTGTAGTAAGTGGTTCACAAGCTGCACGCGCAGGTGTTGACCCTGAAGACCCCCTTCGTCTCTGGCCAACGACGGGATGCTCTTGAGGGTTTCAGTATATCATAGGTCAACATCCATGTCATCAGACAGTTTGATTTCTGTGTTCTGAAGTAACCTTTTAGTGAGAAACACTACAAATGATTCAGTGTTGAGAGAGCTGTCCGAACTCATCTGACCTGTTCATACAAAAGAACCGACCCAAAAGAGTGACTCATTCACAAATCGTGCATCAGCGATTGAGATGAATCGGTTCAGGATGTTTCTATGTTAAATATTGTGGGGTGTACAGTAATACCCCATGACAGAAAATGATTTACAATGACAGAAACAGTGTCCCAGGAAGATATACATCTGAATCATATACAGGCTAAATATATACAGGAATTTAACAGACAAAACTGCCATAAAATGAATCAGTGTGTATAAAAAAACTCATATTACAATATCTACAGAGACATAGACTAAAAATATACAAATAATACATTCACTGATCAGTTGTTTTGGACATTTGGACTGCACCATTATTTTATTTGTTTCATTATTAATTTTCTAATTAATTAATAATTAATTATTAATTAGTGTGCTTTTGCACACTAAGCAAAAGTGTAAAAATAAATAAATACATAAATAATAGGCTTGCTATGCATTTTTTCCAGTGTTTTTCATTAAAGGGTTAATCTTCTATGATAATAATAATACTATTATATAATAATATAATAATTATCTTCTATGAGTCTTTATGAACTGTGTTTGTGGCCCTCTGGTGGCCAAAATGACAAATAGCTGGAAAACATGAATTCATATAATAAAATCTGTAATCTCTGTATTTTAATCACGCGTCTGTTATTTCATATATGAACAATGGAAGATAAATAAACAGAAATAAATCAAAATAATTAGAAATAAATGAATTTGCTGTCTGCCCACTCGTATTAAACAGATTGAAAATAAAGTAATTAGTGGCTAAAGTGAATACTTTTACCATGATATAATGAGTATAATCTCATACACAGTTTCAGAGAAGTAATTTAGTAATTGAAGTATTTAAAAAAAATAATCATCAAGCTAAATCCGATCATTTTTGGCCTACTGGATTTATTGATACTTCATTAAAGATAACAAACAAAACTGAAATGTTAAGAAATATATTAGTAGATGTAGAATTACATTATCTAAGAGTAATGAATGATCTAAAGATCTAAGTATTATTCATTATTTGTCTATATTATTATGTACTGTGGGAAGTTATCACACTTCACCACTAGATGTCTTTACAGTCATTTCAATAACTCATCATTCCAGCATATGATCATGTGATTACAGCAAATTATTTTATATTCTTGATGAAATTGAGACTATGTTTTCCTGCTCTTAATTTGATCATCAAGTCATTGTTAATAATGTTATTAAGAAATGTTCTGTTTATTATAAGATAATAATGCTTATATGCCCTCTGGGTGATTATTAACGCATACAAATGTTGAGATGTGATTTAATATTTCAACCAATAAATTAAGCATTGTGTTGATATTCAGACCTATACCAGTCTTATTGTTTGTTTTATGTCAGATATTTGATTTGTGTCCACACCTGTCCTCACTTTAGTCCTAAAGCCTCAAACAGTCAGATCCGTCTAGCAACAAGTTTTGCACAACATTTGTGAATTTTGGTTGGGTTTGTTTTTAATGTATCAAATGTCACGAGAGCTGATTGGAGGTGGTTTTAAATGTCTCCTCCTCTATAGAGGGTACATCTGTAGTTTTCTCAGATTGACTTCACTAAGGCGGAAGGAAGAGCTCTGGATCACATGCAGCGAACTACAATACCAGATCATCAACATTAGATAGAACATTAGATTAGAAGAGAAAACTACAGAACAACGTCAACTTTATTTAAATGCAGAGAACATAGCTATAGGTTTGTAAAAGAAATGAAGAAAGAAAAGAAAAGAAGAAGAAATGTTTACGATCATTTAAATTTGCACGCTCTTTGTAAAAGACTTTTGTAGTTTTGTGGCGAGTTCAAATAAAAATATTTGATATGGTTGTTGTTGTGTGCTTTATTTATAGTAATAGAACAAGTCTGTGTGAATAGAAGACCTGTTATGTGAACGTGTCTAACAAACAGCCAGCAAAAGGACCCGGAAGACTTAACCTCAATGAAAATTCAATTCAGAATGGAAATTGGTGTCCCTCATTCAGCTGTCTGTATACATGAAGACTTCAGAACGGAACAAATAACTCAAAGTGCTGTTGTGTTTACCGCTGTGAAGCCAAACGGGAATGACAGAGCATCTGCAGAAATAATGGGTTTCAGAGACAAATCCTCTGGACGGAGAACTTTGTTCACACATGGGCTACTCGCTCTGGGCCCCTGAACATCATGTTGACTCAGGGCCCCTGCGATTGCGTTCCGGCCCCTCTCCTCGTGGAGGCAGCAACGTGTGAGAGTCAGTGTGGACCTCATCAAAAATAAACTGGTTAGCTACAGTTAGGCTACACCTGCCAGGTACAGCCACATGCCCACATAGGCTACTGATAACAAGGCTCTGCTTGAAGTTTCATGAAGATTTAGCTTATTATCTGTCGGCGTCGCTGCAAATAAGCTCTCCATGCAATATTCACATAGCTAGTAAGTCATCGCTCTCCTATGTGCCCCGAAAATTACGTCTGCTGCTGACTTGTAACAGAGCATTCCTGCAATATGTTGCACAATATCCCGCAAAAACTTTAGCGCAAAATTAAAATTGATGCTGCCTTATTCCTAAACATTTTGATATTTAAGCAACGTAGCAGCTGTATTTCTATAACTTCCCAAGAAGAGAGGAACATCAAATGTCCGCTTTTTCTCCAATACCTGAAGAAACGATATATTTCACCATGGAACGAAGTGTCTTCAGTAGCAGCACATTTAACACCTGTCCGATAATTATCAGGATTGATGTGCGTACTCTAGCTCAGGGCAACATAGACACTCTCTTCAACTGTCTTCCGACTCAGTTCAGCGTGCTTCGGTGTGTTTGGGAATGGCTGCGGATGCGCTGGATGTCCTGCGACAGAAGAGCAACACTTAACACTTTTGGAGGACGACAGAGGATGATTTGAGAGCTCATTCACCATCACCCCATCCAGCGTTCGAGATAACAATCGAACAAAACAAAGATGTGGCAGCACAGATATTTTCTTCTAACTATCCATGATTCTGAGGATGAACCAGACAGTGACATCTGCCCAGCTGAAGAAGCCACGGACCCATAGCTTTCAGAACTTCTTCCTGGACACTGATATTCTGTCATTAAAGCCATTCATTTGTTAATCGTGTCATGTTCTAGCGCTGATGATGATTGAGTTCTTACGCATGACTTTGTCAAAGCCAAGTTATGTTTTATTCTGTAATAAAAGATCTTTAAAAGCCTGTGGATTATTTCTCAATTTTTCAGAGATTTATTTACAGTTGAAAATTTCATTTTAGTTTATGGTAGCCTAGCAATATAATATCATGATTAAATTATAATAAAGGTTCTATAGTTTAATTAATATAATACATAAATTAAAAGTAATTTTACTTATATATGTGTGACACAGGAGCACAAAACCAGTCATAAGTAGCACGAGTATATTTGTAGCAATAGCCAACAATACATTTTATGAGTCAAAATTATCGATTTTTCTTTCATATCAAAAATCATTAGGATATTCATTAAAATAATGTTCCATGAAGATATTTTGTAAATGTCCTACTGTAAATATATTAAAACTTCATTTTTATTATTATTATATAATGCTAAGGACTTAATTTGGACAGCTTTAAAGTCGATTTTCTCAATATTATGAATTTTTAGCATCCTCAGATTCCAGACTTTCAAATAGTCGTATCTCGGCCAAATATTGTCATATAACAAACCATCAATGGAAAGCTTATTAATTTAGCTTTCAGGTGATGTATAAATCTCAATTTCGAAAAATTGACTCTATATAGTCTGTATATGTATATATTGGTCGGTGTCGATTAGGAGTGAAGTACAGCCTATATTTTATACACTTGTTATCAGATTAAAGCATGAATTATTTGTGTCAGGCCTATTCCTTTTGTAGTAAATATTAATATTCGGATGGACATGATATGGACTGAGTTTTGTCATTAAATGATCACCACATTTTGTCTTCAGACATAAACGGACTTTATGGGCTATATAATACTTACCACGGATATTCCTAAGGGTGTGCCGCAAATATTTGTCACAAAGCTTCTGCCCTATATTTAGAAACTGTCCTGAGAAAACAACAACACTCCGTTTGTTGGAGTGTGTAACACATTACAAGTTTAGCAATGACTCAGCGTCACACCCTTCAGCTCACACGACAAAGCATAGACATGTAACAACATGCCTACATGAATGAAATATATTGCACTTAAATACCAGAAGCTCAATGATCGTATTCATTTATAATATGAAATAAAGTGATGTAGCATAATTAAGAAAATCAATCTCAACTGAATGTGCTGTTGAAAACCAGAGCTGACTTTGAAATGCAATGTGGATCACTTCGAACAAAAGCTTCTCCCAAAAGAGAAAATGTAGATGTTTCATTTCAAATTGATTTAAATAATACATCATTTAGAAATCGTTTTCAAAATTGAATTTTGGAAATGTACAAGTAAAGTCACACTGTATTACTTCGATTTTCAGTGGTTTATAACACTTCATATCACATATTTAATAAAAAGCACACAAACCTTTGAAAGATTATTGGGGCATTTATTTTGCATAATTGAATGTTCATTCAAACTATTTTAATATATAACGGTTACCGTTGGAAGTTTAAAAACACGTAATAAACACATTTATTAGGCTCAAATCTTTCATATTCTGGGCACATCTGCTAACTTGTATATCTAGTTTGCAACATTAATAAGGTGTATACTGAGTTTCGTCTTTTAATATCACGTTCTTAATTTACTAATCCACGTTCATTTGTTTTATAACTCTTTTCTGTTGGAGGAAAACACTTAACATGAAACTTTGCATTGCTTTCATGTTGGGCTCCTGTCTGCAAAGTCATTTTAGAAAGGCAAATAATATCCACGTATCTTTAAGCTGAATATACTATTAGTTATTTCAACATTATTTATTGTATTATTATTATAATTTGTATTGTTGTTGGTAATGTAAATGTATGTTTTTAATGACAAGTATTGGTATCGGTGATATTGGCCCAGTATTTACTCGGTATCGGATCAATGGGAACATTTGCAGTATCGCACCCTCTTAGTGAGAAACACTACAAATGATTCAGTGTTGAGAGAGCTGTCCGAACTCATCTGACCTGTTCATACAAAAGAACCGACCCAGAAGAGTGACTCATTCACAAATCGGGCATCAGCGATTGAGATGAATCGGTTCAGGATGTTTCTATGTTAAATATTGTGGGGTGTACAGTAATACCCCATGACAGAAAATGATTTACAATGACAGAAACAGTGTCCCAGGAAGATATACATCTGAATCATATACAGGCTAAATATATACAGGAATTTAACAGACAAAACTGCCATAAAATGAATCAGTGTGTATAAAAACTCATATTACAATATCTACAGAGACATAGACTAAAAAATATACAAATAATACATTCACTGATCAGTTGTTTTGGGCATTTGGACTGTTTCCACCATTATTTTATTTTATTTGTTTCATTATTAATTGTATCATTTTGCTTTTGCACACTAAGCAAAAGTGTAAAAATAAATAAATACATAAATAATAGGCTTGCTATGCATTTTTCCGCCGAAGTGTTTTTCATTAAAGGGTTAATCTTCTATGATAATAATAATACTATTATATAATAATATAATAATTATCTTCTATGAGTCTTTATGAACTGTGTTTTGTGGCCCTCTGGTGGCCAAAATGACAAATAGCTGGAAAACATGAATTCATATAATAAAATCTGTAATCTCTGTATTTTAATCACGCGTCTGTTATTTCATATATGAACAATGGAAGATAAATAAACAGAAATAAATCAAAATAATTAGAAATAAATGAATTTGCTGTCTGCCCACTCGTATTAAACAGATTGAAAATAAAGTAATTAGTGGCTAAAGTGAATACTTTTACCATGATATAATGAGTATAATCTCATACACAGTTTCAGAGAAGTAATTTAGTAATTGAAGTATTTAAAAAATAATCATCAAGCTAAATCCGATCATTTTTGGCCTACTGGATTTATTGATACTTCATTAAAGATAACAAACAAAACTGAAATGTTAAGAAATATATTAGTAGATGTAGAATTACATTATCTAAGAGTAATGAATGATCTAAAGATCTAAGTATTATTCATTATTTGTCTATATTATTATGTACTGTGGGAAGTTATCACACTTCACCACTAGATGTCTTTACAGTCATTTCAATAACTCATCATTCCAGCATATGATCATGTGATTACAGCAAATTATTTTATATTCTTGATGAAATTGAGACTATGTTTTCCTGCTCTTAATTTGATCATCAAGTCATTGTTAATAATGTTATTAAGAAATGTTCTGTTTATTATAAGATAATAATGCTTATATGCCCTCTGGGTGATTATTAACGTACAAATGTTGAGATGTGATTTAATATTTCAACCAATAAATTAAGCATTGTGTTGATATTCAGACCTATACCAGTCTTATTGTTTGTTTTATGTCAGATATTTGATTTGTGTCCACACCTGTCCTCACTTTAGTCCTAAAGCCTCAAACAGTCAGATCCGTCTAGCAACAAGTTTTGCACAACATTTGTGAATTTTGGTTGGGTTTGTTTTTAATGTATCAAATGTCACGAGAGCTGATTGGAGGTGGTTTTAAATGTCTCCTCCTCTATAGAGGGTACATCTGTAGTTTTCTCAGATTGACTTCACTAAGGCGGAAGGAAGAGCTCTGGATCACATGCAGCGAACTACAATACCAGATCATCAACATTAGAAATGAGAAAACTACAGAACAACGTCAACTTTATTTAAATGCAGAGAACATAGCTATAGGTTTGTAAAAGAAATGAAGAAAGAAAAGAAAAGAAGAAGAAATGTTTACGATCATTTAAATTTGCACGCTCTTTGTAAAAGACTTTTGTAGTTTTGTGGCGAGTTCAAATAAAAATATTTGATATGGTTGTTGTTGTGTGCTTTATTTATAGTAATAGAACAAGTCTGTGTGAATAGAAGACCTGTTATGTGAACGTGTCTAACAAACAGCCAGCAAAAGGACCCGGAAGACTTAACCTCAATGAAAATTCAATTCAGAATGGAAATTGGTGTCCCTCATTCAGCTGTCTGTATACATGAAGACTTCAGAACGGAACAAATAACTCAAAGTGCTGTTGTGTTTACCGCTGTGAAGCCAAACGGGAATGACAGAGCATCTGCAGAAATAATGGGTTTCAGAGACAAATCCTCTGGACGGAGAACTTTGTTCACACATGGGCTACTCCGCTTCTGGGCCCCTGAACATCATGTTGACTCGGGGCCCCTGCGATTGCGTTCCGGCCCCCTCTCCCTCGTGGAGGCAGCAAAGTGTGAGAGTCAGTGTGGACCTCATCAAAAGTAAACTGGTTAGCTACAGTTAGGCTACACCTGCCAGGTACAGCCACAGGCCCACATAGGCTACTGATAACAAGTCTCTGCTTGAAGTTTCATGAAGATTTAGCTTATTATCTTTCGGCGTCGCTGCAAATAAGCTCTCCATGCGATATTCACATAGCTAGTAAGTTATCTCTCTCCTATGTGCCCCGAAAATTACATCTGCTGCTGACATGTAACAGAGCATTTCTGCAATATTTTGCACAATATCCCCGCAAAACTTTAGCGCAAAATTAAATTGATGCTGCCTTATTCCTAAAAATGTTGATATTTAAGCAACGTAACATCTGGATTTCTATAACTTATCAAGAAGAGAGGAACATCAAATGTCAGACTTTTTTCCAATACCTGAAGAAACGATATATTTCACCATGGAACGAAGTGTCTTCAGTAGCAGCACATTTAACACCTGTCCGATAATTATCAGGATTGATGTGCGTACTCTAGCTCAGGGCAACATAGACACTCTCTTCAACTGTCTTCCGACTCAGTTCAGCGTGCTTCGGTGTGTTTGGGAATGGCTGCGGATGCGCTGGATGTCCTGCGACAGAAGAGCAACACTTAACACTTTTGGAGGACGACAGAGGATGATTTGAGAGCTCATTCACCATCACCCCATCCAGCGTTCGAGATAACAATCGAACAAAACAAAGATGTGGCAGCACAGATATTTTCTTCTAACTATCCATGATTCTGAGGATGAACCAGACAGTGACATCTGCCCAGCTGAAGAAGCCACGGACCCATAGCTTTCAGAACTTCTTCCTGGACACTGATATTCTGTCATTAAAGCCATTCATTTGTTAATCGTGTCATGTTCTAGCGCTGATGATGATTGAGTTCTTACGCATGACTTTGTCAAAGCCAAGTTATGTTTTATTCTGTAATAAAAGATCTTTAAAAGCCTGTGGATTATTTCTCAATTTTTTCAGAGATTTATTTACAGTTGAAAATTTCATTTTAGTTTATGGTAGCCTAGCAATATAATATCATGATTAAATTATAATAAAGGTTCTATAGTTTAATTAATATAATACATAAATTAAAAGTAATTTTACTTATATATGTGACACAGGAGCACAAAACCAGTCATAAGTAGCACGAGTATATTTGTAGCAATAGCCAACAATACATTTTATGAGTCAAAATTATCGATTTTTCTTTCATATCAAAAATCATTAGGATATTCATTAAAAATAATGTTCCATGAAGATATTTTGTAAATGTCCTACTGTAAATATATTAAAACTTCATTTTTTATTATTATTATATAATGCTAAGGACTTAATTTGGACAGCTTTAAAGTCGATTTTCTCAATATTATGAATTTTTTTAGCATCCTCAGATTCCAGACTTTCAAATAGTCGTATCTCGGCCAAATATTGTCATATAACAAACCATCAATGGAAAGCTTATTAATTTAGCTTTCAGGTGATGTATAAATCTCAATTTCGAAAAATTGACTCTATATAGTCTGTATATGTATATATTGGTCGGTGTCGATTAGGAGTGAAGTACAGCCTATATTTTATACACTTGTTATCAGATTAAAGCATGAATTATTTGTGTCAGGCCTATTCCTTTTGTAGTAAATATTAATATTCGGATGGACATGATATGGACTGAGTTTTGTCATTAAATGATCACCACATTTTGTCTTCAGACATAAACGGACTTTATGGGCTATATAATACTTACCACGGATATTCCTAAGGGTGTGCCGCAAATATTTGTCACAAAGCTTCTGCCCTATATTTAGAAACTGTCCTGAGAAAACAACAACACTCCGTTTGTTGGAGTGTGTAACACATTACAAGTTTAGCAATGACTCAGCGTCACACCCTTCAGCTCACACGACAAAGCATAGACATGTAACAACATGCCTACATGAATGAAATATATTGCACTTAAATACCAGAAGCTCAATGATCGTATTCATTTATAATATGAAATAAAGTGATGTAGCATAATTAAGAAAATCAATCTCAACTGAATGTGCTGTTGAAAACCAGAGCTGACTTTGAAATGCAATGTGGATCACTTCGAACAAAAGCTTCTCCCAAAAGAGAAATGTAGATGTTTCATTTCAAATTGATTTAAATAATACATCATTTAGAAATCGTTTTTCAAAATTGAATTTTGAAATGTACAAGTAAAGTCACACTGTATTACTTCGATTTTCAGTGGTTTATAACACTTCATATCACATATTTAATAAAAAGCACACAAACCTTTGAAAGATTATTGGGGCATTTATTTTGCATAATTGAATGTTCATTCAAACTATTTTAATATATAACGGTTACCGTTGGAAGTTTAAAAACACGTAATAAACACATTTATTAGGCTCAAATCTTTCATATTCTGGGCACATCTGCTAACTTGTATATCTAGTTTGCAACATTAATAAGGTGTATACTGAGTTTCGTCTTTTAATATCACGTTCTTAATTTACTAATCCACGTTCATTTGTTTTATAACTCTTTTCTGTTGGAGGAAAACACTTAACATGAAACTTTGCATTGCTTTCATGTTGGGCTCCTGTCTGCAAAGTCATTTTAGAAAGGCAAATAATATCCACGTATCTTTAAGCTGAATATACTATTAGTTATTTCAACATTATTTATTGTATTATTATTATAATTTGTATTGTTGTTGGTAATGTAAATGTATGTTTTTAATGACAAGTATTGGTATCGGTGATATTGGCCCAGTATTTACTCGGTATCGGATCAATGGGAACATTTGCAGTATCGCACCCTCTTAGTGAGAAACACTACAAATGATTCAGTGTTGAGAGCTGTCCGAACTCATCTGACCTGTTCATACAAAAGAACCGACCCAGAAGAGTGACTCATTCACAAATCGGGCATCAGCGATTGAGATGAATCGGTTCAGGATGTTTCTATGTTAAATATTGTGGGGTGTACAGTAATACCCCATGACAGAAAATGATTTACAATGACAGAAACAGTGTCCCAGGAAGATATACATCTGAATCATATACAGGCTAAATATATACAGGAATTTAACAGACAAAACTGCCATAAAATGAATCAGTGTGTATAAAAACTCATATTACAATATCTACAGAGACATAGACTAAAAATATACAAATAATACATTCACTGATCAGTTGTTTTGGGCATTTGGACTGTTTCCACCATTATTTTATTTTATTTGTTTCATTATTAATTGTATCATTTTGCTTTTGCACACTAAGCAAAAGTGTAAAAATAAATAAATACATAAATAATAGGCTTGCTATGCATTTTTCCGCCAGTGTTTTTCATTAAAGGGTTAATCTTCTATGATAATAATAATACTATTATATAATAATATAATAATTATCTTCTATGAGTCTTTATGAACTGTGTTTTGTGGCCCTCTGGTGGCCAAAATGACAAATAGCTGGAAAACATGAATTCATATAATAAAATCTGTAATCTCTGTATTTTAATCACGCGTCTGTTATTTCATATATGAACAATGGAAGATAAATAAACAGAAATAAATCAAAATAATTAGAAATAAATGAATTTGCTGTCTGCCCACTCGTATTAAACAGATTGAAAATAAAGTAATTAGTGGCTAAAGTGAATACTTTTACCATGATATAATGAGTATAATCTCATACACAGTTTCAGAGAAGTAATTTAGTAATTGAAGTATTTAAAAAAAATAATCATCAAGCTAAATCCGATCATTTTTGGCCTACTGGATTTATTGATACTTCATTAAAGATAACAAACAAAACTGAAATGTTAAGAAATATATTAGTAGATGTAGAATTACATTATCTAAGAGTAATGAATGATCTAAAGATCTAAGTATTATTCATTATTTGTCTATATTATTATGTACTGTGGGAAGTTATCACACTTCACCACTAGATGTCTTTACAGTCATTTCAATAACTCATCATTCCAGCATATGATCATGTGATTACAGCAAATTATTTTATATTCTTGATGAAATTGAGACTATGTTTTCCTGCTCTTAATTTGATCATCAAGTCATTGTTAATAATGTTATTAAGAAATGTTCTGTTTATTATAAGATAATAATGCTTATATGCCCTCTGGGTGATTATTAACGTACAAATGTTGAGATGTGATTTAATATTTCAACCAATAAATTAAGCATTGTGTTGATATTCAGACCTATACCAGTCTTATTGTTTGTTTTATGTCAGATATTTGATTTGTGTCCACACCTGTCCTCACTTTAGTCCTAAAGCCTCAAACAGTCAGATCCGTCTAGCAACAAGTTTTGCACAACATTTGTGAATTTTGGTTGGGTTTGTTTTTAATGTATCAAATGTCACGAGAGCTGATTGGAGGTGGTTTTAAATGTCTCCTCCTCTATAGAGGGTACATCTGTAGTTTTCTCAGATTGACTTCACTAAGGCGGAAGGAAGAGCTCTGGATCACATGCAGCGAACTACAATACCAGATCATCAACATTAGAAATGAGAAAACTACAGAACAACGTCAACTTTATTTAAATGCAGAGAACATAGCTATAGGTTTGTAAAAGAAATGAAGAAAGAAAAGAAAAGAAGAAGAAATGTTTACGATCATTTAAATTTGCACGCTCTTTGTAAAAGACTTTTGTAGTTTTGTGGCGAGTTCAAATAAAAATATTTGATATGGTTGTTGTTGTGTGCTTTATTTATAGTAATAGAACAAGTCTGTGTGAATAGAAGACCTGTTATGTGAACGTGTCTAACAAACAGCCAGCAAAAGGACCCGGAAGACTTAACCTCAATGAAAATTCAATTCAGAATGGAAATTGGTGTCCCTCATTCAGCTGTCTGTATACATGAAGACTTCAGAACGGAACAAATAACTCAAAGTGCTGTTGTGTTTACCGCTGTGAAGCCAAACGGGAATGACAGAGCATCTGCAGAAATAATGGGTTTCAGAGACAAATCCTCTGGACGGAGAACTTTGTTCACACATGGGCTACTCCGCTCTGGGCCCCTGAACATCATGTTGACTCAGGGGCCCCTGCGATTGCGTTCCGGCCCCTCCCTCGTGGAGGCAGCAACGTGTGAGAGTCAGTGTGGACCTCATCAAAATAAACTGGTTAGCTACAGTTAGGCTACACCTGCCAGGTACAGCCACATGCCCACATAGGCTACTGATAACAAGGCTCTGCTTGAAGTTTCATGAAGATTTAGCTTATTATCTGTCGGCGTCGCTGCAAATAAGCTCTCCATGCAATATTCACATAGCTAGTAAGTCATCGCTCTCCTATGTGCCCCGAAAATTACGTCTGCTGCTGACTTGTAACAGAGCATTCCTGCAATATGTTGCACAATATCCCCGCAAAAACTTTAGCGCAAAATTAAAATTGATGCTGCCTTATTCCTAAACATTTTGATATTTAAGCAACGTAGCAGCTGTATTTCTATAACTTCCCAAGAAGAGAGGAACATCAAATGTCCGCTTTTTCTCCAATACCTGAAGAAACGATATATTTCACCATGGAACGAAGTGTCTTCAGTAGCAACACATTTAACACCTGTCCGATAATTATCAGGATTGATGTGCGTACTCTAGCTCAGGGCAACATAGACACTCTCTTCAACTGTCTTCCGACTCAGTTCAGCGTGCTTCGGTGTGTTTGGGAATGGCTGCGGATGCGCTGGATGTCCTGCGACAGAAGAGCAACACTTAACACTTTTGGAGGACGACAGAGGATGATTTGAGAGCTCATTCACCATCACCCCATCCAGCGTTCGAGATAACAATCGAACAAAACAAAGATGTGGCAGCACAGATATTTTCTTCTAACTATCCATGATTCTGAGGATGAACCAGACAGTGACATCTGCCCAGCTGAAGAAGCCACGGACCCATAGCTTTCAGAACTTCTTCCTGGACACTGATATTCTGTCATTAAAGCCATTCATTTGTTAATCGTGTCATGTTCTAGCGCTGATGATGATTGAGTTCTTACGCATGACTTTGTCAAAGCCAAGTTATGTTTTATTCTGTAATAAAAGATCTTTAAAAGCCTGTGGATTATTTCTCAATTTTTTCAGAGATTTATTTACAGTTGAAAATTTCATTTTAGTTTATGGTAGCCTAGCAATATAATATCATGATTAAATTATAATAAAGGTTCTATAGTTTAATTAATATAATACATAAATTAAAAGTAATTTTACTTATATATGTGTGACACAGGAGCACAAAACCAGTCATAAGTAGCACGAGTATATTTGTAGCAATAGCCAACAATACATTTTATGAGTCAAAATTATCGATTTTTCTTTCATATCAAAAATCATTAGGATATTCATTAAAAATAATGTTCCATGAAGATATTTTGTAAATGTCCTACTGTAAATATATTAAAACTTCATTTTTTATTATTATTATATAATGCTAAGGACTTAATTTGGACAGCTTTAAAGTCGATTTTCTCAATATTATGAATTTTTAGCATCCTCAGATTCCAGACTTTCAAATAGTCGTATCTCGGCCAAATATTGTCATATAACAAACCATCAATGGAAAGCTTATTAATTTAGCTTTCAGGTGATGTATAAATCTCAATTTCGAAAAATTGACTCTATATAGTCTGTATATGTATATATTGGTCGGTGTCGATTAGGAGTGAAGTACAGCCTATATTTTATACACTTGTTATCAGATTAAAGCATGAATTATTTGTGTCAGGCCTATTCCTTTTGTAGTAAATATTAATATTCGGATGGACATGATATGGACTGAGTTTTGTCATTAAATGATCACCACATTTTGTCTTCAGACATAAACGGACTTTATGGGCTATATAATACTTACCACGGATATTCCTAAGGGTGTGCCGCAAATATTTGTCACAAAGCTTCTGCCCTATATTTAGAAACTGTCCTGAGAAAACAACAACACTCCGTTTGTTGGAGTGTGTACAGTGGTGTAGTCTACGTGATACGCAGGTATACGCCGTATACCCACTAGGGAAGGTAAGGGATTTGCGTATACCCACTTAAAAAAAGCATGCGAATACGTAACAACATCGTTTTGTGACAGACCTTTCACAAGTTCATTCATAAATTCACCCAGTCTGTGTTGCGAAGCACCGTCTTTCTGATAATCACGCCGTATTTCTGTTGACGATTATTGCTAAGCTTTAATTAACTAATAAATGAGATATGAAACGAACTACCCCCTTTCAGTGTTTTCATAAGCAGCCTGTCCCTGAAGCTGCTGCTGCAAACAGATGACAGGAACATGTGCGGGGGGGGGCGGAGGGTGCTTGAGCACCTGCCCCTTTGCCCAAAGTGCCCTTTTGTCAAGGCAATTTTTTTTTATTAAACACCCTTCTGTGAAGGCCTGCCCAATCTAACTATTAGTAAAATTATTGATTAATAATTTAGCCGTAAATAAAATCACCCACATGATAACCTTTCACCTGACGACCTCATCCGAACGATCCCTCGCGCTCAGGCACCACTTCAATATCGTCCGCGCTACGGTTGCAGCTTAAGTAAGTGGGGTTCTCAGCGGAGTGGTATGCTTGTTTACTTATCATTATTATTATTTTACAAGAACAACGTGAAGAGAACATGCATCGCACAGCTTTTGTTTAAATCGCTGTGTTTAGCCTGCAGCAAACGCCACTTCTAACGTTATACACAGCAGCAGCACCATAAACAAAGGTACATGTGTTCACTTCGTTCGTGCTATTTGAGGGAGAAAAGTTTCATGGGGGTGGAAGGGTCTGGTATTTTAATGTCATTTGACTAAAATCTATTCATACTTTTACTTTTATTGTTACAGTATTTACAGCATCCGCATCAATACGCGTATCAGCAAGGAATGCATCACTATACATTGCTGTTATGATATTTTGTGCACAGCCCTATTTAAAGCCTTGTTTCATGTGCCCCTTTTATATTTTGAGCACCTGCCCCTCCAAAGGTCTCTGCACGGCCCTGGCTGATACTATCCTACGCGGTACAGAAAACAAGGCCGATGCTATCGTAATGTTAAACATGCGCCATTCCCCCTTTGCGTGGTAGAGTATACGTTGTCATTAACTTAACGGTGATAAAATTCAAATTCAAAATCAAATTCAGTGATAAAATCAGTAATTGCCGCCACGGCAGTCTTAGTTTCATTTTTAAAGTATAATTTCAGTTATTTAAATAATTGAATATTTCTATATTAAAAATTGTATATTTAAAACATTAATCTCAACATGAATGTATGAAGATAAACGCACTCATGCCACCTCTGAGCCTCATTAAATCTTTGTAAATACCTACAAGCCACTTTCGTGTTCTTCTGTGCCTCTTCTGTAGTGCAAATGTATTTAATTAATAATGCTTTTATTTGATCTGTAACCTATTCCTCTTATTGCATTTAATTAGAAATGTTGAAAAAATCTTATTAAAATCCACTTTTGAAATTTGACATGAAAGGTAACACTTCAAATAAAGTTAGATTAAAATTTCCTTGTAAATCACTTTGAGGAGTGTGTAATGGGAAGGCACATTTTTGTTATTGAGGAGAAGGTGCTCCTGATTTTTTTTTACTGTGACCCAAATTATTATTTTTTTAATTAGCAGCACAAGTGCTCCTAAAAATAGTAGTAAGCGTAGAGCCTTGTTTAGCGAGTGTGGTGGTATGAGAGGCTGCTCTGGTACGGATGAGGCTGGGAAGGAAAAAAATCACAGTATACTCACTACAAAAAACTAGACTACACCACTGAGTGTGTAACACATTACAAGTTTAGCAATGACTCAGCGTCACACCCTTCAGCTCACACGACAAAGCATAGACATGTAACAACATGCCTACATGAATGAAATATATTGCACTTAAATAACAGAAGCTCAATGATCGTATTCATTTATAATATGAAATAAAGTGATGTAGCATAATTAAGAAAATCAATCTCAACTGAATGTGCTGTTGAAAACCAGAGCTGACTTTGAAATGCAATGTGGATCACTTCGAACAAAGCTTCTCCCAAAGAGAAAATGTAGATGTTTCATTTCAAATTGATTTAAATAATACATCATTTAGAAATCGTTTTTCAAAATTGAATTTTGAAATGTACAAGTAAAGTCACACTGTATTACTTCGATTTTCAGTGGTTTATAACACTTCATATCACATATTTAATAAAAAGCACACAAACCTTTGAAAGATTATTGGGGCATTTATTTTGCATAATTGAATGTTCATTCAAACTATTTTAATATATATAACGGTTACCGTTGGAAGTTTAAAAACACGTAATAAACACATTTATTAGGCTCAAATCTTTCATATTCTGGGCACATCTGCTAACTTGTATATCTAGTTTGCAACATTAATAAGGTGTATACTGAGTTTCGTCTTTTAATATCACGTTCTTAATTTACTAATCCACGTTCATTTGTTTTATAACTCTTTTCTGTTGGAGGAAAACACTTAACATGAAACTTTGCATTGCTTTCATGTTGGGCTCCTGTCTGCAAAGTCATTTTAGAAAGGCAAATAATATCCACGTATCTTTAAGCTGAATATACTATTAGTTATTTCAACATTATTTATTGTATTATTATTATAATTTGTATTGTTGTTGGTAATGTAAATGTATGTTTTTAATGACAAGTATTGGTATCGGTGATATTGGCCCAGTATTTACTCGGTATCGGATCAATGGGAACATTTGCAGTATCGCACCCTCTTAGTGAGAAACACTACAAATGATTCAGTGTTGAGAGAGCTGTCCGAACTCATCTGACCTGTTCATACAAAAGAACCGACCCAGAAGAGTGACTCATTCACAAATCGGGCATCAGCGATTGAGATGAATCGGTTCAGGATGTTTCTATGTTAAATATTGTGGGGTGTACAGTAATACCCCATGACAGAAAATGATTTACAATGACAGAAACAGTGTCCCAGGAAGATATACATCTGAATCATATACAGGCTAAATATATACAGGAATTTAACAGACAAAACTGCCATAAAATGAATCAGTGTGTATATTACAATATCTACAGAGACATAGACTAAAATATACAAATAATACATTCACTGATCAGTTGTTTTGGGCATTTGGACTGTTTCCACCATTATTTTATTTTATTTGTTTCATTATTAATTGTATCATTTTTGCTTTTGCACACTAAGCAAAAGTGTAAAATAAATAAATACATAAATAATAGGCTTGCTATGCATTTTTTCCAGAAGTGTTTTTCATTAAAGGGTTAATCTTCTATGATAATAATAATATTATATAATAATATAATAATTATCTTCTATGAGTCTTTATGAACTGTGTTTTGTGGCCCTCTGGTGGCCAAAATGACAAATAGCTGGAAAACATGAATTCATATAATAAAATCTGTAATCTCTGTATTTTAATCACGCGTCTGTTATTTCATATATGAACAATGGAAGATAAATAAACAGAAATAAATCAAAATAATTAGAAATAAATGAATTTGCTGTCTGCCCACTCGTATTAAACAGATTGAAAATAAAGTAATTAGTGGCTAAAGTGAATACTTTTACCATGATATAATGAGTATAATCTCATACACAGTTTCAGAGAAGTAATTTAGTAATTGAAGTATTTAAAAAAAATAATCATCAAGCTAAATCCGATCATTTTGGCCTACTGGATTTATTGATACTTCATTAAAGATAACAAACAAAACTGAAATGTTAAGAAATATATTAGTAGATGTAGAATTACATTATCTAAGAGTAATGAATGATCTAAAGATCTAAGTATTATTCATTATTTGTCTATATTATTATGTACTGTGGGAAGTTATCACACTTCACCACTAGATGTCTTTACAGTCATTTCAATAACTCATCATTCCAGCATATGATCATGTGATTACAGCAAATTATTTTATATTCTTGATGAAATTGAGACTATGTTTTCCTGCTCTTAATTTGATCATCAAGTCATTGTTAATAATGTTATTAAGAAATGTTCTGTTTATTATAAGATAATAATGCTTATATGCCCTCTGGGTGATTATTAACGTACAAATGTTGAGATGTGATTTAATATTTCAACCAATAAATTAAGCATTGTGTTGATATTCAGACCTATACCAGTCTTATTGTTTGTTTTATGTCAGATATTTGATTTGTGTCCACACCTGTCCTCACTTTAGTCCTAAAGCCTCAAACAGTCAGATCCGTCTAGCAACAAGTTTTGCACAACATTTGTGAATTTTGGTTGGGTTTGTTTTAATGTATCAAATGTCACGAGAGCTGATTGAGGTGGTTTTAAATGTCTCCTCCTCTATAGAGGGTACATCTGTAGTTTTCTCAGATTGACTTCACTAAGGCGGAAGGAAGAGCTCTGGATCACATGCAGCGAACTACAATACCAGATCATCAACATTAGAAATGAGAAAACTACAGAACAACGTCAACTTTATTTAAATGCAGAGAACATAGCTATAGGTTTGTAAAAGAAATGAAGAAAGAAAAGAAAAGAAGAAGAAATGTTTACGATCATTTAAATTTGCACGCTCTTTGTAAAAGACTTTTGTAGTTTTGTGGCGAGTTCAAATAAAAATATTTGATATGGTTGTTGTTGTGTGCTTTATTTATAGTAATAGAACAAGTCTGTGTGAATAGAAGACCTGTTATGTGAACGTGTCTAACAAACAGCCAGCAAAAGGACCCGGAAGACTTAACCTCAATGAAAATTCAATTCAGAATGGAAATTGGTGTCCCTCATTCAGCTGTCTGTATACATGAAGACTTCAGAACGGAACAAATAACTCAAAGTGCTGTTGTGTTTACCGCTGTGAAGCCAAACGGGAATGACAGAGCATCTGCAGAAATAATGGGTTTCAGAGACAAATCCTCTGGACGGAGAACTTTGTTCACACATGGGCTACTCCGCTTCTGGGCCCCTGAACATCATGTTGACTCAGGGCCTCCGATTGCGTTCCGGCCCCTCTCCTCGTGGAGGCAGCAACGTGTGAGAGTCAGTGTGGACCTCATCAAAAAATAAACTGGTTAGCTACAGTTAGGCTACACCTGCCAGGTACAGCCACATGCCCACATAGGCTACTGATAACAAGGCTCTGCTTGAAGTTTCATGAAGATTTAGCTTATTATCTGTCGGCGTCGCTGCAAATAAGCTCTCCATGCAATATTCACATAGCTAGTAAGTCATCGCTCTCCTATGTGCCCCGAAAATTACGTCTGCTGCTGACTTGTAACAGAGCATTCCTGCAATATGTTGCACAATATCCCGCAAAAACTTTAGCGCAAAATTAAAATTGATGCTGCCTTATTCCTAAACATTTTGATATTTAAGCAACGTAGCAGCTGTATTTCTATAACTTCCCAAGAAGAGAGGAACATCAAATGTCCGCTTTTTCTCCAATACCTGAAGAAACGATATATTTCACCATGGAACGAAGTGTCTTCAGTAGCAGCACATTTAACACCTGTCCGATAATTATCAGGATTGATGTGCGTACTCTAGCTCAGGGCAACATAGACACTCTCTTCAACTGTCTTCCGACTCAGTTCAGCGTGCTTCGGTGTGTTTGGGAATGGCTGCGGATGCGCTGGATGTCCTGCGACAGAAGAGCAACACTTAACACTTTTGGAGGACGACAGAGGATGATTTGAGAGCTCATTCACCATCATCACCCCATCCAGCGTTCGAGATAACAATCGAACAAAACAAAGATGTGGCAGCACAGATATTTTCTTCTAACTATCCATGATTCTGAGGATGAACCAGACAGTGACATCTGCCCAGCTGAAGAAGCCACGGACCCATAGCTTTCAGAACTTCTTCCTGGACACTGATATTCTGTCATTAAAGCCATTCATTTGTTAATCGTGTCATGTTCTAGCGCTGATGATGATTGAGTTCTTACGCATGACTTTGTCAAAGCCAAGTTATGTTTTATTCTGTAATAAAAGATCTTTAAAAGCCTGTGGATTATTTCTCAATTTTTTCAGAGATTTATTTACAGTTGAAAATTTCATTTTAGTTTATGGTAGCCTAGCAATATAATATCATGATTAAATTATAATAAAGGTTCTATAGTTTAATTAATATAATACATAAATTAAAAGTAATTTTACTTATATATGTGTGACACAGGAGCACAAAACCAGTCATAAGTAGCACGAGTATATTTGTAGCAATAGCCAACAATACATTTTATGAGTCAAAATTATCGATTTTTCTTTCATATCAAAAATCATTAGGATATTCATTAAAAATAATGTTCCATGAAGATATTTTGTAAATGTCCTACTGTAAATATATTAAAACTTCATTTTTTATTATTATTATATAATGCTAAGGACTTAATTTGGACAGCTTTAAAGTCGATTTTCTCAATATTATGAATTTTTAGCATCCTCAGATTCCAGACTTTCAAATAGTCGTATCTCGGCCAAATATTGTCATATAACAAACCATCAATGGAAAGCTTATTAATTTAGCTTTCAGGTGATGTATAAATCTCAATTTCGAAAAATTGACTCTATAGTCTGTATATGTATATATTGGTCGGTGTCGATTAGGAGTGAAGTACAGCCTATATTTTATACACTTGTTATCAGATTAAAGCATGAATTATTTGTGTCAGGCCTATTCCTTTTGTAGTAAATATTAATATTCGGATGGACATGATATGGACTGAGTTTTGTCATTAAATGATCACCACATTTGTCTTCAGACATAAACGGACTTTATGGGCTATATAATACTTACCACGGATATTCCTAAGGTGTGCCGCAAATATTTGTCACAAAGCTTCTGCCCTATATTTAGAAACTGTCCTGAAAACAACAACACTCCGTTTGTTGGAGTGTGTAACACATTACAAGTTTAGCAATGACTCAGCGTCACACCCTTCAGCTCACACGACAAAGCATAGACATGTAACAACATGCCTACATGAATGAAATATATTGCACTTAAATAACAGAAGCTCAATGATCGTATTCATTTATAATATGAAATAAAGTGATGTAGCATAATTAAGAAAATCAATCTCAACTGAATGTGCTGTTGAAAACCAGAGCTGACTTTGAAATGCAATGTGGATCACTTCGAACAAAAGCTTCTCCCAAAAGAGAAAATGTAGATGTTTCATTTCAAATTGATTTAAATAATACATCATTTAGAAATCGTTTTTCAAAATTGAATTTTGGAAATGTACAAGTAAAGTCACACTGTATTACTTCGATTTTCAGTGGTTTATAACACTTCATATCACATATTTAATAAAAAGCACACAAACCTTTGAAAGATTATTGGGGCATTTATTTTGCATAATTGAATGTTCATTCAAACTATTTTAATATATAACGGTTACCGTTGGAAGTTTAAAAACACGTAATAAACACATTTATTAGGCTCAAATCTTTCATATTCTGGGCACATCTGCTAACTTGTATATCTAGTTTGCAACATTAATAAGGTGTATACTGAGTTTCGTCTTTTAATATCACGTTCTTAATTTACTAATCCACGTTCATTTGTTTTATAACTCTTTTCTGTTGGAGGAAAACACTTAACATGAAACTTTGCATTGCTTTCATGTTGGGCCCTGTCTGCAAAGTCATTTTAGAAAGGCAAATAATATCCACGTATCTTTAAGCTGAATATACTATTAGTTATTTCAACATTATTTATTGTATTATTATTATAATTTGTATTGTTGTTGGTAATGTAAATGTATGTTTTTAATGACAAGTATTGGTATCGGTGATATTGGCCCAGTATTTACCGGTATCGGATCAATGGGAACATTTGCAGTATCGCACCCCTCTTAGTGAGAAACACTACAAATGATTCAGTGTTGAGAGCTGTCCGAACTCATCTGACCTGTTCATACAAAAGAACCGACCCAGAAGAGTGACTCATTCACAAATCGGGCATCAGCGATTGAGATGAATCGGTTCAGGATGTTTCTATGTTAAATATTGTGGGGTGTACAGTAATACCCCATGACAGAAAATGATTTACAATGACAGAAACAGTGTCCCAGGAAGATATACATCTGAATCATATACAGGCTAAATATATACAGGAATTTAACAGACAAAACTGCCATAAAATGAATCAGTGTGTATAAAAACTCATATTACAATATCTACAGAGACATAGACTAAAAATATACAAATAATACATTCACTGATCAGTTGTTTTGGGCATTTGGACTGTTTCCACCATTATTTTATTTTATTTGTTTCATTATTAATTGTATCATTTTGCTTTTGCACACTAAGCAAAAGTGTAAAATAAATAAATACATAAATAATAGGCTTGCTATGCATTTTTCCGCCGAAGTGTTTTTCATTAAAGGGTTAATCTTCTATGATAATAATAATACTATTATATAATAATATAATAATTATCTTCTATGAGTCTTTATGAACTGTGTTTTGTGGCCCTCTGGTGGCCAAAATGACAAATAGCTGGAAAACATGAATTCATATAATAAAATCTGTAATCTCTGTATTTTAATCACGCGTCTGTTATTTCATATATGAACAATGGAAGATAAATAAACAGAAATAAATCAAAATAATTAGAAATAAATGAATTTGCTGTCTGCCCACTCGTATTAAACAGATTGAAAATAAAGTAATTAGTGGCTAAAGTGAATACTTTTACCATGATATAATGAGTATAATCTCATACACAGTTTCAGAGAAGTAATTTAGTAATTGAAGTATTTAAAAATAATCATCAAGCTAAATCCGATCATTTTTGGCCTACTGGATTTATTGATACTTCATTAAAGATAACAAACAAAACTGAAATGTTAAGAAATATATTAGTAGATGTAGAATTACATTATCTAAGAGTAATGAATGATCTAAAGATCTAAGTATTATTCATTATTTGTCTATATTATGTACTGTGGGAAGTTATCACACTTCACCACTAGATGTCTTTACAGTCATTTCAATAACTCATCATTCCAGCATATGATCATGTGATTACAGCAAATTATTTTATATTCTTGATGAAATTGAGACTATGTTTTCCTGCTCTTAATTTGATCATCAAGTCATTGTTAATAATGTTATTAAGAAATGTTCTGTTTATTATAAGATAATAATGCTTATATGCCCTCTGGTGATTATTAACGCACAAATGTTGAGATGTGATTTAATATTTCAACCAATAAATTAAGCATTGTGTTGATATTCAGACCTATACCAGTCTTATTGTTTGTTTTATGTCAGATATTTGATTTGTGTCCACACCTGTCCTCACTTTAGTCCTAAAGCCTCAAACAGTCAGATCCGTCTAGCAACAAGTTTTGCACAACATTTGTGAATTTTGGTTGGGTTTGTTTTAATGTATCAAATGTCACGAGAGCTGATTGGAGGTGGTTTTAAATGTCTCCTCCTCTATAGAGGGTACATCTGTAGTTTTCTCAGATTGACTTCACTAAGGCGGAAGGAAGAGCTCTGGATCACATGCAGCGAACTACAATACCAGATCATCAACATTAGAAATGAAAACTACAGAACAACGTCAACTTTATTTAAATGCAGAGAACATAGCTATAGGTTTGTAAAAGAAATGAAGAAAGAAAAGAAAAGAAGAAGAAATGTTTACGATCATTTAAATTTGCACGCTCTTTGTAAAAGACTTTTGTAGTTTTGTGGCGAGTTCAAATAAAAATATTTGATATGGTTGTTGTTGTGTGCTTTATTTATAGTAATAGAACAAGTCTGTGTGAATAGAAGACCTGTTATGTGAACGTGTCTAACAAACAGCCAGCAAAAGGACCCGGAAGACTTAACCTCAATGAAAATTCAATTCAGAATGGAAATTGGTGTCCCTCATTCAGCTGTCTGTATACATGAAGACTTCAGAACGGAACAAATAACTCAAAGTGCTGTTGTGTTTACCGCTGTGAAGCCAAACGGGAATGACAGAGCATCTGCAGAAATAATGGGTTTCAGAGACAAATCCTCTGGACGGAGAACTTTGTTCACACATGGGCTACTCCGCTTCTGGGCCCCTGAACATCATGTTGACTCGGGGCCCCTGCGATTGCGTTCCGGCCCCCTCTCCCTCGTGGAGGCAGCAACGTGTGAGAGTCAGTGTGGACCTCATCAAAAATAAACTGGTTAGCTACAGTTAGGCTACACCTGCCAGGTACAGCCACATGCCCACATAGGCTACTGATAACAAGGCTCTGCTTGAAGTTTCATGAAGATTTAGCTTATTATCTGTCGGCGTCGCTGCAAATAAGCTCTCCATGCAATATTCACATAGCTAGTAAGTCATCGCTCTCCTATGTGCCCCGAAAATTACGTCTGCTGCTGACTTGTAACAGAGCATTCCTGCAATATGTTGCACAATATCCCCGCAAAACTTTAGCGCAAAATTAAAATTGATGCTGCCTTATTCCTAAACATTTTGATATTTAAGCAACGTAGCAGCTGTATTTCTATAACTTCCCAAGAAGAGAGGAACATCAAATGTCCGCTTTTTCTCCAATACCTGAAGAAACGATATATTTCACCATGGAACGAAGTGTCTTCAGTAGCAGCACATTTAACACCTGTCCGATAATTATCAGGATTGATGTGCGTACTCTAGCTCAGGGCAACATAGACACTCTCTTCAACTGTCTTCCGACTCAGTTCAGCGTGCTTCGGTGTGTTTGGGAATGGCTGCGGATGCGCTGGATGTCCTGCGACAGAAGAGCAACACTTAACACTTTTGGAGGACGACAGAGGATGATTTGAGAGCTCATTCACCATCACCCCATCCAGCGTTCGAGATAACAATCGAACAAAACAAAGATGTGGCAGCACAGATATTTTCTTCTAACTATCCATGATTCTGAGGATGAACCAGACAGTGACATCTGCCCAGCTGAAGAAGCCACGGACCCATAGCTTTCAGAACTTCTTCCTGGACACTGATATTCTGTCATTAAAGCCATTCATTTGTTAATCGTGTCATGTTCTAGCGCTGATGATGATTGAGTTCTTACGCATGACTTTGTCAAAGCCAAGTTATGTTTTATTCTGTAATAAAAGATCTTTAAAAGCCTGTGGATTATTTCTCAATTTTTTCAGAGATTTATTTACAGTTGAAAATTTCATTTTAGTTTATGGTAGCCTAGCAATATAATATCATGATTAAATTATAATAAAGGTTCTATAGTTTAATTAATATAATACATAAATTAAAAGTAATTTTACTTATATATGTGTGACACAGGAGCACAAAACCAGTCATAAGTAGCACGAGTATATTTGTAGCAATAGCCAACAATACATTTTATGAGTCAAAATTATCGATTTTTCTTTCATATCAAAATCATTAGGATATTCATTAAAATAATGTTCCATGAAGATATTTTGTAAATGTCCTACTGTAAATATATTAAAACTTCATTTTTATTATTATTATATAATGCTAAGGACTTAATTTGGACAGCTTTAAAGTCGATTTTCTCAATATTATGAATTTTTTTAGCATCCTCAGATTCCAGACTTTCAAATAGTCGTATCTCGGCCAAATATTGTCATATAACAAACCATCAATGGAAAGCTTATTAATTTAGCTTTCAGGTGATGTATAAATCTCAATTTCGAAAAATTGACTCTATATAGTCTGTATATGTATATATTGGTCGGTGTCGATTAGGAGTGAAGTACAGCCTATATTTTATACACTTGTTATCAGATTAAAGCATGAATTATTTGTGTCAGGCCTATTCCTTTTGTAGTAAATATTAATATTCGGATGGACATGATATGGACTGAGTTTTGTCATTAAATGATCACCACATTTTTGTCTTCAGACATAAACGGACTTTATGGGCTATATAATACTTACCACGGATATTCCTAAGGGTGTGCTGCAAATATTTGTCACAAAGCTTCTGCCCTATATTTAGAAACTGTCCTGAGAAAACAACAACACTCCGTTTGTTGGAGTGTAACACATTACAAGTTTAGCAATGACTCAGCGTCACACCCTTCAGCTCACACGACAAAGCATAGACATGTAACAACATGCCTACATGAATGAAATATATTGCACTTAAATAACAGAAGCTCAATGATCGTATTCATTTATAATATGAAATAAAGTGATGTAGCATAATTAAGAAAATCAATCTCAACTGAATGTGCTGTTGAAAACCAGAGCTGACTTTGAAATGCAATGTGGATCACTTCGAACAAAAGCTTCTCCCAAAAGAGAAAATGTAGATATTTCATTTCAAATTGATTTAAATAATACATCATTTAGAAATCGTTTTCAAAATTGAATTTTGGAAATGTACAAGTAAAGTCACACTGTATTACTTCGATTTTCAGTGGTTTATAACACTTCATATCACATATTTAATAAAAAGCACACAAACCTTTGAAAGATTATTGGGGCATTTATTTTGCATAATTGAATGTTCATTCAAACTATTTTAATATATAACGGTTACCGTTGGAAGTTTAAAACACGTAATAAACACATTTATTAGGCTCAAATCTTTCATATTCTGGGCACATCTGCTAACTTGTATATCTAGTTTGCAACATTAATAAGGTGTATACTGAGTTTCGTCTTTTAATATCACGTTCTTAATTTACTAATCCACGTTCATTTGTTTTATAACTCTTTTCTGTTGGAGGAAAACACTTAACATGAAACTTTGCATTGCTTTCATGTTGGGCTCCTGTCTGCAAAGTCATTTTAGAAAGGCAAATAATATCCACGTATCTTTAAGCTGAATATACTATTAGTTATTTCAACATTATTTATTGTATTATTATTATAATTTGTATTGTTGTTGGTAATGTAAATGTATGTTTTTTTAATGACAAGTATTGGTATCGGTGATATTGGCCCAGTATTTACTCGGTATCGGATCAATGGGAACATTTGCAGTATCGCACCTCTTAGTGAGAAACACTACAAATGATTCAGTGTTGAGAGAGCTGTCCGAACTCATCTGACCTGTTCATACAAAAGAACCGACCCAGAAGAGTGACTCATTCACAAATCGGGCATCAGCGATTGAGATGAATCGGTTCAGGATGTTTCTATGTTAAATATTGTGGGGTGTACAGTAATACCCCATGACAGAAAATGATTTACAATGACAGAAACAGTGTCCCAGGAAGATATACATCTGAATCATATACAGGCTAAATATATACAGGAATTTAACAGACAAAACTGCCATAAAATGAATCAGTGTGTATAAAAAAACTCATATTACAATATCTACAGAGACATAGACTAAAAATATACAAATAATACATTCACTGATCAGTTGTTTTGGGCATTTGGACTGTTTCCACCATTATTTTATTTTATTTGTTTCATTATTAATTGTATCATTTTTGCTTTTGCACACTAAGCAAAAGTGTAAAAATAAATAAATACATAAATAATAGCTATGCATTTTTTCCAAGTGTTTTCATTAAAGGGTTAATCTTCTATGATAATAATAATACTATTATATAATAATATAATAATTATCTTCTATGAGTCTTTATGAACTGTGTTTTGTGGCCCTCTGGTGGCCAAAATGACAAATAGCTGGAAAACATGAATTCATATAATAAAATCTGTAATCTCTGTATTTTAATCACGCGTCTGTTATTTCATATATGAACAATGGAAGATAAATAAACAGAAATAAATCAAAATAATTAGAAATAAATGAATTTGCTGTCTGCCCACTCGTATTAAACAGATTGAAAATAAAGTAATTAGTGGCTAAAGTGAATACTTTTACCATGATATAATGAGTATAATCTCATACACAGTTTCAGAGAAGTAATTTAGTAATTGAAGTATTTAAAAAATAATCATCAAGCTAAATCCGATCATTTTGGCCTACTGGATTTATTGATACTTCATTAAAGATAACAAACAAAACTGAAATGTTAAGAAATATATTAGTAGATGTAGAATTACATTATCTAAGAGTAATGAATGATCTAAAGATCTAAGTATTATTCATTATTTGTCTATATTATTATGTACTGTGGGAAGTTATCACACTTCACCACTAGATGTCTTTACAGTCATTTCAATAACTCATCATTCCAGCATATGATCATGTGATTACAGCAAATTATTTTATATTCTTGATGAAATTGAGACTATGTTTTCCTGCTCTTAATTTGATCATCAAGTCATTGTTAATAATGTTATTAAGAAATGTTCTGTTTATTATAAGATAATAATGCTTATATGCCCTCTGGGTGATTATTAACGTACAAATGTTGAGATGTGATTTAATATTTCAACCAATAAATTAAGCATTGTGTTGATATTCAGACCTATACCAGTCTTATTGTTTGTTTTATGTCAGATATTTGATTTGTGTCCACACCTGTCCTCACTTTAGTCCTAAAGCCTCAAACAGTCAGATCCGTCTAGCAACAAGTTTTGCACAACATTTGTGAATTTTGGTTGGGTTTGTTTTTAATGTATCAAATGTCACGAGAGCTGATTGGAGGTGGTTTTAAATGTCTCCTCCTCTATAGAGGGTACATCTGTAGTTTTCTCAGATTGACTTCACTAAGGCGGAAGGAAGAGCTCTGGATCACATGCAGCGAACTACAATACCAGATCATCAACATTAGAAATGAGAAAACTACAGAACAACGTCAACTTTATTTAAATGCAGAGAACATAGCTATAGGTTTGTAAAAGAAATGAAGAAAGAAAAGAAAGAAGAAGAAATGTTTACGATCATTTAAATTTGCACGCTCTTTGTAAAAGACTTTTGTAGTTTTGTGGCGAGTTCAAATAAAAATATTTGATATGGTTGTTGTTGTGTGCTTTATTTATAGTAATAGAACAAGTCTGTGTGAATAGAAGACCTGTTATGTGAACGTGTCTAACAAACAGCCAGCAAAAGGACCCGGAAGACTTAACCTCAATGAAAATTCAATTCAGAATGGAAATTGGTGTCCCTCATTCAGCTGTCTGTATACATGAAGACTTCAGAACGGAACAAATAACTCAAAGTGCTGTTGTGTTTACCGCTGTGAAGCCAAACGGGAATGACAGAGCATCTGCAGAAATAATGGGTTTCAGAGACAAATCCTCTGGACGGAGAACTTTGTTCACATGGGCTACTCCGCTTCTGGGCCCCTGAACATCATGTTGACTCGGGGCCCCTGCGATTGCGTTCCGGCCCCCTCTCCCTCGTGGAGGCAGCAACGTGTGAGAGTCAGTGTGGACCTCATCAAAAATAAACTGGTTAGCTACAGTTAGGCTACACCTGCCAGGTACAGCCACATGCCCACATAGGCTACTGATAACAAGGCTCTGCTTGAAGTTTCATGAAGATTTAGCTTATTATCTGTCGGCGTCGCTGCAAATAAGCTCTCCATGCAATATTCACATAGCTAGTAAGTCATCGCTCTCCTATGTGCCCCGAAAATTACGTCTGCTGCTGACTTGTAACAGAGCATTCCTGCAATATGTTGCACAATATCCCCGCAAAAACTTTAGCGCAAAATTAAAATTGATGCTGCCTTATTCCTAAACATTTTGATATTTAAGCAACGTAGCAGCTGTATTTCTATAACTTCCCAAGAAGAGAGGAACATCAAATGTCCGCTTTTTCTCCAATACCTGAAGAAACGATATATTTCACCATGGAACGAAGTGTCTTCAGTAGCAGCATTTAACACCTGTCCGATAATTATCAGGATTGATGTGCGTACTCTAGCTCAGGGCAACATAGACACTCTCTTCAACTGTCTTCCGACTCAGTTCAGCGTGCTTCGGTGTGTTTGGGAATGGCTGCGGATGCGCTGGATGTCCTGCGACAGAAGAGCAACACTTAACACTTTTGGAGGACGACAGAGGATGATTTGAGAGCTCATTCACCATCACCCCATCCAGCGTTCGAGATAACAATCGAACAAAACAAAGATGTGGCAGCACAGATATTTTCTTCTAACTATCCATGATTCTGAGGATGAACCAGACAGTGACATCTGCCCAGCTGAAGAAGCCACGGACCCATAGCTTTCAGAACTTCTTCCTGGACACTGATATTCTGTCATTAAAGCCATTCATTTGTTAATCGTGTCATGTTCTAGCGCTGATGATGATTGAGTTCTTACGCATGACTTTGTCAAAGCCAAGTTATGTTTTATTCTGTAATAAAAGATCTTTAAAAGCCTGTGGATTATTTCTCAATTTTTCAGAGATTTATTTACAGTTGAAAATTTCATTTTAGTTTATGGTAGCCTAGCAATATAATATCATGATTAAATTATAATAAAGGTTCTATAGTTTAATTAATATAATACATAAATTAAAAGTAATTTTACTTATATATGTGTGACACAGGAGCACAAAACCAGTCATAAGTAGCACGAGTATATTTGTAGCAATAGCCAACAATACATTTTATGAGTCAAAATTATCGATTTTTCTTTCATATCAAAAATCATTAGGATATTCATTAAAAATAATGTTCCATGAAGATATTTTGTAAATGTCCTACTGTAAATATATTAAAACTTCATTTTTTATTATTATTATATAATGCTAAGGACTTAATTTGGACAGCTTTAAAGTCGATTTTCTCAATATTATGAATTTTTTTAGCATCCTCAGATTCCAGACTTTCAAATAGTCGTATCTCGGCCAAATATTGTCATATAACAAACCATCAATGGAAAGCTTATTAATTTAGCTTTCAGGTGATGTATAAATCTCAATTTCGAAAAATTGACTCTATATAGTCTGTATATGTATATATTGGTCGGTGTCGATTAGGAGTGAAGTACAGCCTATATTTTATACACTTGTTATCAGATTAAAGCATGAATTATTTGTGTCAGGCCTATTCCTTTTGTAGTAAATATTAATATTCGGATGGACATGATATGGACTGAGTTTTGTCATTAAATGATCACCACATTTTGTCTTCAGACATAAACGGACTTTATGGGCTATATAATACTTACCACGGATATTCCTAAGGGTGTGCTGCAAATATTTGTCACAAAGCTTCTGCCCTATATTTAGAAACTGTCCTGAGAAAACAACAACACTCCGTTTGTTGGAGTGTGTAACACATTACAAGTTTAGCAATGACTCAGCGTCACACCCTTCAGCTCACACGACAAAGCATAGACATGTAACAACATGCCTACATGAATGAAATATATTGCACTTAAATAACAGAAGCTCAATGATCGTATTCATTTATAATATGAAATAAAGTGATGTAGCATAATTAAGAAAATCAATCTCAACTGAATGTGCTGTTGAAAACCAGAGCTGACTTTGAAATGCAATGTGGATCACTTCGAACAAAAGCTTCTCCCAAAAAGAAAATGTAGATGTTTCATTTCAAATTGATTTAAATAATACATCATTTAGAAATCGTTTTTCAAAATTGAATTTTGAAATGTACAAGTAAAGTCACACTGTATTACTTCGATTTTCAGTGGTTTATAACACTTCATATCACATATTTAATAAAAAGCACACAAACCTTTGAAAGATTATTGGGGCATTTATTTTGCATAATTGAATGTTCATTCAAACTATTTTAATATATAACGGTTACCGTTGGAAGTTTAAAACACGTAATAAACACATTTATTAGGCTCAAATCTTTCATATTCTGGGCACATCTGCTAACTTGTATATCTAGTTTGCAACATTAATAAGGTGTATACTGAGTTTCGTCTTTTAATATCACGTTCTTAATTTACTAATCCACGTTCATTTGTTTTATAACTCTTTTCTGTTGGAGGAAAACACTTAACATGAAACTTTGCATTGCTTTCATGTTGGGCTCCTGTCTGCAAAGTCATTTTAGAAAGGCAAATAATATCCACGTATCTTTAAGCTGAATATACTATTAGTTATTTCAACATTATTTATTGTATTATTATTATAATTTGTATTGTTGTTGGTAATGTAAATGTATGTTTTTTAATGACAAGTATTGGTATCGGTGATATTGGCCCAGTATTTACCGGTATCGGATCAATGGGAACATTTGCAGTATCGCACCCTCTTAGTGAGAAACACTACAAATGATTCAGTGTTGAGAGAGCTGTCCGAACTCATCTGACCTGTTCATACAAAAGAACCGAAGAGTGACTCATTCACAAATCGGGCATCAGCGATTGAGATGAATCGGTTCAGGATGTTTCTATGTTAAATATTGTGGGGTGTACAGTAATACCCCATGACAGAAAATGATTTACAATGACAGAAACAGTGTCCCAGGAAGATATACATCTGAATCATATACAGGCTAAATATATACAGGAATTTAACAGACAAAACTGCCATAAAATGAATCAGTGTGTATAAAAACTCATATTACAATATCTACAGAGACATAGACTAAAATATACAAATAATACATTCACTGATCAGTTGTTTTGGGCATTTGGACTGTTTCCACCATTATTTTATTTTATTTGTTTCATTATTAATTGTATCATTTTGCTTTTGCACACTAAGCAAAAGTGTAAAAATAAATAAATACATAAATAATAGGCTTAATGCATTTTTTCCAGTGTTTTTCATTAAAGGGTTAATCTTCTATGATAATAATAATACTATTATATAATAATATAATAATTATCTTCTATGAGTCTTTATGAACTGTGTTTTATGGCCCTCTGGTGGCCAAAATGACAAATAGCTGGAAAACATGAATTCATATAATAAAATCTGTAATCTCTGTATTTTAATCACGCGTCTGTTATTTCATATATGAACAATGGAAGATAAATAAACAGAAATAAATCAAAATAATTAGAAATAAATGAATTTGCTGTCTGCCCACTCGTATTAAACAGATTGAAAATAAAGTAATTAGTGGCTAAAGTGAATACTTTTACCATGATATAATGAGTATAATCTCATACACAGTTTCAGAGAAGTAATTTAGTAATTGAAGTATTTAAAAAATAATCATCAAGCTAAATCCGATCATTTTTGGCCTACTGGATTTATTGATACTTCATTAAAGATAACAAACAAAACTGAAATGTTAAGAAATATATTAGTAGATGTAGAATTACATTATCTAAGAGTAATGAATGATCTAAAGATCTAAGTATTATTCATTATTTGTCTATATTATTATGTACTGTGGGAAGTTATCACACTTCACCACTAGATGTCTTTACAGTCATTTCAATAACTCATCATTCCAGCATATGATCATGTGATTACAGCAAATTATTTTATATTCTTGATGAAATTGAGACTATGTTTTCCTGCTCTTAATTTGATCATCAAGTCATTGTTAATAATGTTATTAAGAAATGTTCTGTTTATTATAAGATAATAATGCTTATATGCCCTCTGGGTGATTATTAACGTACAAATGTTGAGATGTGATTTAATATTTCAACCAATAAATTAAGCATTGTGTTGATATTCAGACCTATACCAGTCTTATTGTTTGTTTTATGTCAGATATTTGATTTGTGTCCACACCTGTCCTCACTTTAGTCCTAAAGCCTCAAACAGTCAGATCCGTCTAGCAACAAGTTTTGCACAACATTTGTGAATTTTGGTTGGGTTTGTTTTAATGTATCAAATGTCACGAGAGCTGATTGGAGGTGGTTTTAAATGTCTCCTCCTCTATAGAGGGTACATCTGTAGTTTTCTCAGATTGACTTCACTAAGGCGGAAGGAAGAGCTCTGGATCACATGCAGCGAACTACAATACCAGATCATCAACATTAGAAATGAGAAAACTACAGAACAACGTCAACTTTATTTAAATGCAGAGAACATAGCTATAGGTTTGTAAAAGAAATGAAGAAAGAAAAGAAAAGAAGAAGAAATGTTTACTTATCATTTAAATTTGCACGCTCTTTGTAAAAGACTTTTGTAGTTTTGTGGCGAGTTCAAATAAAAATATTTGATATGGTTGTTGTTGTGTGCTTTATTTATAGTAATAGAACAAGTCTGTGTGAATAGAAGACCTGTTATGTGAACGTGTCTAACAAACAGCCAGCAAAAGGACCCGGAAGACTTAACCTCAATGAAAATTCAATTCAGAATGGAAATTGGTGTCCCTCATTCAGCTGTCTGTATACATGAAGACTTCAGAACGGAACAAATAACTCAAAGTGCTGTTGTGTTTACCGCTGTGAAGCCAAACGGGAATGACAGAGCATCTGCAGAAATAATGGGTTTCAGAGACAAATCCTCTGGACGGAGAACTTTGTTCACACATGGGCTACTCCGCTTCTGGGCCCCTGAACATCATGTTGACTCGGGGCCCCTGCGATTGCGTTCCGGCCCCCTCTCCCTCGTGGAGGCAGCAACGTGTGAGAGTCAGTGTGGACCTCATCAAAAATAAACTGGTTAGCTACAGTTAGGCTACACCTGCCAGGTACAGCCACATGCCCACATAGGCTACTGATAACAAGGCTCTGCTTGAAGTTTCATGAAGATTTAGCTTATTATCTGTCGGCGTCGCTGCAAATAAGCTCTCCATGCAATATTCACATAGCTAGTAAGTCATCGCTCTCCTATGTGCCCCGAAAATTACGTCTGCTGCTGACTTGTAACAGAGCATTCCTGCAATATGTTGCACAATATCCCCGCAAAACTTTAGCGCAAAATTAAAATTGATGCTGCCTTATTCCTAAACATTTTGATATTTAAGCAACGTAGCAGCTGTATTTATAACTTCCAAGAAGAGAGGAACATCAAATGTCCGCTTTTTCTCCAATACCTGAAGAAACGATATATTTCACCATGGAACGAAGTGTCTTCAGTAGCAACACATTTAACACCTGTCCGATAATTATCAGGATTGATGTGCGTACTCTAGCTCAGGGCAACATAGACACTCTCTTCAACTGTCTTCCGACTCAGTTCAGCGTGCTTCGGTGTGTTTGGGAATGGCTGCGGATGCGCTGGATGTCCTGCGACAGAAGAGCAACACTTAACACTTTTGGAGGACGACAGAGGATGATTTGAGAGCTCATTCACCATCACCCCATCCAGCGTTCGAGATAACAATCGAACAAAACAAAGATGTGGCAGCACAGATATTTTCTTCTAACTATCCATGATTCTGAGGATGAACCAGACAGTGACATCTGCCCAGCTGAAGAAGCCACGGACCCATAGCTTTCAGAACTTCTTCCTGGACACTGATATTCTGTCATTAAAGCCATTCATTTGTTAATCGTGTCATGTTCTAGCGCTGATGATGATTGAGTTCTTACGCATGACTTTGTCAAAGCCAAGTTATGTTTTATTCTGTAATAAAAGATCTTTAAAAGCCTGTGGATTATTTCTCAATTTTTTCAGAGATTTATTTACAGTTGAAAATTTCATTTTAGTTTATGGTAGCCTAGCAATATAATATCATGATTAAATTATAATAAAGGTTCTATAGTTTAATTAATATAATACATAAATTAAAAGTAATTTTACTTATATATGTGTGACACAGGAGCACAAAACCAGTCATAAGTAGCACGAGTATATTTGTAGCAATAGCCAACAATACATTTTATGAGTCAAAATTATCGATTTTTCTTTCATATCAAAATCATTAGGATATTCATTAAAAATAATGTTCCATGAAGATATTTTGTAAATGTCCTACTGTAAATATATTAAAACTTCATTTTTATTATTATTATATAATGCTAAGGACTTAATTTGGACAGCTTTAAAGTCGATTTTCTCAATATTATGAATTTTTAGCATCCTCAGATTCCAGACTTTCAAATAGTCGTATCTCGGCCAAATATTGTCATATAACAAACCATCAATGGAAAGCTTATTAATTTAGCTTTCAGGTGATGTATAAATCTCAATTTCGAAAAATTGACTCTATATAGTCTGTATATGTATATATTGGTCGGTGTCGATTAGGGAAGTACAGCCTATATTTTATACACTTGTTATCAGATTAAAGCATGAATTATTTGTGTCAGGCCTATTCCTTTTGTAGTAAATATTAATATTCGGATGGACATGATATGGACTGAGTTTTGTCATTAAATGATCACCACATTTTGTCTTCAGACATAAACGGACTTTATGGGCTATATAATACTTACCACGGATATTCCTAAGGGTGTGCCGCAAATATTTGTCACAAAGCTTCTGCCCTATATTTAGAAACTGTCCTGAAAACAACAACACTCCGTTTGTTGGAGTGTGTAACACATTACAAGTTTAGCAATGACTCAGCGTCACACCCTTCAGCTCACACGACAAAGCATAGACATGTAACAACATGCCTACATGAATGAAATATATTGCACTTAAATAACAGAAGCTCAATGATCGTATTCATTTATAATATGAAATAAAGTGATGTAGCATAATTAAGAAAATCAATCTCAACTGAATGTGCTGTTGAAAACCAGAGCTGACTTTGAAATGCAATGTGGATCACTTCGAACAAAAGCTTCCCAAAGAGAAAATGTAGATGTTTCATTTCAAATTGATTTAAATAATACATCATTTAGAAATCGTTTTCAAAATTGAATTTTGAAATGTACAAGTAAAGTCACACTGTATTACTTCGATTTTCAGTGGTTTATAACACTTCATATCACATATTTAATAAAAAGCACACAAACCTTTGAAAGATTATTGGGGCATTTATTTTGCATAATTGAATGTTCATTCAAACTATTTTAATATATAACGGTTACCGTTGGAAGTTTAAAAACACGTAATAAACACATTTATTAGGCTCAAATCTTTCATATTCTGGGCACATCTGCTAACTTGTATATCTAGTTTGCAACATTAATAAGGTGTATACTGAGTTTCGTCTTTTAATATCACGTTCTTAATTTACTAATCCACGTTCATTTGTTTTATAACTCTTTTCTGTTGGAGGAAAACACTTAACATGAAACTTTGCATTGCTTTCATGTTGGGCTCCTGTCTGCAAAGTCATTTTAGAAAGGCAAATAATATCCACGTATCTTTAAGCTGAATATACTATTAGTTATTTCAACATTATTTATTGTATTATTATTATAATTTGTATTGTTGTTGGTAATGTAAATGTATGTTTTTTTAATGACAAGTATTGGTATCGGTGATATTGGCCCAGTATTTACTCGGTATCGGATCAATGGGAACATTTGCAGTATCGCACCCCTCTTAGTGAGAAACACTACAAATGATTCAGTGTTGAGAGAGCTGTCCGAACTCATCTGACCTGTTCATACAAAAGAACCGACCCAGAAGAGTGACTCATTCACAAATCGGGCATCAGCGATTGAGATGAATCGGTTCAGGATGTTTCTATGTTAAATATTGTGGGGTGTACAGTAATACCCCATGACAGAAAATGATTTACAATGACAGAAACAGTGTCCCAGGAAGATATACATCTGAATCATATACAGGCTAAATATATACAGGAATTTAACAGACAAAACTGCCATAAAATGAATCAGTGTGTATAAAAACTCATATTACAATATCTACAGAGACATAGACTAAAAATATACAAATAATACATTCACTGATCAGTTGTTTTGGGCATTTGGACTGTTTCCACCATTATTTTATTTTATTTGTTTCATTATTAATTGTATCATTTTGCTTTTGCACACTAAGCAAAAGTGTAAAATAAATAAATACATAAATAATAGGCTTGCTATGCATTTTTCCAAGTGTTTTTCATTAAAGGGTTAATCTTCTATGATAATAATAATACTATTATATAATAATATAATAATTATCTTCTATGAGTCTTTATGAACTGTGTTTTGTGGCCCTCTGGTGGCCAAAATGACAAATAGCTGGAAAACATGAATTCATATAATAAAATCTGTAATCTCTGTATTTTAATCACGTCTGTTATTTCATATATGAACAATGGAAGATAAATAAACAGAAATAAATCAAAATAATTAGAAATAAATGAATTTGCTGTCTGCCACTCGTATTAAACAGATTGAAAATAAAGTAATTAGTGGCTAAAGTGAATACTTTTACCATGATATAATGAGTATAATCTCATACACAGTTTCAGAGAAGTAATTTAGTAATTGAAGTATTTAAAAAATAATCATCAAGCTAAATCCGATCATTTTGGCCTACTGGATTTATTGATACTTCATTAAAGATAACAAACAAAACTGAAATGTTAAGAAATATATTAGTAGATGTAGAATTACATTATCTAAGAGTAATGAATGATCTAAAGATCTAAGTATTATTCATTATTTGTCTATATTATTATGTACTGTGGGAAGTTATCACACTTCACCACTAGATGTCTTACAGTCATTTCAATAACTCATCATTCCAGCATATGATCATGTGATTACAGCAAATTATTTTATATTCTTGATGAAATTGAGACTATGTTTTCCTGCTCTTAATTTGATCATCAAGTCATTGTTAATAATGTTATTAAGAAATGTTCTGTTTATTATAAGATAATAATGCTTATATGCCCTCTGGGTGATTATTAACGTACAAATGTTGAGATGTGATTTAATATTTCAACCAATAAATTAAGCATTGTGTTGATATTCAGACCTATACCAGTCTTATTGTTTGTTTTATGTCAGATATTTGATTTGTGTCCACACCTGTCCTCACTTTAGTCCTAAAGCCTCAAACAGTCAGATCCGTCTAGCAACAAGTTTTGCACAACATTTGTGAATTTTGGTTGGGTTTGTTTTTAATGTATCAAATGTCACGAGAGCTGATTGGAGGTGGTTTTAAATGTCTCCTCCTCTATAGAGGGTACATCTGTAGTTTTCTCAGATTGACTTCACTAAGGCGGAAGGAAGAGCTCTGGATCACATGCAGCGAACTACAATACCAGATCATCAACATTAGAAATGAGAAAACTACAGAACAACGTCAACTTTATTTAAATGCAGAGAACATAGCTATAGGTTTGTAAAAGAAATGAAGAAAGAAAAGAAAGAAGAAGAAATGTTTACGATCATTTAAATTTGCACGCTCTTTGTAAAAGACTTTTGTAGTTTTGTGGCGAGTTCAAATAAAAATATTTGATATGGTTGTTGTTGTGTGCTTTATTTATAGTAATAGAACAAGTCTGTGTGAATAGAAGACCTGTTATGTGAACGTGTCTAACAAACAGCCAGCAAAAGGACCCGGAAGACTTAACCTCAATGAAAATTCAATTCAGAATGGAAATTGGTGTCCCTCATTCAGCTGTCTGTATACATGAAGACTTCAGAACGGAACAAATAACTCAAAGTGCTGTTGTGTTTACCGCTGTGAAGCCAAACGGGAATGACAGAGCATCTGCAGAAATAATGGGTTTCAGAGACAAATCCTCTGGACGGAGAACTTTGTTCACACATGGGCTACTCCGCTTCTGGGCCCCTGAACATCATGTTGACTCGGGGCCCCTGCGATTGCGTTCCGGCCCCCTCTCCCTCGTGGAGGCAGCAACGTGTGAGAGTCAGTGTGGACCTCATCAAAAGTAAACTGGTTAGCTACAGTTAGGCTACACCTGCCAGGTACAGCCACATGCCCACATAGGCTACTGATAACAAGTCTCTGCTTGAAGTTTCATGAAGATTTAGCTTATTATCTGTCGGCGTCGCTGCAAATAAGCTCTCCATGCAATATTCACATAGCTAGTAAGTCATCGCTCTCCTATGTGTCCCGAAAATTACGTCTGCTGCTGACTTGTAACAGAGCATTCCTGCAATATGTTGCACAATATCCCCGCAAAAACTTTAGCGCAAAATTAAAATTGATGCTGCCTTATTCCTAAACATTTTGATATTTAAGCAACGTAGCAGCTGTATTTCTATAACTTCCCAAGAAGAGAGGAACATCAAATGTCCGCTTTTTCTCCAATACCTGAAGAAACGATATATTTCACCATGGAACGAAGTGTCTTCAGTAGCAGCACATTTAACACCTGTCCGATAATTATCAGGATTGATGTGCGTACTCTAGCTCAGGGCAACATAGACACTCTCTTCAACTGTCTTCCGACTCAGTTCAGCGTGCTTCGGTGTGTTTGGGAATGGCTGCGGATGCGCTGGATGTCCTGCGACAGAAGAGCAACACTTAACACTTTTGGAGGACGACAGAGGATGATTTGAGAGCTCATTCACCATCACCCCATCCAGCGTTCGAGATAACAATCGAACAAAACAAAGATGTGGCAGCACAGATATTTTCTTCTAACTATCCATGATTCTGAGGATGAACCAGACAGTGACATCTGCCCAGCTGAAGAAGCCACGGACCCATAGCTTTCAGAACTTCTTCCTGGACACTGATATTCTGTCATTAAAGCCATTCATTTGTTAATCGTGTCATGTTCTAGCGCTGATGATGATTGAGTTCTTACGCATGACTTTGTCAAAGCCAAGTTATGTTTTATTCTGTAATAAAAGATCTTTAAAAGCCTGTGGATTATTTCTCAATTTTTTCAGAGATTTATTTACAGTTGAAAATTTCATTTTAGTTTATGGTAGCCTAGCAATATAATATCATGATTAAATTATAATAAAGGTTCTATAGTTTAATTAATATAATACATAAATTAAAAGTAATTTTACTTATATATGTGTGACACAGGAGCACAAAACCAGTCATAAGTAGCACGAGTATATTTGTAGCAATAGCCAACAATACATTTTATGAGTCAAAATTATCGATTTTCTTTCATATCAAAAATCATTAGGATATTCATTAAAAATAATGTTCCATGAAGATATTTTGTAAATGTCCTACTGTAAATATATTAAAACTTCATTTTTATTATTATTATATAATGCTAAGGACTTAATTTGGACAGCTTTAAAGTCGATTTTCTCAATATTTATGAATTTTTTAGCATCCTCAGATTCCAGACTTTCAAATAGTCGTATCTCGGCCAAATATTGTCATATAACAAACCATCAATGGAAAGCTTATTAATTTAGCTTTCAGGTGATGTATAAATCTCAATTTCGAAAAATTGACTCTATATAGTCTGTATATGTATATATTGGTCGGTGTCGATTAGGAGTGAAGTACAGCCTATATTTTATACACTTGTTATCAGATTAAAGCATGAATTATTTGTGTCAGGCCTATTCCTTTTGTAGTAAATATTAATATTCGGATGGACATGATATGGACTGAGTTTTGTCATTAAATGATCACCACATTTTGTCTTCAGACATAAACGGACTTTATGGGCTATATAATACTTACCACGGATATTCCTAAGGGTGTGCCGCAAATATTTGTCACAAAGCTTCTGCCCTATATTTAGAAACTGTCCTGAGAAAACAACAACACTCCGTTTGTTGGAGTGTGTAACACACATTACAAGTTTAGCAATGACTCAGCGTCACACCCTTCAGCTCACACGACAAAGCATAGACATGTAACAACATGCCTACATGAATGAAATATATTGCACTTAAATAACAGAAGCTCAATGATCGTATTCATTTATAATATGAAATAAAGTGATGTAGCATAATTAAGAAAATCAATCTCAACTGAATGTGCTGTTGAAAACCAGAGCTGACTTTGAAATGCAATGTGGATCACTTCGAACAAAAGCTTCTCCCAAAGAGAAAATGTAGATGTTTCATTTCAAATTGATTTAAATAATACATCATTTAGAAATCGTTTTTCAAAATTGAATTTTGGAAATGTACAAGTAAAGTCACACTGTATTACTTCGATTTTCAGTGGTTTATAACACTTCATATCACATATTTAATAAAAAGCACACAAACCTTTGAAAGATTATTGGGGCATTTATTTTGCATAATTGAATGTTCATTCAAACTATTTTAATATATAACGGTTACCGTTGGAAGTTTAAAAACACGTAATAAACACATTTATTAGGCTCAAATCTTTCATATTCTGGGCACATCTGCTAACTTGTATATCTAGTTTGCAACATTAATAAGGTGTATACTGAGTTTCGTCTTTTAATATCACGTTCTTAATTTACTAATCCACGTTCATTTGTTTTATAACTCTTTTCTGTTGGAGGAAAACACTTAACATGAAACTTTGCATTGCTTTCATGTTGGGCTCCTGTCTGCAAAGTCATTTTAGAAAGGCAAATAATATCCACGTATCTTTAAGCTGAATATACTATTAGTTATTTCAACATTATTTATTGTATTATTATTATAATTTGTATTGTTGTTGGTAATGTAAATGTATGTTTTTTTAATGACAAGTATTGGTATCGGTGATATTGGCCCAGTATTTACTCGTATCGGATCAATGGGAACATTTGCAGTATCGCACCTCTTAGTGAGAAACACTACAAATGATTCAGTGTTGAGAGAGCTGTCCGAACTCATCTGACCTGTTCATACAAAAGAACCGACCCAGAAGAGTGACTCATTCACAAATCGGGCATCAGCGATTGAGATGAATCGGTTCAGGATGTTTCTATGTTAAATATTGTGGGGTGTACAGTAATACCCCATGACAGAAAAATGATTTACAATGACAGAAACAGTGTCCCAGGAAGATATACATCTGAATCATATACAGGCTAAATATATACAGGAATTTAACAGACAAAACTGCCATAAAATGAATCAGTGTGTATAAAAAAACTCATATTACAATATCTACAGAGACATAGACTAAAAATATACAAATAATACATTCACTGATCAGTTGTTTTGGGCATTTGGACTGTTTCCACCATTATTTTATTTTATTTGTTTCATTATTAATTGTATCATTTTGCTTTTGCACACTAAGCAAAAGTGTAAAATAAATAAATACATAAATAATAGGCTTGCTATGCATTTTTTCCGCCGAAGTGTTTTTCATTAAAGGGTTAATCTTCTATGATAATAATAATACTATTATATAATAATATAATAATTATCTTCTATGAGTCTTTATGAACTGTGTTTTGTGGCCTCTGGTGGCCAAAATGACAAATAGCTGGAAAACATGAATTCATATAATAAAATCTGTAATCTCTGTATTTTAATCACGCGTCTGTTATTTCATATATGAACAATGGAAGATAAATAAACAGAAATAAATCAAAATAATTAGAAATAAATGAATTTGCTGTCTGCCCACTCGTATTAAACAGATTGAAAATAAAGTAATTAGTGGCTAAAGTGAATACTTTTACCATGATATAATGAGTATAATCTCATACACAGTTTCAGAGAAGTAATTTAGTAATTGAAGTATTTAAAAAATAATCATCAAGCTAAATCCGATCATTTTGGCCTACTGGATTTATTGATACTTCATTAAAGATAACAAACAAAACTGAAATGTTAAGAAATATATTAGTAGATGTAGAATTACATTATCTAAGAGTAATGAATGATCTAAAGATCTAAGTATTATTCATTATTTGTCTATATTATTATGTACTGTGGGAAGTTATCACACTTCACCACTAGATGTCTTTACAGTCATTTCAATAACTCATCATTCCAGCATATGATCATGTGATTACAGCAAATTATTTTATATTCTTGATGAAATTGAGACTATGTTTTCCTGCTCTTAATTTGATCATCAAGTCATTGTTAATAATGTTATTAAGAAATGTTCTGTTTATTATAAGATAATAATGCTTATATGCCCTCTGGGTGATTATTAACGTACAAATGTTGAGATGTGATTTAATATTTCAACCAATAAATTAAGCATTGTGTTGATATTCAGACCTATACCAGTCTTATTGTTTGTTTTATGTCAGATATTTGATTTGTGTCCACACCTGTCCTCACTTTAGTCCTAAAGCCTCAAACAGTCAGATCCGTCTAGCAACAAGTTTTGCACAACATTTGTGAATTTTGGTTGGGTTTGTTTTAATGTATCAAATGTCACGAGAGCTGATTGGAGGTGGTTTTAAATGTCTCCTCCTCTATAGAGGGTACATCTGTAGTTTTCTCAGATTGACTTCACTAAGGCGGAAGAGCTCTGGATCACATGCAGCGAACTACAATACCAGATCATCAACATTAGAAATGAGAAAACTACAGAACAACGTCAACTTTATTTAAATGCAGAGAACATAGCTATAGGTTTGTAAAAGAAATGAAGAAAGAAAGAAAAGAAGAAGAAATGTTTACGATCATTTAAATTTGCACGCTCTTTGTAAAAGACTTTTGTAGTTTTGTGGCGAGTTCAAATAAAATATTTGATATGGTTGTTGTTGTGTGCTTTATAGTAATAGAACAAGTCTGTGTGAATAGAAGACCTGTTATGTGAACGTGTCTAACAAACAGCCAGCAAAAGGACCCGGAAGACTTAACCTCAATGAAAATTCAATTCAGAATGGAAATTGGTGTCCCTCATTCAGCTGTCTGTATACATGAAGACTTCAGAACGGAACAAATAACTCAAAGTGCTGTTGTGTTTACCGCTGTGAAGCCAAACGGGAATGACAGAGCATCTGCAGAAATAATGGGTTTCAGAGACAAATCCTCTGGACGGAGAACTTTGTTCACACATGGGCTACTCCGCTTCTGGGCCCCTGAACATCATGTTGACTCGGGGCCCCTGCGATTCGTTCCGGCCCCTCTCCCTCGTGGAGGCAGCAACGTGTGAGTCAGTGTGGACCTCATCAAAAATAAACTGGTTAGCTACAGTTAGGCTACACCTGCCAGGTACAGCCACATGCCCACATAGGCTACTGATAACAAGGCTCTGCTTGAAGTTTCATGAAGATTTAGCTTATTATCTGTCGGCGTCGCTGCAAATAAGCTCTCCATGCAATATTCACATAGCTAGTAAGTCATCGCTCTCCTATGTGCCCCGAAAATTACGTCTGCTGCTGACTTGTAACAGAGCATTCCTGCAATATGTTGCACAATATCCCCGCAAAAACTTTAGCGCAAAATTAAAATTGATGCTGCCTTATTCCTAAACATTTTGATATTTAAGCAACGTAGCAGCTGTATTTCTATAACTTCCCAAGAAGAGAGGAACATCAAATGTCCGCTTTTTCTCCAATACCTGAAGAAACGATATATTTCACCATGGAACGAAGTGTCTTCAGTAGCAGCACATTTAACACCTGTCCGATAATTATCAGGATTGATGTGCGTACTCTAGCTCAGGGCAACATAGACACTCTCTTCAACTGTCTTCCGACTCAGTTCAGCGTGCTTCGGTGTGTTTGGGAATGGCTGCGGATGCGCTGGATGTCCTGCGACAGAAGAGCAACACTTAACACTTTTGGAGGACGACAGAGGATGATTTGAGAGCTCATTCACCATCACCCCATCCAGCGTTCGAGATAACAATCGAACAAAACAAAGATGTGGCAGCACAGATATTTTCTTCTAACTATCCATGATTCTGAGGATGAACCAGACAGTGACATCTGCCCAGCTGAAGAAGCCACGGACCCATAGCTTTCAGAACTTCTTCCTGGACACTGATATTCTGTCATTAAAGCCATTCATTTGTTAATCGTGTCATGTTCTAGCGCTGATGATGATTGAGTTCTTACGCATGACTTTATCAAAGCCAAGTTATGTTTTATTCTGTAATAAAAGATCTTTAAAAGCCTGTGGATTATTTCTCAATTTTTCAGAGATTTATTTACAGTTGAAAATTTCATTTTAGTTTATGGTAGCCTAGCAATATAATATCATGATTAAATTATAATAAAGGTTCTATAGTTTAATTAATATAATACATAAATTAAAAGTAATTTTACTTATATATGTGTGACACAGGAGCACAAAACCAGTCATAAGTAGCACGAGTATATTTGTAGCAATAGCCAACAATACATTTTATGAGTCAAAATTATCGATTTTTCTTTCATATCAAAAATCATTAGGATATTCATTAAAATAATGTTCCATGAAGATATTTTGTAAATGTCCTACTGTAAATATATTAAAACTTCATTTTTATTATTATTATATAATGCTAAGGACTTAATTTGGACAGCTTTAAAGTCGATTTTCTCAATATTATGAATTTTTTTAGCATCCTCAGATTCCAGACTTTCAAATAGTCGTATCTCGGCCAAATATTGTCATATAACAAACCATCAATGGAAAGCTTATTAATTTAGCTTTCAGGTGATGTATAAATCTCAATTTCGAAAAATTGACTCTATATAGTCTGTATATGTATATATTGGTCGGTGTCGATTAGGAGTGAAGTACAGCCTATATTTTATACACTTGTTATCAGATTAAAGCATGAATTATTTGTGTCAGGCCTATTCCTTTTGTAGTAAATATTAATATTCGGATGGACATGATATGGACTGAGTTTTGTCATTAAATGATCACCACATTTTGTCTTCAGACATAAACGGACTTTATGGGCTATATAATACTTACCACGGATATTCCTAAGGTGTGCCGCAAATATTTGTCACAAAGCTTCTGCCCTATATTTAGAAACTGTCCTGAAAACAACAACACTCCGTTTGTTGGAGTGTGTAACACATTACAAGTTTAGCAATGACTCAGCGTCACACCCTTCAGCTCACGACAAAGCATAGACATGTAACAACATGCCTACATGAATGAAATATATTGCACTTAAATAACAGAAGCTCAATGATCGTATTCATTTATAATATGAAATAAAGTGATGTAGCATAATTAAGAAAATCAATCTCAACTGAATGTGCTGTTGAAAACCAGAGCTGACTTTGAAATGCAATGTGGATCACTTCGAACAAAAGCTTCTCCCAAAAGAGAAAATGTAGATGTTTCATTTCAAATTGATTTAAATAATACATCATTTAGAAATCGTTTTTCAAAATTGAATTTTGGAAATGTACAAGTAAAGTCACACTGTATTACTTGATTTTCAGTGGTTTATAACACTTCATATCACATATTTAATAAAAAGCACACAAACCTTTGAAAGATTATTGGGGCATTTATTTTGCATAATTGAATGTTCATTCAAACTATTTTAATATATAACGGTTACCGTTGGAAGTTTAAAACACGTAATAAACACATTTATTAGGCTCAAATCTTTTCATATTCTGGGCATCTGCTAACTTGTATATCTAGTTTGCAACATTAATAAGGTGTATACTGAGTTTCGTCTTTTAATATCACGTTCTTAATTTACTAATCCACGTTCATTTGTTTTATAACTCTTTTCTGTTGGAGGAAAACACTTAACATGAAACTTTGCATTGCTTTCATGTTGGGCTCCTGTCTGCAAAGTCATTTTAGAAAGGCAAATAATATCCACGTATCTTTAAGCTGAATATACTATTAGTTATTTCAACATTATTTATTGTATTATTATTATAATTTGTATTGTTGTTGGTAATGTAAATGTATGTTTTTAATGACAAGTATTGGTATCGGTGATATTGGCCCAGTATTTACCTATCGGATCAATGGGAACATTTGCAGTATCGCACCCTCTTAGTGAGAAACACTACAAATGATTCAGTGTTGAGAGAGCTGTCCGAACTCATCTGACCTGTTCATACAAAAGAACCGACCCAGAAGAGTGACTCATTCACAAATCGGGCATCAGCGATTGAGATGAATCGGTTCAGGATGTTTCTATGTTAAATATTGTGGGGTGTACAGTAATACCCCATGACAGAAAATGATTTACAATGACAGAAACAGTGTCCCAGGAAGATATACATCTGAATCATATACAGGCTAAATATATACAGGAATTTAACAGACAAAACTGCCATAAATGAATCAGTGTGTATAAAAAACTCATATTACAATATCTACAGAGACATAGACTAAAAATATACAAATAATACATTCACTGATCAGTTGTTTTGGGCATTTGGACTGTTTCCACCATTATTTTATTTTATTTGTTTCATTATTAATTGTATCATTTTTGCTTTTGCACACTAAGCAAAAGTGTAAAAATAAATAAATACATAAATAATAGGCTTGCTATGCATTTTTTCCGCCGAAGTGTTTTTCATTAAAGGGTTAATCTTCTATGATAATAATAATACTATTATATAATAATATAATAATTATCTTCTATGAGTCTTTATGAACTGTGTTTTGTGGCCCTCTGGTGGCCAAAATGACAAATAGCTGGAAAACATGAATTCATATAATAAAATCTGTAATCTCTGTATTTTAATCACGCGTCTGTTATTTCATATATGAACAATGGAAGATAAATAAACAGAAATAAATCAAAATAATTAGAAATAAATGAATTTGCTGTCTGCCCACTCGTATTAAACAGATTGAAAATAAAGTAATTAGTGGCTAAAGTGAATACTTTTACCATGATATAATGAGTATAATCTCATACACAGTTTCAGAGAAGTAATTTAGTAATTGAAGTATTTAAAAAATAATCATCAAGCTAAATCCGATCATTTTGGCCTACTGGATTTATTGATACTTCATTAAAGATAACAAACAAAACTGAAATGTTAAGAAATATATTAGTAGATGTAGAATTACATTATCTAAGAGTAATGAATGATCTAAAGATCTAAGTATTATTCATTATTTGTCTATATTATTATGTACTGTGGAAGTTATCACACTTCACCACTAGATGTCTTCAGTCATTTCAATAACTCATCATTCCAGCATATGATCATGTGATTACAGCAAATTATTTTATATTCTTGATGAAATTGAGACTATGTTTTCCTGCTCTTAATTTGATCATCAAGTCATTGTTAATAATGTTATTAAGAAATGTTCTGTTTATTATAAGATAATAATGCTTATATGCCCTCTGGGTGATTATTAACGCATAAATGTTGAGATGTGATTTAATATTTCAACCAATAAATTAAGCATTGTGTTGATATTCAGACCTATACCAGTCTTATTGTTTGTTTTATGTCAGATATTTGATTTGTGTCCACACCTGTCCTCACTTTAGTCCTAAAGCCTCAAACAGTCAGATCCGTCTAGCAACAAGTTTTGCACAACATTTGTGAATTTTGGTTGGGTTTGTTTTAATGTATCAAATGTCACGAGAGCTGATTGAGGTGGTTTTAAATGTCTCCTCCTCTATAGAGGGTACATCTGTAGTTTTCTCAGATTGACTTCACTACTAAGGCGGAAGGAAGAGCTCTGGATCACATGCAGCGAACTACAATACCAGATCATCAACATTAGAAATGAGAAAACTACAGAACAACGTCAACTTTATTTAAATGCAGAGAACATAGCTATAGGTTTGTAAAAGAAATGAAGAAAGAAAAGAAAAGAAGAAGAAATGTTTACGATCATTTAAATTTGCACGCTCTTTGTAAAAGACTTTTGTAGTTTTGTGGCGAGTTCAAATAAAATATTTGATATGGTTGTTGTTGTGTGCTTTATTTATAGTAATAGAACAAGTCTGTGTGAATAGAAGACCTGTTATGTGAACGTGTCTAACAAACAGCCAGCAAAAGGACCCGGAAGACTTAACCTCAATGAAAATTCAATTCAGAATGGAAATTGGTGTCCCTCATTCAGCTGTCTGTATACATGAAGACTTCAGAACGGAACAAATAACTCAAAGTGCTGTTGTGTTTACCGCTGTGAAGCCAAACGGAATGACAGAGCATCTGCAGAAATAATGGGTTTCAGAGACAAATCCTCTGGACGGAGAACTTTGTTCACACATGGGCTACTCCGCTTCTGGGCCCTGAACATCATGTTGACTCGGGGCCCCTGCGATTGCGTTCCGGCCCCCTCTCCCTCGTGGAGGCAGCAACGTGTGAGAGTCAGTGTGGACCTCATCAAAAATAAACTGGTTAGCTACAGTTAGGCTACACCTGCCAGGTACAGCCACATGCCCACATAGGCTACTGATAACAAGGCTCTGCTTGAAGTTTCATGAAGATTTAGCTTATTATCTGTCGGCGTCGCTGCAAATAAGCTCTCCATGCAATATTCACATAGCTAGTAAGTCATCGCCTCCTATGTGCCCCGAAAATTACGTCTGCTGACTTGTAACAGAGCATTCCTGCAATATGTTGCACAATATCCCCGCAAAAACTTTTAGCGCAAAATTAAAATTGATGCTGCCTTATTCTAAACATTTTGATATTTAAGCAACGTAGCAGCTGTATTTCTATAACTTCCCAAGAAGAGAGGAACATCAAATGTCCGCTTTTTCTCCAATACCTGAAGAAACGATATATTTCACCATGGAACGAAGTGTCTTCAGTAGCAACATTTAACACCTGTCCGATAATTATCAGGATTGATGTGCGTACTCTAGCTCAGGGCAACATAGACACTCTCTTCAACTGTCTTCCGACTCAGTTCAGCGTGCTTCGGTGTGTTTGGGAATGGCTGCGGATGCGCTGGATGTCCTGCGACAGAAGAGCAACACTTAACACTTTTGGAGGACGACAGAGGATGATTTGAGAGCTCATTCACCATCACCCCATCCAGCGTTCGAGATAACAATCGAACAAAAACAAAGATGTGGCAGCACAGATATTTTCTTCTAACTATCCATGATTCTGAGGATGAACCAGACAGTGACATCTGCCCAGCTGAAGAAGCCACGGACCCATAGCTTTCAGAACTTCTTCCTGGACACTGATATTCTGTCATTAAAGCCATTCATTTGTTAATCGTGTCATGTTCTAGCGCTGATGATGATTGAGTTCTTACGCATGACTTTGTCAAAGCCAAGTTATGTTTTATTCTGTAATAAAAGATCTTTAAAAGCCTGTGGATTATTTCTCAATTTTTTCAGAGATTTATTTACAGTTGAAAATTTCATTTTAGTTTATGGTAGCCTAGCAATATAATATCATGATTAAATTATAATAAAGGTTCTATAGTTTAATTAATATAATACATAAATTAAAAGTAATTTTACTTATATATGTGTGACACAGGAGCACAAAACCAGTCATAAGTAGCACAGTATATTTGTAGCAATAGCCAACAATACATTTTATGAGTCAAAATTATCGATTTTTCTTTCATATCAAAATCATTAGGATATTCATTAAAAATAATGTTCCATGAAGATATTTTGTAAATGTCCTACTGTAAATATATTAAAACTTCATTTTTATTATTATATAATGCTAAGGACTTAATTTGGACAGCTTTAAAGTCGATTTTCTCAATATTATGAATTTTTTAGCATCCTCAGATTCCAGACTTTCAAATAGTCGTATCTCGGCCAAATATTGTCATATAACAAACCATCAATGGAAAGCTTATTAATTTAGCTTTCAGGTGATGTATAAATCTCAATTTCGAAAAATTGACTCTATATAGTCTGTATATGTATATATTGGTCGGTGTCGATTAGGAGTGAAGTACAGCCTATATTTTTATACACTTGTTATCAGATTAAAGCATGAATTATTTGTGTCAGGCCTATTCCTTTGTAGTAAATATTAATATTCGGATGGACATGATATGGACTGAGTTTTGTCATTAAATGATCACCACATTTTGTCTTCAGACATAAACGGACTTTATGGGCTATATAATACTTACCACGGATATTCCTAAGGGTGTGCCGCAAATATTTGTCACAAAGCTTCTGCCCTATATTTAGAAACTGTCCTGAGAAAACAACAACACTCCGTTTGTTGGAGTGTGTAACACATTACAAGTTTAGCAATGACTCAGCGTCACACCCTTCAGCTCACACGACAAAGCATAGACATGTAACAACATGCCTACATGAATGAAATATATTGCACTTAAATAACAGAAGCTCAATGATCGTATTCATTTATAATATGAAATAAAGTGATGTAGCATAATTAAGAAAATCAATCTCAACTGAATGTGCTGTTGAAAACCAGAGCTGACTTTGAAATGCAATGTGGATCACTTCGAACAAAAGCTTCTCCCAAAAGAAAATGTAGATGTTTCATTTCAAATTGATTTAAATAATACATCATTTAGAAATCGTTTTTCAAAATTGAATTTTGGAAATGTACAAGTAAAGTCACACTGTATTACTTCGATTTTCAGTGGTTTATAACACTTCATATCACATATTTAATAAAAAGCACACAAACCTTTGAAAGATTATTGGGGCATTTATTTTGCATAATTGAATGTTCATTCAAACTATTTTAATATATAACGGTTACCGTTGGAAGTTTAAAACACGTAATAAACACATTTATTAGGCTCAAATCTTTCATATTCTGGGCACATCTGCTAACTTGTATATCTAGTTTGCAACATTAATAAGGTGTATACTGAGTTTCGTCTTTTAATATCACGTTCTTAATTTACTAATCCACGTTCATTTGTTTTATAACTCTTTTCTGTTGGAGGAAAACACTTAACATGAAACTTTGCATTGCTTTCATGTTGGGCTCCTGTCTGCAAAGTCATTTTAGAAAGGCAAATAATATCCACGTATCTTTAAGCTGAATATACTATTAGTTATTTCAACATTATTTATTGTATTATTATTATAATTTGTATTGTTGTTGGTAATGTAAATGTATGTTTTTAATGACAAGTATTGGTATCGTGATATTGGCCCAGTATTTACTCGGTATCGGATCAATGGGAACATTTGCAGTATCGCACCCCTCTTAGTGAGAAACACTACAAATGATTCAGTGTTGAGAGAGCTGTCCGAACTCATCTGACCTGTTCATACAAAAGAACCGACCCAGAAGAGTGACTCATTCACAAATCGGGCATCAGCGATTGAGATGAATCGTTCAGGATGTTTCTATGTTAAATATTGTGGGTGTACAGTAATACCCCATGACAGAAAATGATTTACAATGACAGAAACAGTGTCCCAGGAAGATATACATCTGAATCATATACAGGCTAAATATATACAGAATTTAACAGACAAAACTGCCATAAAATGAATCAGTGTGTATAAAAAATATTACAATATCTACAGAGACATAGACTAAAATATACAAATAATACATTCACTGATCAGTTGTTTTGGGCATTTGGACTGTTTCCACCATTATTTTATTTTATTTGTTTCATTATTAATTGTATCATTTTGCTTTTGCACACTAAGCAAAAGTGTAAAATAAATAAATACATAAATAATAGGCTTGCTATGCATTTTTCCCGCCGAAGTGTTTTTCATTAAAGGGTTAATCTTCTATGATAATAATAATACTATTATATAATAATATAATAATTATCTTCTATGAGTCTTTATGAACTGTGTTTTGTGGCCCTCTGGTGGCCAAAATGACAAATAGCTGGAAAACATGAATTCATAATAAAATCTGTAATCTCTGTATTTTAATCACGCGTCTGTTATTTCATATATGAACAATGGAAGATAAATAAACAGAAATAAATCAAAATAATTAGAAATAAATGAATTTGCTGTCTGCCCACTGTATTAAACAGATTGAAAATAAAGTAATTAGTGGCTAAAGTGAATACTTTACCATGATATAATGAGTATAATCTCATACACAGTTTCAGAGAAGTAATTTAGTAATTGAAGTATTTAAAAAATAATCATCAAGCTAAATCCGATCATTTTTGGCCTACTGGATTTATTGATACTTCATTAAAGATAACAAACAAAACTGAAATGTTAAGAAATATATTAGTAGATGTAGAATTACATTATCTAAGAGTAATGAATGATCTAAAGATCTAAGTATTATTCATTATTTGTCTATATTATTATGTACTGTGGGAAGTTATCACACTTCACCACTAGATGTCTTTACAGTCATTTCAATAACTCATCATTCCAGCATATGATCATGTGATTACAGCAAATTATTTTATATTCTTGATGAAATTGAGACTATGTTTTCCTGCTCTTAATTTGATCATCAAGTCATTGTTAATAATGTTATTAAGAAATGTTCTGTTTATTATAAGATAATAATGCTTATATGCCCTCTGGGTGATTATTAACGTACAAATGTTGAGATGTGATTTAATATTTCAACCAATAAATTAAGCATTGTGTTGATATTCAGACCTATACCAGTCTTATTGTTTGTTTATGTCAGATATTTGATTTGTGTCCACACCTGTCCTCACTTTAGTCCTAAAGCCTCAAACAGTCAGATCCGTCTAGCAACAAGTTTTGCACAACATTTGTGAATTTTGGTTGGGTTTGTTTTAATGTATCAAATGTCACGAGAGCTGATTGGAGGTGGTTTTAAATGTCTCCTCCTCTATAGAGGGTACATCTGTAGTTTTCTCAGATTGACTTCACTAAGGCGGAAGGAAGAGCTCTGGATCACATGCAGCGAACTACAATACCAGATCATCAACATTAGAAATGAGAAAACTACAGAACAACGTCAACTTTATTTAAATGCAGAGAACATAGCTATAGGTTTGTAAAAGAAATGAAGAAAGAAAAGAAAAGAAGAAGAAATGTTTACGATCATTTAAATTTGCACGCTCTTTGTAAAAGACTTTTGTAGTTTTGTAGTTCAAATAAAAATATTTGATATGGTTGTTGTTGTGTGCTTTATTTATAGTAATAGAACAAGTCTGTGTGAATAGAAGACCTGTTATGTGAACGTGTCTAACAAACAGCCAGCAAAAGGACCCGGAAGACTTAACCTCAATGAAAATTCAATTCAGAATGGAAATTGGTGTCCCTCATTCAGCTGTCTGTATACATGAAGACTTCAGAACGGAACAAATAACTCAAAGTGCTGTTGTGTTTACCGCTGTGAAGCCAAACGGGAATGACAGAGCATCTGCAGAAATAATGGGTTTCAGAGACAAATCCTCTGGACGGAGAACTTTGTTCACACATGGGCTACTCCGCTTCTGGGCCCCTGAACATCATGTTGACTCGGGGCCCCTGCGATTGCGTTCCGGCCCCCTCTCCCTCGTGGAGGCAGCAACGTGTGAGAGTCAGTGTGGACCTCATCAAAATAAACTGGTTAGCTACAGTTAGGCTACACCTGCCAGGTACAGCCACATGCCCACATAGGCTACTGATAACAAGGCTCTGCTTGAAGTTTCATGAAGATTTAGCTTATTATCTGTCGGCGTCGCTGCAAATAAGCTCTGCAATATTCACATAGCTAGTAAGTCATCGCTCTCCCATGTGCCCCGAAAATTACGTCTGCTGCTGACTTGTAACAGAGCATTCCTGCAATATGTTGCACAATATCCCCGCAAAAACTTTAGCGCAAAATTAAAATTGATGCTGCCTTATTCCTAAACATTTTGATATTTAAGCAACGTAGCAGCTGTATTTCTATAACTTCCCAAGAAGGAGGAACATCAAATGTCCGCTTTTTCTCCAATACCTGAAGAAACGATATATTTCACCATGGAACGAAGTGTCTTCAGTAGCAGCACATTTAACACCTGTCCGATAATTATCAGGATTGATGTGCGTACTCTAGCTCAGGGCAACATAGACACTCTTCAACTGTCTTCCGACTCAGTTCAGCGTGCTTCGGTGTGTTTGGGAATGGCTGCGGATGCGCTGGATGTCCTGCGACAGAAGAGCAACACTTAACACTTTTGGAGGACGACAGAGGATGATTTGAGAGCTCATTCACCATCACCCCATCCAGCGTTCGAGATAACAATCGAACAAAACAAAGATGTGGCAGCACAGATATTTTCTTCTAACTATCCATGATTCTGAGGATGAACCAGACAGTGACATCTGCCCAGCTGAAGAAGCCACGGACCCATAGCTTTCAGAACTTCTTCCTGGACACTGATATTCTGTCATTAAAGCCATTCATTTGTTAATCGTGTCATGTTCTAGCGCTGATGATGATTGAGTTCTTACGCATGACTTTGTCAAAGCCAAGTTATGTTTTATTCTGTAATAAAAGATCTTTAAAAGCCTGTGGATTATTTCTCAATTTTTTCAGAGATTTATTTACAGTTGAAAATTTCATTTTAGTTTATGGTAGCCTAGCAATATAATATCATGATTAAATTATAATAAAGGTTCTATAGTTTAATTAATATAATACATAAATTAAAAGTAATTTTACTTATATATGTGTGACACAGGAGCACAAAACCAGTCATAAGTAGAGTATATTTGTAGCAATAGCCAACAATACATTTATGAGTCAAAATTATCGATTTTTCTTTCATATCAAAATCATTAGGATATTCATTAAAATAATGTTCCATGAAGATATTTTGTAAATGTCCTACTGTAAATATATTAAAACTTCATTTTTATTATTATTATATAATGCTAAGGACTTAATTTGGACAGCTTTAAAGTCGATTTTCTCAATATTATGAATTTTTTAGCATCCTCAGATTCCAGACTTTCAAATAGTCGTATCTCGGCCAAATATTGTCATATAACAAACCATCAATGGAAAGCTTATTAATTTAGCTTTCAGGTGATGTATAAATCTCAATTTCGAAAAATTGACTCTATATAGTCTGTATATGTATATATTGGTCGGTGTCGATTAGGGTGAAGTACAGCCTATATTTTATACACTTGTTATCAGATTAAAGCATGAATTATTTGTGTCAGGCCTATTCCTTTGTAGTAAATATTAATATTCGGATGGACATGATATGGACTGAGTTTTGTCATTAAATGATCACCACATTTTGTCTTCAGACATAAACGGACTTTATGGGCTATATAATACTTACCACGGATATTCCTAAGGGTGTGCCGCAAATATTTGTCACAAAGCTTCTGCCCTATATTTAGAAACTGTCCTGAAAACAACAACACTCCGTTTGTTGGAGTGTGTAACACATTACAAGTTTAGCAATGACTCAGCGTCACACCCTTCAGCTCACACGACAAAGCATAGACATGTAACAACATGCCTACATGAATGAAATATATTGCACTTAAATAACAGAAGCTCAATGATCGTATTCATTTATAATATGAAATAAAGTGATGTAGCATAATTAAGAAAATCAATCTCAACTGAATGTGCTGTTGAAAACCAGAGCTGACTTTGAAATGCAATGTGGATCACTTCGAACAAAAGCTTCTCCCAAAAGAGAAAATGTAGATGTTTCATTTCAAATTGATTTAAATAATACATCATTTAGAAATCGTTTTTCAAAATTGAATTTTGGAAATGTACAAGTAAAGTCACACTGTATTACTTCGATTTTCAGTGGTTTATAACACTTCATATCACATATTTAATAAAAAGCACACAAACCTTTGAAAGATTATTGGGGCATTTATTTTGCATAATTGAATGTTCATTCAAACTATTTTAATATATAACGGTTACCGTTGGAAGTTTAAAACACGTAATAAACACATTTATTAGGCTCAAATCTTTCATATTCTGGGCACATCTGCTAACTTGTATATCTAGTTTGCAACATTAATAAGGTGTATACTGAGTTTCGTCTTTTAATATCACGTTCTTAATTTACTAATCCACGTTCATTTGTTTTATAACTCTTTTCTGTTGGAGAAACACTTAACATGAAACTTTGCATTGCTTTCATGTTGGGCTCCTGTCTGCAAAGTCATTTTAGAAAGGCAAATAATATCCACGTATCTTTAAGCTGAATATACTATTAGTTATTTCAACATTATTTATTGTATTTATTATAATTTGTATTGTTGTTGGTAATGTAAATGTATGTTTTTTTAATGACAAGTATTGGTATCGGTGATATTGGCCCAGTATTTACTCGGTATCGGATCAATGGGAACATTTGCAGTATCGCACCCCTCTTAGTGAGAAACACTACAAATGATTCAGTGTTGAGAGAGCTGTCCGAACTCATCTGACCTGTTCATACAAAAGAACCGACCCAGAAGAGTGACTCATTCACAAATCGGGCATCAGCGATTGAGATGAATCGGTTCAGGATGTTTCTATGTTAAATATTGTGGGGTGTACAGTAATACCCCATGACAGAAAATGATTTACAATGACAGAAACAGTGTCCCAGGAAGATATACATCTGAATCATATACAGGCTAAATATATACAGGAATTTAACAGACAAAACTGCCATAAAATGAATCAGTGTGTATAAAAAAACTCATATTACAATATCTACAGAGACATAGACTAAAAATATACAAATAATACATTCACTGATCAGTTGTTTTGGGCATTTGGACTGTTTCCACCATTATTTTATTTTATTTGTTTCATTATTAATTGTATCATTTTTGCTTTTGCACACTAAGCAAAAGTGTAAAAATAAATAAATACATAAATAATAGGCTTGCTATGCATTTTTTCCGCCGAAGTGTTTTTCATTAAAGGGTTAATCTTCTATGATAATAATAATACTATTATATAATAATATAATAATTATCTTCTATGAGTCTTTATGAACTGTGTTTTGTGGCCCTCTGGTGGCCAAAATGACAAATAGCTGGAAAACATGAATTCATATAATAAAATCTGTAATCTCTGTATTTTAATCACGCGTCTGTTATTTCATATATGAACAATGGAAGATAAATAAACAGAAATAAATCAAAATAATTAGAAATAAATGAATTTGCTGTCTGCCCACTCGTGATTAAACAGATTGAAAATAAAGTAATTAGTGGCTAAAGTGAATACTTTTACCATGATATAATGAGTATAATCTCATACACAGTTTCAGAGAAGTAATTTAGTAATTGAAGTATTTAAAAAAAATAATCATCAAGCTAAATCCGATCATTTTTGGCCTACTGGATTTATTGATACTTCATTAAAGATAACAAACAAAACTGAAATGTTAAGAAATATATTAGTAGATGTAGAATTACATTATCTAAGAGTAATGAATGATCTAAAGATCTAAGTATTATTCATTATTTGTCTATATTATTATGTACTGTGGGAAGTTATCACACTTCACCACTAGATGTCTTTACAGTCATTTCAATAACTCATCATTCCAGCATATGATCATGTGATTACAGCAAATTATTTTATATTCTTGATGAAATTGAGACTATGTTTTCCTGCTCTTAATTTGATCATCAAGTCATTGTTAATAATGTTATTAAGAAATGTTCTGTTTATTATAAGATAATAATGCTTATATGCCCTCTGGGTGATTATTAACGTACAAATGTTGAGATGTGATTTAATATTTCAACCAATAAATTAAGCATTGTGTTGATATTCAGACCTATACCAGTCTTATTGTTTGTTTTATGTCAGATATTTGATTTGTGTCCACACCTGTCCTCACTTTAGTCCTAAAGCCTCAAACAGTCAGATCCGTCTAGCAACAAGTTTTGCACAACATTTGTGAATTTTGGTTGGGTTTGTTTTAATGTATCAAATGTCACGAGAGCTGATTGAGGTGGTTTTAAATGTCTCCTCCTCTATAGAGGGTACATCTGTAGTTTTCTCAGATTGACTTCACTAAGGCGGAAGGAAGAGCTCTGGATCACATGCAGCGAACTACAATACCAGATCATCAACATTAGAAATGAGAAAACTACAGAACAACGTCAACTTTATTTAAATGCAGAGAACATAGCTATAGGTTTGTAAAAGAAATGAAGAAAGAAAAGAAAAGAAGAAGAAATGTTTACGATCATTTAAATTTGCACGCTCTTTGTAAAAGACTTTTGTAGTTTTGTGGCGAGTTCAAATAAAAATATTTGATATGGTTGTTGTGTGCTTTATTTATAGTAATAGAACAAGTCTGTGTGAATAGAAGACCTGTTATGTGAACGTGTCTAACAAACAGCCAGCAAAAGGACCCGGAAGACTTAACCTCAATGAAAATTCAATTCAGAATGGAAATTGGTGTCCCTCATTCAGCTGTCTGTATACATGAAGACTTCAGAACGGAACAAATAACTCAAAGTGCTGTTGTGTTTACCGCTGTGAAGCCAAACAGGAATGACAGAGCATCTGCAGAAATAATGGGTTTCAGAGACAAATCCTCTGGACGGAGAACTTTGTTCACACATGGGCTACTCCGCTTCTGGGCCCCTGAACATCATGTTGACTCAGGGCCCCTGCGATTCACGTTCCGGCCCCTCTCCCTCGTGGAGGCAGCAACGTGTGAGAGTCAGTGTGGACCTCATCAAAAAATAAACTGGTTAGCTACAGTTAGGCTACACCTGCCAGGTACAGCCACATGCCCACATAGGCTACTGATAACAAGGCTCTGCTTGAAGTTTCATGAAGATTTAGCTTATTATCTGTCGGCGTCGCTGCAAATAAGCTCTCCATGCAATATTCACATAGCTAGTAAGTCATCGCTCTCCCTATGTGCCCCGAAAATTACGTCTGCTGCTGACTTGTAACAGAGCATTCCTGCAATATGTTGCACAATATCCCCCAAAAACTTTAGCGCAAAATTAAAATTGATGCTGCCTTATTCCTAAACATTTTGATATTTAAGCAACGTAGCAGCTGTATTTCTATAACTTCCCAAGAAGAGAGGAACATCAAATGTCCGCTTTTTCTCCAATACCTGAAGAAACGATATATTTCACCATGGAACGAAGTGTCTTCAGTAGCAGCACATTTAACACCTGTCCGATAATTATCAGGATTGATGTGCGTACTCTAGCTCAGGGCAACATAGACACTCTCTTCAACTGTCTTCCGACTCAGTTCAGCGTGCTTCGGTGTGTTTGGGAATGGCTGCGGATGCGCTGGATGTCCTGCGACAGAAGAGCAACACTTAACACTTTTGGAGGACGACAGAGGATGATTTGAGAGCTCATTCACCATCACCCCATCCAGCGTTCGAGATAACAATCGAACAAAACAAAGATGTGGCAGCACAGATATTTTCTTCTAACTATCCATGATTCTGAGGATGAACCAGACAGTGACATCTGCCCAGCTGAAGAAGCCACGACCCATATCTTTCAGAACTTCTTCCTGGACACTGATGTTTGTCATTAAAGCCATTCATTTGTTAATCGTGTCATGTTCTAGCGCTGATGATGATTGAGTTCTTAAGCATGACTTTGTCAAAGCCAAGTTATGTTTTATTCTGTAATAAAATGTGACAATAAAAGTGATTTGATTTGATTTAAAAGATCTTTAAAAGCCTGTGGATTATTTCTCTATTTTCTTCAGAGATTTATTTACAGTTGAGCATTTCATTTTAGTTTATGGTAGCCTAGCAATATAATATCATGATGAAATTATACTAAAGGTTCTATAGTTTAATTAATATAAAAAATAAATTAAAAGTAATTGTAATTATATATGTGTGACACTGGAGCACAGAAGCAGTCATAAGTAGCACGAGTATATTTGTAGCAATAGCCAAAACGATCGATTTTTCTTTCATATCAAAAACATTAGGATATTAATTAAAACAATGTTCCATGAAGATATTTTGTAAATTTCATACTGTAAATATATTAAAACTTCATTTTTTATTATTATTATATAATGCTAAGGACTTAATTTGGACAGCTTTAAAGTCGATTTTCTCAATATTATGATTTTTAGCATCCTCAGATTCCAGATTTTCAAATAGTCGTATCTCGGCCAAATATTGTCCTATAACAAACCATCAATGCTTATTAATTTAGCTTTCAGGTGATGTATAAATCTCAATTTCGAAAAATTGACTCTATAGTCTATATATGTATATATTGGTCGGTGTCGATTAGGAGTGAAGTACAGCCTATATTTTATATACTTGTTATCAGATTAAAGCATGAATTATTTGTGTCAGGCCTATTCCTTTTGTAGTAAATATTAATATTCGGATGGACATGATATGGACTGAGTTTTGTCATTAAATGATCACCACATTTTCTCTTTAGACATAAACGGACTTTATGGGCTATATACCACGGATATTCCTAAGGGTGTGCCGCAAATATTTGTCACAAAGCTTCTGCCCTATATTTAGAAACTGTCCTGAGAAAACAACAACACTCCGTTTGTTGGAGTGTGTAACACATTACAAGTTTAGCAATGACTCAGCGTCACAGTCACACACCCTTCAGCTCACACGACAAAGCACAGACATGTAACAACATGCCTACATGAATGAAATATATTGCACTTAAATAACAGAAGCTCAATGATCGTATTCATTTATAATATGAAATAAAGTGATGTAGCATAATTAAGAAAATCAATCTCATCTGAATGTGCTGTTGAAAACCAGAGCTGACTTTGAAATGCAATGTGGATCACTTCGAACAAAAGCTTCTCCCAAAAGAGAAAATGTAGATGTTTCATTTCAAATTGATTTAAATAATACATCATTTATAAATAGTTTTTCAAAACTGAATTTTGGAAAATTAAAAGTAAAGTCACACTGTATTACTTCGATTTTCAGTGGTTTATAACACTTCATATCACATATTTAATAAAAAGCACACACCTTTGAAATATTATTGGGGCATTTATTTTGCATAATCGAATGTTCAATCAAACTATTTTAATATATAACGGTTACTGTTGGACGTTTAAAAACACATTTATTAAGCTCAAATCTTTCATGTTCTGGGCTCCTCTGCCTGCAAAGTCCTTTTAGAAAGGCAAATAATATCCACGTGTCTTTAAGCTGAATATACTATTAGTCATGTCAACATTATTTATTGGATAATTTTTTATTTATTGTTGTTGGTCATTTAAATGTATGTTTTTTTAATGACAAGTATTGGTATCGGTGATATTGGCGCAGTATTTACTCGGTATCGGATCAATGGGAACATTTGCAGTTTCGCACCCCTCTTAGTGAGAAACACTACAAATGATTCAGTGTTGAGAGAGCTGTCCGAACTCATTTGACCTGTTCATACAAAAGAACCGACCCAAAAGAGTGACTCATTCACAAATCGGGCATCAGCGATTGAGATGAATCGGTTCAGGATGTTTCTATGTTAAATATTGTGGGGTGTACAGTAATACCTCATGACAGAAAATGATTTACAATGACAGAACAGTGTCCCAGGAAGATATACATCTGAATCATATACAGACAAAATATATACAGGAATTTAACAGACAAAACTGTCATAAAATGAATCACTGTGTCGAAAAAACTCATATTACAATATCTACAGAGACATAGACTAAAAATATACAAGTAATACATTCACTGATCAGTTGTTTTGGACATTTGGACTGTTTCCGCCATTACTTTATTTTATTTGTTTCATTATTCATTTTATCATTTTTGCTTTTGCACACTAAGCAAACATTTAATAGGCATAAACATAAATAATAGGCTAGCTATGCATTTCTTCCGCCGACGTGTTTTTCATTAAAGGGCTAATCTTCTATAATAATAATAATATTAAATAATAATATAATAATGATCTTCTATAAGTCTTTATGAACTGTGTTTTGTGGCCCTCTGGTGGCCAAAATGACAAATAGTTGGAAAACATAAATTCATATATTAAAATCGGTAATCTCTGTATTTTAATCACGCCTCTTTTATTTCATATATGAACAATGGAAGATAAATAAACAGAAATAAATCAAAATAATTATAAATAAATGAATTTGCTGTCTGCCCACTCGTTTGAAACAGATTGAAAATAAAGTAATTAGTGACTAAAGTGAATACTTTTACCATGATATAATGAGTATAATCTCATACACAGTTTCAGAGAAGTAATTTAAGTATTTTAATAAATAATCATCAAGCTAAATCCGTTCATTTTTGGCCCACTGGACTTATTGATACTTCATTAAAGATAACAAACAAAACTGAAATGTTAAGAAATCTATTAGTAGATGTAGAATTACATTATCTAAGAGTAATGAATGATCTAAAGATCTAAGTATTATTAATTATTTGTCCATATTATTATGTACTGTGGGAAGTTATCACGTTTCACCAGTAGATGTCTTTACAGTCATTTCAATAACTCATCATTCCAGCATATGATCATGTGATTACAGCAAATTATTTTATATTCTAGATGAAATTGAGACTATGTTTACCTGCTCTTAACTTGTTCATCAAGTCATTGTTAATAATGTTATTAAGAAATGTTGTGTTTATTATAAGATAATAATGCTTATATGCCCTCTGGATGATTATTAACGTACAAATGTTGAGATGCGATTTAATATTTCAACCAATAAATTAAGCATTGTGATGATATTCAGACTTATACCAGTCTTATTGTTTGGTTTATGTCAGATATTTGATTTGTGTCCACACCTGTCCTGTCCTCACTTTAGTCCTAAAACCTCAAACAGTCAGATCCGTCTAGCAACAAGGTTTGCACAACATTTATGAATTTTGGTTGGCGTTTGTTTTTAATGTATCACATGTCACGAGAGCTGATTGGAGGTGGTTTTAAATGTCTCCTCCTCTATAGAGGGTACATCTGTAGTTTTCTCAGATTTACTTCACTAAGGCGGAAGGAAGAGCTCTGGATCACATGCAGCGAACTACAATATCAGATCATCAACATTAGAAATGAGAAAACTACAGAACAACGTCAACTTTATTTAAATGCAGAGAACATAGATATAGGTTTGTAAAAGAAATGAAGAAAGAAAAAGAAATATTTAAGCTCATTTAAATTGATACTTTGTAAGATACTTTTGTGGCGAGTTCAAATAAAAATATTTGATATGGTTATTGTTGTGTGCTTTATTTATAGTAATAGAACAAGTCTGTGTGAATAGAAGACCTGTTATGTGAACTTGTCTAACAAACAGCCAGCAAAAGGACCCGGAAGACTTAACCTCAATGAAAATTCAATTCAGAAAGGAAATACTGAAATAGAAACTGGTGTCGCTCATTCAGCTGTCTGTATACATGAAGACTTCAGAACGGAACAAATAACTCAAAGTGCTGTTGTGTTTACCGCTGTGAAGCCAAACGGGAATGACAGAGCATCTGCAGAAATAATGGGTTTCAGAGACAAATCCTCTGGACGGAGAACTTTGTTCACACATGGGCTACTCCGCTTCTGGGCCCCTGAACATCATGTTGACTCGGGCCCCTGCGATTGCGTTCCGGCCCGCTCTCCCTCCTGGAGGCAGCAAAGTGTGAGAGTCAGTGTGGACCTCATCAAAAGTAAACTGGTTAGCTACAGTTAGGCTACACCTGTCAGGTACAGCCACAGGCCCACATAAGCTACTGATAACAAGTCACTGCTTGAAGTTTCATGAAGACTTAGCTTATTATCTTTCGGCGTTGCTGCAAATAAGCTCTCCATGCAATATTCACATAGCTAGTAAGTCATCGCTCTCCTATGTGCCCCGAAAATTACGTCTGCTGCTGACAAAATAGGAATCCGCAAAATAGAATCCCGAAAAAATAAACATTAGGCGCTATATTATTCCTAAAATGTTGATATTTAAGCAACGTAGCAGCTGTATTTCTATAACTTTCCAAGAAGAGAGGAACATCAAATGTCCGCTTTTTCTCCAATACCTGAAGAAACGATATATTTCACCATGGAACGAAGTGTCTTCAGTAGCAGCACATTTAACAACTGTCCGATAATTATCATGATTGATGAGCGTACTCAAGCTCAGTGCAACATAGACACTCTCTTCAACTGTGTTCCGACTCAGTTCAGCGTGCTTCGGTGTGTTTGGGAATGGCTGCGGATGCGCTGGATGTCCTGCTGCGACAGAAGAGCAACACTTGACACTTTTGGAGGACGACAGAGGATGATTTGAGAGCTCATTCACCATCATCCCATCCAGCGTTCGAGATAACAATCGAACAAAACAAAGATGTGGCAGCACAGATATTTTCTTCTAACCATGATTCTGAGGATGAACCAGACAGTGAAATCTACCCAGCTGAAGAAGCCACGGACCCATATCTTTCAGAACTTCTTCCTGGACACTGATGTTTGTCATTAAAGCCATTCATTTGTTAATCGTGTCATGTTCTAGCGCTGATGATGATTGAGTTCTTAAGCATGACTTTGTCAAAGCCAAGTTATGTTTTATTCTGTAATAAAATGTGACAATAAAAGTGATTTGATTTGATTTAAAAGATCTTTAAAAGCCTGTGGATTATTTCTCTATTTTCTTCAGAGATTTATTTACAGTTGAGCATTTCATTTTAGTTTATGGTAGCCTAGCAATATAATATCATGATGAAATTATACTAAAGGTTCTATAGTTTAATTAATATAAAAAATAAATTAAAAGTAATTGTAATTATATATGTGTGACACTGGAGCACAGAAGCAGTCATAAGTAGCACGAGTATATTTGTAGCAATAGCCAAAACGATCGATTTTTCTTTCATATCAAAAAACATTAGGATATTAATTAAAAACAATGTTCCATGAAGATATTTTGTAAATTTCATACTGTAAATATATTAAAACTTCATTTTTTATTATTATTATATAATGCTAAGGACTTAATTTGGACAGCTTTAAAGTCGATTTTCTCAATATTATGATTTTTTTAGCATCCTCAGATTCCAGATTTTCAAATAGTCGTATCTCGGCCAAATATTGTCCTATAACAAACCATCAATGCTTATTAATTTAGCTTTCAGGTGATGTATAAATCTCAATTTCGAAAAATTGACTCTATAGTCTATATATGTATATATTGGTCGGTGTCGATTAGGAGTGAAGTACAGCCTATATTTTATATACTTGTTATCAGATTAAAGCATGAATTATTTGTGTCAGGCCTATTCCTTTTGTAGTAAATATTAATATTCGGATGGACATGATATGGACTGAGTTTTGTCATTAAATGATCACCACATTTCTCTTTAGACATAAACGGACTTTATGGGCTATATACCACGGATATTCCTAAGGGTGTGCCGCAAATATTTGTCACAAAGCTTCTGCCCTATATTTAGAAACTGTCCTGAGAAAACAACAACACTCCGTTTGTTGGAGTGTGTAACACATTACAAGTTTAGCAATGACTCAGCGTCACAGTCACACACCCTTCAGCTCACACGACAAAGCACAGACATGTAACAACATGCCTACATGAATGAAATATATTGCACTTAAATAACAGAAGCTCAATGATCGTATTCATTTATAATATGAAATAAAGTGATGTAGCATAATTAAGAAAATCAATCTCATCTGAATGTGCTGTTGAAAACCAGAGCTGACTTTGAAATGCAATGTGGATCACTTCGAACAAAAGCTTCTCCCAAAAGAGAAAATGTAGATGTTTCATTTCAAATTGATTTAAATAATACATCATTTATAAATAGTTTTTCAAAACTGAATTTTGGAAAATTAAAAGTAAAGTCACACTGTATTACTTCGATTTTCAGTGGTTTATAACACTTCATATCACATATTTAATAAAAAGCACACACACCTTTGAAATATTATTGGGGCATTTATTTTGCATAATCGAATGTTCAATCAAACTATTTTAATATATAACGGTTACTGTTGGACGTTTAAAAACACATTTATTAAGCTCAAATCTTTCATGTTCTGGGCTCCTCTGCCTGCAAAGTCCTTTTAGAAAGGCAAATAATATCCACGTGTCTTTAAGCTGAATATACTATTAGTCATGTCAACATTATTTATTGGATAATTTTTTATTTATTGTTGTTGGTCATTTAAATGTATGTTTTTTTAATGACAAGTATTGGTATCGGTGATATTGGCGCAGTATTTACTCGGTATCGGATCAATGGGAACATTTGCAGTTTCGCACCCTCTTAGTGAGAAACACTACAAATGATTCAGTGTTGAGAGAGCTGTCCGAACTCATTTGACCTGTTCATACAAAAGAACCGACCCAAAAGAGTGACTCATTCACAAATCGGGCATCAGCGATTGAGATGAATCGGTTCAGGATGTTTCTATGTTAAATATTGTGGGGTGTACAGTAATACCTCATGACAGAAAATGATTTACAATGACAGAACAGTGTCCCAGGAAGATATACATCTGAATCATATAACAAAATATATACAGGAATTTAACAGACAAAACTGTCATAAAATGAATCACTGTGTCGAAAAAACTCATATTACAATATCTACATAGACATAGACTAAAAATATACAAGTAATACATTCACTGATCAGTTGTTTTGGACATTTGGACTGTTTCCGCCATTACTTTATTTTATTTGTTTCATTATTCATTTTATCATTTTTGCTTTTGCACACTAAGCAAACATTTAATAGGCATAAACATAAATAATAGGCTAGCTATGCATTTCTTCCGCCGACGTGTTTTTCATTAAAGGGCTAATCTTCTATAATAATAATAATATTAAATAATAATATAATAATGATCTTCTATAAGTCTTTATGAACTGTGTTTTGTGGCCCTCTGGTGGCCAAAATGACAAATAGTTGGAAAACATAAATTCATATATTAAAATCGGTAATCTCTGTATTTTAATCACGCCTCTTTTATTTCATATATGAACAATGGAAGATAAATAAACAGAAATAAATCAAAATAATTATAAATAAATTAATTTGCTGTCTGCCCACTCGTATTAAACAGATTGAAAATAAAGTAATTAGTGGCTAAAGTGAATACTTTTACCATGATATAATGAGTATAATCTCATACACAGTTTCAGAGAAGTAATTTAAGTATTTTAATAAATAATCATCAAGCTAAATCCGTTCATTTTTGGCCAACTTTTACTTCATTAAAGCTAACAAACAAAACTGAAATGTTAAGAAATATATTAGTAGATGTAGAATTACATTATCTAAGATTAATGAATGATCTAAAGATCTAAGTATTATTCATTATTTGTCTATATTATTATGTACTGTGGGAAGTTATCACGTTTCACCAGTAGATGTCTTTACAGTCATTTCAATAACTTATCATTCCAGCATATGATCATGTGATTACAGCAAATTATTTTATATTCTAGATGAAATTGAGACTATGTTTACCTGCTCTTAACTTGTTCATCAAGTCATTGTTAATAATGTTATTAAGAAATGTTCTGTTTATTATAAGATAATAATGCTTATATGCCCTCTGGATGATTATTAACGTACAAATGTTGAGATGCGATTTAATATTTCAACCAATAAATTAAGCATTGTGATGATATTCAGACTTATACCAGTCTTATTGTTTGGTTTATGTCAGATATTTGATTTGTGTCCACACCTGTCCTGTCCTCACTTTAGTCCTAAAACCTCAAACAGTCAGATCCGTCTAGCAACAAGGTTTGCACAACATTTATGAATTTTGGTTGGCGTTTGTTCTTAATGTATCACATGTCAGGAGAGCTGATTGGAGGTGGTTTTAAATGTCTCCTCCTCTATAGAGGGTACATCTGTAGTTTTCTCAGATTTACTTCACTAAGGCGGAAGGAAGAGCTCTGGATCACATGCAGCGAACTACAATATCAGATCATCAACATTAGAAATGAGAAAACTACAGAACAACGTCAACTTTATTTAAATGCAGAGAACATAGATATAGGTTTGTAAAAGAAATGAAGAAAGAAAAAGAAATATTTAAGCTCATTTAAATTCGCACGCTCTTTGTAAGATACTTTTGTGGCGAGTTCAAATAAAAATATTTGATATGGTTATTGTTGTGTGCTTTATTTATAGTAATAGAACAAGTCTGTGTGAATAGAAGACCTGTTATGTGAACTTGTCTAACAAACAGCCAGCAAAAGGACCCGGAAGACTTAACCTCAATGAAAATTCAATTCAGAATGGAAATACTGAAATAGAAACTGGTGTCGCTCATTCAGCTGTCTGTATACATGAAGACTTCAGAACGGAACAAATAACTCAAAGTGCTGTTGTGTTTACCGCTGTGAAGCCAAACGGGAATGACAGAGCATCTGCAGAAATAATGGGTTTCAGAGACAAATCCTCTGGACGGAGAACTTTGTTCACACATGGGCTACTCCGCTTCTGGGCCCCTGAACATCATGTTGACTCGGGCCCCTGCGATTGCGTTCCGGCCCGCTCTCCCTCCTGGAGGCAGCAAAGTGTGAGAGTCAGTGTGGACCTCATCAAAAGTAAACTGGTTAGCTACAGTTAGGCTACACCTGTCAGGTACAGCCACAGGCCCACATAAGCTACTGATAACAAGTCACTGCTTGAAGTTTCATGAAGACTTAGCTTATTATCTTTCGGCGTTGCTGCAAATAAGCTCTCCATGCAATATTCACATAGCTAGTAAGTCATCGCTCTCCTATGTGCCCCGAAAATTACGTCTGCTCATAGGTGTCATTTACACTGGGGCGCTGGGGACATGTCCCCACCATTTTTGAAATGGCTGATTTTGTCCCCACCACTTTTTGAAAGCATTTGGTTAAAATGTTCTGAAAAATCAAGCGAACCAAGAAATGTTAAAGGTTTATTTGCACAAAATAAAACATGCAATGCAGTTTAGATACAGAAAGAACCAATGTACATTGTCCAAAAAGTAACAAAAAACTATTACTGATTCTAAAATGACCCAAAAACATGCATGCGTAATCAGTAACTTTAACAAATTCTTGACACAGTTTCTTCTTGTCCAAGTTATACATTCTCTCTCTGTGAACATGACAAACAGCCACACTGTTGAGTCGGGTTTGTGACATTGAAGGCGCAGCCAGGTCTTCAGGCGTCTCAAGGCACTGAAGCTTCTCTCTGCTTCAGCAGATGAGGCAGGAACAACGAGCAACAAATGCAGAAGTGCCTCAACTTGACTGAGAGAGACCACGGACCTCGGAACCATGTTCCTCATGATTTCTGTCACTTCTGAGCAGGTTTTGTAGGTGTAATTGGCAGTGAACATGGCCAGCTGCACCTTTAGGGACTGGAACTGCAGCTCTGGATACAGGTCAACCACGTTATCAACTTGACCAGAGAGTAGGACTTTCTCCAGCTTGACCAGGTGCTGTAGCCCTTCCTGTTCAAGCCGCTTTGTCAGCTGTGTTGTTACAATGTCAAGGACTTGGAAGAACTGTACAGTAGTACTCTGATCTGTGGATGGAACGTGGGGCTCAGCTGGGCCAGCATGTCTCCTCTGTGGCTTTCGTAAATGTGGCATCTTTATTGGTTCGATGTCCAAAGATGTAACGAGATCAGTTGCACTGGTGTAGACTGTGATGAATGCTTCTTGGTTCGTTGGCTCTGAAAGTGTTTTCACACAGTCAACTGCACTTAACATGCCTCCAACTGTTTTCCCTCTCCCCTGCAGTGAAGTGTTCAGGCCCTCTAACCCCATCATCGTCACCTCTTTTGCCAGAAACAGGCCAAGGACTTTTGGAACCGCTCATGAAGGCCATTAGCTCTAGAAGCTGTGTCGGATGTGTTGGAAGCCATCTCTTCCAATGCAGCCAAGACTGCCTCATATTGACCAAGGATGGCGTCAATGGCTGGGGTGAGCACTGTCCATCGTGTTGGGCACAAAGGTTTGAGTGTGATGTAGGAACCACTTGTGGACTTTGCAACAGACTTGAAAATGGTCTTAAATTTGCCTGATTGTCCAAACAAGCACCCCAACTCATGGGTCCACTGCAATGCATCCCTCAAAATCGGTGTGGTTGAGCAAGCTGCTTGTGTGACCAGGCTGACACAGTGAGGCCCACAGTGAACATAAATAGCGTGTGCAGTGTTGCCAACTTAGCGACTTTGTCGCTAGATTTAACGACTTTTCAGACCCCTTTAGCGACTTTTCTTTAAAAGCGCCTAGCGACAAATCCGACTTTTGGAAAACCTTAGCAGCTTTCCAAATGTGGCCTGTCCTCGAGATCTTGAGTTACACCTCTCCTGTGTCTTCTGATCAGTGAGTGCTGAGAAGAGCAGCGCATTCAGCGACCAATCACTTGCCTGCTTCTCCTTTGTTTGAAATAAAACTATTTAATTTGACCGTTTTTTCTCCTACCTTTTTTTTATCTCATGCACTTATATTACTCACTGTCACAGAGCTTTAGTTCATTCCCAGTTTCTGAACTCCTCTAAGATCGCTTACTGGGCTACGTCTGAGAGACTGTATGTGATTGTACTTACTCATACACAACAATAAACTTAATTAAACTTGTTATTAAACTCATATACACATATAAAAGCAAAATCCAGAATTGTATCATTGCAAATGATGTAACTGCTGGTTTTACAAGTTCAGTTCCATTGTCTGACAGAAAATATGTAACGTTAAATGATAACAGTTTTATACTGGACACTCGACTTGTATATTAAAGTACATCATGTGAGCACGGATTAGGGAAAACAGTTATACACCGTCATTTTAGGCAGAATGCAAAATAGGACGTGATTACGTCACCAATATGCAAATTTACGCATGACGTCATCTAGCGACTTTTCGAGCAGACTTTAGCTACATTCCATTGAAAATAGTTGGCAACACTGAGCGTGTGCGTGCATGCGCTTATAGTATTAAAACAGTTTGGATTTTAGTGGCATACATAATGACAGTATTTATTTACGCTGCGATGTGCGATGGCAGAGGAGGATTTCACACTTTGTGGATTTGGTTCTCTAACTGCACTGCATTCTATGTGGGTTGCAAACCCCACATTGTTTTAATTTTATCTGGTGTTATTTGATGCAGATATGTTGCGTTGTATGCTTATGGTGTGTTTTCTTTTACATATGTAATGAATTTCATTGTAATCATTGACTTAACGCGCTGCTGTTTTCTACAGTATGGTGCTTTGGCACTGTTCGGTTGAGCTGGTGTTGCAGGGACTGTTACATGTGCAGTCGACATTGTTGAGGGTTTTATGCTGAGTATTTTCGTGTTGTTGACTGGCCTACGCTATGCCCATTTTTGATGCGCCGTTATTCAATATTTTTCCCGTCCTGCTGTAATGTTTTTTCATCTGATCTTTGTCCCCACCACTTTTCAACACAAACTGACGCCCCTGCGTCTGCTGCTGCCAAAATAGGAATCCGCAAAATAGAATCCCGAAAAAATAAACATTAGGCGCTATATTATTCCTAAAATGTTGATATTTAAGCAACGTAGCAGCTGTATTTCTATAACTTTCCAAGAAGAGAGGAACATCAAATGTCCGCTTTTTCTCCAATACCTGAAGAAACGATATATTTCACCATGGAACGAAGTGTCTTCAGTAGCAGCACATTTAACAACTGTCCGATAATTATCATGATTGATGAGCGTACTCAAGCTCAGTGCAACATAGACACTCTCTTCAACTGTGTTCCGACTCAGTTCAGCGTGCTTGTGTTTGGGAATGGCTGCGGATGCGCTGGATGTCCTGCTGCGACAGAAGAGCAACACTTGACACTTTTGGAGGACGACAGAGGATGATTTGAGAGCTCATTCACCATCATCCCATCCAGCGTTCGAGATAACAATCGAACAAAACAAAGATGTGGCAGCACAGATATTTTCTTCTAACCATGATTCTGAGGATGAACCAGACAGTGAAATCTACCCAGCTGAAGAAGCCACGGACCCATATCTTTCAGAACTTCTTCCTGGACACTGATGTTTGTCATTAAAGCCATTCATTTGTTAATCGTGTCATGTTCTAGCGCTGATGATGATTGAGTTCTTAAGCATGACTTTGTCAAAGCCAAGTTATGTTTTATTCTGTAATAAAAGATCTTTAAAAATCTGTGGATTATTTCTCTATTTTTTCAGAGATTTATTTACAGTTGAAAATTTCATTTTAGTTTATGCTAGCCTAGCAATAAAATTTCATCAGCAGTTACTTCAGTTTTCAGAATCATATGATCCTTCAGATATCATTCTAACACTGATTTATTACCAGTGTTGGAAACAGTTTTGCTCTTTAATGGAACCTCTGACATTTTGTTCAGGATTTTTGATGAACAGAAAGCTAAAAAGAGCAGCATTGATAATAAATTAACATACTGGAATGATTTCTGAAGGATTGTGACACTGAAGAAGCTGGTTTAAAGGCTGATGAAAATTCAGATTAACATCACTGACTGAAATAAATTACATTTATTTTAAGCATTTGTTTTAACAAATGTTTTAGAAATCCTACAGTTCAAACTGTCTTCATCTCAACACCTGATGACTGGAGAGAAGCTGAGCTTTCTGCCACAAATCAGTGGAACATGAGATCGATCTGCGAACAAGTGTTTCTACACGCTTGTACATCACTGCTGGATCACATCTTACAAATGCTCTTCTAAACATCACAATACATAGATTTCTGACAGAGAAGAGCTGGAGAAGTCAATCAGCATCTACTCATCCGTCTATGAAACACAGTTGAACTGATGAAAGAGAATCTACCAGCCTTCAAATCACTGAAACTTTGACCCTACAATCACTGGCTCATGTTCAAGAGGAGGCGTAAAATCTGAGCAGCTGGTGAACTGAAGCTGCTGCTCATTGTGTCTGGTCATTGCTGTCAGTTATCCAGCACTGTATCTCTTCTACATCAGACCGGATTTATAGTCGGTGCAGCTCAAGGATTCTTTGAGCTCTGGGAACAGTGACATTGTCGATCGACACAAGCTGAGATTGACTGAGTCTGTGCTTCACCTTCTGGACTTACATTCATCTCAGATCAAGATAGTTGTTATTCACTGTTTTGTGGCTCCAGCACAAATGATTATTGAGTTTGTGAATCTGTCAAAAGTCTCAATTTTGTCAATTTCTCAAAGTTATTGTATTTTAAACTTATTTTCTTGTTCTTACTAAATATAATATGATGATGTCTACCATTACACACTCAAGAACCACATTTTTCTCAAAAGTCGTTCTTCGACCATTAAGATGAATTTCATTTAAATACAGATATAATAAAAGAAACACAAACATCAGTTGTAGCTTGACTGTCTCATTTGCTACAATTAAAAATGATACTTTTTTCATTATATAACAAAATGTTGAAATAGATTACATTTATTACATTTAAAAACGGTCAGTACAAATGTACAAGCACACTCTTGAATAAAAACATTTCATAAAATTGAATTTGTTAGCTTTTGAAACATGACAATAAACACACAGTTCAAAATGAATACAAAAACTCTTTGACTGTTTCTGGCTGTCAGTCTTTGTGTATCATGTTTATTGTTCCCATCATGAACTGCACCGGTGCTCATTCTGCTGGGATATTTATGTGAGCTTGAGAGGAAAATTACTTCAGATGTAATTGTTTAAAATAATTCAAGATATGCCTCAATTAAGTTGAGTTAGTATTAAACAATTTAACAGATAACACTTGAATTACAGATGTTGAATAACACAGACCCAATCTTTGTCAATGAAATGCATTGGTTACTCCTCAGCGTTGAGTCCGTGAAAGTCCATTCAGAGCACAAGGAGAGGCAAACACCTCGAGAGAAGCAGATCAGGCCTGAACAGTGTTTCAAAAAAACAAGTCCAACAACATGTCTGTCCGTCGGGTCCATTAAATAAAGTTTGATTTCGGAGTTTAAGAAGTCCGAACTCAACATTGGAAAGTCGAGAGGAGCCACAATCTTTTGAACTGAAGAAGGAGAGCATGATTTCTGTAGTGAGCTGTAGCATAATTCAGATGAACATGAAGGCGGGACTCTGGACTCTGATCCATCTGCTACAGTTGAGCAAAACACCAGCCTTTGAGCACATGATACAAAGACTGAGGAATAGAGAGAAAGACTTCACTATAAACAGACTTCAGTGGACTACAATACAGACACTTCAGACATGTTAACGTTCACATATTAACAAGCTTTTACTGATCCCTCATTCTCTGAGCAGTGAGCACTAATGTTGCTTTCCCTGTGCTGTGAATGTATCAGTAACATCACAAAAAAAAAAAACACACACAAAAAAAAAATTGTTTTTGCATTAGATATAAAATATTACTCCAAGTGACATCTGTAAACAATTGACACAGAGCTGTTTTCTAAATGTAACTTTTCTGTTTTAGTTCCTGTTATTCAGTCGAGAGACACATTTTCTTATGTTCACAGTTGTAGAAATCAAAGTGTTTAAGTACGGCTCGGAGTTATATTAATAATGCCGGACTCGACATTAGAAAGTTAGGTGGAGCTACAATTTATGGAGCTGTTAAAGGGGCAGGACAGAGCAAAGTCACAGAGAGTATAAACCAAGAGTTTATACACGCTCAGCAGTTCAGCTGTAACTCAAACTACTTTTTTCTTGAAGAAGCTGAACTGTAGAGATCATGAACTCCTTCACAGTGAACTTGAATGCTCAAATCTGTGTTACTATCATGTCAACTCCTGATCATATGAGGGAAGACGACCTGCCTGCCACAAATGAGCCGAGCATAAGAGCGATCTTAGAGGAAGTGTTTCTGTCTGCTTCTATCTGTTGCACTTTTCTCCTGTTCATAGCCTTTTCTTTATTTATTTTAAGCATTTGTTTTAACAAATGTTTTAGAAATCCTACAGTTCAAACTGTCTTCATCTCAACGCCTGATGACAGGAGAGACGCTGAGCTTTCTGCCACAAATCAGTGGAACATGAGATCGATCTGCGAACAAGTGTTTCTACACGCTTGTACATCACTGCTGGATCACATCTTACAAATGCTCTTCTAAACATCACAATACATAGATTTCTGACAGAGAAGAGCTGGAGAAGTCAATCAGCATCTACTCATCCGTCTATGAAACACAGTTGAACTGATGACAGAGAATCTACCAGCCTTCAAATCACTGAAACTTTGACCCTACAATCACTGGCTCATGTTCAAGAGGAGGAGCGTAAAATCTGAGCAGCTGGTGAACTGAAGCTGCTGCTCATTGTGTCTGGTCATTGCTGTCAGTTATCCAGCACTGTATCTCTTCTACATCAGACCGGATTTATAGTCGGTGCAGCTCAAGGATTCTTTGAGCTCTGGGAACAGTGACATTGTCGATCGACACAAGCTGAGATTGACTGAGTCTGTGCTTCACCTTCTGGACTTACATTCATCTCAGATCAAGATAGTTGTTATTCACTGTTTTGTGGCTCCAGCACAAATGATTATTGAGTTTGTGAATCTGTCAAAAGTCTCAATTTTGTCAATTTCAAAGTTATTGTATGTTTTAAACTTATTTTCTTGTTCTTACTAAATATAATATGATGATGTCTACCATTACACACTCAAGAACCACATTTTTCTCAAAGACGTTCTTCGACCATTAAGATGAATTTCATTTAAATACAGATATAATAAAGAAACACAAACATCAGTTGTAGCTTGACTGTCTCATTTGCTACAATTAAAAATGATACTTTTTTCATTATATAACAAAATGTTGAAATAGATTACATTTATTACATTTAAAAACGGTCAGTACGAATGTACAAGCACACTCTTGAATAAAAACATTTCACAAAATTGAATTTGTTAGCTTTTGAAACATGACAATAAACACACAGTTCAAAATGAATACAAAAACTCTTTGACTGTTTCTGGCTGTCAGTCTTTGTGTATCATGTTTATTGTTCCCATCATGAACTGCACCGGTGCTCATTCTGCTGGGATATTTATGTGAGCTTGAGAGGAAAATGACTTCAGATGTAATTGTTTAAAATAATTCAAGATATGTCTCAATTAAGTTGAGTTAGTATTAAACAATTTAACAGATAACACTTGAATTACAGATGTTGAATAACACAGACCCCATCTTTGTCAATGAAATGCATTGGTTACTCCTCAAGCGTTGAGCCCCGTGAAAGTCCATTCAGAGCACAAGGAGAGGCAAACACCTCGAGAGAAGCAGATCAGGCCTGAACAGTGTTTCAAAAAAACAAGTCCAACAACATGTCTGTCCGTCGGGTCCATTATATAAAGTTTGATTTCGGAGTTTAAGAAGTCCGAACTCAACATTGGAAAGTCGAGAGGAGCCACAATCTTTTGAACTGAAGAAGGAGAGCATGATTTCTGTAGTGAGCTGTAGCATAATTCAGATGAACATGAAGGCGGGACTCTGGACTCTGATCCATCTGCTACAGTTGAGCAAAACACCAGCCTTTGAGCACATGATACAAAGACTGAGGAATAGAGAGAAAGACTTCACTATAAACAGACTTCAGTGGACTACAATACAGACACTTCAGACATGTTAACGTTCACATATTAACAAGCTTTTACTGATCCCTCATTCTCTGAGCAGTGAGCACCAATGTTGCTTTCCCTGTGCTGTGAATGTATCAGTAACATCGCAAAAAAAACAACACACAAAAAAACATTTTTTTGCATTAGATATAAAATATTACTCCAAGTGACATCTGTAAACAATTGACACAGAGCTGTTTTCTGAATTTAACTTTTTCAGTTTTAGTTCCTGTTAATCAGTCGAGAGACACATTTTTATTATGTTCACAGGTGTAGAAATCTAAAGTGTTTAAGTACGGCTCCGGAGTTATATTAATAATGCCGGACTCGACATTAGAGAGTTAGGTGGAGCTACAATCTTTATGGAGCTGTTAAAGGGGCAGGACAGAGCAAAGCCGCGCTACAGAGAGTATAAACCAAGAGTTTATACACGCTCAGCAGTTCAGCTGTAACTCAAACTACTTTTTTCTTGAAGAAGCTGAACTGTAGAGATCATGAACTTCTTCACAGTGAACTTGAATGCTCAAATCTGTGTTACTATCATGTCAACTCCTGATCATATGAGGGAAGACGACCTGCCTGCCACAAATGAGCCGAGCATAAGAGCGATCTTAGAGGAAGTGTTTCTGTCTGCTTCTATCTGTTGCACTTTTCTCCTGTTCATAGCCTTTTCTTTATTTATTTTAAGCATTTGTTTTAACAAATGTTTTAGAAATCCTACAGTTCAAACTGTCTTCATCTCAACACCTGATGACAGGAGAGACGCTGAGCTTTCTGCTATAAATCAGTGGAACATGAGATCGATCTGCGAACAAGTGTTTCTACACGCTTGTACATCACTGCTGGATCACATTTACAAATGCTCTTCTAAACATCACAATACATAGATTTCTGACAGAGAAGAGCTGGAGAAGTCAATCAGCATCTACTCATCTGTCTATGAAACACAGTTGAACTGATGACAGAGAATCTACCAGCCTTCAAATCACTGAAACTTTGACCCTACAATCACTGGCCCATGTTCAAGAGGAGGAGCGTAAAATCTGAGCAGCTGGTGAACTGAAGCTGCTGCTCATTGTGTCTGGTCATTGCTGTCAGTTATCCAGCACTGTATCTCTTCTACATCAGACCGGATTTATAGTCGGTGCAGCTCAAGGATTCTTTGAGCTCTGGGAACAGTGACATTGTCGATCGACACAAGCTGAGATTGACTGAGTCTGTGCTTCACCTTCTGGACTTACATTCATCTCAGATCAAGATAGTTGTTATTCACTGTTTTGTGGCTCCAGCACAAATGATTATTGAGTTTGTGAATCTGTCAAAAGTCTCAATTTTGTCAATTTCTCAAAGTTATTGTATGTTTTAAACTTATTTTCTTGTTCTTACTAAATATAATATGATGATGTCTACCATTACACACTCAAGAACCACATTTTTCTCAAAGACGTTCTTCGACCATTAAGATGAATTTCATTTAAATACAGATATAATAAAAAGAAACACAAACATCAGTTGTAGCTTGACTGTCTCATTTGCTACAATTAAAAATGATACTTTTTTCATTATATAACAAAATGTTGAAATAGATTACATTTATTACATTTAAAAACGGTCAGTACGAATGTACAAGCACACTCTTGAATAAAAACATTTCACAAAATTGAATTTGTTAGCTTTTGAAACATGACAATAAACACACAGTTCAAAATGAATACAAAAACTCTTTGACTGTTTCTGGCTGTCAGTCTTTGTGTATCATGTTTATTGTTCCCATCATGAACTGCACCGGTGCTCATTCTGCTGGGATATTTATGTGAGCTTGAGAGGAAAATGACTTCAGATGTAATTGTTTAAAATAATTCAAGATATGTCTCAATTAAGTTGAGTTAGTATTAAACAATTTAACAGATAACACTTGAATTACAGATGTTGAATAACACAGACCCCATCTTTGTCAATGAAATGCATTGGTTACTCCTCAAGCCGCTGAGCCCCGTGAAAGTCCATTCAGAGCACAAGGAGAGGCAAACACCTGAGAGAAGCAGATCAGGCCTGAACAGTTGTTCAAAAACAAGTCCAACAACATGTCTGTCCGTCGGGTCCATTATATAAAGTCTGATTTCGGAGTTTAAGAAGTCTGAACTCAACATTGGAAGGTCGAGAGGAGCCACAATCTTTGAACTGAAGAAGGAGAGCATGATTTCTGTAGTGAGCTGTAGCATAATTCAGATGAACATGAAGGCGGGACTCTGGACTCTGATCCATCTGCTACAGTTGAGCAAAACACCAGCCTTTGAGCACATGATACAAAGACTGAGGAATAGAGAGAAAGACTTCACTATAAACAGACTTCAGTGGACTACAATACAGACACTTCAGACATGTTAACGTCACATATTAACAAGCTTTTACTGATCCCTCATTCTCTGAGCAGTGAGCACCAATGTTGCTTTCCCTGTGCTGTGAATGTATCAGTAACGTCACAAAAAAAACAACACACAAAAATTTTTTTTTTGCATTAGATATAAAATATTACTCCAAGTGACATCTGTAAACAATTGACACAGAGCTGTTTTCTAAATGTAACTTTTTCAGTTTTTAGTTCCTGTTATTCAGTCGAGAGACACATTTTTCTTATGTTCACAGTTGTAGAAATCCAAAGTGTTTAAGTACGGCTCCGGAGTTATATTAATAATGCCGGACTCGACATTAGAGAGTTAGGTGGAGCTACAATCTTTATGGAGCTGTTAAAGGGGCAGGACAGAGCAAAGCCGCGCTACAGAGAGTATAAACCAAGAGTTTATACACGCTCAGCAGTTCAGCTGTAACTCAAACTACTTTTTTCTTGAAGAAGCTGAACTGTAGGGATCATGAACTCCTTCACAGTGAACTTGAATGCTCAAATCTGTGTTACTATCATGTCAACTCCTGATCATATGAGGGAAGACGACCTGCCTGCCACAAATGAGCCGAGCATAAGAGCGATCTTAGAGGAAGTGTTTCTGTCTGCTTCTATCTGTTGCACTTTTCTCCTGTTCATAGCCTTTTCTTTATTTATTTTAAGCATTTGTTTTAACAAATGTTTTAGAAATCCTACAGTTCAAACTGTCTTCATCTCAACACCTGATGACAGGAGAGACGCTGAGCTTTCTGCTATAAATCAGTGGAACATGAGATCGATCTGCGAACAAGTGTTTCTACACGCTTGTACATCACTGCTGGATCACATCTTACAAATGCTCTTCTAAACATCACAATACATAGATTTCTGACAGAGAAGAGCTGGAGAAGTCAATCAGCATCTACTCATCTGTCTATGAAACACAGTTGAACTGATGACAGAGAATCTACCAGCCTTCAAATCACTGAAACTTTGACCCTACAATCACTGGCCCATGTTCAAGAGGAGGAGCGTAAAATCTGAGCAGCTGGTGAACTGAAGCTGCTGCTCATTGTGTCTGGTCATTGCTGTCAGTTATCCAGCACTGTATCTCTTCTACATCAGACCGGATTTATAGTCGGTGCAGCTCAAGGATTCTTTGAGCTCTGGGAACAGTGACATTGTCGATCGACACAAGCTGAGATTGACTGAGTCTGTGCTTCACCTTCTGGACTTACATTCATCTCAGATCAAGATAGTTGTTATTCACTGTTTTGTGGCTCCAGCACAAATGATTATTGAGTTTGTGAATCTGTCAAAAGTCTAAATTTTGTCAATTTCTCAAAGTTATTGTATGTTTTAAATGTATTTTCTTGTTCTTACTAAATATAATATGATGATGTCTACCATTACACACTCAAGAACCACATTTTTCTCAAAGACGTTCTTGGACCATTAAGATGAATTTAATTTCAATACGGATATAATAAAAAGAAACACAAGCATCAGTTGTAGCTTGACTGTCTCATTTGCTACAATTAAAAATGATACTTTTTTCATTATATAACAAAATGTTGAAATAGATTACATTTATTACATTTAAAAACGGTCAGTACGAATGTACAAGCACACTCTTGAATAAAAACATTTCACAAAATTGAATTTGTTAGCTTTTGAAACATGACAATAAACACACAGTTCAAAATGAATACAAAAACTCTTTGACTGTTTCTGGCTGTCAGTCTTTGTGTATCATGTTTATTGTTCCCATCATGAACTGCACCGGTGCTCATTCTGCTGGGATATTTATGTGAGCTTGAGAGGAAAATGACTTCAGATGTAATTGTTTAAAATAATTCAAGATATGTCTCAATTAAGTTGAGTTAGTATTAAACAATTTAACAGATAACACTTGAATTACAGATGTTGAATAACACAGACCCCATCTTTGTCAATGAAATGCATTGGTTACTCCTCAAGCGTTGAGCCCCGTGAAAGTCCATTCAGAGCACAAGGAGAGGCAAACACCTCGAGAGAAGCAGATCAGGCCTGAACAGTGTTTCAAAAAAACAAGTCCAACAACATGTCTGTCCGTCGGGTCCATTATATAAAGTTTGATTTCGGAGTTTAAGAAGTCCGAACTCAACATTGGAAAGTCGAGAGGAGCCACAATCTTTTGAACTGAAGAAGGAGAGCATGATTTCTGTAGTGAGCTGTAGCATAATTCAGATGAACATGAAGGCGGGACTCTGGACTCTGATCCATCTGCTACAGTTGAGCAAAACACCAGCCTTTGAGCACATGATACAAAGACTGAGGAATAGAGAGAAAGACTTCACTATAAACAGACTTCAGTGGACTACAATACAGACACTTCAGACATGTTAACGTTCACATATTAACAAGCTTTTACTGATCCCTCATTCTCTGAGCAGTGAGCACCAATGTTGCTTTCCCTGTGCTGTGAATGTATCAGTAACATCGCAAAAAAAACAACACACAAAAAAACATTTTTTTGCATTAGATATAAAATATTACTCCAAGTGACATCTGTAAACAATTGACACAGAGCTGTTTTCTGAATTTAACTTTTTCAGTTTTAGTTCCTGTTAATCAGTCGAGAGACACATTTTTATTATGTTCACAGGTTGTAGAAATCTAAAGTGTTTAAGTACGGCCCGAGTTATATTAATAATGCCGGACTCGACATTAGAGAGTTAGGTGGAGCTACAATCTTTATGGAGCTGTTAAAGGGCAGGACAGAGCAAAGTCACTACAGAGAGTATAAACCAAGAGTTTATACACGCTCAGCAGTTCAGCTGTAACTCAAACTACTTTTTTCTTGAAGAAGCTGAACTGTAGAGATCATGAACTTCTTCACAGTGAACTTGAATGCTCAAATCTGTGTTACTATCATGTCAACTCCTGATCATATGAGGGAAGACGACCTGCCTGCCACAAATGAGCCGAGCATAAGAGCGATCTTAGAGGAAGTGTTTCTGTCTGCTTCTATCTGTTGCACTTTTCTCCTGTTCATAGCCTTTTCTTTATTTATTTTAAGCATTTGTTTTAACAAATGTTTTAGAAATCCTACAGTTCAAACTGTCTTCATCTCAACACCTGATGACAGGAGAGACGCTGAGCTTTCTGCTATAAATCAGTGGAACATGAGATCGATCTGCTAACAAGTGTTTCTACACGCTTGTACATCACTGCTGGATCACATTTACAAATGCTCTTCTAAACATCACAATACATAGATTTCTGACAGAGAAGAGCTGGAGAAGTCAATCAGCATCTACTCATCTGTCTATGAAACACAGTTGAACTGATGACAGAGAATCTACCAGCCTTCAAATCACTGAAACTTTGACCCTACAATCACTGGCTCATGTTCAAGAGGAGGAGCGTAAAATCTGAGCAGCTGGTGAACTGAAGCTGCTGCTCATTGTGTCTGGTCGTTGCTGTCAGTTATCCAGCACTGTATCTCTTCTACATCAGACCGGATTTATAGTCGGTGCAGCTCAAGGATTCTTTGAGCTCTGGGAACAGTGACATTGTCGATCGACACAAGCTGAGATTGACTGAGTCTGTGCTTCACCTTCTGGACTTACATTCATCTCAGATCAAGATAGTTGTTATTCACTGTTTTGTGGCTCCAGCACAAATGATTATTGAGTTTGTGAATCTGTCAAAAGTCTCAATTTTGTCAATTTCTCAAAGTTATTGTATGTTTTAAACTTATTTTCTTGTTCTTACTAAATATAATATGATGATGTCTACCATTACACACTCAAGAACCACATTTTTCTCAAAGACGTTCTTCGACCATTAAGATGAATTTCATTTAAATACAGATATAATAAAAAGAAACACAAACATCAGTTGTAGCTTGACTGTCTCATTTGCTACAATTAAAAATGATACTTTTTTCATTATATAACAAAATGTTGAAATAGATTACATTTATTACATTTAAAAACGGTCAGTACGAATGTACAAGCACACTCTTGAATAAAAACATTTCACAAAATTGAATTTGTTAGCTTTTGAAACATGACAATAAACACACAGTTCAAAATGAATACAAAAACTCTTTGACTGTTTCTGGCTGTCAGTCTTTGTGTATCATGTTTATTGTTCCCATCATGAACTGCACCGGTGCTCATTCTGCTGGGATATTTATGTGAGCTTGAGAGGAAAATGACTTCAGATGTAATTGTTTAAAATAATTCAAGATATGTCTCAATTAAGTTGAGTTAGTATTAAACAATTTAACAGATAACACTTGAATTACAGATGTTGAATAACACAGACCCCATCTTTGTCAATGAAATGCATTGGTTACTCCTCAAGCGTTGAGCCCCGTGAAAGTCCATTCAGAGCACAAGGAGAGGCAAACACCTCGAGAGAAGCAGATCAGGCCTGAACAGTTGTTCAAAAAACAAGTCCAACAACATGTCTGTCCGTCGGGTCCATTATATAAAGTCTGATTTCGGAGTTTAAGAAGTCCGAACTCAACGTTAGAAGGTCGAGAGGAGCCACAATCTTTTGAACTGAAGAAGGAGAGCATGATTTCTGTAGTGAGCTGTAGCATAATTCAGATGAACATGAAGGCGGGACTCTGGACTCTGATCCATCTGCTACAGTTGAGCAAAACACCAGCCTTTGAGCACATGATACAAAGACTGAGGAATAGAGAGAAAGACTTCACTATAAACAGACTTCAGTGGACTACAATACAGACACTTCAGACATGTTAACGTTCACATATTAACAAGCTTTTACTGATCCCTCATTCTCTGAGCAGTGAGCACCAATGTTGCTTTCCCTGTGCTGTGAATGTATCAGTAACGTCACCAAAAAAACAACACACAAAAATTTTTTGTTTTGCATTAGATATAAAATATTACTCCAAGTGACATCTGTAAACAATTGACACAGAGCTGTTTTCTAAATGTAACTTTTTCAGTTTTTAGTTCCTTTTATTCAGTCGAGAGACACATTTTTCTTATGTTCACAGTTGTAGAAATCCAAAGTGTTTAAGCACGGCCCGAGTTATATTAATAATGCCGGACTCGACATTAGAGAGTTAGGTGGAGCTACAATCTTTATGGAGCTGTTAAAGGGGCAGGACAGAGCAAAGCCGCGCTACAGAGAGTATAAACCAAGAGTTTATACACGCTCAGCAGTTCAGCTGTAACTCAAACTACTTTTTTCTTGAAGAAGCTGAACTGTAGGGATCATGAACTCCTTCACAGTGAACTTGAATGCTCAAATCTGTGTTACTATCATGTCAACTCCTGATCATATGAGGGAAGACGACCTGCCTGCCACAAATGAGCCGAGCATAAGAGCGATCTTAGAGGAAGTGTTTCTGTCTGCTTCTATCTGTTGCACTTTTCTCCTGTTCATAGCCTTTTCTTTATTTATTTTAAGCATTTGTTTTAACAAATGTTTTAGAAATCCTACAGTTCAAACTGTCTTCATCTCAACGCCTGATGACAGGAGAGACGCTGAGCTTTCTGCTATAAATCAGTGGAACATGAGATCGATCTGCGAACAAGTGTTTCTACACGCTTGTACATCACTGCTGGATCACATCTTACAAATGCTCTTCTAAACATCACAATACATAGATTTCTGACAGAGAAGAGCTGGAGAAGTCAATCAGCATCTACTCATCTGTCTATGAAACACAGTTGAACTGATGACAGAGAATCTACCAGCCTTCAAATCACTGAAACTTTGACCCTACAATCACTGGCCCATGTTCAAGAGGAGGAGCGTAAAATCTGAGCAGCTGGTGAACTGAAGCTGCTGCTCATTGTGTCTGGTCATTGCTGTCAGTTATCCAGCACTGTATCTCTTCTACATCAGACCGGATTTATAGTCGGTGCAGCTCAAGGATTCTTTGAGCTCTGGGAACAGTGACATTGTCGATCGACACAAGCTGAGATTGACTGAGTCTGTGCTTCACCTTCTGGACTTACATTCATCTCAGATCAAGATAGTTGTTATTCACTGTTTTGTGGCTCCAGCACAAATGATTATTGAGTTTGTGAATCTGTCAAAAGTCTCAATTTTGTCAATTTCAAAGTTATTGTATGTTTTAAACTTATTTTCTTGTTCTTACTAAATATAATATGATGATGTCTACCATTACACACTCAAGAACCACATTTTTCTCAAAGACGTTCTTGACCATTAAGATGAATTTCATTTAAATACAGATATAATAAAAAGAAACACAAACATCAGTTGTAGCTTGACTGTCTCATTTGCTACAATTAAAAATGATACTTTTTTCATTATATAACAAAATGTTGAAATAGATTACATTTATTACATTTAAAAACGGTCAGTACGAATGTACAAGCACACTCTTGAATAAAAACATTTCACAAAATTGAATTTGTTAGCTTTTGAAACATGACAATAAACACACAGTTCAAAATGAATACAAAACTCTTTGACTGTTTCTGGCTGTCAGTCTTTGTGTATCATGTTTATTGTTCCCATCATGAACTGCACCGGTGCTCATTCTGCTGGGATATTTATGTGAGCTTGAGAGGAAAATGACTTCAGATGTAATTGTTTAAAATAATTCAAGATATGTCTCAATTAAGTTGAGTTAGTATTAAACAATTTAACAGATAACACTTGAATTACAGATGTTGAATAACACAGACCCCATCTTTGTCAATGAAATGCATTGGTTACTCCTCAAGCGTTGAGCCCCGTGAAAGTCCATTCAGAGCACAAGGAGAGGCAAACACCTCGAGAGAAGCAGATCAGGCCTGAACAGTGTTTCAAAAAAACAAGTCCAACAACATGTCTGTCCGTCGGGTCCATTATATAAAGTCTGATTTCGGAGTTTAAGAAGTCCGAACTCAACATTGGAAAGTCGAGAGGAGCCACAATCTTTGAACTGAAGAAGGAGAGCATGATTTCTGTAGTGAGCTGTAGCATAATTCAGATGAACATGAAGGCGGGACTCTGGACTCTGATCCATCTGCTACAGTTGAGCAAAACACCAGCCTTTGAGCACATGATACAAAGACTGAGGAATAGAGAGAAAGACTTCACTATAAACAGACTTCAGTGGACTACAATACAGACACTTCAGACATGTTAACGTTCACATATTAACAAGCTTTTACTGATCCCTCATTCTCTGAGCAGTGAGCACCAATGTTGCTTTCCCTGTGCTGTGAATGTATCAGTAACATCACAAAAAAAAAAACCACACAAATTTTTTTTTGTTTTTGCATTAGATATAAAATATTACTCCAAGTGACATCTGTAAACAATTGACACAGAGCTGTTTTCTAAATGTAACTTTTTCTGTTTTTAGTTCCTGTTATTCAGTCGAGAGACACATTTTTCTTATGTTCACAGTTGTAGAAATCCAAAGTGTTTAAGTACGGCTCCGGAGTTATATTAATAATGCCGGACTCGACATTAGAGAGTTAGGTGGAGCTACAATCTTTATGGAGCTGTTAAAGGGGCAGGACAGAGCAAAGCCGCGCTACAGAGAGTATAAACCAAGAGTTTATACACGCTCAGCAGTTCAGCTGTAACTCAAACTACTTTTTTCTTGAAGAAGCTGAACTGTAGGGATCATGAACTCCTTCACAGTGAACTTGAATGCTCAAATCTGTGTTACTATCATGTCAACTCCTGATCATATGAGGGAAGACGACCTGCCTGCCACAAATGAGCCGAGCATAAGAGCGATCTTAGAGGAAGTGTTTCTGTCTGCTTCTATCTGTTGCACTTTTCTCCTGTTCATAGCCTTTTCTTTATTTATTTTAAGCATTTGTTTTAACAAATGTTTTAGAAATCCTACAGTTCAAACTGTCTTCATCTCAACACCTGATGACAGGAGAGACGCTGAGCTTTCTGCTATAAATCAGTGGAACATGAGATCGATCTGCGAACAAGTGTTTCTACACGCTTGTACATCACTGCTGGATCACATCTTACAAATGCTCTTCTAAACATCACAATACATAGATTTCTGACAGAGAAGAGCTGGAGAAGTCAATCAGCATCTACTCATCCGTCTATGAAACACAGTTGAACTGATGACAGAGAATCTACCAGCCTTCAAATCACTGAAACTTTGACCCTACAATCACTGGCTCATGTTCAAGAGGAGGCGTAAAATCTGAGCAGCTGGTGAACTGAAGCTGCTGCTCATTGTGTCTGGTCATTGCTGTCAGTTATCCAGCACTGTATCTCTTCTACATCAGACCGGATTTATAGTCGGTGCAGCTCAAGGATTCTTTGAGCTCTGGGAACAGTGACATTGTCGATCGACACAAGCTGAGATTGACTGAGTCTGTGCTTCACCTTCTGGACTTACATTCATCTCAGATCAAGATAGTTGTTATTCACTGTTTTGTGGCTCCAGCACAAATGATTATTGAGTTTGTGAATCTGTCAAAAGTCTCAATTTTGTCAATTTCTCAAAGTTATTGTATGTTTTAAACTTATTTTCTTGTTCTTACTAAATATAATATGATGATGTCTACCATTACACACTCAAGAACCACATTTTTCTCAAAGACGTTCTTCGACCATTAAGATGAATTTCATTTAAATACAGATATAATAAAAGAAACACAAACATCAGTTGTAGCTTGACTGTCTCATTTGCTACAATTAAAAATGATACTTTTTTCATTATATAACAAAATGTTGAAATAGATTACATTTATTACATGTAAAAACGGTCAGTACGAATGTACAAGCACACTCTTGAATAAAAACATTTCACAAAATTGAATTTGTTAGCTTTTGAAACATGACAATAAACACACAGTTCAAAATGAATACAAAAACTCTTTGACTGTTTCTGGCTGTCAGTCTTTGTGTATCATGTTTATTGTTCCCATCATGAACTGCACCGGTGCTCATTCTGCTGGGATATTTATGTGAGCTTGAGAGGAAAATGACTTCAGATGTAATTGTTTAAAATAATTCAAGATATGTCTCAATTAAGTTGAGTTAGTATTAAACAATTTAACAGATAACACTTGAATTACAGATGTTGAATAACACAGACCCCATCTTTGTCAATGAAATGCATTGGTTACTCCTCAAGCGTTGAGCCCCGTGAAAGTCCATTCAGAGCACAAGGAGAGGCAAACACCTCGAGAGAAGCAGATCAGGCCTGAACAGTTGTTCAAAAAACAAGTCCAACAACATGTCTGTCCGTCGGGTCCATTATATAAAGTCTGATTTCGGAGTTTAAGAAGTCCGAACTCAACATTGGAAAGTCGAGAGGAGCCACAATCTTTTGAACTGAAGAAGGAGAGCATGATTTCTGTAGTGAGCTGTAGCATAATTCAGATGAACATGAAGGCGGGACTCTGGACTCTGATCCATCTGCTACAGTTGAGCAAAACACCAGCCTTTGAGCACATGATACAAAGACTGAGGAATAGAGAGAAAGACTTCACTATAAACAGACTTCAGTGGACTACAATACAGACACTTCAGACATGTTAACGTTCACATATTAACAAGCTTTTACTGATCCCTCATTCTCTGAGCAGTGAGCACCAATGTTGCTTTCCTGTGCTGTGAATGTATCAGTAACATAGCAAAACAACACACAAAAAACTTTTTGCATTAGATATAAAATATTACTCCAAGTTACATCTGTAAACAATTGACACAGAGCTGTTTTCTGAATTTAACTTTTTCAGTTTTTAGTTCCTGTTATTCAGTCGAGAGACACATTTTTCTTATGTTCACAGTTGTAGAAATCCAAAGTGTTTAAGTACGGCTCCGGAGTTATATTAATAATGCCGGACTCGACATTAGAGAGTTAGGTGGAGCTACAATCTTTATGGAGCTGTTAAAGGGGCAGGACAGAGCAAAGCCGCGCTACAGAGAGTATAAACCAAGAGTTTATACACGCTCAGCAGTTCAGCAGGCAGAGGGGCCTGCCCTCATAAGTCCTGGGCTGTAGCATCAGGACTGCCTTAGAAGCCTCCTATTGGAAACGACGGTCCTCAGACCCGCGTCATCTCTTAGGAAGACTAAAGAACCAGAGTCTGCTCAGGCAGGACCCAATAAGACACGCTTGGCAAGGGCTCCCACACCGCCAGATGACTTACTAAGGGAACCAGTCTCTTGAGACTGGCCTCTGGTGTACTTATGGCGCTTTTCCACTGCATGGTACGGTACGGCTCAGTTCGGGTCGGTTTGCATTTCCACCGCAGTTTAGTACCGCTATAGAGTGGGCGGGATTATTCACGCGTCGTTATAATTGCGCCGCCTCTACTGCCGTGACATCATCGTAAACGCGCCACAAACAAACTCACAACAAAGAAAGGAGACGGAATAGTGTTCTTCACTCTCGGCATGTGGATGTGTTTAACAGCAATGGAGAGGTCTATGAGAATGCTTGTGATTTACCCCCAGCAGCAGAGACTGTGGAGGCAGTGACACGGGCTGTAACGTTAGATGAGGAGAGCAGAGATGTTCGTGCAGGTGTGCTGCGTTACTTGATTAGTTAACTATTCATGCAGCGTGTTCTGTAAAGTGAATTATCAATAAACTTTTGAATATTTCAAAATGTACAATGTATCCCTTGTTTTTTATTTATGTGATGGTTTTATAATCGCGGCATTAATCATTTGTCTTTTTCAAGAGGTTCATTACGTGCTCATACAATGATACACATTTAATATAGTCTGGAGGTACACTTATTCGATCAGATTGTTTTTAATTGAAGCAAAACACAGATACAGAGGTAAAAATATAAACAGAAAACATACTCTGAAAATATAGCAAGTTCAAAAGTAACGTTATATACATAAGGCTTTTCCTTGATGGTGCCATCAAGCTCTCGCTGGATCCGCTCCTCGGCTATCAACGAGAGGAACGTCTGAACTCCCTCAACAGACAACGACACTGCTATTTTGTGGTTGATGCAAAAATGTGCGTTTGTTTAAACAGAAGTTGCGTCCGATCCTTCGCTGGCTGTGCTGATTTAAATCTAGCGGGTAGAACTGTAGAGGAGGGTCTCGTGTCGCAAGTTCAGTGACGCAGTAATGACGATTTTCTCCGGCCATTCAGTGATCAGCAGAGTTTACACGTCACGTTTTGGTAGCAGGCGGCTCGATGGAACCTCGACGAAGTGGTACTAAAAAGTATCAGGTACCAGGTACAGTACCCAGTGGAAAACCCCCCAAAAGTGAACCGTACCGTACCGTACCGTGCCGTACCATGCAGTGGAAAAGCGCCATTAGAGCGGCTAGCTCGGTGCCCTGGAGCGGAGGACCGGCAGGGGACAGCCGATCTAGCTGCTCTAGAGACCCCCGAAGGGGTGGCGAGCCTCCCAGCTCCGCTACATTACTGGGCGGAAGAGACTGCGAGCGCTCGCTGGAGACCGCTGCGCCCTGGAACACTGGCAGGGTTAGCAGACTGATCTCCTGAGGGCACTGAGGAGGCGGGCACCGTGTAATGCGGTGTACCCGCTCTTCCCAGAGGGCCTGCCCTCACCAGTCCTGGGCCTTGGCATCAGGACTGCCTCAAGCCTCCTATTGGAAATGACAGTCCTCAGACCTAAGTCATCTCTTAGGAAGACTAGGAACCAGAGTCTGTTCAGGCAGATCCCAATGAGACACGCTTGGCAGGGGTTCCCAAGCCACGGGTGGCCTACAAAGGGAACCAGTCGCTTGAGACTGGCCTCTGGTGTGTAGGCGGCTAGCTCGGTGCCCTGGAGCGGAGGACTGGCAGGGGCGGCCGATCTAGCTGCTTTAGAGACCCCGAAGGGGTGGAGAGCCCAGCTCCGCTACATTTCTGGGCGGAAGAGACTGCGAAGCGCCTGGAGACCGCTGTGCCCTAGAACACTGGCAGGGTTAGCAGACTGATCTCCTGAGGGCACTGAGGAGGCGGGCACCGTGTGTCGGTGTACACCGCTCTTCCCAGAGGGGCCGGCCCTCAAGGCCCTGGACCATTGGCATCAGGCGTTCTGGCGTCTGTCGATCCGCACATCCGTGTCGGCCGGGCGCGTCACTCTGACTCCGATTCTGGCGAGTGCAGTGACATTCCCGAATAAGGAGCTGGAACACAATTGGGGCTGCTCCGCCCAGCAGCCCAAGCTGACCACCTCAACCTCCTTGGAGGAAGAGGTAAACATTGTGCTCTCACTTGAGAAGTATCCCAAGAGGCTCTTGTATGTCATATACAATATATAATTGTATATATTTCTCTACAAATTATATATATATATATATATATATATATATATATATATATATATATATATATATATATATATATATATATATATATATATATATATATATATATATATATATATATATATATATATATATATATATATATATAACTTTCATAGTCGGATAAAATGCATAGTTAATTGTTCAAAATTAAATGCAGTCAAACACCCAGACAAGTAAACACGGTCTAAAAGTGCATAAATGAACCGAGAATTACCATAATGCGCGCGTTGCCTCGGCAACACGCGAGCCGCTCGGAACAAAACAAATAAATCTTCTTGGAGAGAAACGGCTGCAGATTAGCGCACTCTCACTCAAGGGGGAAGAACTACAGCTTAGGCTTCCGCCCCGAGAGAGCGCTAGACCTGGGGAATACAGGTGGAAATAGGGCGAACCCATCTCCAACCCGTCCGCCAGATCTATGTGCGATCCCCGTGATCTCACTCGCCGCGGTGCCTCAGCAGCAGCGGGACCGCGAGATCATAGGCGCGGACACACTCCTCGGAGCGTGCCCGACGGGAGCACAATGCATTGCATCGGACGCTGGATCTGATGGGAAAGGAAGAAGATAGGGGATCACCCTTCTTAATCTTTCCATCTAATCCATCTGCGAGCACAGCCACTGCTCCCTCATCAAAGAGTTTTCGCCTCCCAGCCAGATCATCGCAAAAACTGTGTGTATCCCGCTCGTGTTATAGCGTGGGCAGGGAGGAACACACAGTCTGTAACGTAATGTACTTTCGCCCTCATTGGCTTTGATATGTCTGCTTCTAGTCTTTCTTTGCCTATCTTTTTAAGAATAAACGTTCTTATTTCCTATCTTGATAGTAACACTCACAGAACACAATCGACTGACACACACAGAGAGCTTTGCTGAATGACAAAAAAGCTGGAGCCGGCTGCACATCACGTGCTTTTAAGCATCCTGGTCATGACGTCACCGCACCTGACGTCTGGCCGTCAATTTTGACTGATTACACTTATGATTCAGAGCTGGACAACGCTGATGGCGTTCCCCTAGCGTTTCGACGAAGCTCGATGTTCCCGGAGGGGAACCACATTTTGGCTAACACCATTGATTTTTTTTAAAGTCATAGTAACAATCGGTCATTGCTTTTGATTTTTAACTAAAGAATCAAATCCCCATTAACAAGAGTTATGCAAAGTGCATTCTATTTATAATTAGGCAACCCTAAACAGCACATGTAAGAATAGTGGGCCTGCTGATTGTGGTTTGATTTTCTTTCAGTCATATTTACCTCTAAGTGTACTAACAGGTGTTCACTCAAAGACTGCAGGCAAAAAATAGGACACTGTTACAGTCTTTACTCCTCTTCACCCAGCTCTCTAGTTTGTTCTCTGTGTTCCTGTCAGTGAGAAACTTCCAGTAGTAGAATAGAATCTACAAATGATTCAGATGTGAGTGAGTGAATCAAACCTGTTTAAATTATATATCCCAATAACCAACTCTAGAGTAGCCTAAAAATTCATACACGATTCAGCCTCGTTAATAAACGACAGAAATACAGGACACGTGACATGAACATGTCAGCAGCCATACCCTCAGTAGCCCAAGGTTGCCCACTGAAGCTAAGCAGGGTTGAGCTGGTCAGTACCTGGATGGGAGACCTCCTGGGAAAACTAGGTTGCTGCTGGAAGAGGTGTTAGTGAGACCAGCAGGGGGTGCTCATCCTGTGGTCTGTGTGGGTCCTAACGCCCCAGCATAATGACAGGGACACTATACTGTAAAAAGCACCGTCCTTCGGATGACATGTTGAACTGAGGTCCTGACTCTCTGTAGTCATTAAAAATCTCAAGATGTCCTTTGAAAAAGAGTAGAGTACCCAGCATCTTGGCCAAATTTCCCCACTGGCCTCTGACCATCATGTCCTCCTAATCATCTCCATACACTGATTGACTTCATCACTCTGTCTCTCCACCAGTAAGCTGGTGTATGGTGGGCGTTCTGGCGCAATATGGCTGCCGTCGCATCATCATCCAGGTGGATGCTGCACACTGGTGGTGGATGAGGAGATCCCCCCCTTCTATGTAAAATATTTGAGTACCCAGAAAAGCGCTATATAAATGTAACAAATTATTATATCATAACATATTTTGAGAGAAAATGTGTCATATATTATCACATTTTATTCCTAAAGTTAACATCAAACGAAACTATATGCAACATGATTTTTCATAAATATACATTCCAGTGTGCTATAAAGATTGTTTCATTAGAACCACGATGAGTTTCAAAACTAATCCACAGTACAAGGATTATTTTAAATAAACAAGACTCTGTATGTTTACAATTTATATGGGCTACTACTGCTTTGGTGTATTGCCATATTTTGAAATATTAATGTATCAGTTATAAAACAGCATTCACAACCTATTAAGATGACAGAAGAGCTATCTAAATATATTTCACTTGAAATGTTTGACAAACTATATAAACTTTGAAGGGCAAAACTGTTGAAGCAAATTTTGTTTTAACAAACTTAAATATGCTTCTGTTATATGAATTAGTGATAAATATTCCTTATTCAGATTCATATTTTTGTTGCTTGCAATGAAATTAACACACACACACAGTTATTTCAGCTAACCGCCTGGGCAACAATTGTATTTAGTTTTATGTACTAACATTTAATTAAAAAAAATAAACTAAAACTAATAATAATAATAATACATTATAATTAATAATAAATGAACAAATAACACCACAATTGTACATAACATATGCGCCATAATCATTTATTCTGCTGAAAGGTTTATCTTGTTAAAGAGCGACCTCTGCTGAGCAATCGTCAGAACAAATCTCAAGGCAAAGAGATTTTTGGAATTACATTGAATCATTATTTTCCATTAGTTGTAATAATTATTTCCCTGTTAATCCCAGTAAAACTGCTTTGTATCTGTAATGAATTGTTTAAAGCGCTATATAAATAAATGAGACTTGACACGTGTGGGACCTAGATTTACTTTGCTAACGTTACTTAGTAAACTTGCTTCGTTCTATAGCCTATCTGATACATTTTTTATTGCATTAATTTAGCAACATTTGCACATGCATCTCACATTTATTTAGAAAAATATATATATACTTTGCATGTTACTCTAAATTAAAACGATGCAAACGCATTCTAGCATACATAACGTTAGGTAGGCCTACAATTCACAATTACTTGGATACCGTGCAAACATCTCAAATCCCACGTGAAGCCGCATGCCCGTATTCCGTCCCATCCCGTGACTTCCCGTCTATCTATTCTCCGTATGGAAGTTTCCGGCGCTGGAGCTCGAGAAGGTTCTGGAGCGTCGAGGTTTATATAGCGCGCGCTGCGTTCAGCGGCAGTACCACAGTCAGTCACACAAGCAGAGAGGCGAGCCCAACGCGGCACAGCGAGCCGGCTTTTCCGCTTCCTTTATTACTGTGAGTATTATCAAACTCATAACCTGCACAAATACAATCACGAAGCTTTCTTTGAAGTGTTCTCTCTAGAGCCATTCACGCATGTTACGGACAGTTTGAGTATCACGTTAGCTTTCAAGTAGCCGTTGTAATTTAAGTGACCGCTTGTATTAACCTGCTTTAATATTGTTTCATGTAACATGTGCATATTTAGTGGCATTATTAAATATTGTGTTAAGCTTCAATGTGTCTTTTATCTATGTCATAGGCATATTGTGGTAGTAGGCAGTCAGGACTGTTGATATGTTGTGTTCCTGTACTGTAGCTGGTTCCTGTCAAAGATGGTTCGAGAAACCGGTTTCTACGATCTGCTCGGCGTCAGTCCCAAAGCCTCGGTGGACGAGATCAAGAAGGCATATCGGAAACTGGCGCTGAAATATCACCCGGACAAAAACCCGAATGAAGGCGAGAAAGTAAGTGCTGTGCGAGCGGAGACTGTATCATGTTTCACGTTGCCTGAAATACAGCGACAGAAACGAGAGGAACTTTCTGGAAGTGTCCTGGACACTCGTGTGAGCTTCGACATGCATTTCTAAACTCTGAGATATGTCCGCATATATGGACATTTGTATGTTTTATAATAATTATTATTTATTTTGTGTTTACGTTTTTATTATTAATCAATAAAAGGTTCTGAAGCCCTTGACAGTAAGGGCGAAAAATCAGAATTGAATTTAAGTATTTTGTTTAATTGTTATATTTTATCTTAATTTTTGTTGTTGGTAACACTTTAGTATAGGGACCAATTCTCACTATTAACTAGTCTCTTATTAGCATGCCTATTATTAACATATTGGCTGTTTGTTTATTAGTATTTATAAAGCACATATTCTGCGTGAACATATTCTACATCACTTATGTCCATCGCTAATGGACCTTTTTCACATTTCCGGAAGTCGTCATAGTTGAGTTAACTTCAAGAGCGGTGAATGGAAGAGTACCACAAATATATATTTTTTGCATTCCCATTTGCTCAAAAAGCAAAACAAATACTCCACAATAGTGTTTTCATGACTTTGAAAAAATGAAAAAAGGAGAGAGACTGATACCGGTAGTTAGAAGAGAGAACAGTGTCAAATCAGAAACACCCTGGCATTAGCATTAACTATTATTATTTTTGATGCAAATGTGATGTATGCAAAGTATAGTGCTATAAATGTACATACATTTAAAAACATCTAGGTATGGACCCTTTTTACAAGACTGTGATGACACGTTTCAGTCTTGTGAAAAGGGTCCATACCTAAACGTAACATTTCATATCACTTACTATTCATAAGCAGCAAATTAGGAGTTTATTGAAGCAAAAGTGTTAATGGTGAGAACTGGACCTTGTTGTTTTATGTTGATATTTGTTGTGGTTTTGAGAGAAAGAGATACATTTGCCAGATTCAAAATACATAAACACAAATAAAAATAATTTGAAAAAATAAGAATGTTTATTTTGTAAAGTAAGAAAAATATCAGACTCATGATTAGAAGTGTGTTTATGCATGCATTATTAAAACAACCTTTTCTATCCTCCAGTTTAAACTCATATCACAAGCCTATGAGGTCCTGTCAGATCCCCAAAAGAGGGATTTGTATGACCAAGGAGGTGAACAAGCCATAAAGGAGGGAGGCATGTCAGGAGGGGAATCGCCCATGGACATTTTCAACATGTTCTTTGGTGGTGGAAGCAGAACTCAAAGAGAAAGGAGAGGTGAGACATTTATAGATGACAGTAAGCACGTGTCATGTTCTGTAACATCCCCCCATCTCGGGAGGTCAAATATAGTCTTAAATATAGCTTATGCACTTTAATGTTTCATATCCTGGTGGTTGGTAGCTAATACTGTGTTATATGTTTTCTTTTATTCAGGTAAGAATGTGGTTCACCAGCTTGGAGTCACACTGGAGGAATTATACAATGGCTCAACAAGAAAACTTGGCCTTCAGAAGAACGTGATCTGTGAGAAATGCGAAGGTAAGAAGGTTGCTGAGTTCCTTTAATGGGAAAAATGTTAATATTGCGGTGATTTAAGATCTAAATGATCTGTCTTGCAGGTTATGGAGGCAAAAGGCACAATTGAAAAATGCTCGGCCTGCAAAGGAAGAGGGGTTCAGGTCCAGGTGCAACAGATTGGACCGGGAATGATCCAGCAGATTCAGAGCATGTGCTCCGACTGCCAAGGACAGGGAGAGAAGTTCAGCTCCAAGGACCGTTGCAAGAACTGCAATGGACACAAAGTAGAAAGCAAGAAGAAGATTCTTGAAGTCCATATTGACAAAGGTAGAAGAACCAGGCCCTTCTGTATTCTTATGAAGTATTCTCTAGATGCATACTAATAACGGTCTTTGTCACAGGAATGAAGGACGGCCATAAGATCACATTCCACGGAGAAGGAGATCAAGAGCCTGGACTGGAGCCTGGTGATGTTATAATCGTACTGGACATGAAAAAACACGCCGTCTTCCAAAGACAAGATGACAACCTGCTCATGAAGATGAAGATCAAGCTGGCGGAGGCACTCTGCGGGTTTAAAAAAGCTATTCGTACGCTAGATAACCGATTGCTGCTCGTCAACTCACCTCCAGGTATGTCCTATATACATGTGAATAATATTTCAATTTAGTACATCAAATATTTAAACTCAAATTAATTTGGGTTGATTTAAAAAAATATTTTTGTTTTGTTTTAGGTCAAGTAATAAAGCCTGATGATCTCAAATGTATTCGTAATGAGGGCCTGCCTGTGTACAGAGACCCTTGTGAGAAAGGGCTTCTCATCATACAGTTTGAGGTAAGTCAGGACCTAATCTGATTATATTACTATCATTGTGTTTTGTTATTTTTATTTCATTATGGTTCATTTTATTTGATGTCGCTTTGGATCTTCTGGAAACAATCAATACATAAAAGTACCAAAAAATAATTGCTAATTAATTAATTTGTAATTTATTAAATAAAATCATTGAAAATAAAAATTTTTAATATTATTTTTAATCTGATTTGTGATCATTAAAATTCTTACTATTATTATATTTTTTTATGTTTATTTTATTACTATTTGTATTTAAGTTTTGTTTTGCAATAACAAAACTAATTAAATATAAATAATACAAAATAAATCTAAATTAATTAGGAATACATTGATATACTGAAAAGAACAAAAAATATTTTTAATATGATTATTATAATTATTTGTATTTAAAAAAAATTGGTTAGCATCTTGTAGGAACAAAACTGCCTACTGTTTACAAACCCAATTACTAATAAAAATAATTAAATATAAACTAAATAATTTTATATGATGTGTGATTATTATTTTATTTAATTGTATTATTTCATAGTATGTTTTTCTTTTTTTATAGTATTTTGCTTTGAATCTTCTTTGAAAAAATAGCTTATAGCCAAATAAATAATTAAAATGGTCACATTGGAAAAATGTATTATTAGTAAATATATAAATAACTAAAGGAAAAAAAACTTAAAGCAAATGATTAAATGATCATTTGTGTTGGGACATCACACATCTTACAGAAGCCTTTCTATTCCCTCAGATTGAGTTCCCAGAGAAACACTGGCTACCTGAGCACATGCTGCCTGACCTGGAGCGGTTACTTCCAGTCAGAGATCACATCATGATGTCCGATGATATGGAAGAGGTTGACCTGTGTGAAGTAGACCACGAAAACCAAAAGAGAAACCACAGTGAAGCCTACGATGAAGACGAAAGCCCCAGGCATGGCGTCCAGTGCCAGACTCAGTAAATGCCATATAGACGAAACACTGCTCAAATACTTGTGTGGCTGCAAATGCACACGCAATATTAGGCCGGTTAAATTTAGTTCTTGCTGAGCGATACGTACAGCAAGACTTTCCTCTCCAAGCCTTAAGAAACTGACCACTTTCTTGCCACCGATGCAGTTCTTCTTTCTGAAGTGTCTGATGAAGAGGAAACAGGAGTGTTTGGCAGTTACCAGCATAAATGAGTATCAACAGACATTTAATCAAACAACTATTTTGGATAAAAATGTCAAGTCATTTACAAATGGAATTTAATCATGACATAAATGTGCATGTAAATTATTCTGTATGTTTGTGTATGTTTATCTGTAGATGTGCTTTGGTCAAGAGTGAGAACTGTGCTTTTTTTTGCCTGTTGAAAATCAGTATTTGTACATTTTCTAGGAATGTGACACCATATTTAATGTGTTTGTTTCCATATTCAAAATGTTTTATTTTCACAAATAAAACAATTCCACCATTAATTGAATATACATAACTTCAACTGAATGAAAGCAATCTGAAAAACACTTGAACTCAATGTTAAAGTCAGTTTAGTATTCTAGCTCATTTTATATTGTATAAAAACCCTCACATCCAATTTATAGCCTTGGTTCGGTGAGATTATTATTTATATTTTAGAAGAAATCAATATATTTAATCAACAAGGGTGCATCAATTCAATCAAAATGGATGTGATATTAAAGATATTTAGAATGATAAAAATAAAAACACTTCAAATTAATGCTGTTCTTTTGAATTTTCTATTAATAAAAGAATCCTGAAATAATGGTTTCCACAAAAATATTAAGCACCACAACTGATTTCAATTTTAATATAAAACAACTCAAATCCGTACATTGGAATGATTTCTGAAGATCATGTGACACTGAAGACTGGAGAAATGATGCTGAAAATTCAGCGATGCATCACAGGAATAAACTACATTATTAAACAATATAAAATAGAAACATGTTATTATTTAAATGATAATAATAGTTCACTATATTTCTGTACCATTCAACAAATAGACAGCCTTGGTGAGCATAACAGAATTTATTTTTTTACTGAAAATCTTCTCTTCAAACTTTTGAATGGTAGTGTAGTTATAGTTTTCAACAAAATATAGATGTTAAAGATGATAACATGACGTCAGGGTGCTGATCATTGCATGAGATGAGAACTAAAACTATTGCTCTGACTGTTTTGAATATGTTTGAATTAAATTGCAGGATGCAGCTGTATCATGCAGAGGAAACTTTATTCAGAACCACTGAACTGATAACACGGTAGAAAGAACCTGCCATGCACCATTCATTATCACATTATTCAAGTTCATTCATTGTAATCAATGAAAAGTAAGGCATTAAGAAGTCGCACAATTCTTTGCATTCAAAGCATCACTCCCTTTTCATCCTTCTTAGTGCTGCTTTCTTCTGAAAGAACAACCTATTTGAAACAAAAGTAGTGTGAGATACTGTATCAAATATTATGATTTGTAGTTACTTACAACCAAGACTGTCTGGATGTTTAACAATCATTCAGCAAATACACACCCTCGGTCAGCCTTGCTTTTCCTCCTGTGGGCTGGCAGAGCACCGTCGAACACCCAACACACAACACCACCGTCTGCGCATGACTGAACACAGTCGTGATCTTATAACAGCCTGCGTGAAGAGAAGCAGAAAAGATTACATCTCCTACAAGTCCTATATTACCCATGATCAGACCAACAAACGGTTCTTCTAGAGATCTCAAACCTGGGCATTTCACATCCATGAAGTACGAGTTAGGACTCTGCACAAGCCTTTTCTTCTTATGCTGCCTTCTCTCAAAATCAAAGGACGGGTGCAGCAGATCTGTGGCTAGCTGGCAAAATACAGTTAAGAGAAATATATTTTATTTAAAACAAATTATGTATATATTTAAAATATTTGTATATTAATATATAATTACACAAATATTTAAAATGTGTGTGTGAAAAATATATAAATATTTACATGTTCAATACTTCGAATTTAAATATTTACATAAAATTACACACATATAACATTTAATACACACCCCCACACACACACACAATTTTATATATTGAATGTAAATATTAATATATTGTTTATATATTCCACTGCTTAAACACACACACACACACACAAAAATTGACATTTTAAACGTGTGAGTTTTTGAAATGTATAATATTTATATAAAATTACACAGACATATTTAACATTTTAAATATGTCTGTAATGCAAATATGAATATTTACTAATTTATGTCAAATGTATTTATTTCACACACCTCAGAATTTAAATATTTACATAAAATTACACACATATAACATTTAATACACACACACACACACACACAATTTTATATATTGAATGTAAATATTAATATATTGTTTATATATTCCACTGCTTAAACACATACACACACACGAAAATATTGACATTTTAAATGCGAGTTTTTGGAATTTATAATATTTATATAAAATTACACACATATATTTAATATATTATATATATGTCTGTAATGCAAATATTAATATTTACTAATTTATGTAAAATGTATTTCTTTCACTCACCTCATAAATGTTGCTATATATACACACACTATCTCCAACAATATGACAGTAATTTTACTAAATTAATTACAAAATCTACAATCTTGGCAACACTACTTTATATTTATATAGGCACTACCGCAATAACACTACAAACTGACACCATGCTTCTCTGCGCAGAAAAACAACATTATTCAACAGCCATATTGATCACTCCCATCACTGTCAGTCTGAAACCTATAATACTTTACTTTAAAAAATCTAATACAATATCAATATTATACAACCTATGATTTTACTCGGTGCAATGCAACAGTTTAAACATGTCTCGTGAAAAGTGAAACATTAACATTAGGCCCTATCTAAACCCGAGCAGCGCCACGTGAAGTCACAAACTTTCCCATGTTTATCGCACGGTTAAAATAATCAACAACCGGATTAATATTGAAACGCCAGACGATAGAGGATGTATTAACAACTCTCAAACGCGGGAATGGTCTAGTTGAGCAAATCCACTTACAGGCATTGTCAGGGGCTGCTGATATTCGCATTCGTGGCTCTGCTGCTGCTTTCCTCGAATCTCTCGGATAACTGCAGGGTTGCCAAGCGCAGCTTCATAAAGCACATATAAAGAGACATGCCCAGGCATGCTCCACAATAAAACACGCCTTTATACATTAGTCCTTATAAAACTTGACAACATTACAGATATTTCCAGAATATTACACCAGCTTGACAACAGTAAGTGATAGCGAGTTGGCGAAATGCTGCAGTGCTATCAGTCACCTCATATCTCAACAAAGAACATCGATTGGCATCAGCTCTAGCCTACTCAATGTGTACATAGGGAAGATACATCATTTGACATACTACAACTAATACTACTACTACTACTTATAATAATAATAATAATGAGATGCTGAACAATTACACTTTGTAATAAAAAAAGTTAGAAAGGAAAAAGAAGTAACTCTTCTAGATGAATATGTCCCGTACTGGCAACCTTGATAGTCATCTCTCTCGAGATCTGGGGCAGGGGCACCTACTGTTTTTATTAGAAGCCATCCCTATACGGGATGCATTGAATTGTTAATTGTAATTATTTGTGTTATTATGTGTTCTTATTTGAACGAATTGCAAACTTTGAGTAGACCTGCACCTACTATTACCTCCCAGCTGGCAGATCTTGTGACTGCGCCTTCTAGTGGTTATTCAATGGCAGCACAACTATACCATTATTTCCAGTACTGCACAGTAAACAAAGGAACTGTTATCAAATAGATAAGCAAATTATCCATTTGGATACAGCTGTATTCATTATTATTTATTCATGAGTTATTTTGAGTGAAGCATTTTTATTAACTGTATTAGCAAATTGGAATCATCTATCGGTATGTCATTTAAAGGTCTTTTATGCCAGCACACAAATATATCACAAATTTAGAAATAAAATTATTAAGTAAACAATTTTGGGCTGTTTTCGCAGACATGCCTTAGACTAAGCCAGAATTAGGCCATAGTTCAGTTAGGACATTTAAGTAATTTTTTTAAATGTGCCTTATAAAAAAATATATATTTAAACTACTGGTGTGCATCTTGAGACAAAACAAAGTGAGGCCAGCAGCGGGTGCTCCCCCTGTGGTCTGTGTGGGTCCTAACGCCCCAGTATAGTGACGGGGACACTATACTGTCAACAAGCAACTTCCTTCGGATGAGACGATAAACCGAGGTGGTCTGTGGTCATTAAAAATCCCAGGATGTCCTTCGAAAAAGAGCGGATGTGTAACCCTGGTATCCTGGACAAATTTCCCCGTTGGCCTCTGACCATTATGGCCTCCTAATCATCCCATTGACTTCATCACTCTGTCTCTTCACCAGTAAGCTGGTGTGTGGTGGTCATTGTGGCGCAATATGGCTGCCGTCACATCATCATCCAGGTGGATGCTGCACACTGGTGGTGATGAGGAGATATCCCCCCTCCCCCTTTTATGTAAAGCGCTTTGACCACCCAGAAAAGCGCTATATAAATGTAACGAATTATTATTATTAAAACACAGACAATAATATATTCTAAGTGTTACATACCAAATCATTAAAATATTTGGCTTTAAAGATGGTTTAATAGTTTACTACACAAAAGTAATTCTTGCAGATGTTCGGCAGCGGCACTTTCTTGATAACAACCAGGCGTAATGTTCTAGGGCAGGGGTCGGCAACCCGCGGCTCGCGAGCCCTCATCCCTCTGCGGTGGCTCCCTGTACAATACGCAGGGGAGGTGTCCCCCCGACTTTTAATACAACCTAAACTCTTACCCAGCACTTTTTCTAGGTCAAGTGTGTTAAAGTAGAAGTTTTCTTGGGCCAATGTGAGTAAATCTAGATTTAATTAAAAGAGAAAAGATTGTCTCGTTGTTTTGGATATGTATTATTCGTATCAAACGATGTGAACATCACAGAGCGCTGAACACTCTCACTCTTGCATGTTTCATTCATTCTCAAAGCCAGAGGAAGCTCTCGCGCAGAAAGTCCAAAACGGACTCATATGAGAAGTAATAGTAACGTTTGACAGGCATCCCGCTATCGCTGTAGCTAAGCTGAATAACAAGCATAATACTTAACTGATGAAACGTGAAGACGATATGGTTTTTGTGTTTTCAAGTCTTCTCCAGGTAATAAATATGAATGATACAATGTGACCCTGACCACAAAATCAGTCTTAAGTGTCAATTTTTCGAATTTGAGATGTATACTTCATCTGAAAGCTGAATAAACAAGCTTTCCATTGATGTATGTTTTGTTATAGGACAATATTTGGCTGAGATACAACTATTTGAAAATCTGGAATCTGAGGGTGCAAAAAAATCTAAATTGCTTTTAAAGTTGCCCAAATAAAGTTCTTGGCAATGCATATTACTAATCAAAAATGACGTTTTGATATATTGACGGTACAAAATATCTTCATGGAACATGATATTTACTTAATATCCTAATGATTTTTGGCATAAAAGATAAATCGATAATTTTGACCCATAAAATGTATTTTTGGCTATTGTTACAAACATACTCCAGCGACTTCAGACTGCTTTTGTGCTCCAGGGTCACACATATATATTCTGCCTTATTCTGTGAAAAAAATGAATAAAAATACAAGTATTTGTAGTATATATATACTGATTGTACATTAATAACCATATGATGTTATTATTGTCCAGCAGTATATTTTATTTATTAGCCAATTAAAAGAGATCATAACATTTTTGTTAATTATACATGCAAAAATACTTTTTACATTTTTACATTTACTTTTTACAAAAATATTTTTTTCATTTGACATTTCTGTCCCCCTCACTTCTGAAATGATTGCTTCTCCTCTGCCCTGTAACATAACTGAATATAAAACTTTAGCTATATCCCGTGTTATCTTTATTTGGGCATCAAATATTTTGTGGCTCCAAGTGAATCTTATTCTGTAGGAAAGTGGCCCTTTTGACGTTGAAGGTTGCAGACCCCTGTTTTAGGGGGATTCCGTATCACTGTCCTCCTAGAAACTACACTGACCAATCACGCAGGAGGCATGCGCCGACGTCACACCACGAGGCTCCGCCCTCGCTCGAGACCCTATGATTTTCGTGTCAATGCCATGAACAAGGGAAACTGTGCTCTGACATTCATAAAGGAAATACCGGCTTGGTAAATGGCGAAGACTTACGACTACCTTTTCAAACTCTTGCTAATAGGAGACAGTGGAGTGGGAAAGACATGCCTGCTGTTCAGATTCAGCGAGGACGCGTTTAACACCACCTTCATCTCCACAATCGGTCAGTTCACCGGTGATCTGGGTAGAAGGTAGCCTACCGACGGTGTCCCGTTATGCAGGACAATAGTGGTCAGATACAGTAAAGCTGTAGTAATTACATTTCTAGTGGCATTTGTATAGATACATTAGGTTTAAATAGCACCTGTGGTGTTTTTTAATCAATCATGTGATTATGTGTAAAACTAAAACATTTGGATAGGCCTTTGAATACATACAACTGTTCAGCTTGCTTATGTGGACAAATATTTATAAACAAATGTTTTTAGAGAGGCTGATATATATATATATATATATATATATACATATTTTATTTATTTGAACAGTATCTATTGTGTCTAAATTTGTATCTAAGTTTTAATTTGAAAAAAAAAAATAGTATCAACTAGTAACATATATACATTTTATTCTAGCATATAGATTATACCTATATCTCCCTATATATATATATATATATGTATGTATATATATATATATACAGATATAGCAAGGTGCACTGGAAACAATGCCGTCACCTCTGTGAAGGTGCAAGAGTCATATTTAGTTAATTTGCTGACCACAGCTATTTATATTTAAACCTGTGAAACCCGCTCACTAGTGGCTTTACAAGTTCATACAGGAGTCTATACAAGGGAGACATAAATATGTATTTAGATAAATAGGCATTTTGTGTTCACGCTGATGGACTCATGCCACTCAGTATAGATGTTTTGTTATAACATTTAGATTTAAAGCCATTAGCAGATGCTTTTGCCCATATAATGAGAGTCATTATTCCTTGACGGTGAGAAAGAAGGAACGTGCTTCTTGATGATGCAGAAAACTTGCGATTGATATCATATTGATACGTGTGCAGGGTGGAATATTTTCAAAAATATTTTCTGTATTTTTTCTGTCATCATGAACAAACAAAAAAAAGTAATGTGAAAAATACTTAACAAAAAAAAATACATACACTTTTAAAAATTAAGGTTCCAAAGGAGGGGATTCACAGCGATGTCACAAAAGTACCATTGTGGATTTTTTACTGAATGGTTCTTAAAATAACCTTTTTTTCTTAGTGTGGAGAACATTTTAGTCATCTAAAGAACCTTTTTTCCAGTATAAAGAACCTTTTATGAAATGGAAAGGTTCCATGAATGTACCATGAGGTTCCTAAACCATATGCTGATAAAGAACCTTTATTTTATTATTAATGTGACATCTATTTTTACATAAAACGAGACAATAATGCCCAATTTTCTTTTTTAATATCTTAATCTTATTTTATATCTTATCTTAATCTGCATCAATATCTTATCTTAATCTGCATCTTATACTATTTTAAATATCAAGTACATTTATCTTGCTTTAAAGATTTTTGACAAAATACTGCATGACAAAATTATTTTGCAGTGTGTGTGCGTGTGTGTGTGTGTGTGTGTGTGTGTGTTTGAATGTTGCACAGTTGTCTTTCGTTTGCCTGTACAGAGAGTTTAGTCTTTTCCTTTGTCAGTTTTTCCATCTGATTAAAACGCCCCCTCTGCCTTTGTTTCGATGCTATCTTGCAATGGGGTCTCTGAGCCTTGACTTTCTCTCAGACTTTAGTTATATTTGCTGTCCATTTATCTGTAACATTCCCTGGTGAAAAGCATACATTTTGCTGAACATTTTTGATGTTGGTGTGTTAGAAATCATCACAGTCAGTCTGCATGAACAACATTTTGGTGACAACATCAGGACGGGGTGCTGGGGAAAGTACGGTTCCTTTGTGCGGGGTCATAGTAGACTTGACCGTGAACAGAGGGCTGTACTGTTTGAATCCCCATCATGCTCTCGTGATATTCACTCAGCCCATCTCAGCATTCTTCTGCCAATGCAGCCGAGCTTTTGACTGGCATCTGCTTTCTTGTGCCAGGACGTCCATGACCCCAGTTGTGACCACAATACATACATCTCTGAGCGTCCCACCTCCGCTTCCTGTGACTGTGTGTGTTTCTCTCAGGGTTGTGATATTGCTTAACTACATTGCTTGATGAATTATATTCCTCATCGTAGTTGTAGCTTAAAGCTTTGGCGAGATTACTGAATGTAAGTTTGTTAAACATTTGTATCATTATGTTTCCATCCACCATTATGCGCATTTTGGGATATTGCATTAAAAAACGCTGGATGAAAACGCCAAGATGCGCATATATTTTTTTTAAACGTATATGCTCAACTAAATAGAATTTCTTTCTTTTAGAATACATTTCTTATCCAGTAAGAAAACATGATGGAAACACTTTTACCAAATAAAGTCCTTAACGTGCATCAAAAAAGACATGTGACTTTGTGATGGAACACCATACCTGGATCTCATTAATGGATTTCATTGCCAAGCATCTGAAATGCTAGTTTTATCATTCTAAAATGCTTGAGCAAAGTCTCGTCAAAGTGCTTCGTTATAATTAACTCCCATAATTGCATTCCTAAACAGCAGGCTCTGAAAATTAGATAACATGACCCTGTTTCGTCTGCGTGCTCTGAAGCTCGTAATTTATTATATACAAACATTATTATTTGCAGTGCCTTCTTCTACTGCAGCAAATTACACATTTCTTTGTGATATTTAGCGCAAGTTAATCAGGAAGTGATGATTTTGTTCTCTTCAGCTCAATGGATGGAAACGATGCATAATATGCAAATGTTTTATGCAATATTCCAATTTTGCGCACACGTTTAATTCATAACTCTGAATGGAAACACAGCTAGTGACTGAAACAACATCTTCTGAAGAAAATGTGGTGTTCGCTCAATCAAAACTTACCATCAAGGTTTTTATTCGTCACATACTCAATTATACAGAATATAACCAGTAGTGAAATGCAAGTGTATCACGATACAAAAGCTTTGTGGATGGTTATGAATAACTAATATAATGCTTGATAAAGGGCTTTTTATGCTCTTCATTGTAGCTGTAGCTAAAATAATCAAGTACTGAATTAGTGAATGTAAATGTAATAACCATGTGTCATTGACCAAAACATCTCTTTTACGTTTTCTGAAGAAAATGTGTTTTTTGCTCAGTCAAAACTCACATCCACTAAAGTCAAAGTGAGTTCTGTGTGAGCTGTGCTTCATACATCTCTATGCTATTGACGAGAGACAATAGGCGCTTTCGCACCGTGTAGTTCTAGCTACTAGATAGCATGGTGGTTCCTAGAGAACCAATTTCCTCCTTGGGCTGGTTTCCTGGTTGCATTCGACCAGGATCAGGAACTCTGAAGCAGCTGACAGCGATGACTTTATTCACAGCATTTATGCACGTCAATAACCGGTAAATGGAGCTGTTTTTGTTGTGTGTCGTGGGATAACGGAGATGGAATGTAAACGCACAATTTACGCGATTGAAAGACCATGAAAATCTGACTAAATCTCCTGTGACAACTTTGTTACATATCATCGAGTCTGAGAAAAGAACACAACACTGCAGACAAAATGTAAACGCCATTATCGCTGATTTCCATGTTCGTGGAATAAATAATTTTTAGAGGAGCTGTTTAACCCCAGGAACTGCAAACAGCTCATTATATCTTCCCCACTGCAGTGCAACGTTGATTGTACCATTGATTCCAGTGGTGCCACTCATTGAAGATCTGACGATGTTTCTCTTTTTCTCTGTTGCCAGGAATTGATTTCAAAATCCGAACTATTGAGCTGAATGGGAAGAAAATCAAGCTGCAGATATGGTGAGTTGTTTGTTTGTCATGAATATGCAGCGCTAAGTCCTGTTTTATATATGTCACATTATATCATCATTAACACTTCGCCTTCAGAGATATTTAAAGACGTGTAAACTGTTATTCACATCTTAAAAAGAATGAAGAAATCTGAATATAGAGATCAAAAGTTTTGACACATATGCAGAGTTGTGTTGCTTGTAAGTAGCTTTGAAGCTATTAAGATATTGTTGCTATTTCTAAAAGTTAAAAAGACACCTTTTGCATATTTATAATTACACTTTTTAATAAAGCTGTGACTTAGAACATTTAAAACATATTAGCTTTGTACTAGCTAAATGTACTATTGTACTACTAATGTACTTCGATGTACCTGCTTAAAACATCCATTTTCAAAATCTTTTAAGTAATATGTCAAATAGATGATAATATGTAACTATAAATGGTTAAATAAGTAATTTCTGATTCTGTTTTCCAGTTAGTTTGCAAGTTAAACAGTTAGTAAGCAAGCTTTGTTTACCCTTCGTCAATTAAACTGCTAGCGTAGCATACCAGTAACCTGCTATCATAGCATTTCACAAGCCCTATATTCTGCTAGTTTAGCATAAAACTAGCCTTTTAGTCAAATTTTGACCATTAGCAACTAGCCAAAGCTTAGCATACTTTAACTTCTTAGTCTGATAGCTTACATATACGTAAGTTACTACACTACACTGACTAACCTGCTAATATAGCATATGGCTAACCCACTGCTAACTTGTAATAGCCTGATCATTCATCTGTGAAGATTGATGATCTTACAAACCTAGAGTTACTAACAATACTGACAATAAATGTATAACCTGTATGTACTGTAAGTCGCTTTGAATAAAAGTGTCTGCTAAATGCATAAATGTAAATGATGAGTAAGAAGAATATCACATTACACGTTGTGGCTGGTCTTCCTGTTAACAGTCATAATGCCCACGCACCCTGTCCAGTTTGGTGACTAATGAAGGATGAGACGTGTCGTGCAGATAACAGTGTCATGGACAGGCTGTGCATCCGTACCTCTCTCTCTATCTACAGGATGTTTATATTAAAGCCTGGCAAAGAGCAGGGTGGGGTTCACTGTTAATGAATGTGAAGTGTTGAGGCCGAGCAGGGTGACAAAGGAAGGAAGGAACAAGGATGCATAGTATTTGCGTGTGACTGTCTGATTGTTTTACAGGGACACAGCAGGACAGGAAAGATTTAGGACGATCACCACGGCGTACTACAGAGGCGCTATGGTAAAACACTGCTGGCTACTACACTTGTATACAGTATATGTGAAAGTGAGGATCACTGAAGGTGGATGTTTCATATTTCTGCTTGCTTCGTTTTCAGGGCATTATGTTGGTATATGACATCACCAGTGAAAAGTCATTTGAGAACATTAAAAACTGGATACGCAACATTGAGGAGGTAACACTGAAGAGGAATGAGTTCACATATTGATTGTGTAGTGTTATAATTTAGATTATAAAACAGATTCTGATTGGTTAATACACTGCTGTCCAATCAAATTAGGGGCCACTGTGTAATAGGCTTGTTATCCACTCTATAAAGTTATATCAAATTTGTGACCATGGACCACAAAACCAGTCTTAAGTGTCAATTGATCAAAATTGCATACATCATCTGAAAGCTGAATAAATAAGCTTTCCATTGATGTTGTTAGGATTGGACAATATTTGGCCGAGATACAACTATTTGAAAATCTGGAAACTGAGGGAAAAAAAATCTAAATATTGAGAAAATCGCCTTTAAAGTTGTCCAAATTAAGTTCTTAGCTATGTATATTACTAATCAAAAATTAAGTTTATATATATATTTACGGTAGGAAATGTACAAAATATCTTCATGGAACATGATCTTTACTTAATATTCTAATGATTTTTTGGCATAAAAGAGAAATCGATTTCGACTCATAAAATGTATTTTTGGCTATTGCTACAAATATACCCCAGCGACTTAAGACTGATTTTGTGGTCCAGGGTCTCACATGATTTGTGTATTTGATACATTTGTTAGAGAATTTAATTTAATTTGACTGTAACTTGAAGCGCTGAACTTCTCAATGACTCATTTCAGCATGCATCATCTGACGTAGAGAAGATGATCCTCGGAAACAAATGTGACATGAACGACAGGAGACAGGTGTCCAAAGAGAGAGGAGAGAAAGTGAGGCCCCTCTCGTCTTACAAACCTAGAGTTTTCCATACAAATAATACATCATTTCAAAAGAATAATATCAAATAAATCTTGCAAAATAAGGAGAATAAGTAAAATTCATAAATGTCATTCTTGTATTATGATTGATACTGGATTTAATTTGAATGATATATATATATATTTTTTATTAAATATTTTATCTAATGTTTTTTTTTTTTTGTTTCGTTTATAACTCTTGTCATCTTTTACTTTTTGTCCAGTTGGCAATTGATTATGGGATCAAGTTTTTGGAAACAAGTGCAAAAACCAGCATAAATGTTGAAGAGGCCTTTTTCACCCTTGCCAGAGACATTATGGCTCAACTTAACAGAAAAATGGTGAGTGTTTTGTTGTTGTAAAACCGGCAACCCCCCCCCCCCAAAAAAAAACCAATAAACATAATAAAAACTGTATTTAAATATATATACTTTATCATTATTTGTACTAAAATGATTTGTACAAATGATTAAGAAAAAAATGATATGTGTCATGAATCATTACAATAAAACACGTTTTAGAATGATCACTATGGGTAAAAAATTAATTGTATAACTGCTTTTAGTTTGATATTGGTTGCGGGTAAAACATTGGTTTACAATTGCACTTAGTTTGATTGCCCCTAAATAAAAATAAATAAATGTAATTGTGACTTTTTATCTCACAATTCATTATATCTAATGAAAAACTCACAATAATAAGATATAAACCTGTAATTCTAAGAAAAAAGTCAGAATTGCAGTTTACATCTCACAATTCTGACTTTATTACTCACAATCGCGAGTCTATATATTTTTTTGAAAAATATGTTTAACAAAGCAAAATTAAAATGTTTCTATCTTTCTGTTGACTAGAATGATGGTGGTCAAGCAGATAGCGGAGGTCCGGTGAAGATTTCAGAGAAGCGCTCTAAAAAGCACAGCATGTTTAAGTGTGCTCTGCTGTAACGCTTTTACAGCAAGTGTATACAGTACGTTCACTCGCTGTGTGTCTGCGGCAGCCAGAAATGTTCTGCTGGTATAACATATCACACGAGTCCTGCAAAGAGCTGGACTATCAGGCTCCAGAACAGATGAAGGTTCGTCTTTCCAAGCCCTTAAAGTCAAGATGGAACGGAGGAATGATGCAGCTTTGAGAGATTTAGTCAGTTCACTCGGTGGTAGAGTCACAATGGGAAGCGTTTCCTTTGTTGTGTGGTGATGATTGTGTCAAAAGATAATAGATCAAATAAGATTTTTTTTTATATTCTATATGGACACAGCACATGCTGTCTTAAAACATTTGCTGCTGAAGGCTTAGATGTATCATGTACAGTATTTCTGAATTAGTCAGTCAGTGAGTCTGTCTTGTTGTAATATGTTCCTGGGTGTCTTTTATACAGTGTACTGTGTTCTTGCACTGGTTCAAAAAATGTAATAGAGCAAATCTGTAAAAAACATTTTTTTTGCAGTGGGTTAAAGGGATTTTATATGTGTTTTCAATGAGCTCTCCTCACAGGCATGTCCATGTATAGCACAGACGGAAATCAATCCATCTGCAGGAAGGTTGTAAAGATAGCACATGATGGCTGTAGAGCAAGATGAGTGAAGGAACATCTTCAGATCAGGTATCAAAGAGAACACGTCTTACTTGGCAAAATCACTGTCACCTGTAGTGTGTCTGACACAGCTAAACCTGAGAAATTGTGCCTGTGTTGTGCTGTTGATCCTTAGCTTTAGGGTGATAAAATATAGGGTTTATATTCGAATTCTGTCTAGCACTGATTTGTGAAAATTGTCACATTTTGTTAATAAAAAAATTATCATTAACTATTTAATTAGCATTTAAATTGTTTACATGTTTATGAAAATACCACTAACACATGTTTAACGAAAACTGAGCTTTTTTTTTTAAATTCCAGCCTGAAAATTCTTATTTTAGATATTTTTAATTTGTTGAACAATGACATCCAGTGCATAATGTTATATATTCAATGTACAAGCAACCTGTATTTACTGTTTACATATATCTCACCATGGGCTCTTAAAAGAAATATACAGTTGCCAAAAAGAGGTATGCTTGTTTTTGTTTTGTTTTTTTTGGCTTGTACTGTGATTATGTGTAGTTGTTTTAGTCAAAGAATGTAACTGGTTAAATCAGCACTCTTGTTTTCAAACGTGTGAGACATTTCGTTCTCCTATTCAAACTGCACTGATAGTTGTTTCAGAAGAAGTAGTACAGATTACAGCAATAAAATGTCCCCATTTGGGGAATCCTCTCTTCTGACTATGTGCTGATATTGGGGACCTTAATGCCTTGAAACTGGATCCATTAATCTGAGTTGGACTGTTTAAATGTTCGAAATACATTTTTGGTGATCGTCATTTCTCTTTGACAAATGTAGCATATATCATGACCACTGATATTCAGATGGGACCATTGTTATGCATGTATTTTCTTTAATATTTGTGATTGTATAACCAAATTTTTAAGCGATGACGTGGTGTTATTGGACTCTATAATGCTACCTGTTTCCTGAAAAGCTACAGTATGCTTATTTAAATGTGTTGAAACCTTAACAAAGAAAATGTGAAGTGTTGTTTTGTTAATTATAGACTTTTATACTACATATAACCAAAGTAAATTCTGTATAAACATGTCTTCAGCTTATTTTTTTCTCATCTAAAGTTGTCTTTATTTTTCCAGCAGTTCATCATCCAGAACAGCAGATGGTGCTATTACACAGTCTTATTCCCACAATAAACAGAATGCACCACTCACATAAAATGCTAACTCCAAACATTTTGCATTGAGGTAGACTCATTTTGTCCTTTGACTAGTTCAGTTTGCATAGCCTTACTTTTTAGCCCATAAATTGTCATAATACTAATCAAATGTCAATGTCATTTTACCAGTCAAAAACATCTAAACCATAATACATAAATTACAAAGCAGTGAGCAGGGATACATACTGTCACAATGTATTTTCTACCTTAAATACATATAATGATGGAAATACTTTAAGTGCAAGCACACAAATAACGGATAGTTGAGACTATGGCTTCAGAGATTTGCTACTGCATTAACTTGATCATGGCACCTGAGTGCATGGTGTTAATGTAAGTATATAGTGTTATAGGTGGATACAGAATTGAATATGTGTGTGATTCTTGTCTGTTGAATCTCTGTTCTTATTGGACTCCCTCTGGGGTGTCTGGCTGCAGTTCGTTTGATGGTGCATCGTCTGTTGTCTTCTGTGCTAGTTTACCTGGATCATCAGGAGAGTCTCCAAATGTTCCAGGAAGGTCTCTTTCACTTATTGATCCGTGGGTTCTTTTCAAGCTGTTTCCTACGGACTTGCAAGGTTTTGTGGACCAGCTTTTAGATCTTCCAGGGAGGAACATTGTGTCTTCTGGCAGAAGCAGATGGCTACCATCAGCTTGGACTTCAGAATCAAAGGGACCTTCACTTGTTGGTATCTCCTCTGTTTGCTCTCCGTCTTGCTTCTCTGAACTTTCCTCCTTTCCAAGACCTCCTTCAGGATCATCTGGTTCCGTTGTCTTTTCCTTCTCACTATCTTTCAGGCATTTGTCCACATTGTCACTCCCTTCTTCCTGATTTACCTGATCTACGTCAAGCGATGCCTGTCTTCCAGTCATCTCTGCTGAGTGTAGCTCTTCACGCTCTCTTATCCCATCTTCAATAATTGACTGATGTTCTTCATGATTCACTGATCCACCTGAACTCTCTATTGTCTTCTCCCTGTCTTGCATTCCCATCTCATCTATACTGTGTCTAGAAGAAACTCTCAGCATTTGTTGCTCAGGTTGGTCAGAATGTTGCTCTACCTTGAAACTGTTGCTAAACTGGTCAATCTGTTCTACCAAGGGTCTTACCATTGACACCTTTGGCATCTGACCAAAAAGACTAGGGTGTACTTTATACTCATAGCCAGCACTCCAACGTCTTGTAGCTGGAGACTCATCCGTTCCTTCTCCTTCTTGATTTGGTTCCCTTCCACTTGCTTGATCAAATGAGATTGTGCTCCAACACCTTCGTACAGGGGACGGGGATGTGCTTTGTATTTCTACGGGATAATATTTAAAAGCTTTCACCTTTTCTAGAGGGTAGGAGGTAGTCGCCTGCAGTTTTGCTTTCTCCATCATCAAGGCTTCTTTCAGTGCGGCTTTATCCGAAGAAGTCTGGTTGTCAGGAACTGTAGATTTTAGTGATTCTGGCTTTGTCCCTTCAACCTCAACATCCTTATCACAAGGGAATATTCGGATGTCCACACATGAGCCAAGGCGTCTTTTTACCCCTGGAATATCCACCTCTAGATTCTGGCCATATTCCTTTGTGTTTAGGTTTGTCGTGCTTATTGTTTTACTCAGATCTGCCTCTTTCTCCTCCGGTGGACGGTCATCAGCACCCAGGTAATAGCGGTAGAGGCTGTACCCATCAGCACTGTTGATGCTACTGTGACGTTGGAGAGAAGAGGGGTCGCAAATAGAGGAGGCCGATGAGCGTGTCCGGGTGAGTTCGGAGTGGTCGATTCCCACCAGTCTTTCCAAGGCATTCACCATTCGGCCATTAATGTCTTCCAGCTGGGACAAACGAAGGTCCACTGTCTGAAGAGAGGCCTTCATTGTGTTCTCCCTCTCATTCACCTCCTCAAGGCGCATGGACATGTTCTCCACCCTGAACATGAACAAGAAGATCATATAAATGTGATGACTGACTAGTTTGTACACTAGGATTTAAGAGTTTTACCCGTATTCCTGTACTTAAATTACCTTTCATTTGTAACCTTGATACGTTCATCATTTGAGGACTGTTGCTCATCTTCTTTCTCCCTGAAATATTCCTCCACACATTGCTCCTCAAACTCATACAGCATCTTCAGCTCATCCAGGGTAAGAATAAGCTCTTTATGAGGTAAAGACAGAATACATGCAAATATTTATCTTAAAGTCGTTTTTACTCATTTGAACACCTGTATATTGATAATTTATAATTTGGTGTAATTATTTTATGAAACTCACTTAATCCTTTATCCTTTTCATCCAGTTCTCCCTCTTTTTTCTTACTACAGCGACAGCAGAGTTTGCGAAAAAGGATGTAGAGGTGGCTAAAGATAATCATTGGTGGAGGCAGCACAGGCCTGTCATGGAAGGTCATGATGAGCTGATATCTCTGAAACTTCCACACCTGGTTCGAAATGGACTTAACCTCAAAGAATGTGTTGCTTTAATGAGAGAAAACACATAGCAGTAAACCAACACCACTGAACTGTTAAAAGATATACACCAATGAGGACATTTTTGTAAAAACCAATAGCCACAAATTGTTTGGTTTTGGTCATCAAAACCATGAAATGGTAGCATTCTTACTTGAAGACAGCAATGAGCAAATTCACAAGCAGGATGTTGGCGACTAACAAATAACATGCCATGAGGGCCGGAGTCAGCCAGGCTCCAGGGATGCAGGGTGGAAACCTTTTCCCTTCCTCATCATATAGATTTTCTCCACAGGGAGCTGTTTAAAAAAGCTTTCTTGTTACATTATAGCACCAACAATTTGTTTCACATTCACAACTATTCCGATGCCACTTTACTATTAGTAGTAGGATTATTTTTGATTGAAAACAGTGTTTATTATTGTGTCAAATGTTTATAGATTTGCTTACGGTTTATTTCCATTGCGTAAACTTGAGCACATTCCAGAAGGGCAGAATAGACACAAATAGTCAGTTAATTCAAGTGGAAACCAGAAACAAGAACAAAGTATGCAACAAGAATGAATAAAATCCAACATCTTAATCAACAGAAAGGCAGGATAATCAACTAGAAACTGCTGCAATGTTTATGGCAGAGAAATGGCATACAGCCTGAAATACTGAAATAACGTCTCAGGTTACATATGTAACCATAGTTCCCTGAGAATGGGAACGAGACGCTACGTCCTCTAGGGGCGCTATGGAACGCCCAGCGTGACCGGTTACCTGAAGCATGATTAAAAACACCCAATGCACTTGACATTGGCAGGTGGACGCCTATGACGCAAGCTAACGAGCATCTGCGAGCATAAAAGGCACCTGTGGAACACATCATCCTCTTTTTTCAAGGGGACCGACAGGAATGCCCGAGCATGGCCCAGAGTAGCGCCTCGTTCCCATTCTCAGGGAACTATGGTTACATATGTAACCTGAGACGTTCCTTCGAAGGGAACTTCTACGCCACGCCCTCTAGGGACGCTATGGGAACGCTTATGCCCACGCCGCCATGCTGAGGGAAAGAGTGTCCAAAAGCTGGATTCCTAAGTCACAGACTTGAGGAACACCATCCCTGGCCAGCAGAACTAGGGTCAAAAACCCTCTTTAGGCCAGCTCAAAAGCTCGCCATCATAGACTAGCTCACGAGTATGGTTCTCGGGTGGAAGTCTCAGAAAGTGACTCTCAGATTGAGAGGAGACTTCTACACTCGACGCTATGAACAGCTAGTGAGGCTCAGGACAGAGCATGCACGTAGTACTGCCTAAGCGGAGCTCTGGAGAGCAGAGGCTTCGGTAGAATGACTCTCTTAAATGAGAGGAAGCCTAACACTCGATCCAGGTAGGGGAACTCTCAGAGTGGAGGTCTCAGCATAACGACTCTCTAATTGAGAGGAGACCTGGCTACACTCAGCGCCAGAGGCAGTTAGTGAGGCTCAAGAAAAAGCCTGTGCATAGTGCTGCCTAAGCGGAGCTCTAGAGAGTGGAGGCTTCAGCAGAATGACTCTCTGAGAGGAAGCCTAGCAACACTCAACCTTAGTTGGGGGGCTCTTAAGAGTGGAGGTCTCAGCACACCGACTCTCTAAGCGAGAGGAGACCTGACTACACTCAGCGCTAAAGACAGCTAGTGAGACTCACAATAGAGACTACGTACTAAGGTGCTGCCTAAGCGGAGCTCTGGAGAGCAGAGGCTTCAGTAGAATGACTCTCTTAAATGAGAGGAAGCCTAACACTCGATCCAGGTAGGGGAACTCAAGAGTGGAGGTCTCAGCATAACGACTCTCTAATTGAGAGGAGACCTGGCTACACTCAACGCCACAGGCAGTTAGTAATGCTCAAAAAGGAGTCTACATTCTCCTATTACTGCCAGACGGAGCTCTGAAGAGTGGAGGCCTCAGCAGGACGACTCTCTAACGAGAGGAAGCCTAACAACACTCAACCCTAGTTGGGGGGCTCTTAAGAGTGGAGGTCTCAGCATAACGACTCTCTAAAGCGAGAGGAGACCTGACTACACTCAGCGCTAAAGACAGCTAGCGAGGCTCACAATAGAGACTACGTACTAAAGGTGCTGCCTAAGCGGAGCTCTGGAGAGCAGAGGCTTCAGTAGAATGACTCTCTTAAATGAGAGGAAGCCTGACACTCGATCCAAGTAGGGAACTCTCAGAGTGGAGGTCTCAGCATAATGACTCTCTAAGTGAGAGGAGACCTGGCTACACTCACGCCAGAGGCAGTTAGTGTGGCTCAAGAAAGAGCCTGTGCATAGTACTGCCTAAGCGGAGCTCTGGAGAGCAGAGGCTTCAGTAGAATGACTCTCTTAAATGAGAGGAAGCCTGACACTCGATCCAAGTAGGGAACTCTCAGAGTGGAGGTCTCAGCATAATGACTCTCTAAGTGAGAGGAGACCTGGCTACACTCAACGCCAGAGGCAGTTAGTGAGGCTCAAGAAAGAGCCTGTGCATAGTACTGCCTAAGCGGAGCTCTAGAGTGGAGGCTTCAGCAGAATGACTCTCTTAAACGAGAGGAAGCCTAGCAACACTCAATCCGAGTAGGGGAGCTCTTAAGAGTGGAGGCCTCAGCCTGGCTACACTCAACGTCAGAAGCAGTTAGTGAGGCTCCTCAGAGCCTACCTCCTTTACTGCCATAGACGGAGCTCCGAAGAGTGGAGGCTTCAGCAGAATGGCTCTCTACTGAGAGGAAGCCTAACAACACTCAACCCTGGTTGAGGGGCTCTTAGAGTGGAGGTCTCAGCATAATGACTCTCTAAAGCGAGAGGAGACCTGACTACACTCAGCGCTACAGACAGCTAGCGAGGCTCACAATAGAGCCTACATACTAACGTGCCGTCTAAGCGGAGCCCAGGAGAGTGGAGGCTTCAGCAAAATGATTCTCTTAAACGAGAGGAAGCCTAGCAACACTCAATCCGAGTAGGGGATCTCTTAAGAGTGGAGGCCTCAGCCTGGCTACACTCAACGCCAGAAGCAGTTAGTGAGGCTCCTCAGAGCCTACCTACTTTTACTGCCAGAGACGGAGCTCTGAAGAGTGGAGGCTTCAGCAGAACGGCTCTCTACTGAGAGGAAGCCTAACAACACTCAACCCTGGTTGAGGGGCTCTTAGAGTGGAGGTCTCAGCATAACGACTCTCTAAAGCGAGAGGAGACCTGACTACACTCAGCGCTACAGACAGCTAGTGAGGCTCACAATAGAGCCTACATACTAACAGTGCCGTCTAAGCGGAGCTCTGGAGAGCGGAGGCTTCAGCGAAATGACTCTCTTAACCGAGAGGAAGCCTAGCAACCCTCCATCCTGGTTCAGGAGCTCTTAGGAGTGGAGGTCTCAGCATAACGACTCTCTAAAGTGAGAGGAGACCTGACAACACTCAGCGCTAGAAAACTAGCAAGGCTCACAATAGATCCTACACACCAATAGTGCGCTCTAAGCGGAGCTCTGGAGCGTAGGCTTCAGCAGAATGACTCTCTTAAATGAGAGGAAGCCTAGCAACACTCGATCCAGGTACAAGAGCTCTTAAGAGTGGAGGTCTCAGCATAACGACTCTCTAAAGTGAGAGGAGACCTGACAACACTCAGCGCTAGAGAAAGATAGCAAGGCTCACAATAGATCCTACACACCAATAGTGCGGTCTAAGCGGAGCTCTGGAGAGCGGAGGCTTCAGCAGAATGACTCTCTTAAATGAGAGGAAGCCTAACTACACTCGATCCAGGTTAATTTTTTTTTTTTTTTTTTGCAAGCGCCCCTAGGGTGCATCGCGCATCGACGCATATCCGCGCCCCGCCTCCCCTCGATGTCAGCATGATTAACATGCTTATACCGATGGATGCGGGCTGAATATGGTTTACGATCTTACTATGAATATCTGGAGAAGGAATGGGAGGCTCACGGGAGCTGGGAGGTTATGCCAGAGAGAGATCGCTCATCAAGTCTACTGCGAGCCACTCCCCCTTTTCCGTGCATCCACTGTAGGTTTACCCATCAGAAGCGCACATTTCATAACCTCCAGCAGCTCTACATCGCGGGAAGCACACCATGAGCCAGCAAAGCACTTTCTGCTGGATCAGAAGATGTAACAGACAATACATCTTCCTCCCGCAGTTCACTCTCGTCAGCCGCTGTCGAGCGCGAGATGAAAAATTCCTCTCTCTCAAAACTCGTTCGCAAGCTTCATCTGCGATCGCCGCGAACTCAGTCTCTTCACTGCCTCAGCAGCGACTGGACCCGAGCGGCGGGGGGCAGATGATCGCCCCAATTCTCTCGAGAAAAAGGGACAACTGAGGCGGAGCTTTCCCACAGAAAAAGGCTCACAATGAACACACTCCATTCCCTCGAGAACAGGCGCGCGTGCTCTTCGCCCAAACACATAATGCATAGATCGTGTGTGTCATCTAGTGTCAGACAATGCTGACACGGATCGACACACCTCCTAAAGCGCTTCTCAACAGACATATTTCTACTCACACTTCAGAAACAAGGTCCCCTGAAGGAAAAAAGAGGATGATGTGTTCCACAGGTGCCCTTTTATGCTCGCAGATGCTCGTTAGCTTGCGTCATAGGCGTCCACCTGCCAATGTCAAGTGCATTGGGTGTTTTTAATCATGCTTCAGGTAACCGGTCACGCTGGAGGCGTTCCCATAGCGTCCCCTAGAGGACGTAGCGTAGAAGTTCCCTTCGGAAGGGAACCACAATTTGACAACACATTTTTCTGTCACTATATTAGTGAGGTGTTAAGAAGGTGGCTCAGACTGTTAAAGGACATCTATCTACCCTGGATGCAGGAAACAAAATCTTACTATAAATTCTGGTCTTACGGTCTATCGAATCTGCAAACACCTCTCCATAGATCATCCAATAAGGCATGTAGAAGATGTTGCGAGCCAAGCGCCATGTGGGCTCCTCGTCTGGGTGGAGGATAGCCTGCCGTGCCACACCGAAACTCATCAGGATCACCAACATGATCACCACAAAGTACAGCATGTCAATCATCTGCAAGAGAGGTGGCAGCTTATTGAAGTCAAAAAGTCCATATAGTTGACAATCAAGTGTACAAGGTCTAAAAGTATAACAGATTTAATCAAATTAATTGCATTACCATTTTCCCAATCATCATGACGTAGGGTCCTAGGTACTTGTTGACTCCAAATATGTCCAGTACGCGGACATACCAGAAGATAATGTCCACGCAGTAGATCACACGACCATAGCCCATGTAAGGTTCACTTTGCAGCCTAAATAGTAGCCCAAGCAAGAAGGTTGAGATGGCCGCCAGGTCTGTGATGTTCCAGTACTCTTCCAACCACACGTTTATCTTTTGCTTGAGCTTGCCTGGTTCTGACATCAAAATCTGGAGGAGATAGTACCAGATAAATATACAAGCTGATCCTTTGATATTAGGTTTGGGTTGTTTGCACTGTTTTTGGTCTAGAGATGTGGCTGCAGTGGTGTTTAATGAGAGATTTACATCTTTACCTGTCTGACTTTCTCAAACCCCAAAGTGATGATGTATGAAATGACGATCCACTCTTGTAAGGATGGCCAACGCTCCATCTTCACCAGTACTATATAATTGTACAGCATGAGATAGCCAAGGTAGGATATCTGTCCAATGCAAACCGATTTTGGATTTCAATATAGTGTTATTTATTGTTTTAAAAATAATATGGTAAAATAAAATATTCTATAATATATTCCACTCAATCATTTCAGAGCATTTCCCTGTCTATGGCCCAAGATTATGGGATAGACCCTAAATAAGACAAACAGTTTAGAAAATGGAAGGACGGATACATTTTTACTCACAGTATTGAACCAAAATTTGGTGAAAGGGGCATTGTAGAACTGATAGATCTTTGTTCCAATAGGAATCCGTCTCATTTTCATGTTACCTTCCTCCTCGTCGCCTTTCTTAGAGACTGCATCTGCATTGGCATCCTAGATGTACATGAGGTGGTTTTACAACAGGCACAATTAATAGAAACAGCATACTCTCTTAAAATCTAAATCACCCAAAAATCCTGGATTTGTTTTAACCAGACCAAACATAAGATTAAGAAGCCACTTGATTCAGCATTAACCTCTGCGCTAGAGTTCCCGTACTGTTTTTCCCCACAGGACTAACCATAAATACTGAGTTTTTATAGACTGTAAAATAATAGAGTATCTGCAAGCTACATATGCTTTCTATTATTTAATCATTTCACTTTCTATCTACATCATGTGTGGATGTGTCACGCAAGACCTGTGTTTACTGATGGATTAAGCTCATAATTATGTCGGGCCAAGAGCTTTCAGTTATGTACGCTACACTGATCTAATAAAGGAGTGGTTTGTTTAAATAGAAGGAGTGGTGCAGTTTTTACCCGGCCAGACTTATCATCATCCTTGGTCTTCCTGTCCTCACTATTTGCAGTGACTTGATGAGACACGTCATCACCCAGACGGAAATCCAACAGCAGGATTAAAGGTGGGAAAATGAGGCTGAATATCACCTGGAGTTAGCAGAAACAGAAGAAAAAGGCAAATTACAATCAAGAAATAACTTACAACAAATGATCTATAGTTGTACAGAAAACCGAGACAAAAATAATCAGGAAGATGTTGATTTGTTGCAGTACATGTAACACTTAATGCAATGACTTTATAAAATATAAGACTTCCTGCTCCAATTTAAGATCATTTTAATTAAAAGGCCTCCAGTAACCCTGGAAATATCAAAAGAAATTGCCTCACCTTCAGTCCTGGATTTTTACCCATCCTCAAGCTGCCCATCCACATGTCAGTGAGGAGCATCTGGCAGCAGGTGTGGGCTATGAAGTCTCTGTGCTTGGCAGCCACTGCCAACTTCAGACAGGTAGAGTTACTCCAGTTCTTTAACTCGTAAGTCAACAGTTTCATGGCTAGCTGCTCATCATGTTTGTAGGACTGATCCAGCAACTCATAGGCCAAGGTTCCAAACTCTCTAAAATGGCCAGAAGAGTAATTTTACAGTGTAGACATAGATTTTATTTTCCAAAGTTTATTAATAAAACCAACTGTTTTGTTTTAACACTGTAAAACAATTCAGAAAAAAACACTTTGCATAACATTTTAGCATTTTGCCTTTTCCCCCTCATAGGTTGTACATTAATAAAATCTTATTTGTGAACCAGACTTGAAAGTGATTTTACATTCACTTACTTGGAGTTGTTATCGAGATTCTGGGATATGTCGTCCACCATCTCACTCTGAGACGACTCATGAGCCATGGCTTTGAGGAGCTTACAGGCCACCAGAGCTTTAGCCATACCCTCCTCGCCCCTTTGCCACAGGAACAGAGACATCTTCTGCCTTTTCATCAGCACTGCCCAGACCATCAGTTCATGGAAGGGATAATGGAAGCGGCAGACCTCTGGGTCATCCACATCAATGTCCTCCTCTTCTTCTTTCTTCTTCTTTGGCTTCTTCTTGCCTTTTGTCCTGGGCTCATCATCCTAATGAGGTACACAGGATATTTATATTAACAGAGATATTGGGTGATCTTTCTTAGAATGTAATTTAAAGAAGTTCAAATTTGATGTGTACCTCCATTCCAAGCAGCTTTAGGGCTTTAGGCTGGAAATAAAGGGACATTAGATTACTAAGACTATTTGTGCACACTTAAAACATTTAGTGATTTGAGTAATCTCTGTTTTACCCTCTTTAGTCCATAAAGATTGTTATAAAGAGCTCGGAAGTTTTTCCTTGTGTAGTTACAGCGATAGGCTCCACCCATCAGGAACTCCACCACCAGTCCAATGTCGATCAATGTGATTTGGTAATCGGGTGGGAGATTCCCCTGAAATAAAAAGAACAAAAGTAATTTTTCCTGAAATGTTTGTCAAGTTAAGTTTCATGAAATACATGCATTACATACAATTTTATTTGTATACTTTCTTCAGAAAACGTCAGCAGTGAAGTTGCTTTAACCAGAATTCAAAAGTCAGACAGCTTTACCTTTTTAACATCTCTCACAACAATATGTAGAGTGTTGACAGGACCAAGTTTCTGATAAACACAAAATAACACAGATTGCATATGATTGAGTAACAGAATTATGAGCAATATCAAAAAATATGACAGCAGGGCCTGTCTTTTTTCTGTGGATTAATGAATTGCTCTCATGCTCTATTGTACTTCCTTTGTGATAAGCTCCAAAATGATAATGGTTACAGTGCTTACAGTGTTGTATAACTCCTCCAATCGAGGGATGGTTAGAAAATGGTGAATGTTTACACCGTTTTCTAGCATGAGCTTGACAAAATCCACTCTGTCCAGAACCAACGCGTCCATCATGGCCTGCTCGAGGGAATTCACCTGAAGAGGGCAACAGCGAGTGAGAAGCTAAGTAGAATGCTAAGCTTGCTGAAACACTAAACTTAAAGATAAATTACCTACTTCATATACTGTATGTGCTACATTAATTTTCTAGATTAACCAGTTGTGAATTTAGGAAAAGGTGGACTATAAACCATCTCTCACATGTCTCACTTACGTGTACTAGTATTTACTATATGCCAAAAAATAATGATAAGCAAGCTGCAAACATCCTATAATTCAATTCCTAAACAAATGATTCTTATGAGCCGCATCTGTTCAGGTAATCAAAAACCTACAACACACACTAAAGTCTGATTTACAATCAAATGACTCTTATGAGCTGGTTCTTTTAAATAATATGTATCAAAGACTCAAGAACTCTGGAGTTACTGGATAAAATCAGTCTGATGAATCTTTTATGCAAGTTTTTAGGAAGCACTTTAGTAATACCAGTAAGAATTCATATACAAATGAATGGTGAATTTATATGAGATATTTAGGGGAAATCTAAGCAAATGAGTTGCACTCTCTTACCCAGTTCATTAGTTCTAACTTTCTGGGGTCAGTTTCCTCTGGTTGTTCTGGTTTGGCTTTGCCTCCTTTGCCTTTTTCCTCTTGCCTTTCCTTTGGTACGTTGAGTTGGTCCTTTCTGCTTTTCCTGAGATGGTGCTGTGCTGGTGGAGATGGCAGCAAGGGCGCTTGCAGGCTATGAAAACAAACATTTTAACTTTAGAAAGTCTCTGTGAAATAAATATTTTCTTATTTCTTGGATGTAGTTTATTTCACATACCGGTAGATTGTGTCCATACACAAAGATTTGGTTGCGTGCTATATCCACTCTATTCCAAGCCAGAGCCAAGCTCAGCTGATCTGGAGCGGATGCGTTTGTTCCTGAATTACAACACACATTATAGTTCATTTCTAACCATGAATCAAATCTGTGGTATTTCAGAAGGTCTGCATATTCACAATACCTTTTAGTAACGCAGTGAGGATAGCCATTTCAATGTCATCTTGTCCCTCAGCGCCCAATCTAAACACTGTTATCTACACATACCAAGTTAGACGGGGCATCAACACTTTAATATACATACATTTATTTTTGGGTGAGGTTTATGAATGAATTGCTGGTGAAAATAATGGAAAATGTGTTTTTTAGGATGAATGCTTTGTTTAATTGTATTAGCATTAGCGGGGCGTTCTGCATAACTAGCTTATTTCCCTCTCAAATTAAGTAATACTGCTTTCCTTGTTTAGGATGTCTAGTATCAAATGCAATTACCTCAAAGTTGCAGTCACATGTATGTTAATTTTAAATGTAATCACGTTGGCATGGACTAGTGGCCCTGTTCCAAGACATTCCTGAGTGTTAGCATGCATTGCTAATGAGAGACTTATGGTAGAGTCTGGGCTTTTAGACTAGGCTACCTCATGGCTGCAATGGGAGGGGTGCCATTTTAAATTGAACTCTTTATAATATTTTGAGAATGAATGCTAGTTCATTTCATGTTTAATATCTTGGTTTAAAAAAAAATTGGATTTAAGGAAACACTAGCATGCTTGTTTTCGTTATAGCATCTGTTAAGCTGTAGACATGTTTAATAGTAGGCTTGAAAGTTGTAGATTTATGTATCTAATATCCATTTAATGGAAATGCTTGTGTACATATGTGGACATTTGAGCTCTTAACATACATTAGCATTGGCATTTACTGTAAAAACAGTTTTACTGTTGTGGAAGGCCATTACACTATCTAATGCCAGACAACAAGATGTGATGTCATTGAAATAAGCGGAGGAGATGTTCAGTGAGGATTAGAGAGAAATGGATCCACCCTCTTTCCCCCCATCTGCTCATATTCAGGAACATGGAGAATGAACATAGTGGGTCGGCAAGAACAGGTGGCACTACACTGATCCTAGTCCAGATGTATAGAGATACAGATTATCTCCTGTCCTGAGGCAGTATTACAAATACTTAACATCACTTAGCCTCAGTTAAAGCTGCACCGGCACAAATATTACACATTAACCAAGCTCCCAGAGTGCACTGGGCCATCCTATAGGTGATATATATAGTCTATAGGCAAGTATATAGTGATTGTGAAGTCTGTTCTAACATATGAAGTCTGAAAGCACTTGTTAATCACAACGGTCTCATATCTGAAGCAAAAGAACTAGTCGCTCCTGATATGAAAGGATGTGATGTGATTTGATGTTTTGTACCGGCTAATACAACTAGGGAGCAAATGTAGATGGATATATGAGAGAGACACATGAATAAAGACACATGACAAAATGAATAATGAATGGACATGTTTATTGATGAAAGGTTGCACAAAGAGTTCAAAAAATATGAATAAAACATTTTATTCTTAGTTGTTTTTATATGTATATTATTATGTTGTTTTAAATGTATATTTGAAAAATAATCTAAAACCAGCCTTGGTTGATTTGCTGATCTTTAGTCTGGTCTAGCTGGTCTCCCAGCCTGGCCAAATTGGTCTTAAGCTGGTCTCCAAGCTGAAAAGCATCCAAAGCCAATCTAAAACAAGAAGACCTGACCAGAATGAGAGACCCACTAAGACTATCTTAGGCTGGTTTAAGCAGAGAGTGGGTTTGTGTTGATGGATGTTGGTCTACAATTGTTACATGATGTTACATCACTGTAGATACTTACCAACTCCCTCTTCTTCATGCATTCAATGACCATGAGCAGAATTTGCCCTGACTGCATTTTGTTGTAGTTAAAGGTTTTCTGGATGGTGACCAGCAGTTGCTCTTTTGCGTCCTCGTTTATCAGTCTAAAAAATACAATTCAGTTGTGATAATGAATAGTTTTGTCAACTGATTCTCAGTCGTTCTATTAAAGATATGTCAACACTAGAAATGTATGGGATAATGTACATCTAGTTAGTCATTTCTAGACATAAACCTCTACATAGGTATCTGGACTCCTTCAGGGTGAATCAAAAGGTTCAACTAAACAAATTCATTATTTAATTAGTTCTCAATTAGATCGATGTTTCAACATATGAACAAAGAATGTTGTGATAGATCATTTAGAATCAAGTATTCCAGAGATCTGTGTAATAATGACTATTAATACTCACCCTTCAATCTCAGAATATTTGTGGGCGAAGGAAATAATGTCAGAGGCTCGACCACTGCCATCGCAAACCACTACAGGCACAGGTGGTTCCTCGCGCAGGCTTTCCAGAACAATCGAGATCACATTGGGACCCCCCTCCACAATCAGACACACCACCGGTACACCCTGGCCCAGTCCTAACATGCATACACAGAAAAAAAGCAATTCACTTACCTAAATGTTTGGAATGTCTTGGTACTACAGGGATTGTGCACATATCAATATAATACTATTACAAAACATTAGCCTGAATGTTTGAGCCTTTTAGGTGTTTTGCGCTGTAAATCTTATTTTCAATTACTCGAAATTGCATGCACATAAAAAAATCAAAAAGCGCTTTTGTGATTAACAAAAGGAGAGGTATTTAAAAGTGGGGAGTACAATCATTTTAATTTGACTCTCCTGGGTCTGATCCCAGATGACGATGTGAGTGGTGACAGCTGAGCCTCCCTTTGCTGTCCCTGCCTTATCACAAGCTCCAGGCATAGGATGACAAAGGGAAACCCACAGGTCACAGACACCAAAGCCTTGATCAAATCTAGAATGGCTAGAGCATATCTCCAGTGGTCCCTGACCCCATGAACTCCATTACGAATAATCAGAATATATCGTCATTCAAACCCTTAGCATGCTTTCAAACATGCCCTCTTAGGATCAGAGGTACATCAGACCAAAAGTCAGATAAGATTTGCTGATGCTACCGCACTTACGCGTGTTAATCTTCTGGAGGGAGATGTGTTTTTCCAACTGCCTGCGTATCTTAACCTCCGCCCCGTATTTCCCACATGTGCCGTTATCAGATAGTATGAAGTGCGAATGGCTATTGTTGAGAACGGCAAGTTTGCTCAGAGGATTGGAGATGGCCTGGTATGGTTTGTTCACCTGAAGAGGAACATAATGCAGATGTCAGTGGATAAGTATGAAGCTTCAACTGTTAGATTATGTAGCATAACGCCTTATACGATTATCTTTTCATAAGTTTATGGGCACCATCATGTTTAGTATTATACACCGATAGTTCCTGCTTACATCTTTTCCAATTAGATCCTCTTTGCTCTCCAGGATTCCCCATGGAGCGATGCCTATAGCACACACCTTCCCTCTGGATTTAGAGGAGTGATCCTTCAAACCATCTCCAACGTGCCGGATCACTCCTACATTATGAAAGGTAATATAAAACAGATTAGGAAACCTTCTTAACTACATCTGATACCAAACCAAATTGAATATGGATCCAAATGTTGGATCCAAGTGATCCCTGTGGATTAGAATCATACTTGTTAACCAGGGATGAGCAACTCAGGTCCTGAAAGACCCCTGCCGAATTTTACTATCTCTAATTAAACACACCTTTTCTAGTAATCCTGAAGATTTTGGTTAGATTTATTCATGTATGTTTGACTGGAGATGGAGCTAAACTTTGCAGGACAGTGGCCCTCCAGGACAGGAGTTGTCCATCATTGTTATACTAAAATAAATACCTACCAGTGCTGACTCCACCAGTTAAGATCCATGCTCCGGTGGTCACAGCAGCCTTGATCAGACCTTTCCCAAAAACTTGCTTGAGTTTGGGCTGCAGGTCAAAGTTCTGGAGGCCACCATGAACTGATATAAGCAGCGTGGGCAACTCCAGTTGCCATTCCTTCACCATGAGATGCAGCAAGCTGTCCGGCTTAGTATCATATGATACCCGAATATACTATAAGAGATATTGAATTATAAGATTAGTCCCAGATTTAACTGTTGTTCTTGAATTAAATATGTTTATTACCTCACTACGTGAACTATGCTTACATGGTACTTTACATACATTTATTGCATTATTTAGAAATCTCAAGAGGGAATTAACTGAGACATTTTTATTGTCTTTCGCTTACATGTGGTTATCAAATAAAATCAGGGTTTGCATCAAAAAACTAGGTTCAATAACTATATAACTAGTTATAAAGTTCCTCCCATAATGTTAAATATACCATGGCTTTGTTGATAAATCCTCCTCCTTGAAATTCAATGGTACCATAGGCGTCTGTGGGGACGTTCTGGGTATGTCTGACCACCGACCATTTCTCCTGAGGAGGGTCGACATGCACAAGCTGGTTCTCTTCGGAGGGCTTGTTGGTGACGGCGCCTGCTGCAATGGCCGTGTGCTGAGTCAGTAGATAACCACAGGCGCACCTGAGAAAAATCACAGCAGAAGTAATGCTGGAGGTTTGTTTTATTGCATGCAACAGGATGTTGCTTACGTAACTCAATTAGCTGACATTTCATCATGAAAATAATTTGTTTTGAGGGTTCTGCCTGTTTTTCTGTGCACGTAGACCACCTATCAGTGCTGTCTAAATTGCAGTCAGTGTTCAATGGGTACATGCATCAGTGCACACCCTGGCATCCCTCCACCCACAGGAAGTGTGGTGGACTGAACTACACTGCCCCCCTCACGTCCAGCCTTGAAACATGCCCATACAGTGATCTGTGAAAGGGCTTATGATGTCACACATCACCCCTCATTATATAAGAGTCTAAAAAGCTTTAAAACAGAATGAGTCATAGAGGTAATTTGTCTCACACAATGGTGTCATTATATGTAGTTGCGTGCTCTTTGTTCAGAAATTGTTCAAAATATGAAAGCTCACCGCGTTGGGTCCTTGGCTGGAAATATGTGGATACATTCTCTTTTGTGAAAGGTTTTCTCAATCCAAGCTTTCTGGCACTAAGAAACAGACAAGAAAAAGCATAATACAATAAACAATTACTTTTCCAGCCTAAAGAAGCAGAAAGGGAAAAATAAGTCAGAAGAAAGTTCATAATTCACATTATCATAAAAAATTCTAATGATTAAAATAAAATAGTAGTTTGGTTATACAAAAAAAAATCCAATATTATACATATTTTCAATGTACCATTCAACCATATTAATATATGTATAACATCAATTACAACAAGAACTGCTTTTACTCCCTTGAGTTTGCCCAGAGTGAATAGAGCAAATCCTCTTTGAGATGATAATCCTTACTAAAGTATGAGTGGTAGTACGCACAAGCCGTAGATACACAGAACACATGGAAGAGAAAATATGTAGATGGCAAATGTCTAAAGTGATTAACTATGGATACTTATGGTGAAATGCATTTGTTCACCATTACCACTGATAAGTGTGCTTTTAGGAATATACTAGTGCACAGATAATGCTTGTCTTTTACAGTTCCCATAGTCAGCAACTAAAACTGCAAAGCAACTCACTGTTGCTTCAAGATGAGTAGATATGAGTTGAATGCAAAAGCATCCAGAGAGTCATTGACCATATCCAGGCTGTAGCCGGTTTTGCCTGAAATTATTAGTGCATAGCAAATTAGAGTGCAAACTCTGCTCCAGACCATTTGTCTCTTTTTTTCTGTTCTGAGAAAGTGCCATAGAAACCCACCAACATTTTTAGCTTTCGAAAAAGATTCTGTCGTGCCAGCTTTGTGCTCCAGCACTGGACGAAAATAACCTTTGGTTCAAAGCAATATCTGTCTGGACTTTTGTTATTTGTATACAGCCCTAATTAAGACGAAAGCTTTTGAGACAAATCTCCCTCGAAAAATCAGTCACAGAACATTAGAGATAAGAAAGAAAGAACACATTAGAAACCCACAAAACCATGGCTTTCCATTGCACAATTATAAATATAAATCAATACTACAATCTCGTAATCCCAATCCTGATCATTCCTACCCCATCATCACATCAGTAGACCACAGATCCCTGGGTTCCTTCTAGTCACCCAGTGTTAGCTAGCAGGGGTCCTACCTGTAGAGCCTCTAATCGACATTAAGAATGTGCCAAAGAGAAACTTTCAGCATCAGCGATCCCTCCTGGAGCTCCGCTGGCGAGGGGTGCTCTTTCCCAGAGCGCTGGCGCCCAATGAATCCCACAGGACATGAAACTTCATCACTTTATGAGGGGCTGTTCATATGATGAGCATGTGAGCAGGCTCTTTGTTCGGGCCACGTCCCATGACTCCAGTTCAAGGTAATCCTTTTGGGAGTCCCATGACCCCTCTCTCATTGCCCACAGGGTATTTTCATCCCTCACTGGAGCAAAGCACAACAAATCTACTTTGATAGCTTCACAACCCCCGTGAAACACACTTATTAAGCTCAGAAAACCTTGAGAGACGGCTTTTCTACCTCAAACACTTCTCGCAAGTTGATGTAGTTAGTCAGGTTTGTATCTTGAAACAGACAGGAATGAGAACTCGTCAAAGCTTTTCATTTGAAAGTGTCACTCTCACCACTTTGATTTCAAGCCCAATTTGCATAATTGAGAGAATTGGGCTCAGGCATTCTTTTGAAAAGAGGCCTAGTTAAGACATGACAGGATTCCAGTTGGGGGCAAGGTCATCCAATACTAATTGTTGTTAATCTCTATTTTCACCAACCGTGTTGTGTGGGGTGGGGGGGACTGTTCTGACGGTCTAACAATCACGTCTAAGCATTGATGACACTACTGACTTTAACAGTCTTTTATACAAAAGAAGAGAAGTCTTAAATTGAGGAACTCTACTCAGTGTTTTGTCAGTTGATTCGAGAAGTTACATTTGTGAAGATATTCACAAACAGACCAGATTGACCAATTTGGCATTAGGCATGGAAACTATAACCACATTGGGCTGGTTTAAAATATATGAATCAGCAGGTCTGCTTGGTCAACCATTGAAAACATGGTGAGATTCCACGCAAAATGAAGATGTACATGTTTGCCCTTTATGGGTCAAAAGGAAATGGTGAGATAATTGGTTTAAAGTACTTTTCAATGGGTTCATTCCTCAACCATCGCACTCTTTCAGCAGTTCGGTGCTGTCGTCAAAACGCACGTGGACAACTGGTAATTAAAGCTCTTGAAGACAAAGGGCTCTAGCCACTGCAGTAGTTCAGCCAGTGTGACACACTTATTTCGGCTAGTTTAAACTCCTTATCCACAGCAATTAAAACTCAAATCCGCTGAGAGCTCATCAGCTTTGTTCGGAAAATGCACAAAAGCTCTCTAGGAGGAAAAATCTGATTCTCTTGCTTAAATTAACAAGGCCGATAGCAAACCTGGCAACAATCAACAGTATTGAGTCTGAGTATCTCGCACGTTGTTGCTCAACTAAAAAAGCATTTCTTCATAAATAGGATTGCAGCTGTGATTTGCGGGAGCTGAAAGGGGGAAATCCGATTAAATGTTTATGCAAATCTTTCCCACAGTTTTTGTATAAGTCTACATTTTCACATTGTAAAGGCCAAACCCACAAATATGTGGCAATTACAGTACATACATACTTACTGAAATTAGATATGGCATTGTCTGTTCACACACTTCATGAATTGTATGAGCCTCTCTAAAACTAGACTGAAGATCACATGAGAGGGCAACAGTCCGGTGACCCATTACTTAGAACTAATGAGCAGCGTGAGATTTGATTTGTGCTCACAGTTCAACTCACAACCTTGTAAAACACTCAATGTCTATTTAAAATACTATCTATCTATCCATCCATCCATCTATCCATCCATCCATCCATCCATCCATCCATCCATCCATCCATCCATCCATCCATCCATCCATCCATCCATCCATCCATCCATCCATCCATCCATCCATCCATCCATCCTATAATAATCAACTAGCAAGAGAGGGAGAAATATCCTACTTACAAAGAAATAGTTTTATATAGGTTACACCAGGTCTGGAGACAATAAGCATGTGGACTTCTGGGTAAGTTTAACATGCTTAACCTTTTTAAAACAGTGTTTTCCCCTTCTTACTCTGGCTCTAAAAAGACTCATTGTCTTTGTGGGTTTTAAAATCCAGTTAGCCATCATCACATGAGACCAACATGTCACTGATTAGCCTTGAGATTTCTTAGTCATAAGACACATTTTTTTAGACAACTGTGTTTGTGTGAGGGTGTTTTTGTCTGTCTGTGAGAGAAGGGGAAGGGGGGCCGAAGAGAAATGAGAGTACATTGAGGATGCATGCAAATGTCAAAGGAAGTGTTTTAGTAACAATCATATCCTTCTTTCCTCATTTACTCAGACTGGTCACACATCCCTCAAAAGTTAGTTTGCGTCTATTTGCATGTGCTGTCATCTTTTTCAAGGAAAAGCCTGTTTTACTGTACAGAAAATAATAAAGGCATTTACTTATGATTGCATTTAATAACTAATCACTCATTTCTAAGGTTTGTTAATCTTCACAGGAATTGGATTTCTGCATTCGGACCTCTTTACCCACAAAACATTGAGTAAACTTGCTTACTTTGACAATTCCTACATGTATTACATCAGAAAGTGTGACACTCGACACTGGCGAGAGGCTATCGGTGTAACTATATATTTGATTCCTTGGGCAGTTCAGAAAGCTGTATTTTCAGTCTTTATCACATGAAAGCAGACATGTGAAAGTAGGGAGGTAAAGTGCCTAATCTTGCCCAGCTGCTGGTGCTCATACTGGGCATTATGGGGGATTAGAGGCAGCGGAGGAGCATCAAACCACAGAGGTGCGGCTCATTCTACTGCTGCCGGAGAAAGTTGCACTGCTTGTGCTGGAACCGCCCTTTTGCTTTCTCTTGCGATTAGGAGTTGGATTAGTAAGAGGTTTAAATCAAAGATGAAAATCTGTTTTATATAATATATCTCTAACTTCATGTTTTGCAACACTGAAACGAGTTAGATTTGTTTTTACAATTCATAGAAGTGGCTGTTGTTAAAGCTACAACTGTAAAGATAATCAGCAAGTTTTAAAGTGGGAAGAAATTCATTTTTCACATGATCCCTTTCCAAAGAAAAGGTGTAAATATAAGACACACACACACACACACACACACACACACACACACACACACACACACACACACAGGCTGCTCTAAAGTATGAGACGTGAGTGTTTCAAGAGCTTAGGACACAGAATAGGACAAATGCTTATTCGATAACTGTCTTATTTCCTATTTGGGTAGTTATTATTAATTTTTTCAAAGGCATTGTTAGATGTCAGTGTTTCCTGTCATAGTCATGCAAAGATTTTATTTCAATAACAGTATCATAGCTGTTAAACTATATCTTATTATGAAATCTGTATTTAACCTCAGAATGATAAAAGTAAAAAGAGATGCTAAAATCTGATTTTGTGATGGCCGTGCTTTAAAATGAAATTATAATCTTAATTCCTGTGAAGAATGATGTTGAAAGTCTGACAGTAATCGGTGTTGTGTAATACTGTAAGGTTAACCCCGTTTAAAAATGCTTGTGTAATATAATAATATAATATTTACAATGCTGAAGCTCAAGTAAAAAAATCACAGAATATGTAAAGAAATAATAACAAGCAGCACTGATTTTGCATTAAAAGTGCATCATAAAAGTCCACTACTTGACTTCATCCTAAACTAAACAAAACAAAACAAAACAAAACAAAAACACCCTTTTTTCACTTTCTAAAACGTCATCTTTCTTTTGATCTTTCTCTCCTTCTCTTGCTAGCTTGTATTTATTTGAACAAAGCCTGAGACTTGGTGTTATGGGCACTTCCTCTGTCTGTTTGCCTCTTCAAGATGAATTGCTTTATGTATTCTCAAATTCAAAGTCGCTTTAGATAAAAGCATCTGCAAAATGACTACATGTAAATTATGGAAAGAATTATAAGAATATGTAGCCCAAGTTGATTGGTTCGATCTTCTCCAATCTTTCACATTCTTGAAGCTGATTGGATGAAAACTAAACCCTTTAGCTGAGACATAAACCTGTGATTCATGTCATTTTAGTATCACTAATATATCGTTTTTGTTCATAGATTTTATAGAGTAGAGTTAGATTTTATTTTAATATGCTATAAATATGCTAAAATTATATGTGCTATAGTAATTTTGTTGTGTGCTTTTTGTATTTTATTATATATTTTTTAATATGTCTATATAGTTTTAGCTGTGGTTTGTTTAGTTTTTGTTATTTTAGTACTGCAACTAAACAAAAACTAGTTGAAATTAGTTGAAATAAGGTAGTTTAAGTTTTTTTTTTTTTTTTAAGAAACATATTAAATTTTTGGTCATGAAAATGTTTTTTAATGGTTTTAGATTAAGTCATAGTTTCGGTTAACTAAATAACCCTGCAGTGAATACCTGGTTCAGTATCATGTCACAAACACCTGACTTCACTCATCACCTCTAGATCACTGAATCAGATTCAAGGTAACTAAAGCAGTGGACACTCTTACCTTCTGAGAGCATGATGCTGAGCGTTTGATGGAGCCCCGTTTGATGGAGCCACTGGCTCTTCTACCGCCCCCCCGCTCCATGTGTCCGGTTCACTCCGCACCTCTAAGACCCTTTTTGCTCTGTCTGTAAAGCGTTCCCTGCACTATCAGCGCTCAAACTCATCTCCTGATGTTCACTCTTTGGGTTCTCCCGCCCTTAACTGACAAGATGGAAAGACACAGATGAGGATAAAGCATCTCTCGATGACACGCTTGACACATAGACCCCGTTTCCTCCGCTTGACAGCCTGTAATCAGGATTAATGCAGCCAGCTCTTGGAAGCTTGCGACTTTAATGGGGCAGAGATTTAATAAATGGTTATTGAAGGTAAATCTACTTTGGGACACTGTGGCCCAAAAAGGTTTTGAAAACATGCACACTTTGTGAGGATGTTTCTCTTGGATTTTGAAGACTTGAGTCACAATAAGAAAACAGGCCTGCACGCTAACCATGCTATGCCTGACTTACTGTGGTGAAGTTTGAAAAGTCTGACGGTTTTGCAAACCATAACATTATTTACCTCAAGGTGATTTTATTCTAAACATGCTGGTATTCTTTTTTTAAAGGTAAGTGAACCATCTAATAGTCAAACGCACAGAGATTAGCACTCTATAACCAAGGGATTATTTGAAATGAGGACATGAATTCAATTAATTTATCTTTTAGTGCACACAGAAATAAAATAATCAATCAAATGAAACCTGAAACAGATGCGCACCTTCCAGACCTTCCAAATCAATTACACCGAGAGGAACCTTTCTGAATTAATGCTCTGTGAACATCTGACAAGTAGAACACTGTTCTCTTGTGGTTATTGTTGTAATTGCATGTGTTCATAGTAACACTTCATTCATACCATATCTATCTCTATATCTATACCATATCTACTAATCCCCATATTACACATTTTCTAGATTAATTACTAACGCCTTAACATTATTATTATTGTATACAGTATATTATATGTATCTGTATATAATTAAAATCACGCAGTAACATGCACTAAATGACCAAGTCCTAATATTTAAAATGTATATGCTGTGTATATGTCATGCAGTGTGTATATATATATGATAACGTTTATAACATCTTGAGCTATTTTTAGTATCATAGAGATTATGTTAAATTATATTTAATTACATGTTAAAATTTTATTAAAATCAAATCACTTTGATTTTAGTCATTTGTTTAGTCATTGTTTTTGTCATTTTTACATTTTTTTAATTATGAATGTCAATATAGTTTTTTATAGATTTTTTCATTCATTCATTATTTATTTCAGTAATTTGTATTTTATTTCAGGCAAATATTTTTTGAATGATTTCAGTTTTCATTTTAGTTTACACACACACACACACACGCACACGCACACACAGACACAGACACACACACACAAACACACACACACACACACACACACACACACACACACACACACACACACACACACACACACACACACACACACACACACACACACACACACACACACACACACACACACACGGTATTTCCTACATTATGGGGACACACAAGGAAGTTTATACCAGTAAATTGTATAAATTTAAACTTGATAAACTTAAACTTTTTTGTCATTATATTTTAATTAATAATTTTTATTTTAGTTAAAGTTTTAGTACTTTTGCTGTGTTTTTGTCTCTATGAGTAAAACAGCTTATAAATCATGCAGAATGATTTTTTAAATCTTAAGATAAGATTTAAGGGTTAAGATAACGGGATAGAAAATACAGTTTGTACAGTATAAAAACCATTAAGTCTATGTAAAATTCTCATAAAATGAAACCAGTGTGTGTGTGTGTGTGTGTGTAAATGTGTTATTATTTCTTTGTGTATTCATTAATGTCCTATTTTATTTGATAGACTGGCTAAAGACGTCAATATAACAAGGGCATGTCAACCCGGTGAACAAGTGCACAGCTCCTCATCTCATTATAAGAGGATGGAAAGTAAAGTAATCCATGTCAAGTCAAGAACACCACAGCTGATGTCAATAGAGCTACTGTGTGTCTGCTTGTCCAAAGAAGAAATACATAGACTTCTGTCACATGTAGAGTTCAGATTGGCAACCTGTCAGTTTGTTAGAAATGAACAGTTTCTAGTGTTACATAAGAGTAGCGACCCACTGAGAGCTCGATTTTGTATAATGTATGAGGCTTTGTGCTTTCTAAAATGACAATATCATAATTCATCAAAATCAATCCAAAAAATGTCCTCATGCACGAGGGGATTTAAAACAAGCCAGGACAAACACTGATTTGTTTACAGGATAAAATAAAACATCTACTGATTCCTCCAACACTTTTGATTAAATGCCACAGATGAGTACATTTGCTAATTGAATCCCTGAGATACAATACACTCACAACAATACCATTTCAAGTACCATCAGACGAGTCTATAGCGTACGCAAACACAAGACACAAGACAAAACACACTCTTACCTATGACGAATTCTGTGAACTTCACAACAGCTGTCATTGTGCTTTAACAGAGAAGGTTCTCCTCGAATAGAAGTGATTGCCTTCCAGGTAACGATACTCAAAGTGTTTCCATTGCTTTAAGAACAGATAATGCATAATTTCTCCTCGTAAGCAGACACAAATGAGCTTTATGGACGCAGATGGCTCAGGCGCACATTCTAATTCCCTACAACTCATGAGCCTGTTGTGGTGACCAGAGCTCTCCACAAAACCCTGAGGGCTCCCATATACAGCATGCAGCTGACACCAGACTGTATCGGCTTTTTAACACTATTCTGCAGCAAAACGTACTAAGCATGGGTTTGTTATTTGAAACAGGCAATGCATTTACACCTTGTTTTATTATCAAATGTCTATTTCCTTTGACCATTCATGGCTGTCCTGAACAAATAAATATCAGAATGCAGCCCGAGGGTATAATGCAGAGACACTGTGTATGTAGGAATATAGAGGACTGGGTCTAAGTGAGAAGATTTGAAATGTGAAAACAGATCAGTGAGGCAGCCAAGGGTTTGCACATGATCTCCCCTCTCAGGAATCTGCTGAAACTCAATCCATCGTCTTAAAGGGATAGTTCACCCAAAAATAAAAATTCTGTCATCATTTACTCACCCTCAAGTAGTTCCAAACCTGTATGAATGTCTTTGTTCTGCCGAACACAAAGGAAGATATTTAGAAGAAAGTGTGTAACCAGGCTGTTTTGGGGCACCATTGACTTCCATAGTAGGAAAGAAAATACTATGGAAGTCAATGGTGTGCCAGAACTGCTCTGTTTCCCACATTCTTCAGAATATCTTCCTTTGTGTTCAGCAGAACAAAGAAATTCCTTCAGGTTTGAAACAAATTGAGAGTGAGTAAATGATGACAGAATTTTTATTTCTGGGTGAACTATCCCTTTAAGCTGGATTTCCATACAATAACATTACCCACAGAGCTCAGCAGACCATAATTGACAATGCAGGATTATAAGCATGAACATAATTTCATCTGCACTGGTGGGGATCATATAAAGTGACAATTTCCAATTTCAAGACTGCAGACTGATCTGTTGTTTTCTATAAAGATTACTTATTTTTTAAATGGAAAAAAATGCCAGATACACAAATTAGCAAAATATTACTTATTTTAGGGAGAAAAAAACATGCAAGATAGATCGATAAAAAAGTAAACAGACAGGTTTAAGAATAAATATAATGACAGAGAGATGACGGACAGATGGACGGATAGACAGACAGACAGACAGACAGACAGACAGACAGACAGACAGACAGACAGACAGACAGACAGACAGACAGATGATAGATAGATAGATAGATAGATAGATAGATAGATAGATAGATAGATAGATAGATAGATAGATAGATAGATAGATAGATAGTTAAATACAATTAAATATTCAAATAATATCAAATATTTTGTAAATAATAATAATAATAATAATTTGTTACATTTATATAGTGCTTTTCTAGGCACTCAAAGCGCTTTACATAGTAAGGGGATATCTCCTCATCCACCACCAGTGTGCAGCATCCACCTGGTTAAACATCATTTTGGTTTGGTATTTTAATATTATATTTATTTGTATATAATTTTTGTATATTATTTATGCTATTGTTGATGTTACTGCTAACAGGTGGTCAACATTTTCTAAACTCATTACATTTGAGTTGTAATATATTTCTTGCCACTAGATAGCGCTCACACAGCATTGTTTCTCCCATAGCTGACATATTCTCACTAGAAGGAGCTGGCATGAACTTTCCTCTGGTCTCTTTGTCTGCCTGATTTGCATAAGAGACAAGTTTTAGGTCAACAGTGCTGCTCATGACGATACGAATTTGCTTCCTGTTTGAACGTCTCCTCATGTTGTAAATCTTGTCAACAGACACTTTTTATGTTAGGCAACAGTATGAAAATGACTCATCTGTTTTCAAGCAATTACATCAGGTATCTTTACTGCCTGAACCAGTTATCACAAGCATCTCGCAGGTGGTCACGTCCATGAGTCAACACGACCTCTCTGTTGACAAGGCCAACTGCAGAGGGTCACATACAAGGTCTCTAGGAACTGTCTGATGGACTCATCCGATCTACTCAAAAGCTCACATTTGGGTCTGTTAACCTTTCTGAATCATTGTTTGGTCCACATGGAAAAAAACAATCCAACCAGACACCAAGCCGACTAAACAAACATGCGCAGACACAAAGTTCATTGTGTTGTGCTATAGATGGCCAACAGCTGCCATGAATGAATTGTTTTGTTTTCTACTTGTTAATTTCCAGATATTTTTGCCCTGACATGTTTCCAAAAAGAGGGAAAATATAGTAAACAGCTGGCCGGCAGGTTAACCTCTCCCCAGATTAGTTCCATGTGAGCTAATCTATGGAAAACACTTCTTAGAGATGTATTACAAGGTCAATTTAGCAGATTTCAACCTCCTCAAAAGAACCTCCACCTCCGTGGGTTCAAAGAAAATGTGGAAGAGTAACTTCACAATCTGGCATCAAGGGATATTTGTTCCTGTGTAGTCAGATTACAGGCAGCTACGCATTGCAGAGATGAATAATGCAGCAGGTGTCTGTCCTACCTGGGAACTGATGGCCCCACCTGGTTACTATAGTGACAAGCAACAGCCCCAGCAGACACAAAGGTGTGTGTTTCCGTTCTACTCTGCCCACGTGTTTGGAGGAGGGGAAGGTGGGAACTTGACGGGCATGGACGGTGGATCACGTACACCTCATGTTCTGAGAAAATAAAGAACAAGAAATGGACAGGTGAAACCATTCATGTTTGGGTCTTTTAAAATTCATGCCATTCTGCAAAAGGGAAACATAAGCTGGACAAGCACCAGAGAGATGTCATGCCGAGGCATGTCGATTTCTCCCAGCAGAGCTTCTAGAGACAGGAGGATTTGAACCTGTGGCTCTACTAGTTCAACTAGTCAATCTTGAATGAAATACAGCAGACCATAGTGGATATGTAAAAACAGACACCAGAGAGACTGTTATGGACTTTAGAATCTAGTGTATTACTTTTATTTATTTTCATTTCCTCATAGTCAAAAAACTCTTTGTGCCAGCTTTTATACAATTTATCTTTTTACCGACACTCATAACAAAATCACAGTATCACATGCAGTGAGGTTACCACATCCCTGCATGCTTTCAGTGACACACCATCCCAGGCACGTCCCTCTCCTAAGCACACTACACCTTCAGGTAAACATCACTCACAGTTGGTAAAATTGAAGCCAGTGACCTTTAGGTGGCCTTCTTTAGACTTGGAATTAAGAGGCTGGTTTTATGCAAATTAATGGCATTAGATATTCTCTATGCCATATTTCACATTTATTCAGTGCATTTACATTATTTGACATCATAATATTTTCATTTCTGGCACTGTTTTCAACTCATTTTAAAGGGATAGTTCACCCAAAAAGAAAATTCTGTCATTAATTACTCACCCTCATGTCGTTCCAAACCTGTAAGATCTTCATTCATCTTCGGAACACAAAGTAAGATATTTTTGATGAAATACCAGAACTTAGTTTAAATGAGTGAATATTTTGTGAATATTTGTTCAATAAAAAGATTTTTACTGTACATTCATGCATGTAGTAGGAAAAACAAATACTATGGAAGTAAATGTTGCCCCAGAACTGCTCTGTTTCCCACATTCTTCAGAAAATCTTCCTTTGTGTTCAGCAGAACAAAGAAATTCCTTCAGGTTTTGTACTTGAGGGTGAGTAAATGATGACAGAATTTAAATTTTTGGGTGAACTATCCCTTGAAGTCGCTGGGGTATATTTTTAGCAATAGCCAAAATACATTGTATGGGTCAAAAATTATCAATATTTTTTCATGCCAAAAATCATTAGGATATTAAGTAAAGATCATGTTCCATTAATATATTTTGTAAATTTCTTAACATAAATATATCAAAACTTAATTTGTGATTTGTAACATGCATTGCTAAGAACTTAATTTGGACAACTTTTCGATTTTCTCAATATTTAGATTTTTTTTTGCACCCTCAGATTCCAGACATTCAAACAGTTGTATCTCGGCCAAATATTGTCTGATCCTAACAAACCATAGATCAATGGAAAGCTAATTTATTGACACTTACGGCTGGGTTTGTGGTCCAGGGTCACATATTTTAATAAAATACTGGCTATTTATTTGTTGCTAGAAAACACACAAAATATTCTGAATGCTTTTTAAATGGAGAAAGACTGCTTGCTAAAGGCTAATCTATTAGCAGTGGCTAGCTCTGCATGCTCACCAGCCCTGCAGTGCATCATACTGTTGTTTATGATTCAGACTTGCACACATTTCTCAAGGCATGTGGAAAGCATTAGGATTTGCCACAGTTTTCATGTCATGTCATCAGGACACACAACATTACTGATGGAGAGGATTTCATTAATTTAAGAATGGAGTAATGGGAAAGTTTTGTCAAAGGTTAGTGCTGAATGATACAAAACATTGTCTACACAATGTGTGGAACACAGACGTGAAATACAAGCCTTTCTTCTCGAACAAAATGTGAAATAAGACATGCCAGAGTGCTTTGGATGCACTGTGGTATTTATAAAGTGGGCCACAACCACAAAGATGACTTTTCCTCCTTTTCCTACAAGAAAAAGTGTTAACACTTTTAGATTTCTCTAAAGCACTGATGCAATTCTTTTTATTTATGGGTCTCATAATTACCTATTTAACTCAAATTAAACCAGTCTTTCCACATAGTTGTGTTTGTGTATGTACTATTAGTGCGAAGACTCCCATTTTAATTGTCAGATGTTCAAAAAAGTGGTTGTGTTGTCTGAGCGCAATTCAGCAAGCCCTAGTAAAGCAGTAAAAAACAACAGTAATGAAGATTACAGCTTGTTTCCTGTGAGGAATTGTGGGGGCTGGGACGGGTGGGAGGGAGCGAACACAAGAGACAGACAGGGAGAGGTGTCATATCACTCTCATGAGAGACCTACTATAATTACACAGGATGTTTTGGGTAAACATATGAATGGTGCAGTTTCCATGCCGATCCTGGTGTTTTCCTGCTTTTTATTAGTAGACTTTCTTCTGAAACACACTGTGTTGATGCATTTTCATTCTCCAGTATCCCTTCCAATGAAACTCAAGATGTCCAAGATGATTTATGATGATGCCATTGCTTAGACAATCATGACAAAGATGGCACATTGCTATCCATCTAAATTATTCATTTATATAATTTGGCGATGAAGAGTTCTATAAAGCCCATAAAATATTGCAATGATGCTGACAAGTAAAACATCTACTTTCTGCTCAGCTTCTCGGATGCTAGATTTTTACATTTTCTGATGAAGACCCTCAAGTCTCCATGATATTCTAGTCCTTTGATATGGCCTGATCCCTTATTTCTGATGAAAACCCTAAAGTCTCCATGATATTCTAGTTCTTAGATATGGCCTGATCCCTCCTTCAATTTAAGCTTACCAGGTAGAAATCTAATCACACAAATCCAATCATTTAGAAAAGTAATAGCACACATTTCCTCAATATTTGAGGCATAATTCATGTTTGTAGCACGAACAGTGTAAGAAAAGCTAAATTTCATCCAATCCGTAACCCTATGAGCAATCAACATAGGGATTCATGCCTAAGAAACTTCCTCTAATTGAGAAAGAGAAGAAGAAATAAAACATACTCTTTAGATGATATTTAGGTATTTCAATGACTCTCCTCTCTTCCCAACCCTTGCCGATGGGGCTGAACCATTGAAACCGAGCAGGTGTTCTGCATTGACAAGAAACATAGGAAAAGGTGGTTTCCATTCTGTTCTGCTCCTAAGGTGTAGCCATCTACACGTCTTGCCCCAGATTGGTTGGGGGCTGGTGGCACGAGAGCAGAGGGGTGGTGAAGGAGGAGAAGCAGCCCAACTGTCTGTCTCTGGGTCTTGGGAAAGAGGGGATTTGTCCCTTAAATCACGAGGCCTCATGGGTGGAACAACCTCAATGTTTCTCTACGGGACCAACCTACTTCCCTTTCTTTTGCTCCCTCTCTGCCTTCAGTACTGTGCAGAGCTAACGTTTAGTATAAACACTTCTTAGAAATTCTCCCCGTGGGTTACCTCATTCCATGAATCCCCCTCTTCGAGTTTTGGATAGGGTGAAGAGGAACCCCAGTGAGCCGTATAATTGTATGTTCCAATTCCTTTCTACTTCGAGAAAGTTGGACAAAAGGTCATGCCCCCAAACAGGACACTTGGCTGAGCGAGGGGAAATCCCTCTGAAGAGGCTTTCTCTTGCTCACTAACTTGGAATTGATGGGTTGTGATAGATTTGATGGCTAGTGAGTTGTGGGAGCCCTTATATTTGGAATTGGACACACCTTCTGCGACCCTAATAGTTATTTAAGTAAACAAAACTAATGTCTGTTTTGTTTTTTTTAGTGTAGGTGCCAATGACAATTAACCTAGAAGTCACTTTGACCTGTCACCTGTCAGCACTCTGTCTGATTTAACGGAAAAAGGAGTGGCTTCTCTCCTCAGTGTGAAGGTTTGCATTAAGCCCTTCTGTTTTCTTTCAGCAGTGGCCTCTTTGGTGTTAGATTTTATGCTAACTAAGTCTACTCCCAAGGTTCAAATCAGGGTGACGTGCCTTGCCGAAATGGGAGGAGAAAACACTCAGGCTTTTCATCTCCAAGTCAGCTGTGTAAACTTCTAGTATCAAAATAACATCTGCAGTCATGAGAGCCAGATGTTATATCCAAAAGAGTTGGATTAAACACATTATTTTCACATCTTTTAGCCCTTTGTGTTGTTTCTTTCTCAGCTCTGGGTGAAAGAGTGTTTGGAAACTGCCATTTCAAGATCTTATTAATCATGATAAAGGGATATTTCTGATAACTTCCATTACCATTTACTATTCCCATGTTGTTCCAAATCTGTAATAATTGCTTTCTCCTGTCAAACATGAAAGGAGAAATTTAGGAGACTGCACTGGTTACTCTTTTCCATGCAGTTATAATGAATGGGGACTGGAGTTACGCAACTCCAGTACTAAAAAAGAACGGAAAAATGGTGTAGAAGTAGTCCATATGACTTGTGCACTATATTGAATGAATCAGACATAGCTAAGATTACATTATTTGTTTGTGTTCTAGACGAGAAACCTTTATCTTGTTGCGTTCGTACCAGAGTTCCTACTTGACTGATGTTCGTATCACCAGCGGACTGCTGTGAGGAACAACAAATCTGCTGTATGGGTCATTTCCAAGACTGCAAGAAAATAGACATGTCTGCTGTCTGTCACTCACGAGACAGGCATATGGCATTACTACACATGTCTACATCGCTCATGTTTACACTAACCAGCATATAGTATCCTATAACTAACCTAAATTACTATGAGGTTAAACCCCATTTCAAACCACGGCCCATCTCACATGCATTTTACGGTAACAAACTCTCCATTATATGACCATAATGTAAATGAACGTCAACAAGAGAATATAATCACCAAAGATCTGTATCAGTCTCAGTAATGCTTGACTGACTCACAAGACAAAGACTGACTAGACTGGGATTACTGTGTATAACAACGCATGAGCAGTCAATATTTGTTCCGCCTAAGCCAAATGATGTTGTCAGCTACTCAGCACTAGCCAAATTAAGCTTTGTCGTTAGGTTACAGAAGCTTAATCATTCTCAACATGGCATCTCAGAATCCCATAAATATAATAGAACTGCATTCTGATTGAAGTACGATACATTGAAACATTGTATATGCCCTATGCAAATCATCAATTAAGATGTTTCCAGTTGAGTCAAGAATTCCATTTGCTAAATGAAGGAGATGAATGTGTGTCAGTGTGTTGAGAATGTAAACCTCATAGCTCGGCTCAAATTCTGGGTGATTCGTGGTGAGCCTCAGCGCCACTCGGTAGATTACGCTGCATGTTTAACAGAACAAATCTAAAATGCAGTCTTGTGCTTTATTTCACACGCGCCATTTTATTTTTTGCTGCTTGTTACATCCCATAGTTGTTGACAAAGACGTGACCTGCAATTGAGCGTTAAGGGTTGATGTGAACAGATTGCGACTGCAGAGAAACCCAAGTAATTGTGGGTCCGCTGGAAAGCCCCAAAACTTGAAACAAATATGCCTGCTGTCAAGATGGATGCAGAAGGGTTATTATCTAGCTCTTAACAGAACATTTGGGTGGAGAAGACACTAAGGGCAATTGTTGTTTATCGTTGGAGCACCAGCACCGACTCGTCAAGCAACAGTTGAGATGAAACGATAAGAAACGAGGGACATGCAAATAAAACAAATCTATTGAATATACACAGAAGGAGATCTCTGGTCTGATGAGGACTGAACCTTCATCCTATTTCATTGTTGCCAATGTTGCTCTTTATCTGGTTTGATATAATAGTAGTATTTGCAGAGGACAGAGCTGGTAAAAATATAGATTTCATATTAATAGCTGTGGGGTTGAGGTTTATTTTGAATGTTATGCAATAAAAAGACAGCTTACTGCAAAATAATGACAAGATTGCATTATATTGCATTGTCCTCATGGGCTGCATGAAAATAACTTTGAATGACAAATAATTCTAATGATCTGGTTCTTTTTAGTGAATCGAATCCAAAAAGCAGGATCAGTATAATCCAATTCATGAAAAAATGACTCTTATGAACAGTTTTTAGTGATGTATTTTCACAACTTTGTTTTTTGAAAGTTTCATTTTTTTAATAAAGATGTTTTATCTGCTCAACAATCAGTATGTTGTTAACATTGAACACACTGTACTTCTATCTCTCACAGCATAATTTTCTTAATTTCTGTCAAAAATGTAAAATATGGCACAACCCTAACTATGGTCAGTTCCAAAATAAATTCATTTTTTGAGGCAGTTCTTTTAATGAATAGTTTAAAAAAGATGAGTTACTGGTTTGCGTCAGTCTAAAAAACAGTGCTGTATAATTTACAGCATTAGCAGAGAATAGATTTCTTTCATAAGCAAATAAACTGGACATTGCAATTGAAATGTACTCAGATGAATTGGAATCAAATCAAAGTAATTAAAAAATCGAGAGCTTATAAATCTGAATTTTATTTAAACCCAAATTTGCATCGAAATCCAGTCCTTGCAGATAAAATGATCAAAGGCGAATATGAATATGCAGTGAAAAACACTGTGCAGCATCTAGGGGCATTCATAAAACATGTCCATCTTTAAAGCTCAGACTTTGATTCTACATTTCAAAAATAACAGTCAGTGTAAAATTTCATCCAAGCCAAGGATTGGAGTCGGCCTGTTAGCATCTGTTTAATCTTGCTGATGATAGCACTCTTGCCTTGTATTTATGGGACCTTATCTGTAGATGTATTATCTGAAGCACAGATGGTGTGTGTGTGTGTGTGGGGGGGGGTTCAAATAGGAAGGAAATGTCGTAATTGGCTATGCTTCAGTAGAGTGGACTGAATATACCTGCTCAAGTTGACTATGGGCAAAGACTAAATGAGATTAGCATGTGCCATGTGGTATCTGTGGAGAGGAGACCCAATATACTTGAACGTTTTAGCCTTTAAATGAACCCTAAAGCTAGCATTCACTAAAATATATACTGCATTCAGGCAAAATAACACTATGAGATTTTGTTAGTCATCTGCATGTCTAAAGGCTGTCCCTGTTCACAAATATTTGACACACTTTCACAACGTCCTGAACACTGTGCTCTTTAGAAGAACCTAGTAGGGAACTAGCAGCAGCATAATTCAGAAAGAGGAATTCCCAGTGAAAACATTTACCCAGTGTTTAGTTGCTATGCAGCATAAAAGGAACAAGGATTTTCAAATAACATTTTGGATATTCCCATTACTCAGTAACTCCATTTACTCTTTTAAGCTAAATTGTATCTAAACAGCATAGAATGGATAAACGGTGTCATGCATTACTATTGCTAACACCTGACTAAGCACCAATATTAAAATGTTTATTTATTGATTGCCATGGCCAATATAAAAAATGTCAAATGCTACAAGTACATTTATACATAGTAACATTGTGATATACAGAATGAAAAATGGATATTAATTTTGAGATTTGCAGTTAGATCTGACAGTTTTGAGCATATATAAGCATGCACAATTAAATATCCAATATTGGCAGATACCAGTGAATTAAATATCCAATATGGTACCAATACACAGAGCTGGGTAGTAACTGATTACATGTAATCTGGATTACAAAATAATCAGATACAAAAACTCTTGTAATTAGAAATTACATTTTAAAATACTCATAATCTGACTACAGTAATTTTTATGATTACATGCTAGCAATTAATTATTCATAATTTATTGATTCTCTCTAACTCTAACTTTTTATATTATAAATGTTCCTTTCTAAAATAGCCTACTGCTTATATACAGTCAGAGTGTTCCAGTTTTGTGGACATTCACACAGAGATCAGTCATTAGTCAGGTGGCTACACAGCATTTGACCACTGAATTTACAAAATCATTTCAGGTTTAAAAAGTGTTTCAACCTTGCATCAACTGCTGATGAACACACTTTATTTGAATGTAGGTTATTTAACCATGTATTACTACTGTGTGTCTTTGGAAGTCTTTTGTGTTTCAAACACATTCAAATGCACAAAATTCATTTCTTATTAACATGTAATGCAGGCCTTTCCAAACTTTTTTGCCATCTCAACCTCTTTCACCTAATATATTTATACTTGAAGTACCCCATGAGATTTTAAGGTAATAAGTTAATAATTACGTTAATAATACAGTTCCATGGTTCTCTGACATTGGTTAATGGTCACATGACATGCAGGTAAACAAAATATATATTTTAGCATTATTTAAAATTAATGTGATAAATGAGTCAAAGGTGATCTGATTATATTTCTTAAAATGTGTAATGTAATAGATTATAGATTACAATTTTTCTCATGTAATTTGGAATCAGTAATAGACAACAATTTGCAAGTAATCTACCCACCATGCATCACTACTCCTAACCCCACAGATAAGAATTATTTGTCAAATCATTCAGCTTGTTGAGAAGAAGTGTGCTATTACTTTTCCATCAGACTTATGATTTTCATATGCAAGATCATAAAAATCCCATAAAGATGCGATTGGGCTCTTTTAACGTCTGGGCAAGTACACAAGCACCCTAGCAACACCCTAGCAACATGCTAAAAACCACACAAAACACTCTACTAACACCGTAGAAACAACCTACAAACACCTAGCATTGTGGCCGCACGTTTTGGACATTAAGCAGGATTGAATTTTCTTTAAAAAAAACAAGTTTCAACTTGTGACTTCTTGTGCAACACAGTCTCCTAATATTCAAGGACAGGAACCGAAAGTGTGCAGTTTCCATGAGAAAATCGAATCAGTATTAATTCAAGTGACTACTGTAACACTGTGCATCTATAAGAGGTAGCAACAGTTTCAGAGATCAATAGATTCAAACATCTTTATAACTTTAAAACTCTTGCTTTGTCATCCAACATACATTCAGCTATAGTTCTATTTTGATATGATAAAACATTGCTCATCTCCGATCCAGACTATCTAATGGCAGTACAACACAGCCTCATGGGTAATAAAACGTGAGGCCCACAGGCAGGGCCTCTGCTCTTCGTGACTCAAAAGGCTCATCACAGAGTTGTCAGTCCTGTTCTACTATCTGTCTGGGTCTGCTTCAGAGGGACACGCTCCTTCCGTAGGGGCTGCTGTCTCACTGGTAATTGTAAGTGGGTGTGTTTGGGGTTGCGCTGTAATTTGCATGGTGCCTGCTGTCTGGGTGAGGCTCTGACTGAACTGACTGAACTGAGACCCAGTGATGTTGGTCACTTGCATGGGTCTTGTAATTGCCGGTTTGCTAAGAGAACCAAGATGGGATGTTTCTTTCGGTAGACATGGGGTTGTGAAGAATTAGAGGTTGTCTTCCAATTAGCTTATTTCACATAAGCCACTAGCACAGTCAATTCTCTAAAAGACAAAACGATAATAATAAAATCAATACTAAGTGTTTGGTGATATATAAATCTAAAAAGTAATACATAATGACAGTTGCAAGGCTTAATCGATGTACCGCCTGAAAGGGAAAAGTTTAAATAGATTTATTCTGTAAATTTATATTCAGTTGAATGTTTGGTAAAACGTGTTAACAAATTCATCATAAAAAATGGATATTGCTAGATGGTCCACAGGGTCATACACACAAAGCCAAAAATAAATCACAGAAATGAAACACCCTAATGTACATCACTGATAAAAAAGTGAACAAACTAAATTACTCACATAAAATATAATCATATGTCACACAGGGACTTCTGGGTATGTCCTTTTAATGGTTTTCACTTTAAAATTATATGGTAATTATTAATTTTTGCTTACAAAATACTAAATATAAAATATAAAAAATTAAATATAATGTAATGTGAAGTTAACCATTTGCAATGTGTCATGGCATATGGTAAGGTAACTTTATATTAACAAATGAAGAGGTTTGTAGCATTTTTACAGTGACTTAACAAAATATTAAAAAAAACTTTATATTATGTGATATTTCATATATATATATACATATAAAATGCCACTACATTTTGATTTCTGACTTTAAGGAAGTGGTTTGCTGCACACAAAACACCTATTTGTGAAGTCTTTTGTATTATTATTAAAATACTAAAATAAACGGTATTTGTAATGTAACTCTGTGGTGCTATCAAATTAGTCTATTTATTTGAGAATCCAGACCAGCCTGACATAGCAACAACAACTCAACCAATAGCGAAGGTTTGGGGTGTTGCTATTGGTTTTGATGGCCAATGGCAGTTAGAAAACTTGTTTGAAAACAGTCTTTATTTAGCAGAACCTTTGAAGATGCCAGAGGCACAGAAACACACACTTGCGTACTCGCAGCGCATTCATTCCACTAACTTCCTACTGAAGTCAAACTAAAATATCTAGGTGAGTTGTTTGTGACTGAATTGTTTTTTCTGCATGCAGTACACACAGGGGAGCTCGATCGGGTTTGTCTCTATGCATCAACACCCCCATCTCCCCATAGACTACAACGCTGAACCCAACAATTGAAAGATCCACCTCCCTTCTCTGTCTGTCTCTCTCTCCCTCCTCCTCTCTGTCTGCTATCCTCCCCCTTTCCCTGGGGTTGTGCCAAGATCCCACTGCACCCGAGTGTGAACTCCAGCAGAAGCTGGTAAAAGGCGATCACATCAGCATTACTTAGCATCACGTTGTTATATTAGGCTAATGAATGATATGTACAGATACACATTATGCAACGCTGCAACTGCAGGGCACGGTTGTGCGTAATTGCAAACTGCGTGTGGCATTATGGTTAAAGAGTTTCCTGAAAACAACAGGTGATGATGTGAATCACACAAACTGAAGTATGTTTACAAAGATCAAGATCAATGCCAAAATAAGCTTACAAAATTATTTATAATGACATGGGGATTTCTGAGCATCAAGTGTGGATTTGAATTTTGTCTTTCACCTGGAATAAACATAATATTTACCTAGGTGAATCTGGAAAGAAATTTGCTTGCCTGACACAATTCTGTCTAAATAAATTTAAAATAAAACACTACAAACTGAAATCATTTTACATGCAAGATACTTTTTGCATCACAGTAATACAATGTACAGTATGAAAAATGGATCCTATTTTTGACATTTGCTAAAGATTACATTTAAAAGTATTATTAAATTATCAACCAATATATTTGTTTAGAACTGTTTATTCTTGTAAACAGAGCTTGATCTGTGCATATTTCTCTCCTGATTCAGGCAGGATGGCCTTTTCACCAGTGAAAGCAACGATATGGATAAAGGATTCATATTTTAACCAGAAGCAATGGTTTGAAGTTGTACATGTCCTAATTATTTGTTTATTAAACATGCAGCTTCACAAAATGTTAACTGGTGGACTGGAGTGGTGGGGATTACTTGTGAATTATTGTGATGTTTTTATCAGCTGTTTGGACTCGTTTTCTGACGGCACCCATTCACTGCAGAGGATCCATTGATGCAATGCTAAATTTTTCCAAATCAGTTCAGATGAAGAAACAAACTACATCTTGCATAGCCTGAGGGTGAGTGATTTTTTGGGTGAATTATGCCTTTAAGTAAGCTTTATATGACAGTAAAATGTAAAAATGTGGGAAATGAGCATGGACTGGTTGAAAAATGTTACAGTGCTGCAATGTAGGCTACAGTCACATCACATTACCTAACCAAACTGACATATAATCCATTATGCCTGTAACATATATTCAGTATGTTATCAATAAGTCACAGCTGATCAGTGAAAACATGACACTACATGAATTTTGGTGTCAATTATGACAGTAGACCATATGCAGTCAATACTAGCACTAATGGATACAGATGTTTATTATTGAACTACAAACTATTTCTTAAAATATTGACTGCCACTGTACTGTACTGATACTGTATAATGTGACCTGTTGATGAGTTACAGTTCTCTGGCCACTTTTCATGACTAAACTAACTTAAGCTTATGCAACTTTCATTTGATATTGCACTTTCACACGAATAAGATTCCTATTAAGTAGACTCTTGATTTACGCAAAATAGGATAACCACTTCCTGGTAAGCCCTTCTGTAGAATCAATGCTTGACGTACGTTGTGCACACGTTCCCACATCCGACCTAGACCGATAGATATCTGTTTTGTAACAGATGTTTGTTTGGAATGCGAATGCGTTCGGCTAGCATCGCGTGTCTAGAAGAGCAGTCTAGCACAATTTGGTGACGCAAGAGAGCTATTAATATCCCAGGAACGGGATGTACTCACTTCGGGAGCGGGTCACTTGAGGGCAAACACAGTGCACAACATTTCTGGAACACTGCAGTTTTTGGTAAGGATGCGAGAAAAGATATACGTTTGGATATAAGCTGGAATAAGACACGTTTCGTCGTGTCAGACACAGCGCAGTGGGTTTGGGGAAAGAGTTGAACGCAGCGCAGCCCCGATGAGCCTCGCCCACTTTTGAACCCGTTGACTCGCTGCACTCCGATCAAAACAACCGTACAAAGAATGTGCACACAACGGGGGAGGGTTTTGTTTTCAGTCTGAGGGGTAGAATACATCTTTGTGGCTAACATTATGTACTATTTGAAACTAAGTGTTCATGGAAGGTGCAATTAGAAATCTATTTTAGTAGTAGATTAATAATTTTAGAAAATCCTCTCAAATTAAAGGGATAGTTCACCCCCTAATTAAATGTATGGCATCATTACTTACCTTCTTGTTTCAAAACGTGACTCCTTCCTTTCTTCTTAAGAATGTTGTTTTCAGTATATTGAAAGTGAACGGGGACTGGAACTGTAAAGCTCTGAAAAGTCGAAAGTAGAAGTGATGATCGATTCATGATTCATTCGATTTTTGTTGGATTTTTTCTCAATAAAGCAGTTGATTTAGTTCACAAAAACAGTGGACGATTACTTCATGATTCAGGCTGATCTGGTTTTCAAGTTTATCTGACTCGACTGATTTATGAGCAAATCGTTCAGCCTGAATTTATGAGCTGGATGACCAATTCACTGACCAAGTGTGCCAACACAATCGAAGATTCATTCACAAATCAGAGACTATGGTCCCTTTTCCACCGCAGAAACTTTACCCAGGAACTAGGGACTTTGGGCCGGTACTCGGTGTGTTTCCACCGCAGGAACCAGGATCTAAATAAAGTTCTGGGTACTTTTTCAAAGGTCCTGAACTTTCGGGGGCGGGACTTGGGCCCTGAGCATGCTGATTGGTTGACTTTATGCAGCACTGTATTTCAACCAACATATTCGCTAATTTATTTTTTATATTACTGTTATTGTGTCATGAAATGTAGTTTTAAAAGTGTTTCAGGCGAGAATGTAGTTGTTTAAAACTCAAATCTGCAGTTTAGGTATAAAGATAGCGCCTATTTGAAAATGTGCTTCGCGGATTTCGGAGACATGAGCGGCACACGATCACCGGGTGCTCAGTGCTCATGTATCCCGACGAGAGGAACATAACCTCGGCTAGTCCTTCTGAAATTTGTCGCTGGCTCTGATGTATCTGTAGTGGTATAATTCGCTTTGGGTAAATCTAACTGGTAATATTTAGTAATTAATCTATTAATATTTTAAAATGAAAATGAAAAGAAGCAATGATGTTTGACGTTTCGTTTCATTATAATGTAAATTCCCGGAACTACAATTCCGCGGCTATATTAATATGTTTAAATGAAAATGAAAATGAGAAGGAGTCCAGAACTACCGAGGACTCAAGTCCAAAATTTGCGTACTTGGTATTGAGAAACGCGCGCAGAACTATGTCACCAGACTATTTCCTTATTCTTCTCAGTAGACCGCGATGGAAATGCAGACATCAACTGGTCTGGGGTAAAAACGTTCCTGAGAAAAAAGTTCCAGGGCCAAATTGTTCCAGGTAATTTCGGTGGAAAAGCGGCTTATTGCTTCTCTAGACCCTTATGAACTCAACAATTTGTTAAAAGGGTTAGTTCACCACAAAATAAAAATTCTGTCATTCATTTCTCATGCCGTTCCAAACCAAGCTTCATAAATTTATGGTTGAACCACTGATATCACATGGATTACTTTAACGATGTCGTTACTACCTTTCTGGGCCTTGAACAGCAGCTGCGTTGCTGTCATTGCTGTTGCTGGATTTCATCAAAAATTTGTGTTCCAAAGATGATCGAAGGGCTTACGGGTTTGGAACAACATGAGTAATTAATGACATCATTTTCATTTTGAGTTGAACTATCCCTTCAATGTAGTGAACTACAGTACTTTCATGTGTCTAGTGTGCATTATTGTCTGTTTTAAATAAATGTTTCATCCATGAATATGGGGTTTCTCCCATTGAATCTGCTTAAACCTCATTACTTTCCTATGGTTGACTAAATGTTTGCATTCATCTGACTGAATGAACAACCAGTGGATTGAACTACATTTTATTTTAATTTTTGCTTTTTGCTTTACTCACTTGTGCATTATATGGAAGAAATTATTGCTTCCATTGTTACTATGTGAATTTAACTGAGTCACCTTAGTTATATTTGAATTGCCCAATATATTTTAAAAGTCTAAATTTCAAAGCTTAAGGCTAAATATACTCCGAACAGATAAACAAACCAAAAAAGTGATACAACTGTCTCTGCTTCCTCCCTAATTCTCAGAGCTCTTGTTCAAGATAACACACATTATTGCCTGCTATTTTACCTCACTGTGTTGTGCAATTTGATAACAGTGGTTTTGTGTGCAGCACTTAATTGTTTATGTCTCCAAAGTCCAATTCTGAATGCAAGGAGCATGTGTCAGATATAGTTGAGAGAGACTAATGAAATCCATTCAAGGCCATAATAACAAATACTTTACAACCTCAGCATGTGAGAACATGCAATAATACCTATACCACCTTCACGCAGTAAAAATATATGGCATAAAAACTATGCATTACACAGCAAAGGGTGAGGTCAGCTAAATAATTCTGTAATTAAATAAAAAATGCTATATATTATGAAAAATATATTATTGTTTGTGAATACATCCCATATTAGCTTTACCATTTCACATGGCTACTTACAAAGACTGTTTATCACGGTCCTTTAGGGTCATTGTTGAGCAAATTTAGCTCTGAAATCGCAAGCACTTGAAGAAGGCATTCACACGCTGTAACAGCTGCATTTCTCATTTTGGTTTCATAAGAGTTCCTGACAAACAATATGTTTGAAAGCAGAAATGCACAACCACTGCACTGGCTTCAAATTATGTAATTCAAAATCTAGATGTTTACTATGCAGACATATGGAGTTAAAGTTTCCATAAAGAGTTAGTGGTCACTTTATGTTTGTGTTTAGCCTTGTTTTATTGTGGTGAACATATTCTTCATGCTGAGAATCCCTTGAGAAAACATCAATAGGAACAATCCAGTTCTTTGTTGTGATTTTAAAACAATATTGAACAAGGACAATATTAAATACATAATTATCCAAATCTTAGGAGTTCAAAATAATATTTAAAAGTCTTAACAATGATTTTGGTGTTACATTGAATTCAAATCCATCCGGTGACCTGATCTGTGTTTCAGAAGGATTTGCTCTCATTTAATGAAAGCCTTGTTAATCTGTCCTTTCGTTAGCTGCTAGAGGGCACGGCCTGTTTGGCTTTTCATATGTGCCGGGTATTGACATCCGCTGCAAGTTTGGATGTTGGAATATTGATGTTCAGTTTTTCAATTTCCATAGTCTATCCCACATGACAGAGTTTGTTGGGATAGATGCTATAATGTGATTATAGATCATGTGCCAATAGAGAGCAATTATGGTACTGGAGTAACACAACTCTTTCTTTTAATAGATCTTTAACATAAACATATAAACCTTTGAAGATCTTCCATAAGCTAGTTATGCGGTGCTGACACAAGTCAGAATTATTCAAGCCACAAGTCAACATCATAAAAAAAAGGCTTTAAAAACATATTTTCTGCAAAGAACTACACTGCCACTAATCAGAGATTCACCAATCAGAGAGGAGAATCTGCCCACTCATGCAATCTATAAATTACATCTTTCTTTTATTTATATATTCTTTTTTGTATGCACTGGTTGCCAAAACTTTGTAATAATTGAATTGTTTAATATTTATCTGAAATAATTCCCTGTATCACTTACAGTAAGGTTCAATTTGTTAATTATTGTTAATGAATTAACTGGCATTAACTACAATCAGCAATACATTTGTTACAGTATTTATCAGTCTGTCATCTTTTTTAATGTTAGTTAATACAAATACAGCTGTTCATTGTTAGTCCATGTCAGCTCAGGTCCATCAAATAATAGATACAACTTTTGATTTTAATAATGTATTAGTAAATGTTGCAATCAACATTATAAGATTAATAAATCCTTTATAAATTGTTTTTCATAGTTAGTTTATGTTAAATTATGTGGTTAAATGTAATAAACTAATTATGTTCAGCCATGAAACTTAAGTTCAAATTTTCTAGCCAATCGGATTCACAAAGAGGTCGTATGAGATTCACTGAATGCTGTGTCTGCGCACTATGCACTATTTAATTTTAGTATCCAAGTATTTACCAGCAGCAGCAGCAGCAGCAGATTAAACCTATGCATGCTCTATTTACATAAATAAAGATTTTACAATCTATCCTGAGAGTAGTCATGACTGATCTAATGTTAACAAATGGAAGCTCGTTGTAAAGGTGCTGAATTATCTTATGCTCACCAAGGCGGCATGTATTTTATTAAATAAAAATACAGTAAACTCATTATTTCAATGTATTATTATTCCAAATTATTCATATATATTTTCTTGAAATCACTATGAAGAAAATGCATACGGAAAATCCTGTAACAAAGGCTGCTGTAAAAGTGGGCGGTCACTGTTGAACTCATTAGTAATAGTTAGGTCTTTTGATAAAGAACAGGAAAAGCAACGGTCAAAGTCCTACATTGAGTACATTACATACGTGTACCCTAAGGCCATGCCATTGTGTGATATAGGTTACATGAGCGTAGTGTAGCCTACATAGTGTGCATGTATATATCACTGTTGAGTTTGAATAGGGGTCAGCTAGAGGCCCTCTATGCATGTCGTCATCAAGGCGTGCTAATGCAGAGCCTGAGGAACAAACTGGTTGAAGGGAGAGATAAAGATAGATGAAGGTTTCCTCCTCTTCCTCAATCAGACATCACGTACCAGCCCACTGATTGATGCCTCATGAATAGAGCTGCTCCTCACAGCCAGCTAGTTAAAGTGTGTTTGTTCCAATTTGTTCTTTTTAAGCTGTATTGTGTGAAGCAGACAAAGCCGTTCCCTGCAGCATTGTTTCAGAGTGGATTACTGCTAGCCCCAGCAAGCATCAGCCTCATAAAATCAATTTACGCTTCGCATGTCACTGATTTGTACTAATTAGCATAACTAATATGACCTTGTGGTCTGTTTTAATGAATTGGTAGACACGGTACCTTCGGGTTATTGAACAATACAATATTTGCATTGAAATCACTCGACAGCTGCAGGTTTGATTCCTGTGACAATGTATTTTCTGTTCAAACAGGAGCTTGGGCAAAATCTATCTATCTATCTATCTATCTATCTATCTATCTATCTATCTATCTATCTATCTATCTATCTATCTATCTATCTATCTATCTATCTATCTATCTATCTATCTATCTGTCTGTCTGTCTGTCTGTCTGTCTGTCTGTCTGTCTGTCTGTCTGTCTGTCTGTCTGTCTGTCTGTCTGTCTGTCTGTCTATATGTCTGTCTGTCCGTCCGTAGATCTATCTATCTATCTCTCTATGGCAGATTGTATTTGTGTTGCAGGATGAGTCTTCAGTGTTTTGGTCTGTTATAGTTCAAACTGTAAAGGCAAATTCATTGCTTTATTGAGATAAACATATGAATTACTTGTGACACGTGTAACCTAAATATCCAGCTGGACCAAATCTAAGCTCTGGACATTGATTAAGTAAACTTTGGACTTGTTTTTGTCTCTCAGAAGCATGAAATCCTTAACTTGTCTTTGCATGAATCACGAATCATGACTGCATTTATACATTTACTTAATCGTCATTAGTTTATTCAGAAGAACCGCTTTATATATTGGACTCGCTGTTGGTTTATAGCTTAATGTTTCTTGTTGTGCTCTAGTCTCCTTCAGCAGACAAAACAAAAGCCCAGCATCTGGTTGAAGCTCAGTTCATGTACCTTTAAGTGAGATGTTTGTTCTGGGGTGTTTGGGATACAACAGAGCAGAACAGCGTGATCCACGGTAGTCATTGAGGTCAGGAATCTTGCCAAGGACATAGGCCGAAATTTCAACATGTGAAATGATTGACCAGTCAACTATATTATGCAAGAGCACTGTTGATGTTATTCGGGAAGTTCTTGCTGGTCTTTATTCTCATGATGAGGTTTGTTTTGTAGGTTTAATGCCTTGTTATATGTTGTGTGCTGCTCAAGTTCGCAGAGGGTTTTGGTTAAGTTGTCTTTGGGTACTGATCTGAGACCAGTTCTGTGGTTTCTCTTTTGATGGTTAAGATCAGAACTGGGCTGGGACAAAGCTGGTCCTAGATCAACATAAGAGGGCACTGTCTGAAGATGAACAGGAAGAGAGCTGTTGCATGCATGATGAGAAATGATTTGTTTCCCAACTGTAGATCAAAAGAACAAAGCTAAACCACAAGTAGTAAACAGCCTCTGTGTTTCACATGTGCCAGAGCAGCTGAATTGACATTTAAAGGCTACAGTTACTTCAATATAAAACACAAAAAAGCTCATAAACGAAAGAGAGAGAGAGAAAAGAAACAGCAAACACAAAATCTTTGTACAGCAGTCAAGCCCTAGTTATCAGAGTCAGGCCATGATGAGAGTGCAGGTCATTTCTAATTTATAGCTTCCATTGAAAGAAGACAAACCTAACTGTATTATGTGACCTTCAGTCTTTTGAGGTGTGTTTGCTAGTCAGACTATCAGGTCATGATGACATGTTGTTGGGAAGCGTGCAGTCAAGTGTTGATTATGAGAGACAGTGGTGCCACATTATTGTTCTTCTTTGCGTGTCCAGTGCGGGAGAGGAATCACATGCACAACCCACATGAGTCATGACTGGAAAAGTATCAGTTTCCACCCATAATGACTTTTCCTAAAAGGTTTCAGCTTGCCTATAGGTAAAAAGTTGACAGCTTCGAGGGGACTTTACATTATCTATCTATCTATCTATCTATCTATCTATCTATCTATCTATCTATCTATCTATCTATCTATCTATCTATCTGTCTATCTGTATCTATCTATCTATCTATCTATCTATCTGTCTATCTGTCTGTCTGTCTGTCTGTCTGTCTGTCTGCCTGCCTGTCTGTCTGTCTGTCTGCCTGTCTGTCTGTCTGTCTGTCTGTCTGTCTGTCTGTCTGTCTGTCTGTCTGTCTGTCTGTCTGTCTGTCTGTATACTTTTAAATGTCACACATTCACTAAGGCAGACTCAAATCTCATCAAGTCACGTTTATATAAAACAGAAAAATAGAGTATATACACTGCGTATGGCGTGTGCCATACAAGGAAACGGTCTAATCAGTCCACAGCGCTACAGTATGTGGGCCTTGTGTTCTAGGACAGCATGGCCTTGATTGGTCTGTACCACCTGGTGGTGCGGTCAGGCTGTCCTCACAAACTGTTCGTATCCAATGGGATTACATCTCAGAAGTCAAGAGGGCATGTGCAATAATCATCAGTAATGATGCAGAGCCCCAGGAGAATGTGATTTTTCTTGATAGTATAGAAGAATGGCTGAGTCATCTCACTCGCGTGGTGCAATTGAGAATATGATTCAACCTTCTTCTGAAACATTTTGGTGATTGTTGAGAAAGGAACACAAAATATAATAGGAGAATGATAGCGTGGGTTGTTCAATGTGTGGGACACTGAGTTTCATTATATGTTCTCACTGGTTGAAAAAGGCATTTTGCAGTACTTGGTAAAATTCATATTGTATGATCAGGCAAATCAGTGCATCTTGTGCTGTATTATAGACTAATTAAGCTCAAAAATGTGTGTGAGGTGTATCTTATACTGTGTGTCTATACATTTACAGAATCACATAAAGCGTTAGGACAATTGTATAAATATTAAATAGTATTAATATTAAATATCATAAATGTATATGTTCATATAATTACCATATTAATAAATATTACATTTAAAAATAATAAAACAAAACACAATAAATGTATTAATAAATATTTTTTTTAAATATCATTTCTCTTTTTAGGTTGCATTTTCTTCCATTTGGGTTTTGAGGCAGCCATCTTGTGAAATTGGAACTGCCGTCTTGTCGTTATGGTGTGATAGGATTTGCCTCAGAAACACTGCATGAAATGCAAGAACACCCAGTTCTAGTGGTGGTGAAAGAATATGTAAAATAATACAACCAGATGGCTCTCTGAATGCCATGTAGCCTTGCTCTCAATGAACACTTGGAACTTTCCAGAGAAGTCTATTGTGAATAGCACTGAAAGAGAGTACATGCTTTCCCACAGGAGAATAGTGCATCGTTAGAGCTGAAGTGGTGGGCTTCAGCCCTTTCTTTCCTCCTCTCATGCTTTCATATGAAAAAGATTAAGTAACTTTTGAAACACTGATCTGGATTTTCACCCCCACAGTCTGCTTGTGAAATGCAGGAATATTAATATATTTTCCAGTCTGGGATTCTGTGTCTGTGCGTTATTTATTCTGAAACGTTTTGTCTCTTCCAGGCTTTTGGAGTCTTTGACTGAATGGAGCCAACTGTATAAATATTTTACAGTATTGTTTCCAATCTATATTGTTTCCATTCTTTGGGGGCTATTGCGGCAACATAAGTGACAACTATTATAGCAACAACCACTTCTTTGTCATACAGTAATTAATATGAAATAATGTTGATTTTTCCAACCTAAACGAGTGCCAATTATAAAGGGGGAAATAAGAGTGAACTCTGTGGCTAAAAATAATAATTATAACCCAGTATACAAATATAAGAAATGAAATCAAATAAATAAATAAATGTTTAGGTCAACTTTATATGCAAATATTATGCTAAAAATATATATTTGCAATTAATAATAAAACATGCTGAATAGAAGCATTATCATTAGGAGTCTCTGAATGTAGCCTGCATTACAAATCCTGTTAAATTACAATAATACAAAAGCTAGTATTCCACACATAGCCACTGTATATAAGTAAAATATTATACAATTTTGATATGATATAATGCAGTGTTCCTCAATGTAAATTAATTTTACTTGAAAAATGAACTACATTCCCACACCTATTAATGCATGTCTCATGCATTTAGGTTCTCAGTGAAGTTTCTTTTATACTTTCTAAAAAGTTTGGAGGGGGCAAGTAAGGTATCGCACTCGGTGCACGTCGCCATCCAATGAGTGCGCGCCGGCTCGGTGACGTTGCCAAACGCTACCGGCCGACACGCCCCCAGCATGGAGACAATCAGCTTTAATCGGCGCACAGCATACTGTCACTTTAACGTTGTGAGGACTGTCTACAGCCACGATGGGAGTTTTGATAGTCAACCCAGACAAGTTTTCAGAGCTCTCATCACCGGAAACTTATCTCTAAAGGACGCAAGCAGTCGGTGTGGCGCGCTCACGGCTCGATCTCGCATGATTTACATGCAGGATGTCAGTGTTGCTGAAAAGCCGGTAAGATAGTGCAAAGTGAGTTTGCTTACGAGAGCTGCCTATTCAGCATCACACAAAGGGATCTACTGAGTTCAATGGTCTACTGTCATTGGGTTTGAATGTCATAGAGAAACAACTCCTATTCTTCAACGAAATGGATCACTTCGCTGCAGAGTGCCTTGTGTCAATGTCCAGCCAAGCTATTGTCCACGGTCCAAAAGGGAATAGAGAGATCAAGCCAGAAACTGCGGCTGCACAGAGGAATGGAGAAGATACCAAGGAGCCTTTGAAAGACAACTCGTCTATTTTTGTGGTGGCGAGAATTTTGGCGGATTTTAATCAACAGACCCCCACCAATTTTGCCGAGCAGGCAAAAATAAAGGAGGAGAGCACGCCACCAACAGCAGCAACCCTAACCAGAGATGATGGGAACTCTGCCACACCTACCACCACCACCACCATCGGCGACTCTGCTCTTAAACAAAGAAGCAAACGATTTAGGGGTCGACTTGAACAAGAACCCCCACAGAAAAAGCACAAATGCCACTATTCAGGTTGTGAAAAAGTTTATGGCAAATCGTCCCATCTCAAAGCCCACCTAAGGACACATACAGGTCAGTTTCCATTCCTGCCAAGTGTATTGCCGTTTCGCTGGTCCAATGTAAACATCGTGACATTTACGCTTTGGGCACATAGTGTTCCGCACAAGGTCAGTTTATGTAGGCTATGACGAGACAACTGTTGTCTTGCAGTGATATTCTTTATTAAACACGCACTTACTCTAACTAGTCGTTTTAAAGGAAATAAGTTGTTATTCGAGGTAAGTATCGTAAATATTGTCATGCCCACTAGGAGGAAGCTATATGGTAAACAGCAACAGTTATTTTCCCCCCAGAGCCTCGCCTATATGAGCCAACTCAACAAACACACATATGTCCAATAAAGCAGTTTTCAGTACTTTATTGGCACGATTATTCTGCGTACAATGTTGCCAGCGCATTAATCCACACAATAAAACGGTGACAGAAAAAAACAATAAAACAAAGTTGCAGGAATGTTAATAAAAATAATAATAGTGATAACAGTGTACCATAAAATAAACAATCAACAAGAATACCAACAAAAAAAAAACTACTATTTACGACATATGTGTGTACGTGCTCATGCATACAAACATATTTTTACTATACATTCAATACCTTCTCACAAAAATCTGCTCGCAATTAAATAGAACACACTGCTGGGGCAAAAAGAGCCAGGCACCCCATGATGTAATCGCTCATAAAGTCTTGTAGGCTATAGTTTCAGGAGGCGATGGTGGTAGTTTGCGAAAAGTCCCTGGCAATAGCGCGCGGCGCAGACAGCGAACGGCTTTTAGAGTCCAGGAACAGCGGGTTCGCGTATAATTCGGTTTTCTTTGCGTTAGTCCTTTAGATGCATGCAAGGGGGGTACAATAATAATAAAAATGAATAAAAGATGGGGGTTGGTGAGACTTCTGCGGTTGCTTGTTTGACTGTTAAGCTCTTTGTTGTTATGTGCCACACCCCCGTCGGACAGACTGCCAGCTGATCTGGCCAGCAACAGACTCGACCAGCCGAGCGCTGAACCGCGCAGCGTACCCGCCCTCAGCGCAGACCTCACGCTTTAGAATTGACGGTTAGGATGGAAAATATATTTAGAAAAGTAATTACACGTTTCTGTTCCGCATTTTCACTTGTCGTGAAGTGCATTGCCGCCGCTATCATTTTTATTAATGCCACGTTGTCACGTCCGACAATAGATGGTCCTCCTGACAGGAAACCTGCTCTAAATCGAAACGTTCTTGACACCTAAAGGCGTCTAGCCTCAGATCAGAGATAAACTGCAGAAGTGTTAATTGTGTCAGGGTTTTCCGAAACACACCCCTGGTTACTCTAAATGATGACTGTTCAGACAGTGCGATGTGTTTTATCAGGTAAAATAGATCAGATAGAGTCCTCTTGTTTCAAAGTATGATGGTTAGATTGATATACTCAGTTCTTTATCATCATCATCTCTGCTTAGTACAATATAGAAATGTAAGAATGTGTAGGCTAATTGTTGCTCGTGTTGGTTGACCACAGTTATCTGAATATTAGGGGAGGAGACTAGCCTAGTTTTGCACATTCATAGACTGTATAATTAGGTTGTTAAGGTTCAGCTATTGTGCAAAATGTATAGCTTTGTGATCGCATTCTAATTAAAGCACTGCTGCTAAATATAGAAAAACAATATGTAACAAAAATCGAATTAAGCTAGTTGTCCCCACTTATCCAGTGCCCCCTCCATAGTGACTCATCACTTGTGGTTATGGTATTCTGAAAATATGATAACCGGACAGTTTAAACTTCCATCTTTGAAATTACAAACACAAATACCACACCTCATCAGTTAGAAAAAGAAACAGAATAATACAAAATGCACTACCATGCCTATCAGGATTTGCTGCCACTATGAATAGCAAATCTGGTGAGGCAGGACACCTCACATTGATTTAAAAATAATACATACTGTATATAGTGTGGGTTCACTAGATTTTCTTGTATATAATATATAGCTTTGAAGAACTCAAGGTGGGCGTGTCATCTACACGGTTGCAGTTCCTTTTAGTTTTTACTTCGCTTGATAATAGGCTGGTCTTTTACAGTATATACAATAACATGTTTATGTCAGAACACACCACATGCCACCCTGCATTCAGACATATTGTTCTGTACAACTCCAGCTTCAGTTGTGGTCCAGTGTATGGTGTTGGTATGTGTCTATACAGTAAATTTCCCGGTGTTAAATCAAAACCGCTTGGTGTACATATGTGAACTGGTTCCCATATGTACACGAAGAAGTGTTGATTTAACACAGGGGAATTTACTCTGTCGTGTTGACATGTCAAAGTAAGTCAGATAATCAGCTCAGTTCATCATTTGTGGTGAATTTGTTTATGGTGTGTATTTAAGACCTCACTCACTTCCTGTCTTTCAGTTGGTCTATTCTCTAAATTGCAGACGTTAGATTGAATTTCACTATAGTCACCGGTCTGCGATCGGACCATGATTCGGTTTAACAATGAGTGTTCCAACTAATTTATTTTGGTAATCAGAGAATGTGGGTCATTTGAGTTCAGAAGCCCAGGCTAAGCCAACCTGCTCAGTTCTGGGTGCTTTTCTTAAGCACTCAGCAGATTTTCCATCAGTCTCTACCAATGGAGCAAAGAGAAGATGGATCTTTCTCCCAGCCACACACTGCTTTTGAACTGAAGGGGGAACACAGAGTTATAAAAACAAACTCGGGGAGCCAAAAGTACAGAGGACCTCATTTGACTTCAGCAAACGCCCTAAATTCCCTGCTGGTTCTGGTTTACACCCTGCTTTGGATAATTTGTCCTAATCCAGCAGGAATTGGGCACAGAGAGTTGCATCCAGCTTTCTACTTAGACCGTAGTTTCGCCGATGGAGTCATATACTGTAGCGGTAGGATAAAAGCTTGGGCTCTGGGGCTTTCCTTCATGTGCAGAGATGCAGTCACGCTAGTCAAACTGCTTTCGTGAAAACGATTAGTAATTTCTGAAAAATGCAACAGGTCTTGATATGTTTCGTTTTTGCATTTTACTGCCATGGCAACTTAGGGATAAAGTGTAAATAATATTTATTTAATTTGTTCGCTATACCTTTGCGGTGCTCTTGTGTTATTCTGTGGAACGAGTAGTTCCAGGGTAAAGGGGGAAGGCCTAAACATCACAAGTGCAAGCTTGCTGGAAGACGAAGGCGTTTTATGATAGAGCTAGAGCAGATGTACTGTCGTGATCAAACGGCACAGAAATATTGCAAAGGGCTCCGCTTTGAAATGCACTGCAGCAAATGCAGTTGTTTAAACAGCACTGAAAGGAACTTTTAACTTTGTACTTTTGAAGACTATACTATATTGCATTAGTATAGATAACTGTGTCAGTGCAAAGTCTTTTAAGTCTTACTTCCCTTCCCAAGAATTTGTTACTAGCTCACATAACTTTTTAAAGCACTTGTTTGCGGACTAAAATAACCCTTTCCATCTCGCTAACTGTCTTATACCACATACATTTGCCAAGCCACCAATTTTAGGTTCTGGGTCTATTTGTAGCTCTGTTTTCTTTTTAAAGAAAGACTATGTATTGTAGCACAGCTATTCTGTGGTAACCTGTGGTTACAGCGTGTCCGTCACTGAGATAAGTCTGGTAAAATAACCTTCTTGTGACCTTTTGAGAGGACCTTTTCAGTTTAGCCTGACCGTACTGCCACTGCCTCCGTTCTCTGGGTGCATCCTGGACTTTAATCTCCACTTTGTTGAGGTTTATAGTCATGTTAAGATTAGTTCATGGCATAGGAGAGCATCAAGTATAATATTTGACAGATGTTTTATGGCTATGCATAGTCTCAAGGCAAAAAGGAGGACACACAGGACAGTTTGAGAGGGTAGAAAGTAAGGAAAAGATTCCAACTAGCATGTGGCGGGATAAGGCAGGGCTCATTAATCATCCTTATAAACACAGATGGACAGATTCAGAGAGATGAGTTGTTAACTGTAATGGTGCACAATATGCTTGCAGATGGTAATTTATAACATGTTCATTACTTTATTAGGCCGCAGTTGACTTGTTACGAGAAAAGGAACCTGTGGTATGCATACATGCAGAAGAAATGGGTGTGGGGCCATCCGGGAACAAAAAAAAAAGATTTTCACAAACCTGCAAGTTTCGGTTTAGGAAGAGGAAGTGACATGGCTTGAGGAGACTGCCAAGGCAATGGCCGTGACGTATTCTGGCTGTTCGTTATGCAAAAAAGACATGGTGTCCTTTCAGTGCATGTGAATTTCTCATAAGTGTAGTTCCTCTGAAAGTGTTTTGCATGCAATACACAACTTGAAAATATTTAGCTTAAAGTGAAACTGCTGTATTAGTACTTATACCTCCACAGTATTAGATTTCTACACATATAAAGACTTAATGTAATGCAATAAAGCATTGCTCGATTCAAGTGCAAGTGGAATTTGCCGCATAATGTTGATTACCTCAAAATATAAATTCAACTCGTTTCTCATTTTATTAAAAACAAAAAATGAAATATAAGTAAATCAGGCCAGCTTTTAGAGGATTTAAAAGCACATACATAATTGTCTTGTTAAAACTTGAGTTGCAAATCTGTTTAAATGAAGTAATTTTAGGGTTTTACAGATTTAAGTGTTGTGTCGTCACAGTAGCAAAGTGCATGCAAGTTATGCAAAAGATTAGTTAGACATTTTATTTTGCACACTAAAATCAGGTTTCCATCTGTATTATGTTTATGTCTTGTGGCTATACTATTGAAACGGGGAGTATTTTAATGTTTCTGAATTGGCCTCATTCACACCTATGTTGAAAATCAACATTATGCCTCAAATGCTATCGATTAAGCTTAAAGGGATAGTTCACTCAATATTGAAAATTCTGTCATCATTTACTCACTCTCAAGTAGTTTCAAACCTGTATGAATTTCTTTGTTCTGCCGAACACAAAGGAAGATATTTAGAAAAAAGTGTGTAAGCAGACTGTTTTGGGGCACCATTGACTTCCATAGTCGGAAAAAAATACTATGGAAGTCAATGGGGCCCTAGAACTGCTCTGTTTCCCACATTCTTCAGAATATCTTCCTTTTGTGTTCAGAAGAAAAACGACGTTCATACAGGTTTGGAACTCCTTGAGTAATTGATGACAGAATTGTCATTTTTGGGTGAACTATCCCTTTAACTTGTACTGAACCCAGTATATTTCCCTAGCCTGCATTCGGTTAACTCACTTTCCCATATAATCCTCTTTAAAGTTTTAAGGTACGATATTCACCAGACTTGTGTTTATTAGCATTCCCTTCCAATACTTTTTGAAAGTCAAGGCTAAATGAAAAAGTACATTAGGTTCAGAAATTTCTTTCAATGGCAAACCCATGACGGACCCTCGTGATCAGAATGGGTACATGTGGCCCCTGTGTTCTGGGTTAATCTCCCTCGCCCCATAATCTAATCTGCTCCCTATACAACTCTATAATGTCATATGGGCCCAGTTCCTAGACTCATTATCCTGATTGGGCTTCTCAGGACCTATATCACTAGTCCTTGTACTCATGGGAATATCTCCAGGGATGTGGAGGGGCATGTTACCACATCAAGCCACTAAGTACTTGAGAGAGTCTTCAATATTGATAGCACGCCTCAGATCACACTGTTGCATGATGTGCTGTGCAAGGGAGGTTAAATGAGATCACCTCCAGGCCTCAGAGGTTTTTGTAATCCTCCGCCACATTGAGATGGTAAGTATGAGCAAGCGTAGCAGTGGGATGTAAAAGATGAGAGCGAATGCGGTACACAAATTGCTCATTGTGCTGAGTGGGTTGGTGAAAAGAAGGGGGACACAGCAGGTTGAGGGTCTAAGGTTACCAGACTGCTTTGTCTGATCTCCTGCAAATATGAGGAGGCGGGGTTTCTCTCCAACCCAAAATAATATGGAGAATAGGAGGACAGATTTAGTCACAAATTGATGAGCAAGATTGGCTAAAGTAGCTTTGTTGGGGGAAGGATCCTAAAAAGGAAATTGTGCCACCAAAAAGGATGTTTTTTTTTTTTACAAACTGACGATCTTTAACTTATTTTAAATGAGATTGGTTCAAATTAAAACATTTAGTTTTGAATCCTAACTTAGCATGATGTAGTTCTACTATCCACATTGAGTATTATGAAATAGATGGTTATTGACCCACTAAAGGTCATGCTGCCTCTGTGTGTGGCTAGTATGCATTCGTTTCAATCACCAGAAGCACCATACATGCATACAAAGCCCATAATCACCTATTTCACAGTTGGTTAGCTTTTTTGTTTGGCCTGTAAACTCTTATGTTCGTTATGTGACCCTTTTCATTGTTTTCAATAGTCCCAGTAGTGTGCACAATGTAAAGACGACATTGTTTTGCTACAGAATTTGGTGCATGGACAAGAACGGTGTACGTGATCAAATGTTCTCACTTGAACAATAGAGCTGACCGTTGGTTCAAGTGTGCATTAAAGCAGCGAGTTCCTAGAACACCCTCCTCCCAGGTTTATAGCAAATACATGCAAAATTAAACTGACTCGTCAGCCATTTTTCTTTCCTCTGCGCAGGGTTATTTACAGACATGACATCCTGTACAGTCATCCTGCCTGTGGTTCAAGTGGAAGGTTTTAGAGATGGGTGGGACTTGGGCACTTCTGCCCTGTGCTGGGCACAGTGCCATGCCTGGGGTGGAGTGGGGCTGGGCCTCAGTGTGATGGTGATGGCTTCACAGCAGGGATTCTGTTTTCTCTGACTAAAACTATTTTCCGTTCCACACCCCTGGCCTGCTACCTTGTAACCAGAATATATGTTAGATGCCAAGAGTGGATAGGCTTGGCTGACCCACTTGCCATTCAGGATACACACCAGCTAGTTAATTGGGAATGATGTTAAGCAGGGATATTATGAGTTTTATTTGTGCACCTGTGTTTATGTTTGAGAGAAGATTAGTACAAACAGAAGTTAAAAGATCTAGGTAATATGGTAACAATTTTAGGTTAGATTTTAAAATGTCATGTTATGACCTCCCAAAAAAGTAATAATTGAATTAAAAAAAAAAAAAAAACATGAATCCAAAAAATGTAATACGTACATTTCTAGGAACTTGATGCATATACTTTGAGTACATTTCTAAAAAAAATAGATTGTGTACTCTCTTCACACAATTTAACCAGTTATCTGTATGAATCAGTTTAATCCACTTAGCATGTTTCTTTTCTGATTTTTACTGCCAGCCTCCTGTGTGAGTGGTAGAAACCATGCTTTGGTGTAGCATCTCTCTCTCACTCAAATATGATTGGCTGAAGTGTTGAAGCCCCCTGGGTGTATCATCATGCTCTCATCCACCCTTTTGCAGTCATCCATCTCTCTTGAAGCAGCCCTCACTGACTGGTATACAGTTCTCTTTATTTTTCTTTCATATGAAGAAAAGCATAGAGTTTTAAGCTGATATAAAAGCCAAAACACAACTAGGACTAGGTAACTCACCATCAATTTGGTATTGGAGTTGGTACCTTTCAAACTCTGCCGAACTTATGTATTAGTTAGCTTTGGCAGAGACTTATAAAAGCGAGTCTGTTCCTGCCTAACCATCCCCCCATTGCCCTGTGTCCTCTACACCCATAAGGGCGTAAGGTGACAGAACTGCTGAAGCGTTGTATAGTTTGAGCTCTATTGCTTTGCTACATTTACTATGTATGGGTGTCGATTTCTCTGTGCAGGAAGAAGGGGTTGTGGAGCTAGTGTGGAGCTGTATTTTCAGTTTCCTAAAGCATGAGCCACCGGCTTAGGGTCTCACGCAAACTCTGCGTAAGGCGCTAACACTGCAATTTGTGGGTGGGGATGTACTGTACGGAGAGGCAGAAGTGTGGGGGTGGGTACAGGGTGGGATCCGTTGTCAAAGCCCTCCATTGATGTAGGTCACTTGCTCAGCTGCATCTGCTGGCAATCTGAATTGGTGATTCTCTGCAGTAGCAGTGCATGCATTTGGGTTTTTGTGATGAGGATTGAGGGGTTGTTTTCTGCTTGGTGCCAGACCTTTGGTTTCCTTCCAGTCTTTTATATTGTCATTAGCTCTTGCCAGTGAGATGTTTGACCCCTTACTGTCTAATAAATCTGATTAATCGAATGCGATTGTTATGCGCATCATGTCAGTAAAGCCGGTTCTGTAATCATTAGTAAATCTCCATCACCTGCTTTCAAATAGAAGCAGCATTTAATACACAAGGCCGTAGTTCACTGAAAAGCTACACAATATCGCGTTCATAATCGCAGACGATATAATCGCACGATTATGAAATAGAAGAAATCGCTCTGCAATAATGACAGCTGTTTGCGTAGCCTCTAAGTGAACTACGGCTCTGTATATTAACAAATGCTACTCCATTTGAAAGCATGTGAAAATAATACCACATTTAAGACCATGTTTTTACTCTAAACTCACTACATAACGTCAGTCGAGTGTTTGAAATAAATTCTTCTGTGAGATAATGTGGCTTCTTTCACAGAATAAGGCACGCAACATATTTCATAGTATTCTAAGCAATGCTAAAGGCTATGTCGATTAGCATTGAATTATGTACTTTATTATAATGAAAATGATGATAATAATTATAAGAACTCCGATAAATCATATATTGTCGTAGTCCTTTGTTTATTAGTCACATTCAATCTACGAAAGCAGTTAAATCTTCTGTTTATTCATCCGCATCGATAGGCATTTCCTGGGTTTCTTCGGGGTGTATTTGGAGTTTTGGCCTTCGGATGGAGATTTACTGCTGATCACAGAACTATGCTTCACTGAGATATACGTATGACAATCGCAGCTTTTACCTAATCGCGATTTCATTTAGATGAATTGAGCAGCCCTAATGTGTAGGATCCGGGCATGTGTGCTCTTCCAGGCGTGGCTGTAAGATGAAAAGGATCATTCAGTGGACAGTTATGGGGTAAGGGTTGGCTTTGCGGTTTCGAATAGAGAGGAAATTACTGTCAGTGGTGTCATACTTTTAAGGTGAACTTTCAGGAACTAAATATGTTCAAAGAATAGACACCCATACATTTATGTTTAGATAATTGACTTACCCTTGTTCCATGTCCATTCAAACCTGAATGGTTTTTGTCTATTTTACGGAAAACATTAAAAAAGATAGTCTAAAGTAGGGCTGTGCGATATTGAAAAAACATTCTATCTCGATATTATGGGGGATTTTTCGTGATTTTTACATTTTATGGACAATTTGACCTTTTAATAAAGCCATTTTTAGTTCTAAAAGTGTACATATTGTGAGACAAATTGTTACATTTAATCAGTCAATTAGAATAATAAGACATTTAGGCTGTTACCAAACAAATGAAACCAGTTTCAACAAAATTAATCTTTGCAGAATTTGCATCAGAAGTGGCATATTTACACACTGTTAGATGCAGCTCAAATAAACATGGAGTGATTTAACCTGCAGTTACAGATGCATAATGTTTTGATATTTTAAACATAAAACATTGAATACTGATATTTAAAGTATTTTAAAAATGAAAAGATACTTTAAATGTGAAATTAAAATCGTTAGTAGATGGCAGCAAGTCACTGTTAATAAGTGAGTCACCGAATCATTTAAACAATTAATTAATTCAGGAACAAAACACAGTCACGTTCCTCAGAGACACAAAACAGCATTGTGTCTGTGTTTGGAATGATTTTTGTTGGAGAAATAGAGCAAAAACAGGAAATATGGTGTCTAAAACGTAAGTCTCTTAATATTAACGTATTGATTTTATACAACAATTAAAAAACAATCACATTTCTAATTCTGCTTATTTTCGAAGAGAAAAGGTGTGATTTTAACTATATTAAATTATATACATTTTCTGCCACCATATCTTGATTTTTGTGATCATTCTTAATGCATTTTAATAGACCGACTCATGCAGTAATAAATGCGCTCACGCACTGTTTAACACACACGACTTCTTTACGCAATGTATGCGTGCACTCCGTTGGTGTTTTGTTTGGTTTTTGCAAAATACTCAAATGTTAACTTGCACATCGTTAAAATAACAATTACGATATTATCGCAGACTATATATTTCACACACCCCTAGTCTAAAGAATGTTTCAACAGTGTAAGTCAGGGGTCACCAAACTTCATCCTGGAGGGCCGGTGTCCTGCAGAGTTTAGCTTCAACTTGCCTCAACACAACTGCCTGCAAGTTTCAAGTATACCTAGTAAGACCTTGATTAGCTGCTTCGGGTGTGTTTAATTAGGGTTGGAGCTAAACACTGCTGGACCGAGTCTGGTGACCACTGGTTTAAGTCAATGAAAGTCAGTGACACCCAAAATAACATTGAACCCCATTGACTTTCATTGTATTGACAAATAAAGCACTCAGGCATTTCTGAATGAAGAAAGAAATTCATACAGGTTTGCATGAACTATCACCTTTAAGTTTTGCATCACTCAAGAAGGTAAACAGAGCCTCAAACAGCTTTGACTAATGTTTGAACGCTTTTACGTGGTTAACAATAGAGGAAACATGTTCAAGATTGTTAATAGCCATTTAATTTATACTCTTGTTATAGCATAAAAATAAAATTTAGCTCAGTGTCCTGACATTTAGCAGGCTTTGTGTCTGCACGTGAGCTGTGGGTGACCCCACCCACCTGCCCTTGACTGTTACATTCACAGGCTTGTGGCTACAACTGTCTTAATGGAAAATGGGGTTAACATAATTATGCTGTGTTGAAAAACAATCCTAGTGGCCTAGTTAGGCTAGGACCCATAGGAAGATCCGTTCCAAAGCTACAACAATGAGTAGGGCAATGCTGTGAGATGTGCTCTTTGTGAGGTGGGAAAATATAGAGGGGAGGGGACATAAATCTGCAGCAGTTGTGGCTGCTTCCTCATATAATGTGTCTTAGACCGTGTGTGCACATGTGTTGTAGAGACTGGGAGAAGTGAGTTATGTCTACTAGGCTTGGAAGGCTTGATTGAAATGCCTGATGGTGAAGGCTCTGTCAGACACAAGGCCAGTACTATTGTTCACATTTCTCAACCGCATCAAAATCCTGGGAGGAGAATATGCAATTGAAAGGCAAGTGGGTTTTAGCGTTCTTCATTGAAGACAATAGAGGATGATAAATTAAACATAGTTGCCTTTGTCACAATGTCTCTGGACAAGTCTGGCCCAGTCCTAATCGTTGCACCTGACCTAGCCATAATGTCTTTGTTACACCCATATCCATTAGCATTAATCCTCAATTTCTCAAAGTCACTGAAAGCTTGATCTGACTCACCAAGACTCAATGTGGTTAGTCAACCCGGCACCCATTAGCACATGCATATGGATGCAGGTGGATGCTGCACACTGGTGGTGGATGAGGAGATTCCCCCCTCTGTGTAAAGTGCTTTGAGTACCCAGAAAAGTGCTATATAAATGTAACAAATTACTATAATTATTATTATATGTGAGGTGTACTTATGTCTTTTTTGTTCCATTCCCACAGTTGTCTCTAAATACTGTGATCTGGGGCAAACCACTAGAAAAGATTTCGCTCAGTCAGCAATCTTCTCACTAGACCTTCACAAGATTAATATTAAGTTGTGTGTAATGTAGATATGACGATAACGCTGACAATTTGGCTGCCTTTACACTGCAAGTCTTGATGACCAATTACGATTTTGTGACTATATCCGATTTTTTGGGACGACGTAATTTATTGACATGGAATTCATATAAAAACGTTTTTTAATGCAATAGTTACATCTATACATCAAAATAATTATATAGCCTTGTACAAATTATTCAGGACAGTGATGTATGCAGCTCCGCTAAAAGCTTGCGTGTGGAATAATACTTTGTGGTAGATATTGTTAAGCATGTCCAATCGTCTGTTTTTTTATTTTGTAATTAAAACCAAATATGTTCATCAGTGATTGTATATCAAAGGCATGGACATGTTCGTGTGCATTTATTTTTTGTCGATTTAAATGGATCGAACGGGACTGAAGCGCCCATCTGTGCACGAGCGGTCACTGACAACAGCAGCAACGAGCACTCGGCGTGATTTCAAAAGCAACACATTTCAACGTCAGATCGCCCTTTTATTTAACACAAACGAATGAAATTAATACTCTGCTACTCAACTAGAGATGTTTCATTTGTGGCAGGTAGGTCTGTACCTCAAAATGTTTAAAAAACTCACTTTTCAATGATGTAGGAGTCGCATTTACATGGAAAAACCTGATCTGACCGCTTACACGGCAGGCGCAAATGCACGAATCCGATTCATATCTGATTTATTTCCACATATGAATAAGGGCCTGAAACCAATCGTAGAATATTGGAATCCATGCGTTTTTTTCCTGCTTACACGGTCATAGGCCATATCTGATCTGTGCCACATGGGAGGAAAAAAACTGAATTGGGTCACTTGAACCATGCTGTGTAAATGCGGCCTTTGTTAAATTGCCCACAACTATAACGCAAGTCCAAACTGTTTGTGCCAGGCTTTGTGGTTTTTGGTCTCCATGGTGTGCTGCAATCTTTGTGAACTCACTTCTTGGCAACCTTAGTTAGATGGAGGGCGTGACCTTTATCTTCTCCCAACTCAGTCCCTCCAGGATTTTGCGAATCGCACATTTTGAAAAAAGCCGCAGCAAATCAGTCATTTTAAGCCACAAAAATCTGAAAAAAGTCCCGCGAGATCCTGGTGGGACTGAGTTGCTGATGGGATTGCATACACTCACAAAATTCCCTGCTCCTGTGGGGTAGTGATGAGATCATCACCGCAAACATCTCAGCCCTGGTGGAAAGGGGAAAGCCGAGTTGTTGGCAGAAATTCCCCAGTTTGCTGAGAACTCTCTTGCAGACAGTCTTGGAAAGTTTGCGATTTAAGAACCAGCCTGTCTGGGTCTCCAGTTGCCCAAAACAGTCTCGTCATTAACATTGAGGGCTTGAGCTGGCAGACTTCTGCATGACCCACCAGGAATAAATTACAACCTGCTGCTAAGTGCTGCAACTACATTTGTGGTGCCATTTTGGAGATCAGGCTTGTTGTGGTTTTCCACAGATAACAAATCAGTGGTAGACTAGAGGCTAGGACACAGTATGCCCCTGATTCAGAATGTCTGATCTAATTGGGATCACTATGGGCAACATCGAGATCTAATACATATTATATTGAAAGCATCTAGTTTACTAGTTTGGTCTAGTTTGCATCTGTTTTTGCTTTGCCTCTGGCTAAAGATTACTGTCTGTAAGATTCTTGGCCAAGAAATCTTGTAAAAACTACATCTTTGTGGTTGAAAATAGGTATTTTATACTAATCTAAGATCAGTTTCCACTGTCCTGGTCCTTCACCTTCATTACTGCAAGTCAAAATGTACAAATAGCAGAGTTTCTCCTGTGCTCCTGTCCTCCATTTTATGTGGACATTGTGTGACGTCTGCAAGGGATATGTCGGTTTGGTATCTAGAGGATTAATTCAAAGTATTCTCCTAATTACTGAATTAAAATGTCTTCTCAGTCAGAAATGCTTTCCGAATGATCACAGCTGACGTTTGACTTGTAGACTATGCTAATTTCAAAGTATGTTCTTGGGCATAAAGTGTGTAGCTCTTGAGCAAGCCTAGAGAGTCCACTTTGAGCTTGTGGTTATAAAGAATTTGTAAGACCTCCCACTGGAGGTCCTTACTGCCTTTCTCATGTAGTGTCTGGCTGTCTCCATCCCTACCTACGTCTCCGCCTGCGTAAGGGGCCTCACGGTTGAAGAAACCTGAGGAATTTTATCTCTCCCACACAAAGGTGCTGGTAGCTCTTGTTGGAACAGGTGAGCGACACCAAGTCTCCTGGATCGACATTCAGTCTGTACTTGTGTTGCTCAGATAGTGGCCCGATCAGATGTCTGTGGCATAGACTGTTCACCTCAAAAGGCCCCTTTCTCCTGTTTCCTACACATTTAAGGCAATCTGAAGTTGTTCATTCTTTGGGCCCTCTATGAAATCGAGTCGAGGATTTGCAATGTGTTTTTGTACTTGAGAGTAGGCATGAGCAAGAGTTTATTTACTGACCCAGTGGCCCCAAAAGAGAACAGTTATGTAAAGCTGCTGTCTGTGACATAATGGTATCGCCTCTGAAGGGAAACACTGTTGCTTGACTACCTTCGCTATGGGATGTCCATACTAGCAACTGTGATGTAACTGCTGCAAAGGGTAACTAGGTCACTGTGTTCGTTAACACCGAGGTCGAATCTAAAGCTCTCCTAATTACTGGCCCCTGTTGCGAAAAGGACTTGGGCACATGCAGTGCTGGTTGCACCACACCAAAGAGGGTGTAGCTCATCAGTGTGAAGACATGCCAGTTCCCATGCAACACAAACCACTTCAAAAAAAGTATCCTTTTGTACAAGTGCCATGCTGTAAATAAATATATTGACCACAGGCAAGGGGATGAGTGAAGTTTACATACATTTTGTTGTGGGTATTTGCATGCACAGTTTGACACAGTTGCAACATGGGTTATGGCCTCACTATTGTTTTCCCAGAGGGACAAATAGAGGAAGTGTCCTTTTTTATGCTTTTTTGACGTGATGGATAAAGCCGCAGCAACTTTCATCTGTTATGAAACCGTTACATGCTGGACAGTGCAACCTTTTTACATAAGTCTACTTCAGAGCCACGTCAAGAGCGCCCTCGTTGGTGATAATAATATTCCTGGAAACCTGTCTCACTTGAACTTTTAGTCATGGTAAAACCATGCAAGCAGAAAATTAGTTGCTCGGTAAAGCACGGTAGTTGCAAATGGTCTTGTCTCTGGGGTAATGCTTTGTGTAACAGGTTCTTTTGAGCTTATATACTAGCTGCCCAGTGCACTAGCCTTTGCAGTGAACTGCAAACGGTGCAATTGTTGACGGAGTTTCCTGTAGTTAAAACAAAGCTATACATATTAGATGAGAATGTATAAACTTAAACTTAGAATTGTTGACAACTAACTGAAATAAATACATTTAAGTACTAAAATGATTAAACTATAAATGAAAAAAACAACAACAATTTAAAGCTATATATAAAATAAAAATCAAAATAATCAAAATGCACATGTACAACTATACTAAAACTTAAATTACTAAAAAGCTAAAATGAAACCTGAAAATATAAAAATAAAACAGTTGAATACATTAATAAATAATAATAAAATATACAGTATGTAACTGATAATAAAATAACTGGCTGTAAAGAGCAGAATTGTATTTGTACCTTTTTTTGTTTTGTTATTTTTCAAAACGGCTTTGCTCTCAGAAGAATTAGTCTAACACCTGCGCATTGTATTAATGTCACTATTCACACCTTTACATAGCCTAGTCCTGCTCATCTCTGTTATAACCTGTGAAATAGTCATAATATTGCAACTCTTAGCTTTGCTGTGAAGCTCCTCACCACTCATAACTCACACTTTACAACCTTGAGTTCCCACAGACTCTTTCTTGTATTAATTAGACTGTAAGTCACAGGTTGGCTCCTGTCGTTGCTGAAGGGAGAATCTCAGACCATCCACTGCTCTGTCCCATTCCTACTACGCTAATGTTAGATCGTGTGTATTTATGTTTATATGCCACAATCATGACTAGATCCAGGATGTTTAAAAAAGGTCAAACAACCGTGACCCTTTTAGATTAGTTCTTGTGGGTGTGGCATGTTTGGAGGTTAGTGGATTGCAGCTTTGTATATTTACAGTATGTTTGGATGGACTTGAATATGTGTGTTGCAAATGATGTGTTTATGTACGAATAAGAGCGCTTTTTGCTTTACTTAATGGGAGTGAGTGTTTGTGTGTGCGTAACTGTATACTATTTTGCGTTTCTTCACTTGGGTGTGTGTGGTAGGATATATAGATTAAACTGAACCTACACAGACATTGTTGGGGACACAAAGCTCATTCACACACAGACTATATTTTCACGTATGTGAAGGTTTTATTTGTTGACATATAACATAGCAATGGTCTACATGTGAGGTGCATATGTCATAACATTACTTTTTTGTATGCGTGTGGTTTCGAATCGTGGGACCAGGTCTGTCTGAAAGTGAGTGACATGTTATAGATTTAGATGGGGGGGGCAGTCTTTCTTTCGCTTTCTCAGTCTTTTATAGTAGGGGGAAGGGAGCCCAGCAAAGCTGTCGTCCCACATATATTTGGCATCACGTATATGTTTCGTTTGAAGTTGTTTTCCATAGGGGCCTTAAGGAGAAACCACAAAACAAAGGCAGCAGCTAAAAGCTGTCTGGATCTCTGTGTACTTTGCCTGTTCTGTCTAATTTAACCAAGTAATGACTGAGATGTCTGGCTTTTTTCTTTCCTGTTCTTTGCCTTTCAGAATTATGAAAAGTGCAGTCACAGAACCCTCACAATATTCAACGGTGGTTCTTAGACCTTTGTGGTGGCGCTGCTAAGGGAGGGAAAACTGCTGTTGAAAAGCTGGTAAAATGAGTAAAGCAATTATCACATTTGTGGAGAAAGACAACCATGAAATGGAGCTAAAATACATGTTGTATATGACATGTGTGCATAAAAACAGAGTTGGTATCGCATTTACTCGGTTGTGAGGGAACCACACCGAGATCTATGTCACATCTGGCTTTGGGTAGATTTGTGTCTAAGCCCACTTTTATTGCCTGAAGGGGAAGGGGTTGGGTATAATTTCCCATGCTTTTGGCTCACTGCTAGTTTCGTGTTTGAGTACAAGCTGGGGCAGGGTACCATAGTAAAGACTGTTAACCTGCCTAATTAAACTGGCTGTCTGGCTCTGCAACATGTGGTTGTAATGGGGGGAAGAAAAAATACTTTGCAAGGTCATTTCGAGATGTGTGCCAGATCCAAATAAACCAGTGAGTATATGTTTGTGTGTCCATCAGTTATCTCAATAATGAGTCAGTAAATCCCATAAGCCTCTTTGGAGCAGTCAATGTGATACATGTCCCCCTAGTATTTTCATGATTCTCCAATTAGCATGATGCAATGCTTATTGGGCTGGAACATATGTTTTATTTTTAATGCAGTGCATTCTTGGTTTAATGTGTGGGCTTTCCACTCAGCTTAGTGATTGTAAAAAAATATCTTTTTTGCAGACTTTTGCTTCTATAGGAGAGGATTAGCACGCTCTCACGAGCCGCTTCTAAATAGTTGTGCCACATCAGGTCTTTCACGTCTGGTTAAAGACTGCTCATTTTGGGATTTAAAAGCCATCAGTGGAAGGTAAACCCTTGCGTGACCTGGATCTGAATGGCCTGGGTCATTCACTGCTGTTTTTAATGTGAACTGATCTTGATTCTGTGGTGGTTTAGCTGCTCCAGTGTGTGAACTTGGATTGTATAGGGCCTGTATGGCTTTTGTTCACTGTTTTAGGTTGATCTTTTCTTCGGTGAATGCTGAACGTTAGCATACCAAGAGAAACCACAAAACAACTTCTAGATCAGTTTAAAAGAGTATATTATGCCAATGAAGCATGTCGGCACGGGCTTAATGGGGGCCATGTAGAATAAAAAAGGCAGCAGTAGGACTTTCTGTGCTGAAAGACTTCATTGTCCACATAAGGGCTGGACTTGGTTCACATCAGTTAGCACCGCTGCCCCTATTTATGGCTGTTAGCGACGCATGGTGGTGTTTATGATGTGGCCTCCTAAACACCTTGTTATTTGGAGCAAGTTTGTTCTTTCAAAAATAGATTCAAAGCACAGTTTCAACAATCAAATACTCTGAAGCACAGCTGCAACTTCTTATTTGTAGATGGCACATTGGCCTAGAATCTGTGAAGAGTGTAAAGCTTGTTCATATCACATATGTCTGAGTGATCATGAATGTGTGTAGTAAACACTAACAGCTGTGTGTTCTGCTTTCTCTGTGTGTTTGTCACAGGAGAGCGCCCCTTTCCCTGCACCTGGCCTGACTGCAGTAAGAAGTTCGCTCGCTCTGATGAGCTGGCACGGCACTATCGCACCCACACGGGCGAGAAGAAGTTCGGCTGCCCCCTGTGTGACAAGCGATTCATGCGGAGCGACCACCTGATGAAACACGCACGCCGTCACTCCGACTTCCAGCCAGCCATGCTGAAGAGGCAGCACAGCGGTGGCAATGCCACCGTCTCGAGCAGCACCCGCCCCGGCTCCCTCAGCGATTACAGTCGATCCGATGCCTCAAGCCCCACCCTTAGCCCTGCCCTCAGCCCAGCCAACTCGCCTTAACCTGGCCGCACTTTCTTCCCATGGCGTCTGGGTCTCCAGGCTCATTTTTTTAATTCTTCTCTATCCATCATTTTATGTCCCCTAAAAAATTTTGCGGCATAAGCGCCCTGCTAAACCTTATCGCTTGCTGTGGTGTACTGTACTGTACATAACTGCTTCTTGTAGTGCAATTTTCTTGTGCAACCCCTAAAAGAGAAACAAAAACACGAAAAAGAAAATGCCTTTTCCACATGGCAATATTTACATGATGTACCATATGTCTGTATTTTTATAGCTTCTGGCCACAGCCTCTTTCCATTATGGGTTTTGTTGCTTTCATATACAACCGCTCTGTTCAAATGAACTAAAAAGTTGAAAGGTTTGACAGGTAAATATGTTTCTTTTTATTTAAAACGGGTGAGGGAGAGGGGCACACATACACCTCAGGATTCAGAACAGTTTTTTTCTCCTTTAATACTCACATTGACTGCACAATACAAGCATCACTTTACTCCGAAATTCAACAGAGGTTGAATTTTGCGCCCTGCTCAGGGATGGCCTCGTTAGCTTGAAAGAATGAACACGATGAAGAGAAACATACATTAAGAAACAGCCTTACACTTGGACAAAAGGAAACTTTGCACTCTTTTTTGAGGTGGTTGGTTGGTTTTCACATCAGGGGAAGCAAATTCTTGGTTTTAACAGTCATTCATTGTCTTTATAAATATGTTTTTTTGTAAATCAGTCTTTTAACGAGAGTGGCAGAACCACTCAGCAGATAGGAAGGGTTGAGGGGGGCAATTCTGTCTTGAGACTGGAAATGACTTTATTTTCAACATTGCTGTCTCCCACTAACCCTGTAGTCACACAGAGCTGTGTTGGCCTGGGTCCATGTTTCAAAGGGAATCCTCTCAATATAGCATGAATTTCATTATCAGTCCACTTCAACATGCTTGAGCTGCCCAATGAGGAGAACATACAGCACCACTTCTCTCGGTGGACTAAACTAAACTCCCCTTGAAATTTTGGAGGCTGAAGTTTCAAAGCAGCTGTTTCCTCAATAAAAACAGCACATTCATCAACTTCAGGGTTTTTCACTACAGTACGACACATTTAAAGGGACTTGTCTGGACGTACGCCTATTTCAGACTCAAATAAAGACAAAAAGCACATGAGCAGAATCCACCAAAGACCAAGGTGTGAACGAGAGAACAGTTTTTTTTTACCCAGAGGAAGGAGGGAGGGAGGGATGTTGTCATTCTCTCAGGTAACAGCAGAAGTCCTGGCCCTCTGCCCTCCGCAGTGCTCCATCTGCAGAGGCCTTCCACTTAGGAAACTGCATCATCCTACACAGGGCTATTCATAGCACACTAGCCAGGGAGACGAGAGCCATTACAGCCGAGCTTTACGCACTCTGTCTCTCTCACTCTATCTGACAAGAAGGAGTGGGCATATGAGAGAGATAGATGGAGGGCCAAAGCAAAGTTTATAAGCAAGAAATATCAGATCTACACACCGTGTCATAACCAGGCACCATGCAACAAATAGTAAAGTGACAATATTGCAGCCATATTTGAAGCTTAATAAACAGCTATGAGAAGCTGGAATTTGGACCAGCTAGATTGCACTGTGGGTAGAGTTACCCAGTAAATCAAAGCCATGTCTTTTCAGTTATCATTTGTCATTGCACCTGGTTAAGACTAGTGGTGGACCGACATGAGACCGATATGCAACTGATGTAATACCAATATTTATATAATAGAATTAAATGACAGAAATTCTAAATTAATGACAATATTAACACATTTCTGTTAAATAATTAATCCAAAATATCGGTTGTTGGACGATACTTCTAATCTCATAATAGATTGGCTTGAATGATCGGCCAAGGCTGCATTTTCCAAAAGCATGGTAAGGCTAAGTACATCTTAGAGACCATTGGTGCTTATGACGCTTTATGAAAACATAGCCCTGAACAAAATATCGGTCTGTAAAATACTGTTATCTGCCAATACCGATAATCAGAATGACCAATTAATGGGCCTTGCTGATATATTGGTCTGTCAGACACTGTTATCAGTCGGTAAAGTTATACATGAATAGGCCAGATATCAGCAGATTAACCAGCCCTGCCGATTTATCGGTCGGCCACTAGTTAGGACACGGATTTACAACTCATTGCGAACAAGACTGTCAGAGTTTGTATCATCAGGGTTGTTTCACTTCGTGGTGAAGAGACCAACAGGCCTCCATGAAAACAAAGAGCACTATCTACAGGAGGCAGGAAAGAGGGGGTTGGCCCATAGCGAGACAGATAAAGACTGAGGCTTTATCAGGAACTGAGCACTCCAGCAGAAGAAACACCCAGCCAGCTCCCTCCCTCTCACACACGGAAACCTCCCTCCCCTCTGCACTACTCCCCTCTCACCCGCCAACAGCATCCCACAATGCATTGCAGAAGCTTATAAGGGAAAATGTCCTCGTCTGATTGGATGGCATCCAAGCACCCAGCCAGAGGGGTTGTAATAGAGGAAGTTGAGGCCCAAATCATAACGGCTCACAGACAATAGGCATGATGTGGTATCAAATCTGGGTTGAGCATGTTGGGAATTTTTTAAATGAGATGTTATCAGTATTTTTTCCTCAGTTTGGCACTGTCGACTGCTTCTCAGACAAGATCAGGCACTCTTTCTTTAAATGACTGTACTTTTTCCACAAGCACAGGGAAATTCTCCCACATCAATTTTTGTTTTACTGTTGCAGACCACTGATTTGTCAGTGTGACCACTCATTACCTCAATGAACAGCTGCTTTCAAACTTGACTCTCGTTGAAAAGGGGGCTTTAGGCATTACTACTCGATTTGTACATAATCATACATATCAAGTGAACAATGAATTTACCGTCCTTTGTTGCTTCAGCCTGCGAGGATGAAGGGTTACTGTAAAAAAAACTGTCGACCGGGCCTTACTCGCTCAGGCGAAAGGCATACAAGATCCTCCAGGAACTGAGGCACTGCTATCAAAACTACTGTGGCACTGCTTCATCCACTGTCTCACTTTCCCATACGCGCAATGTTCTTAAAGTGACACTTTAATATTAATTTTCCAGGCTTTCTGTGACAGTTTTTCACTTTATATTCATAAGCTCATTATTCAACACCAGCCATCTAGTCTCGTCTCATATTGTCTTGAACGTTTTCCCTGCCCACCCTCCATGCCCAGTGCGGGTAAACCAGCATCAGAGTCGCCCAGCTGGACGAGCGCTCCAGGGCTTGAGGAGCAGGTGGGGAGTTCTGTGAATGCCAGGCCTTGTCCCCCCTTTATCCTTTCTAGCATCCCCCATCCCCCTCCCAGGGGCCTTTCTCATAGCCCTAAAAAAAACCTCCACATAATCACGGCTTTCAGCTAAAGAAAACAGCCCTAATCAAAATAAACAGTGCCACGGTGGCATTATTTCTGCAATAAACCCACACGTAAAGCTGTCTAGCTGCAATTGCACCATCCTCTGGCCCTTCAAAGTCATTTCAAATTTGACGTCAACCATCGCCATTGCGACGTCGCCAACTTTAGACGATTTCTCCTCCAGAATTTCGCACGTCAGCTTTACTTCCAAAGCAAGCTGGTCATGTATGTTCACTGTGTGCAAGAAATTCATTTGTAGACGTTTTTAAACAAGTTGCTGTTCAACCGCCTTTGATTGTCTCTTGCAAATACTCCCAACTGCTGGTCAGGAGAGGGTATTTCGGGGCAGAATAAGGTCGGTCTGAACCAACTCTCCTCTTCATTAGTACTTCTCAAACCTGGTAAAACATGTTCAATGAACCTCGAAAACCCGAAACCTGCAGGCAACACAAGTCTCTTGCATTTGGGTACTGGTTAGATAGAGTATACACAACTGAATATATATTTTTCCCTTATAATATTTACTGAAAATGTATTTTCTCAATGCAAATTCACTCACAGCCCAGGTTAGTGTGAATTACATGTAAAATTACATGCGTACTTGTGTTTCTGTATTTTTCACTGTACCGATACTACTTGAATGTGAAGCAAGACCATTGAACACAGGTGGAAACATGTCTAGGTCATAACAAGTCAAACTGTACCTGCAACCTTTCTCGGTTTAAAACCCATGGATGTACTCATTTATCTTTATTTGTTCAATATTTCTGCATTGTGTTGTATTTTTTCTGATTATTTTCTTTGTGTTCAGATCTTAGCTGTTATTATTATTATTGATATTTCTTGCGAAGTTTGTTTTTAGTGTTTCATAAGGCGTTCTTTTCTGTCTGCTGCAACGATGCTAGTAAAATTGGACACTGAAAGAAAGCTTTTTGTCAATAGCGGGATATAGGTGTATAACCACCAAATTTGAAATCATGGAGGGTAAAAGGTGGTTTTAAGTGAGAAAAAAGGGAAATATCCTGACTTCTCAAAAACATTGCATGAGACTGAATGCGATACACACGATCAAGTCTGATATATCGCATTACCATAGAGACCACAGCATTGTGAGTAGATAGTCACATTCATGTTTTATTGTGTTGTTATTTAACATAATTAGAATTTCATCTCTGTTTTCATCTTTTCTGTCATGCATCTTTTCAAACTCATACCTCTACAAATATTGAGAAGGTTATGATATTTGTAATTTTTTTCTCATGGGATGGGGTAGGGGAATTTGTTGGATTTCATATCTGAATGAATTGTAAATTTAAATACAATATTTTTTATGAATTATCATGGTCTTACCGAGCCACAGAGCATCATATTAAAAGCAAATCATCTTTAGTGAAATTGATTCTCCCAGTAAACCACACACACCCGACTCAATGGGAAACAATTTGTTTTGTAAACGCTATTTGTTAACAAAATCCAACTAATGATTTTGATGGCATTTTATTGAATCCTTCAATCATACATTCAACAAACTGCGTGTTAGTTCAATAACGAGTGCCAAAGGCATTGGGAAGTTGATTTTATTTCATAATATACAGTGATAGTCAAGATAAATATGACCCTGTACAGTTTTCTATGAGTGATGTACGTTTTTGTGTGTATGTAGCGGGGTGAATGATGTATTAGATGCGCGAGTATTTCTAATTTCCCCTATTTTGGCGTGATCTTGATGTTCTATTTGTTTCTTTTAGTTATGCTTTTCTTAATTTCTCATTGTTGTACAGAACAAATGCACATATTAGTAAAAGTGAAAGTTCAGATATTAACCTGATCACCATCCTACATGAAAGCTCTACCATTCCAAAGGATTGCAATTGCATTTGCTATAAATATGCTGCTTATATCCAACCAATGCATCAAAGCTTCTTTTCTTTATGTATTTATTTTGTTCTTATTACTCTTTTTGACTGTGATATATGTATTACATGACTTTTGTTACTAGTTAAATTTGGTACTTAACCCCCCCCCCCCCCCCAACTTTGCTGCCCCTTACATCCTGTAAATTTCTCCATACTCTTCTTACCTAAAGAAACAGCCATGCCACGTTCTGATACGTTCAACAGAATAGAGAAAAGACAAGATGGATTCTATACAAATGTGCAGTTATCAGTTCCAACATTGTCTTCCCATGCAAAACAGGGTCAGTTTGAATAACTGATGTTCTCAATGCTGATGGAGGATGACATTTTAGTAGGATGCTATTGCCAAGGATGCTGTAGTGCCACAACTTTCTCACTTTTGGCATTGGGTGACTGAATTAGAAGAGTTGAGTTCTTGTTTAAAAGATGTTACCAAAGGCTTCAGGATCGAATTAACGAATGTTCACATCGCATAGTTGGAATTCAGTCGTTTGATGGTTTGAGAAAATATTTTGAGGGGCATTTTAAAAATATATATTGCATCCAAAACTCTTTTTTTTTTAGTGGAAACAATCAAAGAAGGCTGACAGTTTTCAACATGTATATGCAATATTGACAACGTTTGACTTGGTTGACCTCCACTCACACATTTAAAAGGCTTTTTGATTTAATATAGTCCAAGAAATACATATCTGTGAATATGTCCACATACAAAACATTGCCTTTATAGTCCCACCAGTTAAAGTTGGACGTTTCAGTGTGAAGATCACTTACTGGTGAAAATTACACTGTGTTTTTGCAGTTAGATGTTTCTCCAAAGAACCTATGGATGTGTAAACGCCATACAGTGATTGTCTATCCAGGTAAACAAAGCAAAACGCTTCTCGAGTCGCTAGACAATGAGCGCAACTTCAGAAATGGATATTTACGATGTCATGTGTTAACAAACATCATTTAGTTGAGGTCTGCGTAACGGTAGCCTCTTATTTGTAATGGTGGAAGTGGATTTAAGTCTTAGCCGTGGCTTAGTTTCGAATGTTGTTTATGTTTTGTCTCTTGCTCAACTCAGGAGACGCTAACTGCTTTTGAGGGCTGTGGTCATTTCTGCAGACGACCCCCTACCGTTCGCCGAAATTCATTTCAAATGAACACGCCGATATTTCCCATAAGATAAAACCCTATAATCGTGCTCTGAATATCAGACACAGTGAAAGATTCATTTGACAGACTGAACACATCCTCGTCCATTGCAGATTCCATGCGACTTTACTCTCCGACGCCTGTGAAATCAGTTCTGGTGGTCGGTGTTCCTGAAATGGGAATAAAGTGATTTCAAATTCCTCCCTCTTCATACATACCAGTCAAACACATCGTGTGCAAACGCTCTCCTATCGTAGAGAGTTCGATAAGTGTTGTATATTGAATCGTAGTGAGGCACTAGCGGCCTCATGCTGTCCTGTAGACGTTCGCCGCGTGAACTCGACTTGCCTTCCTATTGTATGTATCCGTCTGTATTTTAACGACACCGTGTGATGCCTGCTCCAGTGACTACATGACGCTGGGTTTCTGTTTCCCAGCACCTCTGTACTCTGTACAATAGCTCTTCTCTAGCAATGGCCAGTTCTGTTCTCCAAAACCTCATTCAAAACAACAGCCGCATAATGAAACGTTTAGTTTTTTGTTTTAGTTTTGATTTTGATTTGCAATCAACCAAATCACTACAGTGAAGTATTACAGTTGTACAGTTCCTTGAATTAGTCAAATTATATTATTGTTGCTGGTCTATGGTTGCTCTGCTGTACCTTTTTATGACCTTTTTTTTTTACATGTTAGACAATATTGTGACTATGTCCTATGCAAATATGAGAATTAACAAGAATTTGTCAAATAATGTATGTTGTCTTAACTTGTATGCATGAAATAGTGAAGTTTACATTTGAGAATAAATTCATAAATAAGAAGCAAAGCAATGAACTGTGTAATTTTTTATTGTTTGTTTAACAAATTTTGTACAATATACATATGTTAATATAATATAATATATTCATTTGACATGTAAGCATAGGTGTGATAATCTATTTAAAATGTTTAAATAAATCAAAATGTTCTTTTTTATTTTAAATATATATTAATTGTATTAATATTTTTTTCTTAAAATCATTTAATATTCATAGATTCCATTAAATTAATTGAATACATTTATTTCATTCGTTGAAATATATTATGATTTTATTTATTAATATGCTATTTGTATATAATTGATTATTTAAAATATAAAACATTTATTTATTTATTTATTTATATAAAACCTTTTATTTAGTTTAATTTATCAGCCCCCCTCCCCAGTGGATATTGTTCATATATTATTTTGAATAAATTGTTGTTGTAATTGTAATTACTGTTTTTATGCACACATTTAATGTTTTATTAATTATATCATTAATTACTTATTAATAATTAATGATGGTATTATTATTATAAAAAATAATTTAGTTATACATAAACACAAATACACGCACACATACATATCTTATTTATATATATATATATATATATTACATTTGTATTTACTTTGTAAATACATAAACTAATTTAATCTAAATAAACTATTATAAAAAAAAAATTAACCTAACAATCAATTAATTTTAAGTATTATTATATTATCATCCCATGGATAGGATGACAATTAATTTACACTATCAAATATAAATTCTGTTATTTTTTAAGTAAAACTTGTCAAAGTTGTCAAAGAATTATACAGGCTACAGCAGGCTACAAAAATTCATCAAACCATAAAGATTAGCTCATTTGTATGCTCAGTGACTTCCTTACAGACTCCGAGACTGTACCCCTCAAAGATATCCGTGACACACACCGTATTTGGCAGCCCTGAGCGCACTGCAGTCCCTGGCTCTGAATATCAAAAGCTTTGGCACACAGCACAATTCTAGGCAGACTTTGCATCACAGATTCACCTGAACCCTTTAGCGTACAGCCAATGGCTGCACTTGTTGCTCAGCTGGATGCCAATAAGAAGCGAGAACAGAGAGACGCCCGTTGAGTGGACTAATGCGCTCCAATACGTCCGTCTGCAGGAAGTACACCTTGTTCTTGGCATCAGTGCACTAATGCAAATATTTACTGTAAGTGATGCAGGGACATGTCAACAGAGACCACAAAACAGGTGGCATTTGTCTTCTGTCTAGTCAATTGCAACACTGAACAAGGCCTGTGTTGAATAGAGGGTCAAGATGGTGAGATATCAAAGGAGCAATGTGGCTGGCACATGTGCGTCGCGTCATACGCTATGTGTGTAAAGTGATATATTTCACACAGAAAAGACTGTTTTGAAAATCTGGACCACTGCAATATCAAATAACTCAAAACTAAAGAATGAGTGGCTCACATTTTGTCCCACTCAGTTATGCAATGAAGCAACACTTTCAAAATTCATAACCACCCACTAACTGGCCTGTATTTCTCTGGGTATTCTCATTTTCAGGCCTGTTAAGAAGAATGAAACTGCTAAAAATATGCTGAGATAGAGCTGGTGTGTTCCTCACTCCTGTTGCTCTGTCTGTCCATGATAAACGCTTTTTCTCTTTCTGTGTCAGATACAGTTTCACATTCCCCTGCTTTTATGTTCCGTGCTATTTGTATAAAAACTAACAGATTAAAGCTTAATATTAATTAATGTATTATTATTTAAGTTTTGTAAGGCCACATTACAATTTGAAATCTAAAATTGGTGAAAATCTAGATAAAGCATGAAAGAATAATCATAAACCATATCAATATTTATAGTGTGAAACTGGTTTATATCGATTGTTACACAATTTACAACACCCAACAACTTTGTGATTCTTCCCCTAAAATCTTTTTTACTTCATGGGTATGTGTATTTGGTTAAAACAGAGACAGCAATTTCCAGAGCATACTGAAAAAAAAAACATAAATATCGCGTTGTCATTGTATTGTGCATAGTCAAACAATTTGAATTTTTTAAAATCTAAATTAATTTTTGCACGAACTAAAATTAAGTGGCTTTGATGATGTAAGTTAAAAGGGAAAGCCGTTTCAGCGGTGGAGTAACTAATTACTAATTACATTTTTAATTTTATTTAACATATAGTATTTGTACATTGAATAAAAATATATTATGGCTAACTACTTAAAGCAACTGTATGTCGTTTTGTGTATTTTTGTGACTGTAGTGTGTGGAATTCACGATCGTAAATATATGACTATCATAATAACAATGGATCGCTGTGCACGTGCACGTTGCTGCCGTAAAGCAAATTTAGCAGAATTTCGTACCCGCGCACTAAACTTCACAAACTCCCAAAACAGACGTTTAAAGTGACTGTGAGAAGGAAACAGAAACCATTGGCTTTATTAGAAGTCAGTGTACTGTCAGAAGATCTTAAAACTGAGATTTCAAGGTAAAAAACTGACATTATTAGTGTAATGTGGGACACTGACTAATGTGGGACATCTAAGCTTCATTGTATTTATCTCGTCTTTAATAACATTAGAGTGAACATGCTCGGTGTTGAATTCAAGCAGAGGTGTCAAGTTTTTTTTAAATCACTTGACTTTCTGGGAATTATGTCAGAAATGTGGCTATGAATATCATCAAACAGGAAGTACCTCTTGTAAAGTTCATTGTAATGACAGTGACATATAGGATTTAGACAAAATTAATGTTAAATATATAAATCTGTTAATAAAACAATGTTCTAAATTGTTATCAAATTATATTTGTGATGTATTTCTACATTAAAATTAGTAATAATATTGTCAAAATGTGTTAAGAATATTTTCTATTTGAAGCAATCTTTGTCGTCCCACTTTAGAAAATGATGTTTTCAAAAGTGGGACAGCATGTTTTGACTAATGTGGGACAGTCAAACGTACTGTTATTCAATTGATCAAATCTGCATTAAGAAAGTTAAATATCATACATGTATTTTTGAGATTACAATGCAGCAATTTGTTTAAGATCCAGATTCAAAATTTAGAAGACAATGGGATCCATGACCGTGATGAGTCCATGACTGGCCAGTACTGCTTATTTCTGTTATGAAGTGTTTTTACCATTACAATTTGCTTAACACAAGCTTTTGAAATAGTACGTTTAATATTATAAGTTTATAGAAGTTTAATAACAGCTTTAAAGGCATTCCATGTCCAAAATTTTTATATATATATATAAAAAAAGAAATTATTTGCTACCTTTATTTAGTTCAATTTGTACATTTTTGACTTTATTACATGGTTATTATTATTTTTGCTGCCAGAAATCTGACATTTTTATAATAAATAATTTGAATTAATATAAGATTTCTGTGTTATATTGTTGTATATAATATTCCACATATGAACATATAGGTTACTAGTTTTTTAGGCTTATGAGGACAGCAAACACACCGTAGGTCTACTAAATTAATTAAGCTAACATGGGTATGCACATTTAACCATGAGTGTAAAGTTTACTTTGTAAAAACGTTACTTTTTGAATATTAATAGCGAAATCAATAACATGCTCATCAGAGAAATTGTGTATTCAGGTTACTGTATGTATAGCATATGAAGTGTGTTTTTAATGTATTTTTAAATAAATCAATGGATCCAGATGTAAGTTTTGCACGACTGGTACTTTGTATGTCCTGGGTCCAGCAGTCAATAAGACAGGAAGACAGAGACAGACAGGAAGACGCATCATTCAACCCCCGCAGTGAGTGATCATACTGCAGTGGGAGCCAGTGAGTAAGAAAGACAGACAGACATTCACTGTGAGCCCAGAGAACGAACTGTTCCTCTGCTGAATGTGTGTGTGTGTGTGTGTGTGTGTGTGTGTGTGTGCAGTGACTGTTGCTGGGTGGAGGGGTAAGGGGAAAGATTAAAAAGAGAGATACTATTTTCTCCTCTCTCTTTCTCTATCTGCATTTGGTTTTCACCAGCTGGGATGCTAAATGGCAGCCTGCGGTCAAATGATGTGAGGCCGGCAATCCTTTGACAAGCATTTCATTCAGTTTCGTGGCATAGCGGCTTTAGAGTATTAATGCCACTGAGTTTTAAACACAAACCGGGTCCGAGTGTATAAAAGAAAAGAAGGTGTGTGTGGGAGACAGAGAGAGGCAGTGAGATAAAGAGTGGGTGAAGCCGTGTGGTTGTGCTGGGTGATCAGGACTCGGGCTTCATGAGCTCAGACTGTGAGTGGGTGTCTCTGTGGGTGCCGTCGTGGTGTGATTCTCCTCTGTCCCTCACGTACTCCAGCATGGCAGGGGGGAGAGGCACTGGGTGGCACTGGCTCAATGCCCGTCCAGGAAACGAAACTGCTTAAGTGGGTCTGATCCTGATCCCATTCTGTCCCACTTCCCTTTTGATTTAAGAAATCCTAAAACAATGTAATGCAAGCAAGACTGGCATAAATTTGCATAGCGGATTAGCTTACTCGAGATAATTCAGCCTATTAAAGGCGCAGTTCACCCTAAATTAAAATGTACTCCCCCTCAGGCCATTCAAGATGTAGATGAGTTTGTTTCTTCACTGGAACAGATTTGGAGAAAAGACATTCCAAGACATTAATTGATGGACTGGAGTGTGTATTACTTGTGAGGTTTTTATCAGCTGTTTGGACTCTCATTCTGCCGGCACCCATTCACTGCAGAGGATCCACTGGTGAGTGTATGTACAGTAAGTGATGTATTGCTAAATTTATCCACATCTGTTGCAGTGAAGAAACAAACTTTAACAAACTTAATTCTAAATAGTAGATGATTTAACTTTTAAAGTACTTACTAAGTTGAAGTAAAACTTAAATACTCATAAATGAGATAGATATAGAAAATGAAACACTAATAAAAATCACAAAAGCACATTCAAATATGATTTAAATTATTAAAATAAAGATGAAATATGAAATTACAAGCTAATTTATAATATTAATAAATAGTAGCCAACAATACATACTATTAAAATAACACTGGTGGATTAGACTTTAATTATTATAATTTAGTTTTAGTATGTAAACAAAAATCTTATTTTAAATTGTGGTGTTCTTTTCAAGTAAGTAAGGTAAAACTTCATTTTAACGTGTCCTTGTTACATGTTACATGTACTTACTATTATAATAACAATAATTTATGCCTAATTACATGCAAACAACCCTAAGCCAAACCCTAATCCTAACCACATAGTAAGTAAATGTAGCTAATTAATATTACTTAAATGTATAATTTCACTGAGACAAGGACACCTTAAAATAAAGTGTAACTAAGTAAATAAACAAATCAATTAATTAATTAAATACATGCGTAAGATAAGAGTTCTTTTCATAGAATATGTCCTGAATAATTTTTTCTTATAGCAACCAAATTGACCAAAAGGAATCACATAGATCACAGACACACCTCAACTAGCATCTATAATCTGAACAGGCCCATGTACAGTATATAAGCCGACTGAACAGGGAGCACATTGTTCCTGAAACCAAAAAACACTTCAAACTTCTGGATCAAAGCAGACTTCGATGCAATTTTCTTTAATTTAAGGCACTGTAAACTATTTTTCAAAGCCTCAAAATGCATTGCCTATGGAAGTTAGCAAGGCAGACAAAACCTGATGCACACTGTCCTTCTACGATTGTTGTACAAACTCAAAAACCTCAACTGCCTAAAGTAGCTAAAATGGTACAATTTTGGTAAGGATTTACCAATTCTGAGCAAGAAAGTCTCAAGTAAATTTTTCTGTTTAAATCTTTTATAATTTGTCTATCAGTATACATATTTGTCTTTCGTCTATTATCCCTGCAAACATGCACCTGCGGGACCCATGCTGGCTTTTTGCGGGCTTCAGTTGCTTTAAACAGGCCCAGTGCAGGCTTGCCCAGGCGAGGCCTGTGGCTTTGGGCTCACTGTGGGCTCTCTGTGAACAGCCCACATCATGGGACTGCCCACATTAATCCAATGAGGGCCCAGTGTGGGCCAGCCATTCGGTCCCAGGACAATTTTTTTACCTTTGGGCCATGCAGGTTTTTGTGTAAGCAGCCCTGTAATGCAGGTAGGAGAATACAAACAACATTGACTGTCTCTTCTTTAGCCACTCAATTGAACTGGAATGGCTCAAACCAAAAGACACCTTTTCAGAACCTGTTGTTTCAAATAGGCCAGGGATCCACAAATCTGGCTCATGAGATACACTTTCCTGCAGAGTTTAGTTATAACCTTAATCACACACCTGAGCATGCTAATCAGATTCTTTAGGATCATTAGAAAATCACAATTGGGTGAGTTTGATAAAAGTTGGAACTAAACACTGCAGTAAAGTGGGTCTCACAAGTCATATTTGGTGAGGTCACCACAGTATAGTCCAGTTTGAATATGGATTTAAAGATCTTTTCGACATGGGACCATAGTCTCGACTATTTTTGACTGTTCCTGGTTAGGAAGAGTCTGGTGTTTGGGAGCTGTGGCATGTCTTCATTACAAGAGGCTGGATTAATCATTTGCTATCAGTAACTTCAGCTACGGACAGTCTTTTGGACATTTATGCACTAGATAAGACGTTCTCACACAGCAACTTTCACATGACGAACTCTTACAATGCTTTGTTTGCTTTCTTTAGTGTTTTGTTCTTTTGTGTTTTGACATTTTTGGCTATATATAGCAGTATTAACCTGAATTGAATGTTTTCTATTTTTTATTTAATAATTTATTTGAAATCCCTTTGACTACTGTACATTTTTGACAATACAGACATTAGTTATGTGATGACTGCATCCATTTCAGATGTATAACAACTGTTTTTTCCCAAAGACTTAAGTTATAGTAGCTGGAAAGTATTGATAGTTAAACAGATGTATTGTTGTTATTAATAGTGCGGGCCCTGTGTGGGCCTAGTGAGGGCTTCCTGGGGGCTAAGTGAGGGCTTCCCGTGCAGGGCCAGCACTAAGGGGCCAACATTTTGCCAATGAGCAAATTCTCAGGGGCCCTGTGCTGGCAGCCTACTGGGGGCCCTTAGGCTAGCCCTAAGTGGGCCCGTAAAGGACCACCGCAGACTTGTTTGGGCCCATAAAGGACCAACTGCAGCTTTGTTGAAGATCTAAAGTTAAAAGCATTGTTAAAACAGCAGTGATCAATTTTCCATACTGTTACAGTCAGTCCTATTGTTTTCATTTAAATGCTCAAGAAAATAAGCATGCATATTTATTAGAAGCTTAATTTCCTCTTTATGGTCTCATTATGTCAGAGCCAAAACAGACACCGCTGTTACCAACATGAAAGTAAAGATGATAATTAGCATTTCTGATAAGGGCTTTTGTTGGAAAATTGCTTCCATACAGATCACAGGGTGTGTCTCCATCTTGGGGCTTCTCCGGTCTCTGCCAAAAGAGCAATTGCAACCGTAAATCTGGCGGACACTCAAAAACGAAAAGACAGTTCTTGTTTTCTTTCTTTGCAGTGTCTAACTGTCTCTTTCAGAAAAAAGGACCCTCCCACCAGTGAGTATTTTGGTTGTTTCCTTTCTTTGCTCGTCTACAGTACATCGCCTCCACAGGGTGGGCTGGTTCATGTACAAAGACCTTTATGTTCTCCTTCACTCTTTCTAACATTTTATGTTTGATTGGCTACACAGACAACTAGTGTGCAAAATAGGACGTGAAAAGGATAAAGATACTTATAAAAATGTTATAGTATCATCTAATAGGGCTAACGGGGTCATGCCAACCTGCTAAACTGTGTACTACAGGAAAAAACGACAAAAAATAGCTTTGGAACTTGAAAAAAAACAGGTTTACATGAAATAGATATATTAGCTTTTAGCATACTAAGAGGGTTAAAATAGCCATGCTAACCTGATAACCATTGACTACTTGATATAGCTAAATAACCTAAAGAAGAAAATACAATAAAATGGTTGGGGACATTGGGAACATCCACAAAAATACAGGTTTGCATGAAAGAGATAGGCTACTTTAGGTTTTAACGTGCTAACTGGGCTAATATTGCTATGCTAACCTGATAAACCTTGGTCCCTTGCTGGAAACAGCCTACAGAAAACATGACAAGAAGTGCTTAGGAAAATGGTTAGGACTTATAAAAAAACGGTTTACGTGGACTATTTTTCACATTTGAGCTTTTAGTACACTAACTGGGCTAATGTAGCTATGCTAACATGGTAAACCATGACCTCTTGCTGTAAACTGCCAACAGAAAAACAAAATTCAAGAAAATGCTTGTGGAAATGGTTAGAGCTAAAAAAAAAAACAACGGTTTACATGGACTAGATAAGCTATGCTAACATATGTTAAATAAAAATTCAACCAAAACAAAAAAACTATAAAATGCTAGTGAAAATGTTTAGGACTAAATACAAAGTTACATAGAAAAGACTGGAAACGTGGCTTTAACACCTGTTTAGGAGATTTTGTTAGACATTGTATACTTGTTGTTTTTATTATTTATCACTATTTTTTAAAAGCAAGCTGTTCAAGGCTGCATGTTACCATGTAATTACCACAGGCAACCATATTTTACTCTGCTTCACTTAATGGCTGAGAACCCATGGTAAAGAGTGGTGTAATGCTTTAATTGCATGACATTTGTTTGTGGTATCAACAGTCGGTAGAGTCAAGAAGACCGTAAAATGTGGACTGGGTACAATGGTACACTATCACTGCCTTGTGCTGTTATGTACTGTAAGGCACAATAAAGGATTGGCTGTAATGTCACAAGACCTCCAGTCCTAGAAACACATGACAGCATGCCATGCCCCAGCTGAGCTCAGTACACTTTCTCCTACTTCCTCTCCACCAATGCGGGAGAGACCTGGATCACAAATAACATGTGGCAAAGAACTGCGTGACCTTATACTGTCTTTCGCTCTCTCCCGTTTGATTTTTCTTCTAATATTTTCCCATTCTTTTGAGAAACTGTAAGCTGCCAAACAGAAAGTCGGATTATTGACGAGAGACTTCTGAGAAAAAAAAGGTGGGCAGGGTGATGTTTTGAAGAGAGCTGTGCACAAATGCAAACTAGGTCATGGGAGAGCCGTACAGGGGCCGTTCTGCTGATTGATAGATGGTAGTGTGTCTTTGCATCTCTGTGCGTGCTGCTTTGAACGGAGATGAGTTCACATGCCTCCTTGAAAACGAAAACGTCTTTCCCCTTCTACTTACCCCTCGAGAGGTCAGGGCCCCACACGTATGTCAGTAGTATTTTGGTTTTCATGTTCAGAACATAGTACAAGAAAAGGGCTCAGATGTTTCTTCAGAGAAAAAGATCTAAGTAATCTCACACATGTGTCTTTGAGAGTTTCAGAAGAGATTTGCCAAGTTTCCAATCAAGCGCCTTCAATCAAACATCAGAGATTTGAAAATGAGCTCAAATACCTCTCAAATAAAATGTTTGCATGCATGGTTTTTACGCACAAATACGGTACACTTTCCAACAATCGTGTGCTTTTGATAAACAAGCAGAAGCTGTTCTACTCTATTGTATGACTTGGTGAATTCTGACAGCAATGTCGTGAATTGTCATGAAAGGCAAACATTACAATTACTGAACAAAAAATAAAAAGGTTATTTTTTCAAGTTTTTATCTCCAACAAATGACAGACTGGAATTTTTCCATTTACAATGGAAGTACATCTATAGAGTTCCTGATTATATGCGTAAGTGTACATTTTGGATCTGCTTTTGGATGCGTTGAAATGTTTTACTTTTTGCGGCTAGAATATATGAGGCCACCAGACCGGTTGTGATTCCAATCCAAACTTCTGTGCAATTAGGAGTGAAATGAGACAGTCATAAGCGAATGTTGGAGTGTTAATGCGGCTTTAAGGTGTGTGATAGCAGGCCGTGTTGGTGTTGTATACTAGTGCTTCTGTATGATTATACATGTATGATTAATCGCACTGTTGAAACTCCCATAGTGCCTAAATAAAACATAAATTAGGTCACTATTATTATTATTACATTTAAATAAGTATACTACTTGATACTGTTAAGAAGCCCCACCTACCACAGTATCTTTGAAATCCACTGATAAAACTATGGTGAACAAGTTGCAAAGTCATTTTACATCTTTATGACAGCTGGAACACGGTTCAATTCATGGGAAAGTGCCCTAGTTTCTGCATCAGCAGAATTCTATCTTCCATACCATGTGCCCTCAGTAAAATGTGTGGGTGTGTCTGTGATCGTTTTTGCAAAAACTTGAGAGTATCCTGTTTCACGACAGTCATAAAAAACCTCACATATGATGCAAATGACATTTGTCGATAACAGATAAGCTACCGTTGCGTTTTGCAATTCAAGATATTTCACAGTCTCAAAGGGAGAGGGGCTTAAAATATGCATGACTAAAATTTTAAGGGTGACCCAAATAATAGAGTTTACCTCCCGTTCTTTAAAGTGACCTGATTTGCGTTTTAAAATCTCGGGCCACTAAACTCTTTTGTGTATAGTATGCGATGAATGGCCGTCTTAAGTGAACATGCAACACAACAGAGAGTTCATTGTCAGGGCGAGACTTTTCTCAGATGTTAAACAGGTGGGGCAGCTGTTTGGTGCTGTGTTTCATGCTAATGCCATGATCCACGACTGACAGCAACTACTGCAGGGATATAAAAGCAGGACACCGCTAGATGTGCAGTTTTATACTAGATTCTATTCCAGTTTTGCGGACTCAATCATATGAGAAGTCAGACAGTCTAATGTGGGTATTGAATACTGTAGACTGAAACAGCAGCCGAGGGCGCAAGCTCAAATTACAGAACGTTGAGGAAAAACACACACGCAGACATGCACGTATGCTAGCACACAGGCACACACCTTTCTTCCACAGGAACAATTCAAAGAACCACACAGACACCGTATTTAACAATAAACTAATCTTATTTTGTCTCTTTTTCTTCTGTTATTTACATTGGTACCTAATGTGCAAATTAATAATTTAAAGTAGTGTAAAACTCTCAAATGAATACAAAATCATATTTTACAATTCTAAGACGGTGAGAGTCCATGAGCTTGTCGAATATAAAGGAGGGAGAGGAAAAGCAGGAAGATGGGAAGCGAAAGACACATGATTGTGGAGGTGTAGAAACGTGGGAAGAGAACAAAGCAGTGGACATCCTTGGCAAGGAAAGACAAACACTTACAGAGACACGGCGTTGGTTACCTGGACACCACCACACAACAAAACACAACAAGCACTGCTCTTATGGTTATCTTGTCCATGAAATAGAAAAGCACTTGGTTGGGCCTTTGCTTAGCATAGGCACACAAAGTGGCTAACATGCTAGTCATGCTAGTTGACTTGATTAGTGTAGTTATCTGTAACATCCTGATTTACTAGCACACAATGAGAACTAGCACTTTGAGCGTGTATGTTTGTTAGCCAGTTAGTAGCTTAGCATGTTGTTGTCTGTGATGATTTTTGCAGTGTTGTGATCAATATCGGCTTGAACCATAACATTTACAATTTTACATTTAGTGATTTGGTCTGGCAATATGTCCTAACCAGTCGTGATACAAACTGACAAAGAATAAATTAATCAGAGATTTTGTCCAAACTAATTATGACAGTGTCAAGCAACATTGTCTAAGAAAATTTTGTCTATCGCTTGATTTCACTGGGTTGCTTCACCCACAGTACAATCCCATTTGTCTATTAAACATAAAACATGTTCTGATTGGCTGTGGATTTGTTGTGTCTCAAAATTTTCATTTTCATTATACACATGAAAATTTCAGCTACTAACATTCCACATTTCACCTAGGACATTTTACACTGCTATGTACTCTATGAGAATAAAACACCTAAAACACTTTCAAGAGGTAGATTTGTACCTTTAAATATCCCATTTTAAATGTATAGATTTAGATGTTTCTATTTATATTATAATCACAATTGTGTGGTTAAGACTAATATTCCTGAGGACAAATGAAATGGAGGTGAAGGACCATTTTGGCACATGAGAGGCTAGCATGGCAGTGTTAGCATGAGTGCTACAGAAAGTTGATGAGCAGTTGCCAATTGCTTGTAGCCAAGCTGTGCCATCAGTGAAGGTACAAAACAGTTGACAAATAGACAGTTTCATAAGCTTCCACTTTAAAGTCCACTGCTGATGCATATAAGGGTTTGCATTTCATATATATCTTTAGGTAAGGTGGTTCTTGTAATTTAGCATTTGCAAGCATGACTGTGTTATATATTGCAAAAACAGAAAGCAATAAATGGAAGTCAAATGCTTACTGAATCAGATGTCAAGTTCAAGTAGCACACAATAGTGAGGTTTCATTTGATATCATGATGGAATGCAAACCCAAACTCCTCTGCTTTATATTATAATAAACTGCAGTATGTATATATATATATACATATACATATATATAAATATATTTACATCACAATACCAATCCAAAAGCACACTTTGATATGCCACATATTAAATATTTTCCACCATAATAATCCCTGTACAGCAGACCTATTAAAATCGTATCTATATCCCTTAGAATCATATGGGGAAAAGTAGAATATGGCTGACCTCATGAATGCATAGATAAAAAGGGGGAGGGGTGACGGTTGTTACCAAACTTATTGCTTTAAAAGAAAATCAGAGTGTTGAACAGTGCATCTCCCTCTCCCTTTGTAATTATTTGCAATACATAGCAAATCAATATTATTTAATATTAAGATTCCAAAGAGCTATGCTGTGAAGTATTGCATTATAATGACCTTTAAACAGAGTTTTCCCTTCCATGATTTGGGAAGCTCCATTGGAGACTGACGTATACTTTTACATCTCTTTCTGCGGGTACAAGGAGTTTTACAACACAGGCTGAGCAAAATGCACAGACGAGAGCTTTTACTCTAGAACAAGTAAAAGATTGAATTAAATCGGACATAAGACAAACAATAACACAATCTCTGGCCAAAGCTGTAAACTGATTCTGTTTGCACTTTCTGTCATTGTAAAGCAGTGTTCGTTCGCTATTGAGAGTAAAGTAACAAGAATACAAGGAGGCTGATCTTAAATATAGTAGGAAAATGTTATGCCAGTTCTTTGTATCACTTGCAAAGTGCAAAAAGGTTGTGGTGTTGCTGTTCCTTTTCACACACATTGGGGTGGCTATATATGTGTGTGCATTTGCAGGGCTATCCAGGTCGGTGGACCTTCGCCTCTCGTTCCCTGCGTTTCAGCTCCTCTCTATAGCAGTATGAGCAAAAGTTCTCTGTCTCGGCTCGGCCATAGAAGGTGCAGTTCTCCCTCCTGCAACGTTTCTGCTGAAAACAGTACATTGGGCAAACACCACTCTGCCCTTTGGTTTTGTCTTGCCCCAGCCAGGCATGGGGCTCTGGGTCCTCGTCTGCAAACTCCAGACAGTCCCGGATGTCACCAGTGTTGAAGCCGTTGGTATAAGTGTGGGACTTATGTTCCCCGGGCATGTTGTACGGAAGGGTGTCTACGGCATTAATCTTACGGATACCAGACATGCGGGCTGGGCTGTAGCTCTGAGAGGACAGTGAGCGGTTTTGCTGGGGGTAGGTGGCACAAGTTTTGAGAGTGCCGACCATTGGCTTGTAAGATTCATCTTGGTAGCTGGATGACTGCACATTGACATCCCTGAGATGAATGACACTGTGCCTCTGGATAGGTGGGGTATGGCTATAGTGAGCTGAAACAGGGACTGGTCCAAGTCTCTTAGCACTGTTACTAGGGGAGGAGAAAGGGACAGGGGACATGGAGGATCCTGGGATGGAAGCTGGGATGGGTATTGGGATAGGGGAAGCAGCAAGCTTTGGGCTTCCCCTTTCTTGGACCTTCACAGCCTGGGAAAGATTATGGCTAGGTTGCAACACCGGTGAGCAACTCTCAGGCGGAGAGCTATCTGAGCGTTCCCTTTGGAAAACACTCTCCTGTTCAGGCTTCTTTAGTGCCACCCCATTGGTCTGAGGCTTCTTCTCAGCCTCAGCCTTTCTCTTCTGTTCCTGATCAGCACTGAAGCGTTCTTGGGCATTACTTAGGTAGAAGCTGATCATCTCTTCATGGAACTGGTGTCGGTGGCTGGTGAGCAGCAACCCAGCGAAGATGAATTTGCGCTCACCTTGCATGGCTGCCCGAAGTATGTTCAGGCTGAGTTTGACATCTGTGCTGTACTTCCAGTTGTCCAGTGTCCGATCACCCGAGTTTTTGCCTGATCCTGGTGGTCTCTCAACAGGTGAGCTACCAGAAGCATGGTCTGTAGGAGAGGGACTGGTTGTCTTTTCTGACGAGGATGTGCTGGCTGACTGGCCTGACTCCTCTTTGCTCCCTTTTTGCGTTTTCGAGTCCCTTTTCTTGGATTTCTGCTCTCCGTTCTCTACCGTTCGACCATTTGTTGAAGTGGACTTGCTGATCTTGCCATGAACAAGTCCTCCAAGGCCACCCATATTCTTCTTAAGTTTGATACCCAGAGTCTTGCTGAAGCTGCCCAGTTTGTTGGCCACTGAGTCTGCCCTTGTTTTATCTTTGTCCTTTCGCTGCTTGTCCTTGTCCTTCTCCTTACTCGACTTGCCGTTATTGATGTTGGAGTTGCTGCAAACAGACTCCCGGTCCGAGTCCATGGATTCTGCCAGAGACTGTACATCCTCACCTGCAGAGGCAGTGGGCGACTCGGGCTGAGCCAATGGAGCCTGAAATAGATAGATCAGCCATTAAGACTCAAAACTGTAGTCAGCAGCAAGTACTGTTGTCAACATTTTTAGAAAAGGGGGAAACAACCATGCTCCTGGAGGGCTACCATCCTTAAATCAATTATACATGAACCAGTTATTTAAGGTTTTCAGGATTACTTGAAAACATAGCCAGGTGTGTTGGAGCAGAATTGGAACTTCCGTCTTCAGGAAGGTAGCCTTCAGGAGCAGGGTTTGCAACCCCTGTCAACCAATAAATGGGCGACCTCTTACCCTTGTTTCAGAAGGAATTCGAATCCATGTCACATTCATGTAGTTGTGCAGAAGGTTTAGTTTAGCTTCCAGTGATAGAATAAGACTAGAGAGAGAGGAGAACATAGTCACACATCTCTTCTAAAACCTAATTTGTAGCTCAAAATATTTATCAGCTCAAATGAGGCATTGAATATTCTTGTCATCTCTTATTTACGTTTATGCATTTAGCAGACACTTTTATCCAAAGCGACTTACATACATTTTTTCAGTATGTGTGTTCCTTGGGAATTGAACTCTCAACCTTTTGCGCTGATAACGCTCTACCACTGAGCCAAAGGAAGTATGTGCCAATGAGGGGATAGAATAAATTACAAGCAATTTGAGGCATGCAACTAGGAACTCAATCGGTGCATAAATCTAGTCAACAGGGAATGATAGTTTGTATTTATCAGTCCCGTATGGAGCCAATGGACTGGGGACCAAAACATTACAGTTACTTAATCACAGATGTTTGTTTTGGTCTGTTCTTGAAGGTATGTTCTTCCTTCTGTAAGTCATGGCTGGGGTGGTGCTGCTGCAATTTATTTATATGCTTTAATTGGCTGACCTCTGCAAAGCTACTCAGATTTGAAAGCATCCTTTACAAGTCATCTTATCCATAAGACTAAATGCACGAATATGCAAATGATAAACTTTTGGAACATGTACAGGCTTAAATGACTGAATGAGTCTTTAAGATGTGTCAATCAAGCGCTGATCGACCTCTATGAGGATAATATGCCCTGGTTCCATGTGCTGGAAACTTTCAGGACAGATTTAGTCCAACTTAATCCCTCATATGGTAGAGATAACACATATATATAGAGGCCTTCATTTGGCCTCAATTGACCATTGCCTTAATTACCCCTCATTTTGGCTAGAACATGCTCATAAGTTATTACATTTCTCTAAGCTTGCTGTAGGGGTGGATGGAGGATGGAGGATGAGAGAGAAAAGAGGGTTCTTACTTTGCCAGCTTAGCATTGTCATTGTCATCCCTCCCCCACTCCCAGTCCCTCCCAGGGTCCACCGCGAAGTGTAGCGCTAGCAGCTTGTGCTCAGAGTCGGTCAGTGGGATGACAGCTGGAAGGGAGGGACAAAAAGACAAGATTTTGATGTAACCTTCAAAACCAGGTTGCAACCAGTTTCCGAACAGATTGGAGCAAATTCTGTGATTATGTTTGATGTTACTTATCTGTGCCATAGCCATCATATCTCATTTAGCAGGTGAAGTTTATAAGTGCCATAATGGCATACATTTATGGACTGTTCTTCATACAAAGTGAATGATGTCAGATTTGTAATTTTTTTGGGTGAACTTTTCCCCAAAAACTGCTACAGTGGTTTGTTTCTTTCAAAGAATCTTCACTTACTCCTTCACTACAAGGTATGACATAACTGCAAAAATGTAAGAGAAACACAAATAATTTTTCCATGATTCCAACACCCATTTGACAGGAAAAACATTTCAACATTAATCAAGCGGTATGTTAACCGTAAGTTAACAGGCCTGGGTGCGGCACTGTTATAAGAAAATATCACGGCCTTCCATCCGTTCTAACTGTTGGAAAATACAGCATGTTTGAACAGAGGACGTTCCAACCCCTTCTTTCACAACCACACACTCACAAACATGCACACACTGATAGAACAAACTGTCTCTTCTCCTCATGAACGGCCTGCCATTTGCCAGGTGACTGCTGGGTAGAACTCACGGTGTACCAATGATGAACATACTGCTCTTCGATGACTCATTTAAATGACACTATGCAGGGAGACATCGAGACATCGAGTCACAGTAATGAATAAATGTGTGTGTGAAAGAAAGAAAAGGTCAAGGAGAGAGAAAGTGTTTGTAGTTGGGCTGATAAAAAGTAGAAAAAATCAAATAGTGATATGGATGTGTAAGATTATGATACCACAAAATTTACATTCAAGATTTATGTTCAAGATTATGTTCACATTTTTAACAGATGCAAGTTATTATACAAATCTACTAATATGACTCAATCACAAAAAAGGAGATTAAACCAGATGTATGGCTTGAGGAACATTTAACATTAAAACCTATTATTTTTTTTAAATAGCAGTTCAAATTATAATATTTTTAACTATACAACCCTAGTTTGTAGAGAAGTGTACCATCTAGCCATTTTCCACAGTAATACAAGAGTATGCTTGAAGCACACTTCCTCTCTGTTTGATTTTCAATCAGCACATGACTGCCTCCCACCCACGTCTTTTAATTCACAATCCTGGCAACAAGAAGTGCCAAAAATGTCCAGCTGGTCTACTGAACATTCATACAATCCAAAATATCAGTCCACCCTCTAAGAATTTCCAACTTTTATTCACTTCAAGCCGATTTTGTCTTGAATATGTACCTTTCATTCAGTTTCTGTATGCTTTCTCAAAAAAACAAAGGAATTATTATTCACCATGGAATTACAATCTCATATCATTACTGTATCATGGTACCAGCACAGTACTTTTTTGTGAAGGTTTGGGGAGGATGACAAAAGAACACAATTGTCAATTGCTACTTTTTTGTATTCAATTCCTCCAATGGAGCTTGGTGAGTCAAACCAAAGCGCACAGAGATGAATCATTACATTGCAAACTTTGGTTTGCAGAAAAAAAGAAAACACTGAGGTACAAAAAAGCAAAATGAAAGATTTTGCCGTAACCTTCAGAAGCAGAATGTATTTACTGAAAAGGTTGTAACCACTTTTAAATCATTTTGAAGCAAACAGATGGCTACATAAGACAAATTTAGGCTTGGTACTAATGCTGTTTTCACACCTGGCTCATTTGGCGCATATGTTTTGGAAACTGGCACATTTTCTTTCTTGGATCAAATGGTTTAGGCATATATGAATATGACAATCGTACCAAAACAATCATGCAAAATCGTATGGACAAGGTGGTCTCGGCCTAGGTCTACAGAGCGATTCTGACTCAATTATGTCATTTACAATACTCCATGGGAGTGGGAGGTCGCTGCTAAGCTGTTATGATGTGCTTCTTGCTGATTGGTGGATCAAAGTCTCTCCTCAGGATTATGGGTAGCATAGTGTAGTTCTACAACAAGAATTTGGCAATTAAATAAATTTTTTGTGAAATAAAGCCAAAATAAGACTGACTAAATGAAGAATATATCATTGCTTCGCAATCTCAAATCTCATATACAAATATGTTTCTTTAAAAGGAATTTTGATCCAAGACCAACAAAATATTTTGATCCAAAAAAACATCTAAGTTGCCAAAATAATTTACCCCAACCATGACGTTCTTTTCACTGTTGTTGAAACACATACACTTCTGGCGCATTTGAGTCTATGAGGTTCCTTCCAGAATTTTGTGGGTCAAATTCTTGGGGAGTCACACCGGGACAAGAAAGAGCATCCAAAGTCCAAAGTGAAAGAAATGTAGGTGGAATTCCCAAAGCAGAGTACACACTGTTCAGAATAACAAACAAAATCATACACGTGGGCATGCACTCACACATAGACCTAACCAACAAGTACCCCATTGTGTTCCCCATTGCACACACAGATATAGTTTCCCACCAGAGCAGGGTCAGGCGGTGAACGCTGGAGCTATGTGGGGTTGTGTCCCGACTCCTACATTGCAGCTGTCCTCCCTTCTCTGGCCCGGCATACACACTCACACGCTTCAGCTCGCACTGTTGTTACTATTTGGGCCGGTTCCAGGTCCAAACACAGCCACTGCCAGTTTTACCCTGAGGGACTGGAGCATAATGTATTTTGTATCTCTTCTGGCAGTCGTGTAGACCTGTCCTTGACTGACCTGCCTCAACCACATACATTTAAAACTGACGTCAAGGCCACTCTCGCTGAAGGAACGAATGGCATTGATTCCTCAAGTATCTGTTAGTATTCAGTACCCCTACATTTACTGTCTGTTATAACCCGAAATACTTTGACTGGATAAACAAGCGAGTGATAATGGACGAGTAATCAGGAGATGATGAGACTGCAAATAATGTATTTTGCTAAGCGCTGCGGTGATATTACAAACAGAAGTTGTTGACAGACAACATTGCTCATGGAGTCTGACATGCTACATTACAAGCACATTACATGCAGAGTTTATTCTGTTGGCACAAGGGGGAGGTTGATGTATGCCGAGTGGGTCTGCCTGCACGACATGGCATCGCCTCAGGAAAGTTAAGCAATGAGCTGGAATATCTGTCATGTGAGGCATGTGTGATATAATCCTTTTGAGAGTGACTCCCAAAGCATGATTTCCCGGGATTGTTGTGGTTTTCTTGACTCTCCCTCCTCTGGTGGGTGATATCAATCACTGCAGTTGCACTCACTGAGGAAACCAATTAGTCTGCTTTAGTCACGCATACCGTGCTTGTGGTTGATGAGTTGTGAATTCAGGAGTTTTTGTCCACAGTTGTGTATTTTACAGCCACCATAAACAATAATCGCCAAACAAAGCTTCATCGTGAATCTCCGAAACATGAGTGGGAATGTGATTGCCTAGATATTTTCCAGAGCCACATAAAGCATGCAATCTATATGCGGAAATATCCGTAGGCCTCCTGATGCTTACCACTGATTGCGATGTGAGGAATATGGAGGTTTTTAACCCAAGCTTGGTGTGAGTTGGTAATGGCATAAGAAGGTTTTTCATTCTTTCAAGATGAAACTTTAACAGCTGCTTGCCGAATGCCAAATAAAATAGAAGTCTTCATAAAGCTGGACAGGCGCATCTTAAAATAGCAATGCATGTTTCCTATTGGTTGACTGGTGCCATTTAAAGTGTAACCACAGAAAAATGAAGGTGCATTAAAGAAGTGCTAGCATGGCACGTCACAAGGAAACCATTCAGTGTCTGTAATGCGCAGAAAAAGAAACAAAAAACTTCAAAAGGGCCTTAAATCACCAAAAGAGTTTAAAACCAGTGACATATTACAAGTGGAAAAAGAGAAAAGTTGATGAAAGATATTTGACCATATTTTGTTCTCTTTGACAAATACTTTCAGCTAACGACTAATCTTAAGGAAGTAACCAACTGATGAATTCATGAAAACAGCTTAATAAAGGGACTGAACAACATTGTATGTACAAAAAAGGCAAAAAACTGTTTCTGTAAGCTGTAGAGTTACAGTATAGCAAATACAATTAGCTTAAGAGAGCTAATGTAAAGTCCCCACCATGCTATAATAGTTGTGTCCGAAACTACCCCCTATCTCCTATGTAGTGCTCTATATTGGGTCTCTGCCATTTTGTAGTGCTGTCCGAATTCTGAGTAAACTATAGGTAGTGTATTCATTCTAATGTAAAACTAACTTTCTAATATTGTGCACTCAAATCGATACACTATATAGGGATTAATGAATTGAGTGAACGAGTGAGCAATTTTTGAAACAGCTGTGTGCACATGTGAATTAGAGACTGAGCATCCATTTTACATTTTTATGAAGAATGACAAGATCATAGAGAGCCTAAAATTGCCTAGTCACCACGAATTCACTCAATTTTCTCCAGTGTAGTCACATTTCCTGTTGAAACAGGAAATTTGAACTAGACATACTGAAAGGCTTGTCCATTTTATTTATTTTTAAATCTTTAATTTACATCACAGCTGTTAATGATGCTATTTTCTATTGCTAGTCAGAAGAATGTGGTATTAAGGGGTGGGGCCTTTTTCATTCTAAAGGATTTGATTGGACAAAAACTTGACCCGCCCACAAGTGCAGGATGAGTCATCAATATTTTTGCTCTGCTTTTGTAGAAGAGAACGACATAAAATGTAATGTACAAATATTCTAAAAACAATTTTTTTAGTAACATTTAGAAGTACTCTAATATATAGATGTTAGCTTCAAAGCTAGCATACATCGAAAGCCACAAGTGAAAAATTTCACAGGTCTTTTGACACAACACTCTCTAACACACACACACACACGCACACACACACACACACACACACACACACACACACACACACACACACACACACACACACACACACACACACACACAAGAGTCTCAGTGTTCTCGGGAAACCTCTGGCACCTGAACACACACTGGGCAGACGGGCACTCCCTGGCAGACCCGAGCGGAAGATCCGGGGGGAGGGGGTATCACCCACCAAGACAGCCACACAGAGACAGACTCTCCGTCGGGAAGTGGAAGAAGGGAGGTAGGTGTTTGGGAGGAGCAGATTAGGGTCTTAACCACATGCAGTGGTTGGCTTGGACTGATCTGCTCTAAATGGCAGAGGCCTACCGGTTCTTTAGGGGTGGAGAGAGAGAGAGAGAGAGAGAGAGAGAGAGAGAGAGAGAGAGAGAGAGAGAGAGAGAGAGAGAGAGAGAGAAAAAGCGGGTAAGAATAGAATCAGGGGAAATGAGTCAGAGGGAGATACCTTAATGTGTGAATGTGTGCATTTGTATAAAGGAGTGGTAAACGCGTATATAGGGCCTCATGGCACTAACCGTCTCCAGACACACGGCAACAGATGACCTCATTCGGCTCAGAGGAAACCAAGGCAGGCGCTCCTTCACCTCGCTGCATAGCATGAGTAGTGCTTCCCAACTGGATGTATTTTTTAAGTTTTAGATTTTGGGTCATTAAATACACAGGACTTCAATTTTAAAGTTGCTGATAGTTTTAAAGAATCAAATTGTGATCAATCTCGTTATTTTTATTTAATGATTTTTCTTTCTGTTTAAGAAAAGAAAAGAAAATACTATGCGTACAGTACATTGCCAGTTTGTATGGATGAAATCTATACAACTGATTTTTCATACTTGTGGAACGGTGATTGTTTAATTTCACCATACAAAACTGCAAATAACTGTTTTGAATACATTTTCTATTAAGTCACGCTTTAGGAAAGTTTCTGACCTGTCAAAACTAGCTCAGGTCTTATGAAACTACTTTAGTCAGTCAAATGTGTTTAGTTTAAAAGTATAATATAATATAATATATAAATGACACATTTCTAAAAAGGGTAATTCCCCAGTTTCCTGTGGATAAATGACACACTTCACAGAAAGGTGGAGGTATTCCAGACGAGAGTGTGCAAGGTGTTTTTATTTGATTTTCCGAGTAGCCAGTCATTCATATCCTGGAGAAATGTGACTACAGCGAAGGCCTCTAATCTGTCAACAACCCACTGCTTCAAACCGACCACATGCTTTTGGGGTCAATGGGTACGTGAGGGTATGTAAGGAGGTTTCCTGCGGTTAACAGAAGGACAGCGCGCCATCTAGCGGGATAAACACTCAACCAGTGGTTCTCTATTTAACCCAGACATGTTATTTACATAAACTACAGACAATGCTGTCTATATTCAATTTTATGGCACAAAATATGGTGCATTAAATATGCTTTTTATAGAGTTTTTTATTGTCAAACTAACATGTGACTGGGGCAAAGTTGTCAAACTTTTTACTTTTTCTAACGGACATTTCTCAGGGTTGGTTCATTTCTGTTTTGACTACAAAAAGAAATATGTAAAAAAATGTGTCACTGTTATTACAGGGCATGTTTTCACAATATATGTTGTCATAGTGGAGCCTGACAAAAAACAGACTATTATATGACTTTTGCCTGTATACTGAATGGTATAACAAATCTAAAACACAATATAAAAACTGCAAAGTAAAAGAAAAATACAATTTGATTTTGGGAATACAATTATAAGACCTAAAACATATGTGAAAACTTACCCTGATAAAAATGAGACTTTGGACTTTACAATATAAATGTGAATTTTGATGGTGTCCAAAGGTCTCATGCCACAGGCAAGGTTTTGCTCATCCTTGGCAGTTGGTGTGTTTGTGCCTGGCAAATGCCCTAACCGTGAGACAACTGCAGTGTGTGTGTGTGTGTGTGTGTGCGTGCGTGCATGCGTGCGTGCGTGCGTGTGTGTGTGGTGTGTGTGTGTGTGTGTGTGAAGAGAACAACTTGTGCTGTATTGACCGCTTCAGTTTGTCAGTTAAACAAGGGTTGGGGAGAGAGAGAGGGAGATGCATGTGCGGATCTCTCCCTCTATTCCCATTCAGTCCTACACAACATCAGCATGTTGTGTGTTGTTTTACCTCACACTCAAACTGGCACCACTGCAGCGAACAGACAGACGTCTGAGGGGGCAGGGCACATTATAGTGCACACTACACTCTACTGTACAGAACGCAAGATAGACCATAATGGTCTAGAATGGAGGCTCTAATTCAGACAGACAATGTCCTTAACTTAAAAGAGAGTCGGAAACAACATTAAACCGTATACTTTCTTAAGTCTCAATCTCTAATCCACTGGAGTCTACAAAATGTGCTTTTAATAATTGAGCAAAGATAATTAGATTTCAGGTCTGTATTATTCATTTAGATGGATTCAAGTCCATTATTTGGAAAACAATTCTAGATGATTTCAATGGAATGAATGAACCAGCAAACAAAATAATTACACTTCAGGGTTATATACTTATTCTGAATTGCATACTAATACAGTTTGCAGTATACAAAATGTGCACAGTATGCTAATTTTCAATATGCATGAAATACCTGGAGTTCAAGAGTGATTAATGAACCTGAAGCAGGCCTAATACTACCTGGGAATTTCAACATTAGATTACATAAATTGTCACGTCATTGTAATAATTTAAAATATAATATAATATAAATGAATGTTAAGTGATATCCAGTATGACATATTTCAAAAAGGTTGATAAGTGACCAGTTTCCTCTATGATAAACTATACATAAATTCCATTTAAAAATAGATGTATTCCACCTGTACACAAAAAAAACAGAAATAAATATAAATAAAAATATCTTCCCATCAAGCGGATTAAACATGAAAAGTTAAATTGATATATTAGTCACGCATTAAAAATAAATCAAGAATTATTTTCTTTATTTTCATTACATATGAAAATTCTATACTATTTTTTATTTTATTTTTATTAAAAGCTAAACTGCATTTAGGCACCACATCACAACATTATAAAGTACATTTAAAAAATTGAATATTAATTTAGAAATGTTCTAAAGATTACATTTAACAGTGTTATTATTCATGTTTTAAATATAAAATGTATGTGAGTATTGTATGATTGCAAAGGTAATCTAAATGTAAAAATATGTGAAAATAAGCATGCACAATTAAATATCCAATATCAATACTGATAGTATTTTATGCTATCTCTCCAGATGTTTCATTTTGTTGTCTGGTAACATAAGTGGCTTGTATTTACTTCAATATCTAGAACAGATTTTAAATAAGTTTTGTTTACTAAATTATTGCCTGTAAAACTATTTAATCTACTTAACATTCCTGCCCTAAAGCATCTGACTGGAATTAACTGCAAAACCTTTAGAGTCTACATTGGATTTTATATCAATTAGACACTTAGTCCTCATGTTATGTGATTGTTTGATTCAGTCTGCTGTGTGTCTACCTTGCTCTCTCTGCTGGTCTCTCTGCTCCATGGACACCAGCGCTGAGAAGTGGGCCTGGTCGTAGGCCAGCACCAGCGGGGAACAGTGACAGCGGTTGGGAGGCACCTCCAATGGCAGGTACAGCCCTCCAAAGGGAATGGGTGCAAAAGCTACAAGGTATAAAACAACAAATGGTTCATTTGTCTGTATGACACTTACATGAATCTATTATAAAAAGACTAAATCATACTAAAATGTTTAATTGACATTGACTCGACTGTCAATTCAATGACTGTCACCATTCCTCGACTCGAGGAAAAGGACTTGTGAATATTTTAAAAGCAACTCTCTGGACACACGCCGGCGTCAAGTTAAAGAGCTACCGATGACACGGTTATTTTAACAACAACAGAAATATTTATATTTTTATAAATTATTATATTTATTTTTATATTGCTGCAAATATAGTTTTTTTCTTACTATATTTATCTATCTATAAGCTATGACTCTGACTGTTTAAACCAGATGTGACAAGACGTTTCTGATCTACATTTAGCATTATTAATCTGAACATTTCAAAAGAATCATGTAATTATAGTTGGGAAAATTGTTGTTAGATGGCCAGGATAGAACGTAAACTTTGAAGCTGCTAGTTATTTTTCTTTTATGCTCAAGTTGAGAACGTTTTGATTATTGTAGCTACATGTTTTTAGTAGATAATTCTTTTAAGTAAAATATTAAAATAGTATAGATTTCAGGAGGAAAACCCCAAACAGTATTTTTTATGTCACATGGCCTCGCATCACGTATCTAAATGAATAAATACAATACATGTAAAAAGTACTTTATTTATTTATTTTTGGTCCGGACCATTAATGTCTCCAACCAAACTGGGTCTTGGAACATTAATTGAATACCCCTGACTTATATCATAAAGGAAAACTTTATTTGTATGGTTTTGTAATATCTGTGTCACAGGCTATTTCCTCATGTGTCATGGTAGATAAGACTCCTTTTACAGAATTTGATGACAGAAAAACAGTTTTGAACATGGTAATAGATTAAAACATAAGTGACAGACTGGATGTATATTAACATTACATCTTAAAGGGATAGTTCACCCAAAAATGAAAATTCTGTCATCATTTAATCACCCTCAAGTAGTTCCAAACCTGTATGAATGTGTTTGTTCTGCCGAACACAAAGGAAGATATTCTGAAGAATGTGGGAAACAAAGCAGTTCTGGGGCATCATTTACTTCCATAGTATTTTTTCCTACTATGGAGGTCAACGGTGCCCCAAAACAGCCTTTGTGCTCGGCAGAACAAAGACATTCATACAGGTTTGGAAATACATGAGAGTGAGTAAATTATGACAGAATTTAATTTTTTTGGGAGAACTATCCCTTTAATACCTCCTTTTTTTTACAAAGCAGATCATAAATCATATATTTTTTCTATAGCCTATAAAACAGCTTCATGAATAGGAAGATTTCAATACATTGGGATTCTGAATGGGATTTTTTAGCGAGCCATTTGGTCACGAGCCATGACTCGGACTCGTGACCAAAGACTCGAGACTTGACTCAGACTCCAAGTTAAAGACTTGTGAACATCTCTGGGTGGAACTGAATCTTAAAGGAATAATTCAGATTTTTTTTATAAGGCAAATCTTCCCCTCTAGTAGATCATCTTTGGGTCAGTCCGAATTTGTGAATGAATCATTTAACTACTTCTCTCTGAGCATTACAAGGGGAACTAGAGTAAGAAGTCAGTATTTTCCAAGACAACAGTTTCTCACATAAAACTTTCACATGGATTCAGAAAACTGGCAATATATTGGTCAACTCAAATCATGCTCTGCTTTGAAAGTGACAGTGAAAGTGACCTGACCTACGACCAAGTATGGTGACCCATACTCAGAATTTGTGCTCTGCATTTAACCCATCCAAGGTGCACACACACAGCAGTGAACACACACACACTGTGAACACACACCCGGAGCACACACGTTGTGTCAGTTTTGAAGTTTGAACGCTGACGTTTGTAAGAAAGTCATGGTTTGGAATGACATGAGGGTGAGTAAATTACAAAATTTTAATTTTCAATTCTTTAAAAGCATTCAAGCATGTAATTACAGTCACACAAAGTTGGGTTATCAGGTGTTTAATAACTCCCGATAACAGCTTTAATTGGTTTTCAGCTAGAAAATAAAGTTGTTTGCCATTGAAAAAGGTTTTAAATAGAAAACACTACGGAGTCCTCTAGTGGTGTGAATAAAAAACTGCACATTTTCTAGCTGGTAAAGCAAATGGGATTGAGTTGTTGGATTGTGAGTCTTACCTTCCCCTCCAGAGTCTCTGAGCATGGTGTCAGCGATCACCACGATAGGTCTTCTCAGAACATGGGCCAGTACAAACACATGGAACTCCTCCAAGCTCTCGTAAACCGGGTCCTCTGAGTTATCCACCCTTTAGGAGACACACATACACATACAGTGACATAGTTGACAAACAATATGATTCTTTGTTTATTGGTGGAAGTAGGAAAATAAAACCAAGGCACAGCAATTAAATTATATTTATGCATTTAGCAGACGCTTTTATCCAAAGGGACTTACAGTGCATTCAGGCTATAATTTTGTTTTTGTTTACAGCAGCTTCCAGTTTACCATTATGTTATGTCTGAAGATTGACAACTAATTCAAGTGAGCTTTAGACATCTCTTGACAGACTATATAAAACTGCATAAATATTTGAAGGAGAAATTTTGGATAGTAAATCATATTTTCTAAATAAATGATTAGAATTAACTACACCTGCATTTCAGAATAGATACACTTATCCAGCTTACTGCATATGCCTTCTACTTTTTAAAAATAGCATGCAAAGCATGCATTGCATGTGAAAAATGCAATGTTTTTGCAAAAAATAATAATAGAAATGGAATTGTATGTTAAAAAAATGAACAGTTACTAATTTCAAGCACTTTATCAGTACTAACCACCAAACCACACACACTCATACTGTGGGTGGTGAAACATCTACGCAGAAAACATTTATAGTAATATAGTAACATAACAATGTAACATATCATACCTCATATTCAGTAACATAACAGTATGACATCTTGTATCTTATTATATCATGAAAACATTTCAGAAGTATACATTTTAAATATATCACCCATAGTATCGATGCTGGAGTTAAAGTGGTAGTTCACCCAAAAAAATAAATTTTGTCATTAATTACTCACCCTCCCGTTATTCCAAACATGTAAGACCTTCATTCATCTTCACAAATTAAGATATTTTTGATGAAATCTGTGAGCTTTCTGACTCTGCATGGACAGAAACACAACTGACACATTCAAGGCCCAGAAAGGTTGTAAGAATATCGTTAAAATAATCCATGTGACATCAGTGGTTCAACTGTAATTTTATTAACCTATGAGAATACTTTGGGTGCACACTTTCATGACAGTACCACAACGAAGAGAAGACATTTTTGAATAAAGTAATTATTTAGTTTTTCTTTGCACATTTGCACAAATTGACTATTTTAACAAAGTCCTTACCACCTTTCTGGACCTTGAACATGTCAGTTGCACTACTGTCTATGCAGAGTCAGAAAGCTCTTGGATTTCATCAAAAATGTCTTAATTTGTGTTCCGAAGATGAACAAAGGTTTTACAGGTTTGGAACGACATGAGGGTGAGTTATTAATGACATAACTTAAATTTGTGGGTGAACTATCCCTTTAAAATGAAAACTTCTGACATTTTTGTAATTTTGTGAGAGTCCAGCATAATAAAAACCTTCCTTTATCCATTGCGGCAATACAGCCAAACACATAAAAACTTTTAAAATGCAAACCTCTCCAGCTAATATCCTTCATGCACAGTACCATCACTAATCGGACTATCTTTTAACATGCAGAGCGATTTATTAATGCATCCCTGAAGTTATACTGTCTTTTGAAACTGTTCTAGGCTTTGAAAATACTGTATCAGACTTCTTAAACATTTTATTGAAACACCTTGTGACGAGTGGGGCGGGGCCGAGAGCCGTGGGAACGGAGCGAGGCCGGTGGAGTGAATGATAATGAGCGACACCTGCGCCACTCGTCTCGAGTCCCACGGAGGAGCTCCGGAAGGAATAAAAGGAGGAGTGACAACAGTGGAAGAAGACGAGAAAAAGCCAACCTGGTCCTCTCTCGTCTTCCACTGTTGTCACTCCTCCTTTTATTCCTTCCGGAGCTCCTCCGTGGGACTCGAGACCGGTGAGTGGCGCAGGTGTCGTTCATTATCATTCACTCCACCGGCCTCGCTCCGTTCCCACGGCTCTCGGCCCCGCCCCACTCGTCACACACCTATTACTTGAATAAACAGTCAATTTAATCTTTAGGTTCTCTTACACAAGTCAAAAAAGGAACCAGTTCATTTTTAGCTAACTATTGTGAGAGCAGACAGAACCGTGATCACTCTGAGAAAAACAGGAAGCTATATTTTCCAATCCAGAAGACTATGAGGTATGACCAGAGACCTGGCGGTTGATGCTTTCACTTCCAGTCAGCATGAGTTCAGAAGGCAGATTCAAGGTAAGGGGTAAGTTTCCTCCTGAAGCAAGATATGGTCGAAACTCTTTTGACCGCAGAGCTTCAGTTGACACTACTGAGAGGAGAAACCAAAGCAAACTGCTGTCTGCCAGCGCAGAGTTTCCACTACGCTGATCTGTGACCTGAGATCAACTGTACTGGTTGACACGCTCAGTTAAAGGTGCATTTTTTTTTGTAGTACTAGCGACACCAAATGGAACTGCAAAACTAGTGACTGTTTTCAAACAGGTTACCCAAACACTCCTCCTGTCTGCCATTGGTCAAACAAACGCTCCCAATGCATGCTATTGGCTGAACCAGTGTTGCTATGCTGGGCTGGTCGGAATACTCAAACAACAAAGTAATGTTTTGAAAACAACACAGAGGCACAGAGTTACACTTTTGAGAGGAATCGGGCTACAAGTGGTTTACTTATAGTTGTCTCTGCATGTGAAACTGAGAAATAAAAAAGTATTTTTACTTTTTTTAACTTCACATTTAAAGTGAGTGTTTCCAGTTCGTGGTTATGGATTTGAAAGAAAATTTCAGAAAAACCTGAATCATTTTCTAAATCCACTACTTACAGAAATTCATGAAGGATTACTAGCATACTGTTTCTGCATACTACGTTACACAGTATATACTTGATACTACTTTTAAAATGAAAACAGTATGTGTAACAGTTATAAGAAATGATAAATGCTTCAAACATTAGAAAGCTACTTTGTTGTTATTATCTCGAAAATTAAATGTTTCTCCCATAACTTTCATGTCGTTCCAAACCTGTACGACTTTATTTCTTCTGTAGAACAAAAAAAGATTATATTTTGAAGAATGTTGAGGTCCAAAAAACAATGGGCCACTGCTGTTATCCTTAACGAAAACAAAATATTTTTGTTAATGGAAACAAAATAATAAAATGAAATGCAAATACTAACTAAATTAACATTTGAAATGTTGCCTCAGCAACTAATGGGAATAAGTCGAAGTACTAAAATTAGTAAGTGAAACAAAACAAAAACTAGTGAAAATGACATAAAAATGAAACATGAATTAAATAAAAATTCAAATTAAAACTAAAATATAAAGGTAAAAGCTAATTAAAAATGTTATTAAAAACTATAATATTATATGACTAATATTAAAGTAACACTGTATTGGACCCTATTGACTTCACACAGGTTTGGAAACACATACGGGTCAGTAAATGATAATAGAATTATCTTTTTTGTACTATTTCTCCAATAATTTCGAATTTTAAACAATTTATATTTAAAATAAGTTCACCCAAAATTCCCATTTGTAATTTTTTAAATATATATTTAAAGCCTTTTTAAAGATTATTAAAAATTAGGGCTGATATTACCTTTGGTTAATTTCTTCCACTGGAAATGGGAGGCACATTGCATTGTGGAACACAGTGTTCCACATATTCAGAAAATATACATACTGTGCACAGTATACATACTGCAGAAATAGTAGCAAGTATATATATATATATGCAGTGGTACTCCAACCACTGCCACCAGGTGGCAGTGTCACACATTTAAATGAACACAAAGTGATTTTAAACCACAACATAAGCACAGCTTCACTACATTCTTCTCCCTGCATTATAAAAGTCCCTTATACAGCAAAAATAAGTTTCTTGATGGGTTCTTTGTGTTTTGTCTAATGGCATAGTGTCCATCTAAAGGTCATGAGTTAAGTGAGGTTACTGGATGGAGTTCATCTCTAGTGGCCTCTAATGGCAGTCTGAGTGCATTGAGTGGGTCTGTGGGAATAGCTGGGCGTATTGGGACAGTCCATAGTTTATCATTAGTTTAACTGCATTTGATCCAAACTTTGAACTTTGAATAGGAAATTATTACACATCACCTATGACATACTGGTTAACGGCCTAAAAAATGTACATATATATATACATAGTGACGTATGTATGAGAATGTTATGGTGGGTAAACCTGTGTAGGAGGCTGATATGGTGTTTTTTTTTGTGGCATTTTGTATAAATAGTACTACTGTTGTAAATAGTTACACAATTTGCATAAGAGGAAATGTTTGTGCTTAAACATCTATACAGTAGGTGGGAATGGAAAGACAACCGAATGTGACATAATAAGATGTAACTGTTTGTCTATATATATGAGGGTGCGTGGGTGAGCATTACCCTCCGCTGGAGTTGCCGTTCTTGCTAAAGTGTGTGCGCGGCTCACTGGAGGCCAGCTTCAGCAATTCGTTCCACTCTCTCTCCCATTCCTCCTCGGTGTACACCAGCCCCGACTACAGAGAGAATATATTGCTGATTTACAACATTTCCCACAACATTACTTGAAACATCTTCACTTGATATTTCACCACAGATGTCCCATTTTATATCATCACACCAGTCAAAACCACCTTTGCTCAGATTATAATTTAATACTTCATGTTATTTAAAAACCCATTACTCAAGAAATACAAAAATCAAATATATAATAATAAAATATGAATTATATAGAATGTTTATATATTAAATTAAAAATTATATTTTAATAATAATAAACATTTTATAAATTAAAAATAAAATAATAATACATTAATATAATTTAATTTAATACAAATGTATAGTTCATTTATAATTAAATAAATGTACATTTAATAATAAATAATGACAATTTTAATTATTATGCTTTTTAGTATTTTTTTTATTACAATATTTTTTTTGTCATTTTCTGTATTTATATTATGCATAATATAAATAGCAAATTCTAAAAAAAATATTGGCATTTTTGGATTTTTAAAAAATATATAATTTCCTATATTGCATAGGTTATATTGATAACACCAGACAAAAAATGAAATGACTACTTCATACAATAAATAGAATACAGTTATACAATGTTTTCTGTCAGTGGTGACAATAGCGACTGTGCTAAAAATCAGTTTGACAACTGTCTATAGTCCATTGCTAAATTTGTCATCATTTGGTAGTTTGCATATTTTTTGCATTTGACGGCACTGAGACACATACAGCAAGGTAAAACATTCCATCAGCAAATGGAAAAGCAGGATGTTGCACAAACTTAAGTGAAAACCTCTGAAAGTATTTAACAAAATTAAATTTTTTCCTCTGCACGTGCACTTTTGTTCAGTTTTATAGTCTGTTTTATCTCAAGTTCTATAGGAAACACACCCACTCATTCGCTTTCCTCCACCTCTCACACAAACATTTCCACTTCATCTACACCCACTCGTTTCTTACAGCTTTAATCACTGTTACTCGTTCAGCAGAAGCTCTGGGCCTTCATGACAATGAAACCAGTGCAGCTAATAAACAATTCAAGGATTTGCTATCGATCACACTGCTGATTTCCTGTCCTCCGGTATGCTGTTACAGCAATAAGCTCTTACGCTAAAAGCTGTGGAGGAAAGTAGCACACAAGCTAATCAGAGGTGTTTATGGGGAGAGCCATTATGAACTGCTGGCTGACGTTTACGCTTTACAATTACACACTTGGCAGACGAATTCTTACCAAACCACTTAAAGGAAGTACATATATTGTGCTTGTAATATATAGGCACCAAAAGAAACAAATCGAAGACTAACAAGAAACGTGTAAGCACAAACCAAACACCATTTTAGCATAACATCCACTGTTGTGTAGTTTATTTATTCCAAAAAGTGGTAAGGATAGTTTTAATATGCAAATAAATAATATGTAAATAAATTATAACAGTATGTTTGAGAACTTGCGTAACAGATGCTAACATAGTAGCAAAAACTTAGTAGGCTAGTTACAAAATTTTAAATTGTAATAAAATAAGTCAAACCTTTTTAGTAGTTTCCTAAATTGCGTTAAAGTAGACAACTAAGGAAATGTACTATTTAAAACAGTGAGGAAATCGGTAGTTTATCTATGAAACAAAAGTACTTGAAAGTACTTAATGGTAGTATGTTTTGAAGATTAAATATATCAAAACAGTGTTTTTGGTATGTTTGAGGAATTGTGTAACAGATGCTAACATGCTAAACAGATGCTAACACTTAATAGGCTAATTATAAAATGACAAAAAAATTGTTCAAGGAAGTTGATTACGTTTCTACTCTTACATCTGTCGATCTTCATAACAGAAACAGAAGTGATTTAGAACAGAAGGAAAATGATAACGGTGAACCTTAACGCTATTTCATTTCCTTTAATACAGTTTTTCATGATTCCATATGACGTGCATTTTTATATGTTTAGAAGTGTAAGCTAGGCTATACATACATATTTCACAAATCTGACTTTGTAACTTACAATTCCATTTTATAAAGTCACAATTGCGAGATAAGAAGTCGTTACCCTTTTAAATAAAATTCTGTGGCGGAAACGGGCTTCCATAGATACACGCAACTCCAGTTTAAAAGAGTACAAAGTCCCTTTTATCACTCATAACTTGTGGAGAGAAATCTAGACCAAGATTAAAGATTAAATTGTTTTTAGTGCACATGTGTTGAACACCTGTGTTCATGCATACTATCAGATGGAGTACACACTGAAAGGCTAATTATTCGGTTGTACGCATACACGAAGCATTCATGCCACAACTTAAGTATATTTTAGGTGTTAGTTGCCAACCTCTTTGTTCTGTTGAGTCTGTTGCCACCTCCACCTCCTCTTCAGAGCTTCTCTCTCCGCTCCGCTCTTCATCATGGCATACAGACTCTTCCGCAGCACCAGATCCCGGTCATGGAAGCCCCACATTCCTGGAAAACATGGATAGCCAGACACATGACACCAGATTATTCAGAAGTGTTTCTATTTTAAAAAAACATCACATGAAATCTGAGAATGAACCGTTCTCTTTTTTCCAGGTGTTGCAGGTCTTCATGCAATACATGTGACATTTGAGCATGAACGTGAATTCTGAATGTCTCACCTAAAGAAGCTGCATGCAGAAGACAGTTGCCGTCTCCTGTTGTTGCTAACGGTAGTAGCTTCTTACAGCTAGTGCACATGGTGGACCACCAGTTTAAATGACCTATAGAACGGTTTAAACACAACGATTTAAATCAAACATGGACTGATAAGCATCACCCAACATCCTACCACGCTCTCAAAACTAAAATCAACCTTAAAAAGTTTCTAGTCATGCAGCCAATTATCTTTATTTAATTGCCACAGGCACTGTTTGGTGGTTTGTGATTGTCTTATGGTACCTAGCACATGAAAGGGTACCAGGGTGAGCTAAACTCACTGCATGAAGTTGACTAGAAAGTACTTGTGCATGATACAAGGGGATAAATCTTCTCCTTCACTCGTTCGTTCCGCTCTGCTGTGTTTGTCTTATTACTTCAGAGTGACATAACAAAAACATATAACAGTGTATTTTATAATTTGATATTTTCACACAGACAATAGCGTTTCTCAATATGCTTTCTTGTCTGTTCTTGTGGACTTGTGAAACGTCATTTATAAAGGTATATTTATAAAGATAGCGCCTATTTAAAAATTTGCTATGCCGATTTCGAAGCTCCAGGCGATCACCAGGCACTCAGTGCTCGTGTATCCGCTTAAAGCAGCCTTACGCTCGGCTAGTCCTTCCGACATTTCCCACTTGCTCTGATGTCTCTGTAGTGAGTAAACATGAGATAAAATTCGTTGTGTGTATATTTAACAGGCATTTGTGGTCTCATTAATCTATTATTTGTTCCTGGTCATATCGTTTTGACTAAGAACAAAGTTAATATATATTTTTTACTTTACCGTAGTACAGCGCTGATTTTGCAGCATACCTTTGACTGAATTGTTCTTTTGTCTTTATTTACTCTTATATAAGCCTCTTATACTTTGTACTTATACTGTATAATGTCTATTATTGTTCATTAAAACAATTAACATAAAAAGGCAGAGTTGTGCTTATTGTAGCGCTTTATTGTCAATCGCTACTTTCCGGCATACACCACTCCTATCAAGTAAGGGTAGTGTTGGCAGTGGAAACACAAGCTGGATCAGAGTGTTCGGTCCCGTACCGTACCGTACTGTACTGACCCGTCCCACTCGGTGGAAACGAGCCACTAGTGTTGGTTGATTGTGATTTTTGTGTTCATTTTGGGCCCTGAATTCAAAATACATATTTGTTTAGCTTAGTTATAATGCATAGCTCACTAAGCATCGCTTTTATCCTGGCATGCAGTGGAAGAATAAGCGGTGCTCTGCAGCTCTGGGCCCTGAGGCGGTTTGAACTGGGCATTGACCATACGCCCACTCTTTTCTCTGGAGCTGGTGAAGCTCAACGCGGGTGAACGTCAGCGCCTCCACCCTCAGCCCCTTTGCCCTCTCTTGGGACAGGGTCTTCCTCCCACAGTCCAGAAGCATTTCCAAAACCCTGAGGCCATGTCCAACCTGTTAGCATTTCACTATAGTATTTTGCTTGCACAGGCTGGAAATGCATCCTTGCAATACTTGATCTTTTGCTAATTAATGTTCTAGTTTAAAACGCGTGCCAATTCTTAGAAGCTTTGAGTTTATATGGATTTGTACCACTTTCAGCAATAGATTCAATTTCATAATACATCGTAATATATAAATCAATACAAATTCAAGGAATTTTTAAAATAGTAAATTTAAATATAATAATAGTAATAATAATAATTATTATCATAAATCATAATTATAAATGCATAATAATAACAACAATACTAATATTATTAATAACAATAAAAATAAATAATAATAATTTCATTTAAGTTTTGAACAAACAAACAAACAAACAAACAAACAAACAAACAAACAAACAAATGATAGTCAAGTAATTTACTCTCATTGTAACTACAATCTTCATAATTTATTTTGTGTTTCACTGAAGAAAATTTAAAGGATGTCAGAATCCGTATCCTTTGAAATATATTTTTAAAACATTTATTTTATATAAAACATAAAAAAAATTCAAGGTACATTTTTTAAATACTACATTTAAATGTAATATCAATAATAATAATAATAATAATACAATTAAAACTATAATTATAAATTAACAATAACAATAATACATTTTATTTAAATTATACTTATAAATAATTAATAAAACATATTTTATTATTATTGTCAATATTATTGTTATAGAATGAAAAAAAGTTTTAAATAAATAAATACATTTATTTTAGTGAGTTTATTTATGAGTCAAGACTCACATTGTAATTAAAATCTAAAAAAAGATAAGTAAAGCATGTCAGAATTTTATTTTTGGGTGACGTATTCTTTAAAAGTTCTTTAAATGTTGGTGTTATTGAGCTTTTTTTGTATGGGAAGAGCAAGTCTGTGTTTATTGCTTGGTTTTCCTGTTGATCCAAGACGAGAGATTGGATTAATTCTGTCACTGTTGCATTGTGTTGACTCTAGCAGTCGAGTAGGTCTTGTGCAAGCTAAGCTGACATTAGCACTGATGATAAATCTGTGTTTATCATCACTGCAGTGAAGGGCTAGGCCTGGGATTCATTCTGCCGCTGATCTGAGAGCAGTGTTTGGGGCTCACCGGCCTGCTCCAGGGCCACCATGGTGGATTGCTCTATGAGGTCACGCTCAACGAAGCTGCGGAAGTCCTCGCTGTACACGCTCAGGTCGGGCAGCTGGAATGTGTAGATGGGCATCTCCAGGGGGAACTGCTCCCTGGCACAATCCCCTGACACCTGCAGCCGGGCCAGAGACATGATGGCAGAGCTGGCATGAGAAATGCCCCGGGACAGACGCTTCTCTGGAAGATATAGAGAGAAGAAAGAAAAATCTAATTATTTATACATATTTAAAACAAATTTACTTACTTAACAAATGTTCCTTTGGTATTTTAATGATTATGAATCATCACTGCACAATCAATCAATCAATCAATCAATATTTTTCAAATAAATACATGTTTTTCAAAAATATCATAATACAATTAAATAAATTAATTATGAAAATTCATGTATTCTTATTCATTATATCTTAATCATTTTCTTAATAAATGTTCAAATATTTTATTGTATATAAATCATCACCACACAATGAATGAATAAATTAATAAATATTTTAAAAATAAGAAAATATGCTAATTATGAAAACCATTTCTAAAACATTTTAAAAAATAAAACATAAAATTGTATTTACTAAATAAATGTTCCAGGTATTTTAATGTTTTACAAATCACTGATTTTCAAACAAACAAACAAACAAACAAACAAACAAACAAAACATTTATAAAAAAAAAAAAATTTGGCTCATTTTTAACAATTGTTAATATTGATTTTACTTTCTTAAAAAATCTTCCAGGTCTTTTAATATTAATCACCACTGCACAATCAATCAATCAATCAATCAATCAATCAATCAATCAATCAATCAATGTTTGTTTTTTAAATAAGAACATACGCTATTTATTATAAACATTTTCCTCATAAAAAAACTAAACAATTATACAATTTTGGTAAATGTAATAACTTTCTCAACCTTTACTTCTTTTGCTTCTGATATAACAAAGTCCACGTGAGCAGGGAAAAATAATATAAACCAATAATATTTTTTATTCATGAGTATCTTTCAGGATCCAACCAAATCCAAACAAAATGAAATCCAGCCCTATATTATTTTCCCTTAAATATTATTTTTCAATCTTAAAAATGACATTGAATAATTTAAAAGCATTGCCAATGTCATTGTATTTTGTCTTGCATACTATATGATCTAATACTACACAAAATTGCTTCATAATCAATTGAAAAGTGATGGGTTTAACTTTTGCACCACTAGTGCCACTAAACCGCATTCATTGGTCAGAAAACAGATAGCTCCACCCATCACTCACACCATTGGTCGAGCTGATGTTGTTGGGCTTCTTGGAATTCTCAGGGAAATCAATCAGCAAATGTCTAACTTATATTTATTCTCTGCATAATACGCTAAATTGGAAAAGTGACATATCTTTTTATCCATATCGTAGCGTACAGCAGAGTGAAATGGATTATCATAAAAACAAGAAAAGGCAGGGCATGAATTTTCATTTCATGACGACTTTAATCTGGTAATGAAGAAAATATTGAGAAAACAACAATAAATCTCAAGAGGAGGAGCTTTCAGAGAGCTGTGCTCACCCTGAGTGTTGTCCTCTTGTTTCTGAGGGCATTGCTCAGGCTTGCTGATGTGCTGCGGGGTGCTGCTACGCTCCGGCTGCTTGTAGTAACGGCCCTCATTGAAGACGCGGGGCAGATTGGCAGTGTGAACCTGCCGGAGCTGCTCATAGTCATTGAGAGCGGCGCTCAGGTCCCAGTTTTTACCTGATTCATCACAAACAAACAACAAAATAGACGTTACATTTTGAGAATATGCTAATGCTTTAGCATCAATGTCTTCCTCTACTTTCTGATTTCCTCTTGCAGGTCAAACTGAAAAATTGTCATTTTATATATATATTACAATATATATATATATATTAGTGGTGGTCGTTATCGGCGTTAACGTGCGTTAACGTGAGACTCTTATCGGGCGATAAAAAATATCGCCGTTAATCTATTCTCAAAGTTGGGTTGGGAGCTGGGTCTATACTACACAAGCTATGATGACTTTCACCCTGATATTTTAGCGCGGATGTATACCTAGCCGAATTGCACTGTAGGGGGCGAGAACGAGTCTTCGAACTAGAGGCTCGCAGTCCGTGATGGACAGATTGTCAACGGCTGGTCTATGTGGTAATACAATCGGGCAGGACATCCAAACGCTCACCTATCATTCATCAACCTCAAATATGGCTTTTCATCTGAAAGATGTATGTAGTAGCAACTTTACATGGCCGCTCAATATGATGTTAACCTAGAGAAATGTGCGCTATTGAAGTGTTTGTGTGGAAGCGCTTGCTGCAGGACAGGCTCCGTGCGCTCACTTGCTCTTAAAATCTCCGTATTCTTGGTCATACAGATAAAAGTAGCCTAATACATCTTTCGAATCTGTAAAGACTCTACGTTTATTTGTGTGCACTCAGAATAACAACAAAACGTTGCACTTTTAAGCAAACAGGATGCGCTTTAGGTCTCATGTGAACTTGAGCGAGAAACTTCGAAACTCCGTCTTTGAAAAATATATCTATAGAGAGTGAAATGTCTAAAAAATAAAAATAGAAGACGTGTGTGTTAGCATGGATGATTTACATGAAATGTAATCTGTGCAACACTGTGCATAAAATGGCTTTTAGTTCAATATAATAACAAAAAACAACATTTTGGTTTTTTATTCAACTAATAAGGTGGGCACGCTGTGATCTGTACTATATTTTTACTGTAATTGACAGTTATCGGCAAAAAAAAAAAACAACACGGGAGTGGGAGGGAATGGGAGTCATTCTTCCGGGAGTGGAACGGATTTTCCCCAGTTTTTTCGTGGGATTGGGACGGAAGAGATTAAAGTTTGTGATGCATTTTGGAAACAGGAGATGAGCCCCTGGTCTAATGCACCACCTGGCTTGAGAAACCCGTTCTCAAAGACTTACTTTTAGTCATTATTTGGGTAGCACACATATTCTGAATGCCTTCGGCAGAATTCAAATGAGCCATTTTAATCTAGATTAATTCCAAAATTAATCTAGATTAATCTAGATTAAAAAAATTAATCTATGCCCACCACTAATATATATATATATATTAGGGCTGTCAATGGATACAAATATTGAATTGCGATTAATCGCATGATTGTCATGAGTTAACTAACGATTAATCACACATGTGTATTTGTTCTAAATGTACTTTAAATTAATACTTTTCAAGTTTTTTATACTCTAATCAACATGGCCATGGACTAATATGGATGCTTTATGCAAATGTATGTTTATTATTATTTAAACCATAGTCAACATAGAGCATGAAGAGTAGACATGTTTCAAAGGTAAAAGATGTTTTTCAAAGAACTTGTTCATGTCTATTAGACACATGAAAAAAGAAATACAAGGTTCCCATTACTTCGCTTTCTTTGCACTGAACAATTTACACAAAGCTGTTGACATTTTCACAGGACAGGGCAGCTCACTTCTTCTGAACATGCAACATGTTCATTTATTATTTATTATGAAATTTGTTTGCCTCTCTGTGCCCACATACTGTATTTTGATGCAGCTAAATTCTCAATAAAACGGTTTTCATTGATATATTTTACTGTTTCTGTTGTCAGACAATGTAATTAATATGAAATAGTGACTGAAATGTGACCCATTAAGACTACATAACTAGCTCTCCTTTACAACATGTTAATCTGCACAAATCCTTATAATCGAGCAGTCGTCTGATGAAATCAAGTACACATAAGATAAAGACAATAGCTGTGCTGTGATTTCGGCTATACTTGCATGTAAAATTAGACAAGCAAAATATTATATGTGTTTAACTGAAAGCACTGCTCCTCTCTGCCGTGCGCTGAACAGAGCAGACGCACAGAGAGAGAGCAAGAGACTGAGAGAGAAAGAGAGAGAGAGAGGTGTGCGCACACTGTGACAGCAAGACCTCGCACGGCAGTCCCGGCGATTCTCAGAAATTAGGCTTGGGTGCTTTTTTGAAGGGAAAAAGTAGCTAAAGGGGTCTGCAATGTTGCTAAGTTGGCAACACGGTGCATTTCCATTTCTCCAAATACGGGTCGGGCCACGAGTCAAACAGAAAATATGCACTGCGTTAATTGCGTGCTAATAAAATGAGTACCGTTAAAATTCATTTGCGCGTTAACTTTGACAGCACTAATATATATATATATATATATATATATACAGTGCTTGAAGTGGGAAAAAAAGAGGTGCCAGTACTCACCCGACTCACCCGACCCCCCTTTTTAATTATTAATTAATTTACTTATTTATATTAAATAAATAAGTACCTTTTAGTAATTCACAATGTATGTATAGTGCCACAATCAATCAATCAATCAATCAATAATTTAATAAAAGTTTTCAATACAAATTAGCAAAGCAAATACTGGAGGCGGACAATTCAAAACAGTGCAGATTCGTCTACACAGGGAGCTTAAAACATCATCTTGTTGTGATGTTGGGTTCCAGAATCGATGTAGTAGAGGCTTCAATTTGAAATATTAACACATACCTGCTGTCTCTGCCAAACAAAAAACGGGAGGTTAAACGAGATAAAACGAGTGGACTGGACAGAAACCACCGTCAAACATGATCGCATTTGCAGCTCACACTTCTTATCAGAAAAGGACTCTATCTGCCTCCAGCTAATCTCCGCTCACAGAAAAATGTCACAATGTTTACTAACAAAAAAATTGTATATACGTGATTTTAAATGACGTTTCAACAATGATTCCATGCCTAGAAGGTCTTTGTTGTAGAAGAAGAATTAAGAATTTTTATTTGTCACATACACAATTATACAGAGTATAACCAGCAGTGAAATGTGTTCTCTACATTTAACCCATCCAAGTTCACACACACTTGGAGCAGTGGGCAGCCGACACTGCGGCGCCCGGGGAGCAGTTCGGTGCCTTGCTCAAGGGTCTCACCTCAGTCGTGGACAATTCCTGCCGGAGCCAAGATTCGAGCCCACAACCTCGGGTTACAAGTCCAACGCTCTATCCATTAGGCCACGGCTGCCCCCTTATTAATTTGTTAATAAACATGGCCTGGGCTTTCTCTTTCATTTCATCAAGCTACTGTTTGAGTGCACCTGCCAACTCTCATAAGGCTTCAATCTAATCCCAATTACATCACCTGCCAACAGGAGTGCCACAAAACGCTTACAGTTCACATCAAACCCTAAACAACGGAGTTCTGCTTCACATCAAGCCCGAAGATAAAGAGGGACAAAACAATTGTGCTTCTTCTCCAGCATGATCTGAGTGAAGACAATTTGTGGAAAAACAACACAGATTTGTTTTTGTTTAAGCTCATTTTGTCTACAGATAGAGAGGACGTTCATACCAAGCAAAAACGGGTGGAAAATCACAGGAAAGACAGAGAAGCCAAACCATCTAATGTGAAATGACAGTCACCTCAAGACTCCTGCACACACACACACACACACACACACACACACACACACACACACGCACGCAGCTGCTTCCATGTCCTCCAGCGACTGTCTTATCTCTGTAACCCAAAGGCCTTGCAGGGACCAAAGAAACAGGTCGGTCTAACCATCTACAGAGAGATACATACAGCATGTGTGTGTGCTTGTGTGTGTATGTTTTGTCTATACTGTGGAAAACAAATGTTTCTGCAAGGATAGTAAAACCTGAAATCAGCAACATAATGTATAATTTATTTCATAACATACTAAATAATGTCCCTATATTTTAATAACTAGATTTTAATGCCCATAGATGCCATTTTAAATGCATTTTTCATTTTAAAATTATTTAAATTAATCAGATTTAATAGAATATGAACATTTACTGAAATTCAATCCCCGTCAGGCCATCCAAGATCTGGATATGTTTGTTTCTACATCTGAACAGATTTGGATAAATTTAGCATTGCATCACTTGTTCACCAATGGAGCTTCTGCAGTGAATGGGTGCCGTCAGGATGAGAGTCCAAACAGCTGATAAAAACATCACACTAATCCACAAGTAATCCCTCAATAATGTCTTGTGAATTGAAAGGCTGCATGTTTTGGACTGTTTTTGCTTGTAAATGGTGCTTGATCTGTGCATACCTCTCTCCTGATTCAGACAAGAGGACTTTTTCATTGGGGAAAGCAGTATTATGGATAGAGGACTTGTTTGAAGTAAAAAAAAACGTCTTGATGGATTTTTGTCTTACAAACATGCAGTGTTTTACTTCACAATATATTAATTGATGGACTGGGGTAGTGTGGATTACTTTTGGATCATTGTGATGTTTTTATCAGCTGTTTGTACTCTAATTCTGACGGCACCCATTCACTGCAGAGGATCCATTGGTGACCAAGTGATACATTTAGTAATGCAAAATTTCAACAAATCTGCTCCTATAAGAAACAAACACATCTACATCTTGGATGACCTGAAGATCAGTGAATTTTCATCTGCTGTTTCTTTATTGACTAGACAAGACATTTGGACACTTAAATTTTAACTTGAAACAAACAAAAAAATTATTCTGTAATCATTTGAAACCTATAGCATCCATTTTATTTCTAACTGGCAAGTATCCCCTCGGTCAGTCTGGGCAGAGTTATTACATTATTCCTGTAACCTATGTAGCACCAAAACCCACATCAATCAATACAAATCTCATTGTAGTTTATGGATTTGCTCATCCTTTGACCAGCCAGAAATGTTAAAAGACATTTTAAAGCTTAATCGAATGACCGCTCAGCACCTCTGATACATACGTTTTGCAGATTGCTAAGCATTATGGGTCTCAATCAATGTGCTGAAGGCAGTTTCCTGTTGACGTCCCCTCTTTTGTCTGTCCTTTAGATTTACAGTTGGATTTTGCAGACATTATCACATATTGTGGACACATTCAGACCACACAATATAAAATATTTCAATCATTTCCGAAGCAGAAATTATTTTCATCTTAGGTCAGTGTTTTATAACTCCAGAGCTGGTTGCAAACGTGGTCAAACACCTAATTTAATTAAACAAGTACCCATGGGAGCTTTGATGGCAAAAGGTTTGCAGGGTTTTAAATAATAAAAATTACCCTGTCCAATTTTTTAAATCATCTTTATCCAATAATGATATTGAACTGATTCCAGATATTCCGAAAAACTGTACAGTATCTCTAAACAATTAATTTTCTATTCATATTTATTTTCATACAAATTTATTTGTATACTTCAAATCATTTTCAGATATTTTTTTTCAGAATAGCACATTTAAAATGTACTATTTATCTCTACAATATTTGTTTTCCAAAATATTAAACATACTGTACTTATGTTATATATTTGTATTATTTATTTTAAATTATATTGTTTATCTATATGTATTTTTATTATACTACAACTAATTATATTATATTATATTATACAAGTCTTATTTATTTATTATCTTTTCGGATAAAAGCCTTTCACAATTCAAACTTAGCACGCTGCAACCAATCTCCTTGCCTGTTGATCAAATAACACAAACTAAGCAGGTGAAGAATGAATCTGGACAACTGAACAACCCTAATTTGGTGCTTTTCTGTGTCTTTGCTAATAAACCAAGACATTCACAGTTCTTCTGCAAGATGTTCTTTCAGTAATTACATTTCTTCCCCCATTAATCAGGTGCTCTGCTTTATTTACGTTGAGGAGAATGACATTGTAGTCGATCACCCATGAGATGTGAGGAAACTCCACATTAAATATTCTGTAAAATATTTTTGTTTCTGAAAAGCTTACAATATGCTGACTACATAGTGAATACTGTAACACTATACACTGCAATCCAGTATATGAAACGACATATTATTCGACAACAAATGTTTAAAACAGTAGTGTGCACCATAAATACAGAAAATGTGCATATGTGCACAGTATACTGCAGAAACTATACTAGTAGTAGTTGCGATACCTTATCAGTCCTTTAGAGGGTGACAATACACCCATCGCAAACCACAAATAAAGCTTCATTAATGACACAACTAAAGACTTTTAGTTGTATCTATTTATAATGGGTCTTTGATCCTAAAAGTGTAATTGCAAACATGAAATGTCATCTCTCAATCACAACAGTAACTGAATAGAGCACAAGACCCATAACAAAATGTCTGCCAGTGTCGGTTGAGTCATTTTTTCCCAGAACACTTCTAATTACACAAAGGGCTTGTGGCCCTTCCCACTCAGCTTTCCACGACAGCTTCAGCGACGGTGGATCCACAGGGAACCGATGGAGGCGGGAGACACACAGCAACAACAGCCAGGTGGGATGACGTGCTAATGATGAGTGGCGCTGACAACCGGGGACACATGCTTCCCCTGCCACCATCTATCAGTCAATCACAGACAGGGATCATTTGAGCCTTGTGGCATATCTTTGATCTGATCTGAGAACAGTTTTGCTTGGTTTGGTGGGTGAAACGAACAGTGAGACGTTTAGTTCTCAAAGTGCTCTAGCTATTTGTCTTGTGAAAGAATAAGACATTTGTTGTGAATATGTATTAGTTTTTTAGTATTAGACAAGCAATACACACATTGGAATCTTCTTGCATGTTTATAACATGATAAAAACTCTAAGAAAACCCTAGTGAACACATATCAATGCCTCCACACCAATAGGTGTCAGTACAAAATCCAAGATGACTTTATTACTAAGTGCACTTTTACAGTCGTTAAAGGGTGTAATCATTTACACACCTTCAAGTATTTCCAAACCTGTATGAACTCAAAGGTAAACAAGTTGCTGGTACTGACTTCCATAGTATGGAAAAATCACTATGGATTTCAGTGGCTACCAGCAGCTGTTTGGTTACCAGATGTCTTAAAAATATATTCTCATACATGTTTGGAACAATGCAGTGAGTAAATGATGACACAATTTCCATGTTTGTGGTGAAGCAACCCTTCTAAACAGTTGTTATGCTCTGATTTTGTAGTTTGTTATACTTGTGAATTTACAGTTTGAACGCTGTCATATTTATTGTGCCCAACTCCCTGGTGCACAATAAATATGACAGAAAATACACTTTAGTTTGTTTGGGAAAAAACTTGCTTTTACTGGAAAAGCTATGATATTTTGAAAACAGCTGGGCTAGTCATGCCGGGCTAGTTTCGTAAAGCAGTTTGACCTAGAGGTCTCTTCTCAAGACACACTTCACAGAAAACACGAGGCATCTAACATCAGATTTTATGAAGAGTGAGGACTGACTTCTGTACACTACAGAAAAACCTTGCCCAGCCTTGGTAAATCTGAGGCTAGATCAGCCTTCAATGTCTTTGTTTGTCTTGATATGTCATCTACTGTAAAATGAACCTTATTCAGAGGAGATGCCTCATTGTCACCTTGTCATATTATATTATAGAGGCTACTTAGTGTAGGTTTATCAGTAAATACTGTTGGATGGTTTGTTATTTACTTATCAGATATATCTCAATGTACAAAGTATAAATCTAGAGGGACTCACTTCTAGTACTCTGAATGTAAAGATAGGCGTACCACAGGGATCGGTCCTTGGGCCATTATAATTTTTTTTATATATATTAATAATATTGGGAATAACCTTGCACATTCAAGTTTTTACCTATACGCTGATGATATGGTGATTTACTCTTCTGCACCAACATTGGATCAGGCTGTGAGTCATCTTCAATCTGATTTTGATGCAGTTCAGCATACACTGAGCGATTTAAAACTTGTTCTAAATGCGGATAAATCTAAACGTACGATATTTACAAAAATAAAGTCTGCACATTCAAACTCATGCTCAATTACTACTCTTCAGGGTTTGGAGATTGAAGTAATATCTAAGTGTAAATACCTGGAGTTTTTAATTTATGATTATCTTTATTTTGAGCCTCATATTCAGTACCTTGTGAGAAAATTAAAGTCGAAAGTGGGACTTTTTTAGAGTCAAGTATTGTCTTTCTCTTGCAGCAAGGAAAAGATTGCTTCGCTCACAGGACTATTATCTCTTAAGCATCCCTAAAGTTCATACTAATATGGGTAAACGGGCATTCAGTTATGCTGCTCCATTTGATTGAAATCAATTACAAGATAAGTTATGCTTAAAATAATCGGTATCATTAAATGATTTTAGATGTATTTTAAAGGATATAGTTGTAGAGTCACCTGATTGTAAATGTTTTGAATGAATTGTGTATGTTTCTGTGTATGTAAACTAATGTATTTTGTTTTATGTGTAACTAAATGTGCTGCCTATCTTGGCCAGGACCCTCTTGTAAATGAGATTTTATATTCCTGGTTAAATAAAGGTTTAAAAATTCATAATAATAATACATTTCTTCCTGACAATTTCATCAGTGAAGTCATTTTGTTTTCTTTGAGTATTCTCGTAGCTCCGTAAAATTACAGTTGAACCTCTGATGTCACATGGACTATTTTAACGGTGTCCTTGCTACCTTTCTGGGCCTTGAACTTGGTAGTTGTGTTGCTGTCTATGCAGGGTCAGAAAAATCTCGAATTTCATCAAAAATATCTTAATTTGTGTTGCAAAGATGAACAAAGGTCTTACAGATTTGCAACGACACGAGGGGGCGTAATTAATGGCAGAATTTAAATTTTGCCTGTCCCTTTAAAAATTAAAAAAGTTATATTGTAACACAATGTCGACCTGAAAACACACACAGAGAATGCCAACCCAGCAACAGAAAACAATTATTACCCAAAAGTCCTCCCTTCCATGCAAAAGTGGAGAGGGTCAACCGACCCCATCACTAAACGCTCTCGTGCAAGGGTACGGACGGCTCCGGGAATGGTTCTGGACACCGTCAAGCCTACATTCCAGAGCATAGTTCAAAACCCCCCCATTTAAAACAAAGCAGGACTTTTTCTCCGTCGGACGGACCAAGGAAAACCAAACTCCTTGCCTTTTTGACACGTATAACTATTGCAATTACACAAAATAAATATATGGATATTTAATGTGTACTTGTTCCCTCATAGGCATGATGTGATGATTTAGTGCCAATTATTTAGGACAATGTGGGAATTTTAATCATGCTTTAAACGGTATAAACTGTAATGTGTGTATTATTATGCGGTGTTTGATCTCTAAAGAAAGCTAGCCTCAGATGTGATAAACTGTGTTGATGACCGTTAAATTTTAATACCCTGCATAATTATACGTATAAAGATCCATAAAGTTTATCCTTCCCAAAAGTGATGAGACATCACAGAACTGTTGGTCCACCCAGCAAGCCTGGACATGGGCGGGCTCCGCCCATACGGATCATCGGATTCGACAAGCCGCCCGTGGGGAGGAGCAAGTTGGACTGTTGAAAAACAACGCGCCAGTTGCAAATCGCTCTCTCTGAAACATGGCGTGACTCTCTGGAACATCTCTCTTTAACATCGCTGGAGCTGCGCTCGTAACTTCTCTGTCTGCTCGCTCTTACCTGAACTTTGTCTCGACACCGACTAAACCAACCATCTATTCGAAGGCTAGAAGGCACAACATCAAAGAACAACGAGCTGAACAGCCACGGACGAAAGGAAAGCTTTCTGTGACGTCACGCGGTAGCAGCCACATCTCGTGTTTCCACCGAGAGCACCCGGAGACGCACGAACCAACCCACGTGGTTCCCGAGCACAAAGACCAGAGCAACGCATTTGAAGGAAACAAACAACTTCCAACCTGCTTCTTGTCAACAAGCAAGTACATTCTAACTAAATCTATATTGCTGATTGAACTGGCAGAATCTGATCTGAATGCAGTAACAGAGCAATAAGGCATCTGTCGTGATCTGTCCGGTCAAGTCAAGCGTTTAAATAGCTAAAAGGGCTAACTTTAATTTTAGGAATTACTTACCAAAATCCCTTATGCATGTCTTTGTATGTATGTATGTTTTGTGTGTTATCAGTTAATCCATTTATGTTAGAATAGCAGTATTACGAATAAACCATTTTCATTTCATAAAGAATTGTCTCTGGAATGTGATTTGAAGTTTTGTTCCTTATTTGCCATAAGAGAAAGCTACCTAAGCTCAAAGTTGATATGCTGAGGCTAGTGTTCGGTGGACGGTCACTTAATACAGTATAACTAAGTTAAATATTAATATTACTTTTAACCAAGCAATATTTAATATTTAATAACTAATTCGGAGCTGAAATAATAGCTCTATATTAAACTGGTAATTTTACTACAAATGGTGGAGGAAAAAGCTGGCAATTAAAGATCAATCTGAAAATCAAACCAAGAGACAAAGGGTATTTCTCAATTTTATCCGGAAAAACTGAGTAAATACAGGAAAAGCGGTTATTTGTGGTATTGCATTGCTGGTTTGTGAAACACAGTGTGTTTGAATGAAAGGGTATTTGTTTAACTCGAGTTGTGAGAAGAAACTGCAGTAAATAAGTAAAAGTCGCTCTAAAGCGCATCAAAGAGACAAATGAGCGTGTCCCTCGTTTGAGCTCTGAGTGAAGGCCTGTATAGTTTGATTTGTAAGTCGTGTCCCACTTTCAAACTCCGCTATATTTTCAAATCCCGGTGTGGAATGTTTAAAAAAGCTATTTAAATCATTCTCAGCCATTTGATTTCACAGTGAATTCAAACGCACGGCGCTCAAAGGAAGTGGCCAGTCGTTTTTGAGAAAGGGAGATTGCAATCGAGTGTTTGTGTTTATGAGTGCGGTCTAAACAGACAAATATTCGCATAATAGCCCGCTGAGGCTTGGTTGGGTTATAAGTAACCCGGAGATAAATTTATCTCGCCCTAAAGAGTGAGATTATGTGTTGTAAAGATTCAAATCTGACCAATGCTGGACTAATCTGAAGGGTTAGTCTGGAGCACAGTTGTGTCTGTTTTCTCCTCTCTCTCTCCTACAGGCATTGAGTCGTCATAGCGACCAGTTCAGCCACGTGGAGATTTAGACATATAAGCTAAACTGAAACAAAGAAGTTTAGCAGCGTAGCAAATGCAATGCGGTAGCATTACGGCTAGTGATTAGCACATAGCATTTAAAGCAGTGTGCAGTGGAAGTGTGTTGGTGGAAATGTGGTTCACAGCTAACACTAATTCCCTCTCTCTCTCTAGTCTCTCATTTAAAAGACTAACACGTTTTAAGTTGGCTGTGTTAATGTTTCCCAATCATCAGTGTTAACAAGTTCACAGGTTGGTTTAATATAACAGCTGATTAAAGTCTTTTTACCTTTGTGGGACCAGCTTAATAACTGGTGGGTTATTAGAAAATGGTTTAATATACTGTTGATTATATGGTGAGTTTGACCTCATTCAATTATAATGGCTTTTATGATTTTAAAACACATCAATGGATAAGCGCTATTGTTAGGAATTTTTAATTGTTAGTTGAATGTCACAATTGATTACAAATTAATTTTGAATTAATTTCATTTAATGGAATTTTCAATTCCTGCTTCCAGCAACAATAGCATCCATTTATGAACCATAAAGCCCTTATAATTTGACCACTACAATAGAGCCTTAAGTTATCAAGAGGGAAATTTTTAATTTCGTTTACAAGTAGGATACAGATTAGTTATTAATTATTTTATTGTTAATCTTTTTTTGGTGTTAATGACGACGAGGAATGCTTAAGTTTGGAAATTATTTGAATTACTATTATGGGAATCCAAAACTAGTGATTTAGAAGCTGTAAATTAATTTAATAATTAATTATGAATTCAAAAATTCTAATTACATTTAATAATTAATTACACTTCCTGTTTACATTTTGCAACAATATTGGTTTGTCAACTCAATTGCAGATTGCATTTGTAAATTCTAATCCTAAGTGAATCCTATTAATTTTAATTATAACATCATAAATTTTAATTAGAAACCAAATTCTAATTTTAATTCCAAATTTCAAACTTAAATACAAGTCTGGCTCTATCTGTAGGCCATACTTCATTTTCTTAGGTGAGCTGATTGACTCAAGTAAAGTTAATAATAATTTAATTAAAACTATTTTATTAAATTAAAATTAGTCCTCTTACTTAGGCCTGAGAGTAGATAGTGCTCCCCCTAGTGTTGTGTTGGAGAAGTGACAGTGAAACCACACAGTCAAAATCACTTTCCACCAATCTGGAGCATAAAGCGTAACCTTCTAATTAGAAAACCCCAAAGGAGTTAAGGTTTCCTCAACCTAGGTCAGTTGGTTTATCCTGTAAACAGCCAAACCAACCTAAGCATATAGACTCAACAGCACCACCTCAGTATTAGTTTTAAATCTTGGGAATAAATCTTAATCTCTTTTCTTTTTCCCTGTTACTAACTTCCAATTTGACTTGTTTGCTTAAGACTTGACGGGAAAATCACGAATAGGCGAAATGTCACAATTGAACAGATGTATGTGAAACTTGAGAATTACATTCAAAACTGTTTACCCTTTACCCTCTATTGTGAAATCCTATTCCCCAGGTTAAAGCAGGTGCAATGAGAAGATAGACATCGGCAAAAGTTTTAACACGCGTGACATACGCTGACCAGCGTCGCGGTATAAAATCCTGCCATTAAGGGACAAGTACTGTCATTGCTGTTATTTTCCTCCAAGGAGAAAATTGGAATAGCAATACCAGTCTTATTACAAAAGAAAATCTAGCCTACAATCCTCTGATTAGAAGCGCCCTTCTAAATCAGACTTAACAAAGCGAAGAAAATCTGCTATTAAAAGAGACCTGTTTAGTGCTATTGTCCTTGTGTACCCATTCTGTGTGTGTTTTCTTTCTCTGCTTCACAGCGGGGCTGCCTTTGTGTGTGCCCAATAATTTATCTGCAGAGACTACAATTAGAAGCACCTGCCAGAGGACCACAAACACAGAGACACAATCAACACTAGCATACACTACACTCTGCACATTTACACCCCTGTTTGTTTTGTTTGTGTTTTGTTTTGCTTTGTTTCCTATTCAAGGTCTGTGTCAGTTCGGTCCAAGATCCCCTGACCCGCCAGAACATGTCTCACGAAACAGAACATGTCGGTCACTGGGAAGGACTGGAAATGTGGCTAAGTGTTACAACGGGCAGCATACTCCCTAAAGCTGCTGAAACACTCCAACATCAGACACAGAATCAACTAGATGACAGCATCAAGCATTATGGGACAAGACCCAAGTCAAAACTACAGTCCCAGAGAATTAGCCAAGATCACCGGTTCTTTAAGCCACATACTCATCGCCACCCTCAAACTGAGCGACAAGCACGCCGCTGCGCCAGCAGGAGCTGACAAGCGCCCAGCAGCGCATAGAGCAGCTGGAGCGTGAAGCTCAGGTACGACAGGAAGGGACCGATGAGGTGGAGCAGGACACCGAGGAGGAGACCAACAGGCTAAAGAGACTCTAGAAGCTACCAGCCACGAAATGCAGCAGCTCAAAGAGGACTTAGCTGATTGTGCAGACAAGCTACAGTATGCAGAGAAGCTACTGGAGAAGGCAAAGACTGACTTCAGGGACAAAAACAGCAGAATCAAGGCCCTCGAAGGTCATTTGGCTGAGTCAAGGAATGAGATCAGCCGCCTAACACGACAGCTCGACTACGTCACAAAGGAGTCTGAAAGTCTCCAAGAGGAACTCAGGCATGCTTATAAACTACGCCGTGAGCCGTCAAGTACAGGCGTGCACCAACGGCACCCCGTCAAGCAGGACTGGATCACCTGGTCATAGACCGACACGTGAACCGAAGATAGAGGGATGGTGTTAAAACATTCACCAGCGCCGTCGGAAGAACGCTATATCACGACGGAACCAAAAGAATCTGCTGCAGCCAGCCGCAGGTCGGTGCACGGCTTGGACCTTAAAGATCTTGACAAGCTCGCCGAAACATCGGAAAATTCAACCCCAGCTTGCCAAACAGCCAAAATGTCACGCTTATCTGCAAGATATTGATTTCCATCTGGAAATGCGACCTAACGTTACGGACAAAGATAAACTATACTTACTCCGAGCGACATCCAGTCCTGAAGTGCGCAGCTTCCTTGACCGGCAGCCTGTTAACACAAAGACTGACTATCAACGGCTTCAAAGGCCCTCATTAAAGAGTTTGCTGACCCTGAGTCCGATCAAGGCTTAGTGGCTGCCCTGGAGACGAGACAAGGACGTCACGACACTCCTCAAGCTTACTACAGTCGACTCAGACAAGCATATTTTGGAACTCGTGAATCTGACATGGAAGAGGAACTGAACTTTAAAACTCTCTTCCTGAGGAACCTTCATCCTGGCATAAGCCACCATCTTGGCGTTCTCGCATGCCCACGAACAATGAACATTCAGCAGTTGCGAGACTTGGTGCAAAAGCCTCGGCAAACAAAAGATGGCCTCAGAAAAAGCGCAAAACCCCAGCAGTTCTTGATTTCAACACTCAACACCAAGAACTGGCGCTGGAGGGCACCAACGCCAAGACAGTGCTAAGCCACCACACAGGAGTGGAATGCACCCCGTCCAACAGAGAAGCGAGACTCACACGCTGGAACCCGACCTAAACAGAGGTATGACCGATGGGATGGACCACGTGGGCGTCAACGCTCACCTGGGCGACACTGGGATAAGTCATGGGACCAAGCAAGGCCTCAGGAAAGGCAATGGAGAGATCGCGGAACCCAAGAGAGCAACGCTCATGGGAATCCAATGGAAACTCCAACGGAAAGCGACAGACTCACCCTAAGGCGACCAGCCCAAGGAATCGACGAAGGAATTCACCAAGGTTCCAAAGTGACCAAGCTCCAACTGAGTCCATACAAGAACAAAAACACCACCGCACTTGACTCACAGAAGATGATGGAAATGATGATGAAGGAATTCTTTCAACGAAAAGAGGAAGATAAGAAGTGGGAAAGAAAGGAAACCGGATTCAGCCTGACTAGCTGACGGACGAGAAAGCAGCGACAAGACAAACGAACCAGCCACAGAAAACAGCACCGCCTCACCTCAGTCTCAGAGTACAATAAACACGTTAACTTCAGATGGACATGAAGCCCCACCTGAAAATCCAGCAACAGAGTTAAACACTAACTCAGCACCCAATACTCCAAACTCCAGCAGCATTCAGCAGACACCTGCTGTTGAAAATCCTCAAGTTCCTGAAAGCGCTGTCTTAGTCATCTGCCACTCCTCCGAAGAACGCCAAGTCAGCCCTGACATCCTAAATATTTCCTCCCAAACTCCAGTTCCTCAACTCCTAGGCGATCTCATTGAAAAGGGTATAGCAAGAAAGTTCTACCTCTCCATCATCATCGAGCGACACATCAGAGTCAAGCCCTTCTGGACACAGGAGCCGACATCACTCTAATGTCTACAGAACTTCTCAAAGAAGTCCAAGAATTAACGAAGAGGACTAATGGCACCCTCAAGCTCCAAAGGTGCGAACTAAGCGTACAAGCATACTCTCACACGGGCTTACAACTAAAACATGTAGCCCCAATCCATCTAACAGTGGGACCCATGGACTTCGTCCATCCCGTATACGATGTCAACACTCAACACGTACCCGCTCCTCATTGGAAAAGATTTGCTTAATCGTTTTGAACCCCTAATAGACTTCAAGCACCTAAAGATTTGGACACAAGTCCGTGAGCCTCTGCCTTACAAGTCATTAGACTCCAATGAGTCACAGTGTCAAGTCACAGACACTACCCCTAAGTCAATGACCGATGAAGCAGTAACAGAGCCCAGGTCTGGGCCGAGCACAAATACGACCCTCTCCTCTGCTCGCTGCACGAGCCTGAACCAAACACAGGCCTCCTTCAAATCATGACTGCGATAGAGGTTCATGGCACGTCAGTGTCCGAGGCAGCACTAGCCCTATGGGCAGAGAACTCAGCCATCAGCCTGAAGCTATTCAAAACATTGAAGCAGAGCTGTCAAAGTCTACCACATGTCACTAAGCACAGCCGTTACCCTCTCAGTCCCTGGTCGACAACCATGGCCACCTCCAAGATCATCTGCGCTCTGGACATACGATGGAACAACAGACAGCTGAGTCACTACCTCCTCGTCATTCCAGACCTGCCGCATGACATCTACATTGGGCGGATATCATGGTTCGACTCAATGCTCACATTGACACTGTAAACAACATCATATGGGCTCCCCTGTCACACCAACTGACAACTTCAGTCAATCTCAAGAACCTCCAATCCGGTCAAACCATGCGGACGCATGCGCTATGATTACGGAACAAGGAGCCACAATACCTGCCTACAGCAAAAGCGTCAGTGTCCGCCTCAACATGCGACCTGGCCAAACTCTCAACAGTAAGCTGAGCTTCTTCCAACCTTCCAGAACCTGCCTAAAACTCGGACTGACTCTGGAAGCTACACCTCTCATTGAAGTGTCATCTCGTGCGATATATGTGTTGTTCAATAACTGTATGGCCCAAGACATCCACGTCCCAAAGCCAGCCACCTGGGATGGCTCATCAACCAGGCATTCCGACTTTGAACTGATGGTACCTGTCATAGGCCCAATACCAGCCCAACTAATGTCAGATGGATACAATGACACTATAACATTCACAAAACCTCATGAAGTCATTGCCATCACCTCAATCCTGCCAGTGTCCAGAGAAAGCGTCTGCCGGTCAGAACTAATGGATGACACTCACCTCACTGTCTATGCTGTCTCAACCCAGCCTGCGACAGAACCACCTACACGGGTGACCAGCGAGGCCCAAAGCCCCTTTAATGACTTAACGGCAGAAGAACCCTACGCGGGTTCAATACTCAAATTCAACAGATCTTGAGTGGCGGATGCCCTCCACAACGAAGTGGGCGTGCCAAGGACTCAAAGAAGTTCTGCTGAAGTACAAGGACTCTTTCGCAAAGGACTCTCTAGATTGTGGATTGACAAACATCCACACGGTGCGCATACCGACAAACCCAAATGCACCACCCACCTTTGTGCGACAGTACAAGATTCCGATAGCGTCATATGAGCCAGTGCAAGAAATTGTTGACTCCATGCTGGAAAAGGGGTCATCCGGCCCTGTAACAGTACATATTCTGCCCGATATGGCCAGTCCTAAAACCCAAATGGCGGCCCACTATCGACTACCGCAAGTTGAATCAGCAAGTACCATTGTCACGATGGCCTATGACCCAGTTGGACCAAGAAATACCAAAAATCAAAGGCTCGACGATCCTGTCCACATTGGACGTCGCCTCCGGGTTTTGGACGATCCCTGTCCACCCGACGACCAACATAAGCTGGCATTCACTTTCGGCAACCGACAGTACACCTTCACACGGTGTCCCTTTGGCTATGCCAATTCACCGGCAGAATTTAACATTTTCCTTAACAAAGCATGCCCTGACGCCAGAGTCCGAGGCAACCTCGTCTCGTGAGACGGCGTCTTAATGAAAAGTTCAAGTGTGGAAGACCACCTCAAAGAAATCGACCATGTCCTAAACCAGCTGACAACAGCGGGAGCTAAAATCGCCCTTCACAAAGGACAATGGTGCAAAACCAAGGTGAATTATGTTGGACTGCTCGTCGGAAGAAAGCGGCATTGAGCCACAATCTAACCGTGCCCAAGCAATCCAAAGCATAAAACACCAACTAACGTCTCTGAGTTGCGAAGCTTTCTGGGAGTGTGCAATTACTCACGACAGTTCATCGAAAACTACGCTGACATCGCACGACCACTAACTTCCCTCCTGAAAAAGGACGAACCTTTTGTTTGGACAAAGGCCCAGGACACAGCTATGAGCCAGCTCAAACAGTGCCTGCGCTCTGCTCCATGCCTCGCCTACCCAGACCCAGGGAAGGAATTCTATCTGGACGCGGGATTCTCTGACCAGTGCCTCAGTGCGGGTCTATACCAGCTCCATGATAAAGACAAGCGAGTGGTCGCTTATGCCAGCAAAACGCTGCTTCCCCCAGAATGCAAATATTCACACTGCGAAAAAGCTTTACTTTGCACTGTGTGGGGCATTCAGCGTTTCTCTAATTACATCGGTGCACAGAAAGTCATCATCGAAACTTGCCACCAGCCAGTTACCTTCCTCAACAGTCAACGAATCAGAGATGGCGTGGTAACCAACGCACGCATAGCTACCTGGCTAATGACACTCCAAGGACGGGATGTGGAGGCAAGATATGCCCAGAACTACAAATCCTCACTGGGAAAGCGGGCTTGCGGCATGCCAAAACTGTTCAACGGACACGCTGGACACCTCAGCAGAGCCAAAAGAACTGCCACGACCATGGCGACAAATCATCGGTACTTGAGGAGAATGTGTGTACAGGAATGCCCACAGCATATGTCGATGGCTGCTCATACAATCGCGAGGGCAAGTTACAAGCGGGAGCGGGTGTGGTCTGGCTCAACAATGACCCGGGCCCACCGCAGCAACTCAAACTTGGCCCACAATCATCACAATATGCAGAAATAGCAGCCATCCTCATCACACTACAAGTGGCTGCAACCCACAAAATCAGAGAACTCCTCATCTGTACCGATTCGAACTATGCCCGTCTAAGTTTCATATGCCATCTAACTGGATGGAAGAGGAATGGATTCAAGACAGCTAACAACAAGCCTGTCAAGCACCAGGAACTCTTCCAAGCAAGCGACGCCATCGTCACTGAACACGACATGGTCGTTTATTGGAAAAAGGTCAGAGGTCATTCACGTCAACCAGGACAAGACAAAGACTTAAATGACCAAACCGATGCCCTCGCCAAAGCAGGGGCATTACAGGGAGAGTCCTGGACATTTCATGCCCTCCCACCCCACCCAACTGTGGCAGCGGTGACCCGCCGCCAAAGTGCCACGAGTGGGCACACACCTGCCTCCTCCCACATCTCCCTGTCGCCTCAGTTCGCTGCTGAAGACCTCCTCACCCTCCAACATACGGACTCAGCCATACAGTCCATTGTAGCACACCTGTCCGACCCCTTGGAAAATCCCATTTCCACCTCGGACCTACGAACATCATCCGACCTCCGCACGCTCCATTCGATCAAGCACATGCTGCATCTACGAGACGGTGTCCTCACGTATGTCCCTGAGCCATCCACTGCTCCAAGGCTCGTAGTCCCTCATGGCCAAGGGGATGATGTTGACACACGCACACGATGCACCATCGCAGGGACACCACCACGGAGTCAAGGCCACCTATGAAACACTCAAGCAAGTAGCATACTGGCCTGGCATGCAGCAAGACGTAGCAGAATACGTTAAAGGATGCCTGGTGTGTTGCCAGTTCCAACCGGCAAATCCAAACCACCGAGCACCACTGCAAAGGAAAGGAATGACCTTCCCATGGTCGGACCTCCAAATAGACTGGGTAGGACCCCTACCACGGTCGACGCGGGGCAACAAATACTTCCTCACCGTGGTCTGCGAATTCACAAAATGGATAGAGTGCCTCCCAGCTCCTAACGATACAGCAGAAACAACAGCCTGTCTGTTATTGAACCATATCTTCTCAAGATTCGGACTGCCTTTAAGGGTCAACTCTGACCGCGGAACTCACTTCACCGCTGAAATTATGCAAGACGTATGGAAACTCCTGGGCATACAGGCCAAACTCCACATAAGCCATCACCCAATTTCTTCCGGTCAAGTGGAACGGGCTAACAGAACAGTGGTCAGCATGTTAAAAAAAATCGTAGCCACCAATCAAAAGTTGGGACATTAAACTCCCTCTGGTACTGATGGCCGCTCGAGCCACACCCCATCAATCTACCGGAATACCCCGTTCACAATGATGACAGGGAGAAACATGGCCTACCACTACACCTGCTGTACCAACCTGGTGACCTGAACCTCGTCACCGCCTACAACACTCACCAGTACCTGGAAGAGTTACATCAGCACCTGAGAACAACTTTCGCCGCGCAACAGCAGCTACAACGTGCGGAAGGCCGAAAAGCCTACTACGACCAAAAGGCCTCTCACCATGAGCTCAATGTCGGAGATCAAGTGTGGTACTACAGTTTCGCCCGACCAAGGCCGAATGCTCCCCATCACCTGTCAAAGAAGTTCCTACCTCACTGGACGGGACCCCATGAGATTGTAGACAAGCTCTCACCTGTTGCCTATCGAATCAAAATCAGACAAGGCGCAGCGAGCCAGTCCTTCGATGGGTCCATCGAAACCAGATAAAGAGGCCCCTGGGCTCTGGACATGGAAAGGGGAAGATCAGACCCACTGACACAGACCGATATGCACCACACGCACCATATGCACCACACAAGCATTAGTATTGATATGTTAGGAAAACATATAGCAACCATGCTTAGACACAACCCATATTCTCTCCTCCACAGCACTGCTAGGACCAATCTAGTAGCGAGGAGTTACCCTCAATTTTGTTTTAAAATTTTTTTTTTGCTTGATTTTGATTTTGAATTTTTGTCTTAATTTTTTTTTTATTTTGGTTTCTTTCCTTCGTCTCACTTTGTGTTTTCCTTTCCTCTCTCTCACTTTGAACCCCTTAACCAATCCGTGAATACAGGTCCTGAATTGAGATCGACTGCCGTCAGTAAAATCGTTGTAATTCGCTGTGAGAACCGTTGTCAACCGATCGAGGCCACCCGCCAAAATCATGAGCGACATGATACGCGATGTAAGTTCCTTGATCGACAACTTAGCCATGAATAGGATTCCGTGCTCGTGATACCTCTTAGCCTTGTTCAAACATCGTAACCCGGCCACTGCGGGCCCGTTAGTCTCATCAAACCCATCTCACCCCTTTCCCGGCAGCGTTATTCCCATATCGCAAACCGGAAACAGGTGACTTTGTTTTCTTTTCAGTTTGCCCATTATTGGCGTTAATAATATTTATCGGCTTAAAGATGTTGTGAATGTTGGATTTTGGCAAGGGAACACCTATGTCAAAATCCACACTCCCAGAAGTCGGCGTATCACGATAGCAACGAACAGTTGTACTTGGCTCCAAACCTAAAGATGTGTCGCTCACTAAAGACATTCACTTCCTCTGCCCGAGTAAACCTTTAAATGCAGCGATAATACAGAGGGCATCTGTGGCTTAAAGCCATGAGACCCGGCGCTAGCTGCCCGACGCAACACCACGTTCTCAGGTTGAGGTAACACAAGCGAAATTGTCAGAAACCGATGGCTGGTGAACACCCCAGCCCGAGCGGCTACCCTCACATATGATCAACACGACACCGCTTCTGGCGCATTAGTCTGCCTAACCAAAGCGTTATGGATCACAGTCCCTAAGGGCTCGATCCTCCATATTGACGAACTAGCATTGTATCACCTCACCGGACGATGAGTATCAGGCGAAATCGAAATCTCACCCTTTTTCAAGCAACATTCCTTTGTCCTCGATCCAGAATTGGAAGAAAGGATCAAGGAGGAAGGAGCATAGCTTATTGATCTGACACCGGTTGACACAGCTTTAGAAGCTATCGCTCGCCTTCCGCCCGCTGGCGCTCAATTATTCGGTCCTGGTCTGCCGCTGACACGGCGCTTTGTATCTCTACTATAGTAGGATATGTTGTGACTTTGACACTGGCCTTCCTCCTACACAAGCGAGTGAGCGTCGTTCAAGAGTCTCTCAACAAATACGTCAGGCATCCCTCGCCTTTTTCGGCGTGGTAATCTCGACCTAGAATCCGAACCGAGAATGTGACCAACCTGATTGAGATCATGCCTATACCGTCTCGTGAAAACCCGACAATTAAACCAGTCAAAATGACCCAATTGTCAACGATGCTAAACAAACTAGCCCTATGTCTTCTCAAGTTTCTCACCTGTTCCTTTCCAAATTACCCTGCACCAGTTTTCAGTCAGTGATAGAGATCTCGTTGGTGTCTTGTGTGTGTCCATTCTCTCTGCCTCTTGTTCCAGTGCCTGAAGATGTTCCATCGGGTACATCTCCACACAAAAGGGGATGTGTAACACAATGTCGACCTGAAAACACACACAGAGAATTGCCAACCCAGCAACAGAAAACAATTATTACCCAAAAGTCCTCCCTTCCATGCAAAAGTGGAGAGGGTCAACCGACCCCATCACTAAAGCGCTCTCGTGCAAAGTGCAGACGGCTCCGGGAATGGTTCTGGACACCGTCAAGCCTACATTCAGAGCATAGTTCAAAACCCCCATTTAAAACAAAGCAGGACTTTTTCTCCGTCGGACGGACCAAGGAAAACCAAACTCCTTGCCTTTTTGACACGTATAACTATTGCAATTACACAAATAAATATATGGATATTTAATGTGTACTTGTTCCCTCATAGGCATGATGTGATGATTTGAGTGCCAATTATTTAGGACAATGTGGGAATTTTAATCATGCTTTAAAGCGGTATAAAACTGTAATGTGTGTATTATTATGCGGTGTTTGATCTCTAAAAGCTAGCCTCAGATGTGATAAACTGTGTTGATGACCGTTAAATTTTAATACCCTGCATAATTATACGTATAAAGATCCATAAAGTTTATCCTTCCCAAAAGTGATGAGACATCACAGAACTGTTGGTCCACCAGCAAGCCTGGACATGGGCGGGGCTCCGCCCCATACGAACCATCGGATTCGACAAGCCGCCCGTGGGGAGGAGCAAGTTGGACTGTTGAAAAACAACGCGCCAGTTGCAAATCGCTCTCTCTGAAACATGGCGTGACTCTCTCTGGAACATCTCTCTTTAACATCGCTGGAGCTGCGCTCGTAACTTCTCTGCCTGCTCGCGCTCTTACCTGAACTTTGTCTCGACACCGACTAAACCAACCATCTATTCGAAGGCTAGAAGGCACAACATCAAGAACAACGAGCTGAGCGCCTACGGACGAAAGGAAAGCTTTCTGTGGCGTCGCAGCGGTAGCAACCACATCTCTCGTGTTTCCACCGAGAGCACCGGAGGCATACCGAACCAACCACGTGGTTCCCGAGCACAAAGACCAGAGCAACGCATTTGAAGGAAACAAACAACTTCCAACCTGCTTCTTGTCAACAAGCAAGTACATTCTAACTAAATCTATATTGCTGATTGAACTGGCAGAATCTGATCTGAATGCAGTAACAGAGCAATAAGGCATCTGTCGTGATCTGTCCGGTCAAGTCAAGCGTTTAAATAGCTAAAAGGGCTAACTTTAATTTTAGGAATTACTTACCAAAATCCTTATGCATGTCTTTGTATGTATGTATGTTTTGTGTGTTATCAGTTAATCCATTTATGTTAGAATAGCAGTATTACGAATAAACCATTTTCATTTCATAAAAATTGTCTCTGGAATGTGATTTGAAGTTTTGTTCCTTATTTGCCATAAAGAAAGCTACCTAAGCTCAAAGTTGATATGCTGAGGCTAGTGTTCGGTGGACGGTCATAATACAGTATAACTAAGTTAAATATTAATATTACTTTTAACCAAGCAATATTTAATATTTAATAACTAATTCCCGGAGCTGAAATAATAGCTCTATATTAAACTGGTAATTTTACTACAATATCTACAAAGTATTTGGAATGCAAAAGAATTTGATGCTCAATATTTCAAAACTGCTCAGAATGCAGTCTTATCTGCAATCTTATCATTCAAAGATGGCCATATTTAGTATAACACAAACAAAAATGAGGCTGTGATTGAGATCTCATTGTTTGTAAACCATTCTTGGGTAAATTGTTGCTTTGAATTCAATGTTATTATAAACCAGTCATCAAGATGTTTTTAACGTCAAACCGTTGCTTCTGGCTAAAACATGAATCTTCATAATGCTTTCTCCACTGAATAAGTAATCCTGTCTGAATAAGGTGAGAAATATGCACAGATCAAGCAATGCCTGCAAGCAAAAACAGTCTAAAACAGTTCTAAACAAATAAGTTGGTAGATTTTGACGTGAGAGGAGAACAGAAGGAGGGATTATTATGTATTATGGACTGTATTTTGTCCAGAAGCGATGGTTTAAAGTTAAATTTGTCTTAATGATGGATTTGTTTCTTACAAATATGCAGCTTTTCAATTTGCAAGATTCTGATGGCACCCATTCACTGCAGAGGAACCATTGGTGAGCAGGTGATGCAACACCACATTTCTCCAAATCCTTCCATGAATAATCCAATCCATCTACACCTTCATCTAAATTTTCAGCTAATGTTCATTTTTGTGTGAACCATTAATTTCCCTATAGAGTAAATTAATGGAATATTTACTTCAGGAATGCAACTTCTGCCCTCAGTTGGTTGTGGAAGTTTCCAAATCATTAGTGATCATATGTTCAAAGGCTATGAACATTTACACAAGTCGACTGTAACACTTGGGCACCCAGCAGGAATAGCATTTGCTAGTGGTATGGCAACATGACGCCACAAACAGGGAATTGCAGGCATATACAGACATTACTGAGTGCATGTTACATAATATTAGTGCTTTGTGAGCACTTGAGAGTGTGTGACGGCTGGGACACTGCAGACAGCTGGCAGGATCTGCGCTCTCGCCCAGCCTTTGATTAATAAGCCCACTTTATGTCTCATTATATGCCCCTATTCAATAGTTGCACTTCTGCCTGCACATACACATGGAGGAGCTGTTGTCCGAGCACATGTGCTGGATGATAACGACATTCCTGCCTTTTGCGAACTGTGTTTATAAGCTTCATAGGATACAATAGATTACATAACCGCACAGTAGGAGAAAATCACCATTTTATTTCCAGGTTCAATAAGCCATAAACATGTGAATAGAGGTTGTTGTTTTTTGTCAAGCTTACAAAGTATGTCGTGCTTGACTGCAGCGGTGCCATTTATTTGGGATCTAGGAGGGGGGACCGAAGGCACTTCATACCCTTTTAATTCATAACTACAGCTTGTTAGAGGCAGGATTGTTTTCGTTGGAGTGAAATGTCAGCGGTGGGGCCATTCAAAGTACATTAACAAATTGCTAATTCTGAAGAACAAGCCTCAGCCTCAACCCCAGTGTTTTTACAGCAAAGCAGTTATAGTACTGATCTGAGAACAGTCTTATGGGTTTTTAGGAGAGATTGGGACGGAGAGGTGCTGATGATCCCAATCTTTTTCTGAGGAACATACTTGCTGAAAGTGTTTAACAGTTATCTATTAATGCAGAGTCCTCAGAGAGTGGTTTAAATGGAAATTAGCACATATATAGTATAGGAGTGCTTATGCAACATCTAAAATAGCTGCTTCAGTACATTCACTCTGATGTATGACATGATTTATGGAGAATAAATGCTGGATCAGACAAAGCACTCTACAAACTGCTTAATCTATGGAAATGCATATGAAGTACTGGTTGCATCGTATATATGTGTGTATGTCTTTGTCTCTCTTTGTGTGTGTGTGTGTGTGTGTGTGTGTGTGTGTGTGTGTGTGTAAGTTTTTATATATATATATATATATATATGTATAAAACTTAAATTAAAACAATGATTTTGTATTTGTAAGTTATAACATTTTCACAATTATTTATAAAACGTATAAATAATACAGAGTAATAAAACTTACGTACTTATATATTGAATTATATATATATATATATATATATATATATATATATAATAATTCATTACATTTATATAGCGCTTTTCTATGCACTCAAAGCGCTATACAGAGTAAGGGGTTTCTCCTCATCCACCACCAGTGTGCAGCATCCCCCGGGATGAGCTATATATATATATATATATACATATACATTTACTGGCCACTTTATTAGGTACACGTTGCCAGTATCGGGTTGGACCCCCTTTTACCTTCAGAACTGCCTTAATTCTTCGTGGCATAGATTCAACAAGGCGTTGGAAACATTTCTCAGAGATTTTGTTCCATATTGAAATGATATCATCACGCAGTTGCTGCAGATTTGTCGGCTGCACATCCATGATGTGAATCTCCCGTTCCACCACATCCCAAAGGTGCTTTATTGGATTGAGATCTGGTGACTGTGGAGGCCATTTTAGTAAAGAGAACTCGTTGTCATGTTCAAGAAACCAGTCGAAGATGATTTGAGCTTTGTGACATGGAGCATTATCCTGCTGGAAGTAGCATCAAAAGATGGGTACACTGTAGTCATAAAGGGATGGACATGGTCAGCGACAATACTCAGGTAGGCTGTGGCGTTTAAACGATGCTCAATTGGTACTAAGGGGTCCAAAGTGTGCCAAGAAAATATCCCCCACACCATTACACCACCACCACCAGCCTGAACTGAACGGCTGAGACAAGGCAGGATGGATCTATGCTTTCATGTTCTTTAAGCCAAATTCTGACCCTACCAACTGAATGTTGCAGCAGAAATCGAGACTCATCAGACCAGGCAATGTTTTTCCAATCTTCTAATGTCCAATTTTGGTGAGCCTGTGCGAATCCTCCGTTTCCTGTTCTTATCTGACAGGAGCGGCACCCGGTGTGGTCTTCTGCTGCTGTAGTCCATCTGCTTCAGGGTTCGATGTGTTGTGCGTTCAGAGATGGTATTCTGTATACCTTGGTTGTAACAAGTGGTTATTTGAGTTACTGTTGTCTTTCTATCATCTCTAACCAGTCTGCCCATTCTCCTCTGACCTCTGACATCAACAAGGCATTTTCATCCACACAACTGCCGCTCACTGGATAATTTCTCTTTTTCGGACCATTCTCTGTAAACCCTAGAGATGGTTGCGGTGAAAATTCCAGTAGATCAGCAGTTTTTGAAATACTCAGACCAGCCCGTCTATCACCAACAACCATTCCACGTTCAAAGTCACTTAAATCCCTTTCCCCTTCATGGGAACTCGAACTGCGTCCCCTAGGGGTCGCTACGGGGAACGCCTCCAGCGTGACTCGTGTCTGAAGATACATATGTAAAACACCACCTGTTGGCGGCGACAGCCCATGCGTCACTACCGGCGTGTCACAATATAAGTGCCGCCGGAGCATACATCATCAGCTTTTTCGTCTTCACTGACTGGTCTGTTTGAAGAAACGTGCATTCTGGTAGGAATACAGTTTTCCTTTATTTATCATGGCGAGCACTAGCAAGCGTTTGAGATTGTGCGTGGATCCGTGTCCTTGTTATTTGACACCCGATGACACACACGATCGCTCTTTGTTTGGGCGAAGAGCACGCAGATGTCTTTGAGTGGGCAATCTGCGTGCACTGTGAGAAAGCTCCGTTCTCGTCTGTCCCTCTTTTCGAGGAAAGAGGGCAGCCGTCTGCTTCCGCGATTCGGTACCCACCGCTGCCGAGGCACGGAGGCGATTGAAATCGCGGGGTTCGCAGTTGGATATGGCCGATGAGTTAGAGAAGGACCGCCTTTTAGTGAGCTGCTGGATTGTGATGATGCGATCTTTCTGACATCATCAGATTCAGCGGTTAGTGCTCTGCTGGGTTATGCCCAGGAAGAGCAGGAGATGTTTGAGGGTGAGGAAGTTGAGACTGAACCCTCTCAATCCTCCTGCACTGCATATGAATGAGTTTTGGAGGTTATGGATCATAAAAATAAATCTTTCTGGCCGTAAATCCCCAGCTCAAGCGAGCCTTCCTTTCTTCATAAATCTCGATGTGGAGGTTGAGAAGGAGTGGAAAAAGCTATTTTTCTCAGTATTCATAGGTTTCAGCATACTAGTTATGCTGACATTGAGGTGCGTGAAAATGGCTATGAGGATGCCCCTGTGCAAGAGATGATAGCCAGCTTATCTCGCTGTGGGCAGACATCCTCTCTCAAGGCTCCCTCCTTGCCATCTAAGCCCCTGAATCTTGCTTAAATGGCAGGGCATATGCAGCAGCAGGTCAGATCGGTAAACCGTTGCACACTATGGCGGTGCTTCAGGCGCCAGATTGATCTGCTGAAAGACCTGGATAAGGCTTTCTGTAAAGTCCAGGTATGAGCCCGAACAACCAGGGTCCTAGCCCATCTCGGTCTGGGGATCAGAGATGGGCTCAGAACTAGTCTCGCGACTCATGCCCCTCCCCGCCTGCGGGTAGGGTTAAGAGAGGCATGGGTCAGAGAGAGGCAAAACCTGAGGGAGGTGCTCGGATGGGCGTCCTATATGACACTTTCGTCCGGACCAGAGTAAGACATCTACTCCTTTCCCTTAGGGGGGCATCTGCCCTCTTGATCCTCTCTAATTCCCCTATAACCAATGGATGAGTATGATCCATTTCTAAAGGCTATCGGCTATCGCAGTGATTACATCACTCGTCGATACCAGATCCAAGCTAGTAGCGCTCCCTGTGGGTTGAGCTAGCATCGCTCCCCTCACCATAGAGGGTCACCTATGAGCATGCCGCTCCTTCGGGCGTCTAAGTCTCCACTCGCCAGAGCTCGTTGTTGGTCGAGCTAGCATTGCTCCCCTCAACTAGAGGGTCACCTATGAGCGTGCCGCTCCCTTCTGAGCGTTTGAGTTCTCCTCTTATTCTGAAGAATGTGTTCTCCGCTCCCCAGAGCTCTGCGATTGTTAGTCGCTCTCCTGTTGGTCGAGCTAGCCTTGCTCCCCTCACCGTGAGGGTTATTATGAGCATGCCGCTCCTTCAGAACATCTAAGTTTCCTCTCATCTGAGGAAGAGTCCTCCGCTCTCCAGAGCTCGCTGTCGGTAGAGCTAGCGTTGCTCCCCTCTCCTAGAGGGTCATTTATGAGCATGCTGCTCCCTTCTGAGCGTCTGAGTTCCTCTCATTCTGAGTGTCTGAGTTTTATCCGCTCCCCAGAGCTCTGTGATCGGTCGCTCTCCTTGTTGGTCGAGCTAGCATTGCTCCCCTCACTACTGAGGGTCATTTTTAGAGCATGCCGCTCCCTTCTAGGCGTGAGGAATGGTTTCTCCGCTCTCCAGAGCTCCTTATGGGTAGAGCTAGCACTGCTCCCCTCACACAGAGGGTCACTTATGAGCATACCGCTCCCCTATGGGCGTCTGAGTTCCCTCTCATTTTGGGGAATGAGTGTTCCGCCCTCCAGAGCTTGCTGTCGGTAGAGCTAACTTTGCTCCCCTCACCTAGAGGGTCACCTATGAGCATACCGCTCCCGTCTGAGCGTCTGAGTTTCCTCTCATTCTGAGGAATGAGCTCTCCGCCTCCAGAGCTCGTGCTGGTCGAGCTAGCTCTGCTCCCCTCATTTAGAGGGTCATCTATGAGCAGGCCGCTCCCTTCTGAGCGTCTGAGTTCCCTCTCATTCTGACGAATGAGTTCTCCGCCTCTCAGAGCTCTGTGATGGTCGCTCTCCGTGTTGGTCGAGCTAGCATGGCTCCCCTCACCATAGAGGGTCACTTATGAGCATGCCGCTCCTTCTGGGCGTCTGAGTCCCCTCACGTTAAGGGATGAGTCCTCCGCTCTTAGAGCTCCTCATTGGTAGAGCTAGCACGGCTCCCTCACCAACGAGGGTCACCTATGAGCGTGCCGCTCCTGTCTGAGCGTCTGAGTTCCCTCTCATTTCGAGGGTGTTTTCTCCGCTCCCCAGAGCTTCGCTGTCGTAGAGCTAGCATTTCTCCCCTCACCATAGAGGGTTTATGAGCATGCCGCTCCCTTCTGAGCGTCTGAGTTCCCCTTACTCTGAAGGTGAATAGTTCTCCGCCCGGAGCCATAGAGCGTTACCCATCTAGATAAGTGCACACGCTAAGATCTTTGGGCACTTCTGAAAATCCACTCAGTGGTAAGATCGCACATCAAGTGTTTTTGCGTTCTTTCAAAAATCCATGTTATGGTAAGCACGCCAGGCTTTGGGCACTTTTAAAATCCACTCAAGTGGTAAGTTCGCACGTCAAAGATTCTGCGTTCTTTCTAAAAATCCCGTAAGGGTAGGGTTCTGTTACAGCCGTGCCCTCTTCTGAGCTGGTTAAAGCCCGGCTTGTGCCTTGGGCCCGCTCCTTTTGTCCCATATGGGTTGGGTTCCAAAAAAGGGTGTCGCTACCAAAGGGTCTGTTGAGACAGTCCTCAGCAAGCTTGTGCAGAGCAAGCGGTAGCTTCTGAGTGACCGGCCAGGACCTAGTTATTACCACTAGGTGCTTGGCCATATTTAAAGGAATCGTTCTGATTCCAGACCTTTGAGCTCTACCCTGGGTCCGGTAGTTCCGGCACCCAGCAGGTAAGATTTTAGGGTATGTAGCTCAGGCTTCTGGCCGTGGGGATAATGTCACTGACAGCCATCAACCGTGGGGCAACTCCCTTAGCCTGGTAGAGTTGGCTTAGTGCTCGCCTTTTCTCAGCATGGCGCGCAGTTCGTTCCCATGAAGGAGCGTCTCACTTTGGGCCAAAGCTGATGATGTATGCTCCCACTTATATTGTGACACGAACAGGTGGTGTTTTACATATGTATCTTCAGGGCTGGCCATTCTGATGCTCGGTTTGAACTTCAGCAAGTCATCTTCACCACATCTAGATGCCCAAATGCATTGACTTGCTGCCATGTGATTGGCTAATTAAAAATTTGTGTTACCGAGCAATTGAACAGGTGTACCTAATAAAGTGACCACTGAGTGTATATATACAAATTATATATATTTTTAAATGACAATACATTATATATTATATTAAACTGTAATAAAGAAATTATATTATAGTATGATGATTTAATAATATCATGTTCAATTATTATTATTAAATAAATAATAATGCTTAAATGTTATAATTTTAATATAATATAATAATATAAATAATTAATTATAATGAATGAATGAACCATATAATAATAATAATAAAACATATAATATTACATACATACATACAGTACATAGCATATAAACATAACATATCAATTTTATAGTAAGACATTTTAAGAGTTACATTTATGCTCTAATAAAACAACCCTGTTAAGAAAAATGTTCCATGTGCTTGGGAATATCACCAGGGTGATGACGGATGTGTTTGTTTTCACTCCAGCATTCTGTTAAAAACAGCACTGCTCTATCAGCGTCAGGCTTCAAACAGATGGGTAATATCACCCTGTGATGATGTGCGATGGCTTTGAGGTGTGAGGTGGCCTAGGCCAGGCAAAACACTCACAGCTGAACAGATTCCTAGCTGATGCTGAGCGAGGACCTATAGCTGAAGCAGGTGTGTGTTTGGGTACACATGTACTCTTATATTCACCCATTAGAACCTAAGTGGCATAACAAATTTAGTCTTATAAAATTGATGTCAAAGCATTGGGAAAAAAACATCCCTTGAGTCATATTGTTAATAATTAATATAAAATATTAACAATAATTAATTAATTAATTAATAATAATAGTATAATTTAATTTATAAATAATATTTGTATGGTACAAAAATAATTATAAATAAATAAAAGTTTAGTACATTTTGGGGATAGCATGAGATAAATCAAATGCATAAATCTGAAAATATAATAATAATAATAATAATAATAATACAATGTGATTTGCTGTCTAAAATGCTGTCTAGGTGACTGGAACACAGCCATAGTTCACACTTTTTCTCCTGCATTTTTGAAGGACATTTTAAACTCTCTTCTTCTTTGTACATCGTCTCTCAAAAGGCTGCACTTCTTTTCTTCTGCTGGCTCTATTCTCCTTCCTATTCTTTTCCATAGAGGGAACATTTCTCTACCCTGTCCCTTGACATTTTGTTTGTCAATATGTCTCTCTCTCTCTCTCTTTCTCTCTCTTTGGCCCGTCTCCTCGGGACAGACTGCACTTGCGGCCCTCCACTCCTCAATGAGTTCCACCCAATGGGCACAAAGGTCTCCTGGGGAGCCTGGTCGTAAAGCCATCACACGGGCCCTAAATCTGCCCCGCTGCCCACCATGGTAGGCCCTTCCTGCTGCCAATCAGAGCAGAAAGTAGACCAGCACAAAACACCTTATCACAGCAGAAACCAAAACCCTTGAGAACTGCAAGTGAGTCTGGAACGAGTCGCAAGCGCCATCGACGAGCCAAAGGGACAAGAGTTAAAACATGGGTCAAAGCACATTGCACTCAGGCTACACGGAAAGAGAAACTGTACATCAACACATTATCCTGGCGAAAACAACCTAGCTTGAATTAAATCTCAAGCACAGGGTCACTGTAGATTTGACAGTGCATTTTGCGCTTGACTGAACCATAAACCCTATGTAAGCACACATGGGACAAAAATCAAGCCTAGACACACAAATGCCACACAGACAAAGGCAGCGATGCATATCCTAAACTACTGCCACAGCAGTACTGTAAATCTAGTAAAACAACAGCAACAAAACTAAATTTGAAGAGGTCAAATCATAAGAAATTAATTTCAAGTTACTCTTTAATTTACGCAGATTTAAGGTGATTATATATTCGTAAAAATATATATATATTTCTATTATTCTGATCATGTGAGACTGAAGACTGGGCTAATAATACTGACATTCAGTTTAGCCTCACAGGAACAAATTGCATTGTAAAATATGTTTATATATATATATATATATATTTAATTATTATACCATTATCATATTTTGCATTATTGTTTTTTCATTATTTATACTGTATAGTCAGATATCATTAAGTTGTACAATACTTTTAATTAATTAATTAATTTTATGTATGTATGTATATATGGGTGGATTGATGTATTTATTTATTCATTCATGTATGTATGGATGCATATATTTATTTATTTCTTCTTACAAAAAAATATACAGTTCATTCCATGCCTAGAAGACTTGGTCCTGTCATTAAAAATCATGGAGGCCATACAAAGTACTAGATTTAGTAGTTTTTGTTGTGGGGTGTACTCATTTTTGCATCACCCTAATTTGAGTAAAACTGAAAAATGTGTAATCTAAGTTATATTATTAACCTTACTTTCATGTTATAAGTTAAACAGATGTTATATAAAACTTAGTCATGTCAACATTTTGGAAAATGTTTTTGTGTTCATTGAGATATTGTTTAAAATGTTACTTTTCAAAGGGGGTGTACTCATTTACGCTGAGCACTGTATATCTGTCTTGGTGCCTTATATCAGATATGAGATGTACAAATACTGTTACTTCTAAAGGCAACAAATGCACACTTTTACTTTTATAGCATTGTTATAAATTACTTCACATAATATAGCTGACATACTGTGACACATTTACTGCCGTTAATATAGCCATTAATGGACTGAAAGCAAACTCAGCATGAGCGCTGAAAATCCAAAGCACGGTTGACATTCTCAGCAACACAGATATTATGTATATAAATATATATTTATAAATAAATTAAAATTAAACAACTCAAGAAACAACTACAAATAGCTATGACATAATCTATTATATTAAATATAGTACAAACACACGCAACAATTGATATACTGTTAAAGACCAAAAGTATTTGGAGTGGCTGTCATTCATTAATGGATCATGTTCATTGAGACCGAGCCGAATACTTTTGGGGCCCTTAAATGAAATATCATCACCAATAAATGTAACAAGAGCAATGACATTAGGTGTCTACAAGAACTAATAACCAGCAATACATAAAAAAATAAGTAATTTAAACAAAATGAACCTCCAGTACTAGAGCATCTTTTTAAAACAAGAGAAAAAAGTGCAGATCTGGTCACTTACCTTCCAGCAGGTCTCGTGCCAGACCTGGTTCTGCCCCTGTGGACCGAACAAAGTCTGACAGGACCGCATCCATGTCCAGAGTCATGGGATCATGTGGCTGTGCTGCCTGCCCTGCAGCTTCACGCTCTCATCTATAAAAAATCACAGGAAATATCACACAAATCATTGAAGAGCATCAAATAAAGGACAAACCAACAACAAAAACAACATCAGGCTGTTATTTACAGTTTGATCACATTCAGATTAATCAGAGATGAATGCAGCCTGAGGAATGACTGTGAGGAGTGACTGCATTGACAAAAAAATGGTCTGATTGGCAGAGAGGAGTGTGATATTCTAGTGATAACAGCACTGCAATTGTTTCACTGTTTGTATAACTCCACTTGCAGTATTTCTCACAGCGAGGGTCATGGTGGATGCCCAAATGTCAGAAAACCTATCAGACTAACAGAATGAATTAGCCGAAAGTTTTAGAAGAACATTCCATGCTAACATTTTGTGATCATTATTAAACCCCAGATAACTTTGAACGAACAGGTTAAAAGTTATAAAGTATGTTTATAACTTTGATTCAACACTGCCGCAACGTTAAGTTCTGAGAACATTCACTTTTAGCTGGGAACTAACTAATCATAGTAAAAATCTAATAAAAAACAAAGACCAAAAGTGCTAGGAGTGGTCATCAAACATTAGCGGATCAAGTAACACATTCAATAAACATGAGATTTTGAAGCAGATCGAATGAAATAGTATCTTTTGTAAAACATAGTCCCGAATCGTAGTTTTTTTCAGTGACTGATCGCATAGAAATGCTATAGAAATTAGTGATGCACCGATCATGATTTTTCGTGGCCGATTCCGATACCGATTTTTTTGGAGCAAACTGGCCGATTCCGATTTCGATACCGATTTATTTTCCTTTAAGCAACCAACAAGAAATAATGAAAGATTCTAACACAAATAAAGTGGTTATATAGTGAATATAGATTTTATTTAACATGTATAATATTTAATTGTTTAAAAAATATATATATTTAAGAAAAATTTGCCCCCAAATTCATGTATGTGGTGTTTCAACAATGGATGTCACCCCTTTAAGAAAAGGAGAATTCTATTTGGACTACTTCCTATGTGTAACGGTCACTGCAGGTGCTGGTTGATCTGAGGTGCATGGGAGTACATTCTTTCTTATACATTTTGAAGCTAGCTAAATCTCTGACAATTTCATGTGTTGTCATTAGTGTATGTGGTGTTATGTTGATAACTTGCAGATCTGGCATATTTTAATAAAATATATAAATACATACTTGTTGATATTTCCAAAATGTCCCTGATCTTGAAATCATCATGATGGTAGCCTCCATTTTAGAAAAGTCTAAGCTGATTTGTATGTGGTGTTACTGTCTCTGGTGTGAATGCATTTTCTGGTAACACAGAGCCTTTAGTAACTTGCATTATAAGGTCTGTGGTGTTATAATTACGTCTGTGGTGTTACTTCAATATGACAGACATAAGTGGCTGTGTCACAAGTTTTGATTAAAATTATTTAAAACTCAAAATGTTCTTAAGCTTTTATTTTAATGGATATAGCATATTAAACAAATTTGAAATGCCTATCAATATATTTTATTAGAAAAAACAAACAAGCATCTTTACAAATTCTGCCTCTCATTTGCCACCCCAGTTGAAGATGGACCAAGATGGTTTTTAAATTGGGTTGAAACTACATAAAACTGGCCTTAAATGAAAACATTAACAGTAACCATTTGAAATTAAAGGCAACGTTTGCATAGTTACAATCTAAACAGCACAACCAACACATTCAACAGTCCAAACAAAGATGTTACTTAATCAACATTTGTTGTCATTTTTAAAATTGGTGTAAAAGAAAAAAGGTATTTACCAGTGAAACTAAATAAAACCAAAGTAGGCTATATAAATAAATTATTCCAAAATGTTAAATCAAATAATGTTTAGTGCACCGAGCAAAAGCAAAGATGCTACAGCTCGTGCTTGTTAAATCGAATTAAGTCAATGTAATTTTAAGGTAAAATAAAAATAATAATCTTGTACAGAACTGACGTTTATACGTTTGAACGTTTTATTCTTTACAAAAAGTAGCATTTCAGCTTTGTCACAAGTTGGTCTGTTTCTTTTCTCATCCAACACGTGAGAAGCTGCGCTGAACAACTGTTCACGGTCTATTCTTGTGCAGGGCGTGGACAGATACGCTGCAAATTCTAGTGATGGGAAGTTCGATCATTTTACCGACTCGGACCTTTGAGTCTCGTTCAAGATGAACGAACGACTCGAAAACCCAAGACTCAAAAGTGAACTAATCAATTATCTTTCCGGCTCATACTGCATTAGTCACGCTATGAACGACGACTCAAAAACCTGAAGGCTCGAAACAGGTGAACTAATTCCAGTACAGAACCTTTAGGATGGTGCGCATGCGACTGAACGAATCACTCCCGAAACGATTCTTCTCGAGTCTCATTAAAGATCCGTTCAAAATGAATTAATCGTTCCATCACTAGCAACTTCAGCTAGAGCAGCAAAGGAAGCGGCTCTTATTTGTGTGCCAGTAATGTTACACCAACGGCAGTTCGCTTCATTGTATCTGTTTTTCTGTGTGTGTTGTGCTTCTGCCGAATGTCTTCCACACAAATTAAAGACTAAAACCGGCCGGTTGCCGATCGCGATTATAAGCAAAACCGGCCGGTTCCGATCTTTGGAGAAATACTAACAAACTCCCAAAGAGAACAGATAATGTTAAGCCAGTGCTTTGCGGTGGGATGCAGCTGTTTGGCATAATGCAATTTAATTAGAGAAAAAAAGATACTGTACGAAGTTATAAAAGACACAGTTCACCCAAAAATTAAAAAACATTCTGTCATCATTTGTTGTTTCTTTCCTCTGCTGAACACAAAATAAGATACAGTATTTTGAAAAATGTTGGTAACCAAAACCCATTTTGGTTTCTGGATTGACTTCCATGGTATTTTTTCCCCATACTATGGAAGCCAATGGCTACCATCAATTGTTTGATTACCAACATTCTTCAAAATACGTGTATATTCTTTTGTGTTCAACAGAAGAAAGAAACTCATACCGGTTTGGAACAACTTAAGCATGAGTACATGATGACAGGATTTTCGTTTTTGGACGAACTGTCCCTTTAAGTGGTGGTGTGTCAATAACCTGTTGCATGCGTGCTTCTGAGTGTGTTCTGCTGTCACAAGGCCCTGCGAGTGAGTCACAGTGCTGGACAGTGGACAGACTGGTGTGATGTTTCAACACTGTGCGGTATGCGGGCTGCATGTGAGAATTTTCAGCTGGAACACGTTGGCTGTGACAGTCTGCTCAAGGCCTTTTTTGTCATTGCCTTATGAAATGGGCCGTTGTTTGATGCTGGTGAGATCAGACCAAATCCTGCTATGCTGGCTGGAGGGGGGAACACCTACGGGTTCGCTGCAATAACAGAGGACTGTTTATCTGTGCGCGTGTGCCGTGTCAGATGCGCCGTGTCGGCCAGCAGCTTCCACACCATTTACGGAGCGTGACACAAAAATGAGAAGAATGCCCACTACTGAGTGCAACTCACAGACCTGAAACATGCTTTATGATGCGTTCTGTATGTGGATGGGTCACGAGTCAAATATAAGACAAAAATGTACATGACTTGAAAAATAGTATTAATGATACATGCAGTTCTTTCTGGTCCTCGAATCTGATTGGCTGAGAGGAGAGTGATATTCTAGCGATAGCACTCCAACCGTTTCACCGTTTGTATAACTCCGTTTGCAGTATTTCTCACAGCGAGTGTCAAATCCACTGTAATTTTATAATTAATCAGTAGGGGGGGTCCAGCGGAATGTGATTTCTACAGAGGGACCACTTGCTAAGGGCCTCTAAAACTCTAAACACGCCTCTGTAAATAATACTGTTTTCACGTCACGGAATGTAGTTTTTAGGCTAGAATGTAGTTATTTAGACTTCAAATATGCAATTTGTTAATAAAAACGATGTCTATTCGAAAATGTGCTATGTCGTTTTTGGAGATGTGAGCTCCAGGGCATCAGAAATGTTAATGTTAAATAAAATCATGAACTGAATGAAACATTTCATTGCTCCACTCATATGTTTGGATACTTGCGTGAAGTACGTTTTTGGTCTCTAATCTAAACCGAACAGCTGAGAGCAAGCTTCCATCAAGACAAAGTAATCCACTGCACTTTGAGTAAGATTACAAACCCTGCAATTACATTCTGCTATAGCCATTAGAGAAGCCTGACTAACCCTGCCGAATTAAACATACGATTAGATCATTCGCTCTCTAAGAGACAGAGCACATTAATAATACCAATTGTACGGCCTCAGGTGGTCTCTTTTTGTGTTTTTTCACAGGTCACATTTGTGCTGCCAGATGTTGTCCGGTTCAAACAGATGACAGAATGACATAATCATAAAGCCTGATGACCTTGACACATAATATATAATGTGGGAAATTACAAATATATAATATACAGTATATACTTACAAATAAATGTTACAAATTATTGAGATATTATTATATTTTATATTAATATTAATAGTGTTTTATTAATAGTGTTCCTGTGGCTCAGTGGTTAGAGCATTGCGTTAGCAACGCAAAGGTTTTGGGTTCGATTCCCAGGGAACACACATGCTGACAATACAAATGTATAATCTGAATGTAATATGTAATATTGTAATATGCTTTGGATAAAAGCGTCTGCTAAATGCATAAATGTAAATGTAATATTTTAAAGGGCACCTATTATGCAAAATCCACTTTTACGTGGTATTTGGACATAAATGTGTGTTGGCAGTGTATGAACACAACCACCCTACAATGATAAAAATCCATACACTCATAATGTTTTAATCCTCTTTAAACCAAGTCAGTCTCACTGGGCCTGCTGTTTTGATTCTCACCGCAGTGTGACATCATACACCTTTGTGAATGTCATGCTGTTATAGTGCTTAGCGTTTTAACCGTATTTGTGTGCATACGTTAAGTATTTTTAACCGATGAGCACCGTACGCCATTCGTAGTGCTATATTCGTTTGGTAGCGTGGTTATGTGGCTCGATCCATTGATCCACGCCGATGACAGGTCAGCGCGGTACAAGGTTTGTAACATTGCGCTGTTTCGTCCCACTTTCAGTGCATTTTGCTTCCCATATATACAGCTGAACACCGGTTCTCTCGCTGTGTTATGTTTCTTACCGGCTGCTTATTGCTGTAAGTTAGATATGCAATGCAGAGAGAAGTATACGCAATACCCTCGTCTAAAGACTCATATTTTGGGCTGAAACTTAGCAGACACATTTTGGGGACACCCAAGAACAATATTACGTCTTGTAAAAAGGGGCATAATAGGTGCACTTTAAATCTTTTAATATTTTAAAGATTTGTATTTTTACGGTTTTGGTTTTAAGCTTCAGTTTTAGCTTTAGTTTAACTATAATATGCCGGATAAAAATACATAATAACTTAATAGTCAGTGGTAAATATAGTAGGGACTTGATTTTGCTTTTGAAAGTTCACTGTATTTTCATGTATTTGTTTAATTTAAGTTAAATATATAAATTAATTAATTAATTGTGCACAACAGCACTACTGGTATTCATTAAGAAAGTTAGAAGTGTCGTCGTGTGTTTATGGACAAACTAGTAAATTAATAACAACAAAAAACTAAATAACTGAAAAAAGTAAATACTTGCTCCTTTTTATCAGTACAGCACTTTTCATACGTATATGTATTATAATCACAGTCACTTCAAAATATTCAGATTAGCAGAAAACTACATAAATAATGGCTAATCCTAAATCTGTATACAGTATATCTGGCTTTGCACAATTTTCTGTTTTGACAGCAAAAATCTATATCTTCCTCATATCAAGATGAGAAAACATTTTTGTTTTCATATGCCTTGCATTATTTATCAGCAAGGCCAGCACTTTAGCAGCAGTTTAGCTGACCCAGTTCCATTCTGCTGTTTGTATTGTGTGGTACGTGTGGGTCTGTGTTGGGATTCACTGTAACAAAACCAGTTCAGTAAAGCACTCAAAACTATCCAGCGGTTCCATATTTAAAACACTGGAATGTATTTGGTTATGGCTCTTTATAAAACACCTCAGCCCAATTTATATTATGGATCTAGTGATCACCGACTGACCTGTTCTGTAATACATCAACCTAATGATCTGCATCCAATAAAACTCAAACATACATATGTTAAAGCCACAGCCCAAAGAATCTTTAGTGCAATGTCAGCCACATGTACTCGCTAACATGCTTTTAATATCGAGATTCACTGTGATTTATGGTGGAGTTTATTCTAGTGAATGCAGGCCTAAATCAAGTGGTGGCACTCAAGAGTTTTATTAAAAAATAAAAATAAAAACTTTCTGCCACTTATCAAAACAGTTACAATTTTGAAATGGTGTATGTCCATATGAGTTTTGATTACAGAAATATTCTTATATATCTTCAGCAAACATGGTAAGCTGAATTTCTGAGATCTCAACAGCATGTAATGTGAGTTTCCAGCAGTGAGAATCAGTCAAAGGAAAAATGAACAATGTTGCGGTTAATGTTTGAAACGAATGATGCTGTTGCCTGACAGCAGAATGGTCTGTCAATAACAGCCAATGAAAAATCAGCATGCCATTTTGTAGCACCGTTTTACAGTGGTGCATTTGTAAAATATCTAAGTCATAATTATATAGAAAATAATGAATTATGAACAATTATATACTGCATGAATAATAATCATTAATATAAATAGTATTAATATATAAAAACACAAATGTTAATTATTTTATAGCATCTGTAATTTTAATAACTGCATAGTAATACATCTTCATATTAATATAATATAATAATAAATAGTTATAAATAAGTTATAAACAACCTTGTATATAATTATTAATATACAAATATACATTTTATTATTATTATATACTGTATAAGCTGTCATTTATATATTTATATTAATTATTCATAATATATTACAATATAGTATAATTAAACTTGCATGTAATCATTAATATAAATGTGAATATATAAATGTACATATACTGTATATATAATTAAACCTGTGTATATTCATTCAAATATAAATAATAATATAAGTGTTATATTGTTATAATTATTAGTATATTTTATAATAATTAGAATGTTATGTTTTTATTATAATATAACTTATTCAAATACAGTAGGTTTGTTAAAACAATGAGTTCCAGTTGTTCAATGAACATAGATTTTAAATAATTAATAATACAATTTATAAATGTTTGAGACTGTATATAGAGCCATTTCTAGCTGAAATAGTAGAGTATATACAATGTATATTATTTTAATTTATATAAAAAACTTTTTAATATTAGTTTTTCCCCCCATTATAATGATTTTTTGTCGCTTTTTCAGGTAAATCAACAGCGCAGAAATATGTTACATTTTGTAAAAGACGGGTTGTTAAATTCTACAGAAGATTTGTCAGATGTAATCACATGCCGATCCGTGTGTGCTTTGTGAATAAATACTGATCGCATGAATAAAGGCATTCTTACTTTCTGGGTTCTCAATGGGAGTTGAGCAGCCACCTCACCACCATGCTTATGTCTGCGTCACACACTCCTCTCGTCTAGTCCATGACTGGCAGGTGAGGAAGACTCAGGCTCAAATACAGGCCTAGAAACAGAGAGCGAGAGAGAAGAGAGTTAGTGAACAAATCTCACATAAACTCCAGAGCCCTATAAAGCACAATAATGTAGTCTGACTTTAGCCACATTACGCAAGCGTGACCCAATATCCCAGTGACCCTCTTAAAACACTGGTACAATCTCATATTATTGCTGTTTACTCAAATATAGCATTACTGACATCTCTATCTCATCTCTAAAACAGCAGTAATCATGGTTAATGGAAAGGAAAACTATGAGTATTTATGTAATTTATGTCTCTGTCACTACACAATACATCATCTGAGATGTGCTGGAAATGATACTGTTTATAACTTTCAGAAAAAAAGCGAAATGAGATTCATATTGATGGAAGACTTGAGTAGAGCTGAGAAGAAACTTGAGCTCAGTAGTCCGAGATCCCAGTGATGTAATGCTTTACACGTCCCATGAGAGAGGAACATGACAGAGCCTGTCAACCGTCCGATCACAGTCAGTTTATTAAGGTATATCTGAGTTGTGTGAGCTGAAATGGCTGATTAGACTGGTAAGGATAAATAAAATGTCTATATAATTTTTTTTTCAAGGATTTCAACCTCAGTATGAGCCATTGTTGCTTACATGACTATTTCTTGGAAGAGGTCACAAGTGAAGTCAGTAAAATTCCCCCTTTGTTTAACTCACGATAGTATTTATGTATTTATTTAGCAGAATTTTACTTAAATTCCACAGATCATTTTCAGCCATGTGAGTAGGTATTTATTTATGTTTAATTCCACATATATTTGCAGCCATTTCTGTAATAATTAATAAATAATATAATTTTATTTTAGCTAAATTCCACAGATATTGTTCAACAATTAAATAATTAATTAATTTGTTTAAAAATGTACATTCCAGAAACATTCTCCCGCCTTATTTTTGTTTTTGTTTAACATACTGTTTTAATTTATTAACTTTGTGTGTGTGTGTGTGTGTGTGTGTCTGTGTGTGTGTGTGTGTGCGAGTGTGTGTGTGTCTGTGCGTATGTGTACTGTGAGCGATGAGGTCAGCCTACGAACAATGTGAATCTACGTCACACAGAAAATAATATGCATACACAAAACAAGCTATATTTGATGCCTCAGCAGGCCCAAAGTCTCACACGGCAGCAGTTTTTACAGCAAGATACCTCTGAGCTGCTTTCACCTCAAGAAGCAAAAATCACAATACATAATTCACAGCTATGCATGCTGTACATTCACTCTCCTCCACTCAGAAGAGCGGCGCACAGCTCTGACAGGCCATTTATAGAACGCTGAATCTCATTTCATAGCATTAGACTGGAGAAGAGTGACAGGCAGAGAGATGGACAACTACATAAGCGCAGGGGTCAGAGGCCAGGGCTTTTAGGAAAAGAGATTGGTGAAAGAAGAGAGGAAGAGAGCCTCTATAAGTGAATTTGCTCCTATAACTGACAAAAGTATTTTAGTCATTTTAAATTCATTTTATTCACACATACATTTTTTTACCAGATTTTCTCATTTGATATTTGCAGTCTTTCTCTATAAGGAAAATGGACCAACATTATTTATTTTCATTCTGTGAAATATTTTATGTTTAAATACTAATCTATTATTTAGCTTAATTAAATCTTCTTCTTCTTCTGCTTCTTGCTCTATTTTATTATATTATTAAAATCAAATTTAAGGCTTTTAAGACTCCCTTTGAGATAGTAGTAAAATCTATATATTGAATCAATAAAGTTCTTAGTCTTTCTTTCCTGTGACGGGCGGCCCAGAGAGAATCCACATAAGTTTACATTAAATTAAATGCCAGATACAGTTTATTGTGTAGCCCAAATACCAATAATTATCAGAAAATTGTAATTATGCACAATGCTGTACTTTTATCAACAAGCTGAAATACAACAGGGCTCTTATTTTGAAATGCCTCAGTATTTGCAACTACTTATTAAAAAGATGAGATAATATGCACTCTTACAGCTGTCTACAGCATATTAAAATATAATAAAACAATGAAAATACTGTTATGATTCATCAACAGCAAAAGATTTGCAATCACTCATCATAAATGCACGGTATTCATCGATTAATGTTTAGTAGTCATATTAAACCATTCTGATCCATATTTTAATTTTCCAGAATTTCCTATCTATCTATCTATCTATCTATCTATCTATCTATCTATCTATCTATCTATCTATCTATCTATCTATCTATCTATCTATCTATCTATCTATCTATCTATCTATATTTTGAGAGGGGGGCATTTATTTTTATTTATGGCATTTTAACACTTTAAAGGGTAATTTTATTGTAAGACTAAAAAAATATTAGCATAAGGAAAATTAAGATCAATCAGATAATTAAGACTTTTGTCTTGGCATCTAAAACATTTAAGACATGAAAAGGCAGTTGGCTATTTTGAATTATTTAAAACAATTCAGTTCAAGATAAATATAGATTAAGGAAAAATAAAAAGTTAATTATATTAATATGTATCTTGATTCCTATTTTTCGCCCCAAATTGAAGACCTTAAAATGATAAAGAAGACTTTTGTTATGGCATTTAAGACATTTTAAGACTTTAAAAGGCAATTGACTCTTTTCAAAAGTCACTTTAGTCAGGACAAGATGGTGATTTAACTTTTCTACATACAATGTAATGATTTTTTTTAAACTCTACATCTATAAAAGGATGAATGAAGAATGTGCATCATTGTGCAGCTTTCTGTTTTTATTTCATTTACGAAGGTGATGTAAACTGAATAATTATATATTCTATAATAATTATAAAATAATATAGTATTTTGTATGTGTAACTTATATAGTTTTATTGTACATTACACTTTTTTTTTTTTTATTAATTTCAACAACTTTACTGATGCTACATATCTTTAGTCTTTGGCTGCGTTTTTTCACTGACACGCCCTAAACTCGGAAACTCTGGGCTTACAGAAAATTTCTAATTTCCCACTCGTTATAACAACTTTGTGGGGGGCGTTCATGTGCATTCAACTCGTAAATACGATGTATCCGACATGACTTGAACGGCACCATAAGGCACGCCTGTGCAATAATCATGCTGTTTAATCAGCATCTTGATATGTCACACCTGTGAGGTGGATGGATTATCTCGGCAAAGGAGAAGTGCTCACTAACACAGATTTAGACAGATTTGTGAATAATATTTGAGAGAAATAGGCCTTTTGTGTACATAGAAAAAGTCTTAGATCTTTGAGTTTAGCTCGTGAAAAATGGGGGCAAAATTTTGTTCAGTATATATATATATATATATATATATATATGTGATAAAGTGAGGTATGTAACTTTCAATCCAAAGAACCAAACAATGGGTTTTGTGTTCAAGATAATTTTATTCACTGTTTCGTCTCACATGTGTAGAATGGAAGGTGCACATTCCATTGCAACTCATGTTTGTCGGTCTTAGCCTTTTGTGCCTGTAAATAAGAAAAGGTGAATGTAAATTATGTCAATAGTGATTTGTTTGTTAATGGTGAATCTCTTCTTACCTTCTTCCTGGAACTTCCTAATAGGAGGGCTCATGAACAGGAAGCCTGACTTATACCTTCCCAAAGGAGGAGGAGTTCAAGTATTGAGAATGTTGAATATTATCACATTGAATGCATGTCTTTAAGATTCTCGTTGGTTTTCATGATGAAAATGGAGCTTGATAAAGATGCAAATATTCATGTTTGAATGTTGAGGTTAAACATGATCTCCTAAATAAACTAGGTAGATTGTATCGGAGAGAGCCTTGCCATTCGTGACGCTTTGAATTTGAGGAGGAGCCTCAACTATAAAGAGTCTAATTGTTTGGACCAAAAGGGGAGGGAGAGAGAGAACAAAGGGTGACTGTTGGGTCAGCCAACGTGTTTGATGTTCTCATGTATGTCTTTACATTATACTTTATTTTCTTGTAATCGAGTTTTGGTAATGGAACTTTGTTACACTGTTTGGAGCATGCCCGACAAGATAATTAAATCCCCTTTAAGGAACTTCAGAGTTTTTCATTTTGCTGCCTGCCTAGCCACAGCTAAGACCATCTTTACAACAATTGGTGTCAGAAGTGGGATGGACGCTCTCGGGGAATTGGCAGTAGAAGAGAAAACTGGAAGTAGTAAGATGACTAAAGGGCATTTTGGTCCTCAACGGACAACCAGAGCACACCCTGTTTTGTTCTCAGAGGGAGAAGAGGATACAGTGGAAGCTCAGGTTGGTGCACAGGAGGAAGCCATTTCAAGCATGTTTCACCAAGCAGGCAATATTCAAGAAGAAGAGACTGACCTGGTGGTAAGACCCAAGACTGGAACAGCTAGTACTCCTCGAGATGATAAAGACAATGTTGTTATGGGACAGGAATTTTTGACAGAAATGAGAGATTTCATGAGACAACAACAAAGAAATGAGAAAATACTGTTTGATGAACTGCATGATTTGAAGTCCACTATTTTTCAGAAACCTAGAAATGAATGGGGGTTTGAAGAGCAAGTCAGCCAACATACTCACCACCCCTTGCCTACACCAAGAACTTCCCATCCACCACCACTACGAGGTATGATGTATTCACCTCAAGCTCACCCTGTTGTTGATAGCATACAAGCTATAAGTCAATCACCGGTAGTACCTTATAGACGTTATCATGAACCACGAATCCCTGAGTTTATTGAGGGGGAAGACGTGGAGAGTTTTTTCATTCGTTTGAACGTATTGCAAGAACGTGGGGATGGCGAATGGATGAATGGGCGGCTCGAGTTGTCACTCTGTTGACAGGCAAGGCCTTGGAAGCTTATGCTGGGATGGATGAACAACGATCCGGTTTCTACGAGGACATCAAGGCTGCAGTACTAGCTAAGTACAATGTAACGGAGGAGACTTATCGCCAGCGCTCAGGAGTCTTACAGTGCCATCTGGTGAGAGTGTCAGAGAGACCTATAATCGAATTAAAGGGTTGTACAAGAGGTGGATGCGACCCGAAGTCAAGGCTAAGGATCAGATAGGAGAGACTATCATTCTTGAGCAGTACTTGAGGATTCTTCGTCCAGATGTGAGGACTTGGGTTAAAGAAAATCAACCCCAGACGGGAGAGGAAGCTGCGTAGATTGGCAGAGAGGTATATGGCGCACATCGAACAACGGACTTACAGAGGTACTGTGGCTAAGGGTAAAACTGAGGAGCCCAGTGATCAGACTGTGGGAGTAGTGGGGAAAACTTCTACTTTTGCTAAGGGGTCTCTGATCTGTTTTTACTGCCAACAGCCTGGGCATAAGGCATCTCTTTGCCCATTAAAAAAACCCAAGGTAACGAACATGTGTTATGTTCCCCGAGAGGAGTGGTCCAATGAACTGGTGAAATCCACTAACAAACATAGACATATTTTATCAGTAATTGTTAATGGTCATCCTGCTCAAGCACTTGTAGATACGGGGAGTACACAAACTTTGGTAAAATCGCATTTACTGAACAGTGAAATGTTAAACTATGTGGATACAGTATGTTTAGGATGTGTACATGGGGAAGAAAAGACCTATCCAACTGCTGACGTATCCATGGTTATTGATGAACAGGCATTTTTGCTGAGGGTGGGGGTAATTGACAATCTGGCATATGATGTGGTGTTAGGTGATGATTTTCCTTCTTTAACTGATCTGGTCAATGTAACACCCAAAACTTGTGCAGTAGTAACCCGATCTCAAACTACAGGGCTACAACCCCTTCCTAATGCCCATGTGGATTTGTTTGGACCTGGGGGGAAGATTAGAAAGAGTAAAAGACAACGAAAGCAAGAAAAACATAAGGGGAAAGTTAAGGCCCAGGATGTTGTACCATGTCTCCCTACACCTGAGTCAGATTTAATTGATTTTCAGTGGAGGGTGCCTGGAAATTTTGGGGAATTGCAGAGGTCAGATGTTACCTTACAACCTCTGTATCAAAAATTGTGTGAGGTAGATGGTAAGCCTGTGGGTTTACCACAGTTTGGTGGGGATCAGTATATCTTAAAAGATAGTCTTTTGTATGTGGCAAACACAGAGAGTCCCAGATTGGTTGTGCCTACTGAACTGCGTAAGATGATCTTACATCTGGGTCATACTATACCCTGGTCTGGACATTTAGGTCAGCAGAAAACTTATGAGCGAATTAGTCAACGATTCTACTGGCCCAAAATGTATCAGGAAGTACGAGATTACTGTAAGACATGTTCTGAGTGCCAGCTGGTAGCTCCTGTCCGTAAGGCAGATCAAGTTATTTATGTGCCCTTACCAATCATTGGTACTTTCGATCGAATAGGTATGGACATAATTGGTCCTTTAGTGAAGACTAGTTCAGGTAACAGATTTGCCCTGGTAATTTGCGACTATGCAACACGATATCCTGAAGTGTACCCTTTGCGATCAACCCAGGTTAAACATATTGTGAAATGTTTAATTGATCTGATCTCCAGGGTTGGAGTACCTTCTGAGATTATTACTGACCAAGGGACTAATTTCATGGCTAATGTGATGAAATTACTGTATAAACAATTGGGCATTAAAGGTATCCGAACTACACCATTTCACCCCAAACTGATGGGTTAGTTGAGCGCTTTTAATGGCACACTGAAAAGCATGCTTAAAAATTTGTGGCTGAGACGGGTAGAGATTGGGATAAATGGATTCCTTTCTTTTATTTGCATATAGAGGTGCCCCAATGTTCAACTGGTTTGCTTTTGTATGGCAGGCAAGTTCGAGGTCCCCTGGACATGCTCAAAGAGGAGTGGACGGCAGAGAAACCAGCCCAGTGCAGTGTCATCTCTTATGTATTGCAGATGAGGGATAAGTTGGAGACATTTCGGACTTTGGCCAAAGAAAACTTGCAAGATGCCCAGAAGAGACAGAAGGTATGGTACGACAATCATGCCAGAGAAAAAAACCTAAAACCTGGACAGAAAGTTCTTGTATTGTTACCTTCAGGTGCCTGCAAACTGTTGGCCAAGTGGCAGGGTCCGTATGTCATAACCCGAAAACTTGGCCCTGTAACATATGAGATTCTGTGTCCTGAAAGAAAGCGTCCTAGACAGATCCTTCATGTTAACCTGTTGAGGGAGTTTAAGGAGAGGGGGCTTGAACCTAAAGATCAAGTGGTATTGATGGTGCGGGCAGTTGTGGAGGAAGAAGAGGAATTAGAGATGGAACCAATCCGACTTTCAGCAGAGGATCCTGGCCCTAATTCACATTTAAATGAACAACAACAACAACAACTCGGAGAGGTACGTCAATCTTTTCCATCTCTCTTCCAGGAAAGACCGGGGTGTACCAAAGTAGTCACCCATAACATTATCTTGAAAGAGGAAGTTCCAATTCGACAGAAGCCTTATCGAGTTCCTGAGAGGATGGTAGGGAAATTGAAGGAGGAGATTAAAACCATGTTGGAGATGGGAATAATCGAACCTTCCCAAAGTGAGTGGTCAAGTCCTATACTTCTGGTTCCCAAGAAAGACGGTGGACTGAGGTTCTGTACAGATTTTAGAAAACTGAACAGTGTATCCTGCTTTGATTCCTACCCAATGCCTCGAATAGATGAACTGATTGAAAGGCTGGGAAAAGCACATTACATGACTACACTAGACCTATGTAAAGGATACTGGCAAGTGCCCCTTGACCCCTCTTGTAAACCATATACTGCTTTCCGTGCCCCCACAGGACTATATCAGTATAAGGTTATGCCTTTTGGGTTACACGGAGCGCCAGCAACGTTCCAGAGACTTATGGACAATGTACTTGCTGGGTGTGACCAATATGCAGCAGCATATTTAGATGATGTAGTGATTTATAGTGGAACATGGCGGGAACATTTAGATCATCTTAGGGATATCCTACGAAGGCTTCAGAAAGCTGGACTCACAATTAACACCACCAAATGCTCGTGGGCACAAACAGAAGTGAAGTATTTGGGATACCTCATTGGCCATGGTCAGATTAAGCCACAAGTGGAGAAGCTTAAGTGTATTCAAAACATTCAAAGGCCACAGACAAAGAAACAAGTGAGATCATTCCTTGGTTTAATTGGGTGGTACCGCCGTTTTATTCCCCATTTCGCATCTCTGGCTACCCCATTGACTGATCTAACCAAAAAGAGTCCTTCTAAGTTTCACTGGACGGTGGAGTGTGAAGGAGCTTTCACAGCACTTAAAGATATGTTATGTCAAGAAGCAGTTTTGCAGGGCCCTGATTTCTTGAAGAGGTTTCTTGTACAGGTGGATGCCTCGGATGTCGGACTGGGAGCAGTTTTGGCCCAGGGAGAGTCTGGGAGTGAGAGGCCAGTACTGTTCTTGAGCAGAAAACTCTTTGACAGAGAGAGAAGATATTCAACGGTTGAAAAGGAAGGCCTTGCGATCAAGTGGGCTATTGACTCTCTCCGGTATTATCTACTTGGGCGGGAATTCACCCTGCAAACTGACCACCGAGCCTTGAAATGGATGCAAACAATGCAGAATAGTAATGCGAGGATACTGCGCTGGTGTCTGGCTCTGCAACCATATAAATTTACAATTGAGCATTGTCCAGGTAAGAAAAATCTTATTGCTGATTACTTATCACGGTTACCAGACTAGTCCCATTCAGAGGGGGAGGAAGGGAGAAATGTGATAAAGTGAGGTATGTAACTTTCAATCCAAAGAACCAAACAATGGGTTTTGTGTTCAAGATAATTTTATTCACTGTTTCGTCTCACATGTGTAGAATGGAAGGTGCACATTCCATTGCAACTCATGTTTGTCGGTCTTAGCCTTTTGTGCCTGTAAATAAGAAAAAGGTGAATGTAAATTATGTCAATAGTGATTTGTTTGTTAATGGTGAATCTCTTCTTACCTTCTTCCTGGAACTTCCTAATAGGAGGGGCTCGCGAACAGGAAGCCTGACTTATACCTTCCCAAAGGAGGAGGAGTTCAAGTATTGAGAATGTTGAATATTATCACATTGAATGCATGTCTTTTAAGATTCTCGTTGGTTTTCATGATGAAAATGGAGCTTGATAAAGATGCAAATATTCATGTTTGAATGTTGAGGTTAAACATGATCTCCTAAATAAACTAGGTAGATTGTATCGGAGAGAGCCTTGCCATTCGTGACGTTTGAATTTGAGGAGGAGCCTCAACTATAAAGAGTCTAATTGTTTGGACCAAAAGGGGGAGGGAGAGAGAACAAAGGGTGACTGTTGGGTCAGTAGCCAACGTGTTTGATGTTCTCATGTATGTCTTTACATTATACTTTATTTTCTTGTAATCGAGTTTTGGTAATGGAACTTTGTTACACTGTTTGGAGCATGCCCAGACAAGATAATTAAATCCTTTAAGGAACTTCAGAGTTTTTCATTTTTTGCTGCCTGCCTAGCCACAGCTAAGACCATCTTTACAACAATATATATATATATATATATATATATTGTACTATTTCTAATTCCTAAATTCTAATTTCTAATTAATTTCAGATTAGAACAACTAAAAACTTTCCTTAATTTGTTCAGAGGGGTTTGATTTCCCTTGACACCAATTTAATGAGTCAAACCTGCAGTTACTGTTGAATTTCTTAAAATGTTTCTCTTAAAAGAGCAGAGATACCTCTCTGACGGACTCCCACGGTTTCTGAAGAAAGCTTTTAAATGAAGAAAAGAAGAAAAAGCTGAGTAGAACATACTTGGCAGAACATACTTTGTTTATCAAATATAATCTCCACCGCACCCACACGTTCATTCATAGAAACACTCATATACACTGAAAACAAGATACAGTTTGTTTACACATCACGCTGCATTGACCTGAGCGCACAGGGACCTGCAGGCTTCGTTCAGCAAACTTCAAACATTCACAGTGAAAGTGCGAGTGCGAGAAACAGAAAGACCCTCGCTCTCACCTCCACCTACAGTTGTAAAAACACTTTCCACACGCTCACCTTCACCACAGCGCTCACAGTCAACAACAACAGCACGCTCTCATTCACCACATCTCCCTGCTCTCCCGGGGATGATCAATGTTTCCACGGCTAAATTTAACACATTAACCTTCATAATTAAACTCAGAGGCTGCAAGGTTTATTTTCAGAGCGTCAGACGTCTGGCATCGGTGGAAAAATGTGCCATCACACCCAACTGATATGCAAAGCAAGTGTGAGAATTATGGGAAGCAATTACTCACAATTTCTCCACAACATGTACATGAAGTAAGTGTTTGTGTGTAAAGCTATTAAAACACTTAAAAAAACAAACTTAAATGTACATACACAGGCATATATAAAATGTTAAAATAAATGTATACATTTAAAAGGTAATGTGTGTGTGTGTGTGTGTGTGTGTGTGTGCGTGCGTGCATATATCGTATATATACATAAACACACATACAAATATATATTTATATATATTATATTAATATAATACTAAATAAAACATACAAAATATATTACAATGAAATGTAATACTTTAAAAATATATTATTATTATTTTTAATAAAAAATTAAAATAAATAATTAATTTCCATTGTGTTTAAAATCTGAAATAAAATAATAAACTAAGCAATTATTATTAACAACAACAACTACAACAAACCAACAATATAATTATTAATATTTATTATATAATAGTTACATTTTTAAATTATATATTACTTAAGTTATATTTTATTATAAATATAAAATTACTTAAATTATTTAATGATATGGACTTTTTCTTAAAAGAATAAAATAGAATAAAATAGAATATATATATATATATATATATATAGAGAGAGATATTAAATTAATTATTTCGTATTCATTATTACATGTAACCATTATGAGCAAACGTTAATCTCATAAATTATATTATATAAATTGTATTATATTATATTATATTATACTATATTATATTATATTATATTATATTATAGTATATTATATTATGTTATATTATATATATTATGTGTTCCTGTGGCTCAGTGGTTAGAGCATTGCGTTAGCAGCAAAGGTTGTGGGTTCGATTCCCAGGGAACACATGTACTGATGAAAAAATGTATAACCTGAACACGCTGTAAATCGCTTTGGATAAAAGCGTCTGATAAATGTAAATGTAAATTATATTTGCCTGACAATTTAGTATGTCTAGTTTGTCATATTCATTATTACATAAACCATTATGAGCAAATATTAATCTCATAAATTATATTATATTATATATGCCTGACAATTTAGTTTGTCTAGACAGAGACATGCATATGGAACCAACACTGCTTTAATATCTATAAAACTTATAATCTGTGAAGCTTTTCTAAAGACAGGTTAAAGAGGAATGCTGATACTCATAGATGTAATGAGTGCCATCTATCACGCCTGCCAATACAGATACAGCATCTACAGAACAACCGCACGCACGCACGCGCACACACACACACACACACACACACACACACACCTGGCTGCCTTCCCTCACACTGAGCCTTCAACATGCAGCCGATTACCTCATAGACCTCCAAAGCCAAAGACACACAGCTGCAGGTCTAGCAACTCCAAGGAATTCTGGGATACAAGCCCAGTGATGAAAATAAGACTCAGGACGTGTCACGCAGTGCTCATTCATCCATGTGTGCTTTAACAAGACCAGACTCAGACTTTACAAAACTCTCTATGAGACTCACTAACCGCAAACAAAGAGGCTTTCAGAACTTTCTACAAAGTTGTTTTTATCAAAGTTGATTTATTAAATGGGTCCTAACGAATCACTAAAGGAATATTGCAGGTTCAAGTTAAGTTCTATTGGCAGAATTTGTGCCGTAATGTTTATTACCACAGAAAATGATTTGGATGTATCCATCTTTATTTTATTTTATTTTAGTTTATGGTATTATTTTAGTTTAGTAAGTTTTATTTTATTTATTTATTTATTTTTTACTCTTTTAGCCTTCGCATTACCAGCCATTTCCAACTATGCTACTAAAAGTGTCAGTATTGTTTTTTGTACATGCAGCATGGTAATACCATGCTTTTGTTTGAAATACATTGATGTAACATGTCAAAATATGGTATATGGAATATAATAGTTAGTAGTGACAAAATAGTATGGTATTACCATGTGATACCATGATCATTTCTTAAAATATTGAACTTTTTAAATTAAAAGTCAATATGAAATCAAAATTAATAAAAAAAATAATTTACACTCAATACAGTACATGTTCCTGGTGTTACTGGGAATGATCAATCTGTACGTGCAACTTCAAAACAATAAATAAATAAATAAATAAAAACAGTGAAAATACGACATGTATCACGTGGAGGGGAAATATATTATACTCCTCAATAAACCTCTTCACATACTATTCCTTGACCAAAAGCAATTTGAAAGTGGTGCATTGTTCCCATGTTCCCTGTACACTATTGAACAAACATAAAACACACATTTTCTCATGAATCACTTCTGCAGTTACAGCATCAGATGCTTATGAAGATAGATCAAACAAATGAGTGTAATTATGGCTGCAGTGCTGGCTCATTTGGCTCTGATGCGGTGTGTTTTTGTGTAATGTCGAGGGTCTCTGCATGTCGTGCAGAAGCTCAGAGCTTCTGATGATCTTTGCCTCTCTGTGTATTTGATCACCACAATAAAACATATCATGTATGAGCTAGAGAGAGACACAGAGACCTCACTGAAACCACAATAGCCTGTTTACTGTTTGCTAACATGGAGAAACCAGTCCAGAGTTCATTAAAATAACTAAATCTGCATGATCTCAAGACTTCTGCACGGTGGACAGTAAGTAAGCTAAAATAAATAAATAAATAAAGAGTGACAAGAATTTCATATAGACTGTCGGGATGGGCATTTTTGATCTGGGCCAGTAAATAAACATCTTTAACCAACAGCTATTCCTTCTCAAAAGATTAATGTATAATATTTGAAGTGTTGCAGTTAGATATAACCAAAATCAAAAAGCAAGAGAGAAAGAAAGAAAGACAGAAAGAAAGCAAGAGAGAAAGAAAGAAAGCAAGAGAGAAAGAAAGCAAGAGAGAAAGAAAGAAAGAAAGAAAGAAAGAAAGAAAATGTGTCCATTGAGCTCACTAAGCAATACTAACATACTACAAGAAAAAATATTTAAAACATTATTATTATTATTATTAACATTATTTTAATAATACAAAATAATAAAGAAATTATTATATTAACAATAATATTTTACTATACTACTATTATTTTTAATTATACTACGCTTGAATGCTTGAATCTGATTGGCTGACGAATGTTCTGAGGTGTGCAATCATTATCAGGGAAACGCAAGGCGAACGTAGTTCCAGGCAGCTCTCTAAACCGCATTACATGAGATATCACTTGCAAAATGATTTCTGTTATTTCAAAGGTCTTACAACAGCAAAATAACCAAAACCCACAACGACACAATGATTACTTCTCACAAGCGAGGTATAATAACAAAGGCGCTGTTCGTGAAGAAAATGAACTTCACTATAACTAGAGACATTGCTGCCGAACACTATTGAGAGATGCACAGACTCACAGAAGTAACATTAATCTCTCTCTCTCTTTCTCTCTCATAAGTCATAACTTAGTTATTAACTGCATTAGTCTGCTATCAACGGCTCAAGCCTCCATTACGGTTTAAAATTACATTTTGGAATTAGCAAGGGAGGCGTTGGATGATATGCGGAAGACAATCCTACTCACAATAGCGATTTAAGTAGCAAAAAATGGACGAATGCCTTGAAATATATGATCTGATCAATGTATTGAGGTGTGGCAACCATAGTATAAGCGGAATAATTGACTTCGGTCCATTTAATTATTAGTAAAATAATGCACACCCGAGATGGTGATGTGGACACGACGTGAAGCGGAGTGGCCGTTACACCTCGGGTGTGCATTATTCTTCTAATAATTCAATGGAATTATAACATAATGCATTTGAATTTCCATTACTTAAAAAAGCAATAATAAAACAAAATAATAAAAAATCTGTGATTAAAAACAATAGCAGTCTACAACCCCTCAGAACTTAGTTTGTTATATTATTTATATATTTGATATAGTTATTTAAAATATATAAATAAATTGTATATTTTTGTTATGTATATATATATAAAAAAATATATATATATATAAATAGTTATTTATAATAATAATACATTTTTAATTTTAAATAATTAGTTAATTTTTATTAAATACATTATCCTAATATTTGTAAATATATCATGTTCATTTATTTATGAGGAAAATATTTGTGTATAATATTTTAAGTGTGTTTAATAGTTCACAGGGCACATGGGAACATTATTGGGAACTTGTTTTGAAATAGTAAAAAAAGATGTATATTGATGACATTTTCCTATAATTCAATTTAAATTATTTATAAAAACTGTTGTTAGGGGCTAGCCGTTAATTGCAGCTAAATTGCAATTATCAACTTGAATCCCTGTAGACATGCGTAGGTTCTGGCTGCACATTGTTTATAGTGTAGTGTAGGGTTCGTATGCACTGCTGACGAGAGAATTTAAGACCTCGACAGTGTTATTTACTTGGCAGTCAATGGGACAGTCACAAGCCTCCCGGTTTTTATCTTCAATATCTTAGATTGTGTATCGAAGACGAACAAAGCTTTTATAGAGTTGGAACGACATGCGGGTAAGTGAATAAGGACAAAATTATCATTTCGGAAAATCCATTTAACACTGATTTCCCATCTGGTGCCTCCCATTTATGCATATTCATGAAGTGGGCTTGGCCTGTTAATGAGCACAGGCCGTTCTAGAATGTGTTGGAGGAAAAGCGAATAACAATCAACTGGTGACCGAGGATGAAAGCATGGAATCATAATATACCAGAACATTCTCACAGAGACACAAGAAAGTACACGGCCTGATTTGAATCCAGAAGTGTATCACTAGAAAACAAGGATATGTTTCAGCAAAAACTGTGCTGATTATTCTCTGCTACTAGTCAAAACAGATGGCTTTTTACCAAAACATGGCATAGTCCTAAAGATCAACATATCTAATCCAAAACTGCCATTTGATACAGTGGACAGTATGTAAATGCAGCATTAGAATCTGTTGCTTCTCATGTTAGCATACTAACATCCGGAAGCCTGTTGTCATCGCTGTTAGACTGCAGATCCCAAACGACGGCTAATTACAGGCACCTAATTTATCCATGTTCATTGCTGCTGTGAGACAAATCAGAAAACACTAAAGCGTAGAGGGATTTGAAAGAAATTATGCCTCCTTTATATTTAGCAACAAGAGAAGATTCAATCTCTCAGACCTAGTTAGAAAGAAACACTCCTCTGTTCAAAAGAAGACTCGGCAAGTCGCAAAATGAGATCTTCCCGAAACACTTTGCAGTATTGTTCAAAATCAAGGCTAATCGCCAACTGTTAAATTTCAAAATGATTAGGGATTGTATCATCTATCTATCTATCTATCTATCTATCTATCTATCTATCTATCTATCTATCTATCTATCTATCTATCTATCTATCTATCTATCTATCTATCTATCTATCTATCTATCTATTCAAATTTAGTTTTTAAATACATAAGAAACTGCAATTAATAAATCCAATGACTTGAATACAGCACTTCTTTGATTATATTCATATTCCTTTTTACATTTGTGTGTGGAAATAAAGTAAAAAAATATATATATAAGGGTGTTACATCTGTGTCCTGATATCATAAAGTAAAGCACTCATTAACATAATTAAACAGTGTTATTTACTTGTCAGTCAATGGGACAGTCACAAGCCTTTTTTATCTTCAATATCTTAGATTGTGTATAAGACGAACAACAAAGCTTTATAGAGTTGGAACGATATGTAAGTGAATAAGACAAAATTATCATTTCGGAAAATCCTTTAACACTGATTTCCCATCTGGTGCCTCCCATTTATGCATATTCATGAAGTGGCTTGGCCTGTTAATGAGCACAGGCCGTTCTAGAATGTGTTGGAGGACAAAAAAATAACAATCAACTGGTGACCGAGGATGAAAGCATGGAATCATAATATACCAGAACATTCTCACAGAGACACAAGAAAGTACACGGCCTGATTTGAATCCAGAAGCGTATCACTAGAGAACAAGGATATGTTTCAGCAAAAACTGTGCTGATTATTCTCTGCTACTAGTCAAAACAGATGGCTTTTTACCAACATGGCATAGTCCTAAAGATCAACATATCTAATCCAAAACTGCCATTTGATACAGTGGACAGTATGTAAATGCAGCATTAGAATCTGTTGCTTCTCATGTTAGCATACTAACATCCGGAAGCCTGTTGTCATCGCTGTTAGACTGCAGATCCCAAACGACGCCAATTACAGGCACCTAATTTATCCATGTTCATTGCTGCTGTGAGACAAATCAGAAAACACTGCAAGCGTAGAGTTTGAAAGAAATTATGCCTCCTGGGGTGATATTTAGCAACAAGAGAAGATTCAATCTCTCAGACACTGCAGTTAGAAAGAAACCCTCTGTTCAAAAGAAGACTCGGCAAGCTGACAAGATGAAACTACTGAGATCTTCCCAAACACTTTGCAGTATTGTTCAAAATCAAGGCTAATCGCCAACTGTTAAATGATTATGGGATTATGGGATTAGGATTGTATCATCTATCTATCTATCTATCATTCATCTATCTATCTATCTTCATCTATCTATCTATCTATCTATCTATCTATCTATCTATCTATCTATCTATCTATCATCTATCTATCTATCTATCTATCTATCTATTCAAATTTAGTTTTTGAAATACAGGGTGAAAGAATCTGCCAATGTCTCCTGATCTGAACCCAATGAACACCTATGAAATTCTGAAGAGACAAGTTGATTATATTCATAGCATTCCTTTCTAAAAGAGGTCATTTGTGTGCCTTGAAATAAAGTAAAAAAGATATATATGGCAAATGTCATCAACTTGTTCATTCCATGCCTAGAAGACTTGGTGCATATTAAAAATCATAAACTTAAGCTAGATTGGGCTTAGTTTTGTTTTAATGGGGTGTACTCATTCTTGCATCACCCTAATTTGAGTAAAACTGAAAAATGTGTAATCTAAGTTATATTATTAACCTTACTTTCATGTTATAAGTTAAACGGATGTTATATTAAACTTAGTCTTGTCAACATTTTGGAAATGGTTTTTGTGTTCATTGAGATATTGTTTAAAATTGTACTTTTCAAAGGGGGTGTACTCATTTACGCTGAACACTGTATATATATATAAAATATATGCTTAAATATTTTATTTAAATAATGTTGGGACTGTTTGCCAACAGTCAAATATCTGACTCTGTCAGACTATCCAACACGTAACAATGCAGGAAAACCACTGAAATCCAGGCTAATAAACCTGCTAAACCTGCTATATGCCTCACTAATCAGCATGTTTGTACTTCTACAGTTAATTTGCACTAAATCTAAACTATAACTCCAATCTACATCTGACATGCACACAATGCAGGTTTTAAATCCATGCACCTTACATGTTGTTGACAATCTCAGCTCGTCTTAGATGTGAATGAGTCTCTACGGGCCGCACGGCCTCATGGGTAACCTGCACCTGCACACCAGGGAGGAGTGTGTGTTTTGTTTTTGCTGACTAATATCGTCCGACAAGCCAGGTGCTTGAGGCATCTCGATGAGTCTACGAGCACAAAACAAACACTATTGTACATACTCAGTATTTTCCTAACTATACGGATGGTCTTTTGTTCGTGGAAAATGATCTGTTAGCTGTTTCTCCACCCTCAGTAGATGCGGAGAAGCAACACATAATACTGCAGTTGTCTGATTTAACACAACACACATTGTTTTCCACCATCACACTTTCTAAACCAACCAAGACATCGTACAGAATAACAAGTCAAAAGTAGAAACAGCTTTCAGTCCTCGTCGAGTCTCCTCAGAAGCGTGTGTTGATAGGTGAAGCAGTGCCCACCGGATGCCAGGCACACCAGATGGAGTCTCCACACCCCTCTGCTGGGCTCAGTTTAATGCCAGCTTTTCAAATTGGACTCTAATGTGCAATCTAATAAGGGTGATGACATAATATTTTCATCAGCTATCGCAACCCTTGGTTTCGGAAAACAAATTCAAAACAAAACACAATTACGTATGACGTCATACTGTTCTCAGAGTTTCATAATGAATGAAGAGATAAAATATTTCCAAATATAAAGAGATACAAAGTAGAAAAGTATTTATGAAAGCAATTTGCTTTATCGGGTTCAGATGTAAAACACTTACAAATACTTATTATATATTATAATGTCATTATATAAATATACATAATACTATATTTATACTTTATTTAGCCTATTATAAAAATTATGTAAAGAAATGAAAGTGGGCCATAATAATAATAATAATAAATCATTTTAAAATTATTATTATTATTTAATGACATTATAAGTATATCATTCAATATATTTAATTTAATTATATAGCTAATGATATACTTATATTTCCAGTTTCATTCTGGCATTGTATTAAATTATTTAAATGATTTATAATTTCATACTTATTTTAATTATATATTTACTTCATATTATGGCAATATTGTGGTAATATAATCTTACAGTAACACGTTCTGCAACATAAACAAAAATTGTGATTATAGGATTCAGATGTGTGTCTATACAACAAATTACAATTATATTGTTTTATTTTTGGCCACTTTTTTCACTCTGTCATTTTTTTAAATATTTTTTTATGATAGTATGAAATATATAAAAATTAAAAGTAAAATATCACTATATGTTACATTCTGTATTATATATAATATATAGTGAAATATTATTCTATAATTATATACAATATATTATAAATATATAACTAAACCTTTTTAGTGAATTATGAATGTCATTTATATTTAGTTGCATTCTGACTATTTTATTATTTATAGTTATATAGTTATACACTTATTATTAAAGATATTTGAATAATATGCAACAATACGATACTGCAGTAACATGTTCCGAGTTTGTCTTGTAAATAATAAATAAATAAACAGTGATAGTTGCTGTAAATGGTGGTCAATTGTTTTTCAATAAATGTGTACAATATCACTAATGTGAACTACTAACAAGTCATGCTTTCTACACGTCATTTTTCCAATCAAATGAAATAAAAACAAAACCTGTTTGGAAATGTCAAGCCATGCAACATTAAACACAGTTCTGAATTAGCCGTGTTTTCTCCGTGACAGTGTTTGTTGTGTCCTTGCATTCTCAGGAACAGATTCTTCACCGAGACAGATCTTCACAGACACCAGACTCATTCACACTTCAGTTTACACATCTGTCATGTGGTTTAACACATCGCTGCATGTGCCATGACAAAATAGGAGGCTATTTTCATGGCCTCAATTCAGAGAACCCGTCTGCCTTCATCAAAACAAATATAAACTATTGAAAGATCACTTAGTTTTGTGCCTTCAGTCCATGTGTGTTAGCTTTGAGGATAATATCTACAGTATCTACAGATATTGTCTAATTATTCCAAATGTTGGCTGGCAGTGTTGTAAATAACGTATGTTCCTAAAAGTAAAAAAATATAAAACTCTTGCCAGAAACAAAAACACAAAAAATCTGTTTAATTATTTATCTTCCTGGGAAACCAGATAAAAAAAATATTGATGACTCATCCTGCACTACACAGATTTTTATCCTATAGTAAAAGCTCCCCAGAACGAGAATGTCCCGTCCCTAAAACCACTAGTGATTACCAAGTTTTGTTTGTTTTTAAAGATCGATATGCTCTGCCCAACCTTCCTGTTTCAACAGGAAATGCCTCAACACAATGAAACAAGCGAGTTTACCTGGATAAAATACATAATTGCTAGTACAACACACACAAACAGTGCAAGTCATCCCATGGATTCAACTGAAACACGTTCTTAATGGATGATGAATTCATTTATTATCTTTGTGTGGGCTTAAGTGTACAGACAGACAGCGACGGGGATTCAGATGTGACATCTTGTTCCAGCCTGATGTCATGTCTGGTCTTAACACTTGTTCTCTACACATGACTGATGAGGTAAGAGGCTTATTCAGTACATTGAGTCTGCGCTACATTTGCCAAACCAGATAAATTATGATAATGTGCTCAGCTGTGAACTGAAAACCTCTTTTGAATTTGCTTTGCAGGACAATGTTGCCACACAAACTGTGAGTCTAAATGGCTAAAAGGTCAACGAAAGCCTCATCTCACAAGAAAATAGATTAAACAAATGAATAACAGCTCTCGGATCACTTAGAGAGTGCTGATAGCTAAGCCGTGCATGAAAAATGCATGAAAGAGATAAAAGATACAGTCTGTTATCATAGATATCATGATGGCTAGATAGATCAGGACTTCTCTATTTGCAGAGTCAGTCATTTGAGCTTAATTAGATCGGTCTAAGTGATTTGTGAGTGAATCATTTAGACCGATTTTGTGAACTGTATCAACTGATTCACTGAAAATATTTGACTAACTCAAATAAATAATTTACAAATCAAACAACACATCTTCTCTAGTAAACTCAATTGTCAAGATTTCCAGTGAATATTTTCCAAATGATATGTGTAAAATCGTATACAGTACAACTGAAATGCACTGTCAAAATTAAAACAAGCTAAGCATTTATTTATTCATATATGTTAAAAGACAATAATGGAAAGTGTTGAGGTCCACTATGCTGAACAGTTCCAGTATTAGTTCCCTATTCTGTGAAAATAAATTATTAAAGAGTTGAAATGGATATCAACCACAAACACATGCCTTATTATTACAGGCATATGTTCTAGAATGTTATACACACCATGGAGTTTGTAAAGCTAAAGGGATACGGTTACACCGGACACTGATCCGCAGTCACGGGACGTGCTTCTGCTGTCGGAACCTGCTCCAAAGCACCAGATTCAATGACTGAATTTCAATGCAGGGTAGAAAAGGCTATTCAGCCTCTGAATCAGTCACTCACTTCCCATCTCTCCTCCTCCAGCCACAATGCTAAGCTTGTGTGTGTGTGTTGGTATGGATGCAAAAGCCGGACGGAAGTATGGGAAAGAGGATATGTACCGGATCTGTTGAAGACTCAAGCCATTATCAAGAGCATTTCAATGTGTTTGGTAATAACTCCAGTCGTAAAAGGTACAAGCAAACAATTGATTCAAAACTCTTAGTGTTCATTATTTCACGGCCACTGTTAGATAATAATCTGGATTCCACTAAAGCTAATGAGAATATTTAAAGAGACAGTCCATCATTTAATCGCTACATTTTATTCAAAACCCCTTTGAATTTATTTCTTCTGTGAAATAAAAATGTTTTAAATGATGTGCCGGTAGCTCTTTTCCATTACAGTGAATGGGAAGTCAAGCTTTAATGCTTTAGTAAAGATGCAAAACCACCATAAAATTATCATATGAAGACTCTATATGACTAATTGCACTTTATTTAAATTCAGATTTCTGAATTTAATTATTGTCTTTTCCTATAGTAAGCTGTTAATCACTATGAATGAATCAATTGAAGTTGAACTCTCAATGAATTCTTAAATCTACCATACTTGTTTTATAATTTGAATCAACTGATTCACTGAAAAATATAGAACAAATTAAAATGATTTGTTCATTAATCCCATGCAGTGTTATAGTAGTGTAATTATAGGACTTCATTCCATTCTAATGATCCGGCGATAGCTGCTCGCATCTCAGCATGTCTAACAGACATTTCTTGCTGGATGAAGGACCATCACCTTCAACTCAAACTGGCCAAGACAGAACTACTTGCATTTTCACGTCATCACAATTTCACCTTCCAGTTAGACTCATCAACCATAACTCCTTTAAAAACAGCCAGAAACCTTGTAGTTATGGTTGATGATAAGCTGAATTTCTCAGACTACATTGCTTAAACATTGCTCGGTCCTGCAGATTTGCTTTATACAACATTAGGAAGATCAGGCCCTTTCTTTCGGAACATACAGCACAACTCCTTGTTCAAGCCCTTGTTCTGTTCAGACTTGACTATTGCAATTCTCTCTTAGCAGGTCTTCCAGCCAATTCCACCAAACCTCTACAATTAGTCCAAAATGCAGCGGAAAGATTAATCTTTAATGAGCTGAAAAGAACACACGTCACACCTCTGTTCATCAATTTGCACTGGCTACCAATAGCTGCTCGCATTAAATTCAAGGCATTAATGTTTGCCTACAAAACCACCTCTGGCTCTGCACCCCTTTACCTAAATTCAGTTCATCAGACTTATGTGCCCTCTAGAAGCTTGCATTCTGCAAGTGAACGACGCATTATTGTACCATCCCAAAAGGGCACAAAATCACTTTCACAGACTTTTTCATTAACTGTTCCCACCTGGTGGAATGACCTGCCAACTCAATCCGAGCAGCTGAATCCTTACCCATCTTCAAGAAATGGCTAAAAACACATCTCTTCCATCTTTACTTTACCCTCTAACTCTAAAAATCTCAATCTGTCTTCTTTTTATTTAAAAAAACACACACACTTGGCCCTCTATCTATTGCATATTTATTCTCTAACTGCTAGCTGTTCTTGAAAAAAACTAGCTTTCTTTTCCCTATTCTATCAACTTGTTTCTTTAAATAAATAAAAAACTAGTTTTTTTTCTATATTCTATCTACTTGTTAAAAAAAACACTTTGCTACATGTGCTGCGTTAGGCTAACCGAGACTTGTCATAGCACTTGCATGTTGTTGCTCTTTTGTTGGTTTTGATTGCTTCTTGTCCTAATTTTTAAGTCGCTTTGAATAAAAGCGTCTGCTAAATGACTAAATGTAAATGTATTGCTTTAACTTATTTCAGTTAGCTGCCATGACAACATTTCTAAATTTCTTTAAAGATTTCTTTGTTTCAATTTTTCATGTAATATTTATATTTTATTTCAATTACCAAAACATATATGAGCAACAGTTTTAATTCTACAACACTAATCACACATTTGCAATGGTTATTTATTTATTTATTTTTTAGTGAATAACAGCATATAGATTTTGGTCAGTTTCTCACACAAAGCTATTATACTACATGATGTATCATAAATAATAAACGATGCAGCATATACGTTGTAATATGAACTACTTTTGCATATGTTTTTGTCACTTTGATGCTTGACTGCCTTAATCTTCATTCGCTTCCATTAAACTGAAAACAGGACATTCCTCAAAATTCACCTTGTGTTCCCGAGTAGAAACATTTGGAAGAATGAATGCAATGACAGAATTTCCTTTTATAGTTTTTTTAACAGAGGATTGCAGATTTTGGCTGATCATTCTGGCAGAATGATGAAGAACTGCTTTGAAATGAGTGATTAGCCTTTACTAGCTGAAAAACATCTATCTGCATACTTGATTCCTTTTCACAACTGTGGCATTTGAGGAAATGGTTTCATTAATTTTAGATGGGTTTATTAATGTAAGTTCATCCGACAAATTAGTTTCAATGGGAGGATCTGCACAAATATTTCCAGAGATCGATTAGGTCAGCTTCGTTGGATCTATCTCATTTCCGTTCAGATCAAAGCGTAAACAACGCAATCAACATATCCATGTGGTGCTGCTGACACAGAAAAACTATGATTGAACCCCTGATGTCACATGGATTATTTTAAAGATCTCCTTGCTACGTTTCTGGACCTTGATCATGGTAGGAACCTTACTGTCTATGGGAAGGTCAGACAGCTCTCGGAATTCATCAAAAATATTAGAGATGTTCCGATACCCTTTTTCCCTTCTCGATACCGATACCGATACCTAGGCTCAGGGTATCCGATACCGAGGCCGATATCGAGTACTGATCCGATACCTGGGTGTGTATTTGGTTATACAGCTGTATGTACGTCTAGCCCTGTATGAATTGATACAATTATTTTATGGTGTGCTTCACCATATATATATATATATATATGTATGTGACGAGTGGGCAGGGCCGAGCGAGCGAGGCCGGTGGAGTAAATGATAATGAACGACACCTGCGCCACTTACCGGTCTCAAGTCTCAAGTCCAGAGGGCTCGCTGCCGTGCTCCTGGGTCGAGGAGGGGTGGCTGCCATCCGAGAGGGAGCGGAGGAGTCGGCGCCGAAGCCTGCTGCCGTCTGCCATGTTTGGGGAGGATCAGGGAATGGGGGACTCGCTGCCGGCTGCCCTCGACCGGAGGAGCCATCACCGTCCGCCAGGAGGCGGAGGAGCGTCGGTCCATCCGCCAAAGATGTCCAGTACCATCGCATGGCACCGCGAGTGAAAGCTTCAGCTGGTTGAGGACCAAGCGGCAGTGTGTCCGGGAACCGGACCGAGATTTTTTTTACAATATTCATGTTTTACAACTTCATTACAATATATATATATAGTCTGGCGAGTAAACAAAAAAATATATAATATATAATTTTTGGAAAATGGCACAGCTTTTTAAATATCTAAATGTATACTCTTAACATCAGTCAGTCAAGCATTATAACTATATTATGATAATCAAGTATTATTTAATTACAGAACTTCATGTGTGAATGCATATTAGTCTTTTAACTGAACTTAGGACTGGTGGTGGTGCTCTTTTGGTCATTCAGTGTTTCTTTAATAAATGAGGGGGGACTATCAATAATACTGATAAGATAATAATCCTACTATGAATTCTACTAAGAACAATATAAAACACACTAAGGATTAACGAGCTGCTGGATTCATCAATATTAATCACGTTGTCTGCATTTGCTCGAACTGATTTGCTGAAATCAAAACAGGGACGATAACAGGTGAGTGCCAGCCAATGAGATTGTCGTTTGTGCATTAGCTCCACCTACTACCAGAAAATCAGCCAGTTCTTAAAAGCTGAAGAATTCCAAAGGAACTTTGTTCCTTTAAAATACAACAAAGAATATTGTTTACACGTAGCGTGTCAATTCTGCATGGTATGTAAGTCTCTCTCTCTCTCTCTTTGCGTGTGAGAAAAAAGCAAAGCGATGGCGAGTTGTTCGCCTTCACACTAGAGCTTATGGTACGTCAAATAGGGGTACTCAGCGTACGCTGCAGATCCATTCAGATGAACTGAAAAATAGCACAGATCGCTTGACTGAGAGTGAAACTCCAAAGTGCTCAGTCAGAGTGTTCAGTGAGTGAAAATATATCTGTGCAAAATAAATCTGTGCTTTTATATAGCCTCCAACTGATACACTGGCGAGTAAAATCTGAGCATTTCTTAGTCAGTGGCTAATATTAGACATCATTTATTCGGCCAGGGTGAAGATTTAGTCGCATGCGAGTGATTTACCTGCAATGTGCTAGCACGTTTGTATTTCTTCTTTGCTGATTTAAATAGTGGTTGCTTGTGTGTTTTATTTTATACCATACATTTGGCATCGTTTTAGGAAACGTTCCTGGCTTTTCTTGAGAAAAGTGTATTAATTGATAAAAAATGTATTACATTTTTGTATTTAAATAAATGTATTTAAAAAGTTAAATATCAGAAAACATAAGCCGTGCTAAACCTAATAAGCATTAGCATCAACCTATTAGCATGGTGTTAGTTGGATAGTCTCAACCTAAATTGGTATGACAATATCAATAACCTCAAAAGCTGATTCAAAATCTCAAAAGTAAAGTTTTGTTATTATGGGCTTCATCACATAAAGACTGTCCTATTAGACGAGCAACTGCAACATTCTGCACCAAATTGTAGTGTTCCTGTGGCTAAGTGGTAGAGAATTTATTTTGCAGCGCAAAGGTTGTGGGTTCGATTCCCAGGGAACACACATACTGATAAAAATTTATAGACTGAATGCTTTGGATAAAAGCATCTGCTAAATGCATAAATAAACATCGTCCTTCATCGATATTTCCTAATCTCATCATTTTAAAAGATTTTCAGAATTAGTACGCAGTTGGCTAGTCCATTTTAATGGTCTCAATACTCTCTTTATTTTACGAAGATGGGGATATTTGCGATTATATAGACAGCAAAGTTCACAAATGTTTATATGCATTGTCAATCCGGATGAAAATCGTCTCAGGTTACGTATGTAACCATGGTTCCCCGAGTGGGGAACGAGACACCGCGCCCCTAGGGGCCACTATGGGGAACGCCTCCAGCGTGACTCGTGCCTGAAGAAACATATGAAAAACACCATCCGTTGGCCGGCGACAGCCCATGACGCTCACCGGCGCGACCACAATATAAGGACGGCCGGGCTAATACATCATCCGCTTCTGCCTGAAGCTTGCGTCCGGGCATGGCCCCAAAGCCTAGGGGGCGAGTGTCTCGCTCCCCACTGGGAACCATGGTTACATTACGTAACCTGAGACGCTCCCCTCATGGGAATAACTCGAACTGCGCCCCTAGGGGCCACTATGGGGAACGTTATACCCACCGCCATGCTGAGGGAATGCAAGCCAAATTCCGAGGAGGCGAGCACAAGTCAACTCTACCATTTGGCTCAGGGAGTTGCACCTGTTTGGACGGTTGATGCTGTCAGTGATATTATCCTCCTTCGGCCAAAACCCGAGCTGCATACCTGAAGTACTTACCTGCTAGGTGCCGGCATTACCGGACCCAAGGTAGAGCTCACAGGTTTGGAATCATTCTTATACAGAAAGATTCCTTTAAGGGATAGGGCCAAGTACCTAGTGGTAGCCACTAGGTCCTGGCCGGTCACTAGGGCTACCGCTTGCTCTACATGAGCTTGCTGAGGGAGCTGTCTCAACAGACCCCTTGGTAGCATTACCCCTTTTTAAACCAAAATATTTGGTTACATGGAGTGGGGCCCAAGGCACAAACCGGGGCTTGACTAACTCAAATAAGCAATGGTTGCAACCCTACCCCAAAGGGCTTTTAGAAAGAAAGCAGAACATTCGATGTGCTAACTTACCACTGGGTGGATTTTAGAAAAGTGCCCAAAGTCTAGCGTGTGCACTTACCATAGCATGGATTTTAGAAAGAACGCAGAACATTTGATGTGCGATCTTACCACTAAGTGGATTTTAGAAAGTGCCCATTGCTTTAGCGTGTGCACTTATATATATATTGTTTTATTTACGTTCTATGTCGGGGGACTAGATGCTCAGCAGGGAGCTGTATGCTCATAGATGACCCTCTATGATGAGGGGAGCAATGCTAGCTCGACCCACAAGGCGAGCGATCTACACCGAACTCTGGAAGTGGAGAAACTTCCGATTCTCAAACAGGGGCGGCATGCTCATAGGTGATCCTCTATAGCGAGGGGAGCAATGCTAGCTCGACCAGCAAGGCGAGCGAACTACCACAGAGCTTTGAGGAGCGGAAAACTCATTCCTCAGAATGAGCTCAGACGCTCCGAAGGGAGCGGCATGCTCATAGGTGACCCTCTAAGTGAGGGGAGCAACGCCAGCTCTACCAATAGCGAGCTCTGGAGAGTGGAGAACTCATTTTGAGAGGGAACTCAAACACTCAGGAGTGGAACCCAAGGCACAAGCCGGGGCCTGACCAACTCAAATAAGGGCACGCAAGCTGCTGCGTAACCCCTACCCTACGGGATTTTTAGAAAGAAAGCAAAACATTCGATGTGCTAACTTACCACTGGGTGGATTTTAGAAAAGTGCTCAAAGTCTAGCGTGTGCACTTACCATAGCATGGATTTTAGAAAGAACGCAAAACACTTGATGTGCGATCTTACCACTAAGTGGATTTTAGAAAGTGCCCAGAGTTTAACGTGTGCACTTATATATTGGTATTACGTTCTACTTGGAACGGAGAACTACTCATCCCTTGGAGTGAGAGTCTCAGACGCTCAGAAAGGAGCGGCATGCTCATAGATGACCCTCTACAGTGAGGGGAGCAGTGCTAGCTCTACCGATGAGGAGCTCTGGAGAGCGGAGAACTCAGTCTTCCGAGTAAGGGAGCTCAGATGCCCAGAAAGGAGCGGCATGCTCATAGGTGACCCTCTATGGTGAGGGAGCCATGCTAGCTCAACCAACCAGGAGAGCAACCTCTCACAGAGCTCTAATGGAGCGGAGAACTCATTCCTTAGAAGGGAGGAATTTTAGGCGCTCAGAAGGGGCGGCATGCTCCTAGGTGACCCTCTATGGGGAGCAGTGCTAGCTCGACCAACCGGCGACCTATCACAGAGCTCTGGAGCGGAGAACTCATTGTACAGAGTGAGAGGAACTCAGAGCGTTTCAGCAGAGGCGGCTTGCTCATAGATGACCCTCTATAGCGAGGGGAGCAATGCTAGCTCGACCAGCAAGGCGAGCGAACTACCACAGAGCTTTGAGGAGCGGAAAACTCATTCCTCAGAATGAGCTCAGACGCTCCGAAGGGAGCGGCATGCTCATAGGTGACCCTCTAAGTGAGGGGAGCAACGCCAGCTCTACCAATAGCGAGCTCTGTAGCGAGAGCGGAGAACTCATTTTGAGAGAGAACTCAAACGCTCAGGAGTGGTGCCCAAGGCACAAGCCGGGCCTGACCAACTCAAATAAGGGCAGTAACCCTACCCTACGGATTTTTAGAAAGAAAGCAGAACATTCGATGTGCTAACTTACCACTGGGTGGATTTTAGAAAAGTGCCCAAAGTCTAGCGTGTGCACTTACCATAGCATGGATTTTAGAAAGAACGCAAAACACTTGATGTGCGATCTTACCACTAAGTGGATTTTAGAAAGTGCCCAGAGTTTAACGTGTGCACTTATATATTGGTATTACGTTCTACTCAAGCGGTCACAGAGCTCTGGGGAGCGGAGAACTCATTCTATAGAATGAGAGGAAACTCAGACGCTCAGCAGGGAGTGGTTTTGCTCATAGATGACCCTCTGTAGTGAGGGGAGCAATGCTAGCTCGACCGGCAAGGCGAGCGACCTATCACAGAGCCTTGAGGAGTGGAAAACTCATTCCTCAGAATGAGCTCAGACGCTCCGAAGGGAGCGGCATGCTCATAGGTGACCCTCTAGGTGAGGGGAGCAATGCTAGCTCTACCCACAACGCTCAGAAAGGAGCGGCATGCTCATAGGTAACCCTCTAGGTGAGGGGAGCAATGCTAGCTCTACCAACAACGAGCTCTGGAGGGTGGAGAACTCATTCCTCAGAATGAGAAGGAATTTAGATGCTCAGAAGGGAGCGGCATGCTCATAGGTGACCCTCTAAGGTGAGGGGAGCAAGGCTAGCTCGACCAACAGGAGAGCGACCAATCGCAGAACTCTGGGGAGCGGAGACTTTTACACATTCTTCAGAATAAAAGGAGAACTCAAACGCTCAGAAGGGAGCGGCACGCTATAGGTGACCCTCTAGTTGAGGGGAGCAATGCTAGCTCGACCAACAACGAGCTCTGGCGAGTGGCATTGGTTACAGGGGAATTAGAGAGGATCAAGAGGGCAGATGCCCCCCTAAGGGAAAGGAGTAGATGTCTTACTCTGGTCCGGACGAAAGTGTCATATAGGACGCTTCATCCGGAACACCTCCCTCAGGTTTTGCCTCTCTCTGACCCATGCCTCTCTTTAGCCCTACCCACAGGCGGGGGAGGGGCATGAGTCGCGAGACTAGCCTTCTGAGCCCATCTCTGATCCCCAGACCGAGATGGGCTAGGACCCCTGGTTGTTCGGGCTCATACCTGGACTTTACAGAAAGCCTTATCCAGGTCTTTCAGCAGATCAGTCTGGTACGCCTGAAGCACCGCCATAGTGTGCAACGAAGCGACGATCTGACCTGCTGCTGCATATGCCCTGCCATTTAAGCAAGATTCAGGGGCTTAGATGGCAAGGAGGGAGCCTTGAGAGAGGATGTCTCGCCCACAGCGAGATAAGCTGGCTATCATCTCTTGCACAGGGGCATCCTCATAGCCATTTTCACGCACCTCAATGTCAGCATAACTAGTATGTTGAAACCTATGAATACGAGAAAAATAGCTTTTTCCACTCCTTCTCAACCTCCACATCGAGATTTATGAAGAAAGGAAGGCTCGCTCGAGCTGGGGATTTATGGCCAGAAAGATTTATTTTATGATCCATAACCTCCAAAACTCATTCATATGCAGTGCAGGAGGATTGAGAGGGTTCAGTCTCAACTTCCTCACCCTCAAACATCTCCTGCTCTTCCTGGGCATAACCCAGCAGAGCACTAACCGCTGAATCTGATGATGTCAGAAAGATCGCATCATCACAATCCAGCAGCTCACTCGCTCGGCCGATGCACGCGAAAAGGCGGTCCTTCTCTAACTCATCGGCCATATCCAACTGCGAACCCCGCGATTTCAATCGCCTCGCCTCGGCAGCGGTGGGTACCGAATCGCTGGAAGCAGACGGCTGCCCTCTTTCCTCGAAAAGAGGGACAGAGCGAGCGAACCTCACAGTGCACGCAGACTGCCCCTCAAAGACATCGCGTGCGCGTGCTCTTCGCCCAAACAAAGACGCAACAATGTGTGTCATCGGGTGTCAAATAACGAGGACACGGATCCACACACTCTCAAACGCCTTGCTAGTGCTCGCCATGATAAATAAAGGAAAACTGTGTTCCTACCAGAATGCAGGTTTCTTCAAACAAACCAGTCAGTGAAGGCGAAAAAGCTGATGATGTATTCGCCCGGCCGTCCTTATATTGTGGTCGCACCGGTAGTGACGTCATGGGCTGTCGCCGCCAACGGATGGTGTTTTTTCATATGTTTCTTCAGGCACGAGTCACGCTGGAGCGTTTCATAGTGGCCCCTAGGGACGCAGTTCGAGTTCCCATGAAGGGAAGTAGGAATTGACACATACATTTTTGGATTTATTTTTGCTCTTTCCCATTCACCCCAGTCACTGTGGTTTGGAATATTATTTTGCTTACGGAGTGCTTGTCAAACAAACTAATTTCAAAGATCTGATGACTATTCAATTACCGCATCTGTCAAAAATCTGTAAATTAGCTCAGTTTGTTGTTTGGCTGAATAATTTCCGGTTCAGTCAGTAGTAAAATAAATAGCTAATGCCTGAATATGGTGACATTTTCCCATTTAAAACAATTACTGTCCACATAGACATTAAGACAGGAAATAGCTTAAAAGCTTTAGCATTTTCCTCAAGCATGGCTTCGGTCCAATCCTGTTCTAGTAAAGGCTCTGTGTTTGGTCCTGGTCTCTTCACAGGTTGGCAAGGGAACAGACAGAACCAACATGGCTTTGAACACAGCGGTAGGGTGGGCTGGCTGCGCCAGAACCGGGACTCTCCTTTTCTCTCTCTCTTGTTCCTGTCCTACTTTTCAGCCATCTGAACAAGAGCACAGCTAATACAACATCACTTGACCCAAATCTACAGGGGTCCATCAGGTGATATACATGAAGACAATTAGAAAGATTTCCCCAAGTGAAACATAGTTTGTTATAGAGTGACATGTGGAGCAAGGTGCAATTTCACAGCTGAATGTTGACACAGAGGTGTCAGGTTGTCTGGAGACAGAAAATATCTCAAAGTGCAAATGAGATTTTACCAAAATTGTACAGACATTTTACTCTAGCAAGTTAAACAACTGGGGGAAAGAAATTTATCTGTTATATTTCTAATGGAGGGCCTTACGATATCTGCGAGGCAAAACCATGGAATTCAGTCAACTTGCTTTGTGTATCTCTCTGAATGAGCGACACAGTTTCATGCATGATACTCGTGGTGATTTCAGCATCTGCCGCAGTGGTAGTCCTCCTTATACACAAAGTACACAAGCTGTGTAAAGCCTCCGAACCAGCAGGGGCCCCTTGCTCTCAAAGATGATTCAATGACTAGGTTTGTGTGAATAATAGAAATGTAGTTTCATTGTTGACTTTGGCTTCCATTATGAAAATACGATGCTGCATTCTGTGCACCATACTAAAAGTGAGTTGAAAACATTTTGAGCTGCGAAATAAGCACTTTTCCCCAGGTGGCTTTCTGTGCACATGACTAAATTATTTAATTTGTATATACTATTGTATTTGTACTATTGTTTGCAATATTGTATTATTGTTTTAACTTCTTTTGTTTTATTTATTGTATTATTATTTTAACTTCTTTTACAATCGTAAATTTAATAGCACAAATATCGGAATAATGTAAATTGTCCTCCTTATTTTTATTTTAACAGTAAAACCTCATTGTGCAGCCCTGCCCAACAAGGAAGTGTTTACATTTTGAAAGATTAATTAAATTGTTAATGTTTTATGCCTTTGTTTAACAAAATTTTTATATTCATTTATACTAAATCATAAATTCAGAAAAATAACATACATAACACAAGATTTCTGAAATAAATAAATAAATAAATAAATAAAACATTTCACAGGGTCATATTACTGTGAAACTTGTAATAAATTATTCAATTGTTAAACATTTTTGTTGTTACATTTATTAATTGAATTGATTGTTTTTGATTGTTAACATGTTTTTGATTATGAAAAATCTAAATTCAGAAAAAAACTAGTTTCATAGGGCCCTAAAATTTTTATCTGTTGTTAAATGTTAATAAATTGTTGTTTAAATTGGATACACTACTTTCAATTAACCATGCTTTTTGAATCCAAAAAAATCTAAGTAAAAAAAATATAATAATAATTATGGTGGAAAATTTGATTTAAAGAGCCCACCTAATTGTACTATATATCTAAATAATGTGCGTGTCCATGTTTAATGTCCATTTTGTTAAAGTACGTTAGCAAATACAACAAGCTAACATACTTTAAAACGATCTTGACAGCAAAAACCCAAACCATAGAGTATCTGACTGTTAACACTACATACAGACAGTATGGGTGAGGGGTGATCTGTTTTCCACCCTGTCTTTGAAAATATATAGTACGTTTTGGTACACAACAGCTCGTTGTTGTCTCCTGAGAGAGTTCTGATGGGAAACAAAGGCTCAGCGGGACACTGGGTGGAGATGTGTTTGTTAAGCTCGCTTTGCCTGTTGCGTGACAGTTTGTGTCTGGGCTGTCATTTTCTTGCCCCCATCCCCCATGACAGAGTAAACACCACAGTACTAATGTCACCGCTGGCCACCAGCCCTTCGTCGTGTGTGTGTGTTTATCCAACGAGGGTATGTTTGTGCCAAAACACCCTGCGTCCCTCTTGATTAAATTTTCACTGTCACACACATGCGTCTCAACGTGGCTTTCTTCCAGATACAATTGACATTGTCTCACTCTTCCTTTAGAGAATAGCCCAAACATCAGTATCCTTCACCCCTCCTTCATCCTTCTCTTTTTCACCTTTCCGTTCTTTTAAGCTATTGAGAGATGATTGTTTTAATTCATGTCCTACTTCTGCCTAGTTGAAGTATGCAGAAATCCTCCAAATGTAGTGGAATGGCCTACTTACTTCCTGTGAATATAATATAGAAAGAATACGAAGATCACCCAACTGCTCCTCCCTCATTAGATCAGAATGTGTTTTTGCAGTATACTGATCTGTACTTGGCTGGATTCATTGAGAATAAAGCTTGTAATAACTGCATTTAGAAGGTATTCAAGTGCATTTGTTTTTTATATATTATATTTCTTACTACTGTTCAAAAGTTTAGAATCAGCAATATTTTTTGAAAGAAGTTTCTTATCACCACGGCTTCATTTATTTTATTGAAAATACAGTAACAAATGGTAATATTGTGCATTTACATTACAAAAATTATATTACTCCATTTCTATTTATTCTAGCCATTACTCCAGTCTTCAGTGTCACATGATCCTTGAGAAATCATTCTAATACAGATGTGATGCTCAAGAAATCTTGAAAACAGTTGTGCAGCTTAATATTTTTTTAGGATTATTTGGTTAATAAAAAGCTCAAAAGAACAGTACTTCTTTGAAATAGAAATCTTTGCAGGGGTGTGACGAGACACTTATACCATGAGACACGAGACTGAGTTCACGAGAACGAGACGAGATGAGATTTTTTTAAATCCTCAATGATGGAATATATAGGGAATAATTGTCATTCATTATATGCTTAAACATTAAGATTTGTTCTCATGGAAATGACTAAAGTAGTCAAACCTTTCATTAAAAGGGAGTGAGCCAATACTTTTGGAAATATAGTGTATACATATAATATTAGCAAAAACATGTCAAAATCAATAGAGGCCTGCACTGGAGAAAACTGAAGAGCAGAGTGTGCATTGAGCAACCACAGTGTGCACAGTGGCCTCATGAGCATCCTTCTGAAACCTAAAATGACAAACAGGACACGCCATGATTTTGTGGACCTGATGCAAATGGAGGCCATTAGATAGCCATTAACTTGTAAAAGTCAACATAAATGGAGTTTTCAACTCATTTCCTTTTCAAAAATGTATGAAAATAGCCATTACAAACTAGAACAGAGGTGAACTCAACTTAAAGGGAAATAGTTATTACATATTGATAAAAGATTTTCATTGGAATAACGTGCAACAATGACTCATTCTCAATATGACCCATTCATTTAACACAAAGGGAACATTTTAGTTGTCCTTTTAAAGCTAATGTAACACCCCAAACTTAAACCATTGTTCCAAAACAGATGAGCTGGTGTCAAATAAAGACAAAAGCAAATAACAGCCTCTTACAAAGTGCCCATATTCCTCCAAAATTAGGAGGTGCACAGAGAAAGTTGTTGATAATTTTAGTATTGTTAATGCCAGCATGTCTGGCCATCACTTTAAGCAAAGGGAAACATTTTCTGTAAAAAAACATAGCGCTCATGCCAAAAGGTGCTTAAAATACAGCGACAAGTCGACTAAAGGCAACAACATAAATACGTATGGTTATAGTAGCAAACAGAATGAAATTAAAGACTTCTCAATGTATATTTTTACTGTCTAATAGATAGCACAACACACTATTAGCACACTAACTGTACTGTAAGTGTATATTTCAGCTTTGATACTAACCACTACTCAACCTTTTGGCAAAATAACTAATAATTATTTATTTCTGAAATCTTTGGTAGTGAATGAAATACTCCTTAAACATTCATTGTGATGTGATGACACATTCTAACAACATTAATATTGCAGCATCCTGTAAAACACAGGCTCCACTTGTGACATCAAGTATTCAATGTGCATGAATGGCAAGTTAAAAATCAGTCAAGCATTTACTGAAAGCCCTATTCATATTTTTACTCCTGCAGCTGTTCCTGAAATACAATGAAATCAATGCTAATTTCGTTTCCACGTCCTACACAAATGAAACGTCTTGTAGATTCCTGTAAATGCATCAGTGTTTGAGTCACTCATGAGTCAAATGAGTATTTTCACATTTTCTGAGCTTATTCTCAGGAAAAATATATTTATTAGATTTACATATGCCAAAAAAAGAACCTGAATTTAAAAAAGATGACCCAAAAATATACATTTAATGAAATGTTTAAATTAAATGTTTAAATATATTCAAACCATTATTTAAAGAGCAAAACATCCTTTCAAAATGCAATTATATTGAGGAACATACACACAAATTACAAATGATGTCTAAATTTAGTTATTTCAGGGTCGGTTAAATTCTGAAAATGTATTTAAATATTTTAATATAATTATGACATTATTATTAATATTATTTAAATTTAATGTGAGAACTAAACCAAAAGGAAAATTGAATTATAATGAGAAAACAAATAAAGAAATATAGAATTGCAAGATAAGATAAAAATATAAGTTGCAATTACTTTTTTAACTTTTAGGGAAAAAATATATAAAATAAACCAAAACAAACCAAACTTAAATTCAGAACTGCAAGATTTAAGAGATTTAAGGAAGATATGAGATATACACATAATTATGAGAAGTACACTTGGAATTGTGAGAAGAAAATAACACTTTTTTTCTCAGAATTGCGAGTTTATATTTTTCAATTCAAACTTTTTAGAGTTTTGTTTTGTTAGTTTTTTCAGAATTGCGAGAAACAAAGTCTGAATTGTGAGATATAAACTTACAAATTATAAAATATAAAAAAATCGCAATTACCATTTAATTTTTTTTTAATTCTGTGGCAGAAACTGGCTTCCATAAAAATGTGTGTAATTTCTTGAGATTCATCATTAAGCATCTAAATCATCACCAGACTCCAAACTAATTCCTAACCTCTGCCTTCAAAGCTCAAAACACAGGGCTGGTCTCAGAACTGTGACCCTCAGTAACACTGTCCTCATACCTCCATCACAAGAACTTCTCCCCCTGTCCATCTCCAGTATGTTCTTCAGCCTCACGCCGGCCAGTCCTGACCTGACCCACCCAGCGTCTGTCGGTTTGAGGGCCATATTTAACCTGTCAGGTTCTCCGTCCGATAGCCGCTGTTCCTGGTCCAGTCTCCGAGCTGTCAGCCAGATTCCTCACCACACTTTGAGTTGCTCCACAGACTGTCGGTCACATCTGAAGTTTTACTCTCCCTTCGGCTTATGAGAACAAGCTGATCTTTCTTAAGGACATCTGCACTAAGTTATTCAGCGAGTGACTCGTATTAGCTCTGACTATAAAAGGTGACATCATTACATGTGGTTACAAAATACTCAAGAATCAAGTAAGTGAATTGTTAAGTGAACCATTTCATGAAAAGTTATGGGTTTACACAATTTGACCTGTGGTGTGATTGGCATAAATTTTAAGTTTATGTAATTGGACCAATATCGGATATTTAATATAGCTGTGCATTTATCATTTATTTTACTAATATGGCCTCCACAGTCACCAGATCTCAATCCGATAGAGCACTTTTGGGATGTGATAGAACGGGAGATTTGCATCATGGATGTGCAGCCGACAAATCTGCAGCAACTGCGTGATGCTATCATGTCAATATGGACCAAAAACTCTGAGGAATGTTTCCAACACCTTGTTGAATCTATGCCATGAAGAATTAAGGTAGTTCTGAAGGCAAAAGGGGGTCCAAACCGGTACTGGCAACGTGTACCTAATAAAGTGGCCAGTGAGTGTATATATATATAATAAACACACACAAACACATATTTTATTAACAGTTTTATACCGTATATTATACAGTAGTTTGTGTGTGGCTTGTGGCCATTAAACTACTCTGGCAAGCTTTTTTGATTTGTCTGGCGTATCTGAGTGTCCATATGCATGGCAATCAGTATGAATGCTGACACCGAGATTAGAGCCAGAGAATGTGAACGAGACCGATCTCAGGAAATTAAAGTCATCACAGAATGACCCGTCCCATCTAGAAAAGCTCTCTCTGACCTGCGCAACCCTTCCTGATTTTCTCCCTCCCCTCGCTGTCTTTTCAATCCCTTCATTCCATACTCTCTCTCACTTTCTCTCTCTCTGGACCAGTCATCCCCACAATCCCTTTCGCCCTCTGGGTGACCTCTCTCTGCCTGTGGACAGACCACTTAACATTGCTTCCCCACCTGTGGAGCGGCGGAGGGAGCAGGTCGTACTTCAAAGCTCTGTGCAGTGATTGAGCACTGATTGCTGTGAGCCACTTGACTCATTTCATCTCATCTCAAGGAATAAAACTTCTGGAGAATGAGGTGGGAGGCAGATGGAATGCTGCGGAAAAACAGAAAGCTTCTGCCTTTGATGGGATGAGCTTCCTGTTTGAGCAACACTGAAATGGTCCTGACAACATTTACATAGTCAAACAATTAAAAAAGGACAATATATTACAGTTCTCCACAAGTTAAATCCAGAATACAACTATATTTAAGCTGCTTTCATGTTGATACTCTAAATATAGTCTAGTCTAAAAATGCGAAGGTTGTTATTCTTTATAGAATTACATCTTAGGCAAAAACATTTTCCCTCGCTCTTGATTGCATTTACATTTGTTATTGGCAGATACTTTGCTACTACAGGGACTTTCCTACTAAAGTGTATACAATGTGTTTATGCAAATTAACAGTTCACCCAGAATGAAATTTGTCTTGGAGTGCCAAGTTTGACTATGCAAAGGCAGGGAGAAATGACAGACCAGAATTGAAATGAAATCAAACTGCTTCAGAATACTTAGAATACATCAGAAAAATATGTATGGACTAACATTTATGGTACACATATGGTCCATGTTGGGACTTGAAACCCCTGGTTGTTATGTACTGTATGTTTACTGTATGGAAAAGAGCAGCATGAAGAGTGTTCAAAACATCTTCAAAACATTTTCTACCAAAAGACCAAAGTATTTTTTGGTTTTTACATGTACACAAGGATATGTGTACAGTGCACAATGTAATTGTTAGCATAATATTTACATTTACATTTATGCATTTAGCTTTTATCCAAACCGACTTACACTGCATTCAGGTTATACATTTTTTTGTCAGTATGTGTGTTCCCTGGGAATTGAACCGACAACCTTTTGCGCTGCTAACGCAATGCTCTACCACTGAGCCACAGTACAGTATATGTGCAACAGTTTTACCATGTTTAAGGTCTGATCAAACCAAGAATGAAACAATAAAACAATTAATTAAATCATAAATCATTTTAAAACAAGCTCCCTTTCGAGGAGAGTCTCTTCACTCGGCGGCCATATTTGCAACGCCTCCGAGCAGCTCGCACAAGACTTATCTTAATAAAGGGAGGAATCCTGAAATCTCAAAAACTGCTCGCTGAACTCACAATTAAATTACATGTGTCAAATCAGCAACAAAAATCTGAAATTAATTTCCCCATTAATGTTGCTTCTTATGCTCATATAGTGTTTAAAAGCTTATTTTTCAGGCCAGAACAGCCACTGTGCATGCAGAGTCATAATGCGTTTATAACTGTGCATAGTCTAGTCTGGTTTCAATGGGAAATTTGGCTCTTTCATTAGAAAGTGGGTCTATTCCTCCATATAAGGTATAAGAGAGCCCAGGACTGCAGACACAAGGAGAACTATATAGGGAGACAAACGAGGGTAACGAGGGAGACACAGCTGGAGCTACTGAAACAATGATTAAGTAACAAGATGGGAGGGGACAGACAATCGACATGGGAGCACATGGCACCAACAAACAACAAGCCATGTGCTCTACACACAGAGACATCTGGTGGCCAGCCTGGGCACACCAGCAGGACCGTGACATAACCCCCCCTTCAAGGAGCGGATCCCAGACGCTCCACACACACTAAACAGAAAAATGTCTAGGAGGGAGGTGGGCCAGGCCCGTGGAGTGGAAGAGGGCCTGGAGCAATGGGCACACAGGTGTGCCAAGGTGGGGCTGGCCCTGGAGCGGTCTCTGTATGTTCCCAGACCGGAGCGGGGTCCAGGACTGGAGTGGACTGCCTGGGCTCCCGGAACGGAGCGGACTGCGTGGGCTCCCGGAACGGAACGGGCTCTGGAGCGGATTTCATGGGCTCCAGGAACGGAGTGGGCTCTGGAGCGGACTCCATCGGCTCACGGGGCGGAGCGGGCTCTGGAACAGACTCTGTCGGCTCACGGGCAGAGCGGAATGCGGCTCCCGGAAGGGAGCGGACTCGCGGCCCCCGGAACGGAGCGAATGCATGGGCTCCCGGAACGGAGCGGACAGCGTGGGCTCCCGGAACGGAGCGGACTGCGCGGCTCCCCGGAACGGAGCGGACTGCGTGGGCTCGGAAGGGAGCGGACTGCGTGGCTCCCAGAAGGAGCGGATCGCGTGGGCTCCCGGAACGGAGGCGGACAGCGTGGGCTCCCGAACGGAGCGGACCGCGTGGGCTCCCGGAACGGAGCGGACTCTGGAGCGACTGCGTGGGCTCCCGGAACGGAGCGGGCTCTGGAGCGACTGCGTGGGCTCCCGGAACGGAGCGGGCTCTGGAGTGGAGTCCGTGGGCTCCCGGACGGAGCGAATGCGTGGGCTCCCGGAACGGAGCGGACTGCGTGGGCTCGAACGGAGCGGACTGGGCTCCCGGAACGGAGGCGGACTGCGTGGGCTCCCGGAACGAAGCGGACTCTGGAGCGGACTGCGTGGGCTCCCGGAACCTCAACAAATTCCCCAAATGTGAGGTGGTCCAGCCCCCTCATCCTCCACCAGCTGAGGGGCTCGTCAAGGGTGCTGTTGAAGAGGTCCTTGAGGGCCTCATCATTGTAATCAGCCTCAGCTGCACCACTGAACTCCACGGCAAACCTCCTCACGTCATTGCCCTGCTGACGGCAGGAGCTCAGGGCCTCAAACTGGAGGATGCGTTGGTATAGGGGCTGGAGATAGTGGCGGGTGGTGGGCGGTCAAGCCCCTCCTCTGCTGAGTCCTCATCTTGGCTGATCCGTTCTGTCACGAGAGATGAGGTCGAGGACTCAAATGCAGAGGAAATGGTTCTTTTAATAATAATATAAAACAAAGAAGAACAAAACCACCTCAAGGGGAAAACAAGCAGGCAGGCAGAAGACTGGAGCACAGTCAAACATGAAACTCACATGTAACACAATACACAAAGACAACGGATCAGCCCAGGACTGCAGACACAAGGAAAACTATATAGGGAGACAAACGAGGGTAACGAGGGAGACACAGCTGGAGCCACTGAAACAATGATTAAGTAACAAGATGGGAGGGGACAGACAATCGACATGGGGAGCACATGGCACCAACAAACAACAAGCCATGTGCTCTACACACAGAGACATCTGGTGGCCAGCCTGGGCACACCAGCAGGACCGTGACACGTTCGACCTATAAAATAAACAATATAAATATATAAAAAAGATTATTTATCGGCATTGATCCATGAAGAATCTTTAACATCCATGGAAATCTTACATTAAGAGTTCTTTATAATAAAAAAGGTTTTCAGATTATTAAAATGTTCCTTAGAAAAAGTGCTTCTTTTAAGAACTGATCACTGAAAGATTCATTGTTCTTTTAGGAACTGTTCATTAAAAGGTTCCCTGGTTCCCTCTGTCCACGTCCCACTAGTTGTGACCCACCAACCTTGAAACCTCAAAAGCTGTACAAAAAAGCATCAAAGTCTGTGATCTCTTTTAACAAATTAATTCATTTGAAGTCAGATTACAGAGCCAATCTCCAGACTGATCTCAGTAAAGTGCTTACAACATGGACAGAATTCTATGTAGAATCTGATTGGTTGCCAAACATTGTCCCCTGGTACCTGGGGTTTCCGATTTGGTGCCTTGCCCTGATCATCCCATCTGTCTCCAAATCATCCCCCTTTCTCTGTTTCAGAGAAATAAAAAGCTGGAGTCTTGCAGACTGGGTCAATAGGGGCATGTCAGATTGTATGACAGCATCTGAAACAATCAGGTCAAGGTCATACGTGTTCATGTGTGCAGCCTACTTTTGGAGCGCAACATTTAAGATGAAACAACAGAAATAAAGGCTGCTTGTCTGCCGTGAAAGTGGAATGCAGCTTTATGTTTGTGAGGTAATGTGTCGCATTTATCGCATCTCAGAGGAACCTCAAATTTCCCCTCAAGGATCAATAAAATAACTCCCTTTCTATTTATTATTTCCTCATGCTTTGAGTTTAATCTTTGGTCCCTAGTAAGATTTATGACTGTCAGCTCAGAATGTCGATCAATATTATAAGTTTGCTTGAGCCTAGTTGTATTACAGCATCAGAAATTAATAATTATGTTGAAATAATAACTTGCACACACACACACACACACACACACACACACACACACACACACACACACACACACACACATCAATAAACACTCTAAGACAAAACAAAAGGAATGCAGCACACAAACTTTATAAAGCCTGTTTGCACATTGCCAGAAAAGTCTGCCTTCGAGCATGTGAAAGTTTTCTGTTACAGACAAGCTGTTAATAAGATGTTAATAAGAAAATAAAATATTTTTCAAAGGATTCAGTGCACCTAGAGGTGTCAGCAAGTCAGCTGGCGATCTTGTGGGTGTGTTTGATGCTAAAACAATCGGACAAGAACGTGATAGCCAGAATTGAAACTTCCTCCTGACTGACATTCTTAAGAAACCACAAGCACACAATATAAGCACTGTTATACAAGTTCAGTCAAGAATCAAATGTCAAAAATCAAAGATACGGTATTCGATTTTACAAACATACTCTTTTGGCCCACAAACATGACAAAGCCACAATATCCCATGAAGGGAATCAAATGAAGGTTAAATGTGCAGTCAGTAAGTTTTTGCTAAACGTTTATCTGGCTCTTGTTGGACTCTATAGTGACACTATAGAGTCATGATGCATGATTTTGTTTGTTTACTAATTGCAGCTGTTTCACAATGTAGCTGTTTAGCTTTCGTTTGGTTTATTTTCACCTACGTTTCTCTTTGCTTAGATGTACATTTATGTTTATGCTTTTTAAAGCACTGGTTTAAGGCTCGTTCACACCAAGGACAATAACTGTAACGATCAAGATATAGTTAAAAAATCATGCTAAATTTAAAGAGTCCAAAAACAATAACAACACAGTCACAGTGGAACAACAATATCACTGGAATCACTTTCAGACCAATTTTCCAGCTGATTGAAAACATTGACAGCAAATCAGAATCCATCCTGCTTTAAAGTGCTAAACATTTAAAGCAGCAGATGACAAAACCGAACAGAAACTAATCGTGCGTTGGTGTGGACACTGCCATAATAATCGTTGTGGTTATCTTTATATTTATCGATCTTAATGTAAACGGGCCTAGTGCTATTCAAGAAAACAGTTTACTGTTATTTATTCTTATTAGAAGTAGTAGTAGGAACTCTGGCCGTGTGAACTCAAAATACATGCTCTGTGTAGAAAAAATCAAGAGTTTTTCTGCTAAACATATCTGAATAGAGCAGTGATTCTCATCTAACAATATTTTGAACCATTCAGCAGTATACACAGCATATATTTCAAACCTCCGGAATGAAAACAAAGATGCTCTGTTTCAATTTAAGGAGTAAAATGTAAGACTTACATTGAAGCAGAATTGTCTCTATATAAGATACAAATTATTCTATATAATCTATTTAATCTTTTTTTTGTCAGAATATTTATTTATTTGGTAAATAGCCACTTTGTGACCTGCAACTAACTAACTGTACATTATCCTTTACGTACGTAAATTTATTTTAAATCATTATAAGTCTTCTTGAAGCCCTCTAGAAGTTACAACCTGGTTGAGAACCACTAATGTAGAGTATCCAACCCATAATATGACTGATATTTCCAAAACCGTTGTGCATTTCTTAACGTCTAAAACGTCTCTTGAGCAAAAAACGACTGAGTGTACCTTTAAGCTTGATAATAAAAAAATAAAAAATACTGAGCCCAACAGCCCGGCTCAGGGCCTAAACGCACCATTGGTGGATAGCTAGTAGATTGTTTACAGGTACCTTCAGCCCACAGCACCTATAAAGTAGGCTATATATTAAAAGCATCTATAGATTGAATAACCAAAGAGTCTTTTTGACACACATAAAGCAAGGCATGCTGATTTCGGTTTGATATTTCTGCATATAGAGGCAGTGAACAAGAAAAGCCTCCTCCATTATCCTTTTCTCACATCAAATAATATACATTTGATAATTATTTTATAATCCATAAACAGATTTTTGTTCAGCCTGTTACGCAACAGTCCCAGCCCGTACTGATATATAGCCATAATGTGTCTACAGACAAAGAAAATTCAATCCCCAATCATATCGCAATGCATTTCATGATGATGCGCTGGAAAGACGCCCTTACCTCAAATTCACCAAAATAATCGGCTTTTTATTATTCCACCCAAGTTCCTTTGTTCAAACTGACCTCGATTGGGAAAATAAATAAATAAAAACCCTGTATACCCCGCAAGATGCGTCTTATCGCGGTCCAGGCACGTACAGAAGACAGGTGCACCTGGATCATCTCTTAATGCACACGAATGCTTCTTATGCCAACAGGCTATTATTTAAGACGCGTCTTACCGTTGCTTAGTCAGTCCTTAGTTTATTCCTCATCGTCCATATAGCAGTCCGTTCGAGAATGGCTTTAAAATCATCTGCCCAGCCCGCTGTATTCTTTCACATCCTCATGTCATTCACTGATGCAGCAGAGGCACTGAAGACACGCCCACCTTATCTCGTACCCCCTCTTGAATGACGTATAGGAGAAACAGACTCCGCCCACATACCTTATAAGTGAGCTACAGACTCCGCCCACCGTGGAAAACAGCTGCCTGTGATTGCTATCAGGGACTGTGCTGTCACACTATTTAAATACACGACTACAAGAAAACATTGTTTTGTATGAAATCAAAAGATCAGAACATACTATCAATTATTCACATTTAGTACAAAATATGAATAATATCAATAAGCGTTTCCCCCACACTTTTATATATATATTTGCTTTATTTAGCATCATTTTACTTTTATGTTGTTCATTACCTTTTCATATTCAATGAACATAATAATATTAACACTTTACAAAGCTAGTACACAACTGAAACAATTTTTAAAATAGTTTTTATTTATTTATTATTGTTATTATTATTACATTCAAATTATATTTAGTCATCTGTAAGCAAACGATTAATTAATTAATTTCCCTTAGACAATATGGGCATTGATCATAACGCTACAACACTGAATTTAACTGGAAGTTTGGATTTTTTTGTTTTTATTTGATTTTGAGTTTTGATGTTGAATAAAAAACATTAAGACTTTGTTCGGTCTGGTGTGTCAGCAATAGCACACACTCTGCCGCCCTCTGCTGCTCATTTGTCTTCATTCATAGGTTTGCACAGATCTCGTTACACTGTGAATCAGTATCCTCCAAAACATAGTTTTCTTTGAAATCTCTATATCAAATATTGCAACTGTCTACAACAGTATCGTTTTTATTTTATTTTCATTCCATTTCTGTTAAATAATTTATACTATAGAGTTGACATACGTCAAAATATGGCAAGGTGTCAATATGATCCAATGAGAATATTTAATTGTATACCTTAGGCCACTTAGTTAACACAATCTGTATATTGATGAGGCCAAAACAGATTCACAGGAGCTGAAGTCCTCTGGAGCATAAATTAGAAAATCACACGAGACAACAATAGCATGTAACACACATTTCCTAAATCTGGAATGTATAAACTGTAGGCAGGAAAGTGACCCAAAATAGCGAATAAAAACTACTGAACTGAAGTGGCTTTGAACCAGAAGGTTAATGTGCATGTCTGTATTTCTGTTTTTGGAGTGGCCTGAAAATCCTGCTCACATCTAACTCAGTCAGAGCAAATTTGCCAAAGAAGAATGAGCAAATCCTCTTTAAGAAGCTTTTTATAAGATGTGCAACGGAGAGAATCAGAGATGTACTTACTGACAACTATCAGGATAATCTTGGAAATAAAACATAAACAAATGTGATGAACTGTACAGAGAATTATGGGAATGTATCACACACTGTATTTTTAAGTTATTTGTTTATTTAAATAAGTTATGTGTTTATCTCTTATACTTCATACTTCTAAAAACACATTTAATGTCAAATAAAAGTAAAGTCACATTCAATATCTTCCGTGTTTTTTCTTTCATGTTTATCCCCATATGGTCAGGTAACTTAGTCAACCAATGAACACTTGTATTATTTATTTACAGTGGGCTACCACCTTTAATTCATTATTATTAATCTATGATTATTAATATAATCATATTTTATATTTTATCACTCTAAGTAATTTAGTATACATTATTAAATACTTTGCACTTATGACTATTAAATAATCTCAGATAATTTATATCATCACAGTTTAAAGATTTTACCAATAAAAAGTCAACCTAAAGAACATGTTTTTACAGTGGGCTACCACTTCATAATAATAATTATAATAACTTCAAATGTATTAATAAAATATTATTGAATAGTATTATTATTGCTATTGTCATTATTATTATATTAATTAGTAATAACCAACAACAACAATAATAATAATGATGATGATAATAATAATAATTATTATTATTACATTTGTTGTTGTTATTATTATTATTATAGCACGAGGGTTTATACTATTAGAAATACTTTGTATTGGTTACTGTTAAATATTTTCAGGTGTTATTACCAACAACAACAACAACAAAACAACTTTGCCCTGATTACTGTTTTTCACAGACAAATTAACCTTGACCATAATGTTAGTTTGAGCATTTAAGTGTGTAATGGTCTACTTCATGGAGACTGAATAATTTTAGTCTGCGTTTGTACATAACCTTGTCCTTTATATGAAACGCGGAATGACGCAGAGGAATGGGTGGACCCCGGAGGCCTGTTGACCAATCCCCTTGAAAGCAACTTGTTGGGCAAGTTTAGTTATTTAGACGCTCTTTGGCAGCGCAGGACTGACCCATTTCAGCGAATGAACTGTGTGTGAGTGTGTGTATGGCGAATAGATGCGCTGTACAACATCGCGAACGATGAACGCCGGTTCGACGCTCTTTATTTTATCATTATGCTGTTTCGGTTTTATTCAGTCCAGATCGCCGGCGCTGTCCTGTCCCAGCGGGCAGTTCTTACTAAAAAATCAGTGCGTTTTGTGTCATCCCACCTGCACGGAGTGTAAGGGCCATGAGCTATTCGAGTGCACCGCTTGCGGTTTAGGTAAGTGATAGTTCACTATTATATTCAGCAGTTTAACACTGAAGTATCTATTGGACCAAACAGGTGCCTCCATTTGGGACAATTCTTATCTCCGCTGCCAGTGCGCATGCGCAGTAGAACAACCCTTTTAATAACGAGGTGATGTTTTCAGAACTTTACCACAACTTTTGGCATTTGAACTAAGTTATAGGAGTAAAAACTTAAGATTTGGAGCTGGAAGACTTGTCGTTAGCAATGCTGCGAATAAACAGGGACACTAGCAACTCGATATTTAATAATAAATGTAAGTCAAAATACATCTTAAAGCGTTTTTGCGTTGTTTTGGCCATTGGGTGGTACGATTCTGTGGCAGTATTGTGCAGGTTCACAAAGGGGTATTTCCAAGAGACAATTGGGAAGGCAACCTCCCAGTCCTCCGTGCACAGCTGCTGCGGTGAAACAATGAAGCCGCTCTCCCTATTTATCAACCTGACAAAGACTGCTTTACCTCAAAAGAGAGTTTGTTTAGTGACCTCAAACATGAAAGTGTCTTGCGCACATTTAATTGCAGGAAGAGTTGAAATTAAGGTCCACTCCGTAAATGAATCCATTGTGAGTTTGAGCTGTAATTGACGACACTGAGGAAGTTTAGACTTAACAGTATACTTACTGAAACAGTAGACTTAACAGTAGACTTTAGACTGCCAAACATGGGAGTGTTAAACGGTGAGACCACTTCCTTTCCAGCATTTGTGAAAGCTGATAATGTTTCTGTTCGGACATAGCTAAAAATACCTCAAGTTATTCAGCTACTGGCATTTTCTTTGGCGTCAGTCCCAGAAATCCATTTCGGATAGTAACGCATTCTGTGACCTAAAGTTAGTTACGTATAGGCTACTTCTATTGCTAACAAAAATATGTTTTAAGAACGTTTTACTAACGTTTCCATCCCATTTAGGTATTAGAACGGTATTTCTTAACGTTGTCTCTATGTTATTCTTGGTAGAGAAAACAGTAAGGAAACGTTTCAGTTTTGCAAACATTATGGGAACATTACTTTTGAATGGTTTCTGAATGTTCTCAAACAAATAGTAGGCTAACATTTAAATGTCCAACTAAAATATTTCAGAAAAAGCGCTCAGTGAATAATGCATATGCCTAAATAATATTTTGAGAACACTATTAAAGACCAGACAACTTCGAACAAATGTTCTTTTAAGGTTGCTTGAACATTTGTTCGGAACTTTAAAAGAACCTTTCCAAACTTTGAAAGATATTAGCCAAATAGTTTAGGTATTTTTGTCATACATCATCAGAGTCTCATAGCTTCCCCCCTTAACAGTTGATGGTAGCCATTTAATTCATAGTATGACAATATATGGAAGTCAATGGCTACCGGCGACAACTGTTTGTTTACCAAAATATCATCCTGTGTGTTCAACAAAAGAAAGAAACTCATAAAGGTTTGGAACAAGTGGAGTGTAAGTAAATGTTAACAGATTATTATTTTTTTTTTTTTGGTGAACTGTCCCTTTAAAGCTGCGACCGTCAAGTGCAGGAAGTTTTCCATACTTTGTTTCATCAGATAAATCAGTGCATCATTTGGGTATTTGAAGAGCACTTCCTAATGTTGGAATTTTTCAGTGTGAACACATTACTAGCACTATTTTTACTACAAAATGCTGTGGAAAAGTGTACAAGTGCGCATATTGGGACATGTTTATCTGTATGCTTTTGTTATGGCATTTATTTTTCAGTGGTTCCAATGGCAAATAATTCTGGGTAGTTAAAGGGTCAGTTCAACCAGAAATGTAAATCTTTTCCATGAAAAAGCTCCAAAGTAACAAAGCATTAGTGTTAAGTGTTCCATGTGATTATTCCAAGTCTTCGGAACAGATCGTAATTTAAGTCATTATATTTGCCATCCATTGTTGCTTATGAATAACAGCATATGGGTTTGGAATGACATGAGGCTGATTAAATAAATAATAACAGAATTATAATTTTTGGCTGAACTAGTACAGGATGAATAAGAAAACACTGGTCTTTAGCAAACCAAGCCGCTCTTTTGAATTCTGTTTAGTAGGCGTTCATGGTTGCCATCCCTCCTTTTCAACCATCTTAAAGAAGAACGCTGTAAATCTTAATCTCTCTCCACAGCCCGAGGGGGTTGAAGGGGGAGGCCTTGCATCCACCCGTGTGTGACAACTATAACATTGCCAAAAGTGCCCGTTCACTCTCCATAGTCCTTGTTTATGTGTCTGGGCAAAATCTGTCAGCCAGATCCCTGCTACTGTTTCTATTTAAAGAAGAGTTCATGATAGACACAAGCAGATGTTGATATCCGAGTTTCAGTTTTAGTGATTGTTTGCAGAAAGAGTAAGCATTTAATGACGCTTCTAATCTTTCAATGCATTTATTTAACAAAACTTGCTAAGAATATGTCCTGGTTTTATTTCATGTCAAACATAATATTTTCCCCAAGTTGTCATTGCCCTAATTTGGGGTTTGAGAAGTTTAGAGTCAATAACATATATGTCTGTGTGCGTGTGTGTGTGTGTGTGTGTGTGTGTGTGTGTGTGTGTTTCTTTTTTATGTTTTTGAAAAAAGTCATTTACTGTATGTTTAAAATGGCAGCATTTATTTGACCTAAAATATGGTAAAAACAGTCATTTTGTGAAATATATGAAATATTATTACAATTTACATATATTAAATAATGTATTAAAATGCAATTTATTCCTGTGATGCAAAGCTGTATTTTGTAGTGTCACATGATGCTTCAGAAATCATTCTAATATGCTGATCTGCTGCTGAAGAAACATATATCATTATTTTACCAGTGTTGAAAATAGTTGTGCTGCTTAATATTTTTTGTAGAAACTTGGCTATTAAACTTGAAACTTGATATTTTATTTTCTGCTCATGATCGTTTGATAAATAAAAAGTACAAAAGAACAGCAGTTATTTGAAATGTTAATAAAAAGAAAAGAAAATGGTTGGTAACAGTGTAAAAGTACTAGGTGCCCATGCTAAAGAAAGTTATTAATTTCTTAAATTATATATATATATATATATATATATATATATATATATATTTGCAATGTTTTTAAACAACAAAGTATTTATACATCACAGTAATGATTTGTTGTACTGCAACAACAATAATTGCAAAAACAGAATTACAGTTTTTTTAATTGTTTATTCATTATTACCTGCTTGGAAACTATGCAGTGATTTATTGAGAGGATGCCAGTGATCCATATAACCAGAAGTTTACAAAGTTCATACAAATTCCTCGCAAACTGGACACATACTCTCTCTCTCACACACACACACACACACACACACACACACACACACACACACACACACACACACACACACACACACACACACACACACACACACACACACACACACACAGGTTTTGTGAATTGTGGGGACTTTCCATAGACTTCTGTTGTTTTTATACTGTACAAACTGTATTTTCTATTGCCCTACACCAACCCTACACCTAAACCTACCCCTTACAGGAAACTGTGTGCATTTTTACTGTATAAAAAAACTAATTCTGTATGACTTATAAAAGCCTTTTGAAATATAGGGGCACTGAGAATGTCCTCATAAATCACCTTTTCCTTGTAATACCTGTCATACCCATGTCATTATACAAATTTGTGTCCTCATATGTCACAAAAACGTGTGAACACACACACACTTCTAAGCAATTCAAATTCAAACATGAATCTATTCTCTGATCAGTGTACCTTGATCATTATTCAAATAAAGGTTATTTGAATAACGAGTCCCATGTTAAATGTATTGTGTGTGTGATTTCAGATGAGGAGGGGAAGGAGCGTTTCCTATACCAGGGCCACTGCAGGCTACACTGCCCACGAGAGTTTTATCCAGACCGAGAGCAGTACACCTGTCTTCCATGCATGCCTAACTGTGAGATCTGTGCTGACGCCAACATTTGTGCTAAGTGCAGAGAAGGCTACAATCTTCAGAGTGGCATCTGTCTGACAGTCTTGTGTGGAGTTGGTGAGTCTGTCTTTCTATAAAATATATTGACAGGCCAGTTTAGATGACAGAATAGAGCACTGGTCTATTTTTGTAGGCCATCCTGAAGTTAACATCAGCCTGGTTCTCTCGACAAAAATGTAACTGGATTTTTCCATTACCTTTTGGATTTTGTGAAACAAACTCGTTTTGTTCATAATGATAACCTTCACAAATGAACACAGATTTTCTGAATTTTGAAGCCTAAATACAATCACCAGAAGTAAAAAAGGACATAACTTCATCAAGGTTGCATAACTTCAACATATCTGCCTTTAAGCTTCCAACAACTATTTCAGTCTCTTTCAATCAGTCAGTCAATCAATCAATCAATCAATCAATCAATCAATCAATCAATCAATCAATCAATCAATCAATAAAATAATAAATCAATTCCTGAAAGTTTGAGTTTCAAGGTTTTGGCCTACAAAAATGTGTTATCCCTACAACACTTTATGCATGTAACTACACAATAGAGCGGCCCATGTTTACAAGACGCAATTTTATAGCATAGTATTATGAATCAAAATGTACTTACTATTCTTGTACACACTCAAAACTATCTACTTTGTCTTCACTTCAAGAGTACATAGTTTAAAGTCATATATAATAAATTAATTGAGAGACAGCACAAGTGCACACTATAAAAAATAAAGGTGTTTCACGATGCCATAGAAGAACCTTTTTTGTCTAAATGGTTTCATAAAGAACCTTTAACATCTGAAGAACCTTTCTGTTTCACAAAGGTTCTTTGTGGCGAAAGAATGAATATGTCAATGTTATTAAAGGCCATTTTCACAAAAGAAATCAGAAATCTCCACTTTAGTAGCATTTACATATAACAACTGATCCAACGTTTGGTCCTGTATATATATATATAAATATTACATTTTGACTGAGTTGTTTGTCTACATATATCTTTTTTCTGGCTGTTGACAGTGTTTCTGTTTTATGGACTGATACCCAGACACATGTGTTACTCACAGACATCTGCTTGAATCACAGGTCAGGTTCAGGACCCGGATACGCAAGAATGTATAGACTGTGGTATTGGCTGTAAAACATGTTCCACAGGTAACTAACACACACATTTACATTTTATTTTAACAGTGCAATTCATGAATTTAATATTATGACTGATTATTCATTAATACTCATTAATACTCTCTAATACTGTTGTGTGTCCACAACAGATGATCCAGAGGTTTGTCACAGCTGCACAGATGGCTACTTCTTGTAAGTTTCTATTGTATTTAAGAAATCTGTCTATTCCTGCTGCTATAATATTTAATTTGAAATGAAAATGTGCTGAAAATGTACTCACTCTCCGGCTATCTAAGATTTAAATGAGTTTGTTTCTTCATCAGAACAGATTTGGAGAAATTTAGCATTACATCACTTGCTCACCAATGGATCCTCTGCAGTGAATGGGTGCCGTCAGAGTGAGAGTCCAAACAGCTGATAAAACCACTGGAGAAAGCTAAATTATGAACAGAGGACTCATATTTTAGCAGGAAGCAATGTTTTGAAGCTAAAAACTTCTTAATAATGGATTAATTTCTTACAAACATGCAACTTTTCACTTCACAAGTCATTAACTGATGGACTGGAGTGGTGTGGATTACTTGTGGATTACTGTGATGTTTTTATCAGCTGTTTCGACTCTCATTCTGACGGCACTCATTCACTGCAGAGGATCCATTGGTGTGCAAGTGATGTAATACTACATTTCTCTGAATCTGTTCAGATGAAGAAACAAACTCATTTACATCTTGGATAGCCGGAGAGTGAATACATTTTCAGCACATATTGATTTAAAATTAAAATGAGGAAATTTTCAGCAAATTTTAATTTTTAGCTGAACTACGCCTTTAAGCTGTGTTGAGGTCTTTTGGAGCGTATTGCAGAGATGCTATGAAGAGAACAGAGGTTTGATTGTGTGTTGCGGCCTCCAGCTATTGTGTGCATCAGATTTCACTTTCAGTTAACGGCCGGTTACCTGAGATCCACGCTACTCGACATAGAGGCACCTCTTATGAGTTTTTCCCTTCTTCTTTCTCTCTCTCCTCACTAATTTGAGCCCATCTCCTTCCTCGCTCGGTTGAAACCTTCTTTGCTCAGAGGGTTGGAGTGTCTTGTACGAGAGTCCTGACTAATGAATGTCCACTCAGAGAGGAAAAGAGCAATGTTAATCCCCCCCGAACATTCCTCATGCTTTCATTGTGCTTATGCCGTTGCCATGGCTGCTGTTGTCTGCTGTCTCGCTCAAACATCTTGCTTAAGTCTTGAGTTCCAAAGGGAGGCACCTCTGTGTCTCAGACGGAGCACTTGATCAGCCATGCTTATCAACTGCTTAACAAGGTATTGGTTTAACATAGTGCAAACACGTTGTTTTATTCCATTTATTTTTACGTTACGACTTATCTTGATTTTCTGTTATGATTTCAATACCTGCAAAAGTTTGAAGACATCTACTTATCCTTCTTACTTATATTGCTACTATTTTCCACATTTTAGAATAATAATAAAGCCATCAAAACTATGAAATGACAAATAAACAATATGTCCAAAAACTCAAGTCAAAATGTTTCTATTCATCTCAAAATCTATCATAAATAAAAATAAAGTTCAAATCATTTAAATTTTAGTTTCGTAGAGAAATTCATGCATAAATGCTACTAATGTCAAGAGTTTATGCATATGCCTGTACAATATATAAAGATATTTTATTTAAAATCTTCAGAAATATAAATTAAGTAATAGTAAAAGTCAAATGTGAAAAATGACTAATAGTGTATTAATTGCTTTTAGAAGATTTATTTTAAGGGCATTTTGCTTTATTATAAGGCTGATATTTATAATAATATGATATTGTAATTATTGGAAAAATGACTTTCTTTGAATATATATATGCTACTGTTCTACAGTTTTGGGGTTAGAAAGTTTTTTATGGCTTTGAAAGAACTCACAAATGTATTTTTTACATATAAATGTATTCTTTAAACATTTATATAAATAAAACTGTAATATTGCAAATTATTAACAAAATTATTAAGATAACAGAAATCAGAATCATTCAGAAATCATTCTAATATGCTGATTTGCATATATATATATATATATATATACAGTGCTCAGCGTAAATGAGTACACCCCCTTTGAAAAGTAACATTTTAAACAATATTTCAATGAACACAAAAACCATTTCCAAATTTTTGACAAGACTAAGTTTAATATAACATCTGTTTAACTTATAACATGAAAGTAAGGTTAATAATATAACTTAGATTACAAATTTTCAGTTTTATTCAAATTAGGGTGATGCAAAAATGAGTACACCCCGCAACAAAAACTACTAAATCTAGTACTTTGTATGGCCTCCATGATTTTTAATGACAGCACCAAGTCTTCTAGGCATGGAATGAACAAGTTGGCGACATTTTGCCAGATCTATCTTTTTCCATTCTTCAAGAATGACCTCTTTTAGAGATTGGATGCTGGATGGAGAGTTATGTTCAACTTGTCTCTTCAGAATTCTCCATAGGTGTTCGATTGGGTTCAGATCAGGAGACATACTTGGCCACTGAATCACTTTCACCCTGTTCTTCTTCAGAAATCCAACAGTGGCCTTAGATGTGTGTTTAGGATCATTGTCATGTTGGAAAAGTGCACGATGACCAAGGGCACGGAGTGATGGTAGCATCTTCTCTTTCAGTATAGAGCAGTACATTTGTGAATTCATGATGCCATCAATGAAATGCAGCTCCCCGACACCAGCAGTACTCATGCAGCCCCACATAAGGACACTGCCACCACCATGTTTCACTGTAGGCTCCATGCATTTTCTTTGTATTCCTCACCTTTGTGACGCCATACAGTTTTGAAGCCATCAGTTCCAAAAACATTTATCTTGGTCTCATCACTCCAGAGTATAGAGTCCCAGTAGTCTTCATCTTTGTCAGCATGGGCCTAGGTGGGCTTTTTTGTGCCTGGGCTTTAGAAGAGGCTTCTTTCGTGATGGCACCCATGCATGCCATTCCTCTGCAGTGTACGCCGTATTGTGTCATGGGAAATAGTCACCCCAGTTTGGCTTTCTACTTCTTTAGATAACTGCAGTGAACTTGCATGTCGATTTTCTTCAACCCTTCTCATCAGAAGACGCTCCTGACGAGGTGTTAACTTCCGTGGACGACCTGGACGTCTCTATGAGATGGTTGCAGTTCCATCTTTTTTAAATGTTTGTACCACTTTTGCTACAGTATTCTGACTGATAAGTAAAGCTTTGCTGATCTTCTTGTAGCCTTCACCTTTCTTGTGTAAAGAAATTATTTTCTTTCTCTTCCATGTGGTGCCATTGCTGACAGCATGAAATGGGAAGGGGTTTTCTTTAAGTAACACCCTTTTATAGTCAACTGTCACCTGTGTAATGAATAATTAGACTCACCTGTGGTTGAATTCTTGTTAAATTAGACATTTGTTGTCTAAAATTTAGCTTTGTTCCAGAGACTTTCAGTGGGGTGCACTTTTTGCATCACCCTAATTTGAGTAAAACTGAAAAAAATTTTTTATCTAAAAGTTATATTATTAACCTTACTTTCATGTTATAAGTTAAACAGATGTTATATAAAACTTAGTCTTGTCAACATTTTGGAAAATGTTTTTGTGTTCATTGAGATATTGTTTAAAATGTTACTTTTCAAAGGGGGTGTACTCATTTACACTGAGCACTGTAAGTTAATTAGCCATTAGTGATTAGTTAGAGTTTCATGCCTAAACTATGTATTTGTGGATATTTTAGTACATAAAATTAAGCTAAATGAAAATGTATCCTTGGCAACTCAGCAACTTTTTCATATTTTATATAAATTAACATTAATTTAATTTAAAGTAAAAACATTTATTTACAGTTATAGTCTTAGTAACCTAACTCTACAATAGGTTTAACAATAAACAGTTTATACAAATAAAAAAGGATTGGCAATGGTCCTGGTTCTACCATCTCAGTAAAGTACGCAGGATTTCGGTGGTCTTCTGCATTCTCCACAACCGCACACAACTGTGCTGCAAGATTGCACAAAGCCATGTTTTCGACATTATCTTCTTGCATAATTCTTCTAGTGAACACAGAAAAGGCTCGAACAGCTTCAGAGTTCTGTAATGACTCATCTGTTCATGTTTATTCTAGAAAACAGCCCTCAAGGGATATGTTGAAGTCCTGCTTAAACCAAAGCAATCAGTGTTTAGCTTCAATATGTGACAAGTCTATTGTTTGTTATCTCTGTGTGTAGATACAGACAGCAGTGTCGTCAGCACTGTCCCCAGAGGACCTATGAGGACCGCGGTAGAGGACTGTGCATCAGCTGCCCGGAGCCGTGTGTGGACTGCTGGAGCGATAGCCTGTGTCTCACTTGCCAGTCCGGATACTTCCTGAACAGTGCGTACGCTACTTCCTCTGAACGCCTCGCTAAAGTTCACACTCATTTTCCTGTCTGTCATAGAAATGGCCAATATATTATTTATATTTAATTATAGAATATTAAATGTTATATACTTCGAATATTATGTTTAAAGGTGTAACACTCACGTTACAATACATAACTGCAAACAAACAAACAAGTAAATAAGTAGTTTCCCTTGCCATTGGTTGACCAAACGGATTGCCTTTCTTGGCAGGGGAAAAAGAATTGCGAGAAAAATTGTTCGAATTCTGAGAGAAATTCTCACATTTTTTTGTCTATATCTTGCAAGTCAAACAAAGACAAAATTGTGATATATATAAACTCTGAAAAAGTCTGAATTGTGAAAGAAAGTCACAATTGCCATTATAAATGTATTTATTTACCTTTTAAATGACTTCCATACTTTTAACTTAAATCAGGGTAAATTGATTAAATTATTGTCCATTTATTTACTGAAAGATTACAAAATGTATTTAAAAATGTATATATGTCTTCATAATTTAATTTAGTTAGTAATTATGTAAATAAGGAAAAAAAGGTTGGAAACGCCTAATAGAGCATTGCATGTACTTCACAGAAAGGATATTGTGCACAGCAGCACTTTTCCCCTCACTAATTTGAATGGGAAATAGAAATGGGATGCAAATATAGTCAATGCAAAATCTGCGCAGGTTAGTGCTGTGATTCTGAATCTGAGAGGATCATTCATGCAAATTAATGTTCAAGTTTTGGGGATTATACATACTTATTCCTGCATATTACTGTTAATATACAATGAAATATCACAACTGTTTTATCATCTGTGAACTGCTACTGTTCAAACATTTTAATGTTTTTTAAAGTCTCTCTTATGCTCATTATTATTTTACGATGTAAATCATAAGACTACAATTCTTTTTGCCTGAAAAAGATGGCACCTGTGTGAAGGAGTGTCCAGCAGACACATTTAAAGACTCCAGATGGTGGCGCTGTCAGGCCTGTCACAGCTCCTGTCTGACCTGCCACGGCCCTGGAGTGAGAGACTGTGACCGATGCAGTGGCTGGAGCCGCCCAGTTTACGGGAAGTGCCCGGTGATCAACTGCCCGGAAGGCCAATATGTTGATGGTGAGAAAGAGCTCCTGCCATTTAACATGCGGAAAAAAAGGATAAGTCCACCCTCTGTTGCACTTGCTGTTAGTCTTAGATTGCTGATGTATGTTATAGTTGGTGTAATACTGTGCTCTGCTGGACATCTGGTAGTATTACACTTACTACCAGACTTACTACTTTAGCAGGCAATTAAAAAAAAAATTACGCTTAAAATTTAGACTAGTTTTTGGGGACTGTAAACATTTTACTTAATATATTAATTGAATATATTTTAGCATTCTAAAATGATCTAATATAAGTCATAAGTCATTAATAGTATTTCCTTAGAAGTAAGAGCTAACAGTTATAATAACCATGTGTTTTTTTAAGGGGAAAGTCACACTTGCCGTTACTGTGATAGATCCTGCTTGACATGTTACGGTCCCAAGGCTCAGAATTGCATCACATGTGCTACCGGTAACGTATAGGTTAGCGTTACATTCCCTGCCACCTGATAAACAGATGGCCAAAGTTCCCTTTTAATTAAACCCTGCTTCAAAAGCACTAAGCACTTAATGACTAAATAAGACATTTGCCTACTTAATAGGTTCTTCGCACCTCTGTTTGCTTTCTCAACAGGATACATGTTGGAGCAGGAGGTCGTGTGTGTAGACCGCTGTCCTCTGGGTTTCTATGCGAACAGCTCCAGTCTTCTGTGTGAGAGGTGTTCTGCTAACTGTGAGGCCTGTGAGAGCAGAGACGAGTGTGTGAGCTGTAAGACGGACTCTTACCAGCTCTATCTGTTCCAGGGCAGCTGCTGGTCAGAGTGTCCAGAGTGAGTCACTATGGCTGGAACTTCCGAAACGTGCAGGGGCCCAAGAAAGATTTGGATAGTTATAATATAATATAATCAAATATTTATATTCTATGGATCCTAAATATTGAAGTGGTTTTAGATTTGACTTTGAAGCCTTTAATATTGTTGAAATATTTACTATGCACACTACAAAGTGTAGTCCATAACTGATTCCAGATTACATGACAAAAATTGTAGTTAGTAAAATAAGCCATTACATTATACATTTTAGATAATATAATTAAACTACTTTTGGATTACTTTTAGATTACTTTTGACCTAACTTGTTCATAACATTGATTTAAATATAATAACCAAATTGCTATAACAATCTAAAGAGAAAGAAATTATATTCCATTAGTTATTATTAACAACATGATGTGCATTAAACATTACATTACATCAAGGTTTCCCAAACTGAGGTTCGTAATTATATATAGAGTTAAGAAAACCTATCAATTCAGCATACGTTGTTTTTAGTCCTGGCATTCATGTGAATATGTTAATGAATGCAAGGAGGAAACAAAATTGTATGTCTTGGGTTTCTTGCAGAGGTTATTTTGAGACTGCGCTGGGGACATGCGAACCCTGCGATGAACTCTGTTTGACCTGTGACGGCACAAGCACGCAGTGTCTTTCATGTCGAGAAGGCCTTCATCTGGCCAACGGGCAGTGCAGACAAAACTGCAGCCCCATGAGCTACGTGGCAGAAGATGGCACATGCAGACGCTGTTCTCCTCACTGTGATGTGTGCATAGATTTTTCCACCTGTACAAGTGAGTGATCATTACAACTGAGATCATTTAAACAAGTAGTAGCAGATACATCCAAAAGAGCACTGAAATCCCATCAGTGACCCTTTAATGAAATTATATTGAACTCATCTTCCCTCTTATTATCTTGTGTACTTTCTATTAATGTGGAATTATATGTACAGATCAGTTAGAACACATTTGGATTGATTTTGAATTTAAGGGGAAATTAGATTACATTGAATTTGTAATCTATTAACGTTGTGTAACTATTTAATTTCAGGGTGCAGTTTTCTCTATTTGCTCTTGAATGGAGCATGCAAGGCCGTCTGTCCGAAGGGCTACTTTGAAGACTTGGATCAGGGCGTCTGTGTGAGCTGCCATCCCACCTGTGCCACCTGCTCTGGTCCTCTCTCTGATGATTGCGAGACGTGTTCTGCCCTCAACCCAAAACTCTATGAGGGCATGTGCTTGGAAGAGTGCCCAGCAGGAACTTATTACCAGACCTCTGATAAGGAATGCCAAGGTGAAGTATTAACTGTAGTTATACTACTAACACACAAAACCAGTATAATCCTGGTTAGTGTGAATTCTACCTTAAGCTCTTAAGAATGCTTCAGTTTTATGTATAATCTAGGGTATGCGCATAGTGTGTGGCATGTCAATCTTGTAATCAGAATAGTATGCACGTAGCCCAATTTTCCTAATCATGCATACTTTGCACCAAAGGTTTTCCTGGGGGGCGCCAATACCCATTGCAGAGGGACATATCTCAATTCAGAAGTGTACACTCGAGCTCACAAATCACTGGAGGGGATAATTTAACTCTCCAAGCTAATCAGGCGCCCGATACAAATCCTCAAAGGTTACAGTGATGGAATATTTGAAGAGACTGAGTTTGAGAAAACTAAATTATATTAATATAAATATACATGTAAATATTTTACAAATATATACTCTATGTGTGTGTATTTATATATACAAAATACAAAATATACAAGGATTGAAATTAACTTTTCACTCACCAGCCAATTTCGAAATTGACCAAAAAAAAGGACACTTTGCTCATAACTTCCGGAGAGAAATAGCGCAGACACTGGATGAAAGTTGGACATAACAAATATGAAACTTTCTAGTGCCCATGCACACTTTATTGCAAACTTTCAAATGGAGTATACTTCAGAAGGCTGTGTGCTCGGTTGTACATGTACAATAATAGTTTGTGTCAAAACTGAAGTATACTGGTTATTTGATTATTTATTTGCAATAACTAAACACAGTTAGATAATTGTGATAATTGATATGTCCCATATTTGGCTCCATAGAGTGTCACCAGACCTGTGCACGCTGTGAGGGTCCAGAACCCACCCAGTGTCTGCAGTGTGAAAAGGGTCTGGTATTGGATCCCAACACCATGATGTGTGGAGTTACCGGGGATTCGGACTGCCCACCGAGAACGTTCCTCCAAAACAACCAGTTCACTTGCCAAGCATGTCATCGACTCTGCCAGTCCTGCGAAGGGCCAGGCTCATCTGACTGCCAGACCTGCACTCTTGCCAACTACCTCCACAGTAATGACCTGAACTTACATCATTGCATTTCTTTTGAATACTTCTACTGTTAAGAAAATAGTGACATTGATTGTGATGTTTTTAATATTGATTTAAAATGTTCATCAGTTGTGGTTTGGCTTTTAATCTTGGGTCTAAAGTATAGTAGAAAGGAAAACATGGTATTTTGTTATAGAGGTTGTACAAGTAACTGGTTTAATGGGAGCCTGTTTGTGTTCCAGATGGTTCGTGCGTGAGCAAATGTCCCGTAGGAACTTACAGTGCCCATGAGGAGGCTGATGGTGTAGAGCTGGGTTTCTGTATGCCCTGTGATCATGTGTGTGCCACCTGTACCGGGGCATCTCCCAGAGACTGTCTGAGCTGTGCACCAGGCTACCTTCATCTGCTCTCTCATCTCTGCGTTAGCCACTGTCCCACAGGGTAAGATCCTCTTATACACACACACACATTTTATCCAGCCTCTAGTAATTAAGAGCTTAGTTAATGGAAAAGCACCAGCAAAACATTGATTGATTAAAACTTAAAGTAGTTAAAGACCTGAGCTACTTTGACAAGGGTCAAATAGTTATGGCCAGATGAAACGGTAAGGATTGTGGGATTGTGGGACCTACCAACAGTGGTCCAAGGTGCGACAAAACCTAATCTGGCTACAGGGTGTTGAGCAGCCAAAGCTACAATGGGCATGTGAGTATCAGAAGTGCACCTTGGAGGTGGGGAAGAAGGTCTCCTGATCCAATGATTCCCATTTTCATTTATATCAAGTGGACAGCTGTGCATATATGCACAGTTTATACCTGGGGAACTAATGGCAACAGCATGAACTTTGGAAAGACGTCAACTGGTGGAAGGAGTGTGAGGCTCTTTACAACATTCTGCTGGGAAACCTTGGGTTTGGCCATACATGTAGACGTCAATTTGATATGTGCCACCTACCTAACCATTGTATATCCCTTCATGGATATTATATTTTTATGAGAGGAGTGTCCTCTTTCAGAAGGATTGTGTGCCCTGCCACAGTGCATAGGATCAGGAATCAATTGAGAAACATGATATTCAAAGTGTTGCCTTGGCCTTCAAATTCCCTAGATCTCAATCCAATTGACCAATTGATCGTAAAATGTAAATAACTTTTGTGGTGATGGATTTTTTCACATTGAAGGGAGAGGGAGGTCACTTCGGGGAGGTCTCTCTCATTTTGGCGATCTGCTCACTAATTGAATGGAATGTCCAGGTGCTCCCGATGGCCAGGCGATCGTGGGCCGTCCACACCTCTGGGCCCTATGCACGGGTGACAGAGTGGAAAAAATCAGACAGGAGAGTAGATTAACTTTGGTGGACTTAAACTTGAAAAATTGTGTGTTCCGCGGTTGAAATAAAACACTTTCTGATGTTTATTCATGTTCAGAAACAAAAATAAAAAGTAGGGCTGCAGCGATTTGTCGAGCCTCGCCCATTGCGCGAGCCTGCAGTTACCCCTACTTAAGAATGTTTTAGACAAATAAGAATCTAGAGCAGAAGGTGAAGGCTAGAATGGCAAAATCACTTCACTTCATAGAGCGTTCATAGAGCATTCTATTATTATACGACTGTCAGAACCGAATTTATCTTTGTTATTATTTTCCTTTCTCTTTCTTGTTATTATTGTTTTATTTTTGTAATGTATTAATTATGAGAAAATGTTTGAATAAAATATTTAAATATTGATACCAGAAGTTACTGTTATTATTTATTGATAGTTTAACTAAAGAATTAATCAACTGATAAGAAAATTATAAATAGATTAATTGAAAAATAATCAATAGATTAGTCGACAATAAAAATAATCGTTAACTGCAGCCCTAATGAAAAGACGATCGGTTCACGTGTTTGAACTGAGGCAATACAATGATCTGTCACGAAACATTGAAGAGCCACAAAACTGTATTTATTGTTAGAGTTTCTTTAATAATTACTCAATTTAAAAGCTGAGAGTCCTGAGACCTTGTTTCATATCAGAAGTAACCTGCTATGTCCTGTCTATCAGTGTGTTGTCAGTTTCCTCTTTGCTCTGAAATGTATTTTTCACTGCGGAAGAACATGATGTATACAGTGAGAGTGTCATTGTTTGTCGGTCATGGCAACAGTAACTAAGGTTGGGCAGGTTTTGTGAACGGTCAATTGAGTATCTATGGGATGTGCTAAACCTACAGTCCTTATCCATGGTGGCTTCACCTTATAACTTATTGATTGCCTGGGTAAACAAGAACTGATAAAATGTAAATGTGTAGCTTGAAAGCAAAGTTATCTGACTAATACATGACAAAAGGATTTGTGTTCACTTTATCAGAGCCGTGCCCTAGCATGGTGTGTCTATCTCATTTCCCAGTAATTTACAGCCTTCTTTTCACTGTTTGTATAAAATAAGACATGCATTTTTTTCACTTGATGTGCGTTCCTCAGGTACTACAGCACAGGGGAGCGTTGTGAGAAGTGTGACCGTTCCTGTGAGCAGTGCTCGGGCCCTGGGCCAGACGCCTGCAGGGTGTGCACACCTCCTCTGCTGGACCTGCAGGGCACCAGGCAGTGTGTGGATCAATGTCCGCAACGCTTTTATGAGAGCGAGCACAGCTGCAGACAGTGCCACACCAGCTGCAAATCATGCACAGGTATTTCTGTTATAAAATAGTTTTCACATTTTATGAGCTTCCGTAACACCAACATATATTAATTTGTATCATTATATGGCCTCCCTTGTTTGATCTTGAAATGTTATAGTGACCAGTCAGCAAACAGAACCAGATCCATCTGTCTGCAATACAAATTCATTGTGCTAAAATGCATGCTAAATAAACAGCTATGAAATAAAATCTCTTGACTTATCCACCAACGAGGTATATAATAAATCTCTAAGGAAGTTGCTTGGCTTACACAGAATTCCTGGAAGAACAAAACTTGAAGTCTAGTAGTTAGTAGGTACTGTGCCACTAGTGTTAATTCAATTCAATCTAAAAGGAATATTCTGTGCTCACTACAAATAAAGGTCAATCAGAAATAGCCCAATGTTCACTACAACAACAATAATTTTTCAACAATCCTTTTATTTAAAAAGCAAACCGTTGTTATTACATTAAGGAACTTATGGAAGTAAAGGCCAATCTATATACGTTAAACTTTTCAATCTTTTTGGCAGATTTTGGTTTGCCCATGTACTGTGACATGAAGATTTGTCTTTATCGGAATTACTAAACTAGCCAAACCAATTTAGAAAAGAGTGAGCACATAAATTAATAATCTTTCTTAATATGACTTAATACATTTTACTCTTTAGTATAGAGACCAATTCTCACTATTAACTAGTTGCTTATTAGCATGCTTATAAACATTTTGGCTGTTTATTAGTACTTATAAAGCACATATTCTGCATGAATGAATGATGTGTTTATATAGCGCTTTATTGTGTATTGCTGTACACCCAAAGCACTTTACAATCATGTGGGGGGTCTCTCCTCAACCTCTTGTTAACAGCAGGAATTGGAGTAAAGTTGGAATTGGATAAAGTGTGATCAAAATGATGTTTTTCAAGTAACAAGGGATTTCAAGGATTCAAACTTGTTTACTCATTGGACAAGAATGATCAATTGTGATACTATGGTGACTTAAATATTTATTAGTGAATTAGAGATTGAATGTAGTAAAATTCTGACCTCAAAGTAACTCCATATTACCATCTCTTTAAACGAAACAGTTGGTGCCTCACCCTTTCTCTTCTGAGGGATTCTGTGTTGTTTGCAGATAACACTCCTCAGGGCTGTGTGACGTGTGACTGGGGCAGCGTCCTGCAGGATGGGGTGTGTTACCCTCGCTGTGAAGAGAGCCGATATTACTCGCAGAGTGTAAGTGCTGATGACAGTGTGTGTGTGGAAGTTTATGCCTTCATTTGTAGTAGCATCTGATCAATTAATGCTATTTTTGTCAAAAGATGAAAACCATTAACAATATCAATACTTTCATAAAAAAGTTAATTCAGTAGTGTAGCTAAAAGATATGTATAACAAGATCTTTTATTTTTCAATGGTGTTAGGGAGTTTGTGAACCCTGTGACGAGTCCTGTAAACATTGTTCTGGTGCCGGGCCCCAGAGCTGTCTCATCTGTCACCCAAGTTTCGCCCTTCATGCCCCTAACAGTCAGTGCTTGCCCTGCTGCCGGTCTGGGGAGAAGAACGAGAAGTGTTGTCTTTGTGATTCAGGCTCAGGTACTTTTTATTTTAAGTCTGGGTTTTTACATTGGGAGACATATTATCGGTAGTTCACACAAAAAAATTTAATTTGCAGAAAATATACATGATCTCAGGCCATCCAAGATGTAGGTGAGTTTGTTTTTTCATCAGAACAGATTTGGATAAATGTAGCATTACATCAATTGCTCACCTATGATCCTTGCAGTGAATGAGTGCCGTCAGATTGAGAGTCCAAACAGCTGATAAAACACATCACAATAATCCAAAACTAGTCCACACGACTCCAATCCATCAGTTAACACCTTGTGAAGCAAAATGCTGCATAATTGTAATAAGCAATTCCATGAAGACATTTTAAATGTCAAACTGTTGGAGGGAGATATTCAAAGATCAAAGATCACAGTTTACTAGCAAAGCAAAGCAGTTCTAAGCAAATATGTGGGTGGATATTTGACACAGATTTTTACTTTAATTGATGGACTAGAGTTATGAGGATTTACTTATGTTTTAGTAAATGTTGAAATTAACATTAAGATTAGCAAATGCTTTAAAAGTAGTTTCCATATTTAATTCATGTTAAATAATATAGTTAACTATGTAGTTAAAGGTTGTTTAAGTGATTTCTGTTAGCCAATGTTTGAAATCACCCAAACAAACACGCCCCTACCCCAAAAGTGTCTCGTCCCTATTTTGATAGTTTCACCCCACACATAAGTATGCATCCCAGGCAACGTTGAGTTCAGTGAAACAAAGCAAAATCAATATAACTCACCTATTGAGAATAAACAAAGCAACCTCGACATCAGATCTCAGGCCTTCCCACTCCTTGAGTTCTCTCCAGAGCTGGAAAGCTGTTCCAATATTTACATGGGGTATTACTTCTTGCTTTATCATAACACCGTATCTATACCGGACACAAGCGTCTCACTATAGAACTCATTATAATCAGTGATGCTGTCTACACTGGATGGGACATGACAAATCCCCAACAGTAAATTGCTGCCGCGTTCTATATATGACATATTGACACAAATTTCAAATTATTTTCAACAGTCACTTTGTCTTGTCCGGTGTAGACACGGTGCCATCTTTTGTTCTGAATACATTTTCCTCTTTTTTTTTTATCTGCCATTTCTATCTTTCTGTCATCGCTCGGCTCAGCTACTCAGTTTTCTAAAGCGTTTAAAAAGAATACATACCCCACCATTAACTAATTGAACTGTTTATTCATTTTACTCAAACTTACAGCCTAAAATTGGCAATTTTGGGAAATCAGAATCATTTTAGTGAATTGTTATATTTGCACAGTAAACAAGAAAAAATTATTGTCCCTTCACAAACAAGCACTGCATTTACATGTTTTTTGGTCACACTTTATTTTGAGGTCCAGTTGTCGCCATCCATACAATCGGGAAATGTTGGGCGTTTTTTTTTTTTTTGAATAAAATGAAAACTAAAAGAATTACAAAATCACATGAGCCAATGTTTTATTCACAATAGAACATAGATAACATAACAAATGTTTAAACTGAGAAATTTTACACTTGTATCCATTAAATTAGCTCATTTCAAATTTGACGCCTGCTACAGGACTCAAAATAGTTGGGACGGGGGCATGTTTACCGTGGTGTAGAATATCCTTTTCTTTTCAAAACAGTTTGAAGACATCTGAGCATCGAGGTTTTGAGTTTCTGGAGTTCTGGTGTTGGAATTTGGTCCCATTTTTGCCTGATATAGGTTTCCAGCTGCTGAAGAGTTTGTGGTCATCTTTGACATATTTCTTTGTTTTAATGATGCACAAATGTTCTCTATAGGTGAAAGATCTGGGGCCTCATTTATAAAACGTGCGTACGTAAAAAATCCACGGCAACGTTCATATTTATAATGACATGGAAAAGAGCTTAGCTCCACATCAGGGTCTGAGCTGAAGTATGCACGTTTGTTTGCCCGAGTGCTGCGGGTTTTTGTAAATATAAGCCATTCTGGTTGTGCCCCCTCAGGAGCCACACCCTCAGCTTCCACAACTCCGAGCAGGGGTGAAAGATCATGCCCGCTGCCAGTGAGAGGAGATCCCTCCTGACGGAAATCCCCCATGGAGAGCCGTCGAGGAGAGAAATCAGGTCAGAGAACTATACTCTGCCCGGCCAAAACGGGGTTTTAGTGGGGCTGGATGAGTCAGAGGTAACCAGAGGGGACAGCGCAATACTGGCGAGTCGCAACAGACCCACCTCCTGGCCCAAACTCTCCATATCTGCTTCACCCCTCAGACTGCGGGCAGGGTGGTCACTCAGGACCGCTCCCCAACCGGTGAGAGATGCTAGCTAACGCTAGCGTTACGCGGCAACAAGGAGCTCCCAGCACCAGGCCCTGAGACAAAAAACAAGAATTTCCTCCATGTCTAAGGCACGTAGGCATCACCACGTGACCTTGATCGTAGGAAGTGGGTTTCCCCTCGGGGAGAACCCCTTGGTCTTGAGCCACCACTGTAGAGGTCTCATGTACAGCAGGCCAAAAGGTATCACGTTGGTATCAAAGGTATCATTTTCCTGATGTTGAGTCTTAACCCCAACTCTTTCAAGTGAGCGAGAACGACATCTCGCTGCCGAACCGCCATCCGCTCTGATGAGCTAATCGGGGCGAGAGTGCAAGACCGAAGGAAAGAACCCGATATTAATACGCTTTGCCCCCAAAGCACAGGTGATAGGGAAGGAGTATAAGTCTTCTAGAATGATGAGAGTCGTTTCTGGACCTGGGAACATTTCAGTTGAGTTGTTATCTATCGAGGATCAGATGATTTATTTGTTATTAAATATATATATATATATTTTTGTTTTTGTTTTACAGCATTGTGTCTTGAGGCGCCTGTACCAAGTAGAAGTCAGGATGATGCTATTCTGAGGTCCCAAGTGGTACAGCATGCATCTGCAGCTTTACCTGCCGCTCTGCTGCTAGCTGTAGTGCTAGCACTAGTTGTGTATGCTCTGGTACAGGCAAGGGCCAAAAAAAGGTTATGCTGGAGACGGAGTTATGAACGACTGAGTGGGGTTGCTAGAGAACAGCCTAGTCCTCAGCCCATGCCACACGGAGTACCAGAACCAGAAGACAGCGGAGACGAGGTGGACGTGGTCTACACCAGTCGAGATGGATCTGTATATCGACGCTACGGTTTCATCCACGAGCCAGACACAGAAGAGGAGCAGGACGAGGATGACGCTAATGAGAACACACACCTCAGCAGAGCCTAAAATATGGTCACTCATGAGTCACATTCTACTAATTCTTTATATGCACACTTCTGTGGTCAGAACTCACTGGATTGGAAGATGGTTAAGATTAACGATAAATTGATACATGATAGCATCTTTATTTGTGCTTTCCTGTATGTACACTATATTGCCAAAAGTATTGGGTCACCCCCTTTTAATGAAATGTTTGACTACTTTAGTAATTTCCATGAGAACAAATCTTAATGTTTAAGCATATAATTATATTCTATGGAACCGTGTGCTTCTAATTTTATAGCAACAGTTTGGACAGAACCCTTTTCTATTCTAACATGACAGTGTCTCTGTGTATAAGGCAAGAATCAAAGAGAAATGATGATTCAGTCAGTGTGGACCGTGAGCCAAAAATTCATATACACAGAGACACTGTCATGTTAGAATAGAAAAGGGTTCTGTCCAAACTGTTGCTATAAAATTAGAAGCACACACTTCCCTAGAATATCATTATGTGCTTAACCATTAAGATTTGTACTCATGGAAATTACCAAAGTAGTCAAACCTTTCATTAAAAGGGGGTGACCAATACGTTTCGCAAAATAGTGTATATTCTTATTTATTGTATATATTTCAAGATTGAGAATATTTCTGCCAGTGTCTATGTAGATTACTTATATGTTATTGTAATATAACCCTTTCCATAATGTAATGTTATATTTGTTATGTTGTTAGTGACAGTTACTATAAGGTGGTACCACACTTCTTAAGGGGGTGATAGTTTATTAATATAAACTATACAGGTAACAGATAGTTTATTCGTATTTTCTTAATAAAGAATATTCAATCAATTTCAGAAAAGCCACTTTCCATCTCTTTATAACTCGTTCTGCTGAACAGTAAGTCTTGATAATGCAGTCTCAATTAAGCATGATATCACATACCATAGAAACCATCCTACAGTTCATTTTATGATAATTTTTCAAATGTGCGTATGTGTGATTCAGTGAATGAATGTACGGACATAAAAGTGTGTACGCTTTTTTTTAAGATGTGAAATTTAATTAATGGTCGAAATGATCTTGAAATTGTGGATAGCTAATGTTTTTTACCTTAAACCGCATAAACACATTATAATTCTTTTTAGCGACATCATATGACCCTTTCAAATGAGATTTAACTAGGAAGTTTTGACTAGCCAAAAATCAGACTCAAGATACATGCAATTGTACTTTGACAGGTAATACATTAGCATGTTACACTATCGTGAATCTAAAAATGTATTTGAATATGTGTTCATGGGCAATTCAATGTATCTTACATTTGAATCATCACAAGTCTAACATTGTTTTCAACATTCTTCAGAAATATAGTTACATTGAATGTCACTTTGTATTACAGGTTTTGTTTTGCAAAATGTATTGTTAACACGTCACATTTATAATCAGTGATTAGAATTCAGATGAGATTACTAATCACAATGATTTTATCAACATAAGTAACCAAGATCACTTGATCTTCTATTATATTGGCTTCCTTTGCATAGCCAAGGTTCTCTATACAGCTACAAGAGTCACATGAAAACTATTAAAATAAATAAACATAGCCAAGTGCTCAACTATAACGGTGAATTAAAGTTGTCAATTAAAATTATTTTCAATAAAACATCAAATTGATTATACAGCTACACCTCTGTTAATTCTGAAAATAACTTTTGTACATATATGAAAAAAAAAGAAATCAAACAAACTGCTTGTAATGGTAATGCTGTAATGGTAATTCTGTTTGCGCATTAAGACAAAATGGACAATAATAATTTTTTAGGACACATTTCTAGTCTTGTGGGAAATAATATCCTGGTGCAAGTTAATATTCAGAAAAAAAGAGTTTGTCCTTGGTAATCTTCAAATGTTTGTCTTCATCAAATCAAATTTGCTTACCTGAGTCAAGGTCAAGTTTTATTAATAACGTGCATTTAAAAAAACGATGTCATACCAAAGTTTTATATATTAAATGGACAATGCAATAATGCATAATTAAAATGGTTAATAATTAAATGACATGGCTTGAGTTTGACACCTGTCTTATGCTGGTACTCCTCCTTAAAATGTAAAATCTTTAATCATTAGCTTTCCCAAAAAAGGCTAATGTTTAGTTCTAGATATACAATGTACATGTAGATGTACAACGTACAATGTAGATGTAATTTAAGTTCTAGATGTACAACCTCAATTCCCAAAAAGTTGGGACATTTTGCTAAATGCTATACAAATCTAGAATCTGTTATTTGATCGTTCTCTTTAACCTTTATTTGATTTATAAAAGTACAAAGAAAAGGTTTTCCCTGATCAACTTAATTGCATTTTGTAAATATAAACACATTTTGATGGCTGCAACACACTCCAAAAAAGTTGGGACAGAGGCATGTTTAACTGTTCAACATCAACAGTTTTTTTAATTACACTGTTACTTGTTTGAGAATTTAGGATACTAATTGTTAAAGCCGTGCATGTACGTTTTTTGTCTAGTCTTGATTGATACAAGACTTCAGCTGCTCATCTGTCTATAGTAGTTATTGTCTGATTCTACTTTCCAGGCCATACATTTTCAATAGGAGACAGGTCTGCAGGCCAGTCAGTCAAATCCATGTGTCTACGAAACCACACTGTTGTAGCACATGCAGAATGAGACCTGGCATTCTCTTCATCTAATAACAATGTACTCCCCAGTCACCCACACCATTTGCTGTGCTGCTCCCCCATACCATGACAAACATTTAGCTCTGTGAGTCCTAAGTGTGTGGGACCTCCAAAGTTGGTGCTTTAACAACCATGCAAAACGAACATGCCTGAATGCCATACGACATGAGTGTTTTCTTATGTAAACGTCTTAGTGAAGCATGATGTAAACACGTGAAATTTAGAGGAGTATCTCATACATTAAAAATGGCATTCTGATTGAGCGATCTTTCACAGTCTGCATATATATGCACGTCCTTGCTATACGATCAGTGAATAGTTTGTAACAAGAAGATCAATAGAACAATCTTCTAGAACAATCTTTCTATATAAATTATAAAAATAATGTATATATTAAGCTCCAAGCTTTTGAATGTTTATAGTATAGAAATGCTGATCTTTGGATATTTATATTAATCAAAGAATCCTGAAAAAAACTACTCAACTGTTTTAAATATTGATAATAATAATAATACATGTTTCTTGAGCAGGAAATCAGAATATTAGAATGATTTTTGATGGATCATGTGACACTGAAGAGTAATAATGCTGAAATGTAGCTTTGATCACTGGAATAAAATTAATTTTAAAATATTAAAAAAATAGGAATCAGTTATTTGAAATAGTAAAAATATATGTCAAGTATTTGACACGTTTAAAGACTCCAGAGGAGGGCGCTGTCAGCCCTGTCACAGCTCCTGTCTGACCTGCCACAGCCCTGGAGTGAGAGACTGTGACTGATGCAGTGGCTGGAGCCACCCAGTTTACGGAAAGTGCCCGGTAATCAACTGTCCGGAAGGCCAATATGTTGACGATGTTGATTTAACATGAGACGCATAAAAAAAAGGATAAATCCACCCTCTGATCCAAACTTGCTGTTTTGCCTTAGATTTGAGTTGGTTATAGTTGGTGTGATACAGTCACCTGCTAGTCATCTGATAGTTATACACTTAAAACACTGACCATGTTGTCCTGTAATTTAGCATTGATTTTAAAAATGTTTTACACTGATATTTTTAGAAATAATTAAAATAAATTTGGAAGACTTTAAAGTAAAAATGTTACTAAATATATTGACTGAAAGTTATTTTATTTTATTTTAACACACCATATTTGAAATTATTATGGTTTAATTTGATAATATTTAGTTATATTTTAATAATGTTATAATTTGGAAATTATTTATATTAATTTAATTAATACTTAAGTCAGAAATTGGGGTATGTGGGACCAATATCCCCTGCAATTCTATATAACTGATTCAGAACTCTAATAACATATAGAACAAGATAAACTTTTAAAGGGGTCATATAATGCCCATTTTCCACAAGTTGATATTATTCTTTAGGGTCTTAATGAGAAGTCTGTAACATAGTTTGGTTAAAAAGTTTAATTGGTAGTGTAAAAATCGTCTCGGGTTACTTGCGTAACCCTTGTTCTCTGAATAGGGAACGAGGAGCTGCGTAAAGCTTATATGCTCTGGGATAGAATCACGCCAATTCGTTGGCTGATGGTGCGGAAGCCGCCATCAACGTTCTCACATCGTATCTTATACTGGCGAACACGCCATCTGCTCCTCAGATTTCTCTGCTGAAAAGGTCCCTGTCGACAGCGTAAGGAGCTTGGGAGCAAACGCAGCGTCTCATTCCCTATTCAGAGAACAAGGGTTATGCGAGCAGCCCGAGACGTTCTCTTTCATATGTTCACTCGACGCTGCGAAAAGCTTACATGCTTTGAGAATGATATACCAAACACGCCAAGCTAAGACGCTGCCCTACCTGGCCTGATTACAAACCAGACAGCATACACAGCCGGTTCAAACAGACAGAACCTGAGAACCCGGAGCCGTGTCAAGATCTAAGTTATAGAACCTGATAAAAGTGTGTGGAGAGGACCATCCTGCCGTTACACAAATATCCTCTAGGAGAACTCCTCTGAAAAGAGCTTGAGAGGAGGCCACGCTCCTAGTAGAGTGCGCCCGAATGCTGAGAGGTGAAGGAAAGCCATGCACCTCATAAGCCAGCGAAATAGCGTCCCTCACCCAGTGAGAAATTCTGTGTTTCGATGTGGCAAGTCCACGGCGGCCAGCACCAAAGCACACCAGCAACTGGGGAGACTTTCTCCAAAGTTTGGAGCGGTCCACATATATCTTCAAAGCTCGGACAGGACAGAGTATGTGAAGCCTCTCATCCTCACCTGAAGCAAAGGGAGGAGGATGGAAGGAGTGAAGCGTGACCACTTGAGAGTAAAACGATGCAGAAAAAACCTTGGGGACATAGCTAGGCCTAGGCCGCAGGGTCACCTTGAACAGACCCGGGGCAAAGTCCATATACATCTCGCTGACAGAGAGAGCCTGCAAATCCCCAACTCTCTTTAATGACGTTAGTGCCAACAAAAGAGTAACCTTAAGAGTCAGAATCTGCTCTGGAGCTGACTCTAAGGGCACAAACGGGGCTGCCATTAGACCCTCAAGAGCTACTGATAAGTCCCAAGAAGGAACTCCAATAGGACGTATTGGTCTCAGCCATCGGAATGCCATGCATAAACGCAGAGACCATCCGATGCTTCCCCAGGGGAATTTCATCCAGCTCTCTCTGAGCAGCAATGGTCGCTGGACCAACAGGACAGTTAACTGGTTCTACTGCATGGGCCAAACACCAGGACTCAAAGACTCTCCATTTGGAAGAGTAAAGCTTCCTAGTAGCGGGGGCTCTGGCACTAGCGATAGCCTCCTGAACCTCGGCAGGAATACTAGAAATCAAGGTTAGTGGCCCTGAATGGACCATACCCACAGCTTAGAGATATCGGGCTGAGGATGCCAGATCTTGCCCTGAAGCTGAGAGAGCAGGTCCTACCTGAACGGAATCTCCCAAGGGGGCCGATACAGAAGAGGAATCAGCTCTGAGAACCATGTCTGGGATGGCCAGAACAGGACTATGAGTAGGAGACAGACACCGCTCTCCTTCACCCTGGTTCATTCCTTCATTCCGTTTGACTGCCGGAATTAGCTTGACTGGTGGAAACGCGTACAAGGATAGGTGAACGCATCTATGCCCAGAGGGCCTGGGGAACTCAGGTAGAACCAAAGCAAGCATTGGGTAAACTCCCGTGATGCAAAGAGGTCCACTTCCGCTTCACCGAACAGATCTCAAAATCTGGGCTACTGTCTGATGGTTCAGCATTCATTCCCCCGGCCTGAGTTTCTGCCTCAATAGAAAATCGTCGGCAAGGTTCAAAACTCCCGGAACGTGAACCGCTCTCAGGGTAGAGGAACTTGTCCTGTGACCAAAGGAGAAGACAGCGTGCAAACCTGTTCAGGATGTGCGACCGTGAACCCCCTTGGCAGTTTATGTGGGATACCACCACCATGTTGTCCATCCTGACTATCACATGACACCTCCTGAGAAGGAGGAGAAAGTGGCAGGAAGACGGCTCTGAGCTCCAGGCAGTTTATGTGCCAGGAGAGGAACTCTCCTGTCCAAACACCATGCGCCGGTCTGCCTTCGAAGACCGCACCCCAGCCTGTCATTGATGTGTCCGTCGCAACCATGTCCACCAAAGGGATTCATGTGGAGCAATCCTAGACGTAGCACAGGGGAGGCTGCGGCCATGAGGCCTAGGAGCCTACGACAGGTGCTCACAGAGACATGGTGGCCTAGCTTGAAGCGGGCCAGACATGCGTTGAAACTGGAGATCCGGGCAGGAGCCAGACGGGCCTGTATTTGAACGGAATCCAAATGAACCCTCAAAACAAAAATGTGAAAATAGGCATCCTTCATGTCGACAGTGGCAAACTAGTCTCCCACTTGAATCTGGGACATACAGAAGCCTCCGAGGAGCTGCCTACTACTGTCAGATGAACCCTGTCGAAGCGAGGGGGGTTTCGGCCAAACTGAAGTGTGTAGCCAGACCGAACTGTGCGGAGAACCCAAAGTCATACCCCTGGTAGATCAAGGTTCAAGGTTCAAGGTTCTTTATTATTCGTCACATACACAATCATACAAAGTATAATCAGTAGTGAAATGCAAGTAGAATTGAAGAAACAGCATAACATGAGGAAAGTGAGGAGAAAGAAAATAACCCCCAGACTATGCTCCTTGGGGAGTACAGTGTGAGAACAGGAAAAACACCTCAGCAACACAAAAGCACATACACCATAGACACACGACATAGCCACAGGGGAAGTTAATCCGGCCCAGCAAGCAGCCATCCGGTCCCGCAGCCACTAATCCGGCGCTGGTCAGACCCGCTTGACAGGCTGGCGGTTCAAAGCGAACGGAGGCGAGTGGTCGGGGGAGGGGCAATGTCTGAATGTCTATAGGGTGGGGGGAGGAAGCAAGAGCGTCTCACTGCATTGCTCTCCCGGGGTAGATTCCAGCAACAGCCTTGCCAAGGCCACTGTGTGGGGGAGCCAGAAAAAGATAAGATTGTTTTGTCTTTGGGGCGAGTAAACGCATTCCAATTTTGCAGGCTACACTCTCTGTCCATTTTGGTCTCCAATATAATCAGCAAAATACCTGTTATCATGGTTCCGAATAGGTAGATATCTTCAATGTCCTCCACAGAAAGAGCCGCAAGACACACGATTCGCCACCTCTCCCACGCGTCCATCGTATAGCCCGCTGCGAACGTTCCGTCGGGGCAGTCAGGTTCCCCGGAACCCAAAGATGGTGTCAATTGCATTAAAAGACCAGTTGGTCAAATCCATAATCTTTCAGTTTGGAGAGCAGTGCAGAGAGAGTCTCTCAATACGAGACAAGGGAGCAAAGCAGGGAAGATAAGCGTGAGGACGGGGAGAGAAAAAATGCGACCGCCTCCGTTGAGTGCAAAAGAGAAGCATGCCAAAAGAGATGCTCCCATTCATGAAAGAAATGTCCTTTGAAAAAGAGTAGGGGTGTAACCCTGGCATCCTGGCCAAATTTCCCCATTGGCTTCTGACCACCATGGCCTCCAAATCATCCCCATACACTGATTGGCTTCAACACTCGGTCTCCTCTCCACCAATGAACTGGTGTGTGGTGGGCGTTTTGGCGCAATATGGCTGCCGACGCATCATCCAGGTGGATGCTGCACATTGGTGGTGGTTGAGCAGATTCCCCCCTTCTATGTAAAGCGCATTGAGTAACCAGAGAAGCGCTATATAAATGTAACAAATTAATTAATTAATTAATGAAGGAAAGCCGTAGGAGTTCAGGATGATGTAGAGCAAGGCACCGGACTGAAAAGTGGTCGGTGTAGAAGAGAACCGAGAGTGTCTCCTATCACGCGGGCCGCTGGCGGAGCAAGAACGGGTGGTAGGGGGAGAAAGCCTGATGAGAGGTATAATGTGAATATTTTCCAGATAAAAAATGTATAACTCCAGCTTTCATTCAATGACAATAAAGATCCAATTATTTATTTTTGTCACACAAATATACAGCTGCTTTTATTTTTTCCAAATTTATTTATGTTATTCATATATTATTATTAATAATTATTATTTTGGGTTATCTTTCATTTTATATTTTGTTATCCGCTTTTGTCCTTTTTATTGTACAGCACCTAAACAATAACAATGTCTTTTTTTTTTTACTCCGAAAGGGGAAAGTCACACTTGTTACTGTGATAGAACCTGCTTGACATGTTACGGTCCCAAGGCTCAGAACTGCATCGCATATGCTACCAGTAATGTAGAGGTTAGTATTACTTTCCCTCCGACCTGATAAACAGATGGCCAAAGTTCCTTTTGTGCTTCAAAAGAACTTGCTGAATAAATAAGACATTTGCCTACTTAATAGGTTATTCACAGCTATGTTTGCTTTCTCAACAGGATACATGTTGGAGCTGGAGGCTGTTTGTAGATTACCATCCTCTAGGTTTTTATGCGAACATATCTATGTCAGTTTGGGCTTTAAGCTCAAAGTGTACATTGGTTTTCATGTGTATTCTAGGGTATGAGTACAATACACGTGACATAAAAATTATCAGCTTAATACACACAATCAGCTTTTTCTAACAGAGCATACTACTCTGTAAACATTGAGTTTGTACAAAATATGCCTTTATTTTGTACATTAATAAGTCTGTCCACGAAGTGGTGACACTGAATAAATATAAACATTGTATATCATTTATATATTTATCATATTTGGCTTCGTAGAAATGGACCTGTGCATGCTGTGAGGATCTCTACATGTTGAAAAGGGTCTTGGTCTGGATCCCAACACCACGATGTGTGAAGTTACCAGGGTAAACAACAAAGTAACTTGCCAAGCATGTCACTGGCTCTGCAAAGGACCCTCTGACTAGCAGAACCACGCTGTCAAGTCAAGTTGAGCTTTATTGTCATTCCACTACATGTGTGGACATACAGTGGAACGAAATGTTGTGACTCACAGGACCACAGTGTTACGTGAATACAGAAATACAACAATGAAGTAAAACATTGTAAACCTATACACAACTAACCTACTAACCGACAGATTTTGGCTATACATACAGGTGCATCTCAATAAATTAGAATGTTGTGAAAAAGTTCATTTATTTCAGTAATTCAACTCAAATTGTGAAACTTGTGTATTACATAAATTCAATGCACTCAGTCTGACGTAGTTAAAGGCTTTGGTTCTTTTAATTGTGATGATTTTGGCTCACATTTAACAAATATCCACCAATTCACTATCTCAACAAATTAGAATATGGTGACATGCCAATCAGCTAATCACATCAAAACACCTGCAAGGGTTTCCTGAGCCTTTAAAATGGTCTCTCAGTTTGCTTCACTAGGCTACACAATCATGGGGAAGACTACTGATCTGACAGTTGTCCAGAAGACAATCATTGACACCCTTCACAAGGAGGGTAAGCTACAAACATTCATTGCCAAATAAGTTGGCTGTTCACAGAGTGTTGTATCCAAGCATGTTAACAGAAAGTTGAGAGGAAGGAAAAAAGTTTGGAAGAAAAAGATGCACAACCAACTGAGAGAATCGCAGCTTTATGAGGATTGTCAAGCAAAATCGATTCAAGAATTTGGGTGAACTTCACAAGGAATTGACTGAGGCTGGGGTCAAGGCATCAAGAGCCACCACACACAGACGTGTAAAGGAATTTGGCTACAGTTGTCATCAGAGGCGTCTTACCTGGGCTAAGGAGAAGAAGAACTGGACTGTTGCCCAGTGGACCAAAGTCCTCTTTTCAGATGAGAGCAAGTTTTGTATTTCATTTGCAAACCAAGGTCCTGGAATCTGGAGGAAGAGTGGAGAAGCTCATAGCCCAAGTAGCTTGAAGTCCAGTGTTAAGTTTCCACAGTCTGTGATGATTTGGGTTGCAATGTCATCTGCTGGTATTGGTCCATTGTGTTTTTTGAAAACCAACTTCACTGCACCCTTTTACCAATACATTTTGGAGCACTTCATGTTTCCTTCTGCTGACCAGTTTTTTAAAGATGCTGATTTAATTTTCCAGCTGGATTTGGCACCTGCCCACACTACCAAAAGCACCAAAAGTTGGTTAAATGACCATGGTGTTGGTGTGCTTGACTGGCCAGCAAACTCACCAGACCTGAACCGCATAGAGAATCTATGGGGTATTGTCAAGAGGAAAATTAGAAACAAGAGACCAAAAAATGCAGGTGAGCTGAAGGTCACTGTCAAAGAAACCTGGGCTTCCATACCACCTTAGCAGTGCCACAAACTGATCACCTCCATGCCACGCCGAATTGAGGCAGTAATTAAAGCAAAAGGAGCCCCTACCGAGTATTGAGTACATATACAGTAAATTAACATACTTTCCAGAAGGCCAACAATTCACTAAAATTGAATTATGAAGTATTCTAATTAGTTGAGATAGTGAATTGGTTGGTTTTTGTTAAATGTGACCCCCATGGGGGGGGGTCCATGTCTCACGAGGTAACAGGATGTGTACCAAAGCTACCTTCATCTGCTCTCTCATCTCATCGTTTGCCCCACAGGATAAGATCATCTTATGCACAGATTGCAAACAATCACACAAATATAATTCATCGTTTGGTAATTAGATAATATAAAATACCAATGTTTCATTAAACCATAGCTTCCCAAACCTAAAAATAGTTAAAAATAGATCTGAGCAACTTCAACAAGGGTAAAATTTTAATGGTCAGATGAAACGGCGAGGCTTGTGGGATGCTAGTGGTGAGAACCGAACAACAGATGTCCAATATGCAATTCTTAAACAAGAGAGGCCAAAGCTCATCATGGGTGAGGACAGTAAATTTGCTGTCCCCTCAAAATAACTCAAGACACAGCCATTAATGTCTAAAACGCTGGCCACAAAAGGGAGTACACCCCTAAGTGAAAATGTCCAAATTGGGCCCAATTAGCCATTTTCTCTCCCCGGTGTCATGTGACTCATTAGTGTTACAAAATCGGGTTAAAATCGCGCAGTGTGAACTTGGCATTAGTGAGTGTACTGCTCTGTGACACAACCTGTCAAAAGGCTTATATAAACGCAGCAGAATAAGCCAAAGAAATGTATCAAATGTGCAACAGCGTAGTTCATATGTTTTCGATGCAGAGTGCATTTATGTGAGACACATGTTCAGAATCAGCACATGGCCACTGTCTCAAACACGCAACTCATGGTATTCGCTGTTCTTTTGCTGGGGGTTATCAAACAGTGTTGCATTACTGCGGGCGCCCCCTTCTGGATTGGGGGTGAATTGCCTGTATTCGTCGTAAGGCCTCATGCACCGAACCGAGAGGCCCATACCGTGACGGCTCGTTACGAATACATGTACCGTGCCACCCCTAGTGTACGCAGATATTTCTTGAGATGACGGCATGTTTACGGAAGAACAAGGGGAAAAAAAATATTGGATAGGGAAAGCTATTGCTTTGTGTGGAAGACAAACGGTGCCCCCATGAGTTACATGGCAGACAACCGCAAATGCAGACACTGTTCAAGACTTCACTATAAGAATAGTAACAATACAGCCAAATGAGCTCTGAAAGCCTGTTAGGAACACTTTAATATAATTAAATTGAATTCATCTTCCATGTTAAATTATCTCATGCTATCCATCTATGCATAAATATGTGTGTAATCTGTGTAATTTCTTGAAAATACAGGGGAAATGAGATTACAGTGAATTTATTTATTTAAAATATATCGTGTTACTATTTGATGTCAGGGTGCAGCTATCTCTATTTTTGTATCCTGTAGATAGGACTGTTAATCAGTTGTGGTCTGACATTCAGTTGCTCTCTTGCATCTAAAGTGAAGTACAAAGGAAAACAGTGTTTTGTTGTTGCATTTACAAAAAAAAATTCAATTACTGGTTTTAACGGGAGCGGGGGGTTTCAACTGGTTTGTAAATGTACAATAAATATGAGGAGGTTGATGGGGTAGAGCTGGGTTTCCGTATACCTGTACTCTGTGATCGTGTGTGCCACCTGCACTGGTGTGTCTACTTTCATCACTTATCTGCTACTGTCCCACATGATAAGACCATCTTACAAACCAAACAAATTCATCCAATGTTGGTAAATAAAGGAATAGTGAAAATGAAAATTAGCTGAAAGTCTACTTCCTCTCAGGCATCCAAGAAATAGATGTTTCTTCATCAGAGCAGATTTGGAGAAATTTACCATTACATCAACTTAAAATGTTTACATGCGGATCCTCTACATTGAATGGGTGCCGTCAAAATGATAGTTCAAACAACAGCTGGTAAAACATCCACACCACTCAAGTCCATCAATTAATCCCTTTGTGTTTGTAAGAAACTAATCCAACATCACTGATTTAGTTTAAATCATCCCTTTTGTTCAGACTATAATCCATAATAACACATCATTCCTTCATGAAAAAGGTCCAGTTAGATTAGCTTTGTGCTAATGCTATTTGTTTACAAAAGCTCAAAATGGCGCTGGGACTGAGCCTGCCCACTGGCAAATGTCTGTGAGTCTCTGAAGACTTCCCGGTTGAGCGTCTCACTTGGCAGTTTATGTGCCAGGAAAGGAACTCTCCTGTCCATTCCCCGCTCGCTGGTCTGCCTTCGAAGACCGCGCCCCAGCCCGTCATTGATGCGTCTGTCGTGATCATATGGCGATGGTGGATCGCACCCATTCTCACCCCGCTCTGGAGAAAAGCAGGGTCCCGCCATTGTAAAAGGGGTCGATAACACCCTGATAAGGCGAGTGGCTGGTACAGTGGGGTGTAACCTCAGCTCCTTCATCCACCAAAGGAACGGCCTCATGTGAAGCAACCCTAGGGGCAACAAAGGAGAGGCCGCTGCCATGAGGCCTAACAGCCTGCGGAAGGTACCTACAGAGACATGACGGCCTAGCTTGAAGCGGGCCAGACATGCTGTAAAATTGGATATCCGGGCAGGAGCCAAACGGGCCTGTATCTGAATGGAATCCAAACGAAGCCCCAGAAACACGGTTCGCCGAGATGGGAGGAGCACGCTCTTCTTGGCGTTCATTCTGAGGCCAAGAGAATGGATGTGGCGGAGAACGATATCCCTGTGATGACTTACTAGCTCCCTGGAGTGAGCCAGAATGAGCCAGTTGTCCAGATAGTTCAGCACATGAATGCCCTGGAGCCTCAAAGGCTTTTGTGAACGTTCTCGGCGCCAAGGCCAGGCCGAAGGGCAGGACCTTGTATTGGTAAGCCTTCCCTCCAAAGGCAAACCGAAGGAACCTCCTGTGTCGCTGAACGACCTGGATGTGAAAATACGCATCCTTTAGGTCGATAGTGACAAACCAGTCACCTCCTTGAATCTGAGACATGATGGTTTTCATCGTCAGCATCTTGAACTTTCCTTTGTAAAGGGAAAAATTCAGACGCCGCAGATCCAGAATGGGCCTCAGGCCGCCGTCTCTCTTTGGACCAAGGAAGTAGCAGCTGAAAAACCCAAGTTCGATGTCCGACTGAGGTATTTCCTCTATCGCTCCTTTCTGTAGGAGAGAGGAAAGTTCTTGTTGTAGAACAGAAGCCTTGGAGGCGCTGTTTACTTCTGCCAGCTAAACCCCGTCGAAGCGGGGGGGATTTCTCCCAAACTGAAGTGTGTAGCCGGACCGAATTGTGCGGAGAACCCACAGCGATACCCCCGGTAGACGCTCCCATTCGTGAATGAAATGCGATAGAGGAAGCAGTGTCGTGCAAGGGAAGACATACCTGAGATGGGGTGTCGAGAAGGCCTGGAAGCAGAGATGCCCTCCACCACGAAGGAAAGCCCCCGGCGTCCTTGTTTGGGTTGAAGGAGAGTGAAGTGCTGGACTGACAGGTGGCCGGCACGGGGTCGAACGCGACGAACGCGTCTTTCCCCCAACTGCCAGACCGAGGAAAAATGAGGGTGAACTCGTTCTGCACACCAAGCCTCGAGGGGTGGTTGTGACAGATTTGAGCGAGGAGAGCGCATTTGAGGCGGGCAGATACGCTTTTGCAGTCTGGCCTCGCCTCGTGGTGGTGAAGCGGCTCTCCTCATTCCGACCCGAAGGTCAGGAACGACTCGGCGGGGCTGAAGCGGCAGGCCTGTTGGGCCGCTTCAGGTCAACCCGTCTGCGTGGTCGCTGGCGAGGGAAGGACCGGCCACGGGCTCCCCAAACCGTAGTTGGGGGAGGGTGCGTGGCCTGGGCGCCACCCCCGCCGGAAGGCTCCTTTCTGGGAAGCGATTGCTCCCTAGACAAAGAGGAGCCGACTGCGTCTTGGCGGAGCGGAACTTTTCCACTACCGAGCTAACCGCCTCCCCGAATAACCCAGACTGTGAGATGGGTGCGTCCAGTAAGAACACCTTCTCCTTTTCACGAATCTCGGTTAGACTCAGCCACAAATGACGTTCTGCGGCCACTGAACCCGCCATAGAGCGCCCCACGGCATGTGCGGTATGCTTCGTGGCTCTAAGAGCCAAGTCAGTGGCTCTGCGCAGCTCCTTCACAGCCTCTGGAGTCAACCCAGTCCCCTCGTCCATCTCTTTAAGGACGTCCACCTGGTAGGCCTGAAGGATGGCCATTGTGTGGAGGGCCATGCCTGCCTGACCGGCCGCGATGTAGGACTTCCCGATAAGGGCAGAAGTGGTCCTACACGGCTTGGTTGGAAGGAGGGGGCGGGACTTCCAGGAAGGCACCAAAGAGGGTGAAAGGTGGGACGCCAAAGTGTCTTCTACCACCGGCATAGCGGTGTAACCCTGCTCCACAGAACCCACAAGTTTGGTGACGTCAGCGGCCGCCGCGTTAGTAAGGCAGGAGGAAAAAGGCTGTTTCCAGGATCTGGAGATCTCTTGATGCAGATCACCGAAAAACGGCAGCTTCCTCTGTTCAGGCTTGGAATTTGGGCCTCTAAGGAACCGCTCATCGAGTTTCGAAGCCAGAGACTCGCGGGGCTCGTCGGGCCAATCCAGCTCGAGCTTCTCAGTGGCGCACGAAAGCACGTCCACGAGCTCAGAGTAGGCCACTTAAGGCCGCGCATTCTGGCCGCTAGGCAGGAGCGCATCCGCTAAAGCAGGCCCGAAATCCTCGGAGTCAGAGGCTGCTGTTAGCAGTATATCATCTAGCCTGAAGGAAACAGTGTCACGTGCCCTCGGGCTAGGAAAAAGATAATCATGCGCGAATTCAACCGGTGAACGCGCACACGCTCGGGTGAGGGAGGGAGAGAAAAGGCGAGGCCCATCTGCTCACTTTCCAGCTCCTCGGGCTCAACATCCGAACCCCAGGTCGCGGGCTCACGCGAAGCCTCGGAGGCCTCCGGAGCGCGACGGGGAAAAATGGATGACTCCTTTTCACACACCTCAAGCCGAGAGCGGAGGGTTACGAGACGGAGATTCTCACAAAATCTACATTCCGAAATCCCATAAACCGCATCGCGTGCATGCGAAAACCCAAAACATTTTACACACTTACTGTGTGGGTCATCGCGAGCGCGGCGGTTGGCAACGGCGAAATTCCATGGCACTTCACCGCGAGGAGAACAAAGTTCCGCTGTATACAGTCGCCGAAGTGCAAACTGAGTATTCGTGTCCGAAATATGAATTAAGTATTATTAATATAAGACTGATAATAACTTTATTTATCCCACAGAAGACACTGTTACTAATGCGGGGACTAAACCAAACTATTTTTGTAATAAATTGTCATCCATATATTCATTTTAATAATCTTTATTCATCTGATTTTATATATGACCTGAGAAAATCATGCCTATTATTTTGGTTTGTGAGATCGAGATCGATTTAGGAGGACAGAAACTTGTTGTCAACGCTGCCCAGCGACTTTCATTAATAAAATAGCTTAGATACTGGATCGCTACATTATATTAATCAGAAACGAGTGAGTAAAATGACTGTTTAAATAACTAAACTCAAATCTTCATTGTTTGTAATGACGCGCAGATGAAGGTAGGCTAATTCACTCACACAACTGTCACCTGTCTCTCTCTCTCTCTCTCTCTCTCTGAAGCGGGCAGAATGCTAGAACCAATGAACATCGCGTCAAGCGGTCCTTGCCTTCACGCCGTGCATTAAAATAGTTTATTTCACAACGAGAAGAGGATGGCTAGCAGTGCATTATTCCTTATGTATACAGGTGCTGGTCATATAATTAGAATATCATCAAAAAGTTGATTTATTTCACTAATTCCATTCAAAAAGTGAAACTTGTATAATGTATACATTCATTCCACACAGACTGATATATTTCAAGTGTTTATTTATTTTAATTTTGATGATTATAACTGACAACTAATGAAAACCCCAAATTCAGTATCTCAGAAAATTAAAAATTTTAGAAATCTCGGCCAACTGAAAAGTATGAACATGAAAAGTATGAGCATGTACAGCACTCAATACTTAGTTGGGGCTCCTTTTGCCTGAATTATGGCAGCAATGCGGCGTGGAATGGAGTCGATCAGTCTGTGGCACTGCTCAGGTGTTATGAGAGCCCAGGTTGCTCTGATAGTGGCCTTCAGCTCTTCTGCATTGTTGGGTCTGGCATATCGCATCTTCCTCTTCACAATACCAGATAGATTTTCTAGGGGGATAAGGTCAGGCGAGTTTGCTGGCCAATTAAGAACAGGGATACCATGGTCCTTAAACCAGGTACTGGTAGCTTTGGCACTGTGTGCAGGTGCCAAGTCCTGTTGGAAAATGAAATCTGCATCTCCATAAAGTTGGTCAGCAGCAGGAAGCATGAAATGCTCGAAAACTTCCTGGTACACGGCTGTGTTGACCTTGGACCTCAGAAAACACAGTGAACCAACACCAGCAGATGACATGGCACCCCAAACCATCACTGACTGTGGAAACTTTACACTGGACCTCAAGCAACGTGGATTCTGTGCCTCTCTTCCTCCAGATTCTGGGACCCTGATTTCCAAATGCAAAATTTACTTTCATCAGAGAACGTTTGGACCACTCAGCAGCAGCCCAGTCCTTTTGTCTTTAGCCCAGACGAACGCTTCTGACGCTGTCTGTTGTTCAAGAGTGGCTTGACACGAGGAATGCAACAGCTGAAACCCATGTCTTGCATACGTCCTGTGCGTAGTGGTTCTTGAAGCACTGACTCCAGCTGCAGTCCACTCTTTGTGAATCTCCCACATTTTTGAATGGGTTTGTTGCACAATCCTCTCCAGGGTGCGGTTATCCCTTTTGCTTGTACACTTTTTCTACCACATCTTTTCCTTCCTTCGCCTCTCTATTAATGTGCTTGGACACAGAGCTCTGTGAACAGCCAGCCTCTTTGCAATGACCTTTGGGTCTTGCCCTCCTTGCAAGGTGTCAATGGTCGTCTTTTGGACAACTGTCAAGTCAGCAGTCTTCCTCATGATTGTGTAGCCTACAGAACTAGACTGAGAGACCATTTAAAGGCCTTTGCAGGTGTTTTGAGTTAATTAGCTGATTAGAGTGTGGCACCAGGTGTCTTCAATATTGAACCTTTTCACAATATTATAATTTTCTGAGATACTGAATTTGGGGTTTTCATTAGTTGTCAGTTATAATCATCAAAATTAAAAGAAATAAACCCTTGAAATGTATCAGTCTGTGTGGAATGAATGTATGGACGCTTTTCTATCGCCTCGGACTTGTCTTGACTCGTTGGTATTTGGACTCGGACTTGTCTCGGACTTGGTCATCGGACTCGCCAAATGTTCAAGTTGGTCTCGACCGAGTCCAGCAATATATGCTTTTTCTCTTTCAAAACAAAGACTCGCTTGTTCCGCAAATGGGTAATGTAATGGCCATTGGTTTAACTCCATCTAGAACGGGCATTGTCATTGGTCCATCTAGAACGGGCATTGTCATTGGTCGCCTGTTAAATGCACAGCTGCGTCATATGAGTGCGCTTGGCTCTGAGTGTGCCCGCTGCCTGGAGGCATAAATAATCTTTATTTTGGCCACAGACACGCTGTCGGCAAGTTGCATTATACAGTTTGGTTTTACAAAGTTCGTTGGAGTTTTCCCTCTCACTTTCCTTCGCGTTTAAATACCTTATTAATGCCCGTGCGCATTTTGCTTTCACTTTCATTTCAGGTCAATTGCTTATCTATAACTTACAACGACACATTTTCTGCAATAAACATGGGACTTTAATTAACAAAACGAATAAAAATACACCATTACCATGCTATAAGCCTAATATAAAATTACAAACTTGCAAAATGTTTAAATGTAAAAAAACTGACAATCATCAAACGCCGTGGCACCAAATGAATAAGAAAAAGAACGAATAAGAGCAAAACGAATAAAGCCCGGAGGCACGGAATACACCTGGATGTAAAATAAAATAAATTACACAAAAACGTAAATAAAAAAAATAAGCAAACACTGTGGCAATGGCTGGGCGATTTATCAGATTTTATCGATTAATTAATTTAATGTTTTGCCACAATTTGATTTTTATAAATCGAGGAATCGTGATTTTGAATAGAAATATTACCAAACTCTAGAATTAGACACTTTGATAATAACAGTAAAGAGAAAGAACAATCCAACCGCTTGTCCAACCGGTGCACGTGCTTAACCGCTCACGTGATGCTCTCTAGGTGCCATTCACACATAATGTGCTTTTGTGTTGACGCGGGCAGTGGAATAGGAAAAATACAAGAAGATGTGAGTTAAACATCTTTTAATAACTAGAGTGCCGCGTTTTTAGAAAGCCATTTCATGCACGAGACGCTGCAAGAGACGCGAGCGCAACAGTCAAACGCGTCCATGTTTACATAGAAAAAACAATGGAACAGCAGCGTAATCAAATACAAAACCTGTGAAGAACTACTACTGTATATCTGATATTTCAGGTTTGCATCCCGGTGACAGGCTGAAAACTGCTGTTCATTGTTTTACAGAGCCTTTATAGTTAATAATAGCACTCTAGGTGTTATACCTTCAGTCATTTTGAGCATTTGTCTTGTATTATTTCAGAACATATAGCCTAATATGCATAATATAAGTTTGTACAAGATGTAGTTGTAGTTCATCTTTTCTGCAAAGATATTTAGTGATTTGTTTCACATTTATATCATGAAGACAACGTTGTAAGCCTGGTGCCAGTATGTCTGGGCCCCCCCCCCTCGAGAGGACAAAAGGCCCTCGACATCCGAGACGCAATACACAGTGCAGTTCACACCCTGTACTCACGGTCTCATCATCTTTCCTTTGCCCCCCCCTCCTTCTCACTTAGAACTCACTGAAAACCCATGCAATGTAATGTATGCACAAAAAAGTAACTGTACATGTTTGATATCATTTGAAATGTCTCAGTGCGCCTGGTAAAATGGTCTCATTCTCCCAATCATAATGAAAAGCTAAAAGAAGTTCTAAAATCTGAGAAGTATAGTGTACAGCTTAGGGGTGTGCCCTCCCCCTGATCTTCTATTCAGATCACCTCCTGTATGTAAATAAGCATTCTCTGCCACAGGATATCAGGAGCCATTTGGTTGCAAATTCTAAAGTCTAATTATAATACCACCATTTGGTAGGTTTATTGAATTATCTGGGTTTATAAGGAAAGGGGACACAAAGTTCTGGGCGTCTGTAGGTTGATTGCCCGCACAAATCGCTGTGTGTAGTTTTCATTGCCAGGTAGTAATGTAACTGATGATTCTATTCTTGTAACATTGGAGTTTTGAATTATTGTTTCGATGACCTGGTCAATAAATTGTAACGTTTGATTCTATTCTGACTGCCTCTAAAGATTGCTTTCTCCCTATTAGATTAGCGGATCCGTATATTTCCGCAAGCCTGCGTCAGTTTTAGCGACGGCTAATACCCGGCGTCTTTTCAAGTGTACTTGGATGCAGGGGCGGGTTAATTCCATTTAGGGACGGCGAACGCCGTCTGGTCAGACTAAACTCGGGTACGCCTATACCTCTGACTTTTGATTTAATGTTACTTTAAACAAGGATTTGACCAATCCAAAGTTATTACGAGTGTTGTACATTGACCTACTAACATATCTGATAATGGCCAAAAACCTTTACTGAAGTAAACGATTGAACTAAAGTTCTGAGGGGGCTCCAAGGGGGTTATCCGATGTCTCTGATTGTGTACGTGTGCATTAACGGCAAATCTTAGATACATAACCATAATTTACCTCTGATTGACGACCGGGCCTGACGAGATTGTGTCCGTGAGACCTGTGAAAAACAGGGCCTCTGAGCGATATAGCTTCCCTACATCTGAGCGGGTAAAGTATTAAACGGAGCTGAAAAGAATAATCAATCATTCGTTCATGTTTTAATGATGCACAGATATCATTAAAACCTTTTCATTTATGGAGTCAGATGAAATAACGAGATAAAATATATAAGAAAAAGCCTTCTATTTTAATGTTCTTGTTGTGTCGTGAAAGGAAAGACTGTAATACGCAAAGCCCTTCACCCGCTGAACGACTGCCGTCATTGGGTCGATCGAGCCAGGCCTTACAACGTCATGTGTGGTGCACTTAGAATATACTTTTCTTTAACTAGAGGTTTAATAAAGAGAAAGTTTCTTGAATCATGTTGTAGTTACATTTTCAAGTTGACTAGATAAAATCTTACAAAATCTAGAATTGGTCAAATATAAGTGAAATTGCTAAACCTAAAATATCCTCCTGAGACGCCCCCCTAAAAAAAAGTTTTCATGTCATTACATTGTTTAGATCATAAGAAAAAAAAATTTTTTTTGAAAAACTCTATTTTATTCATATTTGATTATATGTCCTCTGTAGAGGACACAAGGACTAAAATTAAATGGCATGAATAGAAAACGGCAAAATCAATGGGAGTTTTTTTAAATCACCAAATACATTTTTAGGTTTCAGGATTTTTTTATTCTAAACTTTGTTTAAGGATGATTCTCAACTATGTTTTAATATGTATAACAATTTGATTTGATATACCATTTTGTTGTATGCAATATGTGTGTAAAAAATTCCATAAACTGGTTTCCCATTAAACACAGTGTACCTATACACTATATCTAGTTTGCTTGTTAATGTGTTGCTGTTGGGACAGAATGTTGAAAAAAAAAATCATAATGGGAGTAATACATGGCCAGATTTTCATTATAATATATAATATTTCATAAGAAAACTGATATATAATTTATTTCCCTATTCAATAGCTATGTCTCCCAAAATGCATAATAAACATGCTTTTAGTCCTGGTGTCCTCTACATTGAGCATGTATGAAATGATGTCCTGTTTCATAACAGGAAGTCATATTTGAATTTGAAAACCCATAACATTTTCCTGAGATGTTGCTTTATGACAAACAATCTGAAAATGATTCAGATTTAAAAGACATTACAGAATATAATCATATTTCCATAAGGATGTACAATTTTTCACTAAATTAAATATTGCCATCTTTAAAGGCATAGGAGAGGGTTTAAAAAAGATTTAGTATCTCTGTAAAGCCCTGAATGTGCTCTGTACAGGACATCCAGGCTTATAACTGTGACATGGGAGGTCTCAGAGAATTACACTAAAATAGAATGTCCACTACAGAGGCAAAAACTCCAAAGCTGGGTCTCAGGCGGATAAATAAAATAGCCTAATTTGATCCTACAGTGTTGCTGCACATGCTTTAGATCATTACAAACAATAATGCAAAATTATTATATTAGAATAGAAGATATGCCATCTCTCGTATCACATAAATTATCAATAATTAAGTATGTGGTTTTGAAGAAGATTTTTTTCTTTCTCTGTTTTGACCGTCTCATTTGGACTTGGACTTGGACTCGAACCTCTTTGGACTCGGACTTGACTCGGACCTCTTTGGACTTGGACTTGACTCGGACTCGAACCTCTTTGGACTTGGACTTGTCTTGGACTCGACAAAGGTGGACTTGACTACAGCCCTATGCATTATACAAGTTTCACTTTTTGAATGGAATTAGTGAAATAAATAAACTTTTTGATGATATTCTAATTATATTACCAGTACCTATACTCTTTAACAGCATTTATTACGGCAATATTTAAATAACGCCCTGGTCATTCTTGGTGTACCTAAATTGGTCCCATACTATCGACTTCAGACATTCTCTGGTGGAAATAAAGGACCGCTGTTTGGTTCCTCTGTCATAGATAATCTAATGCGTGTAGTACTCTCCGTGTCTCTGATAAGCACGGCATTTAAGCTGGTGCACCGCTAGTGTAACATGTATGTTTTCATTTTGCAAGGCTGCAACAGTTCCGTTCCGTGCAACAGAAAAAGTCGGTTTAGCGGAGCCTTTACGATTAATTAACCATGCCGTTTTAAAGCGTGGTTAATAGTAAAACCGGTTAAATCGCTGCATCCCTAGTGTGCACTAGGAGTCACTACCCTCACTCAAAGCAAGATCCTATTTGTCTTACTCACGATTCAGCTCTTCTACAAGTGCTGCAGCTGCTATGACCAGAGCAAAAGCTGAAGCAGCCAAGGCGCGTTTCATGTTTGCAGATGAAGAGGAAAGAATAAGAGTGGAGAAAGCCAAATTGGATGCAAAAATGGACAAAATGGTGTTAGAGAGAGAAACTGCTGCAGCCGTAGTAGAAGCAGAGGCTCTAGAAGCAGCTGTTGACACCAGTGTCCATAGTAAATGCGAGCCTCAACTGGTAACAGCTCCTGCTGATGTTATGCGAACAAGTGAATATGTTGAACAGATTAATGTACATGCAGTCACATAATCACGATCAAAACAGAGCCACTCCCTTCAGAAGAGACCGTAAAGCCTCAGTTTCCAGTCACTAATTCTGTTCCAGCTACACGTCTCAAGTCAGAGAGTTGTTTAGATTATGCTGAATTCAATCAAATGCGATCAAAGAGAGATTCTGTTTAACCATCCCAATTTACACCAGGCTTGAATCATACTGGTAACACGCCTGAAGATAGCCAGCGCAGCGGCAGACACATTTGCCCAAAGCAGCATGCCACTTTTCCCAATGGCAAGTCAGACACCTCAAAATGTTTAACATGACAAAACAGACATATCAGACTTTGTCAGATATTTTGCTCGCCGTGAACTTGTTTAGTATTTAGAATTGGTTTAGTAGAGTTCAATGACCAACCGGAAAGCTTCAGAGCCTAGCAACGGTCCTTTCAAAATCCTGTGAGTGGGTTGAATTTGACAGCCAGTGAAGTAATAGACTTGTTAGTCAAATGGTTGGAAAAAGAATCAGCTGAACACGCTAAACGCATTAGGTCAGTACACATTAATCAGCCATCGAAGGGCCTTGACATGATATGGACTAGACTGGAAGAGTGTTACGGTGCTCCAGAGTTATCAAAAGAGCTCTTTTTAGATGTGTTGTAAGTTTTCCAAGAATTTCAAGCAGAGATACCTCAAAGCTTCATAAGTTGTGCGATCTTCTTGAAATAGAAATAGAGTCAGCCAAAGCTGATGGATACCTTCCAGGCTTATCATATCTGGACACAGCAAGGGGCATCAATCCCATAGTTCAGAAGCTGCCATTTAATCTGCAAGAAAAGTAGCTGTCATATGGAGCTGTTTAAAAAGAACTGTTGCGTTTCCCCCTTTTGAGGTCTTGGTTGACTTCATACGTCAGCAAGCTAGAATAAGGAATGACCCAGGCTTCAACTTCTCTACGCAAACAGATTCCCTTTCTAAAACATACAAGGCAAGCTGCAAGCCAACTAAATCAAGAGATGTCTTCGTTAATAAGATACATGTGTCTTCCCCTGTACATTTAGTCACTGATGAAGATTAAAGAAAAACTGAGGATGCAGAAACACTTTGACCCATTCTCAAAAGACCTCACTTACTTAGGAAATGTCAATCATTCCGTGAGAAGCCTTTGGTTGAACGTTTTGCATTTTTTTAAAGAAAAGATAATCTGTTTCAAGTGTTGCATAGCCACAACACACACAGTTAAGAACTGCAAATTTGTGACTAACTGTCCTGAGTGTGGACGTGAGAAACAAATTTCTGCGCTACACCCTGGCCCAGCTCCAAAAGCTCAAGAAGCAGTCTCCTTACCACAGCATGGCGGGGAGGAGGTTTCCACACCACCAAAAGAAGTGGAAGCTAACGGCACTGAGGATTGTAGAGGTGACCTTAGTAACAAGTCCTGTTCAAAAATCAGCTTGGCAAAAGTATATCCCAAAGGCCAACCTGAGAAAGCAATGAAAGTATATGTGATCCTTGATGAGCAGAGCAACAGGTCATTAGCTCGCTCTGAATTCTTTGATGTCTTCAAAGAAAATGCCCCAGCTTCTCCATATACCCTGAGAACTTGTTCTGGAGTGACAGAAATTATCGGTCGAAAAGCATCTGCGTACCAAATCGAGTCAGTAGATGGAAAGGTAATCCTCTCCCTACCCAGTTTGTTAGACTGTAAAAACATTCCTGACAATAGGGCAGATATTCCCACACCCAATGCTGCTTTCCATCACTCTCATCTGAAGCCAATAGCTCCACTAATACCAGAGTAGGAGTCATATTTTTTCATCATGATTCTTCTCGGCCGAGACATTATCAGAGTTCATACGGTGCACAACCAAGTAAATGGTCCTCATGACACTCCTTATGCACACAAACTTGACCTAGGATGGGTCATAGTTGGAAATGTTTGTCTGAATGACACACAAGTCAACAGCTGTGACCATTCATTGTGAACCATTGCCCTTTCTCTCTTTTACTTAAAAAAATATTTGGACAGGGATCAAAGATGGACAGTGGTCAGAGAAATAACAATGGAATGTGTTCTATGGAACAACTTGCCTATAATCACAAACATGATCAGCTTGGGAAAAAAGTGTTTAAGATTACTCGTGATGACAACCAAGTTGCCCCAGCTATTGATGACTTGTATTTTCTACGCATAATGGAACAAGAGCTGGAGAAAGACAAAAGCAATAGCTGGGTAGCTCCGTTGCCTTTCAGAGCTCCAAGGTGTAGACTCCCTAACAACAGCTGCCAAGCCATGAACAGTTTGTTGAGCTTAAGACGTAACCTAGACAGAAACACCGCAAGTAAACAGCACTTTTCACTTTCATGGGCAAAGTCTTTAGTAAGAATCATGCTGAAGAAGCTCCCCCTCTATTGGAAGGAGAAGAGTGCTTGTATTTTCCCTTCTTAGGGGTGTATCACCCTAAAATATCTTGGAACATAAGAGTGGTTTTTGACTCTAGTGCTTGTCATGAGGGTGTCTCGATGAATGGTGTTATTTTGTCTGGGCCAGACATGAACAACACCCTTGTAGGGGTGCTTATGCGATTTGGCAAAGAAGCAGTAGCCATAACAGCTGACATTGAACAAATGTTCTACCGTTTCTTAGTGAGAGAGGACAACCGCAATTTCCTTTGGTTCCTTAAAATTGACCCATCTGAAGACATTGCTGAGTATCGCATGCGGGTCCATGTGTTCGGCAACAGTCCCTCCCCTGCTGTAGCCATCTATTGTCTCCGACAGTTTGTCAAAGATGGTGACCCTGATGTCAAGAACTTAGTGAACCCTGATTTTTATGTAGATGACGGGTTGAAGTCTCTTCCTACAGCCAATGCAGCTGTAGACCTGCTCAAAGACACATAGAGGACTCTTACTGGTTCCAACTTATGCCTTCACAAGATTGCTGTTCGAAGAAGTTCTTCCCATCTCAAGATCATGTCAGCGATCTTAACAATTTGGATCTCAGCTCTGACATGCTGCCTATGCAGCACAGTCTGTGACTGAATTGGAGTCTGAAGTATAATACTTTTACTGAAACCGCTATGGAAGCTAAACCCTTTACACTTTGAGGTGTTCTATCCACCATCAATAGCATCTTCGATCCCCTTGGTTTTGTTGCCACAGATATGATCCAGGGCAAATCGATCATGAGAGAGCTAAATAACAAGAATGATGACTGGGACACTCCCTTCCCAAAGAAATGGAGGAGAAATGGAACATGTGGTGACTTTCGCTTAAGGAATTAAGTAATCTCCACATTTCGAGATGATACACAAACATATCACCTTCTACAGCCATGCAAATGGAGCTGTTTGTCTTCTCTGATGCATCATCAAAAGCAATAGCTGCAGTAGCTTACCTTTGATTGACAGACTCATGTGGAGTCAATCATGTCGGCTTTATCATGGATAAGGCAAAACTCAGCCCCGAGCAAACAGTTCCCCGTCTTGAGTTGTGTGCTGCGGTTTTGGCAGTAGAATTGGCCGAGTTAATTTATTCAGAGATTGACATGCCCTTGGACAACACTACTTACTTAACTGATAATAAGGTAGTGCTATGCTATATAAATAATGAAAAACAACGCTTCTATGTATATGTCAGCAATCAAGTCCTTCGGATTCCTAAATCTTCTCATCCAAATCAGTGGAAGTATGTGCATACAGCTGAGAACCCAGCAGACATTGCAACAAGATCTGCCAATGGTGCTCATCTCCAAGACACCAACAGGCTTTATGGACCAAAGTTTCTTCTAAACAACCCCCAGACTCTACAAGAAGAGAACACACATGAGCTTGTGAATCCTTCTTCAGATGCAGAGGTACGTCCTGAAGTCTCCACATTGAACACTACATTGATGAGTAAGAGTCTTGGAACGCAACGCTTCTCTAAGTTCTCCACTTGGAAGTCCAGCACTCGTGCCATTGCAAATGTTCTTCATATTTATCGACAGTTCTATAAAGGTTCTTAAACACAAACATTAAGTTGCAAGAGCTGGATTACTGTTTCAATGCTCCCAAAAGTTGAAGAGCTTTTATGTGCTGAAACAGTTATCATCAAAGCAGTACAACAGGAGACATACAGTATGCCCAAGAGTATAAGAGTTTGGAAACAGGTAATAAGCTCTCCAGGAAAAGACCCCTCAAAGGCTTTTGACTATTTCATAGACGTAGACGGCCCTGATACGAGTGGGAGGACGATTACCAGAAGCGGAGATCGAGATTGATGTAAAAATATCCCTGATCATCCCTGGTAAACATCACATTGCAACACTTCTGGTCAAACATCATCATGGCGGATCTTCCAGCAGATTGTTTATCCACTGATCCTCCATTTACAAATGTAGGATTAGATGTTTTCGGCACATGGGCCATGATGGCACGGAGAACCAGAGGTTGTCATGCACAGAGCAAAAGGTGGGCAGTAATATTCACCTGTCTTAGTATGAGAGCTGCACACATTGAGCGTATTGACAGTACCTCTGTTAACAGGTTCTTCTTGGATCAAGGCTGTATCTGGCAGTTTAACCCACCCCATGCACCTCACATGGGTGGGTATAGAGAGAGGATGGTTGGCCTTGCTATGAGGATACTGGATGCAATGTTTCAACAGCTTGGGTCTTCAGCTCTAACACATGACATGCTCTCCACTCTTATGGCAGAAGTCACTGCTGTAATTAATGCCAGACCTCTTGTTCCAGTGTAAACATACCCAAATGTTCTATTCATACTAATACCCAATGCACTCTTAACCCAAAAGTATGCTGTCCCAGCTGGCGATTGGGTCAAAATCTTCACAACCATCAGTCGGGCAGGGTACAACACCTGGCACAAACTTTCTGGGGTAAATGGAAAAAGCATTACTTAACCATTACCATTACCTAAAAAAGCATTTTTGTTGCAACCAAAAAAAAAAGTAGCCCTCTAGTAAGCCAAACATTGAACCAGGAAGCATTGTCCTTTTAAAGGATGAACAACAAAAAAGGAATGAATGGCCAATGGGACGTGTCACTCAAGTCTTCCCAAGCAAGTACAATAAAGTCCGCAAGGTAGAAGCCAAGGTCTTTAAAAAGGAAGGCCCTACAGTTTCCATAAGACCTATCACTAAGACAATACTTCATCTCACTCCTGAGAAACTTGACTTGTTCAGTTTCAATTGTGGTAGAGGCGTGTTACCCACGCCAGATGGGGGAGTGTGCTGGAACAAGTTTGATTTAAACAGATTCCATGTTTAATGTGATTAGAGATTAATTATTTATTGAGTACAATTATTTAATGACAGCAAATCTCCTATTCACTTTATTAATGGTTTAGGTTTATATTAGTTTTATATTATTTAAAATTGCGATTTCTGGTGTTCACGTAAATCAGGAAGTAGTGGGTGCTCCATGCGGGCAGCAGTAATGACTCTCTGTAATCGCCAAATATTTCTGTAATCTTTATCCTTGCAACAGCATCGCTTGTAAGTATGTATTTGATTTATATTAATGTTCATTATACCTGTATATACAGTGGGGCAAAAAAGTATTTAGTCAGCCACCAATTGTGCAAGTTCTCCTACTTAAAAAGATGAGAGAGGCCTGTAATACTATGAGAGAGGCCAAACTCCACTATGGCCATGTAAGAAAGGACCCGGCTGGAACGATCCAATGACGGCAGTCGTTCCGCGGGTGAAGGGCTTTGCGTGTTGCGGTCTTTCCTTTTCACGACACAACAAGAACATTAAAATGGAACACTTCTTCTTATATATTTTATCTCGTTATTTCATCTGACTCCATAAATGAAAAGGTTTTAATGATATCTGTGCATCATTAAAATATGAAAACGAATGATTGATTATTCTTATCAGCTCTTTTTAATACTTTACCCAGATATAGGAAGCTATATCGCTCAGAGGTCCTGTTTTCCACAGGTCTCACGGACACAATCTCGTCAGGCCGGTCATCAGTCAGAGGTAAATTATGGTTACGTATCTAAGATTTGCCGTAAATTCACGTACACAATCAGAGACATCAATAACCCTCATGGGGCACCCTCAGAACTCGCTCAATCGTTTACTTCAGTAAAGGGTTTTGGCCACTATCAGATATGTTAGCAGATCAATATACTACACTCGTAATAGCTTTGGGTTGGCCAAATCTTTGTTTAAAGTAACATTAAATCAAAGTCAGAGGTGTGGGCGTGCGAATTCAGTCTGATCAGGCGGCGTTCACCGTCACTGAGCGGAATTAGCCCGTCCCTACACCCAAGCACACTTAAAAGATGCGGATATTGGCCGTCGCTAAAACTGGCGCGAGGCTTGCGGAAATATACGAATCCACTAATCTAGTAGAGAAAGCAATCTTCAGAGGCAGTTAGAATAGAATCAAAGCGTTACAATTTATTGACCAGGTAATCAAAACAATAATTCAAAGCTCCAATGTTACAAGAATAGAATCAACGGTTAACCATAACATAACAATAATTCAGGAATTGAAGAATTTGTAGAAATTACTACCTGGCAATGAAAAACTACACACAAGTGACATGCGGGCAATCAGCTTACTGACTCCCAGAACTTTCTGTCCCTTTCCTTATATACCCAGATAATTCAATAGACCCACCAAGGTGGTATCTTGTCATTATAATTAGTCTTTAGAATTGGCAACCAAAGGCTTCTGGAGATCCTGTGGCCGGGATTACTTATTTACATACAGGAGGTGATCTGAATAGGAGATCAGGGGAGGCACACCTTTAAGTTGTACACTATATTTTCTCATACTTTAGAACTTCTTTTAGCTTTTCCTTATGATTGGGAGAATGAGACCATTTTACCAGGCGCACTGAGACATTTCAAAAGATATCAAACATGTATGGTTACTTTGTACATATTACATTGCATGGATTTTAGGTGATGAGGGAGGGAGAATGGCGACTGCAGCCGGTCCGTCGTGCGGACCGTCAGCACCAGTGTGAAACCCCCAGTGTGCTGCGTCCTGGATGTTGCTGCTATATGCAAGAGATAGCTCCGTTGATTACTGACACCAAGCCCACAGTTCCTCTCTAGGGGGCCCAGACATTTGGCACCAGGCCGGGCTTACAGTTTCTCCCTTTGGCACTGTTTGGGCCACTCCCAGGGTTCCTGCAGTGTCACTTCAGTCGTTGTAAGGCGGGCAGCTTTAAGGAGCTGAGGGTTAGGATAGTGTTGGTGGATGCTTTTACTGATCTGATGAGGTGTCGGAAATAGCAACATTGGAATAGCGTGAAGGAGAAGATGAGTGCGCTTCCAACTGCGCAACCTCAAGTACCCAGTCCCACCAGGTATATGCAGTCTGTGCCGATCGGGTAGATGAGCTAGACAGAATCTGTGCAGTCTTCGCGCCAAGTTTGTCTCCACTTGTGCTTGAGAAAGGTGGTACTCTGTTTGGAGGATGACGTTCTGTACCAGGTCCATCGTGTCGATCAAGGCTTGTGTTCCGTGTTCATAAAGGTGTCGTCCCACCATGGGGAGACCTCTGCGTCCTTTGGCATCCTTCCGAGGATGTCGATCTGGCCCATAGAAAAGTCCTCTGTCACTTCCAAGCAAAATGAGTGATCAGCAGCACAGGTCAGTCCTCCATATGTGAACGAGTTCATCTCACTGATGACACACCACTGTGTATGAGACACCTGAATCGCATTTGAATGGCCATGCAAAGATTCAACACTTATGAGTTTGCTATCATTGGGAGAGAAAGGTTGTAATGTGTTACATGTACAGACAACATAATTGTGAGTTTCATGACAACAAGTGCGACTGGTAAATAAGGTCTCAGTACCCTTCAACGTCATATATCCAGTGAGGTGATCCCATTTAATTACCTGATCTTTAACTACCATGCCAATGGATCGAATATTAGTGGAATTTGGATAAACTTGATCTGGGTGGATTAAAGGAAAAGTGGCAAAAAATCCAATACAACCAATACATTCGTTTCCAGTATACATCATAATTGTGGATATTAATTCTGAATACTTTACATTTTTCATTTTTTCTGAAGAGAACCATCTATGTAAATCTAAAACCTCAATTAAATCGTTCAAAACATGTCTCGGGGTCTTGTGAAGACGAAGATCTAAAATTTCTTGTCTTGTTGCAGTGAATAAATCTTGTGCATATGATCTGCAGGCTAAGTCACGTTTGATGGTACGGGTCTGATTGAACAATGTGTGGCTGATCGTTAGAAGCGCCTGCGCCTCGGAACGAACCGCTTTGATAATATTATCATTGCTATTGGTGATGTGTTGGAAACCAGTGGCCATTTGATCTGTCAACCATGTGGAGAATTGTGATTGTTTGGTTATTTTATAAGTGTTGGCTGCTGAATTAATTGATCCGAACAGGCCGGCTATACTGCTGAGCAGGTCTCGTTTTGAGCGAGCAGGTGGAATTTGGGCGGCAAGTCTGTCTTTGTAATCAGAAATTAAATCATCGATTCGTGACTGTAGCCATGCATATGACTCATCATTAGTATTACAATGTTTTGTATAGGCAGAGTATATTGGAAATGTTATAAGTTACGTGTGTCATTACCAAATTTACATCATGTAATAAAGTCTTGTTGATGTTTCCCTAATCAGTCCACCAGGAGGAATTGGGTGCAATTCTGGACACTTTTGGGTTTAGTGTATCCACAGGTGGTCAAATTAAAACAGTACTTAACAGTCCATGAACAGTTGTGTGGATTGGTGAAATTGTCTATGCTATGCGAACATTCCCGACACAATACATTCCTTCCTTTCGGTTGGTCCAGACAAAGTTTTGGTTTTGGCTCGTTAGGTGTGTCGACGTGAGATCGTACATTAACTCGGTGAATCTCATATGTGTGTCATTATGTGTTTCTGTATGTGTGCACCTATATGTTGCAGGTTCCAAATTTTTAACATAGTAACATAATTTTGGGTCTATGCCATTGTTATTGTTTTCGTGTAGTGTGTACATGTTACCTATTGTGTCACCTGGATCTATTTTAAGTTGATACCAGGCGGTGAGGTTGTGCATGTATTTTGGTGCTCGAGTGTGTCCTGAAATGTTTCTTGTAGGTGGGTGGGTGTTACCTGAACTACAACAAATTTGTGGTGTGCAATTTGGATCCGGTGCTAATCCGGGAGGCCATGTAATTGTCTCTTTTGGTGCGACTGTGATTTTTTGTGTGGATGGCCCCTTGGAGTATTTCCACACCCACCTCTCACATTTCAGGTTGTGTGTGAGTGAAATCCTTTGGCCCAGTCTGATGCACGTGGGCCCAGACACTTTCCTTTCATCTGGTCTCCATGGGATCGCTGCAGTCGACCTGGAAGACAAGAGGAGAAGACAGTGACATTTATTTATTGTATTTTTGTACTTTTGAATGATTTGCACTGAGACATGTGGTACCATCGCAGTTTCCCTTTTACAGTTGTGGCCACACAGCTGTTGCATATAGCTTTAACTTCATATGGGCCATGCCATCGGGGTGTGAATGCACCTTGCTTCACAAAAACGCGTACCATTACCATGTCTCCTTCTGAGAATTTCACCTCAGAGGTTGGGTTGAATTGTGTATCATTCGTTAAGTCTGATTGCTGTTGTTTCAGAGCAGCGCGTGCATGTAGCACTTCCAACCTCTCTCGTAATTGCTTGAGCACAGACTGTTGAGTTGCAACCACGAGGGGCCCCAGGTCTGCTGGGGCAATTTCTGGGTCTATGGGCAGCTTCATGACTCTTCCAGTCATGAGTTCAAATGGACTGATACCTGTGGCTTTTGAGGGAGTTGCCCGCAGTATTGTTAGGACTGTGGGTAGGGCATCAATCCATTGGTTTTTGTGTTGTGCTACCTGTTTCGATATGCTTTCTTTTATTGTGCGGTTGGCAACGTTCCACCATGCCTGAGCTTTGCGGTCGATACGGTATGTGAAACCTTTGTTTGATGTTCAGCATCTGGCATATTTGTTTCATCACCTGACCTGTGAAGTGTGTGCCCTGGTCAGATTCAATTTGGATTGGTGCTCCCAGAGTGGGAGGATTTGGTTCGCTACTACTCGTGCCACTGTGTTTGCACTGTGCGGGTGGGGATTGCTTGACCCATTTGGAAAATTTGTCAATTATCACAAGGCAATAACGATCCCCCTTTGGCACTAGGTAGTGGGCCTATGAAATCAATTGGAGTAACTCCCAAGGTCCCTTGGGTGGCTCTGGTCTACACAGTTTTGTACGCCAGGCTTGCCTTGGTTAATGGTGGCACATACGATGCATGTGTCACACCATCTTTGAATGTCTGATGCCATTTGTGGCCACCAGAAGTTCTTTTGGATCAGCTGTTGTGTTTTGGGAGCTGATACACAACTTTATCACTGGTTTCTGGAGGGCTTCTGGAACAATGTATTTATCGTCTCTTAAAATCATGCCTTCAGTGACCTTGACTAGTTGGTCCTGCTGCAGGTGCGGTGTCAGCTCTCCATCAGAACTCCATAGTTCTTGTTGGTACTGTTTTAAATCAATAGGAATAGTTTGAATCGCACTCACGGCAGGAACAACCAGTCTGTCAGGCTTCCATTCATCTCCCTTTTGTGCTTCTAATTTGGCTAATTGATCTGCGATGTTGTTGTCTTTCTAGTTTTCATCTGGATTTTTGATGATGTGCACACGCACTTTAACGACGGAGAGTGAGGAATCGCGTGCTCTAATCTCCTGTTTGTTTACCATCTGTTGAATAGGATCTGGGGTGGATATGGACATAACGTTATTTTTGGTAGGCACTTATTTACAGTTTTTCTGTTTTCAGCTCAATTTGCTTTTCAAAACAGTGAATTCCAAAGCCATACTTTTGCATTATGTCCATTCCCAGCACAGTCCCTTCACTGTTGTTAGGTAAATACCAGAGGATTCTTCCAATACTGTCACGCCTAAATCAAGTTGAACTGGCTGTGTTTTTGTCGCAATCATTATCGTATCGCCGATGCCTTGGATCGAATCGTTTAGTTTGGTTAAGGGTAGTGGAATGTCTGTACAGAGCATGCTGCGCCCGAATCAATAAGTATGTTGGCTAACTGGCCTCCTAAATTAGCCCTTATTTTATTCGGTTTCCACTCTTAATTATGCTCCCTATGGCAATGGAGGCCACGTATCCCTATTGGTGATGGTAATTTTCAGTCGTTATGCTCGCGTTGTGGGCCGCGCCATTTTGTTTGTTTTTAAACTCATTCATGAAGTTTACTGTTTCAACAGCTCAGAGTCGTCGCTAGAGGCGTTTTTGTAATGCTTTTGTTCTTTTAAATCTTTTCTCTTTTTACAATCTCGCATTACATGGTTAGTCCTTCTGCAATAATGGCATATCATTTTGTTTGGAGATCTTTGGCTAAATTTATCTGTGCTATTCCTTCTGTTAGCCATTGTGCGGACGCAACGCTGCGGGTTTTAATGCCATCTGTTTTCTATTCTTGAACCCCAGTCTACTATTGCTCTGAACGTGTTTCGGCTGGGTCGGCCATTTGATAACGCTTTTTGAACGGGATGCCGGCATTGTTTTTAACAAGCTGCAGTAATGCGTCATGATTGCGGTCTGCATTTTCAAGGCCTGAGTGCTCTCTGTATGTTACCCATAACCGTTCAGCGTACGTTTCAAATGACTCATTACCTGCTTGTTTGATTTCTAATATTTTGCTCCAGTCTGCATGTGACGGTCCCCTCATGTCTAATAATGCCTGTTTTAGACGTTCGTAAATCCCTTCGTCGGTTTCGTCATTTACTCTGTTCATTATGTTGCCGGATTTCATTTCTGTGTTTAGTTTTGGTCTGAGCTCCTCAGGGATAGTGAGAAGGGCTATTTGCCATACGTCTCTAATCTCTAGTTTGTAAACATTAGCCTGTAGCATCAATGCTTCCCAGTAGGGTTGAAAAGGCCCTTTTCTCGGCATAATTCCTACGACTTGTTTGTGCCTAGAGCATTCTTCGCATGTTAACGGGCGGCTGATTGTTGTGATTTCATCATCCGCATTTTTCATGGTTTTTAACACTGCGATTTTAACTGCCTTTTTGGCGAGTCGTTTGATTTGGTTCGGTCTTTATTGGGCTTCATGAGCTCTGTTTTTCTGGCCACAGACTCACGAGAGCTCGGTTACGAGTTTCTCTGCGTCGCCTATTGTTACACGCTAACGCAGTGTCCTCATCTTCGCTTTCAGTTTGCGCCTCTAACTCGGTTTCATCCAGTGCTGCTTGTTTAACTGCGGCAACTGGAAAACCTGTTTTGTCGCAACACTCTTGATGCAGATATGTAATTACTATATGTAATTAGTTTCCCTTGAACTTGATCAATTTTTGTAGCCATTTCTTCGCGTTGTCAGCCCACCTGTTGCTCGTATGCAAACATTTCGACTTGCTTTCTTAACTTTTGTAATTCGTCAGATCGCACTCGTTCGATTTCTTTGATATTTGTTATTGTTTTTCGTTCTCGGTCATGGTCGCGAGGTCGTTGCAAATAAACAATTGCAGCGAATTTTCTTGTATTTTGATTTCGATTTTAGTTTCGCACCCTCGGCAGAATACCAGGATGTTATTTCGTTGTTGTTCCACTTCAAATTGAATCCTTGTCGCTTAACCGAACAAGGATTTTTGTAATTGTATTCCTAAAACTTCCATTATCTCCTGATCTCCTCTGCTGCTGTGGTTTCCCTGAAAAGACATGTTGTTTCTCGTCTAATTCTTAATACCACCGGGTTTTCGGTTCGGTTTCAAAATGGGTATTCCGACCCGTACTACAAATGTGTCTATATGGTGTAAACAATATTTCCTCAACTTCTAAAAGGCAAAGAAAATACACTTACCACAGCAGCTGGATATTGATGAGTAGGAGATCAAACCTCATGTTCCACGGGAGTTCAAGTCGAATGTCGCGGCTGGAATGACGTACTGCCTCTGAGAATCGCGTTCTTGTCTTTGAGATCACGTCGGGGTCACCACTGTAAGAAAGGACCCGGCTGGAGCGATCCAATGACGGCAGTCGTTCCGCGGGTGAAGGGCTTTGCGTGTTGCGGTCTTTCCTTTTCACGACACAACAAGAACATTAAAATGGAACACTTCTTCTTATATATTTTATCTCGTTATTTCATCTGACTCCATAAATGAAAAGGTTTTAATGATATCTGTGCATCATTAAAATATGAAACGAATGATTGATTATTCTTATCAGCTCTTTTTAATACTTTACCCACTCAGATATAGGAAGCTATATCGCTCAGAGGTCCTGTTTTCCACAGGTCTCACGGACACAATCTCGTCAGGCCCGGTCATCAGTCAGAGGTAAATTATGGTTACGTATCTAAGATTTGCCGTAAATTCACCGTACACAATCAGAGACATCGAATAACCCTCATGGGGCACCCTCAGAACTCGAGTTCAATCGTTTACTTCAGTAAAGGGTTTTGGCCACTATCAGATATGTTAGCAGATCAATATACTACACTCGTAATAGCTTTGGGTTGGCCAAATCTTTGTTTAAAGTAACATTAAATCAAAGTCAGAGGTGTGGGCGTGCAATTCAGTCTGATCAGACGGCGTTCACCGTCACTGAGCAGATTAGCCCGTCCCTACACCCAAGCACACTTAAAAGATGCGGATATTAGCCGTCGCTAAAACTGACGCAGGCTTGGAAATATACGAATCCACTAATCTAGTAGAGAGAAAGCAATCTTCAGAGGCAGTTAGAATAGAATCAAACGTTACAATTTATTGACCAGGTAATCAAAACAATAATTCAAAGCTCCAATGTTACACGAATAGAATCAACGGTTAACCATAACATAACAATAATTCAGGAATTGAAGAATTTGTAGAAATTACTATCTGGCAATGAAAAACTACACACAAGTGACATGTGCGGGCAATCAGCTTACTGACTCCCAGATGTTTGTGTCCCCTTTCCTTATATCCCCAGATAATTCAATAAACTCACCAAATGGTGATGTCTTGTCATTATAATTAGTCTTTAGAATTGGCAACCAAAAGGCTTCTGGGTATCCTGTGGTAGAGAATGCTTATTTACATACAGGAGATGTTTTGAGTAGGGGATCAGGGGGAGGGCACGCCTTTAAGTTGTGCACTATATTTTCTCATACTTTAGAACTTCTTTTAGCTTTTCGTTATGATTGGGAGAATGAGACCATTTTACCAGGCGCACTGAGACATTTCAAAGATATCAAACATGTATGGTTACCTATTTGTACATATTACATTGCATGGATTTTAGGTGATGAGGAGGGGAGAATGGCGACTGCAGCCGATCCGTCGTGCGGACCGTCAGCACCAGTGTGAAACCCCCAGTGTGCTGCGTCCTGGATGTTGCTGCTATATGCAAGAGATAGCTCCGTTGATTACTGACACCAAGCCCACAGTTCCTCTCTAGGGGGCCCAGACATTTTGGCACGGGCCGGGCTTACAGCCAAGACTAAAGAGCTGTCAAAGGACACCAGAAACAAAATTGTAGACCTGCACCAGGCTGGGAAGACTGAATCTGCAATAGGTAAGAAGCTTGGTGTGAAGAAATCAACTGTGGGAGCAATTATTAGAAAATGGAAGACATACAAGACCACTGATAATCTCCTCGATCTGGGGCTCACGCAAGATCTCACCCGTGGGGTCAAAATGATCACAAGAACTGTGAGCAAAATCCCAGAACCACACGGGGACCTAGTGAATGACCTGCAGAGAGCTGGGACCAAAGTAACAAAGGCTACCATCAGTAACACACTGCGCCGCCAGGGACTCAAATCCTGCAGTGCCAGGCGTGTCCCCTGCTTAAGCCAGTACATGTCCAGGCCCATCCGAAGTTTGCTAGAGAGCATTTGGATGATCCAGAAGAGAATTGGGAGAATGTCATATGGTCAGATGAAACCAAAATAGAACTTTTGGTAAAAACTCAACTTGTCGTGTTTGGAGGAGAAAGAATGCTGAGTTGCATCCAAAGAACACCATACCTACTGTGAAGCATGGGGTGGAAACATCATGCTTTGGGGCTGTTTCTGCAAAGGGACCAGGACGACTGATCTGTGTAAAGGAAAGAATGAATGGGGCCATTTTCGTGAGATTTTGAGTGAAAACCTCCTTCCATCAGCAAGGGCATTGAAGATGAAACGTGGCTGGGTCTTTCAGCATGACAATGATCCCAAACACACCGCCCGAACAGCGAAGGAGTGGCTTCGTAGAAGCATTTCAAGGTCCTGGAGTGGCCTAGCCAGTCTCCAGATTTCAACCCCATAGAAAATCTTTGGAGAGTTGAAAGTCTGTGTCGCCCAGCGACAGCCCCAAAACATCACTGCTCTAGAGGAGATCTGCATGGAGGAATGGGCCAAAATACCTGCAACAGTGTGTGAAAACCTTGTGAAGACTTACAGAAAACGTTTGACCTCTGTCATTGCCAACAAAGAGCATATAACAAAGTATTGAGATGAAATTTTGTTATTGACCAAATACTTATTTTCCACCATAATTTGCAAATAAATTCTTTAAAAATCCTACAATGTGATTTTCTGGATTTTTCTTATTTTGTCTCTCATAGTTGAGGTATACCTATGATGAAAATTGCAGGACTCTCTCATCTTTTTAAGTGGGAGAACTTGCACAATTGGTGGCTGACTAAATACTTTTTTGCCCCACTGTAAATGTAAACTGTTAAGGTCAAAGTGACTTTCATTTTCACTGAACTTTCGCATTAACCACGTTCTAATTTAGCGTCCTATTGCTGTATTGTGTATTTTCATAAGAGAAAGTCGTCTGCATTTCCTAGCATCGCAGCATATATCAATGTGAACGTTGTTTTTCTTCTGTAGATTTGTTAATTTCTGGACATTATTCTTTAATTTGTTCATTTGTATATTTGTAGTTTCACTCTATACACAAGACCATTAAACCTGTGGGCAAACAAACTTCTTGTCTTCAGAGTTTGAGGACAGTACAGTTAATATAATCCATATCACACACACAGAGTACTGTTTTTCTGCAGATATCAGCATAATAACACATTTAATAATAATTTTATACAAGTTCAGTAAAGCAATAAGTGACAAACATTTTAGACATAATGTTTGTTTTTGCTCACTTTTGCCAAGGAAATTAGTTCCAAACAAAGATCAAGGCACTTTTTTGCATCTCTGAGCAATGGACAGTGTTTACTTAATGAATCAGCTTTTTTAACTAATTGTTTGATACAAATGATTTAGTGATTAATTTCACTAATTAACACATTCAAATGTTTTTTTTTCCTGAATGAAACAGACGTTTGAAGGAATCGGTTGTATCTCAATGACTCACTCCATAACAGTCACTTGCTGCCACCTATTGGCAGGTTTAAATTCACAATTTGACAATTTTTTCATGTTTTAAATTATTTAAAATATCAGTATTCAAAATGTTATGTTAAAAACTAAATAGTCTGCATATTTATGCAGCTGTAACTACAGTTTAAATGCATCCATGTTTGTGTTGTGTAATGTGGACCATTATTTTGTCATTTTCTTCTGTAAACTTCACTTCCTGTTTCAACGCGATTTAGTTTCGGTTTCTTGAACTTGTATTACAAACATGTTGAAACAAAGCAAAACAAATCTGATTTGGGGAAATGCATGTACAGTGGAGGTACCAGTACAACGAGTTTAGTGTGGCTCTGGGTTGGCCAAACAAGTTGGCAATGTTCTTGTTTTTTTTTATGTTGCATCACAATGTAAGTGTTTTTCACAGTATTAGGGTAATCCAAATATAGCAGTAATCCAAATGTAGTATGTGACAGTCCAGAAGCAAATGGATGAGGTGGATTCTGGAGACTGTTATTTGCAGCACTACCCTAAACACTGATGGCAGAAGACACAGGGTCAAGGCAGAGAAGATTTGGGGAAGTACTTCATCTTCAATGGTAATGAGAACCCCAAAAGACACTAGTGCCCAGACTGCATCAACATCAGACACCTGTATAAAACAAATAAAACAGCCTACACTGCCATGGCATTTGATTAGTTCATCTATACTTGAAATGTATGTCATAATTTACTCAACCATGGCTTTTGCTTATTTTAGTAACACAAATGAAGAAATATTTTTATGAAATCAGATACATTTCTGTACTTTTGTAACTCTCTATTCACCAAAACTTCAGACAGTTGATCATATAAAGTAATCATGCATTTTCAGAAGACTTGAGCCGCTTTACCAATGTCAGAGAAACTGGTGGCTAGGCAAAAGACAAAAGGCCAATCCTGAGCATCGACGTCACACCAGGCTTTCTTCAGTGCAGTTCAGCATGTTTGGCTAAGAATTCTATATCAAGAATGGTTTGTAATCAGACCATGCCTAACCTAGTTCAAGTGGTAATATAACTGAAACGGCTCCTTACCATTCATAGAACTGTTTGGCCCAAAAGTAGATTAAAATGTGTTTTACTTAATTAATTTTTATGGTCTCTTTGGGAACATTTTGAAGCATCAGAGTTTTGGGTTAAATATCTTAATTTGTGTCATGAAGATGAACAAGTTTTATGTGATGGACTTTTGGGTAAACTAGGTAATATAATCAATAATAATCTTTATACAAGTATCTCAGTAATATACCAGCAAATACAAAGCAAAGTTTCCCACAATTATGTACTTGTTTAAGGTGTAAGTGACAACTTACAAAGCGGGTAAGTAGTAGAAATATATGGGGTAATCACAAAGTAAAACAGATAGGCCTCTGATGGGTGTGCAGTGCTGTCAAAACTGGGTTCTAGAAGAAAAAAAAAGATACAAGTAAAGTGTAAGATATTCAAAAAATTACAATGCAGTTATTTTTGTCAAAGTATCAATAAAGAAGTCTTCTACATTATTTATTTTAAAATATTGAAAACAATAAGGTAGCAACATACATTTTAAGGGTTGTAGGGTGTGAAGTGTCCTTCTAGATCTGCAAAAAGCATGATTACAGGTGGATTACATCCGCAGGATATTATTTTAAATTGTAAATAAAGTGTAGCACAGAGATAATGGAGTCAAAAACTGCTTTACTGCTGGGTATAACAGTTTAAAATGAAATGCCTCACCTCCAGTGTACTGAGGCCTGTGTTCCATGAGACCGCTGTTCAGATGCCGGTGCCACAAACACTTGTCCTACAGACGACAAATAATTATTCAAAGGCAAGTTCCACTATTGTTGTGGCTTTTAGATTACAATCATTCCTTAATATTTGCATGATTTACAAGAAAGAAAGAAAGAAAGAAAGAAAGAAAGAAAGAAAGAAAGAAAGAAAGAAAGAAAGAAAAGCATATTCAGTTTAAACCTTAAAGGTGAAATTACATAATGATTATGATTGTGACACATTAAAAATAAGAAATTACTTTAACCCAAAATGTGACCAAAGCATAACAGTGTTAGAAAATTATAGAGGAAATACTGCAAACTATTAGAGCAAACAATTAGTGGCACCTAAAGATTGACTTTAAAACCTGCTGCGAGCTCATCACAAGATCAAACAACAGAATAGCCCGGATCTATGGAGCCTGTTATCTATCACTATTGCTGGGACCCAATTGGCTGGTTTTAGTATGTTTTTTAAACATACTATAATTTGGGACATTATAGTATGTTTAAAAAAGTATGCCAAAGATTCCTGGATGGTCTACTACTACTTCCGGTCAGAATTCGAAGTGCAGATCGATGCATACTCTTATGGCTAATACTACCCACAACACATTGCGCAGTGGAGGATTCTATTAGAACTACAAATGACCAACGGACAGGGAGAGAAATGGATTTGAGTGATGAATAATCAATAGCTACACCATATTAACAAAAGTATTGGGTCACCCCCTTTTAATGAAAGGGTTGACTACTTTAGTACTTTAGTAGTCAACACCAGAGGTGTTCAGCTGGGATTGGGACTTGGCTTTCTGCAGACCAGTCAAGTTCTTCCACACTGACTGAATAATAATTTCTCTTTGATCCTTGTCTTATACACAGAGACACCATCATGTAATGTTAGAATAGAAAAAGGTCCTGTCCAAACTGTTGCTATAAAATTAGAAGCACACAATTCCCTAGAATATCATTATATGCTTAAACAATAAGATTTATACTCAAGGAATTTACTAAAGTAGTCAAATCTTTCATTATAAGGGGGTGACCGAATACTTTGGGCAATATAGTTTGTTTCCATCCAAAGATTAGAATTTAATTTATGCGTAAAACTGGAACCGCATAAAACATGTGCGAATAAAGCACTGTTTCCATCCAACGAGAGAACAAAATTGTCACTTCCTGGTAAACTTTGGCACTAAATATCACTCAGAATATTGGAGAAGCCACTGAATATAATAATTGTCATACATGATATCAATTACTTGCACCTTAGAGCGAGCCGACGTAACACAATTTATGCTGTCACTGCGTTCGGAGATGGATGCCAGCTGTTTGAGAACACAGTCGTGTAAGACAATTATACAGAAATACTTTGACGACTGACTTTGCTCAGGCTTTTCAGAATGACCATAACAAAAATAGATCCTGTGAACGAGATCGGTCCGCTGCTAGTCAAGTTATCCAATCTCTTGGCGTAAAGTCACATAACTTTTTTTATGCGCATGGAGAAATTTAGTCTGTAAATGTGGTTCTATCGTAGTTTATTTGCATTTTTTTCTTACAGTATAATACGTTTATACAACTCAAATGTTCGCATATGTTTTTTATGCACATTTTTTTAATTTATGCACATCTTACCATTTCAATCCAGAGTTTATTATGCAATATTCTAAAATGCGTATAAAAATAGGTGGATGGAAACGCAGCTATTAATGTCTAACCTGTTGAAAAAAATATTAATGTTATCCACGTTATATTTAATTTGCAGCAGCACTGTGAACTTACAATGATACGTTTGGTCTTTAACTTTGAAATGCATCATTATGCAAACACATGAGCAGAGTTCTCAATGAAAGACTCGCGATGTGCTAGCAGTACCACGGAAAAAGCCAATAGGGTCTGGCTGCAGACTTGCACTTGCACGCTCAGCACTTGTGCTTCCACGAGTGATGTCATTTGCAGTCTTTTTTATTTTATATTTTGTTATATTTATTGATAGGGGAAAACCGGGGCGAAAGTAACGCGGTACGAAAGTAACAAAGCCATTTTCTCAGAGACCTGATTACATATGCATTCCAAGCTACGACAGCACGTTCAGCACGCAACCCTTGAAGGAGCTGCCAAAGATCACGTGATTCCGTCATCGCTTCCCGCGGTTAGGTCCGGAAAGAAGTTTTCGAGTACATAAGTAAATTACTGAAGCTGTACTTTTTTTTGTAATTACACTTTGTGTTTCTCATTTCATGTGTCACAGTAATGATCAATCAACATGTTATTTAGTGCTGTAATACATCCTAAAGTTAGCCTCGTCAGAGTTTTTCAGTACAAAAGTAAATCGGGTTTAAATGTCAGGAGTTTGTCGGGACAAAGTAACACCTGTTACTTTTGTCCCGCTGCTAATGTTTGGTCACAATATGCCATGGTTTCTCAAAGGCTCTGTCTAACATTTGTTTCTGCAGCCACTTATACATGGCGTTTCTTGGCTGTTTTTGTTTATTTCTTGGATTATATACTTGTTTTATAAAATGAATTGACATTGCCAATAAACTATCAGGTTACTTTTGATGAAACTGTAAATGTAAAAAATGTAATTTAATAATGTTTACCAAAGATAAAGGACAAAATATGTTTGCAGTTACATATTAACAAGGTCATAGTCAGGTATATTTAATAAAAAAAACAAGAGTAACACTAAAAATCTAGCTTGTATTGTTGTGTTACTTTTGACCCACCTGTGTGTTACTTTCGTCCCAACAGACGGGGTCAAAAGTAACAATGTACAACTTATGTTCAAAGTGAAATTATACCGAAGTCGTTTTACATTTGTAAAAAATACCACTTGGTATTGATAGACCACACTTGTGAGTTATTGACCACAGCAAAAATATATCTCTGTCTAAAACATTATCTTTTAAACTTACGTTTTTCTGAAAAGTGGTACTTTCGCCCCTGCTCTCCCCTACATTTTTTGTTTGCTTTATGTACAATTGCTTTATGTACTCCCCAATTGTAAGTCGCTTTGGATAAAAGCGTCTGCTAAATGACTAAATGTAAATGTTTGAATCTCTCAACATTTTACAACAGTAGCCAGGTGGTGAAGACAAGAAAAAATAAACAAATACAATGTCATTTGCAATCGCTGCTTGCACTTTCTGCTATCTGTGACATCACTTGCATTCCACACGAATCATACGAATCATGTGCGAACGGAGACAACTAACTAATTTAATATCAAAACATACTGTGTCCTGCAAGTCATCTGTAGGAGAAAAATACAAGACCCGCAAATCTGTGGCTACAGAACAGCAGGACCTTGTATGTTATGATATTAAATTAGTTGTAATCGTTTAACCACCACAGCGTCTTGTCTCCGTTGGCAACGCACACGATTCGTGTGAAATGCAAGTGACGTCACAGGTAGCAGAAAGTGCAAGCAGCGATTGCAAATGAAATTGTATTTTAGTTAATTTTTTCTTGTCTTCACCACCTGGCTACTGTTGTAAAATGTTGAGGGATTCAATCAAAAAAGAATCAATAAATAGAACAAAATAAAAAAGACTGCAAGTGACATCACTCGCGGAAGCGCAAGTGTCTGAGCCTGCAAGTATGGCAAGCCCTTTTAACATTTAAAACCTTTTTCTGACTATCCATAAATATAATTGCGGATAGTCACAATTATAATTCGGAGAGTCATAATTATAATTCGACTAGTCGTAATTGATTTGAAGATATCTACAATTCAATTATGACTAGTCGTAATTGCTTTGAAGATATCTCTAATTCAATTACGACTAGTCATAATCTTCCATTGACTTCCATTGAAAAATATTTGCAGATATCTTCAAATACGATTCGCCTAGTCAAAATACAATTAGAGATATCTTCAATTGAATTAGAGATATCTCTAAATGAATTAGAGATATCTTCAAATGAGTTAGAGATATCTTCAAATGAATTAGAGATATCTTCAAATATGATTCGACTAGTCAAAATACAATTAGAGATATCTCTAATTGCATTTTTTTAAAGATATCTCTAATACATTTGTAGATATCTGCAATTTATTTGTAGATATCTCTAACTCATTTGAAGATATCTCTAATTGAATTACGACTAATTGTAATTGGAGATATCTCTAATTGTATTTTGACTAGGCGAATCGTATTTGAAGATATCTGCAAATATTTTTCAATGGAAGTCAATGGAAGATTATGACTAGTCGAAATTGAATTGAATAGATATCTTCAAAGCAATTACGACTAGTCATAATTGGATTGTAGATATCTTCAAATCAATTACGACTAGTCAATTATAATTATGACTATCCGAATTATAATTGTGACTATCCGAAATGATATTTATGGATAGTCAGAAAAAGTTATTAAATGTTAAAAGGGCCTGCCATATGCAAGTGCTGAGCGTGCAAGTGCAAGTCAGTCTGCAGCCAGACCCTTCTCGAAAAAGCCGAGGAAGAAGCGGCTCGTTGGAGAAGCATTGTAGCCATAACAGCGGCAAATAAACATCAAATCATTACATTCAATCATTATTTAAAACTACAAAAGGGGACAACAACGGAACAGGAGGAGATGGAACTATTTCAATCTCCAAAAGGTCGTGTACCACGGCAGATCAATGTTGTTAGTTGTGGACAACAACTGATGTACAATGCTATGTAGTATAATAAATGATAAGACACGTGTTCTGTTGGACTTCAAATTGTCCTGCGTGTTCAAAAATAGAAGGAGGCTTCAAAAGTCAAAGTATTGAAATTTATTGATCAGAACAGCGCAGCGCGCTGGGTTGTCTCTCAGACCAACGTCTCACAGAGAAACAACACCAGGGCAATATTTCACAACATATTTATAGATATGTGTCGACTTGTGTCATTTTCTCGTTGGCCGCCAGAACCGTCCAACGCTCCTCCAACATTCTTCTCCCTTTGTTCCCTTTGGGTCCTTGGTACAGAATGTTCTCACAGTGTGTACTTCTTTGTTTTCTATGTGCTTGTAGCTTCTTCAAACTGCCCCTCTGTGGTTTTTCTCTGCACACAAGGCTACTTACACATTACGTCACATTACATTCCACAATGTACCAAAAAACACATCAGTTACAGCTCATAGCATTATACTCCCAGCAAGCACTGTAATTAAACTTTAATAAACAATCCCATAAAAATCATCACATATTGATTATATTCATAGTATAATATAACTACTATGAGTTAGAAAAATGTAAATCCCTCAGTTCTTTGCTTTGTTTTATTTTAAATAAGGTGTAACATTAAAATATATTACAGTGCTTATAAACGCACACAAAACTCAAGTACACACGGAGGGAGGGATTCTAGCAGACCAATCACAGCGCTTGCAGTCTGCGCTGTTAGATTTTTGGAGAGGTGCACATCAAGTACGGCGCAGGTTACAGCATAGGCCTGCGCGTCTCTGCGTAGACTACGGCGTAGGTTTGACGCAGAAGTATAAAGTGGGCTTGACCGTCCTTATTTCTTCTTCGGTTTTATTGTGGCTACTTGAATATTTTAAGTAAAAGTTACTCATAGCAGTAAGTAAGTTGGCTGTTTCTCAATATGCATTCTTGTCTGGACTTGTGGACTTGTAAAACGTCATCAGTTGTCGCCCAAGTACTGTTCCAATTCAAAGTTCACATCTAGCCAACTACAGTTAAAATCCACGGATGTGTTCTTGCTCCTCCCCTTTTATCGAGGATGCATCAAGAGGTGACTTGTGTGAACTTGAGGCAGCCAGGTATCCCAGGCCCTGTCCCAAATGGAACACTTAATGAGAACTTGCGGTCTTAAGGACTTTGATAATACACTGTAGTTCAGTAAGACAGGACAAACCCGTAAATGGTTTTATTTTAAAGAACAACTGTTTTTTTGCATATAGGCCTATTTTAAATGTTTTTATTTACTAAAACAGCTATTATTAAATCTGACCTACAGTAATTATTATTATTAATGTGCTTTAGTGCGTATTTAGTGTTTTCTCTGCAAATTTGTATGTATACTTGTATATATAGTTTATATGAACAAATTAAATTACTGGTTTTGTGGCTCAGTCCTTTAAAAAAAAACTGGAATCACTGTACTATATTAGGCCTAATGATTTAAGATTTTAAGTAGTTATTATAGTCTTTAATAAATAAAAATATTAATCACACAGAAGTTTTTTACTCATTAAAAGTGCTCACATACCTATTGGACATATTTACAGGTCTGGGTGTTTTAATATTTGATATGTAGGTCTATATGGCTACAAAGATCGAGTGTTGATAAATGAATCTAAATTAATCCCGTACACAGATTAGAACACGCACACACAATGAGGGTGCTGAAACAGAAATAACTGGACTTTTAATATCTGATGTCACGGACACTTATTTACTATAGGAACCTTTAAAAACTGTAAGAGAATCAATATAGGCTCAAATATTTTATTAAGATATAAACAAGGAAATACGGAGCTTGCTATGAAAACATTTTATTAGCACTTTATAACCTACAAGTTTGTGATGCATTGTTATCTTTAAACAACCAAAAACGGATGTGCTTTAAAACGTAAAATCAGCCGCTTAAGTTTGTGTTTGCCCATCTCTAAAATACAGTAAATTATCATCATTTGGGTATAAAATCCCAACTTAGTGCTGATCTGTGGCCTGCCGATCCTCAAGGAAATATGAATGAAGCACTATGCAGCCTGAAGAATCGGGAGGTGCTGTCATCTAGAGTTGTACACAATTACTTAGTTCATCTGACTTAAATTACCATGGTTACTAAACAGATAATAATTACGATAGGCCTAGAGATAGCACATGATATTTATGTAACATGGCCAAATCAATTACATTACCGAACAGAAAGGAATGCGCATGCGGGTCTATACCAATAATATTTGCCGTGTTATAAAACAATGGAATTGGGGGTGGGTGGAATGACATGTGTCTGTACAAAAATCCTGATAATCGTGCCGTCGTCTGAGGAAGTCAAATACACAAGATAAAGACAATAGCTGTGTTTTTCGGCTATACTTGCATGAAAAATAAGAGAAGCAACATAATATTTGTTTAACTGAAAGTGATGCTCCTCTCCACCGCTCGCTGAACAGAGCAGACGCACAAAGAGAGAGCAAGAGAGAGAATGTGAGAGGTGTGCACATGCTGGGAGGCAAGACCTCGCACGGCAGTACCAGTGAGTCTCAGAAACTTAATAAAGTTTGGGCGCTTTGTTGAAGGGAAAAAAGTCGCTAAAGGGGTCTACAAAGTTGCTCAGTTGGCAACACTGTGCATCTCCATTTGTCCAACTATGGGCTAGGCCACGGATCAAACAGAAAATGGCCGCTGCGTTAATTGCGCGTTAATAAAATTAGTGCTGTTAAATTATTAACGTTTACTTCGATAGCCCTAATATATATTTATTTGTTTCTTTTCCATTTTGCATTTACTTGTACTTTTACTTTCAATACTTAAGTACGTTTAAGATTTAAAAAATTGTTGTCGTGCTTAAGTAAAATAAATATCACATACTTTAAGACTTTTACTCAAGTAATATTCTAAACGGTGCCTTCATCTTCTACCAAAGTCATTTTCTGGTCAGATATCTGTACGTTTACTTAAGTATGGCCTTCAGGTACTTTATACACCACTGCCTAATTGCCTAACACAGCTGTCAAACAATCTCATCGAAGATTATATGCAAAAACATATTTTATCTATTTTAGTTATTTGAGATGTTATACTAGTTTTGTAACCGTTTTAAAAATTGATTAAACAACAATTATTTAACAAATACTATAGGCTAATAAATGGGGAGGGGGGTATTCATCAGAGTGGGTGAGCCTGTGCCCTTCTAGCCCATCCGCTGCCTACGCCGATGACCTGAGGGTGACTACTTCTCGTTTGGCTCTCAACGGAGGCAGTCGCTTTTCTTCACTCCCCGCCCTTCCCTTATTTTCCCTGCTTGCCTCTCTTTGTCTCGTTTCATCTATTGAGAGACTCTCTCTGCACGGCTCTCCAAACTAGAAGATTATGGATTTGATCAACTGGTCTCTCAACGCAATTGACACCATCTTCTCAACGAGAAGAGAAACCTGTTTGGGAACCTGTTTGTCCGGACGGGACGTTCGCAGCCGGCTATACGAGGGATGCGTGGGAGAGGTGGCAAATCGTATGTCTGGCGGCTCTTTCCGTGGAGGACATTGAAGATATCTACCTATTCGGTACCATGATAACAGGTATTTTGCTGATTGGATTAGGCTTTGCCCTGGGTTATCAAAAAATTCAGAAGACGGGAACAGCTGTCCAAAGTCTCACAAGGCTGCCCGTTTTGGTTGAAGCTGTGGGAAGAGCGGTCAGCATTGAGACTGAGACTATTAACCGGAATATGGATTCTATCACGATGAAGCTCACGGCTTTGCAAGTGAAAATTGATTATTTCGGAGACCAGAATGGACAGAGAGAATAGCTGTGAAGGTATGCAGCTGTTCGTCCCAAAGACAAAACAAATCAATCTTATCTTTTCTGGCTCCCCCGCACCAGCCTGCCTCGGCCAATGCCATGCTGGATAACAACCCTGGGAAGAGCGCTGCAGTGGGACTTCTCTTGTTCCCTCCCCGATTACAGACATTATTCCCCTCCCCGACCAAGTGCCTCCGGCTTTGTTCCGCCAGGCTTGGTCAAGCGGGTTTGACCGGCGCTGAAACAAATGGCACCGGACCGGATGGCTGCTTGCCAGAGCTGGATATGTTTCCCCCTGTTGCAAAGTTGTGTCTATGGTATATGTGCTTTTGTGCTGAGGTGTTTTTTTTCTGTTCTCACACTGTACTCCCCAATGGAGCATAGTCTGGGGTTAATTTTTTTTTCTCCTCTCTTCCTCATGTAAATGCTGTATTTTCTTCCATTCCCTGTCTTCCTGTTCTGTCTACCCGTTGTCAGATGTATGTTGTGTATGTATGAACAGGTTGATGGCTAATTTCGCTGGTACTTGTGACTAGTGACAATAAAGGGCTACTACTACTACTACATTTTAAGAAAATACATTTTTGGTGAAAATATCATTTTCATTTTTGGGTGAACTATTAGTTCATTCAGATGGTTAATGTAACTCAAGCTCTTTTACGTGGGTTTTCTGAATAAACTGATTCACTAAAATTAATCCGACATCCCAGCATCACATACAATAAAAGGAAAGGAAAATTGTATACAAAGTGTTATTATTCAGCTCACTCAAATCTGTGAGTAAAGAGTGTGATATTTAACATATGGCAGAACTTCAGGAAAAAATTGCTTGTTCGTTGAGAAATTGTTTTCATTGTTTTCAAAACAGCTACATTACTGTCATTACTCATCTGTCAAGCTCATTAAATGTTTCATGAGAATTTACATAGACTTTAATGCCAAAAGATAGTCCACACCTTACATGCCAGCCATTCATGTGAAAACTATTTCACTTTGTTCACAAGCACTAATAAGTAAAACAGGCCACATTTTTTACAATGATTTCAAAAGAAACAGAAACTGTTCAAACCGCATGGTAATTATGTCCATGCATCAAACTGAACAGGGTATTAACTGGTAGAACAATTACAAACAATTACTATTTCCATTGGGAAAAACTAAATTTGTAACCCGAGTTTGTCACAAGTACAAGTAAGCTGGCCACTTTGGCATCTGTTGTAGTCTGGTACTATTTCAAAAATTGAGATTAACAGTACATCTATTGGATTAGTGTTTATTATTTATTCTGGATAATTGAAAATATTTATTTGCAGACACAAATAAAGCCACACATAGCCCAAACCTACTCTATTCAAACCCATTAATGTAAAACAAATATTTTTTTAACAAATATTATATTAAAATCTTATAAGATTTATAAAAAAAGAAAAAACACACCTTTGCTCTCTTTACTTAACCTCTCCCTGTCTAATTGGTTTTGCTCTGAACAATGCCTGAAATGTTGTATGACAAGCACTTCCTGTGAATGTTTGCCTCTTTATAATGTATCGCTTATCGTATTCCTCAATTGTAAGTCGCTTTGGATAAAAGTGTCTGCTAAATGAATAAATGTAAATGTAATAAGATCTTCAAAATGTGAGAGACCACAAACATGAGGACAAAAAAGTCCTAGATTTAACCGTTTTGCTCCTATAGTGTGTGGTGTGCCACGGTGTGACAAAAACAGCACACCACACACCAACAGATTTTCAACCAGATTCCCGACTGTGATCACGGGAAATCTCACAAAATCTCTTGAGACTTGAGAAGATATGTTTTACAGGACACGTTAAACACTCGTGCTGTTGCCACAAATCAACAAACTGATCCTCCATCTCTGCTGTCTAAATGCTTTTGTGCTGCACCATGACTGCATTTTTTTATGCTTCCGTCTTCTGTCAGCTCGCTTTCTGATTGGATATTGTTTCGTTTCACGTGATAATCTGCAGATTGAACGCACGTTCGTCCTCGAGGTTCCCCCCACACATCAGGATTTCTGATTGTAGATATTCAACATGTTGAAATGTGTGTACCCAGCATTATATGGCCAATCAGACCACTGACTCATGAGATAATGCAGATGTCATGTACTATAATTACATCTGTGTCTTTAAGATGGGGAGTACAACGCATGATGGGAAGTTTGTTCATGTTGTTGGTGAATTCATGCCAGAGAAGAAAAGACGCTATTGGTAAAATGTTAACCAAGTGATTTAATTAATCATATAGCTTAAGAAACAGCTATATAACTTTGGCGACGAGGATACAGCCTGGAAGGTGTCAGCACTGATTGAACGTGATGGAAAAGTCAGGTATTCCTACGTTTGAGTGCTACAAAGATCCCGCGACACTTGGGCCAAGATGGACAAGGTGGCTGACATCGTTTGAACTATATGCAGATGGAAAAGGTCTTATAATGGAAGAAGATGTCGCGCGTCAGTCCGTCAACGACAGAGCACTTCTTTTGCATCATGCTGGACCTGATGTCCAAGATGTATTCTCCACGGTGCCAGATACGGGAATGCTGACAATTACAATGCCGCTGTTACAGCCTTGAATGCATACCGTGCCACGAGTGAATGCTGCATATGCACGTCAGTCCTTTTATAAACTTTCACAAAACTCTGGTGAGGCGGTGCAGCAGTTTGCAACACATCTTAGACAGGCAGCGAAGGACTGTGCATTCGCGGGCGACATGAATAATCAAATTCGGGATGCCGTCGTAGGCAAATGCTCATCAGCATATGTGCACCGGAAACTTTTGGAAGAAGGACCTAATCTCACACTTGATCGCGCGATGGAGATTGCTGCTCTCTGTGAATGGAGGAGGAACAGATGTCTGCATCATCGGTGAGCGACACATCAAAGCCTGACAGAGTCTGTGAATCAAGTCTGGAAAAAAGGAGGAAAGCAGATGAAAGGAAAATTTCAAGGAAAACAACAAGCAGAAAACAGTAAGATGCATAAACACTGTTATAGATGTGGACATACAGACCATATGGGAAGAGACTTGAGGCCAGATATGTCACAAATGTAAAGGATGTGACCATTTCTCAAAAATTTGCAAAACTAAAAATATTAAGCAAACAGTTAACCAAGTGGAAGGGCTGACTGACTATGCATTTGCCATCCAAGATGACTGCAGGGATACAGATAGATTGAATGTTTGTTTGGGGAATGTCCATTTGAGGATGCTGGTAGACTGTGGTGCATCCAGCAATGTCATTGATGAGAATACTTGGGAGAAATTGAAATCAGAGAGAATTAAATGCAATTCGTACATCCCAGATACAGATAAAAAAAAATCCTCTTACTCATCTGATCAGCCTTTGCCAGTAATGGGAGCATTCAAGTGTGATGTAAGAATAGGCAGTCAGATGGTACATGCCGAGTTCTTTGTCATAAAAGGGACTGGTGAACCTCTGTTAGGCAGAGAGACAGCCATGAAACTTGGAGTACTCAAAATTGGCACAGACATTGCAGCAGTAACAGACCTCAAACAATCACTTCAGTCACAATACCCAGAAGTGTTCCAGGGAGTTGGTATGCTGAAAACTAAGCAAATATGTCTGTACATTGATCAAACCGTCCAGCCAGTAGCCCAGCCTTTAAGGAGAATACCATTCAATCTAAGAGGTCCTGTGGAGGAAAAGATAAAAGAACTCCTAAAAATTGACATTATTGAAGAACTAAACGGACCTACCCCATGGGTTAAATCCAGTTGTAATCGTGCCAAAAGCCAATTCTGAAATCAGACTTTGTCTTGACATGCGACAAGCAAATCGAGCAATCATCAGAGAAAGATACCCCATTCCTACAGTAGATGAACTTCTACAAAGTATGAACGGATCGATGATCTTCAGCAAATTGGATCTTAAATGGTGTTATCATCAGTTAGAGCTAACACAGGAATCTCGCCAGATCACAACATTTGCGGTTCACAATGGAGTATACAGATACAAGCGTCTCATTTTTGGAGTATTATCCGCAAGTGAACAATATCAACATGAGATAGCTTCTGCACTCGCTGGAATAGAGGGAGTTGAAAACATCTCAGATGATGTAATTGTGCATGCACCCGATCACAAAACACACAATCGACGTCTGCATGCTGTCATGAAGCATCTAAGAGAATGTGGGCTGACTTTGAATCCTGCAAAATGTCAGTTTAGCATGGATCGCTTAAACTTCATGGGCATTTTGCTCACGCAGAAAGGGATTGGGCCCACTGAAGAAAGAGTCAGAGCTGTGGTGGAAGCCAGAGAACCACAAAATGCCTCTGAAGTTAGGAGTTTTCTTGGACTTGTTAGTTACAGCAGCAGATTTATTCCACAATTTGCAACCTTGGCAGAGCCATTGAGACGTCTTACCAGAAAGGACACAGAATTCGTCTTCGGGCCTGCCAAGAAAAGATAATTTAATGCTCTGAAAGACGAACTTGCAAAAGCAGGGACCTTGGCATATTTTGACAAAGACGCACCAACCCAGGTCATAGCTGATGCCAGCCCTGTTGGGTTGGGGCTGTACTAACACAGTGTCAAAAGGGTCAAATGGTGCCAGTGTGCTACATCAGTAGAAGTCTATCAGACTGTGAGAGGCGGTACTCCCAGCCTGAGAGGGAGGCCCTTGCCCTTGTATGGGCCTGTGAGAGGCTTCACCCATATATCTACGGGAGACAATTTGACCTGCTCACAGACCATAAGCCATTAGAGTCAATATATGGTCCACGCTCTAAGCCCTGTGCCCATGTAGAGTGGTGGGTTTTACGTCTCCAACCATATAACTTCAAGATTGTCTATGTTTCAGGAAAATAAAATATTGCTGACCCTTTATCAAGACTTCTGGGAGCATGGCAATGAGAGAGAAGCACTCACATGAATCGTATGTGAGTATGTGAGATGTGTAGCCATTAGTGCCACCCCAAGAGCCCTAACCTCAAGGGAGGTGGAAGAGGCTTCAGAAAAGATCCAGAACTGATAGAAGTGAGAAAAGTCATCGAAAGTGGACACTTTGAAAAGTGCATGCTATATGCAGCCATAGCTAATGAACTGTGCACAATGGTTTTACGTGGAACATGTATTGTTCTTCCAAAGGCGCTACCAGCACGAGCACTAGCACTTGGCCATGAGGGACATCTAGGCATAGTCGGAACTAAGCAGCATCTCAAGACCAAAGTATGGTGGCCTGGCATGGACAGAGCTGCTGAGAGACACTGTAAATCATGTCATGGATGTCAAATTGTCTCTCGTCCTGATGCTCCAGAGCCACTGCGACCTTTACCATTGCCTGATGGACCATGGCAAGATCTAGCAGTGGATTTACTAGGACCCTTGCCTTCGAAACTCTCGATCATAGTTGTGGTGGATTATTACAGCAGGTTCTATGAGTATGACATACTGACCTCCACCACAACTTCAAATGTGATTGACAGCCTAGAGGGCATATTTAGCCGACATGGCCTTCCTATAACACTGAAATCAGACAACGGGCCTCAGTTCAGGTCAGACGAGTTCGAGGATTTATGTGAAGAAAATGGAATCAAACACCTGAAAACAACGCCTAAATGGGCCCAAGCCAATGGTGAAGTTGAGCGTCAGAATGCCTCTATCATGAAACGTATTCGAATTTCGCAGTCAGAAGGACTTGACTGGCAAAAAGAAATCAGGAAGTATGTTACAGTGTACAGAGGAATCGTGCATAACACAACAGGCAGTATGCAGATGAACATCACAAAGCAGAATACTCAAGTGTAGCTGCTGGAGATCGGGTTTTGATCAGACAGGACAAGACCAATAAGTTCACCACACCGTTCAATGCAACATCTCACACAGTGATCAGAAAAGCTTGAAACAAAATAACTGTTGAGTCACCCACTGGAGCCCAGTATAGTCGCAACACAACATTTGTGAGGAAATACCCGGAGAAAGAGATAGAAGACAAGCAGGATGGCAAGAAAGTGAAAGACAATGGCTGTTCTGAGGACACAAATCAACAGAGAGTGCTCGAGGGCTCAGACAGACCTGTGTCTATAACGGAGTGTCACAAAGACATCACATATGCAAAGCCAAAAAGGGAACGGAAAGTACCCCAAACATTTACAGACTTTGTCATTGGTTGAATTCTTGAACTGGTGGATACAAAGTGCTGTTGAGATGTTCATGATTCAGTGAATTTAAAATAAGTTTAAAACAAGTTAAAGAATGTGGTGCTTGCTAGTTAAGTGTTTAAATATGTTGTGTGTCAAGGTTGAGTTAAATGGATGGTCTCTATTCAACTTTGGGGGGGATGTCATGTACTATAATTACATCTGTGTCTTTAAGACGGGGGAGTACAAAGCATGATGGGAAGTTTGTTCATGTTGTTAGTGATCGCTGGACGAATCGTTAATACAGTATAAATCATAAGTTACAGATTAATATTACTTCAATCAAGCAATATTTTATCTGTAAGCTAATAATTCCTCAGAGCTGAAATAATAGCTTCATAGATTGTTACATAGAAATAGTGTGTATCTTATTATAAAAAGATGTATCTATATATAGTATATATGATAGTATCTATAGTGATTGTTACATTGGATATTAGTGATGATAGATGCCGCTTTTTTACATTTCATCCCCTGCCCCTGAGAAAGTCTCTGCACATCCCTATGATTGATTTAAATAACTTTGATATACTTGAAATGTACACCAAGCACTAGCAAAATACAAGTGTTGGATCGGGACTTTGTATCGGCAGATACTCAATATTCAATGACTGATTGGATAAGGGCACAAAAAACTGACCGGTACAATATGATCTTTAATTAGAAAAAATTAAAAGTATTTTTACATAATTCCAATAACAGTATGTCTGACTAGTAATGACCATATACTGCGTTTTGGAACTGAATTTTGTTCTTGAAACATCTCAACTAGATATCTCAACTAGATAAATATTATAATGGTGTGTTCACACAAAAGTTGAAGTGAATATGTGCATCGCGTTATTCACTCTAGATTACCTATGGGATGTTTTTAGTGTCATTAGCATGAATAAAAGCATAACAACAATAAATAGGCATTTTCTGATACAACCGGATGTGTCAATAAGCTCTTCAAGCTGATTGGCTTGAATGACAAATTTTCCACTCAAGTCTACTCAATATTTTTCCAACTTGCATGGAAGACAGAATTGGGGCAAAAATCGCATGTTTATGCGGCAAACACGCATCTTTGCGTTAACTTTCTATGTAAGCTACTCACGTTAATAATTCATTTCGCCTTTGGGGTGCACATACCATAAAATCCAAGACATAAAAAAGGATAGCTCACCTCACCCAAAATTGTACACATTTTATAGTGACCACATCCATAGCCACGGGAACTAGGGGTACTGCAGCACCCCCTGCCGCAGGGCCAGGTCTGAGGAGGCAATGTCCCTGTCAGGGTTCTGGACTCATTGTTCTTTGTTTTCCCCCTGTCCTTCCTGAGTTTCCTTATGTGGTTATTTTCCATTTCTAGTTAAGTTCGATTGATGATTTCCAATACCTGCTTTGAGTTCTCCTTAATTAATTACCATGTGTTTATAGTCCTGAGTTCCCCCTGATTCTTTGTCCATTCACTCGTCTACTAAGTTGTGTATCCTGTGTTGTATGATTAAAACGAAGTTTATTTATCCATCTCCTGCATCCTTCCCACTACACGACTGTGACAGAAGAACGGATGTTTTTACATAAGGATGACTGTAGCTGAGGACGCACTGTGGGCTTTGCAGCAGGCTGGTCAGAGGTTGGAACGATATGTGGAGGATTTCCTCGTGCAAATCGATCTTGTCCCTTTTCCTCCCGCTCCCGCTAGAAAAGGCTGGATCTCCCCGGCTCACCCCAGGCTGAGATCCTCCACATACCGCCCCAACGGCTCTGACCCCCTTCCCAAATCCAAGCATCTCCTGATCCTCCGGAGCTACACCTGCGTCCTCAGTCCCGTGCCACCATCTGCGGCGAAGTCAAGGCTGTCGTTCTCGGCGAAGTCAAGGCCGCTGTCCGTGGTGAAATCCAGGCCGCCGCTTGTGGCTCATCTCAGCCCAAAGTTCGTGGCTCCTTCAAGACCGCAGTCCGTGGCGAAATTCATGCTGCCGTTCGCGACTCATCTCAGCCCGCAGTCCGCGCTCCTGCAAGGCCGCCGTCATGACTCATTTCAGCCCGCAGTCCGCGCTCCTGAAAGACTGCCATCTGCGGGAAACCAAGGCCGCCGTCACGGCTCACTCAACCCCGCCACTGTCCACTGATTCAAGCCCGCCGACAGAAGCTCATGTGCCCCTGGCTTGTTTACTAGTTTTGTAACTGTTTTAAAAATGGATTAAACAACAATTATTTAACAAATACTATAGGCTAATAAATGGGGAGGGGGGTATTCATCAGAGTGGGTGAGCCTGTGCCCTTCTAGCCCATCCGCTGCCTACGCCGATGACCTGAGGGTGACTACTTCTCGTTTGGCTCTCAACGGAGGCAGTCGCTTTTCTTCACTCCCCGCCCTTCCCTTATTTTCCCTGCTTGCCTCTCTTTGTCTCGTTTCATCTATTGAGAGACTCTCTCTGCACGGCTCTCCAAACTAGAAGATTATGGATTTGATCAACTGGTCTCTCAACGCATGACACCATCTTCTCAACGAGAAGAGAAACCTGTTTGGGAACCTGTTTGTCCGGACGGGACGTTCGCAGCCGGCTATACGAGGGATGCGTGGGAGAGGTGGCAAATCGTATGTCTGGCGGCTCTTTCCGTGGAGGACATTGAAGATATCTACCTATTCGGTACCATGATAACAGGTATTTTGCTGATTGGATTAGGCTTTGCCCTGGGTTATCAAAAAATTCAGAAGACGGGAACAGCTGTCCAAAGTCTCACAAGACTGCCCGTTTTGGTTGAAGCTGTGGGAAGAGCGGTCAGCATTGAGACTGAGACTATTAACCGGAATATGGATTCTATCACGATGAAGCTCACGGCTTTGCAAGTGAAAATTGATTCTTTCGGAGACCAGAATGGACAGAGAGAATAGCTGTGAAGGTATGCAGCTGTTCGTCCCAAAGACAAAACAAATCAATCTTATCTTTTCTGGCTCCCCCGCACCAGCCTGCCTCGGCCAAGGCCATGCTGGATAACAACCCTGGGAAGAGCGCTGCAGTGGGACTTCTCTTGTTCCCTCCCCGATTACAGACATTATTCCCCTCCCCGACCAAGTGCCTCCGGCTTTGTTCCGCCAGGCTTGGTCAAGCGGGTTTGCGACCGGCGCTGAAACAAATGGCACCGGACCGGATGGCTGCTTGCCAGAGCTGGATATGTTTCCCCCTGTTGCAAAGTTGTGTCTATGGTATATGTGCTTTTGTGCTGAGGTGTTTTTTTTCTGTTCTCACACTGTACTCCCCAATGGAGCATAGTCTGGGGGTTAATTATTTTTTCTCCTCTCTTTCCTCATGTAAATGCTGTATTTTTCTTCCATTCCCTGTCTTCCTGTTCTGTCTACCCCGTTGTCAGATGTATGTTGTGTATGTATGAACAGGTTGATGGCTAATTTCGCTGGTACTTGTGACTAGTGACAATAAAGGGCTACTACTACTACTACATTTTAAGAAAATACATTTTTGGTGAAAATATCATTTTCATTTTTGGGTGAACTATTAGTTCATTCAGATGGTTAATGTAACTCAAGCTCTTTTACGTGGGTTTTCTGAATAAACTGATTCACTAAAATTAATCCGACATCCCAGCATCACATACAATAAAAGGAAAGGAAAATTGTATACAAAGTGTTATTATTCAGCTCACTCAAATCTGTGAGTAAAGAGTGTGATATTTAACATATGGCAGAACTTCAGGAAAAATTGCTTGTTCGTTGAGAAATTGTTTTCATTGTTTTCAAAACAGCTACATTACTGTCATTACTCATCTGTCAAGCTCATTAAATGTTTCATGAGAATTTACATAGACTTTAATGCCAAAAGATAGTCCACACCTTACATGCCAGCCATTCATGTGAAAACTATTTCACTTTGTTCACAAGCACTAATAAGTAAAACAGGCCACATTTTTTTACAATGATTTCAAAAGAAACAGAAACTGTTCAAACCGCAACATGGTAATTATGTCCATGTATCAAACTGAACAGGGGTATTAACTGGTAGAACAATTACAAACAATTACTATTTCCATTGGGAAAAAACTAAATTTGTAACCCGAGTTTGTCACAAGTACAAGTAAGCTGGCCACTTTGGCATCTGTTGTAGTCTGGTACTATTTCAAAAATTGAGATTAACAGTACATCTATTGGATTAGTGTTTATTATTTATTCTGGATAATTGAAAATATTTATTTGCACACACAAATAAAGCCACACATAGCCCAAACCTACTCTATTCAAACCCATTAATGTAAAACAAATATTTTTAAAATCTTATAAGATTTATAAAAAATAAAAAAAACACACCTTTGCTCTCTTTACTTAACCTCTCCCTGTCTAATTGGTTTTGCTCTGAACAATGCCTGAAATGTTGTATGACAAGCACTTCCTGTGAATGTTTGCCTCTTTATAATGTATCGCTTATCGTATTCCTCAATTGTAAGTCGCTTTGGATAAAAGTGTCTGCTAAATGAATAAATGTAAATGTAATAAGATCTTCAAAATGTGAGAGACCACAAACATGAGGACAAAAAAGTCCTAGATTTAACCGTTTTGCTCCTATAGTGTGTGGTGTGCCCGGTGTGACAAAAACAGCACACCACACACCAACAGATTTTCAACCAGATTCCCGACTGTGATCACGGGAAATCTCACAAAATCTCTCGAGACTTGAGAAGATATGTTTTACAGGACACGTTAAACACTCGTGCTGTTGCCACAAATCAACAAACTGATCCTCCATCTCTGCTGTCTAAATGCTTTTGTGCTGCACCATGACTGCATTTTTTTATGCTTCCGTCTTCTGTCAGCTCGCTTTCTGATTGGATATTGTTTCGTTTCACGTGATAATCTGCAGATTGAACGCACGTTCGTCCTCGAGGTTCCCCCCACACATCAGGATTTCTGATTGTAGATATTCAACATGTTGAAATGTGTGTACCCAGCATTATATGGCCAATCAGACCACTGACTCATGAGATAATGCAGATGTCATGTACTATAATTACATCTGTGTCTTTAAGATGGGGGAGTACAACGCATGATGGGAAGTTTGTTCATGTTGTTGGTGAATTCATGCCAGAGAAGAAAAGACGCTATTGGTAAAATGTTAACCAGCGAGTGATTTAATTAATCATATAGCTTAAGAAACAGCTATATAACTTTGGCGACGAGGATACAGCCTGGAAGGTGTCAGCACTGATTGAACGTGATGGAAAAGTCAGGTATTCCTACGTTTGAGTGCTACAAAGATCCCGCGACACTTGGGCCAAGATGGACAAGGTGGCTGACATCGTTTGAACTATATGCAGATGGAAAAGGTCTTATAATGGAAGAAGATGTCGCCGCGTCAGTCCGTCAACGACGCAGAGCACTTCTTTTGCATCATGCTGGACCTGATGTCCAAGATGTATTCTCCACGGTGCCAGATACGGGGAATGCTGACAATTACAATGCCGCTGTTACAGCCTTGAATGCATACTTCGTGCCACGAGTGAATGCTGCATATGCACGTCAGTCCTTTTATAAACTTTCACAAAACTCTGGTGAGACGGTGCAGCAGTTTGCAACACATCTTAGACAGGCAGCGAAGGACTGTGCATTCGCGGGCGACATGAATAATCAAATTCGGGATGCCGTCGTAGGCAAATGCTCATCAGCATATGTGCACCGGAAACTTTTGGAAGAAGGACCTAATCTCACACTTGATCGCGCGATGGAGATTGCTGCTCTCTGTGAATGGAGGGAGGAACAGATGTCTGCATCATCGGTGAGCGACACATCAAAGCCTGACAGAGTCTGTGAATCAAGTCTGGAAAAAAGGAGGAAAGCAGATGAAAGGAAAATTTCAAGGAAAACAACAAGCAGAAAACAGTAAGATGCATAAACACTGTTATAGATGTGGACATACAGACCATATGGGAAGAGACTTGAGGCCAGATATGTCACAAATGTAAAGGATGTGACCATTTCTCAAAAATTTGCAAAACTAAAAATATTAAGCAAACAGTTAACCAAGTGGAAGGGCTGACTGACTATGCATTTGCCATCCAAGATGACTGCAGGGATACAGATAGATTGAATGTTTGCTTGGGGAATGTTCCATTTGAGGATGCTGGTAGACTCCAGCAATGTCATTGATGAGAAAACTTGGGAGAAACTGAAACCAGAGAGAATTAAATGCCATTCGTTCATCTTAGATACAGAAAAAAAAATTATCTTACTCATCTGATCAGCCTTTGCCAGTAAAGGGAGCATTCAAGTGTGATGTAAGAATAGGCAGTCGGATGGTACATGCCGAGTTCATTGTCATAAAAGGGACTGGTGAACCTCTGTTAGGCAGAGAGACAGCCATGAAACTTGGAGTACTCAAAATTGGCACAAACATTGCAGCAGTAACAGACCTCAAACAATCACTTCAGTCACAATACCCAGAAGTGTTTGGGAGTTGGTATGCTGAAAACTAAGCAAATATGTCTGTACATTGATCAAACCGTCCAGCCAGTAGCCCAGCCTTTAAGGAGAATACCATTCAATCTAAGAGGTCCTGTGGAGGAAAAGATAAAAGAACTCCTAGAAATGGACATTATTGAAGAAGTAAACGGACCTACCCCATGGGTTAAATCCAGTTGTAATCGTGCCAAAAGCCAATTCTGAAATCAGACTTTGTCTTGACATGCGACAAGCAAATCGAGCAATCATCAGAGAAAGATACCCCATTCCTACAGTAGATGAACTTCTACAAAGTATGAACGGATCGATGATCTTCAGCAAATTGGATCTTAAATGGTGTTATCATCAGTTAGAGCTAACACAGGAATCTCGCCAGATCACAACATTTGCGGTTCACAATGGAGTATACAGATACAAGCGTCTCATTTTTGGAGTATTATCCAAAGTGAACAATATCAACATGAGATAGCTTCTGCACTCGCTGGAATAGAGGGAGTTGAAAACATCTCAGATGATGTAATTGTGCATGCACCGATCACAAAACACACAATCGGCGTCTGCATGCTGTCATGAAGGCGTCTAAGAGAATGTGGGCTGACTTTGAATCCTGCAAAATGTCAGTTTAGCATGGATCGCTTAAACTTCATGGGCATTTTGCTCACGCAGAAAGGGATTGGGCCCACTGAAGAAAGAGTCAGAGCTGTGGTGGAAGCCAGAGAACCACAAAATGCCTCTGAAGTTAGGAGTTTTCTTGGACTTGTTAGTTACAGCAGCAGATTTATTCCACAATTTGCAAACTTGGCAGAGCCATTGAGACGTCTTACCAGAAAGGACACAGAATTTGTCTTCGGGCCTGCCAAGAAAAGATCATTTAATGCTCTGAAAGACGAACTTGCAAAAGCAGGGACCTTGGCATATTTTGACAAAGACGCACCAACCCAGGTCATAGCTGATGCCAGCCCTGTTGGGTTGGGGCTGTACTAACACAGTGTCAAAAGGGTCAACTGGTGCCAGTGTGCTACATCAGTAGAAGTCTATCAGACTGTAAGAGGCGGTACTCCCAGCCTGAGAGGGAGGCCCTTGCCCTTTTCTGGGCCTGTGAGAGGCTTCACCCATATATCTATGGGAGACAATTTGACCTGCTCACAGACTATAAGCCATTAGAGTCAATATATGGTCCACGCTCTAAGCCCTGTGCCCGTGTAGAGCGGTGGGTTTTACGTCTCCAACCATATAACTTCAAGATTGTCTATGTTTCAGGAAAATAAAATATTGCTGACCCTTTATCAAGACTTCTGGGGAGCATGGCAATGAGAGAGAAGCACTCACATGAATCGTATGTGAGTATGTGAGATGTGTAGCCATTAGTGCCACCCCAAGAGCCCTAACCTCAAGGGAGGTGGAAGAGGCTTCAGAAAAAGATCCAGAACTGATAGAAGTGAGAAAAGCCATCGAAAGTGGGCACTTTGAAAAGTGCATGCCATATGCAGCCATAGCTAATGAACTGTGCACAATAGGCTATCTGGTTTTACGTGGAACATGTATTGTTCTTCCAAAGGCGCTACCAGCACGAGCACTAGCACTTGGCCATGAGGGACATCTAGGCATAGTCGGAACTAAGCAGCATCTCAAGACCAAAGTATGGTGGCCTGGCATGGACAGAGCTGCTGAGAGACACTGTAAATCATGTCATGGATGTCAAATTGTCTCTCGTCCTGATGCTCCAGAGCCACTGCGACCTTTACCATTGCCTGATGGACCATGGCAAGATCTAGCAGTGGATTTACTAGGACCCTTGCCTTGAAACTCTCGATCATAGTTGTGGTGGATTATTACAGCAGGTTCTATGAGTATGACATACTGACCTCCACCACAACTTCAAATGTGATTGACAGCCTAGAGGGCATATTTAGCCGACATGGCCTTCCTATAACACTGAAATCAGACAACGGGCCTCAGTTCAGGTCAGACGAGTTCGAGGATTTATGTGAAGAAAATGGAATCAAACACCTGAAAACAACGCCTAAATGGGCCCAAGCCAATGGTGAAGTTGAGTCAGAATGCCTCTATCATGAAACGTATTCGAATTTCGCAGTCAGAAGGACTTGACTGGCAAAAAGAAATCAGGAAGTATGTTACAGTGTACAGAGGAATCGTGCATAACACAACAGGCAGTATGCAGATGAACATCACAAAGCAGAATACTCAAGTGTAGCTGCTGGAGATCGGGTTTTGATCAGACAGGACAAGACCAATAAGTTCACCACACCGTTCAATGCAACATCTCACACAGTGATCAGAAAAGCTGGAAACAAAATAACTGTTGAGTCACCCACTGGAGCCCAGTATAGTCGCAACACAACATTTGTGAGGAAATACCCGGAGAAAGAGATAGAAGACAAGCAGGATGGCAAGAAAGTGAAAGACAATGGCTGTTCTGAGGACACAAATCAACAGAGAGTGCTCGAGGGCTCAGACAGACCTGTGTCTATAACGGAGTGTCACAAAGACATCACATATGCAAAGCCAAAAAGGGAACGGAAAGTACCCCAAAAATTTACAGACTTTGTCATTGGTTGAATTCTTGAACTGGTGGATACAAAGTGCTGTTGAGATGTTCATGATTCAGTGAATTTAAAATAAGTTTAAAACAAGTTAAAGAATGTGGTGCTTGCTAGTTAAGTGTTTAAATATGTTGTGTGTGTCAAGGTTGAGTTAAATGGATGGTCTCTATTCAACTTTGGGGGATGTCATGTACTATAATTACATCTGTGTCTTTAAGACGGGGAGTACAAAGCATGATGGGAAGTTTGTTCATGTTGTTAGTGATCGCTGGACGAATCGTTAATACAGTATAAATCATAAGTTACAGATTAATATTACTTCAATCAAGCAATATTTTATCTGTAAGCTAATAATTCCTCAGAGCTGAAATAATAGCTTCATAGATTGTTACATAGAAATAGTGTGTATCTTATTATAAAAGATGTATCTATATATAGTATATATGATAGTATCTATAGTGATTGTTACATTGGATATTAGTGATGATAGATGCCGCTTTTTTACATTTCATCCCCTGCCCCTGAGAAAGTCTCTGCACATCCCTATGATTGATTTAAATAACTTTGATATACTTGAAATGTACACCAAGCACTAGCAAAATACAAGTGTTGGATCGGGACTTTGTATCGGCAGATACTCAATATTCAATGACTGATTGGATAAGGGGCACAAAAAAAAACTGACCGGTACAATATGATCTTTAATTAGAAAAAAATGTAAAAGTATTTTTTACATAATTCCAATAACAGTATGTCTGACTAGTAATGACCATATACTGCGTTTTGGAACTGAATTTTTGTTCTTGAAACATCTCAACTAGATATCTCAACTAGATAAATATTATAATGGTGTGTTCACACCAAAAGTTGAAGTGAATATGTGCATCGCGTTATTCACTCTAGATTACCTATGGGATGTTTTTAGTGTCATTAGCATGAATAAAAGCATAACAACAATAAATAGGCATTTTCTGATACAACCGGATGTGTCAATAAGCTCTTCAAGCTGATTGGCTTGAATGACAAATTTTCCACTCAAGTCTACTCAATATTTTTCCAACTTGCATGGAAGACAGAATTGGGGCAAAAATCGCATGTTTGCGGCAAACACGCATCTTTGCGTTAACTTTCTATGTAAGCTACTCACGTTAATAATTCATTTCGCCTTTGGGGTGCACATACCATAAAATCCAAGACATAAAAAAGGATAGCTCACCTCACCCAAAATTGTACACATTTTATAGTGACCACATCCATAGCCACGGGAACTAGGGGTACTGCAGCACCCCCTGCCGCAGGGCCAGGTCTGAGGGAGGCAATGTCCCTGTCAGGGTTCTGGACTCATTGTTCTTTGTTTTCCCCCTGTCCTTCCTGAGTTTCCTTATGTGGTTATTTTCCATTTCTAGTTAAGTTCGATTGATGATTTCCAATACCTGCTTTGAGTTCTCCTTAATTAATTACCATGTGTTTATAGTCCTGAGTTCCCCCTGATTCTTTGTCCATTCACTCGTCTACTAAGTTGTGTATCCTGTGTTGTATGATTAAAACGAAGTTTATTTATCCATCTCCGTCCTTCCCACTACACGACTGTGACAGAAGAACGGATGTTTTACATAAGGATGACTGTAGCTGAGGACGCACTGTGGGCTTTGCAGCAGGCTGGTCAGAGGTTGGAACGATATGTGGAGGATTTCCTCGCAAATCGATCTTGTCCCTTTTCCTCCCGCTCCCGCTAGAAAAGGCTGGATCTCCCGGCTCACCCCAGGCTGAGATCCTCCACATACCGCCCAACGGCTCTGACCCCCTTCCCAAATCCAAGCATCTCCTGATCCTCCGAGCTACACCTGCGTCCTCAGTCCCGTGCCACCATCTGCGGCGAAGTCAAGGCTGTCGTTCGGCGAAGTCAAGGCCGCTGTCCGTGGTGAAATCCAGGCCGCCGCTTGTGGCTCATCTCAGCCCAAAGTTCGTGGCTCCTTCAAGACCGCAGTCCGTGGCGAAATTCATGCTGCCGTTCGCGACTCATCTCAGCCCGCAGTCCGCGGCTCCTGCAAGGCCGCCGTTCGCGACTCATTTCAGCCCGCAGTCCGCGGCTCCTGAAAGACTGCCATCTGCGGGGAAACCAAGGCCGCCGTCCACGGCTCACTCAACCCCGCCACTGTCCACTGATTCAAGCCCGCCGACAGAAGCTCATGTGCCCCTGGCTTGTTAGTGGCCTACGAGGGTATGAGCCGGCTCCTCGACAGCGCGCTCCAGAGCCCGCTCCCGACAGCGCCCTCTGAGTCCTGAGTTCCCCTTGAGTCTTGGTCCATTCACCCGTCTGCTAAGTTGTGTATCCTGTGTTGTGTGATTAAAACAAAGATTATTTAATCTTACCTCCCATCTCCTGCATCCTTCCCACTACACGACCGTGACATTCCCCCAGATTGTCCTTGTGCCCCTCCAGATTCTTCTTGTGCCCCTTAATCATTCCCATGATATTTACATTTGTTGAATGTTTAGTGATCAATTACATATTAAAATGACCAGAGATATAGGGTGGATGTATTTTCTTATTTTTTCTGCTCCTCATTACTGACAGAATTTAATGTGAAATGTTCACAACATATTACCGTAATTGTAGATTCCGACTTGTAAAAAGTGTTCACATCCTTGTTCTTTTCATGAGCCGTATTCTGAAGATGTTTCACTTCTCAAGACGGCCACCGACAATCACAGCAGCTCTTAGTTGTGCTCCAGTCTCTAGTTAAACTTGCTCAAATCACCATAGCCTAATGTAATTTGTTTACTATGCACTACTACATCATAACGTTTTTGGCAAGTACCATTTTATATAATATATTTTAATAAGAATTAATTTGTATTTGATCAGGTTTAATAAAAAAAAGAGTTTAGGTTTCTAATTATAATACTTCATGTCCACATTTATTCAAACAACAAACACATTTTTTGTGCTTTGCTTCTGTCTCTCTCTCTCACACTCTGTTGTACACACACTCACACACGCACACACACACACACACACACACACTCACACACACACACACACACACACACATGCATACAGACACATACACCTACTCTCTCCCCCACCTGTTTGTCATCACAATCAGCGTCCGCGCTGCTTTGCAGTGACACCTGTTCTCACTCTCATCTAATTATTCCCTCTATTTACAGCAGCTGTGCTTGCGGCTCTCGGTCGGATTATTGTATGTCATTGAATGTGGTCTCTTACTTGTCGTAGACTTAAGAGTTCGTACCTTGTCTTGTCTCGCCTGGAGTTGCTGTGAGTTTCTGGTTTTCTCTGTGTCCTGCTGCTGCCTCCAGTGAGTCCAGTTCCACGAGGTCCCTCAAGACTGAAGTCCCTTGGACCATAACGTCTACAGTTTTGTTTTGTGATTTTCCTTCTAGTTCTGTGTCTACGCACGACAGACTGCCTTGTTTTGCTCCTTCATTAAAGACTGTCTTGACTAATCCTTTTGCATTTGGATCCTTTACACTCCCCGATGTGACAGATCCATTTTAAATACTTAATCTATGATTCAAAGGCAAATAATTCCAGTTACCTTATTCTCTGATTTTTTTTCATCAAATGGTTAAATATTGCAATATGTAATACCCATGTAGCGCAGTCGATACCGCTTAAAGCTACTTACATGTTAAAGCAATAACAAAATAAAAATAGTAAATAAGAATGATTGAGAAAATAAAGCATGGGTAACTATTACACTTGCACTTGCAATGCAACATTACATTACTTTGCCAGCCTCATGCCTTTAAAGTAAACAAGAATATAATTAAACAAATTATAAGCAAAATAACAACTGAATATCTACTGACATCACAGTTCAAGAAGAAAAAAATTGTGGTAATCTCACACTGGGAATAGCTATTTTTGGAAACAGGTTGAGTTTGACACCCATTTTAAGGTTTAAATTAGACATTACACTCGCTCATGGATCTTCAACCATCTGCATATGTATTCTCCTGCTACACAGTCGAGGACAACAGTCAGTGACAAGAAGACCGAATTCTATGTTGGGCATTTCTAAGAAACATTCCATCTAGTTACACAATAGTTTCAACTTTCAATGAGCATCAACTGTCAATGAGCTTTTTGAAACAATTAAACAATATAGAGCTGACAATCCATAGAGCTAGTTTCAACTTTAGCAACATTCATTTAGTTTCTAGTAATGGACAGGAAACTCTGGTTGGTTTACAAGTGCACACACTCTCTCACTCATCTTTCTAATCAATATGTTTAACTTTGATGAAATATTCATTACTAAGTTTGTTGTTTAAAGAAATTAAAAAATTACAAATTTAATTGGGCAGCATCTGCTTATCCATTTAAAACTGTCAACAGATTCTACTAGTGATCTAAAAGTGTGGCAAAAGGTTCTATACTTACAAACGTATAAAGTAAACACACACTTTAATAAGTGAACAAAAAGTATTTCATTTTTGGGTGACCTATCCCTTTAAATAAAACCGTTGTGCGAAAACAGCTACAGACATGGTAACCAGAAGATAAAATAACCACCTTGCTCAAAGAGGCCACCCTTAGTTTGACAATCCATTACATGATATTTGTTACTATAACCCTGTCACTATCCCGTATACGGGAAACCTAACTTTACTTCAATATATTACAATAAAATCCTAATCTAATCATGACAAGCTATATCTCGTTGGAAAGGTCCAAGACTCCTAAATAGATGTTATACCACTGCTTGTTGTTAAAAATCATGTAGGAGCAGTAATATATTAATTTATGACAAGAGTGCACCTCAAAAAATATACAATCACCGACCACTTTATTAGGTACACCTGTTCAATTACTTTGTAACACAGATTGCTAATCAGCAAATCACATGGCAGCAACTCGATGCATTTAGGCATCTAGATGTGATGAAGACGACTTGCAGAAGTTCAAACCGAGCATCAGAATGGGGAAGAAAGGGGATTTAAATGACTTTGAACGTGGGATGGTTGTTGGTGCCAGACGGGCTGGTCTGAGTATTTCAAAAACTGCTGATCTACTGGGATTTTCACCCACAACCATCTCTAGGGTTTACAGAGAATGGTCCGAAAAAGAGAAAATATCAAGTGAGTGGCAGTTGTGTGGACGAAAATGCCTTGTTGATTTCAGCGGTCAGAGGAGAATGGGCAGACTGGTTAGAGATGATAGAAAGGCAACAGTAACTCAAATAAACACTCGTTACAACCAAGGTATGCAGAATACCATCTCTGAATGCACAACACATCGAACCCTGAAGCAGATGGACTACAGCAGCAGAAGACCACACCGGGTGCTGCTCCTGTCAGCTAAGAACAGGAAACAGAGGCTACAATTCACACAGGCTCACCAGAATTGGACAATAGAAGATTGGAAAAACGTTGCCTGGTCTGATTTCTGCTGCGACATTCAGATGATAGGGTCAGAATTTGGCATAAAGAACATGGATCCATCCTGCCTTGTCTCAATGGTTCAGGCTGGTGGTGGTGGTGGTGTAATAGTGTGGAGGATATTTTTTTGCCACACTTTGTGGCCCTTAGTACCAATTGAGCATTGTTTAAAGGCCACAGCCTACCTGAGTATTGTTGCTGACCATGTCCATCCCTTTATGACTATAGTGTACCCATCTTCTACTGATGTAAGAAGTACCCAACTTCTACCCTGATGGCTACTTCCAGCAGGATTATGCACCATGTCCTAAAGCTCTAATTATCTTAGACTGGTTTCTTGAACATGACAAGGTTCAAGGTTATTTTATTCGTCACATACTCAACTATACAGGATATAATCAGTAGTGAAATGTAAATCAGGACAGGTCCGCTCAATGGACAGTGCAAAAAAATGAAACATAACACAAGAGAATATATATAAATATAGGTAAATATAAAATTTAAATAATAATAAAATAAATAAATAATAATAATATAAACAGGGATGTGCAAGAAGAATGTGCAAACAGGTTGTACCGGGTATGTACACATAGCAGCAATGCGGATGAACAAAGAGTTCACTTTACTCAATGGCCTCAAAAGAGACCAACATAATGGTCTCTTTTAAAGAAGAGAATCAGCAAATTATTGCAGAGGTGAAAAAAAAAAAAAAAAAAAGGTTGTACAATTTTACATACTCATATTCAAAAGCGTCCATGAATTATAACAATTTAACTTTAAATAGTGCATTTTCAAGTCTATTTTAAAAAGTGTGTGGGGGTTGACAGTTAAGGGGTTAAACTTCTTTTTTTTTCTGGTATACAAACTTTTTATTTATTGAATGCTCTTACTGGCCATGGTAGATAATCACACCCTCCAGGAAGATGACAGCCACACCTCTCCTATGTAATAATTATTATGCATTTTTGCAGAGGTCCGCCCTTCCCCTTTGAATATGATTCGCTATCTTTCAGTTCTTGCCACACACTTCTTGTATGTGAACACGAGAGGCTGTTTCATATATTGACACAGGTTTCCTCTCCTGGTACTTGTTTCTGGCAGGTTATAATCAACTCAACATGGGATTTAATAATCAGAGGAATATGAAAATAATCTCTGTCCTTTCTGTGATTGTAACCATGTCTGTCCTTATGCTGAATTATCCAGGACAAAGGACATATTGCCCTCACAAGAATGAGTCTGTCTTGAATCACTTACCAAAGCAGGATGTTGGAGAACTACAGGCTTGTTCTGCTATTATCCAAGGAGACATGGATGGAGTGGACAGGGATGTTTTCAGGAAGCTCCTGGCTTCTAAAAAAAGAAAATCCCTGCTATCAGAATCATTCTACCTCAACGCAACCAAGGATTGTCCATCCTACATCCGAGACAGAGGATTTCTAACCATTTCTCTTAGTAAAGAGGAAAAAGATTTCCCCATTGCTTACTCCATTGTGATCCATGAGAAGATCGAGATGTTTGAAAGGCTCCTCAGAGCCATTTACAATCCTCACAATGTGTACTGTGTTCACGTGGACCAGAAGTCTCCTGAGATCTTTAAAGAAGCAGTAAGGGCCATTACGTCCTGCCTGACCAATGTGTTTGTGGCCAGCAAACTGGTGCATGTGATCTACGCCTCCTGGTCTCGAGTTCAAGCGGACATCAACTGCATGCAAGATCTGCTCAAGTCACCTGTCCAGTGGAAGTATCTGCTCAACACATGTGGCTCTGATTTCCCCATTAAAACCAATGCAGAAATGGTTCAGTCTCTAAAATACCTGAATGGAAGGAACAGTTTGGAGTCTGAGAACGTACAGGGCAAAAAGGGCCGCTGGCAATATCATCATGACGTTACGAACATTGTGACTCGGACAGATGTTAAGAAGTCGCCTCCACCAATAGAGACCCCCATGTTCTCAGGAAATGCTTACTTTGTGGTTTCGAGAGAGTTTGTGGAGCATATCAACCAAAGCAAAGAGATTCAAAACTTCATGGAATGGGAGAAAGACACGTACAGTCCAGATGAGCACATGTGGGCTACATTACAGCGGATGCCTTCAGTACCAGGATCCAATCCTCCAAACATCAAGTATGAACAATCGGACATGAATGCGATTGCTCGTCTGGTGAAGTGGAGCTACCATGAAGGAGATCTAAAGAGTGGGGCTCCTTACCCACCATGCTCTGGGGTGCACAGACGGGCAGTGTGTGTCTATGGAGCCGGGGACTTGAAATGGATTGTGAAGCAACACCATCTGTTAGCAAACAAGTTTGACCCAGAAGTAGATGATGTAGCAATCAAATGTCTGGAAGCCTTTTTAAGGTACAAAGCTATTTATGGTCGATCATTACTAACAGTTAACAAATCGGACATTTTTTTATGATGCTATCTGTATATTTTTGTAAATAATGTATTATTTAATGCATTATTATTGATAAGAATTATATTGATAAGATATATATTTTATTTATAGCCTATTGAAATCTTTATATTTGTTACTGTTTTATTTAATATAAACTTTCTATGCAGGTCCTTTGTTTTCTTTTAGGATGTTTCAAATTGTTAAATTAAATTAATGAATTTTACCAACTATTTGTACACTTCAGAGAATCTCTCTTTGTTACGTATACTATTTCATATAAACCAACACATTTGCTAATAAGTTTATAGAAAAATGATCATTAACAGATCATTAGTCAGTCAGACTACCGACAGTAGAGATCATGTTAAAAACACAACAAATTTACAGAAAATATTATTTGTCATGAGGTGTCATTGCAATATATTGTGCTCTGACATATAACAAGTAATTTACATTTATGTAAAAATATATGACAGAAATGTTTACAAAAGAAAACTGGATATGGTTTCCCTTAAAATGAGGCATATGCAGAATGTGTGGTTAAAGTATACCATGAGAATGAGTCAACACACTAACAGACTCTTGTATACCTGCAAATTATGTCTGAAAAACAAGTAACTTTTGCTGTAATAAACGAAAGCTTGAAAGTTTGAAAATTGTTGTATTGTGGCTTATGTAAAAGGAGGTTTTTACAACCAACGAATGTGACAATAGATAATCATGTTTATATGCCTATTATACAGTATGTGCTAATCACTTTCACACTGTTGCTGAAGATATGTTACTTTGTACAATCTTCATATTACATGCCTGCAAATATGACAAAACTCAACTCAAAATTACAGATCTGCTGCAAAATGTAAGGGCAGTTGTGTTTTAGACCATATGTGAAATGCCATCACACACAGACGAAACTTCTGCAGAAACTTCTTGATGTGTGAGGTATTGTTTGGTTGAGTGTGTGGGGTGGGTGTGTGTGTGTGTGTGGGATGTTGGAATGGAATTGAAAGCCACTGGTGTACTGTGTCGTAAGATACACAATTGAGTGTGAGAACTCAGTGGCTGATTTAAAGATTGTCATCTGAGGAACCCTTAGTGACTAACTGTAAATAATGTAATTACAAAGACATAATAGGACAAACACAAAGTATTGATTTCCTTAAATATCACTAAGAAAACAATGACGAGTAGTCTAATAAGGAAATATCCTTTAACAATCGTAATATTTTCCATAGAATAATTTTAGAAAACTTTAATTTTACATTCACCACATCCGTATTCTAATGTACACTACTGATCTGTAATGTTTGTTAATGAGCTATTTATGAAAGCTGTTCTGAAGGACTGCCATATTTTAAAGAATTTAACAAACCAAAAATTATATAAAATTCTCAATGCCTATGAAATGACTAAAATTAACATGAAAGTGAATATATGCAGAGGAGTATAGAGTAAGAAATCTTCAAAAAAGGAAACAAATAGCATTACAAAAATATTCTGTGAAGATCTAACATAGAAACAGAGCCAAGAACATGCAAGCATTTGATAAAATCTCTTCCTGTCCAAACCACACACCAGTCAAGTTGAACAGTAAGCCACTGCACGAGATTCACAAGATAATGAACACTGAACCGAAACTGTGTATAACTGGGATACTGGAATTCCACTTGTTAGCAGGTGTACAGATTGTCTAGATAAAAATGAAGAGGTCAAAAGTTAATTTAATGTGACCCAGAACACACCTTCTTTGTAGATACCTTACCCCCACTCTACTCTTTTACTTTTATACTGACAGACATTCAAGTCACTGTTTTCTTAATAAATGTGTATTATATTATAAATGTCTATATTATTTTAAATATATTATAGTAGATGTTTTAGCAGTACCCAGTTTTGTTTTGAGAGATCAGAACATGATGAAATAGACCAGTCTGCTGCCTTTCATACCAAGGAACTTTGCTAGATAAGGTACTGTGTTTTTTGGCTTCATCAGCCAATTAGAGCTGTGCCGAGCCGAGTCGTACCACGCAGTGGAAAAGCATCATTAGTAAAGTCATCACGTGATTGATCGGAAAATACAGCCCAAGTGATAAATCTAAAATAGTTGTTTCACAGAGATCTGTGCCAACTGAGCAAACACAATTGAGATGAATGTACATGCTTAAGTATCCTAAGCCTGTTTGACAAGCTGGTATCATGTGCCGAGAAATAGAGAAATAATGGCATGTAGAACCAGCTCTACTACTGTCACAGTCTGTCTCCCTCTGCCTTGTGTTTCCCTGCCCATATTTGGTTTTTCCTGTCATCATTATTTAATTAGTCTCCATTTGTGTCTTGATTTCGTCCCAGGTGTTTCCAGTTATGTTGCCCTTCATATAGTCTGTTCTGCCCCATGTTTCGTGTGGATTATTGTTAATGTCTGATCGTCCTGAGTGTGTGTACCTGTCTCTGTCATCGCTGTGTTTCTGTTAGTAAAGTGTTTCAAAGAAGTTCAGTGTCTCCGCGTTCCGTGTTTTCTGGCTCCTCCATGCAACCTCTGACTGAATCGTGACAACTACAGAATGGCTTCACGTTGAATATAATTTTGATCAAACTTAATGTGGACTCTGTAACTTCTGTAACTTAAGCATCTCTAACTTCTTTTAACAGCAATGATATTAACCAAACCAGAAGCAACTGTAGGATTTCAGCCCTCAATGAGGATTAAATAAATAAATAAATATAAACATTTTCTTCATGTTTAGGGTGGTAAACTAAACTTACTGCAGTATTCCACTGCATTGAATTGAGTTCTGAATAAGCCAAATAAAAGTCTTCCTGATATCTCTCACACACACACACACACACACACACACACACACACACACACACACACACCTGTTTACTGTAGATAGAAAACTTTACTGTTTGCATTTAGCACAAACCTCTATGCTCAAGTACAAACAGAAACATTTAACCAGAAAATTACATAACTTAAACTTACTTCTCTGCATATCTATTAATCTCTCCCTGGCTCATGTCTTCTTCTGCTTCATGCTCTCTTTATCCCTGTACTGTGACAATCATTTTAAAATATGTATGGTAACTTTGAAATATTAACATCATTTTTTTTACTTACCAGACACTTTATCCAAACCAACTCTGTTCACTTTCTTACCTGGATCAGGATCTTGCCTTTTCTATACTGTGCTTTCTTCAATGTTCTCTGCCTTGACTCTATTTTTGTACGGGCTTTTCTGAGAAACCAAACAAAGATTTCTAGTTCACTTGACTGTGAAGGACACCAGTTTTTTGTTGAGTGTCAATAATGTCAGAACATTCATCTGTTTATACTTTGAAAAGAAAAGTGAAAAATACTTAGGGTGCAATCAATGTTGGGAACACAGTGCATGGTACTGTGTGCGAAAGACTGTCCATGTTCTATTCTCACCTGACAGCTGCTCATTTACAGACCTACTCCAATGTGACATGAAACTAAATTTGTATATCCATCTACAAAGAAATATAAATATCAAAATGTATCTAGTTCATTTTAGCCTTTTAGCTTCACAAACAAAACTGTAGGTTCTACATTAATTCAACTGATGTTTGATTTGATTCCATTTATCCATTAGCATATTCATTCAATTTTATTAAGAATATAGACACACCTTGTTTTAATATAATTGTCTAGATTGGCGATATGTTCCATCTGTTTTATATGATATAATTAATTTTTGTTTCTATTTATTAAAAAAACTAACATCTTTACCACTTCTCTAATTCAAAGTGACATCCCAAAAAAACAGCTGTCTTTAATGCGGGTCAAACAATTAATTGCATTCAAAATAAGTAATTTTTATATAATATGTATTTATTATGTATATATAAATACTAGTGGTGGTTATCGGCGTTAACGTGCTGCGTTAACGCGAGACTTTATCGGCGATAAAAAAATATCGCCGTTAATCTATTCTCAAAATTGGGTTGGGAGCTGGGTCTATACTACGCAAGCTATGATGACTTTCACCCTGATATTTTAGCGGATGTATACCTAGCCGAATTGCACTGTAGGGGGCGAACGAGTCTTGAACTAGAGGCTCGCAGTCCGTGATGGACAGATTGTTAACGGCTGGTCTATGTGGTAATACAATCGGGCAGGACATCCAAACACTCACCTATCATTCATCAACCTCAAATATGGCTTTTCCTCTGAAAGATGTATGTAGTAGCAACTTTACATGGCCGCTCAATATGATGTTAACCTAGAGAAATGTGCGCTATTGAAGTGTTTGTGTGGAAGCGCGTTTGCTGCAGGACAGGCTCCGGTGCGCTCACTTGGTCATACAGATAAAAGTAGCCTAATACATCTTTCGAATCTGTAAAGACTATAAGACTTTATTTGTGTGCACTCAGAATAACAACGAAACGTTGCGCTTTTAAGCAAACAGGATGCGCTTTAGGTCTCATGTGAACTTGAGAATTCACTCCCGTGTCACCCTCTGCTTCGAACCTGTGTGTATGCCTAACGTTACTGTGAAATTACCACATCAGGCGTGACGCGCTAACATGGATGCAGCTATGAAGCCGCCGGGTTTGCTTCAGGAAAATTTATTTTTAAGAAGCTTCCCAATGGAAACTGTAAACAGTTCATCACGACCTCTTATGTAGGCCTACAATTCAAAATTCATGTTTAACTGAATAAACAGTTAGTAAACACAAGTACATCTTATTGATCATAGTTTATCATCACCAATTATCATAGTAGAACAGCTTTCTCAAGCAGTTTGTGATGCATTTTGGAAACAGGAGATGAGCCCTGGTCTAATGAGCCACCTGGCTTGAGAAACCCGTTCTCAAAGACTTACTTTTAGTCATTATTTGGGTAGCACACATATTCTGAATGCCTTCGGCAGAATTCAAATGAGCCATTTTAATCTAGATTAATCTAGATTAATTCCAAAATTAATCTAGATTAATCTAGATTAAAAAATTAATCTATGCCCACCCCTAATAAATACACACACATTCATGTATATATTATTATACAAGAAAATTATGCTATATCTGTATATTAAATTATATTTCAACATAATATAAATGATGTAAATAAATACATAACATAATATATACAAATAATTTAATATTTTATGACACAAACTCTACGCAGCAGGTGGTCACACTCTCCCCAACAAAATAAAATGTCGTCCCGACATCAATACACTCAATACACTAAACCATATCGTTTCACTTCACACTTGTAAAGGTACCAGGTCACATGTTTTTCAATACTTATTCTCAAATTTCTTTTTTTTTTTTTTTTTTATATTCAGTACATACATTCAATAATCACTCATCATGTTTCTGTTTTACAGACAGTCCTTGTTAGCTGATTATCAGCTTTTCTGCATTCAAGTTCAATGAGCTAGTGCCCCAAACAACAGTTCCAGAATCAAGGCACTAAGGAATGTTCATTAAGAATCAAGTCCATACAGGAAACAGTCAAGTTAAAGTGCAACTTATACTTCAAGTCGTTCTCTGGGGTGCTCCTAGAAAGTTTAAGAACATTCAGTTCATTTAATTTGACTAGGCCTTTAAACAGTCCATGTTTTGTTTTGTTTTTTTTCGGCCCAACAACAGTTCATTCTATGAGTGTCGCAGTCTCGTTGTGGGCAACAGATAAGTGCAATCAGTTAAGCAGTTAGTGTCAATATGATGGCAGTTTGTCAGTACAGTTCTGCAGTGCCATCTGAGACCTAGTCAAGTGAAGATTCTTTGTGATTCTTTAATATGCTGTATAATAGATCAGTGAGGGCTGAGAATAATGAATCTGCTGTGGTACCCAAGAATTAATGTTTGGTGTCCATGTGTGTGTGGGGTGTGGATTAAAGTAATTTCTTTCATTTTGTACACTGTAGCATGTAGGAGTTCCAAAGTTTTCATATGTGAACCTCTTTGGTGGTCGTCGTTGTCGGATTCTAGATGGTTCCTCTGTAGGATTCCTCTGCACAGGTAAGTGATGCTCTGATAAATGCTGATCAACAAACAGAAGCACTGAGGTCTTCCTGGTTCCTGCATATTTCCGCCAAAATAAAAGCTCCATCAACATTCATAAATGTTAGTATTGTAATTTTACTCTTCTGTAATTCTGTAAAATAAAATGTAAGACAATAATAATGATATAAATAATTACCCTACAACAGCTGTATTAATACATTTACTATAACATTCACCAATAGTGTTCAAATTGGGATCTGTAATATTTTCTAATGTTTTAAAAGAAGTCTCTTCTGCTCAGCAAGGCTGCATTTATTTGTACAGAAAAAAATACAAGCCTGATTAAAGAAGGGGGGTCTCAAAAATGGCCAAAAATATTGTTTTACTAACTTATTCATTTTAAGTGAAATTGTGCTTTGTTGGTATAATGTCTGATAGGATGTATAAAAATGTTCTGTGTTAAGTAATTTTTTTGATTTAGATTTTTTTTGTAAAGCAGGACTAAAGAGTAAAAAGCAGATTTTGGCTATTTCATTTATGCAATAGTGAAAAAAATAGCAAAATAGGCCTACATGGGGGAGAACATTTGTGAAAAAAACGTGTTCGGTATTGGGCCTTGTGTTTCATTTTGTTCGGCTTCGGCTAAGAATTTTCATCTCGGTGCATCCCGTAAACCCCCCTAAAAATGGATACCTGGTCTCATAGCATTTACGTACCTTGGTGCACTTTTTAGGGAGACCAATGTTATTGTATCAATAACTACATATTACTGCAGTTTCCAAAAGCAGCAAAATAAACCTTTTTTATAAATTTTTATATATGCGTATGTGTGTTTTGTACGGAATGTTATGGGATTATTTTCCCGCCAAAAGTATTGCGGCCATGGATAAAAAAATAATAAGCATGAAACCAAAATTTAAAAGGCTAGTAAAAATGTTTAAATTTTAACATTTGGTGCAAAATATTTTTACTTGCCTTTTTAAATTTTGGTTTCATACTTATTATTATTTTTTATCCCTGACGGCAATACTTTTGGCAGGAAAATTATCTGTATGATTAGTATCTGTGTGGCTGATAATTCATACAAAGCAATTTATTTCTTTCTTTTTATTAAATGATTCTTATTGTATTTTGTTGTGGTCAAATAAATCACTTATTTCATGTCTAAGATTCTGTCTATAATAATTGTATAATTGAAAAACATACAGTGGTATGTATAATGACTAAAATAGTTTGATAGTTTGTAGAAATCTTCAATACATTTGGTAAATAAATATTTTCCCTCAAACGTGGGGGGGGGGGTCTATATATAGTCTCAGGAAAATCTAATTTTTCATGGTATCTTCAGCTTTGAAATATAAACTCACGAGACGTGAATTTCAACCCATTATTTGCTGGATTGCTCCAGGACTCCATGTATTTTTATATGAAATACAATATTTTTTTAAACAACTCTATAACTTTTTAAGCATTATCAACTCTGGATGATGGATAGTAAAGCCCAAAGGGTCTTCTTTGCAAAGACACCAAAAGTGTGTCTGTAGCACACTGAAGTCAGCACCTGTTATAATTTTAAGTTTTAATTTTAGGTTTTTCAACTGTGAGTCCCAAAATGGGGAGAGCTGGATAACAGGTTAAAGAAGTAGTACCTATGGAGTAGCAAATTTGAGTGCTGATGTAACCTTATTGCCAAGACTTCTCACAGACACACATATGCATGTATTTTATAAAATATTAATTTTACTTGTAATCATAGCCTACATGTAACTTTTTGTTGTTGTTGTCACAGTGTTCTGTCATAAGCCTGTAAAAAATGGGGATTTTTTTAGACAAATTAATTATCCCACGTTATATGAATACATGCACTACTTTTTGCACATAAATCATAATTTTCTTTCCTTGAAAATACTTGTAAAAATGTTAAATAGTTTTTATAGCCTTAACTGTGTTTTTCGTTTTTGTTTCTATAGCCCAGGAAATTACCTTTCATTATCCCTATAGAAATGTATCCTTGGTAGCCAGGGTTTACCCTGGGTGAGCGGTCCCTACCTTGCCTACTGTATACACCTGCCTTTTGGTAGTTACATCTCTCATATGAACCAGAGAGGCTGCTTCATATCTTACTGATACAGTGGCAGTGGTTTCTTGCAGGTCGGGTTTCAAACTGAAAATGGGATTTAATAAACCTAGGATTCTGAAAACAATTCCTATTCTTTCATTGGGTACAACGCTGTATATCATCCTACTGAACTATCCAAGGAAGAACTGCCCTTCTAAGGGGAAACTGGAATTGAATCACTTATTAAAGCAGGATGTTGGAGAACTACAGGCTTGTTCTGCTATTATCCAAGGAGACATGGATGGAGTGGACAGGATGTTTTCAGGAAGCTCCTGGCTTCTAAAAAGAAAATCCCTGCTATCAGAATCATTCTACCTCAATGCAGCAAATGATTGTCCAGCCTACATCCAAGACAGAGGATTTCTAACCATTTCTCAGTAAAGAGGAGAACGATTTCCCCATTGCTTACTCCATGGTGGTCCATGAGAAGATCGAGATGTTTGAAAGGCTCCTCAGAGCCATTTACAATCCTCACAATGTGTACTGTGTTCACGTGGACCAGAAGTCTCCTGAGATCTTTAAAGAAGCAGTAAGGGCCATTACGTCCTGCCTGACCAATGTGTTTGTGGCCAGCAAACTGGTGCATGTGATTTACGCCTCCTGGTCTCGAGTTCAAGCGGACATCAACTGCATGCAAGATCTGCTCAAGTCACCTGTCCAGTGGAAGTATCTGCTCAACACATGTGGCACTGATTTCCCCATTAAAACCAATGCAGAAATGGTTCAGTCTCTAAAATACCTGAATGGAAAGAACAGTTTGGAGTCTGAGAACGTAGAGGGCAAAAAGGGCCGCTGGCAATATCATCATGATGTTACGAACATTGTGACTCGGACAGATGTTAAGAAGTCGCCTCCACCAATAGAGACCCCCATGTTCTCAGGAAATGCTTACTTTGTGGTTTCAAGAGAGTTTGTGGAGCATATCAACCAAAGCAAAGAGATTCAAAACTTCATGGAATGGGAGAAAGACACATACAGTCCAGATGAGCACATGTGGGCTACATTACAGCGGATGCCTTCAGTACCAGGATCCAATCCTCCAAACATCAAGTATGAACAATCGGACATGAATGCGATTGCTCGTCTGGTGAAGTGGAGCTACCATGAAGGAGATCTGAAGAATGGGGCTCCCTACCCACCATGCACTGGGGTGCACAGACGGGCAGTGTGTGTCTATGGAGCTGGGGACTTGAAATGGATTGTGAGGCAACACCATCTGTTAGCAAACAAGTTTGACCCAGAAGTAGATGATGTAGCAATCAAATGTCTGGAAGCCTTTTTAAGGTACAAAGCTATTTATGGTCGATCATTACTTACAGTTAACAAATCGGACATTATTTTATGATGCCAGTAGTGATGTGTTCTTTAACGGTCTATGGATTTTTTTTAATTGTCAGTGTGAATGTCATATTTATTTGGATAGAATTTCTGTAATTTTTTATTTAGTTTTTATACTGGAATACTTATTGATAAGAGGACACAAATGGATAAATACAACTATATGGAAATGTATACATAAAACATCCCTTTGTTTTATTTCTTTAGTAAAAGAAGTATGTGGAATATGAGTGTATATGAATATAACAAACTAACCTAAAACACATTTGTTTCAGTTTTGTTTAAAATGAGCTTAGTGGAGATGCACTTGTTTTAAAAAACAACACTTTATCGTGTCCTGTTCTCTGTAAGGAAATGACACAACATTGAACTGTTGGAAGTATTGTAAAACATTCACGATGACAATGTGATTTTCGCGTGGATGTTTACTTGCAAGAACATAACATACAAGAACCCCACCCTCCCAAACCATTAATGAAAGTGAAGTGAAGAAATGTTACTGGTGCTATACATTTTGCACATTTCTCCAAGATCTCTAATCAAACACCAAATCAGCAGTAAACAATACGTGGTATAACTATGAGATGTTCAGTGAGCAGATGACAACGGCAGACTGTGGCCCTAAAAATAACATTTCAGTCATAAAAATATATTAATTTTTCTCCTTTAATCGCCTTTTGATATAAATATAGATATTTAAATGTAACGCAGAACATGCATCGACTAGTTCGAAAACGGAGTGCCTTTACTAAGAGCAAGATACAATTGAACTAGAACATGATGACAGCATCTACTTATTGAAATGATACATATAAAAGGTTATTAAAATGTTTAACGCAGAAATCAGATGCCATCTGACAAGTGTTTGGCACACAAATGCAACAGGAAGAAAAAGTCACATAGCGCAACAGGCAGAAGCTTTAAAGGGACAGTTCACCCACAAATAAAATTGTCATGATTTACTCACCCTCACGTCGTTCTAAATCTGTATGACTGTTGTATGGAGAACAAGAAAGATTCTTAAAAAGTTTAGCAGAATCTACACGCTTTCAATTCAAAAATTATCAAAAAGAGCAGCTTGGACATTCTGCTAAATATCTCAATTTGTGTTCCACAGAAAATGTCATATGGATTTGGAATGACATGAATTAACTTAATTTTGAGGTGAACTATTCCTTTAAAAGGCACTTTTCTGACATCAAGATCTTGCGTTCTCCAGTTAAAAGAAACCAAATACATTCTTTGATTCTTCCAGCTTTTCTCTTCAGCTCTTCTAACTCACTCTGGCACTGCAGCGGTGGCCATCTCCACCTTTCCACGCATGTCCTGGTCAATCCTAAGCAGCAAAAACAAATTATAACGGTATAAATGAAATCAAATCCAACACCAGCCGCTTAGAAACAAATCAATACACAGATAACGTCACAAAAAGATCTCATGACTTTACACTCAACGGTTTTGTCAAGACAACTTTTTGGTTGAGGTTAAAACATCGTTATACAAACAGAAGCAAAAAGATGATTTAAATCAATTAATGTGGAACTAAAGTCAGTTGATTCTGTATTGTTCATTGTACAAACTGTCTGAAAAACATTTCCTGAAGAAAATCGAACTGAAGTTTGTGCACAAGGAAGCTGCTATACAGTTTCTAAGGCATTCTAAGTGTTTTATGTGTGGAAAACAGAGCAACTGTAACACTCCATCTTGTCCCGTGTGATCACCACTGAGAGGTTTATAAAATGCATTTAAGGCACGTAGGGCTTGGACATGCAACGAGCAGTAAGAATGTGCATTGGCCAGGCATGCATTTGAAAATAAATAAATAAATAAATAAATAAACACCCGTGACTTTACTGTTCACATCCTTCACCATAAAGTCTGCTTTACTAGCGTGGTCATACATACCATACTAACATCGGAGGAACTGAGAGGACACAACATCAGAATCTAAATCTGTGGGACGTTCATTTCAAACACAAGCAAGTTAGCGCATTTGGCCAAAAACCTGAATGAAATTAATAACAGTTACTGGATGATTCAGATCTGGAGTATCACTGGCCTAACTCAAAAATGTGAAGTAAAAGCAAGATATTTATTGAATCAGAGCTAAAGAAGTGTTCTAACACTTTTTTTATATATTTTTATAAATATGTATATATTTATTTATATCAGTGCTGTCAAACTTTTAATCCCGATTAATCAAAATATGTTTTTGTTTACATAATATATGCGAGTACTGTGTTTATTTATTATGTATATAAATATACACTAATTCAGTAAATATTTACATTACATATACTTAATATATAAATATATTTTTTCTTAAATATATACATGCATGTGTGTGTATGTATATATACACAGTACACATATATTATGTAAACAAAACTTATTTTGGATGTGATTAATCATTTGACAGCACTAATTTATATATAAATGTATAAGTTATGCAATTATATATTCAATATAATTTTGAAAATAAAGTTAATTATACTAATTAAAAATGTGTTTTTATTATTTGTTTTACATCATACCTGACGAGTCACTTTTTCCTCAAATTAAATAAAAGAACGTCCCTTTGAACCCCACTGTACATTTTATTTCAGTGTTTTTAGTTATTTTAATCAAATAAATGTAATAAATGTATTTATTTATTTAATAAATAATTAAAAACTTGAATGCATTTTAACTGCTTTGGATGATTTGTATATTTTTATGGTGAACACAGCAAGGAAACTGAAACTGCAATAGCGACAGGACAAAAACTGCAGGAAATACTGCTTGCCTCAGTGGATTTAATAATAAAAGGTCAATGCTGGAATTTCAGAGCAAGTCAACACGTCTGCTTATGAAATACGAGACAAACTGTGCTAATTAAAAAAGTTAAAGTGCAAAACAGCTGCATTTACAACAATTGATTATAGTTAGATAGCACACGGAAGGAATTTAGCATCTTGATGACAATCAAAGAAGCTCAAAAAGCAACTTCTGGTCCAGTGACCAAGTATAGGTGTACAAGCCAAACGATTAATTGTTAGTTTCGTGCAATTCAGGCAAGGTCAACAGAGATACGAAAGGGATCTCCGGAATTTAAATTCAGATACCTTTTATGTTTTTTCCTATTTTTTTCTTCGTCAAACCTTAGAGGAAAGGCAGGGAGAAGGGTTAAGGCATAGAGAGTTTCTGAAGATACCACAGCCAACAGCAGCTAGTACTTGGGAGCAGATCAGACATTCAGTAAAATAATTACAAAGCTGGAATACTGCTGAGAGAGGAGAACAGTATGGAAACCTCAGTACAGAAGGTAATCATTTAACATAGCTAGTTGAAAGTCTTTTAGAGTCATGAACATACAGTAGAAACTGACCATTTCTTGCTTAAAGAATAGGAAGAAGTAGGGCATACTTAAGGGATACTTACTGTTTAATGCAGTCTGGTATGGAAACATACTCCATCGGGACAAGCTCAGCCAGGTCTGTCAGGCTGTACACATACTTGATTTTCTGGCTAAATTTTGAGCTGTAATTGGAAAAGTTCCATTGAATAATGCACTCATAATGTCATTGCAGGACATCAGTTCATGTTCCAATATATTTGAAGGAAACTAGATAGGGACTGACCTTATAAAAGGTTTTGTGACGGCCAAGAGGGTGCGAATAAACCAGGATGGGTGCACTATTATCAAAGACTTCAAATTCTTCCTTAACCTGTATCAGAACAATGTTGTGCAAACATAAATGTAGAATTTTTTTAGGGTTCAGAATTTGTATTTATTAAAAGTTACTTTTTTTCAGTTAATACTGTTTATTTAGAAACTTCTCATGTTTAAAAAAAAAAAAAGATTTATATTATGCAGTTTTATTTATCATATTACATTTATTTTCCCTACGTTATAGGTAGTTTAACAGCCGTTGACTTGAAATTGCCTTTCTGGGTTATTTGGGGTTGGAACAAAATTAAGTTGAAGATAAAGACAGAATGAGCAATTTAAAGGGACAGTTCACCCAAAATTGAACTGTGTTAGTTAATGTTGGCAATGAGATTCTCACCTTCGATCTATTTGCTGATAGCATTTTCTCAGCCAGCCCACACTGGGCATCTTTCGGCGTGAAGTGGCTCCATTCATGTATACAATCATATAGTTCTCAGCTACAAGAAGCTCTAGAGTTCCTATGACATACCTGAATGACACACAAAACAAGTGAGGACTCGTCCTAACAAACTTAAGGTGTGGGCATATAAGGTGTGGGTCTATAATTTTCAGTAGTGCAGTAGCTTTCAAACAAAGCAGCTTTGTATTGGCAATGAATCCACGTAACCCATTGTTAAATCTGTGAGAGGAAATCTTTCGCTTCACACAAAATTTCACATTCTTGTCGAAATTACTACTTTTTATTACTACTGATAAAATAAAATAAAATCACCAAACAATGGTAAATGTGACCACTAGACATGCTAGTTAAAGTTATAGTTCACCCCAAAATGTAAATGACCCCATGATTTATTCACCCTCAAGCCATTCTAGGTGTACATGACTTTCTTTCAGACGAATACAATCAAAGTTGTATTAAAAATATCCTTGCTCTTCCAAGCTTTATAATGGTAGTGGATGGTGGTTGAGATTTTGAAGCAAAATAAACTGCATCCATCCATCATTAAAAGTGCTCAACACGGCTCTAGAGGTGAATAAAGACCTTCTGAACGAATAAAAAGTCGTAGGCATAGAGTATGCTCCCCATCGCTTCGCATCAGAGGTCATTTACATCTGTCTTGAGGGTGAGTAAATCATGGGGTAAACTTCATTTTTGGGTGAAATATCCTTCTAAATTAACAGAAAATGCATAATTTTGGGGGAAATACTGCAAAAGAAAGATGCATATATTTAATTATGATTAAAAAGTATCCTGTGATCAAGACAAGATGTGATATTTACCAGTTTTTTTTTTGTTACTTTTTATGATTTTACAAAATGGATTGAAAATGGCTGTTACATCATGTCATATTTCTTTGAATCAATTTTACTCCAAATAAAAAGTAATCTTATTTTAGTTGATGGAAATATGATCATAGTTGATGAGAAAGTACAAAATGATTAATTCCTTCAGTATTTTGTTCACTAGATTAAAAATGTACACAAGTTCGCATAAGTCCAAATGGAAAAATGGTTTGCAAATTATGTTGAAAGTAATTAGTAGCAACACAAATTTGCCTTAATTTCATCAGTTCAATAATTTGCAGAGACTATTCTGCAATGGATTGCGATGTAAAAATGTAACTACAATGTAACATTTTTAAAAGTTGTGAATAAACATTATTGGAGTACATTTTACAAGCAAACACTAATACTTAAACATTTCACATTTAATCAATGTGTTACTTGATGTTTATTTGTAATTAATTTACTATCGATTTCTAAAAGAAAATTGTTCTACACCTTTTATACGCGTTGTCGCTTTACAGATGTCTCTTACTGTTTTAAACCCGTTATACGCGTTGTCGCTTTACAGATGTCTCTTACTGTTTTAAACCCGTTATACGCGTTGTCGCTTTACAGATGTCTCTTACTGTTTTAAAGGCATCTTGACCAGAATAAGCCAGTGGAACATCACTAGAAACAAACGGTTGAAAACAGCCATCTAGAACTTACTTGAAAAGATTGTCCATAATGTATCTGTAATTTGGTTGATTGCTCTCAGGCATAAAGCAAACAGCAAAGACGATAATGGCATTCAGTCCATCGCCGTAGTAACCTGTGAAAAGGGGAACCATGCTTGAAAGGAGCTACTGGCAAACGTTTGAACATTAGTTTGTGTTTTTACAGCAATTACACAAGTTGACAGATCCAATCCATCCAACTGTTCATTATATAACAGCATGCAAAAGAGGCATTTAGAATGAAAGCGACAGCTGTTGGATGGCAAAAGGGAGGGGGAGGAAGTGGAAAAGAAGGAAAGATAGATAGTTACAGGCTGAGAGATGATCTGGAAAAGGTATGTGGCTTTATAAATGCAATAAAAAGTGCAGTGATGCTCTAAAACATCAGAAGCACCGTTTTGAGAGTGAGAATGCAGCTAAACACCATAAAACAGCTCTGAATGTTTTCAGTTTCGTCCACTGACAATTTTGACAATGGTCAATTTCACTTCCTTGAATGGTGCAAACAGAAAATGTCCTTGTGTAGATAACAGACAGGACACATTGGCATGGAGAGGTGCCGTCACTGACCTCCATGGCTGATAACCCTCTTGTAGGGCTCAATGGCCTTCATGTCCACCCGGTGCTCCTGTTCTCCAATGCGGAAGACTCTCCAGCGACGTCCCTCCTGCTTCCTCCGTGCTGGTGAACTCCTGCACCGACTCCACTCCTTTACGCAGCAGGTCTGTGTTTTTGGGTTTTGGGAGGTCATCTGACAAAATAAATAAAGGGTTTATTTTGTTTAATATTTGTTATTTTTAAATGTATGTGCGCTGTTTTCATTTAGTGTTCAGTTCAGTGACTGTTTGTGCATTTGATCGGGAATGATGCTTTGCTGATTCACAGATCAATAAATAAAACAAAATGAATAAATGAAATTAACTTGGCCTGTGGTCTTTTGATTTAGCAAAACCAGATATAAACCTCCCAGGTGCGCAAAACAAGGTACTAATTAAAACTCTGCGTACAGGTTTCTGTGTGCCAAAACAAGCAGCCAAATGAACGAGTATTAAACAAACAATTTTCATAATAAAAAAAAGAAAAAGGAGTACACTTTATAATGTGTACATATCTATGATAAGTCCTATATCGAAGCAACTGTAGAGCACAAAAAGTGTTGATTTTTGGCTAAAATCCCAGGTTGGTAAAAGAAAATGTATTCAATGAGACAATCGCAGGACCAAAACTGCAAATTCAAGGTAATATACATGTTTTTTTTATTGAAGTATGACTGAAACTACAAGTATTATTTTGTGTGTGTATTTTATTACGTTTTTTATATGTAGCTGTTAGCTTAGCAACATGCTAATTTAAGACTATAGAAATCCACTGTGAGGGTAACTTCTTTGAGCTCTTCAGATTAATCACTTCAAATTTGATAAGTATAATGTCTTAGAAGGTAGCCGCTATGTAGGCAGTATGTAACACAGCAGACAGCAAGGCAGCTAGCTAGGTTTTGGAGCAGAGCTAATGCTAATTCAACACTACCTACATGCATGCTAGTTTTCAATATATACTTGGTAAGATTTTAACAGGTCTTTAATGATACATCTGTTATAAGATGTAAGAACCCTTGTGAAAAGTGCACTTAATTATACTAAATGTGCATTTGCAGTGTTTTTAAAAAACTGCACTTGCAGATAACGTAATTATGAAATAAAAAGTCAACTCCCTTAAGAAAATTAACTACGGTTTCACTGCAAATAAAACCATAATACATGCAAACAAATACAACCATTAAATATAACCATTAACTATGATGATTACCATTTGTATAACTACAGATACTATGGTTAAGTGTAACAAAGCCAAGGTCAATTTGTAATCAATGCCAAAAATAATAATTCGTCGTAAAGTACAGTTTTAATGTGTCGATTTTACATACTAGAGCACATGTAAAGTACTTGATTATAATTTTAACTATAGTTAAGGTTAAAGCATTTAAATGTAATAAATTGCAGTTATCATTACATAAGACAAACATTTCAAAAGAAATTACATTAGGCCTATTCTTGTTTTCCATAAATGCTTGTCAGTACTTGTCAGAACATGCAAGTAATAATGAAATTACATAATAAAAAACATAATAATTATATAATAGGTATGCTTTTTAAACGGATGATAAAATGCAATTCATTTTCACAATGGAAGGCTGCTTTTGCCTTTAAATTCAAAGTGATACATTTCCAGTGTTAAAAAGAAAAGATCATGACACCAAAATGAGGCTGATTACAGAATCAGATCTGATGAGATTCAAGGAAAACCATGCACAAATCAAAATCCAACCATCAACATTCCCCAACACAAAAACAATGGATAACATCTGATTTGTAGCACTGTATCATACCACACCAAATGGTGATATAACAAAAATAAAATTAAATCAATGCTGTAGGACTTGATCAAGGAGTAAAACATCCAGATAGGTAACTCACACAAACCGCAGGCCAGCGGCCTGTCTCAAACCAATGAGAAGGAACAATCCTTCCAGGAAAGAGAGAAGAGCAGCAGGACAGAAAACAAAACAAGAACACATAATACTGTTTAACTAAGGAGTTATTACACAAAGCCGGTCCATGAAAAGATCTCTGGAATGACAGTGAGTAAAGAACATTTCTACAGGATCAGAAAGACATGAGTTTGAATGGCTGCAAAATGACTCATTAAACAGATTAGTTGTTGTTAGAATTATGTAATATTAAACAATGAACATTTAAAGGTTAAAGCACAGTCATACCTTCCCACTCAAACTCGTTGCTGTTGTCTGAAGGGGTGTCTATATCATCCAGGTCCAGTTCTGTACTCTCATCCAGCTCATCTGACAGGACTGAACCCTCACTCTGGTCTAGGTTTAGGCTGATGTCCGGAGCTAAGAGCTTCTTTTTGGTTTTCTTTGCACTGTTAAGTGCATAAGACTGTGAAGCTGCAATAAAAAAAAAAATTATCATAATGTTTCCTGAGCTAGTAATAAATGTATAATTTTCTCTATATATTGCATATATTTGAGTATATCTATCATTAAGGTTTACCAGAAGAGCCGATGTAAAGCTCCTCATCAAGATGCATATCTTCCTCTTCTGGTAGTGGCCTGGCAACCCAAATAAAACACATTTGAAACTTATTGTAATATAATTTAGAACCTGCTATCATTTAAAACAGGGCCCATATTCACAAAACTTCTAAAGGCTAAAAGTAGCTCATAAATAATCGGCATGTCAATCCTAAATTTAAGACTCCTACTTTTTGCTTCAAGAGTATTTCACAAAGCATTTTAGTGCTAAAACTAGCTACTAAACCTGTGAAACATTAGGAGTAGGAGAAGAGGACTCAAGTCACTAAGACCAAATCACAAACTTTCCTCCCTGTTAAAAAAAAAACAATACAAACCAACACTGAAATTTAATGGCTTCCACTACTAAACCATTATAAACAATACAAACCATCAACTTTTAACCATTAAAACCATTTAAGAAAT